>JBBEEQ010000021.1:3446558-4915558 GCA_037950945.1 Hypolimnas misippus
TTTCACGGTGATGCGTACATTGGATTCCTAAGTAGGTTTTATAAAGTCGTTTTTGTAAGGCGCGTCTAAATGCTTAATGATCTTAAGTTCCCACACCCTATTATATATACCCAATTCTCTACGAGTTTTTAAAACCAATTATAAAGAATTCAGATTATTATATATTGTAAATTATAACTATCAACCATTTCGATTACATCAGCTTTCATAAAAAAAAAGACCGCACCAAAATTGATACATTTATTATTTATAAAGGATTTGGGCTTAAAATGCTGCAAGTTTTATTTTGGCGCTTAATGGGTTAAAAAGGCTCGAGTCCAGGGCAGTAAGAGTAAGTAATAAAAAAAAAGAGTTTGACGTCGTCGATTAGTCATTAATCTGTAATCAGTAAATATTTGATTTAGTTGTCTGCCGGTACCTTTTACAAGTTAAAAAAGTATTTATGAATATAATTTTTAGAACAAATTCCTAGTTACAAAAACAAACAAGAGAATAAAAGCAAAAAAGAAAAAGAAGGGTTACCACTTTTCGGTAAGTATTTTAAAGTGTTATTCATTATACAAAATTTGCTATTCATTTATATCCCAATATGTTTTATTCCGTAAATTTGTTAAAACGGTCAATATTTTTTATGTTCCAAAAATTGACGAAGTAGGGAAATCAAAGTAAAATATTGATTAGTGAGATCATCAGTTATTCCGGAAAAATGTTGTGAAACCAAATCTATTTTGACTCATAAGTATCTAATACTAACGCACAAAATTGCACAATTTGCTCAGTAGCACACAGTTCAAGTAAAGGAGAATTTTAATTTATTTCTGTACATGAAACTATTTTGAGACGTACATGCAAGCTGTAGACATTTGGATAATTCTTTTATCGAAAGATTTAAAATTGCAGATGGTATACAGATAAACACATAGGTTTAATTAAATGTGTAAGAAATGGCTTTGTGTTTTCTTTATAATATTTATTTAGAAAGATTAATTGAAATAAGTTCTTGCTATTATTTGTTCTCAATATATATGAGTGCATTAGTACTGAGTGATAAGATTTGATAAATATGGTAACGACAGGTACTTAATGACTATAATTAAATGCTTTTAACTTTATCTAAAGTATTTGTCATTAAAAAGTGTGAAAAATAATAATTTATAAATATGTAAGTTTTTCATAACTTTAATATTCAAATCACATGGAATTTGAGATATTATTCTACAAATTTAACTCAAATGAAATGTATGCCATTTTACCTTAGTATTGTGTGTAAATTTCATACCGCGAGTGAGAGAATTGGAAGACCAACCTTAAAATCCCACCCTGTTTGTTTGATTACTACATAAAAAAGTTTTTATTTTGCTAAATAGACTTTCAGATGGCTTGTATTCTATTAAATATTATTGATAATATAATTTACAACTTATAATATGATTTAGCATGAAGAAGGGATCATCAATTAGTTTTACTTGAGGTCAGTTTTTAAAATGTTATGATCATTGTGGTCCGTTACCATTTTTTTTACAGCAGATTAAGCTTCAACCTTTGTCTACTGTAAAATACTCCAACTCCCTCCCCAGTGATAATTACATATAATTTACTTTGCTAAAATTAAATAATTAACATAAATTAGTAAATATTCTCTGAAGTTTGGAGTAAAATTGATGAAGGTTAATGTTGTTCATTAACCACAATTTAATTTTTAATATGAACTGAATATAAGAACATTAAGTTTCAGATGCCTATATAATTCAATAGTTACTTGTGATCTGCACAAAATAGACTGCGGTCCACCAGGTTTATACCTCTGGTATGCGGTATGTCTCTAATTTCATGGATCATATTGTAAATAATGAATAATAATTACTCTTAAAAATTTTCGTCCATTTGGTTTGATCGTGTACCTGGCGGCCACATTAAGTGACTAAGCAAGAAAGAGTATATTTACTAACCAAGTAGTAATGCAAATCTCCAAACGTAAGAGTTATAGTTAAAAACTTCTATAAAATCCTGTACTATGAATCCGCATCTAAAAGCAGTTTTGAGTTTAACATGGTTTAAACATAGATTAATCATGTTGAAACATATGCTAAGGTGTTTTTAATAAATAAAACCAACTTTAGCTATCAAATGTGTGTGATATTTTAATAATAACTTTTTTTTACACACATTATAGCAATTTAGACAACATTTTAAACAATGTTTAATTTTTAAATATTGTTTAGCTAGAAACGTCTTTCGTTTCATCTTTTGTAGTAAAGCAGTTACATTTTAAGATAGAGAAGAAGTAAATATATAACACATATATTTTTTTATTTGTCCAGAAATCATGGCGCCGCTAGTGATAGAAGGGGAGACCTTGGGTCAAAGACATCGGAACTACAATAAACTAGTGAATGAAGCCAGACAAGAACTTGTTCCAGATATTAATTACGAGGAGCCTGATCTGGACAACCTGTTGAAAATAGACATAGCCTGCAGAAACAGGAATGTCGATTACATAATCAAAGTGCTCCAATGCGAGGATATGCTCTACGCGTCGCGAGCTGTCAAACGCTCCACGTGGCTCATAACCGACCCACAATACGCTAACATAGTGAATCCTAACTACCTCAATGATCAACTGTCTCCCAATATGATGTCGAAAGCCTTCAACAAACTCCTCCTGCACATTCGGTTAAATCTGAAAGATGAAAAGCGTGTCGAAGAATTTTTCAACTATTATAAGGAAAGAGATTTAAAAGTAGCTTTCAGATGGCTGCCAAATTGTTCTATTCAATTAACAGAGAAGATTATACAAAAACATGCTGAGGACATTCCTAACCATCTAATCAAAAGACTCTGTGAAAAATCAATTTCGTGTCTAGATGTATACGCGCGTAGTAACGTATCATATTATAAACGTGACATACTAGCAGCGACAATGATCCTCTTAAGGAATAATATAGAAAAATACTTAGATATTATAGAAGCAGCTCAAACTTATGAAGTTCCTAGATTTGGCCCGAAAGCGACTAAGCTAATCATGAGGAAATGTAGCGACAGAATTATGAAAAATCTCGAGAAGTATTCATCATTTCTCCACGTCCCAACTTTCGCTAAGTTTATAAAACGGGAGGACATAAAAGATTTCATAACGACGAACATTAAAAATGACAAAATTCGTTCGTGGTTTGCGTATAACAAAATAAAACCCTTCATCAACCGATTACCAATCGAGAGTCGATTCGAGTTTGTCAAAGAAATTTTTATTGATAAAAAACAAGAAGATATTCGCGAAGATATCGTAGCGTATTGTTGTGGGAAAAGAGGCGGAAATGAATCTAGTTTACAAAACATATACCGCTGGTACGCTTACGCTCCGTTTGACACGGCTTTTGTCGATTTGAAGAAACTGATTCGTTCAGAATCGAACCCTACGGAGAGAACTTTCATGTTTGGAGTGATGCTGACATGCGCTCGAAAAGATATGAAAAATATACACACGCTACTGAAATACTATCGAGAAAATCATATCAATGAACCATTCAAATTCAAAGTACAGTTCGTGAATCTAGTTATTAGTTACGTGAGCACTCATAGATTTGATAAGGAGACGTGGGGATATTTGAACGATCTGTTCAGTAGCATGGACGTGTACAGCGAATCTGAAAAGCTCGATCAAAACTGCGTCAGGTCGATAATACTTTATAACGTCATCCACGGAGAAAGCATTCCTGATATTATTGAAAGGAAGTTCTTGTTCGAAACTTTTAAGACGAATCAGAAAAAGTTTTCTGAAGAGGAAAAGGAAAAGGTGTTTTTATATTTGTATAAGTATTTGACATCTAAAGTTGATACTCTTAAAATAAACGATAAAAAGGAATTCGATGAAGCTGTCCAAGTGTTGACGAATATGTTGAACCTTCTTGTTGACTGGAAGAAGGAATTAGAAGACTTCCCCATAATTTTGGATAAAATAAAAGAAATCATTCGGATAGGTAAAAAAAATAAATGGACTGAAGACATTTCTGCATTGTACGATGTTAAAAAATCTTGGAGAAAGCTTTTATTTAAAGAATCGATTATTTTAAAACCCACTCAAGAAGCTTGCATCAACGCTTTGAAACACGGACCAGAATTATTGGACACATACAAAAGTGAATTACAATCCCTTTGCCTGAACGACAATAAACTGATAGATCGATTTTTACAAAAAGTACGTATTTATTGGTCGCAATCTTTAGCTAAAGCTTATAAAGATTTCTTTATGAACAAATTAGACCAAAAAAATGCACACAAAGCTGCAGTCATTGGACTCTGCATATTACTTCAGAAAAATGATCTTTCGAATTTAGTTCAGAAGTATGCGCCGACTGAAACTAAAATTGACTGGAGTCAACCCAACGATGTGGAGCTCAACCTTAGCAAATACATCGCATCGAGTATGCACCTAGCGAGACCACAGCCTTCACCTACTGACGTTCTGTTATATGCTAAAGGAGATTATCTGCAGTTTGTACTTCCTTCACTAACAGCCGTCTTTTATAACGCGAGTAGCATCCATGCTCGCAAGCATCTGACCCAAATGTTAGATTCGCCGGTGTCATTACAAAAGCACGGTATTCGAACCGCGTTTTCGAAACTCAAACACGACGATCTAAAGAAGTTGTATTCTGATATTTGGAAAACTAATAAAAACAGCAGTATTCGTGCGACTATCTTTAATCAGACCTTTGATTTTCTTTGTAAAGAAAAAGAACCGTCAGCTATCAGGGAGATGTGGGAGCTACTGAGCGTGTTCATGGATAACTTGTCACCTGAAGAAGATAAAAGTATATACAACAAGCTCAGCAAAGCTGAAAAGGTACCGGTATCTGTGCGAGCGGAATTCTGGATGCAGAGCTACAAATTTCTGAAGTCATTGCCTCCGAAAGCAAACTGTGACGGCCTGCTGGGTCGCTTAAGAAATAACATGGAGGAAGTGATGGAGTTTCTTGATGACGACTTCGTTGCTGAAATATTTTTAGAGTCATTCGATAAAAACTTTAGCACTCAACGATACGAATTTCAGTACTTGGTTGTTGAATTTATGTTATCCACGAAGACGGAGAAAGCGCACATTGCGCGATATAACAAACTTTTAGTTCCTATATTGGAGCAGTCGTTCGCAATGTGGAACAAATATCACGAAGGCACCAACTACGTTAGAATAAATCTGAATGAAATATTATCATCGTTAGACAGTCGATTCGGATACGTTGTTTTGAAGAAAAAAATGATCCTACCCATTCCGATGTACACAGATATATTAAAAAGGCTTAATGAGAATTTATCGATAAAAGAGAATTACGTTCTTATAACAACACGAAAGTTGGCACTGGACTGTTTGAAAATATTTGATAAGGTGCTGAAAACAAACGAGGTGTTAGCATCAAAGTTATCGGAATCTACTGAAGACGATGGATACAAACCACTGTACGCAGAAACGGCCGCAGAACTCGGCAAACTTTGTGTGAAATACTTAAAAGAAGATGTGTCGAGTTTTTTTCCTTCTGTTTACTTACTATTCGCAAAAGCCTTTAAATCAACATTTGAGAAATTCGATTTCAATCTATTAAACAAAATGACTGCTTTAAAATCTTTCTTGGAATCCAAAGATTTTATTCCAGGACATCTGTTCGTGCTAAAGTTACTGAAAAACTACTGCTACGAGAACGATGAGAAAGCGTTGAAGAATGAATTGCTTAACGAGATAAGCGCTCATCCGTCTACAGAGATTAAAATGCACTATAATAATTATAATAGAGCTAAATATGATTTTTGAATTTTTAATGTTTTAATTACTTATAAAAGTCAAAACAGAATTAACATATTTATAGTAACGTTTAATTTTGTTTAATAGAAATATTGTTTTATTCTTTATAAATACCTACACATTTTACAAGTTGTATATTAAAATTGATTAAATAATGAAATTTTATTTTATCAGTATTTTTATTACTTACACACCCTTGTAAACAAAGTCATTGTTTTGTTATTATTTATTGAAATTAAATACTTATGTATACATACATAAATTAATAAATCGTTTTAAGTATTAATTAAATAAAATTTATTTTAATTTATATATGGATTTTGGTACTAGTTCTTCTAAATATATTACTTATAATTCATGCTGAATTTTAATAAAGGTATATTTATTTTCTTTAACTAATTATCCAATTATACCCATCATTTTATATAATGACTTTCTGTGAATCTAACAGTAGTCAGAATGGTGGTAATGCTAGTCTAAGACTATTGGGAATTTTTGTACCTGTTGCTCAGTTGTCTATTGTTTCTAGCAAAATCTGAAACTTTTTTGTAACAAGCTTCAGATAATGATATGTCGCATCTATAGATATGCTACGTTCATACTACTTGACGTCGAATATGTGTACTTATTTTCACCTTTGACAAGCTCGTCAATTGACTTGTTTATCCAGAAATACAAATTCTGGATGCGAAAAATAAATTTTGACACCAAGAATAGTTATAAAATGTCATTGGATTTAAGATATTAAATTATTTAGTTTGTAGCTGACAACACTGTCTATTTCAGCTTAGACAAATTAAGCATTCCTTAATGGCCTAAGTGGCTACTTTACCATGGGAAAAATATTATTGTTTTGCTATTTTACAAGCAGTTCCTTAGAAAAATAGAAATTTAGAACTTAAAATAAGAAAAATCCTTTAAATCTCACATAAGAAAGAATACCAACGACAAAGCTTAAAACATATTTGATTGGTTTTAGAGAAATACCAAATACTTTCGTGATATGATATTATACGTAAAATTATCAATATTTAAAAATATCATAGTAATCCTAATATAAAGCTGTTTAATCTTTTGGTTGAAAATAGTACCACGCAAAATTTGAAATCAAATTAAAAGAAAATATATTTTATTAAAGTTGGCACAAGCAAGCACCAGCACTATTGAAGCGTCAAAACCTTAGACCATTAAGAATTTGGACGCGTCACGCGTACAATTCTACGAACAAAGTTTTCAGCCAATTTGACAGGGGCGAGGTAGTCAATACATTGATATTACTGCACACATACTCAATATTATTTTAAAACATTATGAACACAAGCAAAAAGAAAACATTAACACTAGTAAATGATATTCACACTAATATGTCAAATACGTTATGCATACAAGAATTGTATACTACAAACATAAAAACGGCAGCTTTTGTTTATTAGGAATGACACTATTTTTATTTCTCAAAATATGTTATCAATATCACTATTACCTACGATAATTTTATACAAGAATTTATCGATATTTCTGGGATTTGTTGGGAAAGTTTTACATAATAAAATAATAATCTTATTTGGTAATAAATATTCATTAAAGAGTATGTAAGAGTTTTTAATAAATTTCTTATTACTTTTTCAAATGCCAAAAATTAAAAAAAAAACTGTACAAGTCTCATGACTCGAAGGAATCGCTCGCAAAAATCGCTACGGTCATCCGCGTAGCGATTTTTGCGAGCGATTCCTATAATTTAGATTCCATTTTTGGCTAATTAGATCGATATCGATACGATCTAAAAAAAATTAAACAAAGGCAAATTAATACATTCGAGACTTTAGCTTTTTTTTAAGCGATTTAGAAACTAAAATAGAATAGGTCTTAAAGTTACATCAATTACAAGAACCGGAATTATTTTCTATACTTAAATAAAATGAAAATACTCATCATCTCCCTAGCATTTTTCCTGGTTATACCAGGGTGTGCTTTCCATTCTAGTCCAGATATTGACGAGTTACTGATTTTTTCACGGAGCGACTGCCATCTGACCTCCGCAACCCCTGAGGACAAACCAGTAACCATTTAGACTAGAATAATTTCCCTACTACGAGTAACGATCATTATCAGGTGATAACAACCGGGACCGACAGCTTTACGTGCTTTCCGAGGCACGGTGGGGAGACCCACAAGGACGAACACCCAGACCTAGGAACAAATATTTATACAACTATAAATATCTGCCCCGAGCGGGGATTGAACCCGCAACCGTCGGCGTTAGAGGTACATTCAGCACTACTACACCAGAGCGGTCGTCAAATAAAATGAAAATACTGTTTATTAAACGCATTTTTACTTTTATAAAAAAATATAAATTATATTTTCATCGATACCTATTTCCATTCAACGTTATGACAGCACTATCTAAAACAAAAAAATACTGTCGAATGTCAAACCTTTATTTGTAGAAAATCAACTTTTAAATATTTTTTTACTTTTTTAAAATAAATAATAAAGTCTAAAATTGCGAAAAACGGCAGTGACATAAATTGCATGAAATTATCACACCATCGATCCGATTATTTTGTACTCAAACAATCTATTAGTCATGTTCCGTAACATTATTTACTATAATATTTTATGGTGATTTTATAAAAAATAGTGTATTAATTATGTATTATTAAAATAGTGTATTAATTTAAAATAATTTCATATGAAATTTGATTTCCTCTTTTTGAAGATTAGTTGTGTTTGATCTCTTTTTGCAATGGCCAATTGCACAGATCGAATTTTATTAAGGAGGTCCGTACATAATAAAAACGATTTTGATATTGTTGAAAATCGATGCCTGAGTAGTTTTTATAAACGCGTTAGATTATTTCATTATAAGTTTCGCTGGGGGGAAATGCCTTGTAAGGCGCGTCCCAATGCTTAATGGTCTAAGGTCAAAACAAACATCAAACGTAACATAAAAAAAGTACATCTAGGTTCAGCCTCACTCATGTACATACTAAATTATATACGGTATATTTAGTGTCAAAAAAAGCTTGAACCCAGGGCATAGAGTAACACTAATATATACGGAAACCCAGAGACATAAAACAAGTAATTAGAAATTTTTATGACACATTCATATTTGACAAATATTGTTTAATCGGAAGACATAGCTTTATGCCTTACAATTTAATAGAATATGAATAAAAATTACAAATGACTTGGCTGTACGGTGTAATACCTTTGCCTTTTCCCTCTAAGGAAAGAAAAAAGCGAAAAAAATTGACAAATATTGTATGACACATTTATGTGACAATATATAACAAAAAGAAAATACACCAATACACTTTCTGTTACAGCTTAATTTAATTTAATCGTTGTTTGGAATTATCAAGCATTGTTAGACAAAATGGATTTAAATAGAATGAGCGATTGTAAAAAGCTTAAATTGTGCAGATGGTATTTTAAAGGTAGAAATATAATTTCTTTAATGTAGTCGTCGTTTTTCTTACACTTTAGGTAGTCATTATTTTTTTAGTAGAATATGAAAAAAAGTTCACGTATATTATATTGTATTCTATTAAAATTTCATGTTTTTTTTATAGTATAGCGTGTATCCATAGTTTTTATAATAACTACATTTTTATTCACAAATAGGGACAACTAGTTATAAAAATACATCGGTTTTTGTTTCGACTTTGTTTTGCAGTTGGGTTTGTATTGCTGCCGTTCGTGTGGGCGGTGAACTCGATCTGGTTCTTCAAGCAGGCGTTCATCAGACCGCCGTTTGAGCAACAGAAACAAATAAAAAAATGTAAGTAAGATTACCTGAGAAAAAAAAAACAGCTAATTTAAAACTTAAAATTTTATTATAAAGAGCTGACATCTAGTCTAAAGAAGTAGATTGTTTTGTCGCGCTATTCTTAGGATAGCTTCAGACTTGATTATAAAATTATAGTTGTGTTACATAGTCCATTTAGTGAGCAGGGCTATAGACTATGGGAATATATCACAGAAATAAATCAATATCAACCATAATTTCCTACTATTTGATCTATAAACCTAACTAAAACAATCGTCGTCAGCCAATCGCAGTCTACTGCTGGACATAGGCCTCCAAAAGTTTGTCTAGCGGGTCGAAGGGCGTCCTACACTATGTTAGCCAAGACGCGATCTCCACTCCAGGACTCGTCTGCTCCAACGGCCATCAGTCCTGCGGCAGACGTGGCCGGCCCATTGCCACTTCAGCTTGCTAATTTTGCGAGCTATGTCGGTTACTTTCGTTCTCTCATGGATAATCACATTCCTGATTTTATCATTGAGTGAGATCCTGAGCATAGCTTGCTCCATAGCACGCTGAGCAACTTTAAATCTGTGGACCAGCCCTATTGTCTGTTTCCACATCTCGGCAATGTATGTCATCACCAGTAGGAGGCATTGCTCTAAGGTCTTCGAGCAATGACAAACAATAAGACCGTTTTGAAGCTGGCAGCTCATTTGTGGCTCCTGTTTTAATCCATATGTTCATGGGCAGTAGGGATAACTTATATATTCATGGAAAAACCTATTTCAATTTTATATGAATAAAGTTTTATCTTTGTGCTGCCTCACAGTAACTCACTACTGCTCATATATAGGCTTGTCTGGGGCACCTCTCTCTCACAGAATACTGGTGTGAAGTAGTTAATATGAACAGAATTTCACTGCGAGAACTAGAAGCCTGATCCCTTCCCCATTTATTTCTATCATATCTTTTCTTACATCTTATTCCCCTCCTTTTAAGCTGTCGATGCATTTGTGTTTTTAAAGTATATTTTGTATTCTAGATGTGATAATGAGCGGTGCGGGTGCGGTGGTGTGGGCGGTGGTCCTGGTGTCGTGGGCGACCGCGTTCCAGCTGCAGCGCGTGTGGTGGGGCGCGGCGGGCGACGCTTTGTCTTTCATCGTGCCGCTTGGCCGCGCGTAGACACTTGTGATATATTGAACTTAAGAACTTTACTTTCAAAAGAAATTTACATCCACTTGAAACAAGAACATTGTAAAAGATGTAACACTATATACATTTAAAACCTTTTTGCAAAAGAAATGAGAGGCATATTAACTATATGTAATAAATAAATAAAATAAACATATTTGTATATATGAGGTGAACATGACCGGTTCTATTATTTCTTATTAAAGTAGCAATAGAAGTACATAGTCTGTAAAATTTTCAATTCCACCTAATATAGTTCACACGACAGCTCACAGACACAGACAGACACAGCAAATCTTTGTAAACCGAGGCTTTGTAATAGGGTACACCGTCATCACCATTAAGATATAGGCCTCTACAAATAGACGTCTAGATACCACTCTCGACTAAACCTTGGTCACTTTTATATAACAATTATAACATAACAATTCCTACCATGTGAGTGTGCCCATAGCTTAATTGGAGCACTTGCATGCAGAAGAAATGGGTTCAGTTCCGAGTTACAATATATAATATTATTTAAATAATTAAGCTGTCTTTGATTATAGTTTGTTCAAGTCAAGTGATTTATATGTTAGGTCCCTATTTTAATTCCTAACATAATATTATTTTTATAAAATAAATCTAAATATTAATTTATTATTAGAAAATAATTTGATTGTATATAAGGAATATGAATAAAAACAGTTGAATACATCAAAAGTTTATTTATTTGTACATTATATACAATATAATATGCATACATATAAAAGTTACATGCTAAAATATGAAAATAGCAAAAAAGTCAAAGATTCAAATTGTACATTTATTTTTCGTTACAAAGATATTTTTTCTTTTAAAAATAGCATCTAAGCACACAGTGAAGTAATTCACATATCAATCGCAATCATATTCAAAATAAAAGACATTCCGTCTCCAAAAGCACCTTGTACAAATGATATTATATAGCTGTAGAAATGTTATAAGCATGTATTTTGGCAAGCAGAGTGCCGACTAATTTGGACGACGTTGCCCAGCAACCAGTCAACCGGATATGACAGGCGAAAGTATTTTAGGAGCAACAAGTCAGTTGACGAGCTTGTCAAAGTTAGTCAAATGGGTGCAGATGTGTAACGCCAACAGTATGAACGTAACATATCTGTATTTATAAAATATCATTGCCTTTGACAGAGAACTAAATGTAAGGTTCTGCGCAAAGAGCGAAACTGTCGTGTCGGATACAAGACACCTGTCTATATTATATTTTCGTATAATCAATATAAAATCCTCATTATTGATTAAAGATCAAAAAGTGTTCAGCAACAAAGTGTGTTTGCGCAGCGCCGTATAGCCAAGTATTTTACTACACCAACAATAAAACAGTTTGATATTATATAAATTAATTAAATACTATTTATAATCCCTAAAACACTACATATTAAATTTGACTACAAGAAATTAAATAATTTAAAACTTTCTCTAACATACAAGTTTGAACGTTACTCTCGGTATCTTTTAGTCCGCTTTAAAGAAATCTTGAGTTAAATAGCTTTTTTATTAAAAAAGTTTATAGGCTACATCACGCTACAACATGGGTAGTCTACGATTAGGACCAGAAAGCATATGCGCGAGGAACAGCGCATACATAATATTTTCTTAGGCGAGATTTACACTTGTAAGTTTTACTGTTGTAAGTGATACATAACCCAGTCTGTAAACTGGTAACAGTTAACTTGCTAACCGTGCGTAAGGCGTTAGTGTCAATAAATATGTCACTAGTACTAAATTATTTGAGATGTAAACGCAATGATAAACGATTTATGTAAATGTAGTGCAAGTCTTTAAGAAGCAACAATTACGAGTGTTATCCTCGCCCCAGGCTCAAATTATTGATTGATATAAAAATGTCTCTGTAACCTGGTACCAGTTACCTCACGAAAGCCGCGTGTCAAAAAGAAGTCATTAACAAAAAGTTCTTGCATGTGTAAAAGGAATGATTAACAATTTATGTAATTCTTACGAAAGTCCGTGAGCAACACTTACTAGTGTAGTTCACGCCTTATAGTGGATCTTTATTTTTTCTTTCCTAATACAGACATTTAAACGAAACAAGATATAAGGGAATGTGTAATAAACACGCTCGTAATATGAAAACTATTATTTTTTACATATTATAAATAAATACAGTTTTTTCTCATTACTGGCTAAATCTAAAATACGAAATATTAATATTTTCTAAAGTATGTATTTTTCAAAATTTTACTAGACTACATACTAAAGAGGGCAGTTCGTCGGTTTGTGAAATAACAAATTGCACATAATTCACTATTTTTTTATTATTTACATTTTAAAGTCAAATTGACTCTAATACTTTTATTTAAAAAATACAATTGTTTTAATATCACCGAGTGTTTTGTTAATTAAATAAACATACAAAGTTTATGTCGACGAGAAACAATTAATGACATATCAAAATATTAAAAAATTCTTTTAATTTGGCTAAATTAAATATTTTTCATATTGATATGTGACAGGTCTATTCTGCTTCATTAACAATCAACATTCTGGCGTCGTTGTTTACGATTTGTAAAACGTTTTATAATTATAACTGTCGCGTATCTCTGGAAACTGTCGCCTACTTGTGCACTTAATATTAATAAAATTATTTAAATAATACATAAAAAACTGCGTTTAGTTTAATAACTCGATCCTTAACCAATGTCGGTTGAACCAGCTGTCAACTGAGATATCCCAATAATGCAGATCCAAATAACATTATAAACGGATTTTAATAAACTCAGAACTCGCCATTCTTAAAGTTACAAAATATAGGAATCGGTAGTCTTAAGATCTTAGTCGGGCACGCAATAATTATGAATATGTAAAATTGTAAAAAATATTGATTCGATTCTAAAAAAATAATTATTAGAAAGTTACATCATACTTGTTCCAGGCTGTCTCATATAAGAAGAAATATTTCCTCCGCACAAAGTAGAATAATATAAAATAATTGAAGTAGAATAATATAAGATAATTAAATAAAATACGTAATTATATTTTCATTAGACCCATATCAATATGAACAATATAAACGTTTGAAACATTCGAAAGGTCAGTAACACTGTCACTCGATGCGCACCGAGCGCGGCGACGACAGCCTCCTTTCCTGGTAGATTTTCACTATTTCTGATTTCACTATCCTGTAGAAATAAAAATATGTAAATTTAATTTTTTTTAATGATTTTTCTTGATTCTTGTGATGTTGTGTTTTGCTTTTTTTTATTGAAGACGGGCTCTCCATACGAATTTGCACCCCTTTAGGGAACGGAGAGGCCGGTAGGAGGTGGCGAGTGGTGACAGTACCTCAGCAGCAGCAGCAGCGCCAGCAGGTCGCAGGCGATGAGCACGTAGAACACGGCCGACCAGCTGCCGCGCGACACCACGCCCGCCAGCATGGGGCCCACCGCCGCGCCTGCGCCCGGCGTCGTAGTACTCATAGTATACCTCATTTCACGTAATTGTGACGGTCTGAACACGAGGCGAGTCCGAACTCGCGCGCGGTACAGTCGAGTGAACAAGACTTTTAATTTATGGAATATTTTCCGCCGTTATATGACATTTATAATGCCCGATTTAGACCGCACTTATACTCACAGATAATTAATGCTATAAGGAGTAACTTTTATTTTAACCCTTTAATGCATGATTTTTTATTTGATAAAAAAAAAAAAAAACAATTTATATAAAAAAGATTAATGATAAAGTAGTAAAAAAAATCAATATGTAATTACAGCTCATGTAAAATACAAACACAGCCAAATTTACGTTTAATAAAGTTTTAGTTGACTGTAGGCTTTGAAATAAGCGTTTCATTTTTGACTCACGTGGTGTTAAACCTTACGTTTATCGTTGTCTTAGATTTTCGCGATTATTATTCATTGCCATAAAACTATTTTAAACGGATTTAAATCGCGTATATTAATTATTTTTATCATCCCGATTTCGAGCACTTTGCAGTTTAAAATAGTTTTATTTCAACCTTACGTTTAGTATAAAATAATTGTTCTAATATTTCACTGTACTAAATATCTCCCGTATGGTCTAGTGGCTAGGATACCTGGCTTTCACCCAGGAGGCTCGGGTTCGATTCCCGGTACGGGAATAATTTTCTTTTAAATATTTAATTTGATTAATAGTTTTTAATCAAATAATAATTGTATTTAAAGTTCTTTATTTACGTATACAGTATACTACTTTCTCACGGCTTTGCCCGCGTATGTTTTGGAATTTGATAGAAGCTATTCAAAAAGTGATAAAATACTACGTTTGTGTTTTTAATTTCACTATTAGCATCAAAAAATATGCATGAAATTTTAAATTTAAAAAGTAATTACACCTACAGGCATGACGCTGCGCAGAACACTAAAAATTACCCACCAGGATAGTCTTTTAGACTTCTCTTATTTTACACTTTAAATAATTCTTATACATGTCAAATAAATGTGTTTAAATTATTATTTGTTAGTTTTTAGTTAAGTTGATACCGAATATGTTTATGAAATAGTTGAAAAGATTAATACTGAACCAGTGTAATTGTTCGAGGAGTCGTGACTTTCGTTCCGGGATGTGTTCCTTTACCAAATAAGTCAAGTAAAGATAGATTATAAAAGTCATGTAACGGCTGAGAATATTCAATAAGATTATATCAATATACATTCCTATCATATACCTTCAATGTTTCAAGTCTTGTTCACTCGACTGTACCGCGCGCGAGTTCGCACTCGCCTCGTGTTCAGTCCGACACACTTACGTGAAACGAGGTATATGATCATTATTGTATTATGATATTAAAGATTTCACAGATGATGGACCTTGGACCAGCAGGCTGTCTCAATACATTTTATGATTTGTAAACAATCTTGACGTTAGTAAAAAAAAAAAAATAACAAAAAAATTTTCTGGTGAATTTCTTTCGCGGTTTCACCTCCGAGGTTACACTTTTCCGAAACCGCGGTAGATTTATTTGCTTGACGTTCAAAAAGGGAATGTAAAGTCCCATTTGGAATCCCTCACCGATGCTGCCGGTGCCGTCGATGATGGCGGTGACGGTGGCCAGCGCGCGCGCGTCGCCCGCCAGGCTGCTGTGCGTGCCTGCGTGTAGGCAACTTTATGTTTATGATTGTAAATGATTGGACCATTGTATATAATTATTTGTTAGGTCAGAAAATTCCAAAATTTATATTAGTGTCCGACCAAATGTTCGGTGTCGGTTTCGGTTTCATTCGTCGTTCAATTCAAGCCGTCAGAGTTTACATTCGTCTCGGCGGCTAGCCTGCCGGAACAGCGACCGAAACAGACACCGCATTTGGGAGTTCTCGCGTGTGGTCACGTCCGGCGCGTCGAACACCACCGCAGCGACAAAAAATCTTTGCCGCGTTACTTTATTTGGACGACATTACGTAAATATTTAGTACCCATTCTGTATTAGGTAGAAACAAGTCATTTTATGTTTAATAATAAAAAATAATCATGAATAATATTAAAAAGAAGAATTTCTACTCGAATAAACATAAGTATTTCAATTATTTTGAACAGGTGCAATTGATATACTTTTCTTTAATAAACAAGCCTTCGTAACGTGCATGCGCTATCCCAAGATATACATAAGTATTAGAAATATTTTTACCAAATGATTTTTAGTAACGAGCTTAAACAAAAATCATATTACACAAATTGAAAATTTAAATAAATCGCGTTATTGACTGCACATAGTTAGGGGGATAATCGGAATAAAATGAATATACGGATTGATAATTTTGATACATTCTAACTATATACAAAATTTTTATCTTAAGATACTGTTCTAATATTTCACTTCGCTCAATATATCCCGTATGGTCTAGTGGCTAGGATACCTGGCTCTCACCCAGGAGGCTCGGGTTCGATTCCCGGTACGGGAAATCAAATTTTTTATGTTTAATTTTCAACCTACGTATATTAATGATAAGACAAGACGTCAGCGCACTCAATAAACTCGAGTTTCTTGAGGCGATAATCGTTATATAGCGACCGTTATTACAACATTTCTCTATTAAAATAATAATGTATGCTTGTCTACAGGGCTCGTTCGCCGCGTAAAATTATGTCGCGTATAACGTCCGCTTTATGACGGTGCCGCTGTTAACCAAAGCTTTACCTAGTTCAGCGCTGACGGCGGTAGTGATGAGGGCGTAGGGTCCATTCACGAGCACGCCGGCCACCGCCAGCAAGCACATGTTCAGTGCGTATGAACTGGCGCCCCACGACTGGTATGCCAGGAGCTGGAACAAGATAGGGTAGAAAACTAGAACTCATTTACGTGAAATTACGATAGAAATATTGCTATTACCATATGAATACAGACAAAATCATATTGCAGCCCGCTCAGCGCCCCGGCACGTCACTAGTCGCTACTACTCACGGCGGGCGCGGCGAGCGCGTAGAAGCCGGCGCACACTATGGCGGGCGCGCCGGCGCAGTCCGCCAGCAGCCCGCTCAGCGCCCCGGCACGTCACTAGTCGCTACTACTCACGGCGGGCGCGGCGAGCGCGTAGAAGCCGGCGCACACTATGGCGGGCGCGCCGGCGCAGTCCGCCAGCAGCCCGCTCAGCGCCCCGGCACGTCACTAGTCGCTACTACTCACGGCGGGCGCAGTCCGCCAGCAGCCCGCTCAGCGCCCCGGCACGTCACTAGTCGCTACTACTCACGGCGGGCGCGGCGAGCGCGTAGAAGCCGGCGCACACTATGGCGGGCGCGCCGGCGCAGTCCGCCAGCAGCCCGCTCAGCGCCCCGGCACGTCACTAGTCGCTACTACTCACGGCGGGCGCGGCGAGCGCGTAGAAGCCGGCGCACACTATGGCGGGCGCGCCGGCGCAGTCCGCCAGCAGCCCGCTCAGCGCCCCGGCACGTCACTAGTCGCTACTACTCACGGCGGGCGCAGTCCGCCAGCAGCCCGCTCAGCGCCCCGGCACGTCACTAGTCGCTACTACTCACGGCGGGCGCGGCGAGCGCGTAGAAGCCGGCGCACACTATGGCGGGCGCGCCGGCGCAGTCCGCCAGCAGCCCGCTCAGCGCCCCGGCACGTCACTAGTCGCTACTACTCACGGCGGGCGCGGCGAGCGCGTAGAAGCCGGCGCACACTATGGCGGGCGCGCCGGCGCAGTCCGCCAGCAGCCCGCTCAGCGCCCCGGCACGTCACTAGTCGCTACTACTCACGGCGGGCGCAGTCCGCCAGCAGCCCGCTCAGCGCCCCGGCACGTCACTAGTCGCTACTACTCACGGCGGGCGCAGTCCGCCAGCAGCCCGCTCAGCGCCCCGGCACGTCACTAGTCGCTACTACTCACGGCGGGCGCGGCGAGCGCGTAGGAGCCGGCGCACACTATGGCGGGCGCGCCGGCGCAGTCCGCCAGCAGCCCGCTGAGCGCCCCGGCACGTCACTAGTCGCTACTACTCAAGGCGGGCGCGGCGAGCGCGTAGAAGCCGGCGCACACTATGGCGGGCGCGCCGGCGCAGTCCGCCAGCAGCCCGCTCAGCGCCCCGGCACGTCACTAGTCGCTACTACTCACGGCGGGCGCGGCGAGCGCGTAGAAGCCGGCGCACACTATGGCGGGCGCGCCGGCGCAGTCCGCCAGCAGCCCGCTCAGCGCCCCGGCACGTCACTAGTCGCTACTACTCACGGCGGGCGCAGTCCGCCAGCAGCCCGCTCAGCGCCCCGGCACGTCACTAGTCGCTACTACTCACGGCGGGCGCGGCGAGCGCGTAGAAGCCGGCGCACACTATGGCGGGCGCGCCGGCGCAGTCCGCCAGCAGCCCGCTCAGCGCCCCGGCACGTCACTAGTCGCTACTACTCACGGCGGGCGCGGCGAGCGCGTAGAAGCCGGCGCACACTATGGCGGGCGCGCCGGCGCAGTCCGCCAGCAGCCCGCTCAGCGCCCCGGCACGTCACTAGTCGCTACTACTCACGGCGGGCGCGGCGAGCGCGTAGAAGCCGGCGCACACTATGGCGGGCGCGCCGGCGCAGTCCGCCAGCAGCCCGCTCAGCGCCCCGGCACGTCACTAGTCGCTACTACTCACGGCGGGCGCAGTCCGCCAGCAGCCCGCTCAGCGCCCCGGCACGTCACTAGTCGCTACTACTCACGGCGGGCGCAGTCCGCCAGCAGCCCGCTCAGCGCCCCGGCACGTCACTAGTCGCTACTACTCACGGCGGGCGCGGCGAGCGCGTAGGAGCCGGCGCACACTATGGCGGGCGCGCCGGCGCAGTCCGCCAGCAGCCCGCTGAGCGCCCCGGCACGTCACTAGTCGCTACTACTCAAGGCGGGCGCGGCGAGCGCGTAGAAGCCGGCGCACACTATGGCGGGCGCGCCGGCGCAGTCCGCCAGCAGCCCGCTCAGCGCCCCGGCACGTCACTAGTCGCTACTACTCACGGCGGGCGCGGCGAGCGCGTAGAAGCCGGCGCACACTATGGCGGGCGCGCCGGCGCAGTCCGCCAGCAGCCCGCTCAGCGCCCCGGCACGTCACTAGTCGCTACTACTCACGGCGGGCGCAGTCCGCCAGCAGCCCGCTCAGCGCCCCGGCACGTCACTAGTCGCTACTACTCACGGCGGGCGCGGCGAGCGCGTAGAAGCCGGCGCACACTATGGCGGGCGCGCCGGCGCAGTCCGCCAGCAGCCCGCTCAGCGCCCCGGCACGTCACTAGTCGCTACTACTCACGGCGGGCGCGGCGAGCGCGTAGAAGCCGGCGCACACTATGGCGGGCGCGCCGGCGCAGTCCGCCAGCAGCCCGCTCAGCGCCCCGGCACGTCACTAGTCGCTACTACTCACGGCGGGCGCGGCGAGCGTGTAGAAGCCGGCGCACACTATGGCGGGCGCGCCGGCGCAGTCCGCCAGCAGCCCGCTCAGCGCCCCGGCACGTCACTAGTCGCTACTACTCACGGCGGGCGCGGCGAGCGCGTAGAAGCCGGCGCACACTATGGCGGGCGCGCCGGCGCAGTCCGCCAGCAGCCCGCTCAGCGCCCCGGCACGTCACTAGTCGCTACTACTCACGGCGGGCGCGGCGAGCGCGTAGAAGCCGGCGCACACTATGGCGGGCGCGCCGGCGCAGTCCGCCAGCAGCCCGCTGAGCGCCCCGGCACGTCACTAGTCGCTACTACTCAAGGCGGGCGCGGCGAGCGCGTAGAAGCCGGCGCACACTATGGCGGGCGCGCCGGCGCAGTCCGCCAGCAGCCCGCTCAGCGCCCCGGCACGTCACTAGTCGCTACTACTCACGGCGGGCGCGGCGAGCGCGTAGAAGCCGGCGCACACTATGGCGGGCGCGCCGGCGCAGTCCGCCAGCAGCCCGCTCAGCGCCCCGGCACGTCACTAGTCGCTACTACTCACGGCGGGCGCAGGCCGCCAGCAGCCCGCTCAGCGCCCCGGCACGTCACTAGTCGCTACTACTCACGGCGGGCGCGGCGAGCGCGTAGAAGCCGGCGCACACTATGGCGGGCGCGCCGGCGCAGTCCGCCAGCAGCCCGCTCAGCGCCCCGGCACGTCACTAGTCGCTACTACTCACGGCGGGCGCGGCGAGCGCGTAGAAGCCGGCGCACACTATGGCGGGCGCGCCGGCGCAGTCCGCCAGCAGCCCGCTCAGCGCCCCGGCACGTCACTAGTCGCTACTACTCACGGCGGGCGCGGCGAGCGCGTAGAAGCCGGCGCACACTATGGCGGGCGCGCCGGCGCAGTCCGCCAGCAGCCCGCTCAGCGCCCCGGCACGTCACTAGTCGCTACTACTCACGGCGGGCGCGGCGAGCGCGTAGAAGCCGGCGCACACTATGGCGGGCGCGCCGGCGCAGTCCGCCAGCAGCCCGCTCAGCGCCCCGGCACGTCACTAGTCGCTACTACTCACGGCGGGCGCGGCGAGCGCGTAGAAGCCGGCGCACACTATGGCGGGCGCGCCGGCGCAGTCCGCCAGCAGCCCGCTCAGCGCCCCGGCACGTCACTAGTCGCTACTACTCACGGCGGGCGCGGCGAGCGCGTAGAAGCCGGCGCACACTATGGCGGGCGCGCCGGCGCAGTCCGCCAGCAGCCCGCTCAGCGCCCCGGCACGTCACTAGTCGCTACTACTCACGGCGGGCGCGGCGAGCGCGTAGAAGCCGGCGCACACTATGGCGGGCGCGCCGGCGCAGTCCGCCAGCAGCCCGCTCAGCGCCCCGGCACGTCACTAGTCGCTACTACTCACGGCGGGCGCGGCGAGCGCGTAGAAGCCGGCGCACACTATGGCGGGCGCGCCGGCGCAGTCCGCCAGCAGCCCGCTCAGCGCCCCGGCACGTCACTAGTCGCTACTACTCACGGCGGGCGCGGCGAGCGCGTAGAAGCCGGCGCACACTATGGCGGGCGCGCCGGCGCAGTCCGCCAGCAGCCCGCTCAGCGCCCCGGCACGTCACTAGTCGCTACTACTCACGGCGGGCGCGGCGAGCGCGTAGAAGCCGGCGCACACTATGGCGGGCGCGCCGGCGCAGTCCGCCAGCAGCCCGCTCAGCGCCCCGGCACGTCACTAGTCGCTACTACTCACGGCGGGCGCGGCGAGCGCGTAGAAGCCGGCGCACACTATGGCGGGCGCGCCGGCGCAGTCCGCCAGCAGCCCGCTCAGCGCCGCGCCCAGCACGCCGCCCACGTCGAACGCCGTGCTCAGCTCGCCCGACTGCTTCGCCGTCAGCGTCGCTGCGCACGGGTTTCGTTTAAAGCCAGCTTTGACTATGAGATACATGTGTACAGGTGTCGCCTGGGCTTGGGTTGATGTTTTACCGTTAGCAGAATCGATATTTAAAAGTAAAAAAATTTTTTTTGTGTTTTTTTAAATTAAAAATGACTATATTTTATTTAAACGTTGGATCTTGTAGGCTTGTAAAGATATACGTAGGCATCATTTTAGAATAAGGAATAAAAAAATCATACTAAAAAAATATAAACAAAAATAACTTACTCGAAGATTTAATATACAAAGGCAGCCAGAAGAGGAATGTGTAGCTGACGAGCTTCGCGAAGAAGAGAGAGAGAGAGAACTCCACCACGCCGGGTATGGCCAGCGCGCGAGTGAGCGAGACGGCGCCCGAGCGCGACGAGCGGCGCGACAGCAGCGCCGTCTCCTCCGTGGCGTCGTCTTGGTACTAGAACACAGTGCGGTGCTTTGGAGGAACTTATTCATTTTATACTTTATTGTACACCACGGGACTTTAAAAAAAAAGTAGAACCGACTTTAAAAGCAAAACATTTTCGTTTAGTATGTCATGCAAAGACTTATTCCAGTTATTTTGGTTTAACTACTCAACCAATATTGATGAATTCTAAGGGACCGGTCTAGAAGTATACTCTTTCAACCAAAAAGAAACAAATCGAACAAAACTAAACAAATATCCCCGACGAATTGAGAATTTCTCCTTTCTTGAGAGTTGGTTAACAAAATATAGCACAGAAAAGTCTCAAAAACAAGTTGCGGAATGTCAGCACAAAGGGCGGCTAATAAACCATTTTTTCCAGACGACCAGTAAAGAAGAGACTTTATTATGGAAATTGACTATGTGTACAATAAAATAACAGCCTCTTAGTGTCTTACTGCTGGACAAATGCCTCCTCTTCTATATCCGCCTGCAGTGAAGCAGCGTGGGGGATTAAGCTCTAAACCTTCTCCTTAATACGAGAGGAGGCCTTTGCCAGCAGTGGGACATTTACAGGCTGTTACTTTACTTTTTTACTTTATATAGCAGGTAATCTCTAAAACGACTGCTCTGATTTAAAAATTCTTTATGATTTGGATAGCCCGTTCATTGTGGAAGGCTCAAGGCTATATTGCATCACGCTGTAACTCACAGAATCGAAGCGAACGTAAGCGAAACCGCGAGGGGCAGCTAGTGTTACAAAGAGGCAAAGATTATTAGTTTGGATAGAGAGTAACCTCAGTAAATATTGGTCCGACTTGAAAATTTATTTTTCTGTTGAATAAGCATTTTATTGAAAAACGTTACAAGCTACATGACATCTCGTTACGACACAAGTAACGCAGTAAGACGCAGGCATAGCGAGGCACAACGAGCACAACGAACAGCTAATAAGGCCACAGTAGCGGGTGCTTACCGGCGCCGAGTTGGCGGAGTGCCGCGACGGCCTCAGGCTCGCCGCCTGCAACCATGCGGTTATTAACGGTGGACTCTCAGCCAGGGACGAGCAAACTTATCAAATCCTATATTTTATGTATCATTATTTGTAATACCTATCGAGTTTCCGTTACGTCCGTACATTTGGAACCGGTGGTATAGAAAAGAAAAGATTAATGTATACTTTTACTTCAAAGAAACAAATTTATTTAGAGTGGGTTGGAAATCTGTAAATGCTATTTTCCCAAAATGTAGTCCTTGTATGAAGGCTTGACGTAGTATTACTTATCAGCGTCCATTTATGATGATGTCGTTAATTTGTCTTGCAGGTCTTACGTCATACCAGTTCGGAACAGGTTTTTAACTACCACGGTTAGTTAAAAAATCTTCCTATGTATTATTAAAACTTTAATTAGCTCTTTAGAAAGGAAACGAAATATATTTAACAATTTTTTACCAAAACTACACTCGTTGTAATCATTTTCTTTTGGTTAATATAAGGTTTGTTTAGTTTGCCCGTCTCTGCTCAAGTCTGTGGTCACTTAAGTAAGTGGAGTGAAATTAGTGGAAACGTTAGTGAACACTCATATTACTACTTCAATGGCGGTGATATGTGAGTTTAATATTTTTAAACCGACTTCAAAAAAGTATATATATTACTTTTTACTTTTCAATACCACTCTTTGTAAGTTTTTGAAGTCAGTTTATCAAAAAAAGTGAAATTAATTTTAATATCTGGGTCGCTTAACTTATAAAGTCATTCCAATCAAACAATTGTCAATGTAAAATAGAAATTGAAGTGGCAACTATGTTATCTACGAATGTATTACTTATATTAATTATTTCGATGCCTTATTTCGCAAAATAGCAAATGTCATTAACTCATACAGGTGGCTGGAATACGAATTAAGGCACCGACTTTTAAGATGAATGTGCACTGAAACACTAATCATGTTAATCATCATCAATCTACATTGCAAGTGCTTGTATACTTCTACATCACAGGTTCTCAAATGTTATAATAAAGCGCAGAGAGGATGATGGAACCTTTTTAAGAAAATGATTATGGATATATAAATATACGAGTATAGGAAACCTTTCTGGTAATTTTCGGTTTTATACTATAGAACAATTACCATATGTATTAACTATTATATTTTTAGTAATTTATCAGTAATAGTACAAAACAGTAGCAGGCTATAAATGATTTTTAAGAAAAAGGATATTATTCAAGTGGGTATTGGCGAATAAATATAATATACATCAATAATTAACGTTAAAATAATAGTATTAAAATTTAATACAAAAAAGAAAACACAAATGTGTCAAAATTTTAATAAGTTAATACATAAATTTATGACGATGTCATTGCATTGTTCAATTATACAAAAAATATCCTTACAATGTGCACATGGCTTAAATAATATTACATTTTACATTTTTAATTACAATTTTTAGAGAAAAAATGTGTCTTGCAAGGGAGGTGATGGTGAAAAGTTTGAGAACCTGTGTTTGTATGATTGTTATTTCTACGTTAAATTCAATGCATTTTGATAGTGTTAGGCTGTTTAATACACGATTGCCTCACCTGGTCTCCGACGATCACTTGCGAGGCTTCCTCTTCGTCGTCGGAGCGGTGCGACTGACGGCTGGGCTGGAAGTTATCACCTTATTTCGGTTTTTATTATCTTAAACATTTATACTAACATATAAAAGTGAAGAGCTTGTTCGGACGTTTTAATCTCCAGACCTATAAATCCGATTTTCATTTTTGTTCCTACCACAAAAAAAAATTGTTAAAGTTCTTTCCCTTGGGATGAAATAAAGGAAAATTTGTCTGCAAGCTCTTCACTTGTATGAATATGAAGACCAAGAGATTATTACATCTTCCTTATATCTAAGATGTTTTTTACATGGTCATCCATCATTAACTCAACACTAATGCGAGCGAATACAAATGAAAGCTAGTAGAATAATAAGCTTCGGAGTGCCACAAGGACCAATTTTGGGTCACCACCTATTCCTAATATACATCAATGATAAAAACGACAACGAACTCACCGACTGTCTGTCAGTGGTCACCCCAACGTTCCTAGGTTCAGGAACGAGGAACAGGAACACTAGGAAGGCGACGCCGCCCATCACGAGCGCGGGGTACATGAACGAAAGCGACCAATCGCTTTCGACGTACTCCGCCGCCATTACTGTACCTGGGAAGGAAAATTTGCAATGTAAGCTACATAAAGAAAAATTTATATTATATTATTATTGCATTGAATTATTTATAGCTATAAGAAAAATTGCTCCTATTTTTTTATTTACTACTAAAAAGACATCGAGATTCAAACAAAATAATTGCTATAATACCTAAAATATTCCCAAGCGAAGTATGGGAGTTCCACAGTCCAAATATGAGTCCTTTCTTCGAATTGCCGAACCACTTGCCGACGATGGCCACCGTGACCGGCCACCCTGTGGTTTGAGCTATACCCGCACCTGCCTGGGGATACAATAATAAAAATTATTTACCTATTATAACGTTCCCAACATAGTATATATTTGCGAAATAACCATAAATAAACAAGCGATATTATATATTTGCGAAAGGAGTTTTGATGGGAACAGCTTCTCCCATAGTTAAGTAAAGGGCTTATTAAGAAAAACATATATAAGAATTTCTGACGACACATGCAGGTTTGCTTACGATTTTTTCCTTTACTACCCTGTCTATACGCTCTGTTCAAATAAGTATACATAAAAAGCCAATTTACAGTTCAATCTTTTGTTTTAATATAAGCCCACTATGAAAAGATTTACCATAAAGATTATACTTGATTATTTTGACAGACGCGTTGGCGCAATGGTCACTGCAACTGACTAAAGCGCTAACGGTCGCGGGTTCGATCCCCGCTC
The DNA here is from genome assembly GCA_037950945.1 of Hypolimnas misippus. Taxonomy (NCBI): domain Eukaryota; kingdom Metazoa; phylum Arthropoda; class Insecta; order Lepidoptera; family Nymphalidae; genus Hypolimnas; species Hypolimnas misippus. The sequence goes on from JBBEEQ010000021.1 coordinate 3,472,363, forward strand.
ACGGCAAACGTGTTTATTGGCCATACGGATGTTTGTCGTGGTCTGGGTGTTTGTGTTAGTGTTGTGATTGTTTCTGGCCTCCCGACACAAGGTCATGAGATCTTAATGGGGGCCGTTGAGTGTGATGCGTTATTTATTTATTTATTTTTTATACTTTACCTGAACGAGAAGATAGAAGGAGATGTCGTGGACATCCAGAGTGCGGCCGAGACCGAACAGATAGCAGAAGATTGCGGACACCAGCATCCCTAGCGAGAGGAAATACCTGAGGTCCACGCGCTCAGCTATCATGCCTGCAAGACAAGATATACCTTACTGAATCTGAAAATGAAATTAAAACTAATACCTTGTTAGGAAGCTAATCTGATAGCTACACGTGTAAAGTATATTAAATTATATCCTCAACACTGTAGATGGGCAGATGAACTAAAGTTAACAGCCGGCTAACTTTGAAGGAGTAGCCCTTAAGCTGCATTGGAAGAAGTTAGAGGAGGCCTTTGCCGAGAGGCACACTGATTAAGGAAGTTATACCACATTATTATTTGCCAAAGAAAAAAAAACGGCATATTGTAAGAGTCTAGCCTTAAGCGAGACAGACCTTTACATCATATTCGTCCATTAAGTAAAGTAACAGCCTGTAAATGTCCCACTGCTGGGCAAAGGCCTCCTCTCCTATTACGGAGAAGGTTTAGAGCTTAATCGACCACGCTGCTCCACTTCGGATGCTGCTGTTGGCGGATATGAATATGTCAGAATTTCTCCCAGCACATGCAGGTTTCGGATGTTTTCCTTCACCGCCGAGCTCGAGATGAATTTAAACACAAATTTAGCACTTGAAAACCCAGCGGTGCTAGCCGGGGTTTGAACCTGCGATCATCAGTTGAGATCGACATGTTCTAACCACTAGGCCATCTCGGCTCACATTCATCCATTATTTATTTTCAAATCAGCATGGCATTTATGGCCCCTCTGGAACACCATGTGTTTTTAAATACACCAATGTTCCTATAGTGTAATTCTTTAACAATATTTTAACCATGCGATGATACTCACCGGAAACGAACATGGCGCCCGCGTAGGAGAAGAGGAAGGCGGAGTCCAGCGTGCCGAGCAAAGTGTTGGCATCGTCCGTGTCTGGAACAATGCTAAGATTAGCTTTATCATTCAGTTTTGGTGACAGAAGCTGTTTTTGGGTGGGTTAACATTATAATCATACTTGGACATAAATAATACACAAAAAATATTAAATCAATCTGGGCTGCTCTAGCCGTTAGGTAAAAATTCGGTAACATACAGACGAACTATATCTTTTAATCTATACTACTATTATAAAGCCGAAGAGTTTGTTTGTATGTTTGAACGCGCTAATCTCAGGAACTACTGCTTTGAGGGGAAAGGTTTATATGTATAGCTGACTGCGCCGTGCGGTTTCAACCGCGATAACTTAAGGAAAAATTATATTTATTTTATGTTCACCTTCCCTACTTGGCTCAGCTATTTCATTCGTTACAATTTTCCTTTCGAGAAATCGTATTTCAAATCTATTATTAATTGAAATAAATAATATTTTTTAAATAAAAATAGCCTAAGTTACTACTTATCTACATTTAATATCTGTGAGTGAAAGTCTCGTCAAAATCAGTTCAGCCGTTTCAGAGATAGGCCGGAACCAACAGACAGACAAAAATTTTATAAATTGTACTTTTGAAATGAGTACCGTGTATACTTTCATTTGCATTAAGTTAAAATCTGTTTTTCATTTTAATACAAACAGACACTCCAATTTTATATATTAGTATAGATATAGATAATTATATGCATGTTATAGTAGAGAAAAGCCGACAATTTCGAAGATTTGTCGTATGTCGTAAATAGCTACGTTGCACTCTCCTACTTTTTAAAATCGGTACACAGTGCGACTTATGATTTTCGAACATTTTATTTTCACCGATATTTCAAGAAAGAATTTTAAGTGACCTAATTCTTAATCGCCTTCGCGTGTCGCGCGCGTCCTATTTATACTAAACAATAACATAATTAGATAACGATAGTTTGCACACAACGTTGTGTTTGATAGAATAATTTATAACATTATAATGTTCTAATCAGCTATTAAAATAGGTTTATGAGAATTGAGGCTCTTAAATGGATGTTGATAAGCAATAATGTGTCAAATGTCAACCTACAAAAAGTCAAATTCAGAGATATTGATGAATTCTAATAATGCGTCCCGTATTTGGAATTATTCATTGAAAATTTCAAGTTATAAAAGATGGATATATACTTCTTTAAACAAATGTGTTAAGAATAGGTTTGACATGTTTAGACGCCATTTTCTCAAAATGAAGTCCGTGGCTTGACACAGTATTGCTTATCAGCGTCCATATAGCCAGCATGATTTCCATCGGAAATTTTAAATAGTGTACTAAATTCTGCAAGATGAAATTGAAAATGTTTAAAAACCTCGATCACGTGAGTTGGTGAGGAGTTGTGTATCACGTCAACGCATACATTACTTTAATATCATTAAAGTCACAAAGTCAAGTTTCCAATCGATCAGTTCAGAAGTTAAAGTTCAGACCAAATCAGAAGTTGCTCACATCGTCTCAACAACTGGAAAACAGCTGATGATCTTCAAACGTTTGAGCAGATCATCGTATTTTATAACTAATAACTTTATTTCATGAGATAGACAGATGTTCAGATACCAGATACCCATGTGTACAAATAAACGGGTACCACATCCATCTTTTTGGGTCGGGGTTTAAAATGACGTTCAAAACGTTCATCTTCTATTTAATCTTCTTAGAAAATGAATTTAAGAAATATTTTTAGAGCTCACAAGAGTTATAGAAACCTATGCACATAAGTACTTTAAACATACAAACTTTAATCTTCAGGGACCTAACTAAGCTGTGTTGTGGCAATAATTCGGGAATACGCTGCTATCAATTCATCACAAAGCTAGCAATAACATAAAAAAAATGTTGGACTTTGTATCAAAAAATGTTCAAAAGAAACCACGGCAAATTTCCACGACAACGTGTAAGTGAAGTCATTAGACGCTGTAAACTTATCAAGCAAACGCTTATTTCATTATTTATTTAAGACTCACCTAAACCTATGTTAGTAAACAATATTTTTTATGATATACTGACATATGAAATTCAAATTTCAATTGAAAACTTAGTTTATTCAAATAGGCTTACAAAGCGTTTTTGAATAGTTAATTTACAAATTAGTCTTATAGTATATCTTAAAAAAACTACCAACGTGTCGGGATGGCGAATTCACCGAGAAGAACCGGCAAGATTTTCTTTTAATCAATTAATTATATTAATATATTAGAAATTACATTAAAGTAAAAATGATGTGATAGTCACAGCCATACTAAACGCCTGTGACCATTTATACCCAAGTTTAATGTTTAATTGTTAAGGATCTTCGTCGCGCAATACTTACTGAAAGGCGGCCAGTTACACCACTGGTCATCGCCGGGCCGGATGTCTGGCGGCGGCGTCAGCGCGCTGCAGTTCTGATGGAGCACACTCTTCACGACCGATATGGGCTTCCTCGTCAAGTGGTATGTCATGTATGTGAAGTACGTCAGAATTAGAACACTGGCTTGGTACCTGGAAGCGTTAGAGAAATATTAGAATACTAGCAGTTGCTCGCGGCATCTTCTGTGTAGTCTGATATTTGATAGATGCGATTTAAAAAACTAGAAAATCACCAGCAAGGTTTCACGTACTCCTATTTTTTATAATTATTATTATAACCGTGAACGTATACATAGACAACAAGTTTCGAAAATAAATACACGTAATATTTAAAAAAAAAAACCCTCCCTCTATCCCCCTTGTCATACTTTGTGATTTTATCCCAGACCCACGGTTCTTAACTTCCTTACTCAACCTTATAATAAATTAAAGACTAATTTCCAGTGTATTTGGGAAATATTTCACGCGATTTTGCTCTTTCGAGAGACATTGTCTGTACTTGAATATAAGAAGACTTGCGAACAGACAGTAAAATCTATTAAAAATACTTCAGGGTCAACATCGAAACTAGTGTAGGTAGTTTAATTTTGCTTCACAAAAGACATCATTACGTGCCACTGACTTGTCTATGATAAGCAATAACGTGTCAACCCACATAAAGACAAATTCGGAGATATTGATGTATTTTAATACTGCATCAGCTAGGTATTTAATATTATTAAAAAATATATTCATATAAATTAAATAAGCACAGAAAAAAGTTTCTTAATTAATTGGTTCGAATTTCAAGTGCGTTCCATTTTTTGCAATTTATACAATAATCTCAAATATTTTAATAACTTTTTATAAGATGACATATTATATGTATCGGTCTGATTTAAATTCATAAAACCTTTTATCAAAAAATAAAATAAAAGATGCATGTATACTTCTTCAAACATATTTGTTAAGAATTTGTTTGACATCTTTAGACGCCATTTTCTCAAAATGGAGGCCATGTGGCTTGACACAGTATTGCTTATCAGCATCTACAGATATTTGCGATTAATATAATGAATTATGAAATTTGTTATAACATAACATATTCTCGTCTGTTATTTTTATTGCTTTACTATCGCCTATGAAATTTAACAATAAAAAAACTTTATGATATCTGCAATGTGAGTTTAACACGAAATTGCATTGACGTAATTAGTTATCACGTGTGTTTATATGTACCATATGGAGCGGTGTTTTTTTTGTTCAAACGGACTAATCTCAGGTTCTATTAGTCAACTTCAATTCGGCTTTGATACGGAATCTTAATGTTGAACAAAGATGTTTGAAATGACAATAAATAAATTAGGACTCGTAAGTTTTTATTCAGACTTTCATAAGGTTTACATATATTGATCATTATCGCTTTTACACCTGAAAGAATATACATATTATTACATATCATTGAAACTCGCAGCATATAATGGTTACCTAGGTAACAGAGACGTTTGATATCAGTTACGGCTTACGTGAGTAAAACTTACAAATGTAATTCCCACTTCATACAAACCCTATTTGGATTTGACTTAGATACTTGAAAACATTTTACCCTCGATCGGAACTCTTCCACAGATAGCAAATCACTCTCTTCAATTGTTGTAAGGAGTAATTTTGACCAACTTAAAAAAAGAACGGGGTTCCCTATTTTTTGGGGACTTTTATTTGTGTGTTCACCGATTATTCGAAATACGGCTCGTCCGAATTGGTCGATTCTATTAATATTGAAACAATTATTATATCGATTATTCCTTATACTGCCATTGAATTTACATCAAAATCGATTCAGTAGTTTGATTGTAAAATCAAAATAACTGGAATAAGTATGTCATTCAATTAAATGAAATTACGTATTTACGCTTTGAAGTCCATTCGCCATTAAAAAAAAGTATTGTTTCTATAAAACCAAATCATGGATACCTATCTATGAAATTTTTCTATGCAAACAACAATTATTATCATCAAGATATTGTGTTTATTTCGTATTTCCTATGACTAATACTACATAGTGATAATTAAACAATAGTTTTAAATATACGACATGTGTAGTATTGTAACTGTGTACATAGGTGTGATAGTTGGAGTCATCAGTAAACAAGCAGAATAACATGAATCACACGTGGTCTGCATGGGAGTAATCAAATTATGCCACACAAGCAAATACTGCATTGTCTATACCTATATAATCAATTGTCCTGACTGACTGTCTGACTGCCTGATTTATCAATGCAGAGCTGCAGAGATGCTAAACCGCTGGGGCTACACACTTGAAATTTTAGCAGTAGGTGTCCTGACTGATTGACTGTTATACAGCTGGAGCTACAAACTTGAAATTTTAACAGTAGGTCGTTTTGTTTGTAAGTATCCACTACGAAAAGGTTTTTCGACATTCCCCCATAAAAAAGGGTGTAGAGGGGTTAAAACTTTTGTTTTGTTGTCATATAAACGAAAAACTTAATAACGATAATTTTTAATGCCAATACTGAAATATAAAACACCAAATATATTACTTCTAGCAAATTCAAAAATACATGCAGACAAAGCCGTGAAGAACTGCTAGTTTAAAACAATAATATAGAGCATAAATGATTCATTCCTTTTGATAAGGATGTACACATATGAAAGATACATGAGAGGTAGAAATTGTCATATTATTCATAGTTTTTATTTATGGTTTTGGAAGGAAGATCGATTTTCATACTATTTAATTTCTAGACAATCCTATGATAAATCTGAAACAATATCAAATGATATACCTACAGATATTCACTTGATAACTCAATACAACATTAAAGCAACTCTGATAAAAATTGTTATCAAATATTTCCTTAAAATAATTTCCATGTCATATTTTGTTAATACGTGTATGTCATGTGTTGCTAATCTCTATTATCTAAATTATTATTTATCCATTAAACTTTTCACTGTCGTAGAACCTAGCTCGCTGACTGACTACAGCTCAACATCTCAACAGCTCAACAAGTGTCAACACTATACTCTTACAGAAAATCACCATTAAGTAGGTGCTATAGCCATTTCACATTTCTAATTAAACGAGAGAGTTGTTAACCCCGCTATATTCACTTCTTTACTGCTTTTATCCCTATTTAAGCTAGAAATGTATTTGGGGCTCCACTGATGCTGCAAATCTGTATGAGCAATGATCACTTGATTTGCACTCATCAATTGTTTTATTTAGCATTTGACATAAAACATGGTGAAAGGAATTAAGGTCTAGAAAATGCAAAAATGTTTGTTCTTATATGCTGAAGTTCTGTGTACAGTTGCAATTGGAAACCAGATTTATTGTGACATGTTCAATACTTATTGATGTACTTAAATGTTTGGATACTGTAGCAAATAAAATAAAATTAAATAAATAAAATGAACAAGCTGCCTTAAAGAGTTTTAACGGAGGATTATAAAAAGCCTATAAGTTAATCCAGGATATAATCTATGTCCATTACAAAATATACTCAAAGCTGTTGAACCATTAAGGGTGAACAAGTCCTAAGCACACATAGAAACATTTGCATCAATAATATTAGTTTGACCTTTAATGATCATGACTGCATTTTTTGTGAAGGTTAATTAAACTCGTGATTCTTTGTTAAATAAATATGTAACCTTGACTTACGAATTAGCTAGAAATAAAATTTGCATTTAAAGTTATAGATAACAAATGATGGGCAATTGTTTGCTCAAAGTTATAACATAGATTATAAAGAGATTAAAAAGGCTATTTTATTGGATTTATTTATGGAGGCTTATTATTGGATTTTTTTATTCTGCCATAACAAAGATTTATTCAAATTTTATATTTTATTTAAATTTCTAGTTATGATATGCTCAGAGGATTTGCACCATTGTCTTTTCTTCTAAATCAAAGACAAAATATTGTTTAGAAATTTGACGGAGAATTTAATAAGTCATGTTAAGAATAAGGAAAATTATATTATTTTTCCTTTACTATTTTTGTAACTTGTGAATGTATATATAATTTTTGTTTATAAAAATATTCAGAAGGTGAATTATCCTAAAAAAAGACTCTTTCGTTGGAGATGGCTTCAGATAAAAAGAATCAGTAAAAAATATTTCGACTAATCTCATAATGGTAACACGAGTTGTTTCGTTTAGATTATCCAAAAAAAGTTTTTCTACTAACCATTTATTTATTATTCATAAAATGACTTATGCAAACTTTATTTTAAGTAGGTATTAATTTGTATTTATCATTAAAAAAATTAAGAAACATTATGATACTAAAATAGACATAAAAAGACGACTTACCACCGCAATCTGTTGATCTGGAATCTAGGGAATAGCCAGGAAGTCAACTTTTGTAAACACTGCACACCGAACGGCGCGTCTCTGTTTACACCGCTCATTTTGAAATAACTTAACCACTTCCCTCTCATAAATAACTCTAAATCAATTAAACTTTATTTCTAAACTCACTCGCGCACAATGATCTAATGCCAGCCCATTGTTTATAAAATCTCTTCTTTGTTAGTCACAATGTATAAATGCACACGATAATTTGTCTTATTCTGAAGCAATGCAACGTTTATTATTCTCATAAATAGCTTTATTAAGTAGATATTTTAAGTGGTCAATAGTTTCGTGTCTTCTTTTTTCTAAACAATAAATAATTTTTATGTTTATTTGCAATATTCAAGTCCGGATGCGGTCGCACTTTTGACACGTCTCCATCACTAAATGTCAAATGTCAATGTCGCTTACGTTTCGTTTCAAGTAACTAGTTGTTACTTAGTATATTTTATTTTAATTGTAAATTTTAATGCGACGGTTACATCTACGATTTACGTTAGGCGTATGACCGGCAATTAACAACTAAGGGGAAAAATTAATTAAAAAACAGTCCATAATAACAAAATAATATTATTAATGTTTATTTTCACACTTAATTATCGAATTAATTAATGGCCCGTATAATTAAATTAGGTAATTGATTTTGTAAACGATTTATCAGTAATGGTTCCGCAATGGTACACTTTGTAAGTACACAAATTTTGTTAATTAATAAAACAAATAAACAACAATCTATTTTTAATGATTGACAAATAAATTAGTATAAATATTTTCTTTTATTATGTTTTCTAATAATTAATTGGAGTCGATAGTAAATAATTTTTCATTTTTTGCAAAATTTACATACATGACTCGTCAAGACGTGATAGTGTGGGGATTGAACACTTACCCACCTACATTGTATGCTAAGTGCTCTACTATTTAAGCTGTGGGCTAGAAGCTTTTTAAACAGTTCTCAAAGTTATTTTTTAGTTACTTTGAATCTTTCAACGATATAAAGAATATCCAATTTTTTTAGAAAAAAAAAGTAAATAAAAAGTTAGATAATAAAAATTGGGTTTCAGCTGACAGCCCTAATAGCACTGTGCGCAGCAGTAACATTAGGAAGCATTAGTATCAAGCGTGCGGGCTGGCTCGACCGTCTCGTGGCGTATCATAAGAAGAAGTTTTTTGATGACTTGAAAAAGTTGCCCCTTATTCACATAAAAGGTACTTAAGACAGTTATCTAATATATAAAATTCTCGTGTCACAGTTTTCGTTGCCATACTCCTCCGAAACGGCTTGACCGATTTTGATGAAATTTTTTGTGCTTATCCGGTATCTATGAGAATCGGCCAACATCTATTTTTCATCCCCCTAAATGTTAAGGGTAGTCCACCCCTAAATTTTTATTTTTATTTTTTACTAGGAAATTATTTATATGGCAAAACAACGTTTGCCGGGTCAGCTAGTTTAACTATATAATTCACCATGCTTCTACTAAACGCTTTTAAAAAAATATACCCTTCACCAGCGACAATCGAGCGAGCCCCACCCGGCTACATAGACTCTCAAGATTGGGACTACGACTCAGTTATCCGTCTGCTCTCGCTGATCAGGGATAGTGATGGAGCGAAGACCGTGAGACGCGCCTTGCGACGATCCATGCAGTCGAGTAGACGATTTATGTCATTTGCTCAAAGTTTGAAGGCATTTCCTAGTTTGGCAAAGGTAAAATATTTAATCTGCTCGGCTAGATTTCTGACCACTATAACATGTAGCGGACTACAATCATTGCATAAAAAAAAAAAAAAAAAAAACAGGAAAACCTAAGTAGGAACGAAGTTCCTTCGCTATGTATTACAAACCTGTCAAGATTATACACCATCTATAAATTTGAATCTCCGTCATCTACGAAATTAATTAACAAACGCTGTCTACCTACATTAATATTACAAAGACAAAAAATATTGTGTAAGTTTTTTTATACAAAATTCTAATGTACCTTACAATGCCAGGATAATGAAAACGATTTTTATTACGACGTGGACTCGGGCGAGTATTACGCAGATGTGGACAAAAAAGATGACGATTCAAGAGTTGATGATAAAGACATTATCGTCGTCAGCAATCCCGTGGAAGCCAGACTGCCCAGCACCAGCATCAGTGTGAAACTACTGAAGTAAGCCTAATCCTCTCTTCTACTTACTTTCTATTCGTCCATTCCATATAGTATTCATTTTAAAATATCAGATATTTATGGACGACGATGATCAGTGTACATCACTAAAAAATTGTTTAATTGCTTATTAAAGTCCCATTAGTAAAGTCTTGACCATAGCTATACGATTGCACAAACATAGCATGACAAGCTGTTAGGAATATATCATAAAAGTTAATAATACTGTATTTTGTCTGTGGTAGCTCGTTTATCAGTTAGTTACTATTATACATCAGCAGTACGCACACTTCCTATCTCTAGAATAAATAGCTCTTCTTCTCTCACAAATATCTTCATAATTACAAGTAAACTAGTGACTAGAACCCCAGAGATCACATTACACAAGCCAGCATCTTTGTGCTGTGTTTTTATATTATTAAACTAAATAATTTTCAGATCTATTTTAGAAAACCGAGCTAAAGCTGCTCGATATATGACGACGACAAAGAAAAAAATGTAAGTTATAGATAATTAAATTACTAGAAAATTAAAGTTGCCTTTTTTTATAGAAAATAGGAAACAGCAGGCGGGACGCCCAATATTAAATGATCACCGCCGCCTGTAAACCTTTGCGGCACCAAAGGAGAAATAAATGTAAAATGAAAATTATGCATTTAAATAACGAAAACTCCACCCATTTCATTAAAAACCAATACCAGTTTTCGATTGAAATTCGGTTGAATATTGAAACTTTTTTAACGTCGGTTAGTAAAATAAACGTTAGACTTCATAGTCCGGGTTCCCTGGCCTATTTTTTCACTTGATTAGTAACAAGCTAATTTTCCGTGAGTAGCTTCGTTTCAATGAGACGCCCAACTTTTTCCTGTGCGAAAATTCTCAATTGTGGTACGTAACAGGGGTAGCAGGAATAAAAGATGTTGACTTGATGATTCTCACAAATTTATTACTAACTGGATTTTTTTTTGTAAAATCTAAAGATAATTATCTAAATTATTCGAAAAAAATTTTGTCCTACAAAATGTATGGTTTCATCAAAATGTCCCCCTCCTTCCAACATGTATCGAAAACAAGGTCATCAAAAATGATTGCTAACCAGCTGATTTTTTTTTTTTACTTAATTAATATTTATATAATCTAACAGTTATATTGTCCTACAAATTGCATGGTACGTTATCCCGGTCCTACGCTCGAAAATAGTAATACAGATCCATGATATTAAAATAATTACTATCAAGCCAAATCTTCGTGAATAGCATCGTTTCTATGAGACGCCCAACTTTTTCCTATGGAAAATTCTCGATTGTGGTAGGTAACAGGGGTACCAGAGATAAAAGTGTTAAGTTATCTTTGGGGTTCTGGTTACTTGTTTATTCATAATTATTAATATATTTCTGAGAGTGAAGACAAGCAATCTATCCTTGAGAGAGAGAGGGTGCGTACTGCCGATATATAATAATAACTAACTGATCAACGAGCTACCATAGACAAAATACAGTATTATTTACTTTTATGATATATTCCTAACAAAAAGATGTTGATTTGATGATTCTCAAAAATTTATGAGTAACTGGATTTTTTTCCGTTAAATCTAATAATAATAATCTACATTATTCAAAAAAAAAATTTGTCCTACAAAATGTATGGTTTGATCGAAGAGTCCTCCTTCTTTCAACCTGTATCGATAACGAGGTCATCAAAAATGATTGCTAACCAGCTGTTTTTTTTTTTTTACTTACTTAATAATTATATAATGTAACAGTTACATTGTCCTACAATTTGCGTGGTACGTTATCCTGGTTCTCCAATTGAATCTATATTTAAAATTCATGAAATTAACCAACAAGCAATTTATTATCATGTCATGCGCAGAGCATACATATTTTTCTACCAATTTTTATAAAAAATAAAGTTATTTAAATTTTAAAAAACATGTTATCACTGTATTTTTACCCTAACATTTATATTCTTGGGAATTTGAAGTTATTCAATAGTCGAAACTCGCAAAAAAATGGGACATAATTCCTTATTGGTTGAAACGCGAACCCTCTTCATTTATTATTGACCAATTTTGAAAATAAAAATTAGAAAAGATGGTAGACCTTGCAGGCCGTCCCTGTAACTTCCCGCTATTCCCATACCTAAGAGCTTGGATTTCGTTTATTACCCTGTTTTTGAGCTCTGCGAGCTCAAAACTATAAATAGTACATTATTTTGACCTCTCCGTACTCAATACAAGAGCTGCTCTATGCTTTTGAGCTCTTCGAGCTCAACAGTCTGATAACAGTTTCATAAAGTACAATTTATGTAAATTTAAATTGCCATAACTTTTTAATGAATCAACCGATTTTCACTCGATTGGTGGCCATCGATGTTATTTTTCAAGTCCTGTGAAAGACTCAAAAACACCTATTGATCATATGAAAAATTTCGAAATAATTTGAAAAAAAATCAATTTTTTAGATTTCTTTCGTTCACGATAACTCACAAACGAATCAACCGATTTTGATTTGGTTTGCGGCAATCGACGTGGTTTTACAAGGTTGAGAGCTGATTAGTTGTTGGAATTGATTGGTTAAGCTATTTAAAAGTTAGTTTGAAAAAAAAACACATTTGAAAAATTTATTTTTTTAGTTTTTTTTTGAGATTTCTCAAAATCTACAGAATGAAATTGGTCCAAATCATGGAAATTCATTCGCATGCGTAACATACTTTTTAAATTTCTAGAGTTACAAATAGGAAAACGAAAAAATGGCAATTATTGTAGGACTAGTAATAGATACCTGTTTTTTTGTAGGACATTGTTTCATTTGGGCAGAGAACACACTAATCTATTATGTAATATTTTTGTCCTACAGTTAGTAATGAAAAAGATGGTCTTTTGGTATTAACCATTTCGGAGTGTAGGACCGGGATAACGTACCATGCAATATGTAGGACAATATAACTGTTAGATTATATAAATATTAACAAAGTAAAAAAAATAAATCAACTGGTTAGTAATCATTTTTGATGACCTTGTTATCAATACATGTTGGAAGGAGGGGGACATTTTGATGAAACCATACATTTTGTAGGACAAAAATGTTTTCGAATAATTTAGATTATTATCATTAGATTTTACAAAAAAAAATCCAGTTAGTAATAAATTTGTGAGAATCATCAAGTCAACATCTTTTATTCCTGCTACCCCTGTCACCTACCACAATCGAGAATTTTCGCACAGGAAAAAGTTGGGCGTCTCATCGAAACGAAGCTACTCACGGAAAATTAGCTTGTTACTAATCAAGTGAAAAAATAGGCCAGGGAACCCGGACTATCAGTTTGCGCTTTTTAATATTCTCATATTAGATGATTCCGTTTAGCCACTCAAAAGTATCCACCCTAAGGGGAATTATCCCGCGATACATTATATTTATAACGCGATAAATTATATTTTTCAATTGGTATAATATGATTTCTCTTTAAGTTCATTACTAAAAATAATTTTCTTTATTATGTTAAACGAAATTTAGAAAAAATGTATTTAATACCTCAGTATACCTTAGCTTGGGGTGGATCATCGGAAGCAAACAGAATGAAATTCCATTAATACCCCCGGCCGGTGTGGCCAAACAGAATAAACCTCAAAATGTATATTCAATAATCTATTGTAGACAATGGTCATCAACAAGTAAGAAAGCATCGAAGGCATCCAAATCTCCAGGTAAAACTCATATCATATATTAATTATTTGCTTAGACCATTAAGCTATTGGTCTAAGATTATGTGTTAGTATAGTTATATCTTAAATTTCCTCGCCTTGTCATGGATAACACTAAAATTGTTTAAAAAAAGCTGTTAGCAGGTCCCTCTTTTCTATTGGGCACTCTGGTCAAGTGCCCACGGTCTGGCCATCGATGAGGTTCCATAGTTCCTGCCGTAGTGTTTTAGTTTAACGTCAGGTGAGAAGCATGTCATAAACGGTTGGGAAACCATGCTCTAAACTATAACACTTAGACCAACTAACGCAATTGTCGGCAACCTTTTGGCAGACAAGGGCCACACCGGGACGTCCGATCAAGATCCGATATATCCTATTCCTAATAATACCCCGAATAAATATTAAGCTCGTTTATTATTTTCAGTTTCTTCGCTGGCACCAAACGCCACCACTTCAACAACAACTACTGAAGACACGATATTAATCGATACCACATTATCTAGTACGTAGCAACAAAACCCTATGATCGGACTGGGCATAGGCCTTCAAAACTTGATCTCTATTAAATCAGTTCAAATGAATTCGATGACCATATCTATCTATTTCTGCGAATCTGGATTTGGTAGTGCTGGCAGCACTAACTTGACGTGACTAATTAAATGGGATGATTCCGTTTGGTTACCTCAGAGTATCCACCCTAGTGGGGATAACAGAAATCGCATGTCCGTTTGGTCATCCCGGCCAAGGGAGAAAAACGAAATGTCATGCGGAAGTGTAGACTCAATCTCATACGAAATTATTGAGATAACTTCAGATAAGTTTCGAATTCCTTTTCCCAATAATAAATTTAATCATAATGTTAAACTCGTTTATCATTTTCAGGTACTTCAAACACTTCAGATGCAAGTCCTCCAACCGGTACGACATGAACCACCTAGAGTTATAAAATACCTTTAGTCTTCCCTGGATAAAAATATAATAATAAGTATATTAAAAGAATTTTTTAGGCTTAAATTTATACTGTTTTTTTTTTTCATTTTAAAGGCCATTTTGGATATGTATAGCGAAACAGTAACGTTTGTAAACTCAAATAAAAATCATGGAAAATGTTAATTCTGGTTATTTTCAGGTCCTTCAGATACTTCAGATGCAAGTACTGCACCTGGTATGACATGAACCAGTTAGTTATAAAATACCATTACTCTTCTTTGTATAAAAATAATGAAAAAAGTTTATATTTAAGCTTAGAAAATATTTTAAAAGTATACTAAATTAATTTTATTTAAGCTTTAATTTATACTTTTCTATTATTTTAAATATTTGGTATTTCAGTAAGGTCTGTAAACTCGAAAAAACATTCACGGAAAATATAAATTTTGGTTATTTTCAGATCCTGCAAATCCACCAGAACCAAGTCCTGCAGCCGGTACGACATGAACCTGCTAGATTTCTAAAATAACATTATTCAAATATAATAATATATTAATATATGTTTATGACGGAGGGGGTCCGAAATGTGTGACATTAGCATTGCAGACGTTTGATGTCTTCAAGATGATTACTCCGATTTTGGGTCTTCTAAATAAAATTCCACAAGTGTTTTGTTAATCTCTAATATATTCAGCGTTACGACTTTTTTGAGAGGTCTGCAATGTACAAGCGTTCGAACACGAATGATTGATCGCCAACAGTGCAGCCTTATTTATAGTCAACTTACAAGCACGTGTCAGGTCCTTCAAATACTTCAGATGCAAGTATTCCACCCGGTATGACATGAACCAGTTAGAGTTATAAAATATCATTGCTCTTCCCTGGATAATAATAATAAAAAAATAAAATTTAACCCTAAAAAAAATATTTAATAAATATACTAAAATTATTTTATTTAGGCTAAAAATTTATACTTTTTATTTTAAAGCCATTTTGACTGTGTATAGCGAAACAGTAACGTTTGTAAATTCGAAAAAAACATTTCATAGAAAATATAAATTTTGGTTATTTTCAGATCCTGCAAATCCATTGGAATCGAGTCCTCCAGCCGGTACGACATGAACCAGCATTTTTTTACCAGCAACCAGATTTGTTTTAGGCATAATTTTATACTTTTTCATTTTAAATGCCGTTTTGTTGTGTATAGCGAAACAATAAGTTTGTAAATTAAAAAAAAAATCATAGAAAAACTTAATTCTGGCTATTTTCAGATTCTTCAAGTACTTCAGATGCAAGTCCTCCAGCCGGTACGACATGAACCAGTTATAGCTATAAAATACCGTTGCTCTTCTCTGGATAAAAATAAGTGCTAGCATGGGGAGTGTAGCACCCCAAATTACTTTGTCCTAATATCATAAGAAATACACGCAAAATCAGACTTTTATTAGTTGGAACGTTTGAAATTACATATAAGTCATTTTTATGTTTTTCAAATGTTTTTCAAATTAAATCATTAAATTTTTAAACTATAGGAAAAAACTTTATAAAAACTAGATTTTTCGCCGTAACTTTGGCAACCTACGATTATATGGTTATTACACACACATGTGTTTGTGGTATTAAGTCTCAGTCTTCCGGCCCTCAGTCGTTTCGAAAAACTGTTCGAAACACAGACTGCACACAAGTGGGACTTTTTGAATGAAGACGATCTGCCTGCTGCAGATACAGATTCTTGGTCTAGACTTTCATGATACCTTTGTATTCGTTTTTGGAGACTTAAAGGTAATATTTGTAAGCTTATTACATACGGCATCTATTATGCAGTCGCTAACGCCGCGCGCCTATAAAGTCCCTAATTAATATTTTACATCAGCATCTCCTTTGTGATAATCTTAGATCTTTTTTTGTTACGAACGACGGTTATAAAGCAATCGCTGATGCCGCGCGCCGCAAAGAGACGCCCCTATGTCGCTGGTCCCCATTTAGCAATTTTCATAGCATTCCTATAGTTTAAACATTGGATTTTTATCACTGTAGTAGTAATCATTCAACTAGTGATCTACCATCGATTACTATTGTTTCGTAGAATAAATTTAATTGTAATTTTTATATTTTTATGAAATATTATAAAAGTTTTTGGTATTTTGAGTTGTCCGGTCGTCATAAATGTAATTAGCTGGTTCTTTCTATTTAGTTAAATTGCACTAAATTCGCAGCCAGTTTCTTAAGAAATACTTTTTGGAGTATATTTGAGTCAATTTTATATTAGTAAAATACGTTAAAATTGCCTCATCCATTTGTAACGGTCTCACACAGCTCAGGAACTTGTGTTGCAATATTGGCATGATTAGTTCATAATCTGAAGCGTGGTGCTTGTTTGAACCGTTGTATTTATCTATTCTTTGCCAAACACAACAATTCATTACATCTTCCTAAGAGGAACTGAAGCTAAATTTTGTAACGGAGTACATCACCGATCATTCAATTTCTTTGCACTTTGCTCAGATTTGTTGGTATGGACGCTCACTAAAATTTAATAACATTGCTCATATTCAGTTGCAGTATTGAAAGATTTTTCTTTATTCAATTGTTCGGCAATTTGCCGATTGGATTTGATTTTGGACAATTTACATCTGATTTTACAGCTTACCTAAATCTAATAAATTTACAAAATAAAAACAAACTCAAAATAGTCACAATATTAATAATCAACATTTATAATACCATTGTAACATAATTTTTGGCAATTGACAAGGTTTTAAATTAAAAAAAGGCCTGAAAAATTATTGGCTTACCGCAGACTGTAGGTACGACTAACTTGGGCACCAAGCAGAACTGCTTACAACTGAGCTTCGCTTGCAACTGATTTCTAAACGAAACATGAAACTACCAAAAAAAAACAGCGCACCAAGTTCAAATTGAAAAAAAGATGAGTCTGGAACCATTAATTGTGATATACCCCACGCGAGTAATTAAGGGTGAAAGGCATTTTGGCTGTGTATAACGTAAATCATGGACAATATAAATTTTGGTTATTTTCAGATCCTGCAAATCCATCGGAATCAAGTCCTCCAGCCGGTACGACATGAACCAGCTAAAGTTATAAAATACTATTGCTCTTCCCTGGATTACAATTTAATAATATGTTTATTAAAAAATATTTTAGGCTTAAATTTATACTTATTTACTTTAAAGGTTTTTTTGGCTGTGTATAGCGAAACAGTAACGTAACTCAAAAAAAAAATCATGAAAAATATTAGTTCTGGTTATTTTCAGATCCTGCAAATACATCGGAATCGAGTCCTCCAGCCGATACGACATGACCCAGCTAGTTATATAAATCCATTGCTCTTACCTGGATTAAAATATAATAATATATTAAATTTAACTCTTTTATTTTAATGGACATTTACTTTATACATATGTATATAGTAAGGAATTATAATATTGTTGGAGATTCCTTAAGTTAAGAGTGGGACTACGGCGACGACTGCTATATAAGCAGCTGAATACCAGCGCCTCCTGCTATTCGGTTTGCATCTGTCGAGCGAGATAGACGTGTGTCGTAATTTACGTTTTGTCATATCTTTATCGATTGTTATTTGTTTTAATTTTTAAAGAATTTGTTTCATTTATTTTCAAATAATTATTTATGTTGTAATTGTAAATTTTAGTTAGTTAAATTGTATTTTTTTTAAATTAAACCGCTTCTGATTTCTAATAATATATATTCCTGAAATATTTTAGTTAGTTTTGAAGTAAAAATCAAGGGTCACAAATAACTTTCATTCGGAGTCCACTTTTTAAAATATTATGCGGTCCGTTACTACTATTTCACAGCAGATAAGGTTTTAAGGCCCTGTAGATTTTCGTATCCACCAATCGTAGTTCAATAAATTTATAAAATGTAAATAACTGGTATAAATGTGCCGTCCTCAGAAAGAAGATTGATTTTGATCTCGGTTCCTTTTTTAAAAAAGTCATAAATGTTTTTTTATTTTGTTTTTTTTAATAATATTAGTCGTAGTTTTACATTATTAACACTTAAAAGGAATGCGGTGAATTGGATGATTCAGTTTATCCACCCTTAGGAGGATAATCGGAATCGCGTGTCCGTTTTGCCACCTTAGTGGGCAAACGAAATTTATATATTAATTTTATGATTGTATGGAAAAATGGACACGAAATTTCGATTATCCTCCTTAGCCTGGATAATCGGAATCGCACGTCGACCCTGGCTAGGGCGGATAAATAGAATTTCATTCAAATTGCTTTTCCGTTTTTCCACCCCAGGGAACTGCGAGGTTTAAAATATAATTTATGGTAAATGATATTCTAATACTTAAAGTATAGCGGAGGTCAAAAAGTTCGCGGAATGAAGGGGTTAGTGAGGGTAGGTTCACTTGTCCAGGTAGGCACTAGTTAAGCACCTCATTAAGAGTATATATACCAAGTTTGAACCTAATTGGGTCATTAACTTTTGAGTTATCGGCCTGTAAACAACTAAATCGGGAAGAAGTCAGCCAGTATGGAGAAAATTGAACACCGCGCCGTTATTAAGTTCCATACCAAGCAAGGAAATCCGCTCAAATTATTTTTCAATAGCTGTTGGCGGTTTACGGGGACTCTGCCCTTGGTAAAACCATGGTTTACAAGTGGTATGGTCTTTTTAAACAAGTAAGAGAGTCCATTGAAGACGACCCTCGCTCTGAACGGTCAATTGATGCCACAGCACCGGAAATCGTCGAAAAAGTAGAAAATCTTATATTGGAAGATGCCCGGTTGAAAAAGAAGCAGCTTGCAGCAATGATTGGAGTATCCGAAACAACTATTTTGAATATTCTACATCATCATCTTGGGATGACTAAGGTCAGCGCAAGATGGGTTCCGAGAATGCTCACGCAACTTCAAAAAGGCGAGCGTGTCGAGTATTCTCGCCAGTTTTTGGAGAGAGTAAGGAAGAAGTTATGGCCCGAATCGTTACTGGTGACCTGGGTTCACTACACAGGGAACCTGAGTCGATGCAGTGGCATAAAAAAGGCACACCTCCTCCAAAGAAGTTCAAAGTGACACAATCTGCTGGCAAGATCATGGCGACATGGTTTTTTGGGATACAGAAGGTATTTTACTCATCGATTATAAAGAACGTTGTGTAACTATAACAGGACAGTATTACGCTTCTTTACATGAAAGATTAAAAGAAGCCATCAAGGAAAAAAGAAGGGAAAGTTGTCAAAAGGTGTGCTCCTTCTGCACGACAATGCACCCGTTCACACGTGCCATGTTGCGACGGCTGTCATTCATCGATGCGGCTTCGAACAATTGAACCACCCACCTTACAGTCCAGACTTGGCACCCAGTGACTATTATTTATTTCCAAAAATGAAGAAAGAGCTGCGTGGAAAAAAAATTGACGACGACGAAGAAGTGAAGTCCGCAATTTCGGCCTATTTTGACACCAAAGACAAATCATTTTTTTTCGATGGTATAAACAAGTTATTTGAGAGATCTGAAAAATGTATTAGGGTTAAGGGAGAATATATTGAAAAGGAAAAATAGTTTGGTGTTTAATCTCCTTCCCTCTTATTCCGCAAACTTTTTGACCTCCCCTCGTAGGTATTACTTTCAGTATTAGAATAACATTTAACATTAATTATTTTTAAACAAAAATCTATTTACACAAATTGAAATAAAATTAATATATAAATTCCATTTACCCACCGAGGTTGCCACCTTTTCCCAAAACGGACACGCGATTCCGATTATCCTCCTTATGGTGGATAAACGGAATCATCCGGAGGATTGACCTTGACAATAAAAACATTAGAATATATTCAATTATTTATTTCATAAACTCATCATATGTACATCTGTTTAACCCTTACACAATACGTCCCAGGCGGGAATTGCACTTGTAAGTTTGACCGTCGTAATTGATATAAAACATTTTTGTTAATTAGGTAACCTTACGTAAGCAATGATGAATTATCTAAATCTTTATAAAAGTCTGAGAGTAAAACTTGTAAGTGTAATTCTCGCCTTTGATAGAAACATATTTTATTCAATAAAAGTTAAGTCATCATAATTGTACTGTAAGTTTGCACAGCGACGGTTATGTATCAATGTATGTATGTATGAAGACAGTAGCAGATCTAGGGAGAGGGGTTAGGAGTCACGAGCACCCCCTCCCACCCTCTTACTCTTGTGAGTCAAGTTCAAATCAGTGAACTGTAAACGCGAGTAATCCAAGTGAACCGCGGCGACATCTAGCGCCGCAGGTCAACTCGGCAGAGAGCGGCGCAGTGCGTGTGCAGTAGTAAGGGACAGCGAGCGCTATCGGCGCGGCGGCCAGGGCAGGTGCACGGCGGCGACGTCCAGCGCCAGCAGGTCGACGCGCGCGGCCAGCAGGTCGCGCAGCGCCGGCGCCGAGCGCCGCAGCTCGCCGTGCACCCACTCCTTCACGTACGTGCCGGCCGACGTGCGCGCGCGCAGCACGAACAGCTGCGGCCGCGCTGCGGGCACGCGGGGATTTAGCATTAGGGAAGAGCGGGGGACGGGATTAGGCTTCGCTCGCCGATCTTCTGTGAGATTGAGATACTGCCCCGGTCGAGCTTTCCTGTATACGAGCTGGAGTCAGCGGGCTTCAGCTAGGTGCTACCTCGACCTATGTCTAATGATCTGTACTGTGCGCCCTACACTGCGTGGAACACTAAATTAGGTATCAGAACGGTCATTAGCATACGGTTACATTAGCACGTTCATAAACAGTTTTTTAATTCAAATAATGAAATAGTTCTTGTATAATAATATCAAAGAAAAATATTTTCTTCTATGTCGGAGAATACACTCGCAACCCCTCCCAGCGCTTATGGTATCAATTGGATTATAACCTATTATCTTCCACGTCGGGGGGTGCACTGGCAACCCCTCCCTTCGTTTATAGTATGAAATGGATACTGAAACATTTTCTTCCGCGATAGTTGGTGCAATTGCGACCCCTTCCCAGTGCCTATATAAGACGACTAGCTACTGTGTGAAGGGTAATGTATCCTCACCTGGCACCAATTCGGCCGATAGCTCCAATATCTCACGAGTGCGCGTCAGCAGAGGGCGGCGGTGCAGCACCCTAAGGGGAGTCTTCTGCTGCACGCGGAGCCCTACGGGGGGCGGGGCCGCTGGAGACTCCGCTGGGGTCTCTTTTGGGTGCGCTATTGCGATGTTGATCCGTTCGATGTCTTCTGCGGTCACGCGCACAGGAGCTGTGTGGTCTGTCTGTACATGTGTGTGTAGATTGTAAGGCGAGGATTACGCTGGTAATTACATAAGTTATTTATCTTTTTCCACTTGAAAGAACTCTCGGTGAGTTATTTATTTAAGCTCACAGCTTACATAATGTTACCTAGGTATCTGTTCTCAGGTAACAGTGTCGTTTAATATTAGTTACGAGAGTCAAACTTACTAGTGTAGTTCTCGCCTTACAATGACAAATGCTTATAACATACATACATTAAAATAAAACTTCAATCCTAATGTTATCCTATGTTTCTGAAGAGGGATGAATGTTGGTTTCTCTTTCACGCAAAAACGAGTGAACAGATTTTGATGAGACTTTACATTTAATAATAATAATAATGCTTGGACGCTGATAAGCAATACTGTGTCAAGCCACACGGACTTCATTTTGAGGAAATGACGTCTAAACATATCAAACCCATCCTTAATATTATTTTCTAAGAACTATATAACCATTTTTTCTCTTCTATTTTGATAGAAGGTATTATTAATTACAAGCTCATCAGTACAAAAAAAAGTTTTACCTAATAATAAGTTTTTCAAAGAGATGAGATTACTGCATATTGCAAAATATGAAACGCATTTAAAATTCGAAACATTAAATTAAGAAACTGTTTTCCGTACTTAATTTAGATGACATGTAATTTTTATGATATATAATGTTAAATAGGTGCATCACCTATCAGAATACATCTCTATATCTTAATTTGACTTTTTGTGGGTTGACACATTTTTGCTTATCAGCAGTCATTTAACATATCGGAATAACACATAGGCCTGTTTATCAACACACTACACAATAGGTAACTAGTAATAAATAAATGAGATATTAATTAAGAGACATGCATGCAAGAAGGAATGGCGTCTAAAGCTCACATCGTATTCGGAGTGCGACAGCTTTATGCAGAGCGCTTCGTACGTCTTGCTCTTGGTCTCTTCGCCCTTCTTCAGCTGGACCAGGTCCTCTCTGCGGAACAATTTAACTTGAAAAAATCTGCTTTGAATCCCATTTTCCCTAACTTTAGAATCAACGAGATCCTACGGATTAACCTAAAAGCAGGAATCGGTTTCGGAACCTGTACTTGCCCTCGTGTTTGTGTAAAAACATCTACCAAGGCAACGGTTACTGATGAGGTTACTGACTGGTCTATAGAGACACAGTCACTGAACATATTGTGCTGAAATAGAAAGAAATAGTTATTATGACGTCGGCATCCGAAGGATTTAGTGAAATCACTCCCATAGGGGGTGAAGCGGGAGTCCGTAGTTTGTATGGAGAAATTAACGAAGCACTAGTTGTATATCGACACTGATAAGCAATAATGTGTCAAGCCACACGGACTTCATTTTGAAAAAATGGCGTCTAAACATGTCACACCTATTCATAACAAATTTGTTTGGAGACGTACATATCTATCTATTATATTATATTTTGATAAAATGTATTAATTAAAAGTATATTGGTGTAATGAAAAGTTTTATCAAATAATAACTTTTTCTAATAGATGAGATTATTTTATATTTCAAAATATGCCACACATCATTCATTCATTATTCGAAAAATTTAAATAAAGAACATTTTTCCGTATTTACTTACTTTAGATGACTTGAATTTTTTTTTAATAATGTTAAATACATAATGTACTATCAGAATACATCAATATCTCCCGAATTCGACTTTTTGTGGGTTGACACAGTTGACACATTATTAGCATCCATATATCCTTGGAAAATGAAATTAAATGACAAAAAGTATTAAAAATTTTAGTGCTTATTAAAAATCAGTATTTTAGTGATTTTTTAAACAACGCAGCAGACCCCTTTAAGGTGTGGAGCTGAAAGTACCGCCGCAAGGGACCAAGTATTGAGAACTAATTGAGATGCAATCTCCTATACTTCTGCGTGTTGCGCGGCCGCCGCAACACGCCGGTCTCTCTTATGCTTCCTGTCTCTTAGAACTGAGAGAAGTATTCACATCGATAATACTATAATACAAATAATATGATAATTAGTTCTCCGGGCATTCTGTGTTACAACCTCAACACACGAAGTAGGCTAATTAAGTTAGTAATAAATAAGTTTGTTTAAGTCCTTCGGCTGCGAACGACGTAATTTGTTCTTAAACACAAATTATTATTATGTTAAAATATACGTTAAAGTAAACGCGAAAGTTAAAGTTAACGTCAAGGCAATAGTGTTCATGAACGTTGACATGTACATGAATGTCCTGTGACTCACTTCGCGATGGGAACTATTTGCTTCACGATGACTTGCCCGCTGGCAGAGATCTCCTTACACGCTTCCATTAATTCCTGCTCTGTCAACTGTCTCGTTGGATCACTGATCTATAAACAAAATATTGTTACATCCTTTAAGTACATTTTCATATAAGACAGTTCAGACAGACGAGTTAAGTTATTAAGAAAACCGAAACCCCGACCGCATAATTTTGAATCAGTCGGACAAGAACACCCACACACATCTCACTAAGTTTCTTTCGCGATTTTCGGATTTTTAATTAAACTTTTCCAAAACCGTGTTAGATTCGATTGTTCAATGTTCCTATTTTGAATAAATCTTGATTTGACATCTGCACTGACCTCAACAGCAAACGGCCTGCCATCTCCGAGACATCTCACGTCCACGTCCTCGCGCCCCGCAGCGATCAGCTTCAGCCTACGATCAGCGTCCTCCGCGTCGAACCTGCAAACATTACCCACGTTACTGTCTGGTGAGATACAGAAATAAATGAACGCATCACACTCATTAAGATCGCGTGACCTTGAGTCGGTTGTCCGGAAACACTCACACAAACACCCAGACCACGACAAACAACCGTATGGCCAATACAGACATTTACAGTGAGCGGGGATCGAATCCGCGATCGTTAGCGCTTGAGTCAGTCGCAGTGACCACTGCGCCAATGTCTGTTAAATGTATGGCAGATAACTTTATAGCGTTTGTTAAAATTAAAATTTATAAATCAATCGACTCATTGAGGCCATCTCAACATGATACTCCTGTTGTAAGCTGATGAAGTTGCGTATTCTCCTGATTGCAGGTGCGGCAGCATAGAAGTTGCTCAGATCCTTTCAACAACTAGATACAAATGCTGTATTTACTTGTAACACTTAGCGAGCGGTCCAAATATAATTTCCTGCACCGACGATGGCAGAACTCTTTTCCCGTCAAGAATCCACGGCGACTGCGGCAAATTGCGACTTAATTTTATGTATCTGAAAATAACAGTACATATTTTATCATTTTAGTTGGAATACCAATAACTCTAATATCAATATTAAACACATATAGACTCATAACTAACACGCAACTAAAGCTCAACTGAGATGCATCGAGCACGCACTGAACCAACAGACCTGCCGGCGAGGTAGAGCGGCGCGTGCGCGGCCGACACGCCCACGCACGCCGCGCGCGCGCCCGCCGCGCGCAGCGCCCCGCCCGCGCCCGCCGGCGCCCCGCCCGCGCCCGCCAGCGCCCGCGGCGTGGCGCGCTGCAGCGCCTGCCGCGCGACACCAAGGAATTATAACAAACTTAATAGGAAATAAAAGGACAGTGTTTCTTTTAGCTCCGTAAAAAAAAAAATTGTTTCTTTGTTGAAATGAAGATTGTTTGAAATTAATTAATTGAGTTGAAAAAAAAAATGATAATGTTATGGTGCTAATGCTATTCCAATGTTTGATATCTACTACCAAAACGTTAGAGGTTTAAGAACAAAGACTTGTGAAGTGCTTCAAAACATTAACCTCGAACTACAAAGTAATAGCTTTCACCGAAACTTGGCTGAACTCTAGCATTTTCAGCAACGAATTGTTTGACAGTCGCTATGTCGTATATAGAAAGGATCGGTTATGTTCTCAAAGTAACAAAAAAGACGGAGGTGGTGTACTGATTGCAATTTCACGTGAAATATCCTCGTCTCGAGTGCTTAATTGGGAAAATGATAATGAATCCGTTTGGGTGCTACTAGAAATAAATATACATAATGCCATTAGGAAAATTGCTATTTGCGTAGTGTATTTGCCTCCACCAGTTAAAATTGAAACTCTCAGCAACTTTCTTGACAGTGTAGATAATGTAACTAACCATGTAGAGAATATAATTATCATAGGTGATTTTAATCTGAGCTTCTTAAATTGGAATATCAAAGATAAATGTTTATATACTACACCATATAATTGTACTTCTACACTAGGTTATTCATTGATTGATTTTTTGTCTGTTAACAATTTTTACCAATTTAATTGTATTAAAAATTGTGATAATAGGCTCCTAGATTTAGTCATAAGTAATCTACCAAACATAGCAGTAAGCAAACCACTGGAATTATTGAGTAAACTTGATCCTTTCCATCCGAACTTGTTAATAAAATTTTTTGATGATGACGTAGCCTATCTTCGTCCGAAAACTTGTCCAAATTACAAGTTTTATAAAGCTGATTATACCTGTATTATCAAGGAATTAAAATGTATTAATTGGACTGAAAAATTTTCTACATGTAGCAATGTTAATGCCATGGTTGAGACATTTTATACTTCCTTGTCAGTAATCATAGATAAGTTCGTACCAAAACGTACGTTGCGCAAAGCCAGATATCCCGTATGGTTCAAACGCAGCTTAATTAAGTTATTAGCGGAAAAAGACCGAATTCGTGCAAACTTTCATAAATACGGAAATCCTAGAGATGAACTAGAATTTAAATTGCTCCGGAAGCGCTGTCATAAGCTTTATAATAAGTGTTACAGTGAATACCAAGACAACGCCCAAGCGAATATTTCTAAGAACCCTAATGCTTTTTGGAGTTTCTTTAAAAACAAGAAAGGTCATGAATCGTTGTATCCCGCATCAATGACTTTGAATAACATGACAGCTAACTCCGGTCCCACAATTGCAAACCTGTTTGCCGATTATTTCTCTTTAGTTTTTACTCATAATAGTTCTAAACCAGTCAGGATTCAAAACCCCAACGTTTCACACATTGGAAAAATAAAGTTCCACGAAGATGCGGTGTTGAAGCAAATCAAATTATTAGATACTCAGAAAGGTGCAGGTCCTGATGGTCTTGTCCCTTTTTTGTCAAACGATGTGGTTCAGCTATCGCCTCGCCGTTAATGTTGATCTATAATCGATCTCTTAGTGAAGGAATTTTTCCCGAAAAGTGGAAAAAAGCACGAATTGTTCCAATATATAAGCAAGGTGATCGCATGGATGTTAAAAACTATCGTCCGATATCAATTCTTTCCTGTTTTTATAAATTATTTGAAAAACTGTTGCATCCATTAATATCTTCCCATCTGGACCGTTTTCTCACTAGCACCCAGCATGGTTTCAGGAAAGGTTTTTCCGTACAAACAAATTTATCCGATTTTGTGACAGAACTGTCACGTGCAATTGATGTTGGGAAAGAAATCGATGCCATCTATACAGACTTCAGTAGCGCATTTGATAAAGTCGATCATGTCTTACTGACTAACAAGTTAAGTCACTACGGAATAGAGGGCTCTTTATTGAAATGGTTCGAATCCTATCTAAGCATGCGGCCTCAGTGCGTTGCTATCAATGGTTTCGAATCGACCACATATTATGCTAGATCTGGAGTGCCACAAGGGTCTCATTTGGGGCCACTGTTGTTTCTGGTATTTATAAATGATATTTCGTCTGAGATTAGAAGTTGTAGAAATTCGTTATTTGCTGACGATCTAAAAATTTATAAAATTATCAATAACAAAGGAGATGCTAAATTGGTTCAAGAAGATCTAAACAGAATATCTACATGGTGTAATACCAATAACATGACTCTTAATGTTAACAAATGTTTTTTTATCAAATACACTAGAAAAAAAAAACACTTGTCTCTAGTTACTCAATTAACAACATGTTATTGCAAGAAGTAACAGAAATTAGAGATTTAGGAGTCATTATTGACAAAAAACTATCTTTTAAGTCTCACGTAAATCAAATTGTAACCAAAGCGGCATGTATTTTAGGGTTCATTAGGCGTAACACCAAGGGATTCTCTCAAACCACAAAAATAATTTTGTTTAATGCCCTAGTACGCAGTCACCTAGAATATGCTAGTACTATTTGGAATCCCGCTTATAATGTTTACTCTCAGCGTGTTGAAAGTATACAACGTACTTTTACAAGAAGCCTAGCTTTTTCTGCCAGCGGCATCTCACACAGGCAGCCATACAACCAACGACTGGCTTGGTTTAAGATGATGTGCCTACGGGATAGGCGGATACTTCTCGAAATGTGTTTTTTACACAAAATTCTACACAACGAAGTTCAATGCAGCAACTTGCTCGAACGCATATCTCTGTCCGTTCCACGTAAATATCCGAGACATAAAGTCCGTAATATTTTTTATATTCCGCAATCAAAAACACATATGGGAAATCAGGCACCCGTCATTAGGTTATGTTTAAATTACAACAATGTTGCGAGACATATACCTGGCATTGACATTTTTAATGATTCCTTTTATACTTTTAAGAAAAAACTCACCCTTCATTTCATATAAATTTTGTAGTCAAAATCCAATATTATAACTTCTTTATTACAAACATTTCTACTTTTTTTTTCTGTATTTTGTAATTTTATTTGTTATTAGTTATTTTTCGATTTGTCATATTTTTGTTTTCTTGTTTGTTTGATAATAATTTTGTATATTGCTGTATTTTTTATTTCCTCTTATTTCACTAGCTGAGCTTTTGTGTAAGTTATGTACGCTAGTTATTGATATATATATTAAGGACTTTATTGTATTGAACTTTTTCAAATTTGATATCAGTGTAAAAATATATATATTGTTAGTGTGCTTAAATAAATAAAAAAAAATAATAATAAATAAAGCCTATATTAAAAAATCTTTAATAGACAAAGCATGTCTAAATATATATAGCTCAAAGGTGACTGACTGACATAGAAATCTATCAACGCACAGGTCGAACCACTGGACAGATGGGGATAAAATTTGGCATGAAGATAGATGTTGTGATGTAGGCATCCGCTAAGGATTTTGTTCAATTCTACCCCCAAGGTGATAAAATAGGGGATGAAAGTTTGTATGAAACGTTTTCAAATCAAAATATTTCTACAAAAAATCCGTAACAGCATACATCTTTCTTAAGTCATTGTCACAGTGCCATTGTCGTCAAAATTAATTTTGCACAGACGAAGTTACGAGCACCAGCTATACAATACAAGAATATTTTGACGACAAAGAGGCGTGGATTTGATACGCGTTGTTTTCCAAGATAACAAAACTAACATGGAATAAAAAACATTATGTATAAAAGATTTTAAGAGTTACTATCGAGTTTCTACGCAGTTCTTTTCAGTAGAGACTACATTCCGAACTGTGGTAGCTTTATAAAAATCTTAAAAAATATATGACATGTAACTAGACGATTCGAAAGTGCTTTAAAAGTCCATTTGAATAAAGTATATTTTGAGTTTGAGATGCATGAAAAATTAAAAAATTAGTGAATAATCAATTTTATAAGACATTCATTGAAAAATCTGTTCGTACACAATAAAATCTTGTAGCATTTTTGTAACTATTACACATATTTACATCTACACTAATTATAAAGAGGTAAAATTTGTATATTGGTAAGTTTGTACATAGGGTTCAATCTCTAAAACTACTGATCTGATTTAAAAAAATGTTTTTACATTGGATAGACCATTTGGTGAGGAAGGTTATAGGCTATATTACATCACGCCACGACTCACAGTAGTACGAAGCGAGGAAGTAAGACCGCGAGAGACAGTTAGTATATAAGAGTTATGGAAATTTGTAATCAGACAAGTGGTTACCTTAACAAGTATTACCTGTTCAACGGATCGTCTCGTGAACTCTGTCGCAAAACGTCTCTTTTGCTTGCTGCGCTCTTCGAAAAGCTGCGGCGACACCGTCTTCAATATTTCCAGTTCCTAAAAACATATTTATTACATTTGTTGAAAGAAAAACAATCAAAACATATTGTATGATGGATATTATGTATTATATTAATTACCTGTAAGTCGTCAATATAATCCATATTAACGGTGACGAGTAATGGAGAAATAGCACCGGAATCCAACGTCTTGTTGATGTATGCACCGAGTTTCACTCCAAACGACCATTTCCAAGCTTCCTTTAATGGTGTTAAGACTTCTGAAAAATTGAATTTTATAATAAACTCTTAATGTCCAATGAATCATTAAAAGTTATAAATCAAGTAGAAATTTACAGAGAAGCCATGCTTATCTTATAATTGCAAGTAGTGGAAACCAAAGGTTTTCCTCTTAGTATGATCATATTTGAGAAGCAGATAGCATGAAATTTATTGCTGAGTAGAGAAAATATCTAAAAACTAATATAATTGGATGCTGATAAGCAATAATGTGTCAACCCACAAAAAGTCAAATTCGGAGATATTGATGTATTTTGATACTGCATCATCTATTTAACATTATTCAAAAAAAAATTTAGTCATATAAATTAAATTAGTACCGAAAAAAGTTTCTTAATTGATTGGTTCAAATTTCAAGTGCGTTCCATATTTTGCAATTTACACAATAATCTCAAATATTTGGAAAACTTTTTATTAGATAAAATATTAAATATATCAATCTACTTTTAATTCATTATACTTTCCATCAAAAAGTAAAAGAAAAGATAAATATATACTCCTGCAAACATAGTTATTAAAAATAGGTTTGACATCTTTAGATGCCATTTTCTCAAAATGAAGTCCATGTGGCTTGACACAGTATTGCTTATCAGCGCCCAATTAAGATGAAAGGGTTAATTTATGAACTATGAAATTTTGCATAATATATTTTATGGATTGCTAACATTTATTTTTATATAAATTAGATTTTTGAACTTAATAAATATTTAGATTTAGAAATATTATATCATCTTTAATAACTTTGTTAACACCAATTAGATAGTAAATGTTTATTTTAAAATATTTTCTTTTAATAACTGAGAAAAATAGTCTTAATAACTAAAACAATACAATATGAAATTTAGTAGATCTTACTTGCATCATACTGAGAGAACTCTTCTGCAAGATGTAGGGTAATGGCCCTTTCTCGTAACAACGTAGCTATTGGAGCAGACAATGCACAAGCAAATGTTGTACATTCATATCTAAAAGATAAAATTCATTATATATATTTATTATACACATAATTACAATATACTATTTACAAAACTAAAAACCTTAAGTATTTTTTTAGATTGTCTAGCAAACAATGAAACGAAACTATTTTAAATGGGTATAAATTCTTTTAAGACTAGGCTTTATAAAATCAAACTGTGATCCGTAAGAGAGGCAGTAATCACGAATGCAGGTGACACCTCAATAGACAACTAGTTTATAATAAAAAATAGAAGATTGAACAGTCTTTATTGACACCAACTTCAAGAAAATTAAAAGATTCTCAATTCATAGACTATGGTTTTTTATTGTTTGTTCTTTTCTATGAAGTCCCTGATTCTTTGTGTTAAACAATTTTGCAAATTCTCTTTCTGTTTAAAAAGATATAGATAACTTCACATTGGTCTTATAGATTTACCATTAATAATGACTATCAATAATGTATAGTTTGGTTTTTGAATACAAATATGTAGAATATGACTGTCTTTCAGGTAACAAAGTTGGGTATTTAGCTTTTGAAGTTAGTTTCCTTTTCTTTTGTTTCAATAATTGATAAACATACCTCTTCTTATCCAATAGTTCCTTGACCATTTCACAGCCCTCCTGCCAGTTATCCTCCTGCAGTACTCCTAGACAACTTCCACATATATTTAACTTGCGTTTTTTATGACGTGGAGACGTACTACCATTACTCAATTCGTTTTCATTTGTTACATTATTTGTATTATTTTCTTTGCTATCTATTTTATTATCATTATGTTCATTATTTGTGTCTGTCGGTGTATTATTTGTAGAGGTAATTGGTTCGTTATTTGTTGCTGGTTCAGCTGTTTCTTTTTTATCATCATTTTCATCTTGATACTAAAATGTAAAGATTTGTATTTTGATCTTACTTATAAAAGTGATTCATATTCTGCTTGTTTTTGAAATTGCACAAAAATATTTTTTGTGAATTCAATTATATAAAAATAATTTTAAAATTATATATATATAAAGCTAAGCGGTTTAACCCTTAATAGCCTAGAATATCAATTTTGATACCGATCTTTTAAACCAAATGTTTACATTACTATTAGTTTTAGCCTAGCTATATCTGATTTCTATATGGCCTTATGCTTGAAGTATCAAAATTGATACCTGTTTTATTTTCTAAGTAAATATGTAAAATTAATATTGTGATTTTTTAACTATTTCCTTCATCTAGACCTTCCAGCAAACACTAACAGCTAATATTTAAAAATAAAACACTTTCGTAAATCAGGCTATAAAGGGTTAATTAACTTGACATTAAAAAAAGCAAATGTAATTGTACATTTAATATAATAATAAAACAAAAACACAAACTTTGGTTACAAAATTTATTATATTTTCATATGCGTTTGGGTTTTTAATTCCAATGTATCGAAGGCAGCAGGCGTCACAACATCCCAAGCCCTTACAATATTTGAATATGGCTTTATGGTCCATATTTACATATTTTTCACAAAATAAAACTTAGCACAAGCGTGGCTTCCAACAAAAACACAAAATCCGGTAAATTATGACATCTTTCAACATGCGAGATTGTTGATGTCAGTGATAAAATAACGTAAAATGGAACGTATTTTATATCAATAATTGTATGAATTTTATATATTTTAAATAGTAAATATTTTAAAGTTATATAGAAAAAAATGATTTAATTGATATTATAGTTTGTATTTTTGTCGGAATTAGGAAGTCAAAAATTCTTAAAAATATTAAACCTGGAATTGCCATATTAAAAAAAAATCAGCTGATTAATAAGGATAAAAACGTAATAAAATTCAATAGAATTTATTAAAACAAATCTGACCTTCTTCTTGCAAATAATTTAATTATCCATTTTAGGTTAACTACTTGTTTGAGAAGAAAGTCTTTCAATTGTTTATATACATTTTAGTAATAGTGGCTTGACATTTACCGAAGTTGCCATTATATTAACAAAATACGAATTAAAATATCGCCGTCAAATCTGTGTATTTATGTAATTAAAAATAGAAAAATTCTAAATTGCAGCAAAATAATATTTTTATATTTAAACTCACTGCCACACCTTTTTATTAGATAAAATGGGAACAGTACACGCTAAGGTATGGAATTTTCTTCTGAACTACCGAAAGGTTTATAAAAGGTTATGTAAAATTATTAAAAAATATATAACTTTGTAATTAAAAAATAAACCAGAGATCTAAACCTTTATAATCAGTGCCTAATAGTTAAAAAAATCTGATAGTATTTATATAATTTACATCTTTTTGCAATGCTTGAATTAGTTTTAATATTTATAAATAAACTATTAATAATATTTTAAGATTCATACATGATCCTCGACTTAAATAATAGTGAGTCATATTTATTAATTACTATAAAATGTTTACAATATAAATCAAATATACCAATTCAAATTTCATGAATTTATCGAATTCATTGATGTTTATGGTCACTGCTTTGTTCCTTTGAGTCATAACATGATGATATATAGCCCTTAACCTTCCTCAACACACAGGCTATTTAACGTAAAGTAAATTTTTCAAATCAAACTGGTAGTTTTTGAAATTACTATATTCAAGCCAATAAAGATGTTGTGACTTGTATATAATGATCATAATGATTTACTATGACTTATATATACGATTTATACTATTCATATTTAATATAACAGGTCTTATCGTAATAACTAATAGTAGTAATACCTTTTTATTGCCTGACGTTTCGACGAAGATGCATTCGCGTGTCACAAGCTGACAAAAAAGGTATTACTGCCATTAGTTATCATTATAAGACTCGTTATATTAAATATGAATATTATGACTTAATTAACAATATTTTGTTTTTGTTAACAGGCGGAAAATAATGGTAGTAATGGATCAGTGGGTGGGTTGTTCGAATTTGACGATCCCATTGATTTGGCGGATCCTTTGCCTAAGCCGAATATTAAGCTGAATGGTGTGAGGGTAAGACGACTACAAATTTTTAATAACTGTATATGTATATAAATTTACATGTCTGGTTAACTCATGTGCTAGGTCAATAAAAAATAAATGTTTATTAGAACCATATAATTATTAATTATTTAACTGCTTGTAAATGTTCCTGTCTTCTGCACAAAGGCCTGTTCTATGGAGATGAAATGTAAGAGATATGCAAAAACTCTTTGCAGATTAAGGAAACATATTTGTCCCAAAATTTTTATGACTCGTGCAAATTTTCTACTTTTACCGAGTCACACTTTAGAATTTTAAACGTGAAAATACTTGAAAACACAGAAGATTTAATTTTGATTTGTATAGTTTATATCAATTCAAGCTATTAAAAGAGTGGCTTAAGTAGATAAATACCTAACATTCTTATACACAAATCCTTACTTTTATTATAAATGCAAAAGTATCTCTGTCCATTTGTTACACAATCATGCCTAAATTACTGAAACAATTTAAATGAAATCTGGTACAAAGATAGTTTAGAACCTGAGAATGGGCATATTTTACTTTTTAATGCAAAATAAAGACTAAGAGATTGAAATAAGGGTAAAATAAGAATAATAAAATATAGGGGTATAATATATATAATATAATCTGTGATCCTGCACAGACAAACTGGCAACATCTCGTATAAAATAATCAGCCCATTGCAGGCTGTTACTGGCAATACTGGCAACATCTCGTATAAAATAATCAGCCCATTGCAGGCTCGCGTAGACCGCGTCCATATTGACGGGCTCAGCAGAACAAAAGATGATATAGTACGCAACACAGTTGACGACTTGTTCCATGCTACTGATTTCGAGGACGTCATATTGAGAGCTCATAAGGTAATATAGAAGACTGTATTCTTAACAAATAATGCTTTAAACTCGACTATCAATATATTAAAATATCAATAACTTGCGATACAGTAGGGTTTGGACTCACACTCTCCGATGATTTGTGTCTTCTATTTATTAAGCTACTCGCGTTTATTGTTACAGCTTCGCTCCTATAGTCGAAATGTGATATTAAATAGCCTACAACTTCCCTCAATAAATGGCTGAAGCAAAAGTTTTAGAGATTTCCTCCTACATACAAACTTACAATTTAATTTTACCTCTTTATTATAATAATACTAAAGATAAGTTACAAATTTATAATATCGAAATATTTGATTATTATTCTTATAAATATTGTAATGAACGACCAACCAAAAAAATGACCACATGTGAAAATATAATAATAATAAACAATGGTTATTAATGGTTACTATTTTACATCCTATAACCTATAACATGCCAAAATTGAGCTACTTAGCACAAGGAATTAGTAAAATAATACAAATAGTTCCTTAACAACGCGTGTTCAGCTTCATCAGCTCAGATAACATTAAAACAAGCGTCTTTGTCAGAAATGTAAAGGTGATTAATACTACTATTGTTTATACTTTCAAATGTCCCCAGGTGCGTCGTGCCCTAGACTCCATGGGCTGTTTCAAAGATATCGGAGTATTTATTGACGTGTCAAGCGGGCCGGGAGCGACGCCCGAAGGGTTAGAGGTGAATACATGAACATGTAATAACATGTTCAATGTCATCATAAGTTACATGTTTTGTTAAATTATGCATACATCATCAAACTATGTCCAAAAAGCCTGTTTACCTGTTGTCTGTTTTACCAATTTAAGTAAATTAAAAAACAATAATTAAAATAAAAATATTTAAAAAAATATATATCAATATAACCAAGTACTAAATAACTAGAAAGCTAGTTATATTAATCTTTAAAATCATATGATGTGTAACATGCGCATGTCAAAATTTAACCTAACCTTGTAACAGTGTTGTAATACATAAAAAAATCAATCTAAAATTAGAATAGAAGGGACAACATTATTTAATAAATTTATTATTTCATGAGATGACAGATTTTCAGTGGCCGCAGTGCTAACGGGTTTATCCACATTCATTAATTTTTCAACAGGTAACTTTTCAAGTGAAGGAGCTCTCGCGCGTCGTCGGCGGCATCAACACAACTGTCAGTGAAAATGAGGGTAATCTCGTTTTGGGTGAGTATTACATGTTTTAATCTTAGTTGTGTATAATATGCACTTCTATTAATTCAATAAAAAAAAAGTATTATAATATATTGCCATTTTTCATGGATACATGCTTATTTAGGTAGTATAATAAAAAAAAATCAGAATAAATCCTATTTTATTATATATTTTTTTATATTATATTACACTAAGAACACGTTGCGACACGTGCGCAGGTGTGAAGTTCCCCAACGTAGCGGGCCGCGGGGAGAGGGTGGCGGCGGAGTACAGCGTGGGCCACCGCAGCTCGTCCAACTTCAGCGTGTCCGCCGTGAAGCCGTATCCGCACAGCGCGCTCACCCCCGTGTGAGTACATGCGCGTGTGCATGTTTGTTACAGAACATGCACACTGGTGTGAAGTTCCCCAACATAGCGGATTTTTTCTCAATACTCATCTACACGTCAATGAAATTTAATCATTCTGGATACCTCAAGGTATTCATTGGTAATAAATTATCGAAAACTGTCAAAACTCTATTAGGAATACAGTTAATATTGTAAACCAACAGTTAATATTATGGTGCCAGGTTGTCAACGACGGTGTACCAACAGAACCACGAATACCCGTGGTCCGGCTACAAGTTATTAGACCGCGGTCTGCTCCTAGACGTCGCTTTCCGGACTTCCCCTACGGTAAGACTTTAATATAACGACCAAACACCCAAACGATGCTTAATTTTAAGTTGTCATTAATGTAAACTGCCTGTGTTACTGGATAAAGAGTTTTCTTCCGCGTTTTCATTTATAAAATAAGTAGGTAACCTTGTTTTGTTTCGTAACGCCATCTCGTAGAGTTTCGGAGTACCAATATGCGAAGATTTACGAAATGCCGTTATAGAATTGCGTTTTTAATATACATATATTTTTTGTATATGCTTAGTTTTTTAGACAATGGTCTTATAATAAAAAGCATAACCTTATCAAACTTGATCCAAATTACTTTTGATTACATTTGAGACTCTAGTCTAGACCAAGGTCTACCTAAAGTTAAGCAGAGTTATACAATTTCTTCGTGAAAGAAAAACTCGAAGAATTGACACATTATTAAGTTGTAAATGATTGTTATAGACAAAGCATAATTTACAATGGGAGGGGATAGTTCGCGACACGTCAGTCCTAAGCAAATCAACCAGCTTCAAAATACGGGAAAGTAGCGGTAAGTCGTACTTTTTGTAAGGCGAGAGGTATTTGTAAGTTTTGCTCACGATTTCCATAAGTTTTTAAATTGGGTTATCACTGCTATACACCAGAAAGAATTTCAGTACCTTGCCATGTTGTCCACTTAATATCGAAGGTTTTTTGGAAAAGGAGCAGGCGCCAGATGTTAGGTGATCAGGACTTTTTGCAGCATCAGATGAGCCAAGGAAAGTAAGGAAAAAAATAATTATTCTCCTGGGTAAGCTTAATGCTTGGTAGTATGAAAGGCAACTGTATCGACTGCTTCACGACGATCTTCTCTCTTTGTGAAAGTAAGGAACCCCGGTTGAGCTGTAGTCCATGAGCTATAGCTAAGCTCCAACTCAGTAAGAGGATCTAGACCGTTGCCTAATTAGTATATCGCACATCATCTGAAAACTGTTATACCAAATAAAGACGAGTTTAATGAGTTAAGACAGTTTTTCAGAGGATATCCGATATCCGATATGTAAAGGAGCCACTTATCTTCAGGGTCAACTTACTACTTTAGTCCATATCTCAAGGTCCACAAATGAAATCCGTCATCCGCCACATCGTGACAGTCGACCACCGCGATGAGATGGTGTTCCCCACGCGTGGGACGTGGGTGCAGTTCAGCAGCGAAGTTGCAGGGCTTGGGGGAGGGGTGGCCAACATCCGCACTGAACTGCAGGCTGAAGCTAACAAGGAAGTCGCGCCTGGTGTGGTGAGTATAGGTGTTTTAGGATTCGGTTAAATCCATTTTTGATTTATACAGCTAGCGTTCGTAGGCGGAGCATCTGATGTTGAATAATCGCAAATCAACATTTGCAGCACCAGAGGAGACATAATGAGATGAAAGGGGCGTAGAAATTAAGAAAGGTAACAGATCAGAGAATAAAACATGTGGTTTGTGTAAAATAGATTTATATGTAAAAATTACTAAGAACACTGTTGATCTCATCATGTCGCCATTTATACACCAAAAGTAATTTAATTTTTTGTGTTAACTTTGACTTTTGTTATTTTTGTATGTCGTCGCTACCTTTAATTAAAGGTACAATTAATTTCTTTATAATAATTAATGATATAATTAGCATTTATTATTGGTGTTTCTGAAATAAATAAACATGTAGGTAGTTCAAGCGTCCGGAGCTCTGGGCGTGCTCCACGACGTGTACGGCACGGACATTCCGGACCACTTCTACCTGGGCGGGCCGGCCAGCCTGCGCGGCTTCCGCCAGCGGGGCGTCGGCCCGCACTGTGACAACCACGCGCTGGGGGGCACGGTGAGTACATGTGCATGTGTGTGCATGTACACGAGAAAAAAAGTCGTTGGTCCTTCGAGCCGGATTAAGTTCTGTTATTGTTAATTCAAATATCAAACATTTTTTGTATCATCTGATTATCGATCTCATCACGCATAAATATACAATTAACTATTTATCATAAAGATGAATCATTATTTGATAAAAACTCAACGGTCCAATAATTTCCTTTAATTTTTCTTTTAATTCTTTTGCATAAAGTTATTTTTAAATGTATAACAGGCATACTGGGCATCAGCGCTCCACGTCTACGCTCCCCTCCCCTTCCAGCCCGGCAAGGGGGGGCTAGGGGAACTGTTCAGGTCACACTTGTTCCTCAACGCTGGCTGCCTCGCACATCCTGGTGAGTAGACTTTTATACAACGAACAGTGTTTTTTAGCATAAATGATATTATATGTTATGTTTTACGTTATGATAAGCTTTCTGTCAAAATATTGGTTGTGGCCATTTAAAAAATACATTCATTATAAATGAACGTTATTAGTAAGGAATTATTTAATTCATTAATTGTCACGTATTTTGGTCCTTCGAGCCAGGTGAACTTATGAACCGACATGTGGTTTGGGGAGTTTTAGGAAAGAAGTGTGTTTGAGGATGTTAATAAAGTTTGTTGAGGGAGATAAGGTACAATTGTTCTGTGTTTAATTTCGTATTATAGTTTACGTATACTTTTGCGTTTATGTTTGCTTCCGTGTTTATATTTATGTAGGTTTACTTGCGCATATGGGGTAATTTATTTTTTCATGTTAAAGTTGAAGTTTACGTTAATTTATTCTTCCACATTATCGTATAGTATATTTACGTATAGTATATTGGTCAAAATTATCCGTATCAGAGGAGACTGGCGCGGCGGCGCTGGAGGCGTTGTCGGAGGCGCGCGTCTCGTGCGGCGCCGGCGTGGCGCTGCGGCTCGGAGGCGCCGCGCGCGTCGAGCTCAACTACTGCGTGCCGCTGCGAGCGCGCGCCGGCGACGCGCCCGCGCCCGGCCTGCAGCTCGGCGTCGCCGCGCACTTCCTGTGAGTACCCGCACCTGTACTGCACCCGTACTGTACCCGTACTGTACCTGTACCAGTGTGAGCTCAACTACTGCGTGCCGCTGCGAGCGCGCGCCGGCGACGCGCCCGCGCCCGGCCTGCAGCTCGGCGTCGCCGCGCACTTCCTGTGAGTACCCGCACCTGTACTGCACCCGTACTGTACCCGTACTGTACCTGTACCAGTGTGAGCTCAACTACTGCGTGCCGCTGCGAGCGCGCGCCGGCGACGCGCCCGCGCCCGGCCTGCAGCTCGGCGTCGCCGCGCACTTCCTGTGAGTACCCGCACCTGTACTGCACCTGTACTGCACCCGTACTGTACCTGTACCAGTGTGAGCTCAACTACTGCGTGCCGCTGCGAGCGCGCGCCGGCGACGCGCCCGCGCCCGGCCTGCAGCTCGGCGTCGCCGCGCACTTCCTGTGAGTACCCGCACCTGTACTGCACCCGTACTGTACCCGTACTGTACCTGTACCAGTGTGAGCTCAACTACTGCGTGCCGCTGCGAGCGCGCGCCGGCGACGCGCCCGCGCCCGGCCTGCAGCTCGGCGTCGCCGCGCACTTCCTGTGAGTACCCGCACCTGTACTGCACCCGTACTGTACCCGTACTGTACCTGTACCAGTGTGAGCTCAACTACTGCGTGCCGCCGCGAGCGCGCGCCGGCGACGCGCCCGCGCCCGGCCTGCAGCTCGGCGTCGCCGCGCACTTCCTGTGAGTACCCGCACCTGTACTGCACCCGTACTGTACCCGTACTGTACCTGTACCAGTGTGAGCTCAACTACTGCGTGCCGCTGCGAGCGCGCGCCGGCGACGCGCCCGCGCCCGGCCTGCAGCTCGGCGTCGCCGCGCACTTCCTGTGAGTACCCGCACCTGTACTGCACCCGTACTGTACCCGTACTGTACCTGTACCAGTGTGAGCTCAACTACTGCGTGCCGCCGCGAGCGCGCGCCGGCGACGCGCCCGCGCCCGGCCTGCAGCTCGGCGTCGCCGCGCACTTCCTGTGAGTACCCGCACCTGTACTGCACCCGTACTGTACCCGTACTGTACCTGTACCAGTGTGAGCTCAACTACTGCGTGCCGCTGCGAGCGCGCGCCGGCGACGCGCCCGCGCCCGGCCTGCAGCTCGGCGTCGCCGCGCACTTCCTGTGAGTACCCGCACCTGTACTGCACCCGTACTGTACCCGTACTGTACCTGTACCAGTGTGAGCTCAACTACTGCGTGCCGCCGCGAGCGCGCGCCGGCGACGCGCCCGCGCCCGGCCTGCAGCTCGGCGTCGCCGCGCACTTCCTGTGAGTACCCGCACCTGTACTGCACCCGTACTGTACCCGTACTGTACCTGTACCAGTGTGAGCTCAACTACTGCGTGCCGCTGCGAGCGCGCGCCGGCGACGCGCCCGCGCCCGGCCTGCAGCTCGGCGTCGCCGCGCACTTCCTGTGAGTACCCGCACCTGTACTGCACCCGTACTGTACCCGTACTGTACCTGTACCAGTGTGAGCTCAACTACTGCGTGCCGCCGCGAGCGCGCGCCGGCGACGCGCCCGCGCCCGGCCTGCAGCTCGGCGTCGCCGCGCACTTCCTGTGAGTACCCGCACCTGTACTGCACCCGTACTGTACCCGTACTGTAC
The DNA here is from genome assembly GCA_037950945.1 of Hypolimnas misippus. Lineage (NCBI taxonomy): Eukaryota > Metazoa > Arthropoda > Insecta > Lepidoptera > Nymphalidae > Hypolimnas > Hypolimnas misippus. Next base: position 3,513,716 of record JBBEEQ010000021.1, read on the forward strand.
CTGTACCAGTGTGAGCTCAACTACTGCGTGCCGCTGCGAGCGCGCGCCGGCGACGCGCCCGCGCCCGGCCTGCAGCTCGGCGTCGCCGCGCACTTCCTGTGAGTACCCGCACCTGTACTGCACCCGTACTGTACCCGTACTGTACCTGTACCAGTGTGAGCTCAACTACTGCGTGCCGCTGCGAGCGCGCGCCGGCGACGCGCCCGCGCCCGGCCTGCAGCTCGGCGTCGCCGCGCACTTCCTGTGAGTACCCGCACCTGTACTGCACCCGTACTGTACCCGTACTGTACCTGTACCAGTGTGAGCTCAACTACTGCGTGCCGCTGCGAGCGCGCGCCGGCGACGCGCCCGCGCCCGGCCTGCAGCTCGGCGTCGCCGCGCACTTCCTGTGAGTACCCGCACCTGTACTGCACCCGTACTGTACCCGTACTGTACCTGTACCAGTGTGAGCTCAACTACTGCGTGCCGCTGCGAGCGCGCGCCGGCGACGCGCCCGCGCCCGGCCTGCAGCTCGGCGTCGCCGCGCACTTCCTGTGAGTACCCGCACCTGTACTGCACCCGTACTGTACCCGTACTGTACCTGTACCAGTGTGAGCTCAACTACTGCGTGCCGCTGCGAGCGCGCGCCGGCGACGCGCCCGCGCCCGGCCTGCAGCTCGGCGTCGCCGCGCACTTCCTGTGAGTACCCGCACCTGTACTGCACCTGTACTGCACCCGTACTGTACCTGTACCAGTGTGAGCTCAACTACTGCGTGCCGCTGCGAGCGCGCGCCGGCGACGCGCCCGCGCCCGGCCTGCAGCTCGGCGTCGCCGCGCACTTCCTGTGAGTACCCGCACCTGTACTGCACCCGTACTGTACCCGTACTGTACCTGTACCAGTGTGAGCTCAACTACTGCGTGCCGCTGCGAGCGCGCGCCCGCCTTGCATGTACATAAAGAATTATTGTAAACATTTTTGTATTCCACATATATTTATTTATTAATTCAAGACATTATTCTATTTCTTTCAGGTAATCATAAACTTCCGAAAATTATTTTTTAATCGAAATTTACAAATGTGTTCGAGAACGATACACGGAGCAACTGGCGGTGAATAAATTTAAATAGAATTAAACAACAACTTGTTTTATTGCAATAATAATTATCTTATTTTTTGAGTCAAATGTGTTCACTATTTGTAGCGTAGTTGATAACGACATGAAAAATAATTAGATTATGGCAAATTGTACGATCATTAGATATATCTCAACAATGCAATAAATGTGAATGTCGTGATAGGCATGATGATTACGAAATTTCCACGTGCTAACCCCGTAACTTACACATGACTATGGAACTTACACGTGCCGATTCTGTAAATTACACATGATTGTATATATTACATTCGCATTACGTGAGTTATACATATGATGATTTTATTATTATTATATGGACGCTGATAAGCAATACTGCGTCACACGAACTTCATTTTGAGAAAATGGCGTCTAAAGATGTCAAACCTATTCTTAACAAATATATTTGGAGAAGTATACATCCATTTTTTTCTTTTATTTTTTTGATAAAAGTATAATCAATTACATTCAGACTGATATATTTAATATATTATTATCAAATAAAAAGTTTTTCAATTATTTAAGTTTATTGTATAAATTACAAAATATGGAACGCACTTGAACTTTTTTCCGTACTAACTTAATTTGTTGGACTTCATTTTTTTTTAAACGTTAAATAGATGATGCAGTATCAAAATACATCAATATCTCCGAATTTGACTATTAGGGGGTTGTCGCATTATTGCTTATCAGCATCCATATGATGATTACATAACTTAAACTTAATGATGGTGTAGCACACGATGGTGATTAGTGAATACATATTTTACTTCTACTTAACATACACACGATTATGTAATTTACACATGTAGACAACGTAACTAAGCAAGAATTACACATCCCTGTTTTGCTTTCAGACTTTGTTAAAGATTTACATAATTTGTTTGTCATTGATTTACACCTGAAAGAATTTACTGTCAACGCCTTATTTTTGACACTCACAGCTTACTTTAGAAACACCTTACGAACTGAGAAGTAAATAGTTTGAAGTGTAAAAGCAATAAACAATTTACCGTAAATTTACGTCAAACTTGTTAAACCATATCTGTAACCATAAGTGTTATTCTCGCCTTAAACATGATGATTATGTTACACATGAGGTTATGTATTATATTGAATGTATTATATATGTATCATAATAATTACCTACCATGTGTCGATTCCGGATCATACACATAAATATACAACATACACAAAATGATTACATAATGTTTTGTGTATTACGTGACCATTTTGTGTATGTATTGACATCACATTCAAGTATATGTGACGTAATACCATTTAAAACTTGTTTCGTTATCGGCTACACTACTAGTGTATAACCGTAATTTATTTTTACATTATATTTTCAATAGTATGTTACTTAAATTTTAAGTAAAGTTGTAATTTGTTGTATAATAGCGTTAGCGTTGTTGAAATAAAAAGTTTAAATATCCGAAATGTTTTATTTATCCCAACAATAATATGTAAAATGTTCGGCAAATATTTTTGGTTAGCTAATAAGTGTGAGGCCAGAATTTCATTTATAAGTTATTCTCTTTGATTTTCATAAGGATTTACATAAGTTATTTACATTGCCTTACTCCTGAAAGAATTTACTATCAGTGCCTTATTTTTGACAGTCAAAGCTTTCGTTAGTACATATGATGTATCTGTTACCAAGTTACAGATTTGTTTTTGTTAGGAATATATCATAAAAGTAAATAATACTGTATTTTGTCTATGGTAGCTCGTTGATCAGTTAGATATTATTATATATAGGCAGTACGCACCCTCCCTCTCTCTAGGATAGATCGCTTGTCTTCACTCTCAGAAATATATTCATAATTACGAATAAACTAGTAACTAGGACCCCATAGATAACTTAACAGTTTTATATCGCTCTCGAGACTAAAACAAATAGATAAATAAATACTCTCCCTTTTCATACTCAGTGGCTGGCTGGTTGCTATGCGACGTCGTCCACGATGATCGGCATTCATATTTATGAGCTTATAGCAACTTAAAATTAAATAAAAATAATTTCTCAGGGATAACAAATAAAACAACCATTTTCATTATCTTCTATATTTCACTAGATATATCTAATATTTACATAAAAAATTAAAATATTGTATAGACAATAATTTGCATAGGCAAAGCTTTGAACAAGACAAAATTCATTTAAATATTTGATGTTTTATATCATAAATCTACTTAAATATATTCTAATTAAAATATATTAAGTTTTACGTGTGGATAATATTATTTTCAAATATCGATATTTTTATTTGAAGCAGGATCTTTGAATATTTCTTGTTCATATGTAGCACAGATTAAATGGTAACTTAGTACATGTAGCCATTTTTAATTTATTTCATTTCCCTCTCGTAAATATTCTGGTAGTGCAGCTTAGATTGCAACATGTCGTCTTCGTTAATCTCCACGTGCAGGGGGGGCAGTATGGCGCCCGCCACTGACCTGGAAATATTGAAAAAAATAGTGTAAACAGAAGTATAACTGTAACAGAAAATAAGTAATTGAAAATCAATTTTTATTCAGCACTAGTGGCCTGGACCGTTTTCACCCGGTTTACATATATGTAGATTTACAACTCCCAGTTCACCCGCTCGGATAAATTAGAAAACTATCCGATGTACACGTGCATTTATTTCTAAACAGAAATAATGATATCAAATTTCGTTTTTCTATGTAAACTGACTGACTAACTGACTTTCATACAACAGTTCAAAACTTGTTTACCCACTTATCTATCAAATTTTCAAAATTTCTTTCTTAGCGGATGCTTACAACACAAAAGGTATCAAATGCTAAAATTTCAAGTTTGTAGCCTCAGCGGTTTAGGCTCTGCGGTGATGAATCAGTCTGTCAGTCGGGACAAGGGTTATATATGCGGTTTGCAAGAATATAATAGTAATTCAAAATTCTAACAAATAGAACTAAGTATGTCAAGAGACCATAAATCTTTGATGTTTTATCATGAAAAGAGTTGCGATGATGAATTTTCTTTAAATCAATAAAGTTATAACATCAAAGGATCGTTTAAATGTTGCAGCTATGCACCAACACATTAATAATGAAATTTTAAAAACCCCATTCCCTAAAATTCATCATTTTTAGTTGCATCGATATTCTTGAGAAGCAGCGATATCTGTAGATAAAGAAATTAGTAGTAACTACCTTTTCTGCACGCTGCGCCTGCATTCATGTAGATGTTCGCACATCGTGTATTTTATAAGATATAGCTAGTAAATGACTCATTGAAACCTGCAGCTACGCGGACGCATCCTAATATTAAATTTTACTAAATATTTAATTACAGACATGACCAATGTCATTATAGATTTTAGTAAAACCAAACAAAAAATTGTTTGCATTTTTTTTTTACTTAATCCCTTACAATATTTAAGTTAAGCTTACAATCATCAAAATTTATGTATTACTAAATAATATATTTATTACCAAATATACCGCCGGGGATGGTGCAAAACTGCGTAACTAGCTTGTGCAATAAAGTCCAACTTAGAATGAAATGTAAAACCGCCCTCTTACCTGCCCTCAGCGTTCAGGAAGTTGAATGTGGCACACGCATGCTCCGTGGGTAATATCTCTACATTCAGTTTCACTTCCCTCGACGCTTTAAACACTGAATTTATGACTTTCCTGTCGGTCGTCTCCAAGCCTAGAATCTGTAAAAAAAGAATCAAAACTCAAAATATACTTTATTCAAATGGGCTTTTAAAGCACTTTCGATTCGTCAAGTTACATGTCATATTTTCATTTTAGATTTTTATAAGATACCACCGCGCCGGTTCGGAATGTAGTCTCTACCGACAAGAACCGACAAGAAACTCGGTAATAACTCTTTTAAAATCGTTTATAAATAATATATTTTTATTACATTTTAATCCGGATAGAAAATCAACGCTTGTCAAATCCACGCCTCTTTGTCGTCAAAATATTCTTGTATGGTATAATACGCTTTATTTATTAAAGATTTTTTAACGTAGGCTTTAAACTTATTAAGTGGCAAGTGTAAAACTGTTTGCGGGATTTTATTATAGATGCGAATACCAAACCCCAGAAACGATGAACTGACTTTATGAATATATATTATTTTAGCTGTGCCTTGCGGTATCACTCGCGTTTATGGTTACTGCTTCGCTCCTATGCGTGATGTAATATAGCCTATAGCCTTCCTCAATAAATAAACTATCTAACACATATACAATTTTTCAATTTGAACCAGTAGTTCCAGAGATTTGTGCATTCATACAAACAAACAAAATTTTTAGCTTTATAATATTAGTATATATTAATAATAATAAATGACTTGCCATTACATGCCTTCTTTTGGTTTAAAAGTTACATTTCAGATAATTGGAATGCATTTCTTACCAACAAATCAATTTTAGGTTCCAGCAGCTTGAAGAACCGCAGCGATGCTTCGTTGATTTCATCTGAGGTACGTATTTGCCATGATAATATTGTCCTGGCAAAAATATTTTACAAATTGCAGGATACATGTTATTTATGATTTTCGTGTATTGGCATGCGAAAATTACATTTGTAAGTTTTACTCTTATAACTAATGTAAAACAATTCTGTAATTAGTAGCAGATATGGATGCTGATAAGCAATAATGTGTCAAAGCACACGGACTTGATTTTGAGAAAATTGCACCTAAAGATGTCAAACTTATTCTTAATAAATATGTTTGAAGAGGTATATATCCATCTTCACTTTTCTTTTTTGATAAAATGTATAATAAAAGCAGATTACGAAATCTGTGATACAAAATCTGTGAATTTCTTTTTTCGATTTAAATAATATTTTTTTTAGGTGTAAAGCAAACAACTTAGGTAAATCTTTTTGAAAATTTAGGGGCAATACATATAAATGTAATCCTCGCCTTAGAGTTTCATACAAATAAATTAAAATTGCATGTGCCTCACCATGCATGTGATAAAGGTGACATTTTAAAAAATATAGACATCTTTCTGTTTTGCTTTATGTCATACCTTTCTTCTCTCTCATGTGACACAATACTCCCAAACATGAAGTATTCTTAAAATTTTACTATCAGTTCTTAGAAGACTTTCAAGACTTAGAAGCAAAATATACACAGCAAAATATATGATTTTCTTGTATTTGTGGTGTTTAGTGAAGTAACTATACACTTACCTGGGAAATATGGCAATCGGTCCTAACACTGTGATTCCATTATTCAATCTGAATCCATACTGGAACAAATACAGAACATTATTTACAAAGTAATAAAAGATGACATGAATATAGCATAAGTTAATTCTTATATCTACACATTAGGTAAAGTAAATTATAATATTAAAATCGTGTTCACCAAGGGGTTCAAAAGATTGTTTCTAATAGTTTTTGTTGATATAGATCTATTTTTATTTATATAATTACTCCTGATATGTTTGCATATGCCCATCTAAACCTAGGTAAAAACTTCATTCTGTATATTATAATAGATAAAAGTTTAGAATTGTATATTTTTAAGAAAAATAGACAAACCATTTTTTTTTTGTATCACTTACAGTGGCATACGAGTCTATCATGAGTCCGAGATCTTGCTCCTGGTTTATAACCCTAACCGTTGTTTTTCCATCGCCTTCGTAAGCTGCTTTATTTCTGACACTGTTTAATGTATGAAAAAAAAACATAATTACTAATAACATCCAACAATTCATATAATAATACTAATAATTACTAATGTTTTTTTTGTTTTTTCATTAATGGTGAAGTTTTCTATTATATTGTGGAGTGAATAATAAATTAACACCATATAAATAGCATTTTTTATTCTTTGAATCCGAAGTATGATGAAATAGTAAACAAACCGAAATAAAAATATGTAACAATTCTAACCTCAAAACGAAAGGACTTCTCTTTAATTTCACTCCCACTTGTCTCAATCTACTGACCAACATTCTTAATAAAATAAACTGTTAACTTATTATTTAAAGTATTGCGCACTTTTATTCAGAAATTTTCAAAATAGAGTGAGTTCTAAAATAAGTCATATTGACATTTGACAATCGCAATGGAGTTGACCAGTTAAATTCTAAAGATAGATATTTCTTTTATTTTTATTCTTAAATATTTGAAATTATTATAGTTAAAGCAAGAGGTATACTTAAAACTAACAATATAATAAAAAATAATCATAAAATTGGCTAAAAATATTCTAAAATTAATATTTAAATTAATTTGTATATAACTTTAGCGTAAATTGTAACGCTACAATGACGTCAATCACCAAAACTTGTCAGTTTTGTAGCATTGCAGATGCGCGGTATTTTAAAATTTAACATGAAAATCATTGATTTTCGCTAAATATAATTTTAGGGAAAAGTTCCTTTACCTACTACTTGATCTTCCGTCCTAATATAATCTCCTCAATCTATAAATATTACCTTTAATCGGTGTCAAAGTTAAAAAATTAAAAAAGTTATTTACATATTTTAAGTTACGATAAATTTAATAAATATCGAGAATGGAGTGTGCTGTGACTTCAACACAGGTTGTTTATACGCAAAAGGAGCGTAATCATGTGTACAAGAGTGATTACGACTTAGATTTTTGGAAGGAAGTGAAGAAACGTTGGATGGTGCCTGGCGTCCTAGTCGCAGTGGCTGTCGCAGTTTTGGCGCCGAATTTCGGCGCTCCCGGAGGCAACTACATGCATGATTCACGTAGATATTCCTAGAACGCATTGCACCCATTCCATGTAATTAAATTATTATATTTTACACACTTTTAGAGCTCATAGTCAAAGTTTACTAAACCAAACTTTTGTTATGTATTAACAAAACTTTCATTATACATTTGTATAAAAATACGTAGCTAAATGCACTCGGCGTATGTTTTTGATGTAAAATATTATATAATAACTTTATTTATTTAATAAATTAATAATTTTCATATATAGAATGAATGGCATCTATACCAATACAAAACAATACTGTATTTGTATTTTTAAATGCGCTTTTTTTATAAGAAACTACTTGTCTGATTAAAACAAAATATTTTTGTTTATTATTAAATAAATTATAAAAAATAAATTTTTATTTATTATAGTTTAAGTAAGTTATTCATACTACCCACACCAATATAAACATGAAATGAACTTTCACTGTCTGTCTATTTGTATATTTTTTTGTTGTTTACACTTAAACTGCTGAATCGATTATCATGAATTTTAATTTAAACCTATGAGAAAGACAGATAATGTTTTGCCATGAAGATGCAGGGGATATAGTTTCCGATGACAAACTGTATACAACCTTTAATTACTCATAGAAATAAGCTATTTAAAATTCGAATTAGACGAGCAACTTGCAGGCTATATAACATAATATAATTATATACATTATATTTATATTTATATTTCATTAAAAAGCTATATAGTTTATATAGGCGTTTAGGCAATAGAATTAATTAAATTTTATTTTAAGCTGATCAGCTAGCAAATCGAACTTTCTGGAAACCCTAAATGTGAAGCTTTGATATTATTTATATAATTAACATGTATGTTACATCAATGGCTCTACATTTGACATTCAGAATAGATATAGCTTAAGGTATAGGCTTTTTATCTCACAGTGAAACCACGGTTTTCATGGCAAATTAGGTTGAAGCTAGTGTATTAAATATTTAAATAAAGTATACTAAAATATTTATTAATTTTAAGGCTTACTAACTAAATTTATTTAGTATTTGAAGAAATTTTTTAGGAGCAAATTACATTTTTCTAAATAAATTTAAGTATGTAAACACAGCATTTTAGGATGTAAAAGTTAATTAAATATAAAGTGGCGTAGCCATTTGTAGACTTAAGCTGTCATAGAGACATTTGCTTACATTCGGTACAATGCTAAGAACAACGCACATTCTATAGATCTTTGAATCGTCCACTACGACTGGCATGTTTTATTTACTTTTGACATTAAAAATCACAATTGGATTTAGACATATTTTCTAAATTATTTTTCATAAAAAAAAAACTAATTTTATCTATTATTATTTTTTAATAATATCAATAACCTATTAAAAATTTAGTCTATAGATAATTTTTTTAAATATTCCTAATATGAAACTACAAAATATATACATATATTATAATATTAAAAGTTTATATTTATTTTCAGGTATTTTTCATATGGAATATGTTAGTCATATCCCGCGGACGTATATATATTATAACGCCGGTCGCACACGCGTGCATGCTTGTCGAACTCGCATGTACGTGTTGACGGCGTTACATGCGCATGTTGTTGCATTCATTCTGTGTGCTGTCACTGTCAACGCGATGTCCCTTTCGTTGGACCGACGAGTGATTGAGGGGTAAGAGATTATTTACCTATTGTTATATCTATTATGTCTCAACTTTTCTTAAAATTTTATATTTAGTTTGTACTTTTTTAAGTTTGACTGTAGGGGTAATCTCGGAAGCTACTGATTCGATTTGAATATTTCATTTTACGGTGGATAGCCCGTTCATTGAGGAAGGTTATACGACTCTAGGTGCGCAGCAGTAATCAGAATCGCGAGTGAAACCGTGCAGCTAGTTAATAATAATGAATGCTTAATCAACTCTAGACTTCCGTTGCATTAGACCAAATATAAAAATCATATTATCAAGAATTTCGACACTGTGAGAGTGCGGCCACATCTCAATGGTGCGGTACAATCGCCGCTGTGTCGCAATTTATAATCACCGATCAAAAAATGAGGGGTGTTATAATATCGGCGTGTGTGTCTGTGTGTTTCTGTGGCATCGTAGCTCCCTAACAAAATTCGATGCGGATTTGTTGTTTGAAAGCCGATGTAATCGAAATGTTTCTTGGCTATAATTTATGAAGATATGTTCAAACGTACGAAGGTTATCAGGTCTTTCTCTCTCCTAATTCTTGAAAGGATCTGAAAATAAAATAGTTATGTAGCTTTGACCCGATGCTGCAGCGTCATCTGGAATCCATTTTATAGTAAAATTATCGATATCGAGATTGTCGATATTTTTTAATTTTCATTTATATTCCATATAATTTTAATTTAATGTTTACAGTTGAATGACTAAGCAAGTTAAAACTATATTTTAGCGCAATACTGGCGTCGCTGGCGCGGCCGTGTGCGTGGCTGCCCGTCGCGCTCAGTAAAGACGGTGCGGCCGCGTCACTCGCCGCCAGTAGCTACGCTGTTTCCTTTCTATTTTCGCCGCTCGCACATTTTTTATTGGTAAGTGTTTATTTAAAATAATAAAATCTGATCTGATCACAACCCACAAAAAGCCAAATTCGAAGATATTCTGATAATGCGTTACGTATTTAATAAAATTCAAAAAATTTTAAAGTAATCTCAACTAAATAAGTACAAAAAAAGCTTATTAACTCAATGTTTCGAATATTGAAGAATGGTTCGTATTTTTCAATTAAAAATTATTATATATATTTAAAAAAACTTATTATTAGATAAAACTTTTCATTATACTAATCTGCTTTTAGTTCATTAAACCTTTTATCAAAACAGACTAGAAAAAAACAGACTAGAAAAAACGGATATATAATTCTTCAACATTTTTAAAAATATGTTTCACATGTTTAAACGGCATTTTTTCAAAATGAATGTGTGGCTTGACACAGTATTGCTTATCAGCGTCCAATTTTAGGTGATTTTAAACAAACTAAATCGCGGTAAATATGAATACTAACTTTCAGTGCGGGCGCGTGCCCCTGCCTCCAATACGAGGCGTGATAGTCACCGCGTGCACCGCTCTCGTGCCGTTCGCGCTCGGCGCTTTGTCACCAAAAACAGACATTGGTACGTTACATTACGAAAAAATAGCTTAATACAGCACATGATATTTAACGTCCCTTGTTGTTAGGTTGGGAGTTTAATATAATAAGTTGACATCAATGGGCTCAAAGTTGCCCAAGCTGTTTTTTATTTGGCAGTACAACCGTTAGTTTTTGTAATATATATTTTGGCGCACATGTATATAGTACGATTCTTAAAATTAACAAGTAGTTAGGACTCAAAAACTTAGAACTAACTAAGAAGCTAAACTAGCGTCTCAAGACTCTAAGTAATTCCAGACTTGACATGTTTTTTTGTTTTATTCTTTTTTTTTATTATAGGTAACATAATACATTTTTCATTTTTTCCCCGCGGAGGACGCATAGTTATTTAATGGCTGGTTTTTTTTCTTCACAAGATATTTAAGGTCCTTTATTAAAATATGGAAAATAAATTTTCCATGTTAATCATAATATATATATTTTAATTATTATTGTTATTTTGTTACATTTTTAAGGACAATTGTATTTTTTGAAGCTTAAATTATATAATCATTTCGTTGTCGGAGTGCATGAAACATTGACGCATGCTGTAAAATAATAGAACAATTATAAAACTTAAAAATAACAATTGCAAATGAATTATCTTTTGTTGGTGATTCAATAAATAAATAAGTCAGTGTTTTTGATACACTAAAATATTTAATTTATCTATGTTATACAAATACAAAAACATGTACATGTTTTTACATTCTATGCTGTTGTATACTATGTTACATGTCTTAGCCACATATCGGAGTGTTTTACGTGAGATTTTACTTAGACAATAATTTTACAAATTATGTTTTTGATATATATATACCGTGTATACTTTCATATGTGTTTAGCTCAAAACTGTTAATTTGAAATTACAAACAGACACTTTAATTTTGTTTCTTAGTACAGATTAATTCCAGGTGTGACAGGAAATAAGGTGGCGGCGCTGCTGGTGCTGTACAGCGAGTGCTGCGCGCTGCTGCGCGAGGCGGAGGGCAGTTTATACGTTATCGATGTTATGGCTACACTGTTTTTAGGTCTGTGGGCTGATTCATTTTTATATGGCTAACCTGCTCATAAAATAAGATTACGTGCATAATTATTGTATCTGTCCCGGTGAACTCTGTACCGTCCCAGAATCAAAATGTGATAACTTATGTGACAATATCGGACAGGGCAATTAATATAGGTGTGTTTTTTCAATCAGTGAGTTTAATTACTGGCTGAGGCAATTAATTTTCCAAAAAACTAATGTTGCAATTTTAGTTTTCATCAAAATCGGCCTCGAAATTCCTTTGAGTATTTTTCGCTACTCCTTATTATTTCGGATTTGGATATTCACGCCCAGTTAAAAATGACTATACAGGATGATATTTTCATTGAAGGACAAACATTGTCTCACAAACCTCGAATTGAAAAAAAATTCTAAAATACGATCCAAGTGTAACTGAGAAAAATCTGAGTAAATAAATTTAACAAATCGGTCACACTTCGAAGATAAACCTGACTAATCAGCATTCATACCTTGTTCCACGCGAGTGTCGGCCTGAACGGTGCGCATGACGCTGCGCAGAACACTGAACTAGCCGCCGGGACAGCGGTTCGGACGGTTCATCAATTAGGATTATGAACAGCTTCTCATCCAGTGGCACGCCCGCAGTCGCGAGCTGGCTGGCGGGCGCGGCGGCGAGCAGCGCGCTGTACGCGCGCAGCGGCGCGCTGTCGGCGGCGGAGGCGCGCGCGCTGCTGCTCGTCGCCACGCCCAAGAGCACGCACGTCGGTGAGCCCCTCCGCCGGCCCCGCTGCCCGCCACCTTCTACTGTATGTGGCAGAATTTCTCTCAGCACATGCAGGTTTCCTCTCGATGTTTACCTTTCGAGCTCAAGATCAATTCCAACACAAATTTAGCCAAGGTTTGAACCCGCGATCATCGGTTAAGATTGATGTGTTCTGACTACTGTCTATCTAGACTCAAAAATTGTTGTGGCCGCCCAAAAATCGGCCAAGCGCGAGTCGAAATATGAGCTCGCTCGTATGAATCACTAAACGCCTAAATTTGATTTATATCTATTAAAAAAATCAACCTGTATATTGCAATATACAGAATGTTAACAGGGCATGTGTTGGACATCTCATCAGCATTAGCAGAATCGATATTTAAAAGTAAAAAAATAAACGAAATTATTATTTTTTTAAATTCTGTTTCATAAATGATGCCTATATTGTACGAGCCTGCAAGATCCAAGGTCTCAATATTAAAAAATATCAGTTTTTACTTTTAAATATCGATTCTGCTAACGTTGGTAAAATGTCCCACACATGCCCAGTTGTTACTCTGTAGAATTGTGTGGCTCATAATCCTGTTCATGTCTTAAAAAAAAAAAAATTATCTATCATTATTTTGTGAGATTAAACCTTAAATAAACGACGGAAACTGTGTGTGCGTTTCATGCCCAAAACTGTGAACTTTTGAATTCTGTCACTTTAATACTAAGCTATATGTAACGCTATAATTAGAAAAATTGTAAAAAACGAAATATGACATTTACATATGGATATCTATAATATTTTGACATATATTATAAATAAAAAGCAATAACTTTTCATAAAATTAATAAACAAAAGCATCAAATTTATTAAGAATGAATAACAGAACACTTTTATTAACTTCCGGTTTGTGAATATTTGTACCACATTATAACAGTGATGCGCCGATGCGTCTCACGCGCTGTCGCGGGCAAAAGAGAATCCAATTGACAATCTATTTGACAGTTCGACGTAACAACGTTCGGAAAAATTAACTGATTTCCTTATAATGAATACTTATATATAAAGTTAAAGTAAATATTTTTAGAGTGGGTCTCATCAACACTATGCACGCCGTCCGGCCTCGCTCGCCTTCCAGCTGTATTCATAGCGCCCGCTCAAGCTTTACTGCTAGCGGCTGTCACCCCTGATGATGAGCAGGAAACTGAGGATCAGCTGCCTAGATAGAACCGGCCTAGCCAAGGACTAGAAGAAACTAAATAAACTAGGAGGGACTAAAAGTGGCTTCCTGGTCACTTTTAGCCCCTCCTAGTTTTCTAGGGACTAGGAGACAATAGGAGGGACTGGGTGAAATATAATTACTTTAAACGCATTTTAATTTCGTGTACATACATCTGTTCTGTTATAAAAGTTAGAAAAATATTTATTTTAAAATACGCGATATAAATCCGTTTAAAATTGTTATATTTCAATGTGTAGTAATATGAAAATGGATGAAAATACCAGGGACTAGTAGATACTAGGAGGGGACTAAGAAAGACTAGGAGGGACCTCGATGATTGTTAGAGATTTAAAATGTTTCGATTAGGGTTTGTTACCTGGTTCAGCCTTACTTACTTAGTAAGATATAAATTAAAATATAAATTTAATCTTTTTTTAATAAATAAATGTTTTACTAAATCTGCTGATGATTTATTAGTAATACAATAACCTTATTTCAAAATGAATTAGTATGTCTATGAAATAAGATTGTGGTATAAATAAATTTTATTCGCCGAATTCTTAAACAGTGCTTAATAGACACTAATGCCTTTAAGAGCAACTTAAAGTTGAGTAACATTTGAGTGTCTGTTCGTATGAATATAAATTAGTTCACTATTTACAAGTGATGTGCCGGATCGTTAAATATGTATATCCGCGGATACGGATCTGAATACGGATATTTGGTGTCAAGATCCGGATACGGATCTCAACTTATTAAAATACTTACTTACCTGGTTACTTTATCTTCAAACGATAATTGACGCCACTTGACACTGCGTGAGAGACATGTTACGACTAGCATTGCGCGGATCTCTCTTTTGTTTAATTGATAATTATGACACTGGACATAGATAAATATAAAATTTTATCTATTTATTGTAAATTAATAAGGTAAAAGATCCGTCATAAAATATCAGATACGGATCTTTCTTTTCCGTCAAATATCCGCGGATACGGATACGGATATCCGGCATATTACTACTATTCAGAGGTTATTTTAAAGCCGTGTTAAGGCAAGGGACCGGTTCGTCATAATTTTATGTCCCTTAAAAAAATTTCGGTCCCCTTTATGTTATGTAATGAGATATACGTTTTAAGGGATCAAAGTACATAGGACACTGTCCCTTGTCTGTGCAGGGCGTAATTGTTCATTGTATTTAGCTAACTATGAATATGCCTTTCAAAATAGTAAAATATAATTATAGACCAACTTAGGTGATTATGAGGCCTTAAAGTAGTATTGATGTGAAATAGTTTGGTAGCGCAAGACGCAACGCCCCAATATTGTTTATTATGGTTTTAAAGAGTTAGGTTACATATCTAAGTTTTTTTTTTTTTGGAAAATTATTTTTTGTAGCTATTACAAAATCTACCGTTCCCTAAAAGTCACTCTGCATAGTAATGTGAATTTTGTAATTTACTAATTTTGTAATATGAAACAATATTTAATGTTTTTGCGCTTATAGACAATATTTAATGAATTCCATTTTAGAATAAAACATGTTTTATATCCGGCAGACGTACGCATTTAACATTATTGTTATTATTTAATAAATATGTCGATATTTTTTTAATAATAATATAATGTAATGCGATTTTTATATTTACACTAGTGTATATAGATTCTGCTTGAAGCTTATATTTTAAACATCGTATCAAAAATAGTGACTTAGTCCTGTTACCCCTTATAGAGCACTAGTTCTCTGCGAAAAGTATTTTTATATGATGGTTAAAATTCAAATATTATTTCCTCGCGTGTAAATGAATACGTAATTAATAATAAGCAATCCGCTCAAAATGTGAAATAAAACTTAGTCTTAGTTTATGCTCTTACATCGAAATTATATTCAAAATTGGTCCAAGATTTTATAAATATTCATATTGCATAGAAAATAAGTTTTACCTTAATAAACCGGCTTTTAAAATATAATAAAAATAAATTTTCATTATTTTAGTCTTTAAATTTCCTATAAAATGCTCAAGTTTCCAAAATGTTAAATATTTGTATTCAGCGAGAGTTACATTTGTAAGTATTACTCTCCACAGCGAGGTAAAACAACTCTGTAACCTAGCAACAGATACGTCGTAAGGAGCTACGAGAGCTGTGAATGTCAAAAATAAGGCAATAAGTGTAAAGCAATGACTCAAAACTTATGCAAATCTTTAAGAAAGTCAAGTTGAGCAATACTTGTAAGCGTAGTTCTCGCTTAAAATTGTCTTCAATATAGTCTCTTGTTTTGTTTTAGCTGGTAAATTGTTAATTACAAATAAAATATTATTAATTAAACTTTTTTTTTATTTCTATATTTTGACGTTTATTTTACTTATTACGATAAAAATAAATAAAACATTATTTTATGTAACGTTTTAAATTGACAACATTTGGGAAGGTTCACTAAAATGAAATATATGTAAAAGAAAGTTTGTGTTTGGAATCAGTAACAAGATTTTAAAAAAGGAACTGACTTCAAATGCAAAATACGTAATTTTTTTTACTTGGTTGACATAGTTATTTCAGTTATTTTGATTTTAACACCAAACTACTGAACAAATGAAAAAAAACTAAAAAAGAAATGGGCTCTCTGGGCAAACATTGGTTTTGAAACGAAAAAAGAATTAACCGATATGACTTGATCAATTTTATGAATCGGGGAAAACATATAATAAATACGTCCCCGACGATTTGAGAAATGATTTATTTCATCGAAGTTGGTTAAAACAATACTTTTCTAGTACTAATTAAGTAAAACACTTAAATACCTTCGTTGAATTTTATTAATTTTTACAATAACTTTTATCACATTGTCACGACGCTAATTGTACGTGAATCCCGAGATTTGGGCTCTTAAAATTAAATTTAAAAATCACAGTCGATACCTTACAGCTATGAATAAAAGATACAATTTTATCAATTAATTGAAGCTACTATTTCATACAATTGTAAGAGTAGGGCAAGATTTTTATAAGTTATAATCTATATAAAACTATCTCTTGTCTGTAACTGTGTTTTAAAATGTTTTTTTTTTAGAAATATTTTTAATAGATCTGAATCTTGAGTTACGCTTGTATAGTTGACAAAATATTAGTGAGTGTTTTCAATTTTAATTTTTATTATTGACGTTAAGCAATAATAGATTACTGCTGTCATAGATAACTTTTTTTGGGTCATTATATTCTCTGTTACATGGGTTCATACTTGTTCTTTGTATGTACCCTTCGAATGAAAACATTCAAAGTTAATTTATCAATTTTTGTCATCTGATTATGTATTACTTTAAAAATTGAAATATTTTGAGTTTTTTAAATCTTCTTGTTTCTAAATTAAAAACTTAACACGTAACGCGTAAATAATTAATATCTAATTATTTAATTCTAGTGAAAAAATGCTTTTTATAACTGCTTTATTTAAAAAATTCAAAACTTGTCGCGTAATTTTACAATGCAAGTTTCACTTTAAAAATTCTTACGATATTTGCAGTTATAAATATGGCATATTTTTCTAAGTATTCGAGTGGCAACAATAACATTATAGGAATATTTATAAATTTAGACACATAATTAAAGTTATTTGAACACAAATTATTAAGCTTCGTAGAGATGTGTCTCTAGACAAATGGCCAACATTACATAAAAAAAATCGTAAACTATAGACTTAGTATACATTTTTATAATCTAATAAAACTTATGATAAGTTTGTCATTTCTGCTGACGCCATTTATGAAATAATATAATTATAAATATGATGATTATTACACAAAGCTGTATGTGGTCATTTGCCTTTTTTTGTCAAACAAATAAAATATCTATGAAAGGTCAACCAAGTATAATTACTTAAATTAAAAAAAAAAACAGATATTCTAAAAAAAAATTAACAAGTAAAAGAACAAAAAAATTATAATCTATAATTTTTATTACAAAATACATTTATGTATTTTTATTTCAAAATGACGTCAGCAAGAAATAAAGATGGCGTTGTAAAAGTTTATATTTTACAATCAGTAATTGACTTAAACGATTTCTATCAACATCGAAAGAAATCGAAAAATTTGCGTGATATTATCAATAATTTTAAGTATTTTCTAAAATTATTATATATAGTACTCGATAACGATATTTCAAATAATAACATTGTTATTGCATTTGAAAGTAGGCTGTTCAGCGTGCCTCTAGTTTGACAGCTGTCTCTTTCACACTTATACTAACGTATACATCTATCTCGCTCATGAGTTCACCAGAATTAATTTCAATTTACTAACAACGGAACATATAAGGTTTAGAATCATTGAGTTAACTAGTGCGCAGGTGTCGGGGTGTGTTATGAGGTAGCCCCTACAGGTCCCTGTTGTTGCAACAACTCCCAGTATAAGCCTCGTTTTCGTACTAATTCATCGTGAGAACCGCTTTCGGCTATGACACCTGGAATTATAATATACATTTAATTTTATATATCAGAATTATACTTTCAATATGATGGCCTTAGTTGTGTGACAAAAATAGTGTTCTATATGCAACAGCAATTTATTAACATCTGTGAGATGGATGGATCATTTTGGGGAGTATTGCAAAGTTTCGCAAAGTGGACTTTGCAAAAATTATTATGCGTGAATGTATTAAAAATACTTAATATATTTATGATCTACTAGACTGGTGCAGTTAATGTAAATCATTAAGGGCAGCGGCCGCCTCACCTCTGTCGACGACGCAGATGACGTCGGCGTGCCTGACGGTGGCGAGGCGGTGCGCGATGATGACGGTTGTTCTATCCTTGGACGCCGTCTCCAGCGCCGCCTGGACCACCTGGAAGAAAGTATATATGTAACCCATCAACATATATTTAAGTTTTACAAATATTTTAAAACAGTAATTTTGAAATCGCGAATGTTTTCAGTTTTCAAATTTAGATGAAAATGTTTACTTTAAAAATGCCTGAATTTACTTTAGTTTTAGGGCCATGTGTTCACGCAGTGAATATGTTATGTAACTATAGATATGTTATACGGTCATGGATTTTAGCATCTCGAATGCCGATAAACTAGGACGACGTTGCCTAGCAACCAGCAAGCAACTGAGTATGACTGGCGAGAGTATCTTAGGGTCAACAAGACAATTGACGAGCTCGTCAAAGTTGGACGGGTTAAAATTTTTAATATCAAATATTATGAACGTAACATATCGATAATTATAAAATATTATTGATAACATTAAATTATTACATTACTAAATTTCATCTATCTTTCATTTGTCAGAAGATAGCAAACAATCGAAAAGTCATTAATAATTTAAATACTGGAATTATATTTACAACTAAAATAAACTTTTAAAAATGTTAGAACGTTTAGAGGTATTCGACCACGATAGCTGAAGTGTAAAGCGGCAATACTAAACACACCTTCTCGCTGTTGGCGTCAAGGGCGGACGTCGCCTCGTCCAGCAGAAGCACTCTGGGGTTCCTGAGCAGCGCTCTGGCGATGGCCACGCGCTGCTTCTGGCCGCCCGACAGCGCGGCGCTGCCCGCTTCCAGCACCGTGTCGTAGCCCTACGGGCGAAATGGTAGCGTTGATCATTAGTGACGAGTTTTCGTCTAGTTTTTCGGTTGGTTTGTGGCTATGTTGCTTTATCCGTACTAATATTATAGATGTAAAAGTAACTGTGTCTGCCTGTTTGCTTGTTACATTTTGTTACTTAAACTGCTGAATAAATTTTATGATTTTTGGTATAGAAAAACGATTGCACCTTGAAGGACAGTCTAAAAAATATGCTATACTGAAATGTTTTCTTTATGGGCCGTAATGTGAATCTGTGACAATTGTATGACTGTGACTCTGTGGCTTAGATCTGGTTTTTCTTCCTCTGCCACATTTCTCTTATGTGTGAATTTTAACTGTATCAACAATAAAGTAGAAAGTTACTATGCAAACAAAATGATGGGGACCTATAGTACACTTTGATTCATGTGATTCCTTAATCTAAATTTCTACGAACAAACTTGTGCATGTGACATTCATACCAAATTAAGTGTTCTGAGACTTAGTCGAAGCGAGGGGGTTTAGGAGTAAAGTGCAGCTCACCAGCGGCAGCGTGGCGACGAAGCTGTGCACGTTGGCGCGCTGCGCCGCCGCGATGACCTCCTCGTTGCTGACGGCGCGCGAGTTGTCGCCGTACGCGATGTTGTCGCGGATGGAGCGCTCGAACATGACGGGCTCCTGCTGCACCAGGCCCAGCTGCGCGCGCAGGCTGGACATGCTCATGTCGCGCCGGATGTCGCGGTCGTCCAGTTTCTGTGAGAATTGTACATGTTAGTGTTACTTTAATCACTGGCTTTTGCAAAAATGCAGATTTTGTTTTAAAATAAGCATATAGATGGTAATTCATTCAGGGGAAAAATCTAAAACAATAAAAGCTAGAGAAATCTAATAAAAACTATGTCAACGATTTTGAATTTAAGAAAAACTATTCAAAGATTTACAGAAAATCTCAATACGTCTGAATAAATCCATTTTAGAATAATATCCACAATTTTTAAAATCGATTCAGTCTTTCAGCGTTTTACTTCGCTCATACAAAGTTTTACTTCACTCATTCTTTATTATATTAGTATAGACTTTTCTTCCTAGATTTTTCCAGATTTTTTTAGACTACTTTTAAACTACAATTCAACACGATTAAAGTCACATTTGTTAATTATATACAACTATATCATGGCAATCATTATCGAAGGCAATAGCTAATATTTCCACATAGTTAATATATGTAAATATCCTACCACAGTCCCCTGCACAGGGTCGTAGTTCCTCATCAGCAGGTGCATGATGGTGGACTTGCCGCAGCCGGACGGGCCCACCAGCGCCAAGGTCTTGCCGGGTTGCAGTTCCAAGTTGAGGCCGTTCAGCACCGGCACGTTGCGTCTGGTGGGGTAGCGGAAATGGATGTCCTTGAACACCAGCTTGCCTGTGGCTACCTGCGTATTAGAACATACTATGGTAAATTACTTTTTAATAATAGTCTTAATATGTCAGACTACTAGAAATGTGGGGTGTTATAATATAATTTCAACTTTAATATTTGCTCAATAACTAAGTTCAAACTAGAAGTCATATGTATATTCTTGACAAATGTCAAAGGGGCACTACACTTGTAGCGCCTGTCATTGCGAGTAGATGATTCAATCCGACAATTGGAATTAGGTTTCCTTACGATATGTATTTTGTGGTATCAATAGAATAGTGAACGTCAACGCCTGAAATGTATCAAAGCTGGCCTCTCTTTGAATAAAAAACCAATCAAGCGCTAATCGGGCTCACAGACGAAGCGTTCCATACTATTGTATGGACTGAACACTAGCATAATTATTTTTTAATATCCAGGGTGATCCTTTTTAAATTCATCATCATTCAATGTTAGTGGCACTAGGACTACACTGTGAAACATTTCAACTGATAGATGACCAGCAGAGGCAATAATAGGGTACTGTGGGCCACGCACCCAGTGCGGCTCGTCCGCAGCCGCCGCCTCGTCGCGCACGCGCGGCGCGCGCTGCAGGGCGCGCACGATGCGGGCGCCCGAGCGGCGCGCCGCCGCGAAGTTCGGCGCGAAGGACAGCGCTTCCGCCAACATCCACGCGCCGTATATCAACGCTTCCGACACTCTGGGGAGACATTTCGATACATGAGAGGCTTTCTACTTATAAAAAATATAAATAAATAAACACTACACTTAACAGGCGCCATTAGGATTGCATGATCTAGTGTCGGAAGTCACATACAACGTAAACATCAGGTCAAACATCCGTATGGTCAATACAGATGTGCGAGCGGGGATCGAACCCGTGACAGTTAACGCTTCAGTGAGTTGCATTGATCACTGCGCCAACCTGTCGTCTACTTGTAAGTTGGACGACCGAAGAAGTCGTGGGTGTAAGCTAGCATCATTATATATTTTAAATACAAATATTATAAGTTTATTTTTAAATTTGAACGTCGTTTTAAAATCAAGGAGGTAGGTGGCTTTCAAATAGCTAATATACCTGTGTTTCCTACAGTGAGTGAAAGAGTCGGAAGTCTAACCACCTTCTCTTCCCTATTTCTCTCCAAATTTTCTAATCCCTTACATCCTTTATTCATCTTTAAGTTCGTAAGACCATTAAGGTCTCTGCTACAAATGTCCGTGCGCTGTGATGGATGATTTACTTTTATGATATATTCCTATCACACCAAATAATATATAGGTAGAGTCAAAACCCATATGTTAATATTATAAATAGGTAAATGTATTTGTAAATTTGTACGTAGGGGATAGTCTCTGAAACTAAGTATCCGATTAGAAAAATACTTTTTGCGCTTGCAACCCGTTTTCTAAGATAGGTTACATCACACGTCTATGCACAGGACGCATAACCATAACCGCTAGTAGAAGTAAGTCAGGCGGCGAACTCACAGGATGGCGTACTCGTAGGCGAGCCCCTCGCGCGCGATGAGGTAGCCGCCGTAGGCCAGCGACACGGCGTAGCCCAGCGTGGGCGCGCACAGGCACAGCCCGTAGGCCGGCCCGCGCACCCATGCGCGGCCGCGCGCCGCCGCCTGCAGCGCCGCCTGGTAGCGCGCCAGGATCGCGTTCTCCACTCCTGTAAAGTTTCACCGACTTAGGACATGGTGATGCTTAGGTTTATTTAAGACTATCCGCTCCAAATTGACGCGGGAGCAATGTAGTTTTTTACGTCATTACAACATAAGGAGGGTTGATATCTAAAGATACAATAGTATATCTTCACACTATCTCTTCAAAAATATAGGATTTTCATACACACTTTCAAAAAACCCCGTTTTACCCCATTAGCGAGGGGTGTTCCATAAATTTTCATAGATGATGTCTACGTAAGTTTGTAGGTGTTATAATTTATGAGATTTCGTGATTAATCAGTGGAGTGGTATTTCGCTTTTTATATATAAAAAGCGAAATGAAAACGAAAACACGTGTTAATTAAATTATTTAGTGCGATGACCAAGTCAATATATTTATATAAAACATTAAAGATTTTTAAGATTGAGATGCGTCACTACAAGAAGCTGTCAATTATTACGTAACAACCTAATGCTTCGAGTACTGAGATTTGAGACCACGATCTTGGTCTTCGGGAGTGGACGTATTAAGACAGGAAGTCGCTTAAGTATTACATGGATAAGACTTGGTATTACATGGATCTCACAACTTTTTACCATAGAACAACTGAGTTGCGAGACTTGGTTTTTTTTGACAAGTATTGTTTATGATGGGATCTCATTTCTTTTTGTATTTTGTAGACAGTTCTACTTTTTTTCTTTTCGGTACCTTCTACTTATATCTACCAGCAACGAATTTTCTTAAAGCCCTCTCTCTGACTTATTAACTTTTCTTATTTTTGTAGGTAGCCTTCCGTTTTCTCTTTTTCCGGTACTACTTCTTGAGCTTCAGCTACAGTTTTTCTAAGAGCCCACTCCCTGTCTCTGTGTGTTTTTCTGGCCGAATCAATTTGCATGACGGGAATTTTTTGCTCGATTTGGCAGGGGCACTACCGTGCGCCTATATTTATATGTGATTATGAAGTTATTTAAGTAGTTATGTACCTATCTAGAAAAATTGAAAAATTTTACTCGACTTGGCGGGGTTACTACCGTGCCCCCAAATATTTTAGTTTTTCCTTGATTCATAAACCAAATACTACTTATATTCCAAATTTGAAGCTTCTAGGTCTGCTAGAAGTGCCTTAGAATTTTGATGATCGGTGAGTCAGTCAGTGAGTGAGTGACTAAAAATATAAAACGAAATAAATAAATCTGAGTGTGAAAACATAATATATATTACGTCTTGTATAAATTTTTGTGATAACATTTCAAATATTTTGTATTTTTTTTTAATATTTTTTTTATTAAATATTGTATTTATAAAAGTTTGCAAACTTTGCAAAATTTTACAAAGAGTGTTTACAAAATTTTATATCAACTTTGCAAAATTCCGCAAAATGTTCTACTTATTAATAGCATAACTGAAAAAAATATATAATCTAACATTTGATGTCTTAATTAATATTTATATTACGTATTTTTTTTCTTACCTAAGCTGTGCACGGTGCGAACGTTCAGAACCGCTTCTGTAGCGAGCCGGGAAGCACTTTCTAGCGCGCGTTGCTCTTTTATTTCCGATTTTTTTGTTATCCAACCTTCTAGACATATCGCTCCCATCACCTTTAAAAAGGTAACAGAAATAAACAATTTTCTGTAATTCTACGTAGTATTTTTTAAGCTGTAATTTAATTTTAAATAAAACATGGTTATTTAAAGAAATTATATTATTTTATATACATTGAATCGACGGTAGGAGTAGCTTTCATTAGCACAAATAATTGCATATAAATTGCTGTTTTAGGTGAGAGTTACACTTGTAAGTTTTAATCGATAACTTGTAACGATATTAAAAACCTGGTATCAGTTATCCGGGTAAAGTAACGAAAGCTATAAGATAGGCTATCAAAAATAAGGCACTGACAGTAAAATCTTTCGCGTGTAAAGCGATGACAGATGGCTTATCTAAATCTTTATGAAAGTCTGTGACAGAATTTATAAGGATAATTCTTGCCTTATAATAAGCTAAAGTAAATCACCAAATGGACGCTGATGAGCAATACTGTGTCAAGCCACACAAACTTCGTTTTGAGAAAATGGTGTCTAAAGATGTCAAATCTATTCTTAATAAATAAATTTAAAGACGTATATATTCATCTTTTTTTTTTTTAATTTAGATAAAGTGTATATTGAAACAAAAGCAGATAGATTTGTTTATATGTTATCTTATAATAAGTTTTTAAATATTTGAGATTATTTTATAAATTGCAAAACATGGAGCGCACCTGAAATTCGCAACATTGATTTAGAAACTTTCTTCCATACTTATTTAGTTTAGATGACTTGAATTTTTTTGAATAATGTTAAATAGGTGACGTCATATCAAAATACATCAATATCTACAAATTTGGCTTTTTGTGGGTTGACACATTATTGCTTATCAGCGTCCAAATGTAATGAATTAGACATTCAACATTAACACTATACTATAGTCTTGTACTCACAAAAGGCACGCTGACTAAGCTAACAAGCGTCATCTTCCAGGAGTACGCGAGAGCCAAGCCCACGCCGAGCACCATCGTGCTGACGCCTTGCAGCATGGTGCCTAGACGAGTGCCTGCGAACAGTATTTTTAAGATATTATAAAACAGCTCCACATAATTCGGCAATTTTTCTTGAAGGTATGATTCCGTTTAGCTACCAAGCACCGTTTAAATCTTTCTACTATTTCTTTAAATAGGATTTAACACTTGGTCATAGATTGTTATTTAGTTATTTCATTACTTACAAATTTATTAAAGGAATTAAATACTTATTGGTAAAAGCCAAGATGGCATAGTGGTTAAAATACGACGATATCGTGCGACGATTGTAGGTTTAAATCCTGATTAGCACCGAAGACTTTTCAAGTGCTAAAGTGTTTAAAGAACCTCTAGTTCGATGGTGAAAAATTTCGTGAGGAAACCTACATGGTCGGAAGAAATTCTGACACATGCGCTCGACAGTGGAGCAGCGTGGTGGATTAAGCTCTAAACCTTCTCCTTGATATGAGAGGAAGCCTTTGCCCAGCAGTGGGACACTTACAGGCTATCACTTTACTTTTTTACATTAACTTGTCAATGTATGCACGCACCGGTAGCGCCCTGCACGGCCGCGCAGTCGGAGGCGAGGCGCGCGCACAGCGCGCCCACCGAGTTCGCAGGAACATCGAACCAGCCTTGCTCCTGTAGAAGAGACAATATTATATAAACGCAAAAGAAATTATACTAACTAGAATGTTCAGTCAATATTTTGTTTAATTT
The DNA here is from genome assembly GCA_037950945.1 of Hypolimnas misippus. Taxonomy (NCBI): domain Eukaryota; kingdom Metazoa; phylum Arthropoda; class Insecta; order Lepidoptera; family Nymphalidae; genus Hypolimnas; species Hypolimnas misippus. Next base: position 3,539,608 of record JBBEEQ010000021.1, read on the forward strand.
ATGAACGTTTTTCCAAAACTATTAACTTTTTGACAGAGATTTAAACAGGATCTTTTGGGTGATTTAGGAGGTATACGTAACTCTCGTCATATACATATTTGTGTAAATCTTATTATTAAAATGAATCTTTGGTTATTTTAGGCGTCATTTACTATCTCGAAATGTAAGTTTAAAATACAAGTGTTAACGCTAGTAGTTGAATTAAAAAGAAAACGTTACAGAACGAAAATTTCAAATTAGAACTATGGTCAAGTATGAAAAAAGTTGGTCATTGTCTGTTCGGAGGTGAGATTGTTAGAAAGGATATTAATATAATATAACGATCAAGGGAGTCTTCAAAGCTTCACGAGTAAGGACAGAAGCCGCAGGCACCTGCAGCAAGTAGTTCCGGAAGCTCATGACGCGCAGGCGGTCGGTGAGCGCGGCGCCGGCGCGCCCGAACAGCCACGCCTGCAGGAACGTCACCAGCCCGCTGAGCGCCGCCACCAGCGCGAACAGGCCGGCGTACAGCTGCGACTGGCGCAGGATCTCGCCGTGGTCCGGCCACGAGAACATCTGGCGCGAATCAGAGATGTTATTATTATTTTTATTTACAGAAAATGGCTGGCAAACGCGCAGGCGGGGCACCTGATGTTAAATGTTCACCGCCGCCCATGGTTTGCAACCCCGAATCACATATGCATTGTCAGCTAAAAAATGAAGCCTATATTACATCACACTACCACACATAGGGACCAAGCTATAATCATTAGCACACGTGAATTCGCGCGGATCAGCTAGTTATAAATATAATTTTTACCCCGTATAGTTTAGAGAAGAGCAAAGCGAAGATGGGCATAGTGGCTCCAATTAAAAGGGACGCCACTCCTCCGCCGACGAGCAGCGGCCACTCCTTGCTGTTCAGCTTCAGCAGCTGCCAACTCGATACGTTGATCTCTTCCTCTGGGGTCGTTTCTTCTTCCTGCACAAGAAATGGTTGAATAAATGAAGCATTTAAACTACTTAGCTCAGTCAACCTATAGAAGGACTACTGGTTGACGAGCTCACTGATTTCTTTGTTCCAAAAAAAACAAATATTTTTATTATGTATACCTACAAAATTTTATTCTATACGAGAACGATATATACATAATGGCGTAATTATGTTTACGAGTATATTAAACTTTTTATAAGTGTAACTAAAAACGACTTTATACAATTACCAATTTGTAAAAATAGCTATCTGGAAAAATTATTATAACACGGTCTCTTTTCATTGAAAAAAATACAATACAGACTGAAAAATATAAGTAAAGTTTAATTTTTTTATCAAAAATAAAATAAAATTACCTCATCAGGCATTACGTGTATCATCGGCATAACTTGAGGAGTCATGGAGCCCAGGCGCCGGCTGCTGCGCACGAAGCTCTCCCTCCTGAACACTTCTGTAGAGAACAGAAAATGTTTAAGACACACCAAGCACAAACTTGGACATCCCATTCAAAACTGAGACATCGCGGATGCAATCTTAAAGCTGTGTTTCAGGATGATTTCGTTTGACTTCTCCAACGTATTCTTAAAGCTGTGTTTCAGGATGATTCCGTTTGACTTCTCCAACGTATCCGATTGATGAAAATCGGAAGGATATTAATAAACGAATTCCGTTTATACCCCCGGCCGTGGTGGCCAAACGGATACGCGATTCTGATTATCCCCCTTAGGGTGGATACTTTGGAGTGGCTAATCGGAAACATCCAATTTTCATACAGATGTTTAATAAAACTGTAATTTATAAACAATTGTTCTGAACTTCAAAAGAGTAACTATTGAGTTTCTTATTAATGTATTTCTTAGTGTATTCAAAAGTGCTCGTGAGGGTTTACTTGAATCAAAATCAAATAGAAAACACAAAGTTTTTTTTGAGTCGATAGCAGTTAGGAACTAAAGATTCCACAGTAAATAGATCTTTAGTTGCTAAATAAATGTTATTATATATTATTTTCTTTAAATGAATAGTAAAATACCTTTATTCGTAGAGCAAGTGCTGCTGGTTCGCCTGACGCGGTTTCGTTTCTCGGATTCCGCTCTCAGCACTTCATCTTCTTCGTCCGCGGACTCCGGCAGAGACGCTGTTATACTCCTAGAACATAAATGATAAAATTATACTGTTTTTTTTTGTCTGTTGGTTTAAGCATAACGCAAAAGCGACTTTTACACCACTTGCACAAACATAAATGATGTATGTAGCAATTAATTTTAAGATATTTTATGCATAATGTGTTACTTGATTGTACTTGATTAACAAGGAAAATCTTGATTTTTATAAAACTTGGTATATAAAAAGCAGTAATGTTTATGTTATAGGCAAAGTTATTAATTAGGCATTATGCCCAATTAATAACGAAGATGGCCGGTAAAGACGAAGGCGATAAATTATGCAGTTTTGAATGATAATGAATCATATTACTCGATTTGACTTGTTATTTGTAATAATGCTCGGGCATTATGAATAATGCTAACATAAATACTTTGCCTATAATATATATTGAATATTTATAATATAGGTATCAGTTTTAAAGTAAGACCTGTGCGTCATATCATCTTGCAGCAGCTGCCAGTACGCGCCCTTCTTCTCGAGCAGCTCCAAGTGTGTGCCTTGCTCCAGGACAGCTCCCTGCTCGATGTACACGATACGAGACGCGTTCACTATTGTCGATAATCTAGAAAAAAAAATTGTCAATTTGAATTTGTAAAATTTTGCACCAAGCGGAATTTTGCAAAGTTTTGTTAGTTGCGTTAAAATTTTCTTACGGACCTGTGGGATACGACTAGCGTTGTTCTTCCTTTGCTGGCAGCGTCCAATGCAGCTTGAACCTAAAACATTTTAAGATATATCTTACTGATGATTATTGACGAGCTCGATAATTTTATATAATGGAAGAGCCCAGTTGTAGCCTGCCGACTACAGCTTGTATATTGGCAGAACTACACTCTCACAGAAAATCGGTGTGAAATAACTGCATTTCGTACGGTGAATGAGAGAGTCGAAAGTCAAATTCCCTCCTCTATTCCTTTTATTAGTTCTTATTAATTCCTTATTCCTTTTTAAGCTGGTAACACATTTGGGACTCCTTCGGTATTAAACAACAATCAAGGATGTTTGGTGAAATACGAAATTTCGAGAGATACAGGAAAATTAATACAGATGATTGAAATGTTATAAATGTTCAGGAGCTCTACCTGTCGCTCCGCCGCGGGGTCCAAGGCGGACGTGGGCTCGTCCAGCAGCAGCACGGCCGGTTTCCGCAACAACGCGCGCGCTATGGCGACCCTCTGCTTCTGGCCCCCTGACAGTTGAGCTCCCTTTTCCCCGAGAACAGTATCGTAACCCTAGGCAAAAAAACAAAAGAACCTTTTATTAATATTCTACATTGTATTGATTGAAAAATGTACATGTATGAAGTGACATTGATTCGAAAGTTATTTAAAAAGCCATTTGAATAAACTATTTTTTGAGTTTAAGTCTGAGTTTGGTAGACAGGTTGACACAATGGTTACTGCAACTAACTTAGCGCTAACGGTCGCGGGTTCGATTTTCGCTCGCGGCGAGTGTCCGTATTGGCAATACGGATGTTTATCGTGGCCTGGGTGTTTGTTGTGTGTATGGTCCCCAACACAGGATCATGAGATCCTAACGGGTACAAGTTTCTTCGTGTTCTTATTTTATTCATAACACTAAGTTACCTAATTTTAACCCACCATCACGGGATAAGATACTTTATATATTTATAAGATTCTTTATTTATTAAGTTATCTCAGTTTTGTTAATATTTAAAAACTAGTTGCAGCACATTAAAGTAACAGCCTGTATATGTCCCACAGCTGGGCGAAGGCCTCCTCTCCTATTAAGGAGAAGATTTAGAGCTTAAACCATCACGCTGCTCGACTGACGGTTGGGCGGAAGCACACGTGACAAAAAAGAAAAGGGAAAGATATTGATGTTTTCTTTTACTTTCGAGCACGAGATTAATTTAAACACAAATTTAGCATTTGAGTACTAAGTGGTGCTAGTCGGGGTTTGAACCCGCTATCGTCGGCTGAGATCGACGTGTTCTAAGCACTAGGCCATCTAAGATACTGATGCTCATTATTTTAATATTTCTATGTATAACACGCACATTAACAAGCTTGACGATAAAGTGGTGCGCGTGCGCAGTCTTGGCGGCCTCCACCATGTCGGCCTCGCTGGCGCCGTCCGCGCCAAGCAGGATGTTCTCTCGGATGGTGCCGCTGAACAGCACTGGCTCCTGACCCACCACGCCTTCGAATATACAGGATTAACATTATTCTAGAGTTAGCGCATGTAAATTTAATATTTTTTCCCTTTTTCTTAATAACCTGGCAATGTCCATGTGCAGATGATCACTTAACAATAATAGTCGCTTGCTCGTTTGGCAGATATTTCTTACTAACAAAATCCCAGCTAATATTATAAATGCGAATGTGAGTTGCAATTTTTATGGTTAACGCTTCAGCTACTCAGCCGATGCTCATGAAATTTTATAAACGTTGTTTGGAATACAGAAAAGTACATAGAGTAACATTCATTTAGATAAAAGTATTCTTTCCGAGAGATGAAAAAATAACTTTTAAACGGTCGTCCAACGTAACGCCTTTGTACATCTTACTTTAAATGTAGTTATTTATTTATATTTTTCTAATGATGCACATTAAAGAATATTTGTTGTTGTTGTTGTAACAGAATCTACATTAATGTGAGCAAAGCTGTGGAAAAAGCTAGTCTATTCTAAACTAAAAGTCCTCAAGCTTACCGATACTTCTCCGATAGTGATGTAGGTGGAGGGAGTTAAGCTTGTGCCCGTCAACGGATATGCTGCCGCTGTCGGGTTCGTACGCCCTTTGCAGCAATTGCAGTAGAGTGGACTTCCCGCAGCCAGAGCCGCCCACTAGCGCCACCGTCTCGCCCGCGTTCACTTTCAAGCTCAAGCCGCGAAGAACCTAAATATAAATAGGTAGTATTTAAATTATTTGATTGAACAAATAATACATTTTTTGTTGATTTGTAAACGAGAAATAAGTTTGCAAATTTCCTCAATTCACAAATATTGCAAATACTTTACAATATTACGCAAATTAAAATCTATGCATTACATTATTATATATTTTGTTTTTGGTTCAAGTTATTATGTTAAATTTGTTGACATAAAATACTATATAGCCCATTTATTATCGGCATAGTATATAGCTATCTACTGGCAAAGAGTATTTGTTTTTTTTTTTTTTTTTTTTGTTTTTTTTAACGCATCACACTCAACGGCCCCCATTAAGATCTCATGACCTTGTGTCGGGGGTCCGGAAACACTCACAACACTAACACAAACACCCAGACCACGACAAACATCTGTATGGCCAATACACACGTTTGCCGTGAGCGGGGATCGAACCCGCGACCGTTAGCGCTTTAGTCAGTTGCAGTGACCATTGCGCCAACGCGTCCGTCAATATTATATTTATTAACCCGTATTTAGGAACAATAAAATAATTTCAAAGGAAATGTTTACCCCTTACAAACAATTTATATCTTTTCATACTACCGATTTTAACTTACCTTAACATCCGATCTCGACGGGTAGTTAAAGTACAGGTTCTCAAAGACAATATCCCCTCGGAACTTCTCCGGCTTGTGGCCGCCGCCCTGCAGCGCGCTGATGCGGGACCGGCGCTCCAGCAGCCGGAACAGCGACGAGGCGGCGCCGCGCGCGCTCGAGAAGATCTCCAGGTGCGGGTTGCACATCGCTATGTTCTGAGCCGCCATGAACGAGCAGAAGAGCACCTGGAGGATGTACAAAATCAAAATAATACTTTATTCAAGTAGGCTTTTTAAAGCACTTTTGAATTGTCAATACAGAAACAAAAAAAAATTATAAATTTACCACCGGTAATGTAGATTCTACCGAAACGAACCTGCCAGCAACTCGACACTCTCTCAAGATCAAATAATACATTAAAAACTCACCGTAACCATGACGCCGGGGTGGTACGTCCTCTCCTCCACGGGCAGCGGCATGTCGTACACGCAGAGCGCGGCGCCGTACGCGAACACGATGGCGTTCAGGCTGTACGTCAGCAGCCAGCCCAGCCCCGCGCCTGCGCCCGACCACGCGCAGCGCCTGCGAGCCGCGGCGCTGGCGCCCGTGAGGGCTTCCGAGTACCTGCGGAGTTAGGGTTCGTTAGCACGTGCTAATTGGTTTTCGTTTCTACCAGTGATGTGATACTACGGATATCTGTATCCGTATCCGCAGATATTCGAATATCCGTATGTGTATCCGTAATCGTAAATCGGAAAGTCGTATTGGCGTATCTTTTACCTTATTAATTTTCAATAAATAGATTAAATTTGATATATACCCATGTGAGTGTCATACTTAAGTCATGACATGTCTTGCCTATCACGCAAAGTGCTAAGTGGCGTCAATTATCGTTTGAAGTAAAAAAGTAAAGTTAGTAGTAAATTTTTAAGTATGAAAGTAAGGATCCGTATCCGTATCCCCGGATCTAAACACCAAATATCCGTATCCGTGGATATACATGTTTAATGATCCGGTACATTCTGCTAATACAGGACATGGTTATTATTGTTTTTGTAACTGCTACTATAAAAAATCATAGTACGTAATGTATTTAATTTTTTTAGCTGGTAACAAAATACATTATAAAATATATACTTATAATAAAAAGAAGAAAATTTGCGCGTAATTAAAATAGTTAAAATTTAAAGTATTCATGTAATTTTTTTTATGAATCGATATTTTACTTTTGCTTATCGTTTAATAAGTGAAACTTAACCACAAGAGAATTGCTTCAGAATATTATTAGAAAATAGTTGTTAAAACAAGTGCAGAACGCCCTAAAACAAGAAACAATTACTACATATATCGATACCTCCCACGTAAGTTATTGTAAGCCACAAAATTGCCGTTAGCGTTTTTACTGAATACTACACGAATTTGCATTGCTTAATGCATTCAAAGTGAAAAATACCAAAAATCTTTTTTTTTTTCAAGGAAAGTTACAACAAAAAACGCCTGAAAAAAGGCGTATTTTGTTGTAACTTTCAAATTAAAACGGATTAAAAGTGCTCTACTGTAAAATTGTAATTTTGGGGTTACAACAACTTACGTGGAAGGTATCGATATATAAGTTTCCTTACTTGCTGACTTCCACGTGCTCCCCCGCGTACGCCCTCACCGTCCGGATGGCGGACAGCGCTTGCTCCACGATGCGCCCCGCCGCGCCGTACGCCACCACTTCCTCCGACGAACAGCGGGTCTGATTCTACAGGAAAAATATAATTATTATTATTATTATTATATATGAACCATGATAAGCAATACTGTGTCAATCCACATGAAAATCATTTTGAGAAAATGGCATCTAAATATGTCAGACCTATTCTGAATAAATATGTTTGAAGAAGTATATATCCATATTTTCTTTATTATTTTTTGATAAAAGGTTAATGAATTATAATCAGATTGATATATTTAAAATTTTATCTAATAAAAAGTTTTTCAAATATTTGAGATTATTGTACAAATTGCTAAATATGGAACGCACTTAAAATTTGAAACAATAAATTAAGAAACTTTTTTCCTTATTTATTTAGTTTATATGACTCGAAAAGTTATTAAATAATGTTAAATACGTAATGCAGAATCAAAATACACCAATATTTCCGAATTAGACTTTTTGTGGGTTGACATATTATTGCTTATCAGCATTCATATATGCGCGAAAATGCGGAGAGTTTATGTTCAGAGTGGCTTTTTTTCGGCGGCCGTATAACAGGTGACATTAGCAAAATATTTTGTGCATGAGTAGTGCGGATACACGCTATATTACAAGAAAAAAAAAAGTCGCAGATTATTAACGTAATGTCTTAATTATTATTCCATTCTGAACTCTATATAAATAGGTATTATCACTATCAGTGCTAGTAAATTATTTTCAAGAGGTGTTTGGTTAATTTTCTTTTGTATATTTTCGTCTATGCCAATGAGTTCCCAGGTGCATTATTTTATAAAATTACTTTTAATTATAGAAATTATAACATTGTATTTTTGTTGTATTTTCAATGTGTATTTAGCAATAAAACGTCAGCTGGACGTGTATGTTGCATGTATATAGGTTTACCAGTAATCTTATAAACAATAACATAAAATTATTCTTAAAATTTTAAAATCTACTTTACAAAAAAGATTGGAAAAATTCTTAATGGTCTTTGCGTTTAAAATTTAATGTGAATTTATTAAGTTTTTATCACATTTCAAAATATTTTAGTATTTTTATTTTTAAAAATCACATCAACGTTACAAGAAATATTATTTTAGTTATAATTTACCTTAGCGACAGTGGCAGCGACGACCAATGCGATCGGCACTATTGCCAGGCCGGCCAGCGTTAATTGCCAGCCATGAATTAATGCCACAGTTGAAGACATGATCACGCTGCCTCCCAAGTACGCGGCCATTGCCACGTGCTCGCCCACGCCCATTTTCAATTTATCTACATCCCTGAAACATAAAGTATAATATTAAATCATCATTTTATTACAGTCTTTGTCACAATAGATTTTGGTTAAGCATTCATTAGCACATTATTATTATATAGTTTATTTTCTATGTAACGTTCTATTAATGAAAGAATTTTATTTAGACGAATATAAGGAGAGATAGCCCCATACAAACAAATAATTAAACATTAAGATTTTCTTCATTTCTGATTAATTTTCAAAAATTAGGAGGAAAGAAATTGGATTGACTATATTGTATGTGTATGTTACGTGATATTTTCGACCCTAGCGAATTAATCGTATAATTTAATATATGAGGGTAGCTCTAAATTTCACAGGTTATGAAATTGCGCGTGATTATTGCTATTGTCAATAATATTATATGACTATACATATGACAAGCTCCAGGATTTTGGCATCTAGAAAGCTAACTTCTTTGGACGACGTTGCTTAGCAACCAGTTAAGGATTGAGTATGAGGCGAGAGTATCTTTGGGCCAACAATTTGACGAGTCTGTCACAGTTGGAAATGGGTACAGATTTTGACGGTCAAATGGTATTAATGTAACAATCTATAGTTGTGAAATATATACAAGGCTATTGTAGAATAGATACATATTTTAACAAGGACGGTAGAAGGTAACACTTTAAGGTAAAAAAGAAGATAATAGTTATTGTTTCAATGAAAATTATCTACATATTCTAGCTAAAATTCTCATGGCCCAAATGTTAATTACATTATATTACCATGTGATATCGGGTGTAAGTAGTTTTTATTATTATTCTCCCCCTATTTACTAAGTTTATTTAAAAATCGGAACTGCTAAAATTAAATGTACGTAATTGGCCGCCATTTTGTTTTTGTTCAAACACTGACTAACACCGCTGATTTTTCAAGTGCTAAATTTGTGTTTAAATTCATCTGAGTTCGGTGATGGAAAACATCCATGTACCGGGAGAAATTCTGACACATGTATATCCGCCAACCCGTAGTGGAGCAGCGTGGTGGATTAAGCTCTAAACCTTCTCCTTAATAGGAGAGGAGGAATTTGCCCAGCAGTAGGACATTTACAGGCTGTTACTTTAGTTTTACTTTACTCAAATATTATTCAAATCTTTTCAACAACTAGAAGAGAGCTGATAACTTTGACACTTTTGTACATATCTTCATAAATGAAAGCCAAGAACCATCTCGATAACATCAGCTTTTAAACAAAAAAAAAACGCATCAAAATTACTCCGTTCGATAGGGAGCTACAAACAGATACACACGTGAAATTTATAACACCCCTATTTTGGTCGGGGATTAAAAAGTATTTCGTCTTAAAATAAACTTTATGGTGGTGAAATTGGTAAAGAAAATTCAGCAAGGAGAACCTATCACTTCTCAAAGAAATGAGCAATTCAAAATAATTATTCTACGCAGACGAAGTAGGGAGAGTCAACGAGTTATATCATAATAAATAATTAATATAGGGAATATTTCAATTTTGGCGAAGAAAATAATCGTGAGAAAACCTGCATGCGTCGGGAGATATTCTGAAACCTGAATTCAATCCGCAGAGCAGCGTTGGGGATTAAGACCGTAGCTAACTTATACGACTCGCACGATAAATCAATAAACTTTCAAAAACAACCTCAAACTCATAGTATTTAGGTATATTTTACAATGACAACTCACATCTAGTGGTCGCTTGCCATGCACTGTTTGCACCTGTATGACATCATTGTAAAATGTTAGGTACATTGAGAGTCTATAACTGTACCGTGGCCGTGTGAACTTGGCACCTGACATTGAAAAATTATTCTTTTTTGGTTTATTTCATAGATTACAATAGCCCTATAACCCCATTTCCAACTTTGACCAGCTCGTTAATTGTTGAAATAAAACTATTTTAAACGGATTTAAATCGCGTATATTAATTATTTTTATCATCCCGACGTTTCGAGCACTTTGCAGCGTTCGTGGTCACGGGTAGACTAAGGTGACATTTGTCTATTTGAGATTTTAGAAAACATTATTTACAACTACCGCCAACGGTTTCTTAAATGGTATCTTGAATAACGTTCCGGTTATTTATTTCAATGAATAATAATCGTCAATTGTCTTGTTGACCTAAAGATACCCTCGCCTGTAGGATGCTTAGTTATAATTGGTTGCTAAGTAACGTCGTCCAAAGAAATCGACATTCTGGTTGCCAAAATTCATGAGCTTATAACATATTTCTAATTACATAACATCATCACATAAGTTGTACGAATTAAAGCTTGTTTGGATTTCATTATTTTGCCGTCTGGGACTTTCGAAGTTCAAGCTCCTATCTTTCTCTGAGGCTTTTGCTCAGTAGAGTAAAGTAACAGCCTTTACATGTCCCACTACTGAGCAATCAAAGCAAAGATGTCCTCTCCTATTACGGAAAAGGTCAGATACATGTGTCCGAATTCCTCCCGACAAATGCAGGTCTCCTCGGATGTTTACTTTCACCGAATAGAAGATGAATTTAAACACAAATTTAGCACTTGAGCCTTTAATCAGTTGTGGAACATTTAGTTAGTTGTAATGACTTACTCTGTGAGAGCTGATGCGAAGTTCATCGTTGTGTTGGTGTCAAAGAATGCTGTCTCTTGACTCAGAACAGAGCGCAGCAGTTTCCATCTTAACCTAGTTATCTGGAAGGAGAAATTAGTAGTTTAGTATTAGCTATGGATTAAATCGTTCTTCTCAAGACGGAATCGCATCTGGTAACGGATACTTTGGTAACCTTGCGAAAGCTCTGCTTGTTTAAAATAAAGGCGCTCACAGTAAGTTCTCTCACGTGTAAAGCAATGACAAATACTTGCAACATATTGTATATGTATTGTAAATGCCTTGGTTGTTGACTTCAACGACAAAAGAAGTGAGATGAACTTGGCTTGACGCGCTACCGCGTGTCTAGATTCGTAAACATTTGTAAGCTTTGGTTATTTACGTCAGCTCTTTACAAATAATTTACTTATGTTAACAACTCTGTAACCTGATTACAATTAGGTAGGTACCTAGCGAATGTATAATGCGTAATTTATATAGGTTTAGCGAGGTCTCTAAACCTATATAAATTACGTAAATACATAAGTTTGAAAATAAGTTTGGTGTTAACACTCCACGACGAGCTTACAAAAAATACATTAATTTTACTTCAAATTAAATTTTAATTATCATGTGATTGTGTAAGTTTATTTACCTGTACTGTAAAATGTAAATACGTTTAGGTGTAAAGGTTTTTTTTTTGTTGAATTTTTTACAATGTCAAGAATGTATGCAGCTTGTAAGATGTACTAGTGAGCCACCCTGGTTACGCACTGGATTAATGTATTACATCACATTACAAATCTTTGATATACTCAGCTTTTCTTTAGTATAACACACCTTTTTAATTTCTTGGTTTATTGATGAAAACCGAATTCAAATCTTTTGCGTAATTTAAATGATCTAAGCGTACATACGGCGTGAAGCGACATTGTTTTACATTATTTAATGGATTAGTTCGTGCTGTACAGTACCAATTAGACGTAAATTTTAAAAACTGTTACCCGAATGCGATGCGTTCCACAAGGAGAGTTATGTGTTTGACCTGTATGTATGAACGTATATCTGTCCCTATGTCCGCTCGTAACTACTCAAAGGCTTACCTGATAAATGATACAGCATTTCATTCGTCATGATAGCGTGTTACAACAACATTTAAAAAATCAAAATGGCGGATCACATACACTTTATAGTCTTTATTTCTTTATTTGTCTCTAATTGATAACAACCCGAACGAAAATCACGAATTTTCGAACAATTTGACATTATGACAGACACGTTGGCGCAGTGATCACTGCAACTGACTCAAGCGCTAACGGTCGCGGGTTCGATCCCCGCTCATGGCAAACGTCTGTATTGGCCATACGGATGTTTGTCGTGGTCTGGGTGTTTGTGTTAGTGTTGTGAGTGTTTCCGGACCCCCGACACAAGGTCACGCGATCTTAATGGGGGCCGTTGAGTGTGATGCGTTTATTGTTATTGTTATTTGTTTTCATTATAATTTGTCATTCTAAAAATGATTCAATTTAATTATTCGATCGATAATTTCTCACCTCTTATGTGTGGTTAGAAAATACGTATATGTCTTCTAAATGGGATAAGTGAAGAATAATAGACTATAATTATGAAGACAGAACTATATTTTTTTTATTAGTTAACTCTCATTTAATGTATAATTTAATAATCATTTTGTATATAACTAGAGAAAGCATATAAGTATACATATAACTTTCATTTACGCGCTAAAGAGCACGAAATGCCAGATGGAGTAATGACTTTTTCATATTTATTAACGAAAAGCTGTCAAATATGATCGTATTTATAAGACTAGCTGCCCCTAGCGGTTTCCTGTGAGTCGTAACGTGATGTAATATACCCTACACCCTTCGCCATTAAATGGTCTACCTAACACAAAAATAATTTTAAATTTGAATAGCCTGGGCATTACCCCTTACATATACATTTATTAACAAACTTAACCTCTTTATAATAATGTTAGTGTAGACAAGCGTTTCAGCCCACGGCTTAGCGTTAATACACTTTAATTAGTTAATCATCCCGACGTTTCGATTACTTTGTTTTAAATAAAAGTCGGATTTCTTCAATAGAAATCTTTTTTCTATATTATATTTGTAAGTTTTATTCTTCTAGTAAGAGAAATGTCGTAAATATTTATGAAAGTTGTTGATGTCAAAAATAACGCTGATAGTAAATTCCTTGAGGTATAAAGCAATGAGAAATAACTTATATAACTAAATCTTCGAAAGTTTGAGAGCAAAAGTTATAAGTGTAATTCACGCCTTAGAATTACCCCAACGTTATGTATTTTAATTATTGACAGACGCGTTGCCGCAATGGTCACTGCAACTGACTAAAACGCTAACGGTCGCGGGATCGATCCTCGCTCACGGCAAAATTGGCCATACAGATGTATGCCGTGGTCTGGGTGTTTGTGTTAGTGTTGTGAGTGTTTCCGGACCCCCGACACAACGTCACAAGATCTTAATGGGAAGCGTTGAGTGTGATGCGTTATTTATTTATGTTATTTATTAATATACATAGATATCAACTATTATAGTGATATAAATATAGATAATTTATTATTTCTTATTATATCTTCAAAGAATCTTTTAAACACATAATGTTAGATCGATTGAAATACGTAATTGTGACTTCCGTAAACAATGGAGCTGACATTTGATGTAGCGTGGATTAATGTTTAAGTAAATATATGTTAAATGAAGGTACATTTAAGTTTGCGTGTGTGTGTTTGATGAGTAAAACGTTTACCACAAAACGTTTTTCTCTGTTGGTGCTGATTTTAAGCAAAGCTAAAACCAAATGAACCTACGAAACGATATTTTTAGTGTAAATTTTCGCTATCTGTACGTATTCGTATATTGAAACTTTTTTTCAGTGATACTTTTAAAAATAGTTTAAGGGATAAAAAATTAGAAGTAGTATTTTCGAAGAATTGGTAAATTATCTTCCAAATGGTAACGTTTTACTAATACTACCAACAAAATTCTATAAACAACGTTATTAATTGTTATTTTGCAAACAAAAACTAACATTTTACGCAAAAAAATTAATTCTTCCCCCGTCTTGTGTTGGTCACGTGGTGCATTTCAACAAAGTCCTCTAGCTCACTTAGTTTCAGTGTCCTCTCTACCCATCCGAACAAAACATCCTGTTATTACTTACCATTCTGGACGCGGCCCAGTTGGCGAGGGTGACGGCGCAGGCCGCAGCCACGACCTGACACACCATGATAGCGACGCTGGCCAGCGCGAACGCGACGGAGTCGTCCACGAGGGCGTCCATGTGAAGGGTTCTGTTGCCTTTGGTTCTGAAACGACATGGATAAGACACTTTTTGAAGGGATCCAAGAATCTCCAAATCACGGGCGTAGCTATAGCTTTCACATGGGAAGGGTCCGTCCAAGGGACGGATTAGTGGTTAGTATAAAAATAAGATATGTAAGTCAATTCAATTCTTTGTTTTGTGGCCAGATATGTAATATTTTGTGATAGAAGGAGAGCTTAAAGTTATTACCCTCCAGGCTGTTGCAGTGACAAAAACAAAATTTAATTTAATAAATTCAATTTCGATTGTATTAAGTTACTTTATAAGTATTGTCATTATTGTTAACTTACTTATTCGCTTATAATGTTATTATGTTATTTTGTACAAAGACAATCATTCTCGAAAGTAAAGTTCTCGTCGGCCCAAGCTTGCGCCAGTGTTCGTAAACTTGGCCCGGTGTTGCACACTCGCGTCGGTCCAACCTTGGTTAAAGTATGGGACGATAACTAAGTCCTAGGCTTGGTATATAGAACCGAACCGAGGTTGGTCAGGGTTTACGCCAGCATCGAATAGCCTAGCCTAGTTTAACCAAGGCTGGGTCAGGACCTGGACCACCATCAAATAGCCGACGTTGCCCAGGGTTGGACCTATGTAACTCGACCCGATGTGGACGTTCCGGCATGGGTATGTTTGTATTGATAGTATATATATGAAAGTCTCGATACTGATATCCTTTTGTATAGCATTTAGTTTCAACGCTATTTTATTGTAATAAAATGTAACAAGTTTGTATATTGATAAGGATTAATTAAAAAAAAAGTTACTCACAATTTGTACCCTCCTCCAAACAATCGCAGTATGAGTGCTTCTGAAGGCGGCTCCTCGGCGTTGTGTCGCTGTATGAAGAGGGCGGTCAGCTCGCCGTATATCAGCACGGCCGCCACCAGCCCGCCGGAGCACAGCACGGCCAGGAGAGCGCCGAGTGCCGTGGCGGCCACTTCTCCCCATGTTGAATATCGCCACTGTAACGAAAAACCATAAGAAAACTTAAGTAAAAGAAGAAAAACCAC
This sequence comes from Hypolimnas misippus, assembly GCA_037950945.1. Lineage (NCBI taxonomy): Eukaryota > Metazoa > Arthropoda > Insecta > Lepidoptera > Nymphalidae > Hypolimnas > Hypolimnas misippus. The sequence goes on from JBBEEQ010000021.1 coordinate 3,555,121, forward strand.
ACAGACGGTTCCATCTACAGCTGTGACATAGCTTTTCGTTGGAGACAGAAGCTTAAAATTGGATAAGTTGCCATGCTAGGAATAAAATTCCTTCTAAATATTACGAAAATAAAAAAGAAATCAATTTTCTAACCATGCATTTTAATCCGATGATTCTGCTAGCCTTCCTATAAGAGGTGCGATGTCAGAGAAATTACATTCTAGGCTGAGGCGTGTTAAATCTTCGTTAAGGAATTAATGAAGTCTTATTCTTTAACCCCTGTGACAACAATGGCCTGCGCTGACTGAGGACGGCAAGACACTGTATTTTTTTATCCAACGTATATTCAAATAAGGATATAAAACTATTCTGTAACCTGGTAAGACCTTACAAAAGCTTTGAGTATCAAAAATAAGACAGCAAATTCTATCAAACATATGTAAAACGTTATGAAAGTCTGATAGCAAAATCTATTTGTGTAATCCTCGCCTAAGTTAAAGTTCAATAATGTTATAACATTTACAACTGCAGTGTAACAGCGTCATAAGACTGACGATTTTGAAAATTCAAATAGGTGTACAATTAATATCAGGTCCAGCGATCTTTCCGGCCGACACCACTGGTAAGCTTATCATTATTCGCTATTATGTGTGTTTTTTGTATTGGGCATTTTTGCTATTTCTCAGAAATATAATATTAAAATGTCAATTTTTAATCCCAAAATATTATAGTATTTTATTTTTAAAAATCTTCAGCTAAAACTAAAAGAGAGTATTGACCGCTATATAAGTTAAAAAAAAAAACAAAATCCATATAAATTAATTGCACTATACTATACTAATATTATACAGAGGGAATTTGTTTGTAAGTTTGTATGTAGGGGTAATCTCGGAAACTATAGATCCGATTAGAAAAAATCTTTTTGCGTTGGATCGCCCGTTTATTGAGGAATGTTATAGTCTATACTACATACTTCTGACATTCTTACTTATATTTTAAACGCGATAATTGTTATGGATGTATGGGTGTTTGCTATTCTTTCACGCAAAAACTACTGAATGAATTTTAATGAAACTTTGAAATAATATAGCTTATATAATAGATTAACACGTCAATTATAATTTATACACATATTGTGTAAATTGTCCCAAAAATAACTGTAATAATGATAAGTGTAAATAAGAAAAAAATCAACCTTCTGTGAGCTATTCTGGCGTGCGTTACAAAAACCGTTATATAACGTACCATATATAATGTATAATGTTTATTTTAAATAATCGTACAATAAATACATTTTTGTGTAAGCCATTATTTTTTTTAGTAAAATGTCTCTTTTAACTGTCAAGTGGCATGTTTTGATACAGATGGTTTAGGCGTCTGATTAGACTGCTACAGAAAATTGAATTTGGATTGTTTACATTACAGGCGTATGTTAATTAAACTTTTTTTTTAAAGGTTAACCAACTTCAAAAGCAAAATAAGTAATTCTATTTACTCGAATGACATACTTATTCCAGTTATTTTTATCTTAAGATTAAAAATTAACCAATTCGGTTAAACCCTTCTCGATTTATAGGTGTTCTATAATCGTTGATTAGATTTCTTTATCATATATTTGCGCTCAATCGGCGTAAGGTTTATGGGCTGTAAGTGACTGTATAGTCTGTGACATTCGTTCTATTTTGACTCTGTGACATTAGAATAGGAATCGGTTCCTAGCGGTCTCTCTGCTTCATGCCGCCGATACAGGAACACATTAAATGTTGGTTTCGGCAAATCATCGTGTGTTTATCAACCACAAAACAATAGGCATACATAATAAAGCCAGCGGAGAACTGAGATGCTCCTCCTTTATTGGAAGTCGGTTACAAAAATTTTAGATTGTTACATCCCAGTGAGGGACTGCCTTAAGATGAACAGCAGATGTCTTTAGTTAAGCATCGATTACTGATTCATTTATTCACTCACGACCACACATGTACCCAGTTATTTGCAGTGGCACGTTGTTAATACAAGTGTTTCTACGTAAACTAAGTTATGGCTGCAATACGCATTTAAAAACAACAAGCTCTTAAATGCAAGATTTATTTTATTTCGTCAAAATAAAAAATTAAAAAAATTTATTCTGTTTATATAAAACTAACCTAACCTAACCTAACCAGTAGATTCATGTAAAAATAGTGAAATCTAAATATATATAACTCAAAGGTGACTGAATCCAAATAACTGTACGGATGTAGGCATCCACTTAGAAAGGATTTTGATTAATTCTACCCCAAGGGAATAAAATAGGGGATGAAAATTTGTCTGAAACTTTGTCAATTTTAAGCCGATTGGGCTTGGACTTTGCATGCTTATAACTCCTATGACATAGATTTCGCAGCCGAAGTCGCGAGCACCAGCTAGTCAGTATATAAGTACATAATATTAAGACGTTTAGAAAAATATGTTGTTGACGTTAGTCTTTGAAATAGGCGCTTCATTTTTGATACACTATGCGTTTATGGATTAAAACACCAAGCGGAACACGTGACGTTAAATTCACCGCCCATGACCATATGCTGCACCAGAGGGTACACTTTCTTGCTGATTTAAAAAGGAATAAGATGAAGCAGACGCAAAGGTATACCCGTGTTCCACGTAAGTGTGTCTGAACACGAGGCGAGTCCGAACTCGAGGATTGTACAGCCGAGTGGACAAGAATCAAAACTTGGAATGTATACGATATTTTTATAAACTTTTTGAATATTCACAGCCATTAAAAGACATTTATAATTTACTTGACTTATTTAGTAAATAAACACATCCCGGAATGAAAATCATGAATTTTCGAATATTACAGTAATTCAGTATTGATGTTTTCAACTATTTGAGAAATCCACCCGATATAAATTGCACTAAAATGTTATAAATGATCTAAACACATTAATTTGACATAATTATATCATTATATAAGAAGCATTTAATAATTAACATTAAAGAATGGTAGCTGGAGGCTAATTTAGTGTTCTGCGCAGCCTCACGCGCAAAGTTCGGAGAGACACACTTACGTGAAACTACCTATAGAAAGTAACGGCGTGAGAGTGAGTAAGAGAGCTAATTTCTTTTAATAGCTGAAAAATGAGCAGGTCGAACACTTGGTGTTAAGTCACCGCCGTCCAAGACTTTTGCAGCGCCAGAGGAGCCACAAATGTGTTGCCAATAGAAAATAATGTGGGATGAAAGCGCATACGACAAAAGGAAACGAATTGAGGGGTTAGGCTTCCGGCTCTCTTACTCACCGCACGGAACGCAGCTCTGTTAGCTACTTCACACTGAGCTTCTATAATCGTGAGGTACTGCCTCAGTCGAGTCTGTATACCAATTCTACCTCAGTAAAATTATTAATCTGAAAATACTAGATCGATTTGAATAATATTCTTTGCGTTGGTTAGCGCGTTTATTGACAAAGGTTATGGGCTATATTACATCACGCTACGACTCATAGGAGCAAGCGGTAACCATAAACGCGAGTGAGCGAGGCTAGTAAAAAATATATTTCTACACGGCGCACACACGTGCCACACGGACACGAAGATTAAATTATAATACAACGTAGGTATTTTAATGGGTAATCGCATTAACAATTATTAACGCATTTATCTCGAATTAATTTCATAGCAACGATATCGCTTTTAAATATTTGCTGTTCTATAAAATATTTAACTTATTATTATTTTTTAGTAGCCAATCTGCGTTTAATTCATTATACTTTTATCAAAATAGAAAAGAACAGATACATATATACTTATACAAACATATTCATTACGAATTTTGATATTGAAATAAAACTATTTTAAACGGATTTCGTAGACGGTAGACTGAGTCTACCCGTGACCACGAACCCTGAAAAGTGATCGAAAGGTCGGAATGATAAAAATATTTAATATATGCGATTTAAATCCGTTTAAAATAGTTTTATTTCAATGTATAATGATCGCGAAAATCTAAGAATTTTGATATGTTTAGGTGGCATTTTCTTAAAATGGAGTCCGTGTGGCTTGACATAGCATTGCTTATCAGAGTCTAAATATTAAAATATTTTGTCAGTTCGGTTATGGGGAAGGGAGTTTTTTGCTCTATTGCCCTTTTCTAGACCCTGAGTAAAGTACATACAATGCGAACAGAAGTAAACAAGATAGTTAACAAAAACTTTTTGAAAAAAATCAAAACGACTTCGAAACCGTAACGCGTAAAGTAAAAATTGAGAAATGAATATTTTCTACATTTTGAAGTCCGAACATCGAACCTCCATCTTTTTCCATTTTTTAATTAATAAAACAAGAAACACTTGCTTTATTAGTGTTATTGCGAGTTTTAATTAAGAGATGTTTCCCAGAAGCGCGACTTTTCGCATTCCTTTCAATTGAACTGATTGTGTCACTATTTCGTCGTGACAATTATAATGGTTTAGTTTATAGCAGTCCTGTTGGTTAGCCTACATTGGTATATACCAATTAATTTTTATTAAACTTCAACGACGAACAGTCTAATTAAAATCATAATAATTTTTGCTATACTCAAAAAAGCATACCGTTCTAATTCAATATTAGTAATTATGTGTGTTCACGTCCCAAACACTGTTTTACAACCACTTAGGAGCACTTTAAAAAAAACAAAAACATGGGTGCAAACCCTGGATAGATTAATTTATTTAATAAGTACTAAACCATCTTATACTTTTACAAAAGCACAGTTATAGCGCGATTCAGGATACACCTAGCGCCATCTCTTGACAGTTTCAAACTAACTTGTTGACTTTGACATTAACAATATGTACATCAGAATATCCATTAAAACTAATCTGGGGCATTAAGCAGCTATGCCAAGAGTCTGTAGGCCATTTTTATTATAATACAATATTTATTGCAATGACATCGACAGATTTGTAGGTTTTATATAGTTGAATTTTTCTTTGTTTGATTCTTCTTTTAATATTTTTATTGTTTATTTATAAGTAACTTATTATATTACAAATAACATAAGAGAGAAAGATAGTTCGAAAGTAACAGTCATACTACAAAAGACGCATTAAAACCATGTTCAACGCGTGTCTAGCTAAACAGTGTTTAAACATTAAACATTGATTAATATATTATCTAAATTGCTTAACAGCGAATAAACTCATAAAAAAACTTATTGATAAAATGTTATACGTTACATTTGACAGTTGCAATAGGTTTTAGACATCTATTAAACTCACTTACACGTATGTTAATCTATATCGAAAGCATGTTTAACTCAAAACTGTGCTTATACGCGGAATTGTAGTACGGATTTTTTTAAACACGCGATTAACGTCTGTTTAAATCTTTTGTAGTAAGGCAGTAAATATTTATTTTCACGTTTATATTAATTAGAGGAAGGGATAAGATTATTAGTGACGTCAGAGAAGCGGTATTCTGATTTGAGTCAGCGAGGAGGAAACATCTCGAAGAGTATCATTCTGTTGTATCGCAGTTATACGTAAATGTTAAATTGTATAATTATTATCAATAAAATCTTAGGAATAAACGAATATTGCGTTTCACTTTAACACATTATTATAAGCACAAAAATAAAATGAAAATAATTGACTAAAATTTAAAATTAAAAACAACAACGTAATCTACTCATTGAGACCATTTCAACGAGCACCAACACGATACCTCTGCTGTAAGTCCTGAAGATCCTGACTGCAGCTTCAGACCAAGAGTTCCACAATTTTTCATAATTATATTGCATTCGTTAGTGTTTAAAATTATTGATCACACGTATGTTTTAGTAAAGTAAATAAAATACTTATGTGCATCTAAGGTTTTTACCGTAACTAAGAAGAAAAGAGCTCGTAATCTTGAAATGGCTGGACCGATTTTAATAGAACATGTCTGAGAACCTTCGTTAGAAAACCCTCTTTGAAAAAAACCGGATCCAAATCGGTTAACACGTTTAGGAGTTACGATACCACAGCCAGACACACGTAGCATTCAAACATATGAAACCTCTCTTTTTACGTCGGTAGTTTAAAATATAACCGACTTCAAAAAAAATACTAGTTTGTTGACTTGTGTGACATACTTTCAATGAAAATATTCTAAAATTATATCTAATGTATTGAAAATACCTCAGAACTCCGACAATTAATTGATCAAATTTGTATTGTATTTTAATATATTTATTTAAATAAAAAAAGGTTTTTACAAAATCTTTCGCACTCGTGTTCCAGAAACTTCCTGTTCTCGAACAAACAGACGATATTTATAATAAAAACGAATAATCCGCGCTCTGAATAACGCTTTTTATGAAAATAAAAAAAATAAATTAGCATCAGGAATTAAAATAATATATTATTTGCGGAGTAATATTTAAAATAATATTCAATTATTTTTTTGTTATTACAATTTAATTTAGATAAACAATTTAATTGCGCGTAATTGTTCTTTTTTTATAATAATTTTAATTTACCGTAAAAAAATAATTAATCATTTGTCCAAGTAATCTATACTAATTGCAAATACAAATTTGTTTATTAACCGATTCGAACACGCTTATCTCAGGAACTATCAATCCGATTTCGAAAATTCTTTTTACGTTATATAGCCTGCTTATTTGGGAATGTTATAGGCTGTATTACATCACGCTACGACTTATAGGAGCGGAGCATTAATCGTAAATACGAGTGAAACCGCGCGGAACAGTTAAATAAAATATATTGACGCTGTAGGAAATCAAAAAATATATTAATACAATTATATAAAGTTTTATTTTGTACAAATTTAAATACTTGTATATTTCTCGCACTTCCTTGTGAGTAAGGCATTGTAGTTGTGGAATGGTTAGTTTAGATTATAGCACAGACTTTTAAGAACAAGCTCATTGAAATAAAACTATGTTAAACGGATTTAAATCGCGTATAGTAATTATTTTTATCATCCCGACGTTTCGAGCACTTTGCAGCGTTCGTGGTCACGGGTAGACTAAGGTGACATTTGTCTATTTGAGATTTTAGAAAATATTATTCACAACTACCGCCAACGGTTTCTTAGATGCTATCTTGAATAACGTTTCGGTTACACGCAGAAGGCACTAACTATATCTTTTGGTCTGGCAGTCTGTTGGATGGGATTGGATTGGATTGGATGGGATTTTAAATTTTTTTAATAAGTGGATCCCAGGTGTTCGAAATTCTCCAACCATCTTCTCTATTGAAGTTCGGATGTTTTTGAATTTCAATAGCCTCGCGTATCATTCTAGGAATGAATCTGTGTTCTCTAGCGAGGATCTGTGGTTTATCAAATCGGATAAAATGGTTAGGTTTATCCAAGGCATGTTCACAAATTGCAGACTTAAATCCGTTTAAATAGTTTTATTTCAATGAATAATAATCGCGAAAATCTAAGACAACGATATAAGAACAAGCTCGTTATTCGCATCTATTATAAAATCACTTTTTGCCACTTAATAAGTTTAAAGCCTATACAAAAAAATCTTTAATAGATAAAGCATACTATACAAGATTTGACGACAGAGACGTAGATGTAATATGCATTTTCTAACGTGATATCAAAAATAAAATTTTACAAAAATCCATTATGTATGCATGATTTTGAGTTTGTACTTATCGAGTTTCTTGTCGGTTTTATGCGGTACAGACGACATTTCGAACTGGGAGTAATTAAAGAAATAACTACAACCAATTGACCTGTAACTTGACGAGTCGAAAGTGCTTTAAAAAACTTATTTGAATTAAGTATTAAAGTATATTTTGAATTTGAAAAAAGCATAGTACTCAATTTCGTTTATTTGGATGACATACTCAGACGAGTCCTGGAGTGGAGACCGCGTCTTGGCAAACGTAGTGTAGGACGCCCTCCGGCCCGCTGGACTGACGACATACGCAAGGTTGCCGGAGCGGGCTGGATGAGGGTTGCGGAGGATCGGGATGTTGGCGTAAACTTGGGGAGGCCCATGTCCAGCAGTGGACTGCGATTGGCTGACGACGACGACTCAGATGAATTCCAATTTCAATTTCAAGCCAATTTCAAAAACTACTATTTCAAAAGTACTTCCTTCTAGACAGTCACAGGCTATATTTTCAACCGACGTAAAAATGTTCTGAGTTAGTAGTTTTATTTGAAACCAGCTGTCCCTTGCGGTTTCACTCGCTTTTATGGTGACTGCTTCGCCCCTATAAGTCGTAGCGTGATGTAATATAGCCTATAACCTTCCTCTATAAATAAACTATCTAACACAAAAATAATTTCTCAATTCGAACTAGTAGTTCCTGAGATATGAACGTTCAAACAAACTCTTCAGCTTTATAATATTAGTAAAGATATTTGTAACCTCAGAACTTCGTCATTTCTTAACCGATTTTAAAAATTATTTTTTTATTCGAAATACCATGCTTCCAGATGAGTTCCATGTATTTTTTATCAAAAATCAGTTAAGTAGTTTTCAATATTTAAAATAAAAATAACTGGAATTATTGTTATATCAGGCGAACACATTTTGGCGTCTTTTCCTTTATTCATTAAACTTTATTCAAATATGCTTTAAAGCATTTTCGAATCGTTAAATTATAAAGCATCTTATTTTAATACAAAACTAAAATAAAGCGTTCAAAACTGCTATTAAAAGCTAGTAATAAATAACCCAAAAGGTAAAAAGGCAATTAAATATTTATTTAACATTAAAATAATATTTGAATACGCATTGTTAGGTTTTAAATTAACAAAGTACTAAAAAAACGTACAAAAAGTTTTAAACTATTACGTTAAGTTGATAACAATGCTACGGAACCGTATTTTAATTACTTCCCACTAAGCCATTCCCATTTAGTCACTGAAATAGTTTCAGTCTTAATGGATTGTAATGTCTCATCATTATAACTGGCTTCCAAGAAAGGTTCTTGAGTTGTACGTTCGACGATCACTCGTAAAAGGCAAGATTTGGTTAATTCTTTTTTTGTTTGAATACATAGAATTTTTATCAAAATCGGTTAAGCTGTTTGGTTTTCAAATCAAAATAACTGGAATATGTATATCTTACGTGTAAAGTATGTTTTTTGCTTTTGAATTCGGTTTCCTGTTCTTAAAATGTCTTGCGATGTTAACTTTATTTACTAAACCGATTTTTATGAAAAAAACTATGACAGAATTCTAAGAAGTATCAAATTTCTGATGAAACAAACCATTAAAAAAAACGAATTGAGAACCTTCTCTTCAAGACATCGAAACTCACAGGCGGGTCACGTAATTTTAAGTGATAACACACTCGTGGTCATCTGCAGCATTAGAATATAATCACAGATTATAAATGTCTAAAAATGCACACGCAAAATGCACTTGACTTTATGTAATGGTTGACTTAGTCGGCCTTCGAAGTTCGATTACCGTCTGCGACACATATTTGTGTTGGTCATACATAATTTATTACGGATACAGGTTGGCGCAGTGGTCACTGCAACTGTGCTGAAACTGTGTCGCGAGTTCGTTCTCGCTCGGGGTAGATATTTATATTCGTATAAATATTTATTCCTAAGTCTGGGTATTTATCCCTGTGGGTCTCCCTACAGTGCCTCGGAGAGCACGTAAAGCTTGTCGGTCCCGGTTGTTATCGTAATCACCTGATAATAATCGTCACTCTTAGTAGGGAAATTACTCTAGTCTAAATGGTTACTGGCTTGCCTTCAAGGGTTGCGGAGTTCAGATGGCATTTGTCTGTGTAAAAATCATTAACTCGTCAATATCTAGACTAGAATAGTAAGCAGACCCTGGTATAATCGGGAAAATGCTAGGTAGATGATGATTTTATATTTCTTGACTTGTCTTATTAGCAGGCAAATTTGGCGAAGCTCTAACCACACTTAAGTGACATGATAAATTATTGATCGAATGATTGAGCTGAATATTTCTTATAATCAAGTATTATTGCTAAAAATAATGCTTGAAAATTCGTGGTTTTTGTACCGGGTATTGTAACCAAATAAGTCAAGTAGAGAAATAGATTATATAGGCCATATAGATGTTTGTGGTGCTCTGGGTGTTTGTATTTGTACTGTGTGGTTCCGGATCCCCGACACACGATCGAGAGATGACTGGAGGTCGTTGAGTGCGATGCGTTTATTTGTTATTTATTTACTTTATTCTTTGTTTTAACAATATGATAAGTGTATACACTATCGGTTCAAGGATTTCTGTGCTAGATTAACCCATTTAGTGCCGCCGTACTCGTTTGAGTACAGTTAGTTTTTGTTACCTAGCTTTACATATGGACGATTCAATAAGTTTGTGACAGCTGTACTCATACGAGTACGCCCTTCAAAAACTTAAATTAGTATTATGTATTATTTATGATTTATGAGGGATGAATTAATTTGGAGAGAAAGAAGGGACTTAAAGCTTTTGTTTATTTTAAAATAATACGAATATATTCACAAAATATATCCTTTAAAAATAAAATCAATACATTGAGGAATAACAAATATTTACATATATAAACAAATAAACAATCAAATCTTCATAATATTAGTGTACATGTATTGATTATCTAAGCTAAAGCTTTTCTTTGATTACGTAAGACGTGATCACGGAATCCTGCGTGACCTTACGTGACCCGGCTCCATCTACCCCGGACTATATTTAGTCAAATGCGTAGTTTGAGTTTTATTGCCGTGTAGATTAGATTAATGTTAATGTTAGTTACATTTTTTCAGCGAACTCGACGATTTTTTGCTATATTTCTTTACTTCCTTATGCGACAATCGCGACCCGCATTTGCTAAAAAAATATATTGTGTTGATCCGTGATAAATATGCCAGTGGAACAATGATAGTCTTAATTTGTAGCATTTATCGAATTGCCACCTAAATTTTCACTTCAAGAATTATTAGCTATAAAAGTTTTAATCGACTATTTAAGAATTTCAGTCACTTTTTTAACCGACTGACCAAGAAATAATCTCACCAAAGACCGAAAACACACATACGAGAGGAAATAGATATATGAAGGCTGATAAGCAATAATGTGTTAAACCACAAATAGTCAAATTCAGAGATATTGATGTATTCTGATAATACGTTACGTATTTAATGACATTCAAAAAATTAGAAAGTCATTCAAATTAAATAAGTATGAAAAAAAGTTCCGTAATGTAATGTTTTGAATATTGAAGTGTGGTCCCTATTTTGCAATATAAAATAATTTAATGTATTAGAAAAACTTATTATTGGACAAACTGTTTTATTATACCAATCTGCTTTTAATTTCATTATATCTTTTATCTAAATAGAAACAAAAAATATATAAATATACTAATTCAAATAAATTGATTACGAATAAGTTTGACATGTTTAGACGCCATTTTCTGAAAATGAAGTCCGTGTGGGTTGACACAGTATTGCTTATCATCCATATATAGAGGTATTATGTCCGTTTCATTGTGATTTGTTACACAAACAGCTTGACCGATATAAAATGTGAATGTGAGACATTAGATTCATAGTTCCTCTGAGTGTCACGGGCTATGTGACGTCCACAAACAAGCAACATGGCGGACGTAAACCTCCAAAACTGGCGAACTGTTGTAACCTAAACAAATTTACCAATTTTGAAGTGCGAGGTGTTATTATTAGGCATTTTTTTTGTTTTAATTTACCTAATTCTTGTTGAAATAATAAGGAAATCATTTTATCGCTTCTTTTAAGTTGCAAACACCGATGGTTATGACCTCCGTAATCCTTTATTGAACCAGCAATACTCGTAAAAAAAAGTTATAAATAAATGAAAAATGTAATATATTACTCGTAAAAGTAAACTTTGACACGCGGAAATAACAAAATGTCAAAATTATGTCAGCCAAGTGACATTTTAGTCCTTTGTTTGGATACTATTTTTAAATAACTGGTCAAGTGCGAGTAGGACTCGCGCACCGAGGGTTCCGTACAAACTTATAGAAATCTATATAAGACTAGCCCATCTACGTCATTTGTGGTCTTCATCATCAGTCCTCAATTTCTCCAGGATCCCATCATCTGATCCTGACCTGAAGACAACGGGACCACCTCGGAAGTATACCTTTTCAATCAAAAAAAAAATTTTGAAAATCGGTACCCAAATGGCGGCGTAATCGGCGAACAAACATAAAAAAAAAAATTAAATACAAGGTCGAATTGAAAACACTCCTTTTTAGAAGTCGCTTAAATATCATCAAATATAATGTCAATATGGATCACGTCCCAAAAACTATTTTGAAACTACTTAGGAGCACTTTAATTTAAAACACGATCATGGATGCAATCCATGGAAACACAAAATTTTATTTTAAGTACTAATACACCTTATACTTTCAAAAAAAAAAAGTTATAGCGCGATTCAGGATACACCAAGCGCCATCTCTTGACAATTTCAATGAACTAACTTGTTGACTTTGACATTAACAACATAATTATATTATATTTTATTCTCGTTTTATTTTTATTTATATTCTACTACACTCCACTACCCCTGTACTACGTTCGTAAAATATTTAGATTTACATTATCAATCAAAATATCGAAATATATATTAGTGTTGCCAAGACGAAAATAATTAGTCCTTAATTCGAACAAAACTAATTGTTTATTTATAAATAACTAATTATATTACTAATAACCAGAAGACTTATATGTGTAGATAAATAAGTAAGTTAAATAACTCGATCTGTTTGAATTTAACTTTAAAATTTTCGTACTAAGTCAATACGAGTACTTAAATCAAATCGCGTGAAGCTCTTATATTGAATGTTAATTACGTAATGACGTTATAAATCGACGATAAAACTTTTAAATGAAAAGTTTATTTTATAATTTTTAGCGCGTTTAAATAATAATTAAAATAAAAAATTTTATTAATCGAGCAGAATTATATCACAGTTAATGTCATAATGTTGTAATAGATGGCATTAGCTGTACGCTGCATCGCGCTATCATTTTGTTAGCTGCGATATATAGATTGCATTGCGTTGTTTATAAAGGTTTGCTGCTTTTTAATGTTTTCGTATTGATACAAATTTCTTCTCAGTGTTTGTAAAATTGTTTTTTTGACCATGGTCAACTTCTATGTTAATTTGTTACAAGTACAAATAATTTTAATTCTAAGATTAATATATTTTCCGCTTGATCAATTTACAACTTGATACATTTACGCGTTCCTGAGAAAAAGGTTGAAAGACAGACGTACAGACTGACAGACACACGAACAGAAATTTACAGTTTTCGGATTTTTTCCTTTATGTATACTAAAGGACCTTGCTCCTGGCCAAATTTCATAATGCTTGGTCAATGGGAAGTACCCTATAGGTTTTGATTCCCTTGCGAAAACGTTAAAAACGCTATCATACTTAAAATATGTGATATAAATGACCGTATCTTTTGATTGCGTTAACTTAGAAGTTTGATTTTTTCACAGCTCTTAGTAATTACAACTCTGAGTACTTGACGTTGATAAAAATTTGTTACCTTCACGCGTTTCTGAGAAAAAGGTTGAAAGACAAACTTACAAACAGACAAACATACATACAAAACTTTACAGTTTTCAGATTTTTTCCTTTATTTGTACCATAAGATCTTAGTTCTTGCCAAATTTCATCATGCTAGGTCAATGGGAAGTACCCTATAGGTTTTGATTCCCTTGCGAAAACGCTAAAATGGTCAAAATATACGACATATTTTCCATTATCTTTTGATTGCGTTGACTTAGAACTTTAATATTTTCACGGCCGCATGTCATCGTAGACTTGAGTATATGATATTAATTTCAACATGATACGTCTATGCATTTCTGAGAAAAAAGGGTTGACATCCCGACAGACAGACAGACAGACAGACAGACAGACAGACAGACAGACAGACGGACAACAAAGTGATCCTATAAGGGTTCCGTTTTTCCTTTTAAGGTACGGAACCCTAAAAAAGAGCACCGACCTGATCCTTTAAACATAACTTTACGGACTTGATCTTGAAGGGAAGAGGCGGTATTACAACTAGACATTACTCGCGGCCTCACTTGCACATATAACGCTGTCGTACTCGTTTAGGTACAGTTGGTTTTTGTAAGTTAGATTTTACATACGGACGATAAGTTTATGGCGTCTGAACTCGTGCGAGTACACTCTTGTACAACTTTCCATAATAGGAAAACATTTCCTTTTCCTTGTGTAATTTAAACACGTCACTAATAAAATTAGAAAATAAAGAATTCGGTGTTAAAATCCTCATTTTGGCGATTAATGGGTTAATGTACAGTTTATTTTAAAACGACGTTACAAATAAAACGTTACAAAATATAGCCCATATTTTCTGTACTACTTATACCTAATAATGTACCTTTTAACTATACAGAATGACTGTTTCAACTGGGCGTGGTAGGCCAAATCCGAGTCTTTCAATCAGATCTAAGATAGAACTGATATTCATAGCCACGGCTCTGCGGACTGTAGATGGTCTGTGTTTGTGATTTTATGTTTAATATTATTTCTCTACGTTTGGATTAAAAGGCAATAATAATATAAAAAATAAAAATAAATTATGATATAATAATTGTTTAATAATCTGTGTCCACTTGGCACAGATAACCAAAGAATTGAATTGAAGTATTACAAGAGGTCAAGTTTATGAGAATTTGCATAAATACACATTATTGTAAGATTATCAATGAAATGTTTTCAAGATTGTGATATCCATTTTATTTTTAACCTTTAAAAATAATGAATGAGAAATACTAATGAATTAATTGGAATTAGCTTGAAAATTAATTTAAAATAATGAATACCGACAGATACACTGACATTATACGTTACGTTAAAAATCTGTTTACATTTCTAACTTTGACAAGTTTGTCAAATGACTAGTTGGTCTAAAGATACTCTCGCCTGTCATCAGTCGCTAGCTGGTCTCTAGGCAACGTCGTTTAAAGAGGTGCCAAAATCCATGAGCTTATAACGATATATTGATAACATCGAAATGATTTTAAAATTGAAACATTAATGAATAATGAATTAATGATAAACTTTTTGTAGTAACAATTTCGACTTAATTATCGCGTGTCAAAGAACTTGTAAATTTTATTTAGTTTATAATTAAATTAAGCTGATATAAGTAATTTTGGAATCAAGCTAACCTTTACTTAATAATTATGCATTGTTCGTTATAATTGTGTGTCTGTTTGTTATTGTTGTATATAATTTAATAATAAATTATAGTTCGCCGTTCATTAGAGACAAGGCAAAACTTATTACGAAAATTAGTTGCCTTAAAAACTGTTCGATAAAATCTATTTATTAAGATTTTATTACGAGCGTTTTCACTTCTTCGTTCCTATGAGTCGTAGCGTGATGTAATATAGCCTATAAACATCTACAGAAAACTGGCTATCCAACGCAGTAAGAACTTTTTAAATCGGACTTATTGTTCCTAAGATTAAAGCGTACAATAAACTCTACTATTTTATAAATACATAGAGATATACTAATAGCTTATGTCATTTTTAAACCATAAGTCGTGATGTCATGGTGTGAAAGTTCTATGTTAATTTAATTTGGAGGTTTTGAATAAAACCGGAACCAATAAACGAACATTCTTTTTCTCTTTATCATATTAACTTGAGTCTAGATTTTAAAAAGAAACCGACTTCATTTCTTCGTGTATTTATTTATTTGGATGTTGATAAGCAATAATGTGTCAACCCACAAAAAGTTGAATTCTAAGATATTAATGTATTCTAATAGTGCATGATGTATTTAACATTATTAAAAAATAGTAGCTTTATAAAAATATATAATTAGTCAAATTAAAATCCGCCTTATCAGCGTCCATATATACCTAATATATGGACGCTGCTAAGCAATACTGCGTCAAGCCACACGGACTTCATTTTGAGAAAATGGCGTCTTCAGATGTCAAACCTATTCTTAATGAATCTGTTTAAGAAGTATATATCCTATTCTTTTCTTGTTTAATAAAAGTTATAATTAATTAAAAGCAGATTGATATATTTAATGTATTATATAATTAAATTGCAAAATATGGAACGCACTTGAAATTCGAAACAATTAATTAAGAAACTTTTTTCCGTACTTATTTAGTTTATTTCACTTGAAAGTTTTTTGAATTATGTGAAATAGGTGATGTAGTATCAAAATAGATCAATATCTTCGATTTTAAGTTTTTGTAGGTTAGCACATTATTGCTTAACTACATCCAAATACGAGGTACTTCAAACTCAAAATACGTATTTTACTTGAACGACATACTAATTTCAGTTATTTTGATTTTTAAACCCAACTGCTGACCCGATTTTGATGAAAATTCTACGGGATCTAAAAGTATCATCATGTAAACAAAATAAAGTTAACCAAAACGGTTTAGCCGTTTACAAGTAATCGGAGAACACATAAAAACTTCCCCGATGGACTAAAAACCTTCTCCTTTCTCGAAGTCGGTTAATAATAGTATAAAGCGGGAACCATTTCGTAGATCATAATTCTAATTGGCAGGAAGACGTAAAAACTATAACATTATTGACGGCTTAATTAAATATGGCGATTTCCGGTCGGTCAGTAAAAACTATAGGTTTATGTGAGAATTAAAATGTACCTAATGTTAGTATTTAATTGTAGGTATTTTCCGAAAAATAATCCACCACGCTAGTCACTATTAACAATGATAATTTATAAGTGCATAAGCAATAATGTGTCAACCCACAAAAAATAAAATTCGGAGATTTTAATAATGCGTCACCTAGTTAACAATATTCGAAAACTATTCAAGTAATCTAAACTAAAACACGTTATGTATTTGAAAAACTTATTATTACATAGATTCTTTTTATTATATCAATTTGCTTTTAATTAATTATACCTTTTATGAAAATAGAAAAGAAATATATACATCTTTAAACGAATTTGTTGAGAATTGGTTTGACATGTTTACACGCTATTTTCTCGAAATAAATGATAAACGGACGAAGCTACGGGTAAAGTTGGACTTTTTTTTTCTGATATGTGTATTGCTGTTGGCCCTACTGGCCTTGACAGCGTCACCGAGGGGGGGGGACGCCCGTGTCTAAGGGTGTCTCCTAGTGAAATCGCACCTCGGCTTAGAACGTCGTCGGAGTGGAGGATGGCGCTGTGCGGAGCGCAGATGACGAGGGTGACGGTCTCACGACGCGCCTAAGCGCGCCCGAGCCGTCGCAAACCGAGGACCTCGTCTCCGCCGGTGGAGACGGTGTGTGTGAGTGTGTTGGACGCTGATAAGCAGTACTATGTCAAGCCACGCGGTCTTTATGTAAAGAAAATGGCGTCTAACATGTCAAACCTATTCTTAATCAACTTGCTTAAATAAGCATATATCCATCTTTTCTTTACCTATTTGGTAAAAAGTAAAATGAATTAAGAGCAGATTGGTATAATGAAAAGTTTCATCTAATTATAAGTTTTTCTAAAGCGTGAGATTATTTTAAATTACTAAATATATAACACATATAAATTAAGGAACTTTTTTCTGCATTTATTTAGTTTAGATAAGTTAAAAAAATTTAAATATCTTAGTACCTTATCAGAATACATCAATATCTCCGAACTGAGGTTCATGTTGGTTGACACAATACTGTTTATCAGCATCCAGTTCATATATAAATATCTTACTGTTTATATTTTGCTATTTTTCTAATAAATTAGTAAACTCGAATAATCTTACAACAGGTGAGTCAGCCAGCCCGACGGAGCATATTTATTTTTTTGTATAGAGATGTTTTATAACGAGTGGATATCCTTGAGAAGTTTTAAGCTTTAGTGGTCAATCACTTTTGTCCTTAATTTATACAAGTATATAAATAAATTAATTAATAGTCAAAATCGCTATGAAGGAGTGCTATACATTTGACGTGTGTGTGTGTGTGTGTGTGCGTGTGTGTGTCTTGTGCGCTGGATTTGCTGTAGGGGCACTAGGGCCAAGGCGGTAAAATTTCTAGGACGGCAAAATTTTTTAAGATTTTCAATTTAAATTTATTCTAGGCTAATTCTTTATTTTCAAAGCGAGCTTTTTCTGCTACTAAATTTATATAGGTAATGATTTAGTAGTAGTATGCTCGCGACTTCGTCTGCGATATCTGACTATGACGTATTATAGTAGCTGTAAGCATGCAAAGTTTTAGACCAATCGGCTTAAAATGGACAAAGTTTCATACAAACTTTGATCCCCTGTTTTATGACCTGGGGGTGGAATTAATCAAAACCTTTCTGAGCAGATGCCTAGGTAATAACATCTACCTGCATGCCAACTTTCAGCCCGATCCGTCCAGTGGTTTGGGCTGTGCGTTGATAGATCACTATGTCAGTCAGTCACCTTTGAGTTATATTTAAATTTAAAGACATTTAAGAATCTTTGTATAAAATAATTAAAACTTTGCAAAAAACAAGCAAACGACTTTAAAGGCAAAGACTTAATTATTGTTTACCGATATGTGCATTATGTATTACATGTTATATAACCCGGCGACATTAACGTAATCATTGTATTTTTACTATGTATTAATACGTCACAAGACACAATTATAAAACTATGAGACGTATATCTAAACATACGTTTTACATAGAAATAATACAAGATTATTCTAAGGAAACATAAATATAATAAAACTCGCCAAGCGCGTGGCAGACTTGTGCTCTGAGGGTTCTGTATGGTCCTTTTTTCTTTAATTGTCTTGTTTAGCAGTTAAACAAAGTTAGTTAAAAATTATTGACTGAATGATTAAACTGAATCGTTTTTATAATGAAAAAAAAAATTGTTCAAATATTCGTGATTTTCGTTGGGGGTATTGTTACCAAATAAAGAAAAATACACTACAGTATAGTATAGTAAGTAAAGCAACAGCCCGTAAATGTCCCATTGCTAGACAAAAGTCTCCTCTCCTAGTAAGGAAAAGGTTTAGAGCGTAATCCACCACGCCGCTCCACTGCAGGGCGGATATATGTACATACATGTGTTAGAATTTCTTTCCGTACATGCAGTTTTCCTCACGATGTTTCGCTTGACCGCCGAGCACGAGATAAATTTAAACACAAATTTAGTACTTGAAAATTCAACAGTGCCAGCCGGGGTTTGAACCCGCGATCATCGGTTGAACTCGACTACAGGTTACACGAAAACAGCTTAAACGATTTGAATAGTTCTTTTTTTGCTTGAAAGATTATACTTTCAGATTGATCCCAAAGAATTTTCATCAAAATCGGATTAGTAGTTTAGTTATAAAATCAAAATAACATTTAAAAGTATGTGATTTAAGTCATCGAAACATATTTTGCTTTTGAAGTTGGTTCTCCTTTTTCTAAAAGTTCAAGTCAATCATCAATTTAAAAACCAATTTAAATAAAGGTTATTTTTAAGTTTGATTTCAATTATGAAAACTAATTCATAATTGCAATTTTTCCCTTACATCTAACAAGGAAACAAATATGATACCTTTTGGAATGCAGATAAACCCGTTGATAAAAACTAGCTAAATGTAATAATGAATAATACTTAAAGATTTATAAAACATAGTAATACTGCGCGCGCCTTATATGGTATTATATCACACGTGTGGAGGAAAACATTGTAACCTGCACAATACTCGTATAATCGAAGACGTAAAATTAAACATTTGAAGTAATAAATCAACTAAGTTACTTTGGGTTCCGTATAGTGAAGTTAACTTAAAGTGAAGTGATACATTTTAGTTAAAAATCGATATACACAACTATCTGATGCTACATCGTCTGTTTGATTCCTACGTCATAGTAGCTTTATGCATCTAAAGTATTAATCCAATCGGTTTTAAATTGACAAAGTTTCAAACAAACTTTCATCCCCTATTTTATCCTCTTGGATATACAAATTAATCAAAATCCTTTCTAAGCGGATGCCTATGTCATAACATCTACCTACATGCCAAATTTCAGCCCGATCCGTCCAGTGGTTTGTGCTGCGCGTTGATAGATCACTATGTCAGTCAGTCAGTGAGTTATATATATTTACATTGAGACTTTTTTTAAAGTAAACTGAATAAAAGCATAATACGCAATTTTATTTACTTACATAACATAATAATTTCAGTTATTTCAAAACCGAAGTATTAAAACGATTTTGATAAAATTCTATCGGACCGATGAGAGAGTATACAATTACAAACAATAAAATAACATACTTAAAGATTTACTTACCAAAAATTTAATATTTAAACGTTTTGTTTCTAAAATGCAACTTTTTATTAACACACGTTAATATTAGCGTTCCTTCATTTACGACTTAATGCCAAAATGAAAAATTCGATGACGACTAAATGGATGCTGATAAGCAATAATGTGTCAATCCACAAAATATCGAATTTGGAGATATTGACGTATCCTGATAATTAATCATGTATTATCATAATTAAAAAATCCAAGTCTAAATAAATACGGAAAAAAAGTTATTTAATGAAACGTTTCGAATATTGAAGTGTGGGCCATATTTTGCAATGTAAAACAATCTCCTGTATTAGAAAATACTTATTATTTGATAAAACCATTATTATTATACCAATTATCAAAATAGACAAGAAAAGATAGATTTATACGTCTTCGAACAAATTTGTTAAGAATTAGTTTGACATCTTTAGACGCCATTTTCTCGAAATGAAGTCCGTGTGGCTTGACACATTATTGCTTATCGGTGCCAAATATCGTCAAACAATTAAGGAAAAAACACGTTCTCATAGGCGTGTTTTTTGGTAGTAAGTCAACATAGACATTGCAAGTTATCAAAGTTTTACTTATTCACTACTTCGTCCCCACGACTCTATCTGTTTAAAATCGTTCACCCGATATTTCAACATCTTGACAGAGTATTTCCGTAACAAATAGCACTTCTTGTTCTCCTAAATCAAATCTATATCTATGCCAAAATTCACCCAAGTTGATTCAGTGGTTTAAGCGTGAAAATATAACAAACGAACAGACAGACTTGTTACTTTTAAATAAATAATACTAGCCGGCCATCTCGGTTTCGCTCGCGTTTATGGTTACCGCTTCGCTCTTATGCATCATATCGTGATACACCGATACACCGACGCGAAAATAATTTTTCAAATCGTATTAGTACTTCCAAAAATTACTTCCTAAATACAAACTTACAAAAAAATTTTACCTATTTATAATATGAATATTAGGTACATAAAGTACATATATAGGTAGGTAGCACAGATAGTACACGGATGGCTCTAACCATCTGAACGCCGCGAGTAGTTTCTTTGGCGCCCTTTGCGCGTCCTGCTATAAATATTATAATACAGGATTTCGATAACTCCGATAAGATGAATTTGTAAAAAACTTTGTTGTTTATACAATACGCCGCTTACTTTTCTTAAGATTAATAGACATAGTTATAAAAATTAACTAAAGTAGTGAAGTGGCGCGTGCAACGCCCTGTAAGCCTCAGCACTCGCCGTCGCCGGACTTGCCCCACCCTTGAGACGACTATGTATATTAGGCCAAAACTTTTTATTGTTATTTAAACGCTGGTTCTCATAACCTCGAATCATTACACTTATGTTTTACACTTGAGTTAAAAAACTGTGTTTTAACTGCAATATAATACGTAATTGTTTTCTGTCCATTGTGTAATATGATATCATATTTCACGTTCGGCTGGAGGAAGGATAACCATTAAGTACGGCTTACCATAAACACTTTGATTGCTCGTATAACGACGCGTAATACGTTAAAAAATAAGAATAGTTAAACGATTTGCGAGTTTTAAAAAAAGAAGAGAAAGAAAAATTTTTATTTAGGACAAAGACTGCAGACATATATTATAAAGTAAAATTAGGCACATAAAACAAATAAAATAATATATATATATATATATATATGTATACAATTATACACTAAATGTAGTTGAAATAAAAAAAAGTAGTTTTATCCTTTTGGTTTTAAAAATGTATTGGACGCTGATAAGCAATACTGTATCAAGCCACACGGACGGATTGGTGTTTTAACGGACGGATTTTAGGTCACACATATGTTTGAAAGTAAATCGAATACTTATGGTGCATCTAACATTCCTACCGCAGCTAAGAAGAAAAGAGCTCATGATCTTGAAATGGCTAGACCGATTTTGTTAAAACATGTCTAAGAACCATCGTTAGAAAAACTTTTTTCAAATAAAAAAACCGCATTTAAATCGATTCACCCATTCAGGAGCTATGGTGCCACAAACAGACACTTATAGCGGTCAAGCTTATAACACCCCCTTTTTTTGCGCCGGAGGTTAAAAAATACAGTCGAATTAAACTTGTCCATTTGATGTAAATTAAAGTAATCGTATCATTTCAAATATCATAACAAGTGACTCGCCTCAAAGTCGTTATTAACAAAAAAACAAAACAAACCATTTTCACAACTCGTTAAATGTTAAAACGTAATTATATAAAAAAAAAAATCTTACAATTGATATAGTTTTTTTGGTTAAATAATCCACGCTATATTAGTTTTTAGTTTGAGGAAGTATTCTTTATCTTTAAGCTTCTACCCTGTATCTAGAAGTCATACTCTATGAGTGTCTGTTAGTTATTATCATATATCTATATACATATATAAAATCACTTGTCCTGACTGATTCATTAACGCAGAGCGTAAACCGCTGGAGCTACGAACTTGAAATTTTGACAGTATATGGCTTTTAGGTTGCAGGCATCTACTAAGAAACGGTTTTTCGATCTTCCACCCCTAAGAGGGTGAAAAAGGGTAAAAACATTTGTATGCAAAATCTTATTCCGTGGTCGTATTAACTTAAAACTTAATACACATACTTCTGGGTGATAGTAATGAAATATAAAATAGAAAACGGGGTACAATTCCACACTGGGGTGCAAGGGGGTAGTAAAGTTTGTATGGAGAAAATGTATTGTTTTGATTATCCTTAAATTTAGCACAAACATTACTTAGGGAGAATAATTAAATATATGTATCCCAGAATTTCAAAATCATCCCTTAAAATGACTCTAGGAGGGTAATTAATTCTGGAAAGATCACAATTTCGCTGGTAGACTTATTTAGCTGAAATTCCAAAATATACGCGGGCGTAGCCGCGAGCAACTGCTAGTAGATGATAAAGATGCTTGGATTTAGTATAAGCTGGACTAACACAGGTTATATTTTAATATATTTGTGACGCATAAAAGTATGAACCTATTATAAAGCCTTTTAAACTGTCGAGTTTCTTGTCGGTTCTACTCGGTAGAATCTACATTCCGAATTTTTATTAAAAAATATTTTTTGTACCTAATACTAAATAAAATAAATTGTCCGAAATTGATTCTTGTATTTTTTATTAGGTACTTTAAATTTTGCTAGATTTTCTAGGAATTACTGAATAAGATTGGAAAACGCTGATATAGGAAGTTTCCTATTTTTATTCCATATATCGATTATGTGACGCACGCCTGAGTCATGCAAGTAGGAGCAGATCAATTAGGTCATATTGTTTCACATAGAATTTAAATGACCACAATTAGGTACATCGGAAACCGCAAGAAAGATATATGTATGGAATTATATTTAATCCATATATTAATGTGGATTCCATAATATACCATACATAATATTCCATTATAACAGTAAAAGAAACTCTATTTCTATATCTAATATAATAATACTTTAAAAAGAGTAACTTGTGAGTTTCTCGCAGGCTCCTCTTATTGAGTCCGCATTAAGCCGGTGGTAGCTTCACGTGGAACTGACATCACATGTAAATTGACGATTTGAAAGAGCTTGTAAAGGCCTCTTTAAATAAAGTATTGACAAGACAAGGACTATTGTGTTTCAAGTTATATTTTTCTACGAAATCAACTATTTAATTGACATAACCTGATCCACTTCCCCAGGAATCGGGTATCTTTTCGAAGATTTCTTTTACGTAAACAAAAAAATGGCTACAACAACTTATAGGCGTCAATTATTGACATTGCGACTTAAGACTAACTTACGGTAAAGAATTTGGCCAGTCAGTGTCCGCAGTAGACTTTTTTTTGTTGGATCTTAATTTAGCAATAGAACAGGTTTTACGATAATTCTCGAATCAAATTATACCATGCTTTTGGGTTCCGTACCCAAAGGTTTTCCATGGCAATGGGAATATTATACCCACTGGCCACAGTTCGTACCCGGACTGACTCGACCGGGACTACATTCTCACAGAAGTACAACATGTAGTCTATACTCATATTATAAAGAGGAAAGATTTGTTTGTTTGTTTGTTTGTAATGAATAGGCTCCGAAACCATTGGACCGATTTCAAAAATTCTTTCACCTTTGGAAAGCTGCATTATCCCCGAATAACATAGACTATATTATATTTTTAAAAAAATTAGGGATCCTTACTAAAACTCTAATACCCGTGCGAAGCCGGGGCGGGCCGCTAGTAACTAATAACTGCGTTTCGCCAAACACACTTCTCTATTCATTCCTTTCTTTTTCCTTTTCATCCCATATTCCCTTTTAACCTGTGACGCCATTGTGCTTCATCTGGTGCGATATGTGTCCTTGAGTGGCAGTGATCGCTTAACATAAGGTGGCCTTGCTCGTTTGCTAGCTTTTTTATGAAAAAACTTACGTTAGCGAAAAACGAATTTTTAAAAAATCAGTGTGTTGAACAGCGGTGAAAAAAGAGTTCAAAATTTGTACGGAGAAATCTAGTTATTATATAAACAACTAACGACCGGCCCCGGCTTAGAAAGGATAAAGACAGTATCTATATATATTTAACGAAAAGTTTAAAAATTATAAATTTGTATAGCCTATATTCATCAGGGATAATGTAGGTAAAAGAATTTTTCAAATCGCTCCAGTAGCTTCTGAGCTTATTTAATGCAAACAAACAATCAATAAAATCTTTCCTCTTTATAATATTAGTGTACATGAAAAGTATAAACAATTGTGATAATTGTTTTCGTAAAATAAAAGTCATTCAACAAACAACAGAAACTAGCGAAGCGTGAATTTTGTTCCAATAATACGGAATCTTACACAGACGTCCCAATCATGATTCACCATTTAAATTTGAAATTCAAATTTGATTATGACGTATCAAAGTAATTTGGGGATTATTAACAGAAACGTTACTATACGAATACTTTTTTAAGCTAAAATAAGCTTTAAACACATTAAAATGGGAACTATTTTCGAGTTTTCCGGTGATACATTTGCGTGTGGTATTGTGGATGCTATACTTCGTAAGTCCATGTTTTTTTTTTTTTTGAGCAGATTATTACTTGTATAGAATAATCTGTGATCACGCGAATTAAAAAAAACAACTGTGACTAACGAATCAAACGTCGTTGAGCGTTCGTTCTCAGAGCATTGAAATCGATATTATAACAATTTAAATTAATATCAAAGATTTGCAAAAAAACTGGAAACAATTTGGGAATTTAAGTGAGTAATTTTACAAAAAAACAATCCGTATTTTGTTACTTCTCATTGCAGTATTAATAGAGTTGATTGTAATAAAAAAATCTCTCTGATGAATATAATTTAATAATTTTAAACATAACGTAAACGCATCACACTCAACAGCTCCCATTAAGATCATATGATCCTTTGTCGGGGATCACGACAAATATCCGTATGGCCTATACAGACGTTTGCCGTAAGCCGGGATCGAACCGCGTCCGATACCGCTCCATTCAGTTGCACCACTGTGCCAACATGTCAATTTTACAAAAAAAAAGCTTTTTTCGTATTTCGTTACTTCCCATTGCAGTGAGGTTTAATGGCTTTTAGTTGTGATTGCAAATAAAGAGCTGATCATTATTGAATAGATGTCAGTATGACACTCTCGGCGTACAATAACAATATAGCAAGGTTTTTAACCTTGCTTTGTCAGTTCGAGAGCACTTTTTAACCGACTTCAAAAAGGAGTTTCTATCTTTTTAATCTGTCTCCGATTTTCAAATTTTTTTTTTATTTGAAATTTAAATTCTTATAGATTCGCTCCATAGTTTTTATTTCAACATCGGTGTAGCAGTTTGTTGTACTGTATAAAATATATGTTAAATTTTTTCTTAAAAATAAAATCTGTATCTTCTTACCATTAGTTTGAGTATTTGCGTAGTTAACGTTGAATTAAGAAAAAAAAACATTACCTTGCTTTAATTAAAAATTAATAGTATTTAAAAGTAGTAAAGTTCAAGAATTAAGCCGTTAGTTAAACTTAAAAAAATCGTATTATTTATAACATTGCAAAAAAAAGTAAAAAAAATTGTTTATACTAAAATATAACTTCCGTTATTTACTCACGGGTTTTCAGACAATATTAACGTTAATAAGACTATTATATAATAATATTCCATTATAATTAAACAAAAAATTAAATTAAAAAAAAAACACAAAAGACGTTTTATTTCTATTGTTATTTTATTTTCTTTAATAAAAAATAATAATTCCTTATTAAGTAAGGTTATTAACATTGTGAGCACTTATGATTTTAATTAAATCGACAAGATCACAATCAATGACTGGTATATTCACTAACTGATCGATCAACGCCGAGCTGAAACTCTGCTGGACCCGGCGTGCACATGTAAAATATTCATGTGTATATAAACGTCCCTTAAATGTCCTAAGGGTTTCAAAAAGAGGGTTGAAAGTTTGTTATGTATCAAATTCCGGGCACTGCTTGTATCTATATATTAATAGGTAAAGTTAAACTTTCTACCCCATTTTACGAAAATTGCGCGAACGGAGGAGTACGAAATTTCGCACACTTATACAGAGAAGGGGAGAGGAATGCTAATATAATTATGCATAAAATACATTAAAACTATAAAAAAATCATTACACACACCACCATGTATTTCACACACGCGTATATATCTTTATTGTTAAAGTCTGTGGTTAAATTGAGAATAGATTATCTGTGGTCAATCTTGAAATCAGTTTAAAAAAATTTAATGTACTACGTTATGTAATGTATTAATTTGATTAGGTGACTCTAGTTGTGACGATTTATCATCTGTTCCAATAATCAAAAAGATCTGTTGAATAGCATTAAACATTTGATATTTAATGCAGGTGCTTATTGAAAGCGTAATATGTACTGAATGCTGAACGTTACTTCTAAATCATGCAAGCACCTTCTACAAAGAAAACCTATAATAATATTATAAAACTAAAGAGTTTTTGGTTTGAATTGGAAAGTTCTTTTTGTATTAGATAGTCTATTTACTAAGGAAAGCTATAGGCTGTTTACATCACGATACGACTCATAGGAGCGATGCAGTAACCATAAACGCGAGAGAAACCGCGAGGGAGAGCTAGTTCAAAATAGACTTTATTCGAATAGGCGTT
Source organism: Hypolimnas misippus (assembly GCA_037950945.1). NCBI lineage: Eukaryota > Metazoa > Arthropoda > Insecta > Lepidoptera > Nymphalidae > Hypolimnas > Hypolimnas misippus. Next base: position 3,582,521 of record JBBEEQ010000021.1, read on the forward strand.
TCAAACAACTTTGAATCGTCAAAACTAACAAAAAGTATTTAAATTAACGAAAAGCTACCACCGGTTCGGAATGCAGATTCTACCGAAAAACTCGTTTACTACATACATTTAAAAATTACAAATGTGTATATTAAACATCCTGTATGAAATCCAGCTATACTAAATCCATGCATTATTATCATCTATACAATCTTGTACAGAATAATATGCTTTAGATAGTAAAGACTTTTTAATTTTATTTTATTCATTGAAAGCTGTAAAAATGATTGTGGTATCTTAATTTACGAACGGACATCTTGCCCCAGAAAGGTAACATTTACTTTGCGAAGTCTAAATCTTGATGTTATAAGTTTATCCTTTATTCTCGGGTTAATACTAATAAAAGTTTACGAGCGATTAATTTGACCTTAGCCATTAAGTATAACTTACTTGCTGTGCCCGCGACTTCGTTCGCGTGGACTACAGTGGCGCCTTACAAGAAAAAAAACACTTACATTAATTACTCGCATTAATTAACAGCATTTTGTAAAAAAAAAATACTCTTTCCTTAAGTTGGGGTATACTATTACTTCCCAGAAATTGATCCTTATACGTAACACTATTAGATAGTGCAATAACACAATATGTGTTATTCTTATCAAAATCTGAGGGTTAGATTCCTGAAAGTAGCCTTAGTTACTCCTTATAACATCATAATGGGAATGCGACGTAAATAGGAGCGCGATATAACCTATCTCCACGAGGCCGAAGTAGCGGTAGGAATACTAGTAAATTATATACGTCAATGAACTCAGTCAAGTGTTAGTCGTTAAAGAGGAAAATGATAAACTGCAGAATTTATCAGCTGGCGATAGTTCTGAGAAGGGAACCTGTCTGTAGATTTTTATACAGGTATGGTAGGAAATCCCGTGGACAATTTATGCGGAAATAACACGATGTACGTCAAACGATTCTTAAAAATGTTAATTTAAATAATTGTCAAACGGAATTACTATTTTTTTAAGGAAAATAATTTGAAATAATATTTAAAAAATGCTGTGGCGTTAAACAGTTCGCGGAACGGTAATATAATGATTATATTAGGCGAGAATTACGCTTATAAGTTGTGCTCTCAGATTTTCATAAATATGTAAATATTTTTCATATTTAATATAACGGGTCTTATCGCGATAACCAATGGTGGTAGTACCTTTTTATTGCCCGACGTTTCGACGAAGTTACATTCGTCGTGGTCACGAGCTGAAGAATAGTATAAATCGCGAAAGTTTAAATTAATAATGTACATATTTTTTTGTCATTGCTTTCCTCCTGAAAGAATTTACTGTCAGTATCTATATTTTTACAGCAACAGAGTTCGTAAGGTTACCTAGATAACTGTTAGCGGGTTACGGATTTGTTTTATATCCGTAACCTAACGGATTCGTTAAACAACAAAACGCTAAACCAATTTTAGTAATTGGACTTTCTGTCACGAAAATTATAAGCGATGAAGGTAAAAAATAGGAGGTTTTTCTCAACAAGGTTGAGGGAACCGTGGCGTTAGATGTACAGCTAAAGATTTTTGTTTATCTGAACACACCAATCCCAAAAACTAACAGCGCGATTTCATTTCTTTTGCATTAGATAGTCTATTGATGATGACATTTTGCTATTTATACAATAATCTCATATATTCGAAAAAAAATCATTAGATAAAAGCTTTTGTTATACCAATAGGTTTTTGATTCACTTTACCATTTATCCAAATAAAAAAGAAAAGATGGATATATATTTCTTTAAAAAATTTTATTAACAATAGGCTAGACAGATTTACACGTCATTTTCTCAAAATAAATTCCGTGTGCCTTGACACAGTATTGCATATCAGCGTCCAGTTATAAATACCACTGGCCATAAATAAAACTTATGAATGAAGCTCTGTACATCGATGACACAAAAGTTAAACAAACACGAAACCGCGGCGGGTCGGGTCGCAAGCCGCTACAATGTTTGCGCGTGAAGTTAGCCGGAGATCGGTATACAGGTTACACGAAACCGTTCCAAGCGTCGTCATTCGCGACCGGTTTTAAGCAAACTTTTTTTTGGAGCGAATTTCGACCGCGCAGAGAAATTATGACAGTTCTGGAAACTGTTTGAATTTAGCTCCTTTAACAACTGTTGTTTATTTTATTTGGGAAATAAACAATTAAAAAATTTACTCTAATACAAAAATCTTTCCACTTAAAACTAATACAAATTAATTACAAATAAAAATACCAACCAGTAAAGATATGATTTTAAAAATAGAAGACGAAAGTGAGCAATTCAAAATAACACGTAGATCTCTTTCAAATACACTATTTTTAAGTTTAAAATGTCTAATTTTGTGTTCTTACGCCTAAATTCATCAATATGGTGTACTTGCATTTTGCCGTAAAAAACATTAAACACACAAACAGATATAGTTACTTTCATATCTACACTAATATTTTGTTTGTTTGCTTTGAATAGGCTCCGAAACTAGGCCGATTTGATTTTTTTTGATTTACTTCGTTTATTGAGGAAGGTTATAGGCTATATTACATCACGCTACGATTCATAGGAGCGAAGCAGTAACAATAAATGCGAGTGATATCGCGAGGGGCAGCTAGTATAAATATGAAGTTTACTCACAATATGTTTTATTTCATAATATTGTAAGTTTTTAACTAAAAGACATTAAAATGTATAAGGATATCGATTTTCCTTAAAGATGTGTTCAAATATTTTAGTACATAATACTCGTTAAACGAGATTCCAGGCGCGTTTCCGACGCGGTGAGAAACAAAAACATCTTCCTAGAAACAGACGCGAGGCTTTACACTTGTAAGATTTACTCTCGTAACTGATGTAAGACAACTCAGTAACCTGGTAATAATTACCTACAGGGGCGTAACTATCAGGGCTGGCAAAAAGCCACGGGCCCCTGACTCGAGAGGGCCCAGCCTAAAAGAATTTTATTAATAAAAATCTTATTGATAGTAAATTGTCATTTAATTATAAATATGTATTAACCTATGCTCGTCATAATAAAATAATAATTTTGAGTAACTACCTAACTAAGCGGTTCATTGTAATTAAGTTATAACGTGACGATTTTCACTGAAAGACCCTATTCAAAGAGTATGCCACGGGCCTCAGATGGTATAGTTACGCCTCTTACGTAACATTACGAAAGCTATTATATATATCGGGTCCTATCACGATAACTAATGGTAGTAATACCTTTTTATTGCCCGACATTTCGACAAAGTTGCATCCGTCGTGGTCACGAGCTGACTGCATATATTATTACGAAAGCTGTGACTGAAAAGGCACTGACACTAAATTTTTTCAGGTTGTTATATTAATGTTATTAGTTTGGATTATTGTCCTTAGTTACTTTACATTATTGATATATTTATAAGAGAGGACAAGTAATCTATACTAGAGAGTGTGTACTGACAATATATAGTTACTAACTGATAGAATTTTCCGTAGATTAATTGGACACTGATAAGTAATACTGTGTCAAGCCACACGGACTTCATTTTGAGAAAATGGCGTCTAAAGATGTCAAACCAATTTTTAACAAATTTGTTTGAAGACGTATAAATCTATCTTTTCTTGTCTATTTCGATAAAATATATAGTAAATAAAATCAGATTAGTATAATGAAAAGTTTTATCAAATAATAAGTTTTTCTAATACAGGAGATAATATTATATTGCAAAAGATGGCCCACACTTCAATATTCGAAAGGTTTCAATAAATAACTTTTTTCCGTATTTATGTACTTTAGACGACTTGAAAATTATTGAATAATGTTAAATACATGTTGCACTATCAGAATACATCAATATCTCCAAATTCGACATTTTGTGGGTTGACACATTATTGCTTATCAGCATCCAATTAATGTAGACCACATTTTTGATATATTCACATATTTAGTTTTATGATATATTCTTATCAGTTTACTTTTAAATCAATGACGAATAACTGTTATACATAATTATTATATAATCATTGTCACCTAAGATTGACTAACTAGCGGCCCGGCTTCGCACGGGTAGTATCATATCAAAGTAATTTCATTTTCATGAAAACTGTCACGCCGTTTTCGATTTACTGGAAAAATACATATAAAATAGTCACCGAAGAAATGACAATCTCCTTTTTTAGAAATCGGTTAAAAGTTGCCGCCACATTTTTATTTTGAACATATATTTACCAGAATTAAGATAAAAAGATATTATACATTTTTTACTCCAATCTTATTTTCAAAAACACAGCGTAATATCAACAAATTTTTTCCTAAAATATTACCTCTATCCCTAAAATTAACCCCTTCCCTAAACATAATCCTGAATCCGCGCCTGCCCAGTATCAGCCAAAAATTTACCACTAAACTTCATTTAAAACTTCAATGCAAAAACTCATTAAGTGGGGCTTCGCCTTCAACTTGAACTTGCCGTGGCGAGCGCTTAAACCTGTTTTCAGACGTAACACATAACATTTATGGCGCGTCGCTACTACATGACGATGAAAATGGGCCTACTAAACGTATATTATTTCGTACTTGATCCTTATCTATACTAATAATAAAATTCTAGAGGGTCGATGTCTGTACATGGAAGATATATGAAAAAAAATCTTACTAGGGGCCTTTACCAACGCAATAGAACCCAAAACAAAGATTTTTAGAATTCTTATCTGTTTGTCTGTTTGTCTGTTTGTCTGTTTGTCTGTTTGTCTGTTTATCTGTGCGTTTGTGCACGCTAATCTCAGAAACGGCTTATCCGATTTAGATGCGGTTTTCACTAATATATTGTGGTAAGCTTCACTTAACATTTAGGGTTTGTTTCATGTCAATCAGTTCATAAATAAAAAAGTTATGTCAATTTAAGGGTTCACGTCGAACATTATTTTGTACTTTTTACTAAATGCATGAAAGTACATACATATATACAGTACTTATATCAAAAAATACATTTTTAAATTTTGTCTGTCAGTCTGTCTGCCTATCTGTTTGTTCCGACTAATCTTTAAAACGGCTAAACCAATTTTGATGGTACTTTTACTTGCAGTTAGCAAATGTTATAAGAAGTGACTTAGGCTTACTTCTATTTTGGATATTTTTAATCTATACATATAAAAAAAATTCTAACGGGTCGCTGTCTGTACATAGAAGATATATTAAAAAAAAAAAACAAATTATTTGGGCCTTTACATACGCAATAGAACCCAAAACAATAATTGTTAGAATTTTTGTCTGTTTGTCTGTTTATCAGTGCGTTTGCGCCCACTAATCTCAGAAACGGCTTATCCGATTTAGATGTGGTTTTCATGATTATATTGCAGTAAGGTTCACTTAACATTTCGTGTTTATTTAATTTCAATCGATTCATAAAAAAAAGTTATGTCAATTTAAGGGTTCACGTCGAACATTATTTTGTACTTTTCACTAAATGCATGAAAGTACATACATATGGATACCTCCCACGTAAGTTGTTGTAATCCCAAAATTACAATTTTACAGTAGAGCACTTTTAATCCGTTTTAGTTTGAAAGTTACAACAAAATACGCCTTTTTTCAGGCGTATTTTGTTGTAACTTTCCTTGAAAAAAAAAAAAGATTTTTGGTATTTTTTCACTTTGAATGCATTAAGCAATGCAAATTCGTGTAGTATTCAGTAAAAACGCTAACGGCAATTTTGTGGCTTACAATAACTTACGTGGGAGGTATCGATATATACAGTACTTATATCAAAAAATACATTTTTTAATTTTTGTCTGTCAGTCTGTCTGCCTATCTGTTTGTTCCGACTAATCTTTAAAACGGCTGAACCAATTTTGATGGTACTTTTAGTTGCAGTTAGCAAATGTTATAAGAAGTGACATAGGCTTACTTCTATTTTAGATATTTTTAATCTATACATATAAAAAAATTCTAACGGGTCGCTGTCTGTACATAGAAGATATATGAAAAAAACAAATTATTTGGGCCTTTACATACGCAATAGAACCCAAAACAATAATTGTTACAATTTTTGTCTGTTTGTCTGTTTATCAGTGCGTTTGCGCCCGCTAATCTCAGAAACGGCTTATCCGATTTAGATGTGGTTTTCATGATTATATTGCAGTAAGGTTCACTTAACATTTGGTGTTTATTTAATTTCAATCGATTCATAAAAAAAAGTTATGTCAATTTAAGGGTACACGTCGAACAGTATTTTATGCTTTTCACTAAATGCATAAAAGTATATACATTACTTACATCAAAAAATCAATTTTTTAATTTTTTGTCTGCCAGTCTGTTTCTTACGACTAATCTCTGAAACAGCTGAATCAAATTTGATGGGACTTTCACAAGCAATTAGGGAATGTCCATTAATCACGTGAGGTCCAGAAAGGGAGAGGAGATGGAAGAAGAAATTCACGAAATATTACAAATTCTAAAAAGTTCTTCAAAACATGACGTATTTAATGGCTAATATTATAAGGATTAACTTTAGCTACTTTTTTTAATATGTTTATTTTAATGAATAAGTAAAAAAGAGAATTACGCGATAACAAAATATTGTAGAAACCAATAAAATAGTGAACAATTTCCGATTTAAGAAGGGAAGGTATAAAAATAAATAAAATTGATGTCTGTTTATAATTTTAAATAAATGCATATTAAAGTATACACGATACTTACAACAAAATTACCAATCTTAAAATTTTTGTCTGTCTTTCTGTCACTCAATTTTTTTCGGCTAATATCTGAAACAGCTGGACCGATTTTGACGAAACTTTCACTGCTGAAAGCTAATGTAATAAGGAACAAAATTGAAACCAATGAAAAAGTGAACAACATCTAATTCAAATATGGAAGATATATGTATATTATATAAATATAATAATTTGGAAAATAATATATTTACTGGGTAATTTTTTTACTGGATATGATAGACCATATCCGAAACTATAAACAATAGCGAAAAATAATTAAAGAAGTAACAGAGCCGATTTTAATAAAAACTAAAACTATTTCATTAGTTTTTTGAAAAATAAATTCTCCTAGCCAGAAACGAACACGTTGATTTTAGAAAAAATTAACATTTTGTATGATTGCATCATCTGATACTGTCACATATTATAAGAATCAACTTCAGAAAGGTATTATTATATAGTTAACTGCAACAAAAAGAAAGGGCAAGTTTTTTACAGAATTCTATCAAATTCATACATTAATTAAATCTTTTGTAATTCTTCAAAAAAACGATCATACCTAAAAGTGAAATTTTTAAATTATAACGGGATGTTGTAACACTAATAGCGGGTGAGTACAATAGCCGAGTCCAGTGAAATGTAGATTTTCAATAAATTGATTCATCTTTTTAGGAATTATCTAAACCTACTTAGGTAACGGAGTAGGTGACGGGGACCAAAACAAACGTCACATTGTATCTACTTTGTATAGCTCACATAGAAAAAATAGATAAACATAAAAGAAGTTACTGTGAGTTATTCATTTTATATATTTTTGATATTCTTTACACTCTTCCTTACTTTAGTAGGTGACTAGCATTTTGATGCAAATAAACGAATCGTTCAAAGTTATGCAGACTTTTTTTCTAAACTTACCGGGAGCCGTGATTTAACCCACATATTTGATATGTATATTTAATATATATAGAATCGATTACTTAACTTCTAATTTATGTATAGATTTAATGTTATTTTGTTAAAAAATAAATCTTTTCCTAAAACTTTCCAAAAGTTGATTCTTACAAGTGACACTATTAGGTAGGTGGTGCAATAATACAGAATGTATTTTTTGTTAATTAGTGGGTTCAATTCCAGGTCAGGAGAATCATAAAATTAAAAAAAACTTATGATGCAGTTTTAGATTTCTTAAAATCGGACACGAGACTCCTTTAAGTATTTTTCGCGATTCCTTAAAGTTCCGGATATGGCCTATCAAGCCCAGTTAAAAAAGTCACCCGATATATAATACAAGGAAAACCTCGGCGAGAATATACTGGTATACAGTCGAAATTTTAAAGACTAGCACAAAACACTTTTCTTCAACATTTATAGTGAAAACCGTGGAGGAATATCTGAATTAGAGTCTGCTTATAAATACAACCAGAAAGTTCCCAAATCCAAAGTAAGAAGCTCCTTTCTTAAGCAGCACCGCAGACTATTATAACCTTGCTTTGCAGGAGACATGCCAAGCATTCTGTAATCCACGCGAACGAAGTCGCGGGCACAGCTAGTTGAGTAATAAAGTAAGCATTTTTTAATTTAGTTATCCTTGATGATTTCTATATCTATACTAGTAATATAAAGCTGAAGATTTGGTTTGTTTGCGCTAATCTCAGGAACTACTGGTACGAATTGAAAAATTATTTTTGTGTTACTTTATTTACATAATTCATATTTAGTATAACGGGTCTTATTGCGATAACTAATGGTAGTAGTATACCCTTTTTATTGCCCGACGTTTCGACGAAGTTACATTCGTCATACAATGTAACTTAACGCGACAAGACCTAGATTAAATATGAATAGTATAAATCGCGAAAGTTTAAAATATATATTTACATAATTATAAACGAGAGTGAAACCGTAAGGCACTGCTAGTTAACACGAACGAAAATCACGAATTTTCGAATAAAAATGTTTCATTATAATTTTGAATCATAAAAATGAATCAGTATAAGAAATTATCGATTAAACGATTGACGTTTAATCGATAATTTCTTATCTATTTCTTATGTGTGGCTAGAAATCGCCACATTTGTCTGCTAAATAATAAAGAAACATAGACTATACATTATTTTGTATTTGATGCTTATTAATTAAGTTTTAATTTAGTTACAAGTATTTATGTGTTCAATAATTATATATTAAAAATAAAAAGATGAAATTAAAAATAACTATAAGCCTTAGTTGCTATCGATGTCACAGTGAGACAATGTACCCAAAACACTGGCGACATTACCAATTTGTATGGCCAGACTGATGCTGGCCATGGTAGGCCCGAGCCGTTCGGTCACGAGTCGACGAGGCGGAAAGACAACAGTTTGTAAAACTCCTGATTTAGTTGAAAACATAAACATTAATAACTAACATTTTTTAAGAAACCGAATTTAAAAGCTAAATATGAAATTTCGTTTGGATGGATGTCATGTGATTGGGATGTGATTTGATGTTATTTTTATTTAAAATCTCAACTACTGATCCGATTTTGATAAAAATGAGATAGAACCAATCTTTAAGTCTTTTTTTTAAGTCTTGTATTTTTTGACAGCTTAAAGCCTTTTCAGACGAAAATCAGAAATTAACTTAAAGTTATACTTTAACATAAGCACCTGGTGAGAAGGTTAGATCGTATATCCGAACACTTATATGACCGCATGCAAATTCACAGATTTTTTAATTAAAATAAACCGACTTCAAAAACGAAATGCAACCCGTGAAATGTTTGTGATGGAGTAGTTCATCAGTTCCCCTCCACCAAATGTTGTTTCTTAAGAGGAAAACGAGTTACTAAAAAAAACCTAAATTAGTATACGTGTGTCTATAATATTTGAAAAGTCTTGAGTTCTCCAGGATCCCAGCACAAGATCCTGAACTGATGACAATGGGCTTTCCCATATACCCTTTCCAACAAAAAAAAAATCAAATTCGGTCCACAGTCGACGAAGTATTCGGTCTGAAATTCTCCTATTTTAGAAGTCAGTTAAAAACTATGACCAACTTCCGTATTTATTTAATACGTATCACAATCTAATTTGACTCATACCGTTTTATTGCTCTAGGAATTACCGTTTGGAAAAAAACGAAAAAAAACAATGACTATTCGTTAACACCTAACGTTAATTGTTTGGAAAAGTGCTGTTAATGGCGTGCTTTAAGCAATTAAAGCCTTTTAAATGCAGATAAGTAATATACCATTAATTGTAACCATGCGTAGTATATCTCCGTCGTAAGTTTTTCCTTGTGTAAAATTTTAAGTACTATTGTTCCTTTGACCGATTTTAGGGTTCTTTTTAATGTCAATATGACAAGGGGGAAGCGTTGTGGGTCTTTTATTAGGTCATGATGGGTGTTTTAAAAATTAACGTCATTTTTTTGATGACGTTAAACTCATAATATTTTTTTTATATTATACTTCATACATAAAACTGACTTTGTTTTGTGATAGCAATAATCTCAGGAACTATCAATCCGAATCGGAAAAATATTTTAGAATTATATAACCTGTTGATTGAGGAAGATTGAAGGTTGTACTACATCTCGCTACGACTCATAAAAGCGGTGTAGTAACCATAAACGTCAGTGACACCTAACACCGTTTGAATAGACAAAGTTTATACCTAAAATTAATTATAAATTAAAACTCATATAACATTTTCATGTCGATCAAAAACGATAAAGGCATTTTCTTAATAAAACATTGTTTAAACTACAATTACGTTTTGTTCCCACGACTTTAAAATTACTGTAAAAATCTTTGAAGTGCTCCTTGAAATCAAGGTTTATATTTTTGCTCGACTACGTTCATTAAAAGGGTGATTTCGCATGTTTCCGTGTCTTTGTTGTACGTCTAATAGACAAATTCCCAAATGCCACTCAATTTTAAGTCACCTATAAGACACTCTTAAGCGCCAATATTTGGCTGTAAGACTGTCGATTTTAGTGTTTTTTTAATTCACTTTAAGTATTGCCAAATACAAAATCAAATTAAATATTATTAATTTATCTACGTTATAACATTTTTTCTTAGTGTTAAAATTATAGATTTTTTTGAGGAATATAATCATTAAATTATTTATTTTTTTATTTATCTTTTTCATATATGCAATTAAATTGTAAGCTAATAGTTTACAATTTAATTGTATATAATAGATAGTACAATACATTAGGCATTTCTGGAAAATACTCTTTTCGAATGTGCGTTTACATTTTGATAAAAAAATCACTAACGTAATTCAAACTCGTACTCAGGGTTCCGTCGTGTCTTACATTTGATTGACTTTTAATTTTTGTCGTTTTACTATAGTTTGAAGCATAATCCTACCAAGTTTGACGTTTGTATACAACGATATCTTATAACTGTATATATGGACGCTGATATTGGGTCAAGCCTCCATTTTGAGAAAATGGCGTCTAAACATGTCAAACCTATTCTTAATAAATTCTATAATCTCTATTTTGATAAAAGATACAACGAAGTAAAAGCAGATTGGTACAATAAAAAGTTTTATCTAATAATATGTTCTTCAAATATATGAGATTATTGTGTAAATTGCAAAACATAGGACGCACTTGAAATTCGAAACATTAAATTAAGAAACTTTTTTCGTACTTAATTAGTTTAGATAACTTAAAAACATTTTAAATAATGTTAAATAGCTGACGCATTATCAAAATACATGAATACCTCTTATAAATACATTAATTAATACTTATCAGCGTCTAGTTAAGTTATGTTCATATTATTTTATATTAAATATCCGTACCGACTTACATAATTCGATACCTCCCACGTAAGTTATTGTAAGCCACAAAATTGCCGTTAGCGTTTTTACTGAATACTACACGAATTTGCATTGCTTAATGCATTCAAAGTGAAAAAATACCAAAAATCTTTTTTTTTTAAGGAAACTTACAACAAAATAGGACTTTTTTCAGGCGTATTTTGTTGTAACTTTCAAACTAAAACGGATTAAAAGTGCTCTACTGTAAAATTGTAATTTTGGGGTTACAACAACTTACGTGGGAGGTATCGAATTATCTTCGACGATCTTGTCAATTGTCTTGTCAAAGAAACTCTCACCTGTCATATTGTCGTTACCTGGTTGCTAGGCAACGTCTTCAAACAAAGAGGTTGGAGACCTCGGTGACAAAATCCATGGGCGTATAATATCTATAGATTATATTATATTATATTCGCAAAAGGATTATGTGTTTGAGTTTTATATATGCGCGTACCAACGTCCGCTTGTATTTTCAACGGCTTAACTGATTTTGATAAATGGACGCTGATAAGCAATACTGTGTCAAGCCACACGGACTTCATTTTGAGAAAATGGCGTCTAAAGATGTCAAACCTATTCTTAATAAAAATGTTTGAAGAAGTATATATCCATCTTTTCATTTATTTTTTGATAAACGATATAATGAATTAAAATCAGATCGATATATTGAACATATTATCTATTAAAAAGTTTTTCTAATATTTGAGATTATCGTATAAATTGCAAATAATGAAACGTACTTGAAATTCAAAGCAATTAATTAAGGAACTTTTTTCCGTGCTTATTCAGTTAATATGACTTCATGGTTTTTGTATAATGTTAAATAGGTGATGCAGTATCAAAATACATCAATATCTCTGAATTGGACTTTTTGTGGGTTGACACATTATTGCTTATCAGCATCCAAATAATACATCATTAGATTTTTTTAATTAAAAAAAAATTAAATTGGCGGATTTTTTGCACTTCAATGTGTCATTCACAGATGGGCTTATGATTTTTTATTTTCTTGTCATTTTATTGTAAATCGACCATAATAATACGTATTACTATATAAAAGTTTAAATATAAAACTAGTTACCCATTACGGTTCTAAAGATGCAACGCTTCAAGCGAGAGAAAATTCTGACTTAGGAATAGGGTTTCGTTAGCACCCTTTGAGTACAGAACCCTAATGTGACATTAAATAAAAAAGTCATCCTTTTTTGTATATAGATCGCATTTACTTTATTTTCGTCCTGACCTCTCACTCTCTGACTCACAGCCTGAAGGTCAACGCAGAGACGTCATTTGTGACGTTTAATTGGTCATTACCAAGAAATTTAATGGAATGTATAGGTACATTTTCTATCATAATTATTTAATGATCGCTATCAATCGATCTTAGTAAGAGAATTACTAAAAAATATTTTTTTTTATAAAATTTATGACTTAATACTGTTTTAAAATTAATGATACGCCATTTTGAAGATCATTTTTCGTTCTAACGATGAGACTAATAAATATTTCATAGTTAATGTTTTCATTAAAAAATACAGTTTAATCCTCTAATGCGCAATGTGGTTTTTAAACTATAAATGAATGCTGATAAGCAATAATGTGTCAACCCACAAAGAGTCAAATTCGGAGATGTTGATGTATTCTAGTAATGCGTCATGTAATTAACATTATTTAAAGTTTCTTCAAGCCATCGAAACTAAACAAATACGGAAAGAAGTTTCTTAATTTAATGTAGTGAATATTGTAGTGTGCTCAATATTTTGCAATATGCAATAACCTAATATATTTAAATAAACGTATTATTAGGTAAAACTTTTTATTATAACACTATTAAGTCGTTATAATTTTTATCAAAATAGAAAAGAGAAGATGGATATATACGTCTTAAAACATTTTTTTAGAATATAATTCACATGTTCAGACGTCTTTTTCTTAAAATGAAGTCCGTGTGGGTTAACACAGTATTGCTCCTCAGCGTCCAAATATTAGGCTACTATTCTTTTATAAATATATTATATTTTCGTTAAAAAATTAGTTATAATGTGTATAAGTTAATTGGCATCTCTGTTAAAATTTTTGTTTCTCGCTTGACAAATTGAACATCACTTACATTTTTTAAAGGAATCATTAATGGCGCATTTAAGAGATAAAATGTTTACTTAAAATCAAAATATACTTTATTCAAGTAGGCTTTTACAAGCACTTATGAATCGTCAATACAGAAACAAAAGACCGGTTCTCTACTCCAAACTCTATAGTTACTCTTTTAAAAAGTTTTACGATGGGTACATACATTTATGAGTTACAAATATATTAACCCTGTGCGAATCCAGCGTATACTAAATCCAAGCATCGTTATCATCTATGTAATCTTGAAAAGAATAATATGCTTTAGCTACTAAGGACTTTTTAATATGTACTTTAATTTCTTATTTGTAAACTGTAACACTTTCAGCGGAATTTTATTATAAAAAAGAAAACCCTGCCCTAAGAAGGTAACATTGACTTTGCGGTATCGAAAATTCTTATAAGTGATTACTAACAGTCCAATATATTAGCAAGATTTAACCTAGTATCATAAAATCTTCTGTATAAATGTTTTTCTGTCAACTTTAACATACCCTAATTAATGCGAGCTCGCGGGCAGATTATCCATACTGATAAATAAAATTGAAGTGTCTGTTTGTAATATCATATTAACAGTTTTTTACTAAATACATTGAGCCCAGATGGCCTAGTGGTTAGAACGCGTCGATAACAACCGATGATCGCGGGTTCAAACCCCGGTTAGCACCACTGATTTTTCAAGTGTTAAATTAGTGTTTAAATTTATCTCGAGCTCGGCGGTGAAAGAAAACGTGAGGAAACCTGCATGTGCCGGGAGAAATTCTGACACATGTATATCCGCCAACCCGCAGTGGAGGAGCGTGGTGGACTAAGCTCTAAACTTTCTCCTTAATAGGAGTGGAGGCCTTAGAGCAGCAGTGGGTTATTTACAGGCTGTTACTTTACTAAATACATATGAACTTTCATATATACGGTACTAACATAAATAAATCAGTTTTTAAATGTTTTGTCTGTCTGTAGGATTTTGACGGGACTTTTACTTGCAGATAGATAACATTATAAGAAGTGGCCAGTTTTCAGATTTTTTTTTTAATTTTTCGCTGATGAAGTCGTGGGCATTAGTTCGTACCTAATATACCTATTCAAAACATTTCAATTAAATATATTATCTATCGATAGAAACCAGTTATTTACCTCATCGAACGTATAACTATTTTGCGTCTATTCTTAAAAAAGCGTTTACTTATAAATTCGAATGCCAAAAATTTAATTAATTATGTAAAAATATTTAAAAACCCGACTGCGTAAAAAATACTATATATGTATATACGTACGTCATTTGGGCAACTAAGACATATGGATGCTGATAAGCAATAATGTGTCAACCCACAAAAAGTCTAATTTTGAGATATTGATGTATTTTGATACTACGTCACCTATTTAACATGATTCAAAAAAATTCAAGTCATCTAAACTAAATAAGTATGGTAAAAAGTTTCTTAACTCAATGTTTCGCATTTCAGGTGCGTTCCATATTTTGCAATTTATAAAATAATCTTAAATTTAAAAACTTATTATTAGATAACATATTAAATAAATCATCTGCTTTTGGTTCAATATATCATTTTGTCTAAATAGAAAAGAAAAGATGGTTATATACTTACTATAATATATTTGTTAAGAATAGGATTAACATGCTAAGACACCATTTTCTCAAAATGAAGTCCGTGTGGCTTGACACAGTATTGCTTATAAGCGTCCATATATACTTAACGAATGATATAATTATGGATATATTACATGCTCATAGATTTTAAAACTCAAAATGGTTAAAAACGCATTCCCAACTTTGAAAAGCTACTCTTGACTTGACTAATTGATTTGTTGGCCTACAGACAATCGCCTAACAGTCGCTAGCTGGTTGCTAGGCAACGTCGTCCAAACATTCGAAGTGCCAACATTGATGAAATAAATAATTACAATTTATTGTAATATCTATATTAATGGTATAAAGAGGTAAAATTTGTCTGTAAGTTTGTATAGGGGGCAATCTCTGAAACCACTGATCCGATTAGGAAAATTATTTCTGCGTTGGACAGCCCGTTAATTAAGGAAAGTTATGAGCTATATTACATCACGTTACGACTCATAGGAGTAAAGCAGTAACCATAAACGCGACTGAAACCGCAAGGCACAGCTAGTATTACATAATGAAAACATATCAACGTAAATGGCGTCTTAATTATAAGCATTTTCCTTCTCCGCTGTCAACTAAAACTAACACATGTTTACGAGCTAATTTTAATATTGTGTTTTTCCTACTGTTCAGTCTGTGAAAATTTAATCTGATGGTATTTTCGTTGCTGTAAAAATATAATTAGGTTTTGCTTAAAAAGTTAGCTAAAGTTTATATCTTTCATATTATGTCTTAAATTACTTTATCTCACGCTTTTTGTTTTTGATGTGTTACCCGACAGCGCGACGTTGTGTTTATCTATGTATGTATGTATCTATGTATGTGAGTTTGTGGCACTATTTAGACTTAACGCGTAAAACGATTTTAATAAATGATACAATTACGTCATAGGATAAATCATAAAATAATAAATATAAAAATAATAATAATTTTAAAATGTTAATTATTATTAAATACATAAATAAACGCATCACAGTCAACGGCCCCCAAAACGAAATAATGATCCTGTGTCGGGGGTCCGGAAACACCCAACACAAAAACCTTGACCGCGACAAACATCCATATAGCCAATATAAATATTTGCCGTGAGCGAATTGAACTCGCGACCGTTCGTGCTTCAGGCAGTTCCAGTGCCCACTACGCCAACCTGTCTGTCCAGTCCTGCCACCAATTATTATTTTTATTTTGTACGTTTTATAAAACAACAAAGTCCTAAATAAAATAAATTCTTTCTTTCATTCATAAACGTCACCAATCTGGGAATTACCGGCATTTACCTACAAAATTGTGAAGTACATTTGTATACAAGCCTTCTTACTGATAATTGAAGTTTAACATATAACTAGTAGTATAAATGCAGTATGATTATGTTTTTGACGACCGCTTTGAAGTACTGGTAATGATTGTACATCTAACGCCGATTCTTGCGGGTTCGATTCCCGCTCGGGACAGATTGTAAAAATACTTAACCTTAGGTCTCCTCACCGTGGCTCGGAGAGCACGTAAAACTGTCCCGGATGGCATCCAAGGGCGGATCCAGGGGATCATGGGGATCATGACCCCCCCCCCCCCTCCCTGGGCTAGGCCCAAGACCTAGGTAGAGCACTAATTATAATTGTTAAACATGATGACGGTTAACATGATTTTTATTTTATATTTTTTGTCACGATATAAATTTGATGTAAGCACCTTTAATATTTAATTAATTTAATATAATTTGGACTAGAGTAATAAGCAGACACTATTATACGTAGATGAATGTGAAATTATTCGTAATCCCTGTTACGACAAGGAAAATGAAGTATCTTACACCAAAAATTGTTCTGGAAGGTTAGTAAAATAACGCTTAACGACTTCCGGTGTAACAAAATCTACATCCCACGAGCAACGTCGCGAGCGATAGCTTGTTACATAATAAAACCCCCGACCAGCTAGTCAGGGTATTGATTAGATATAAACGTCACAGTTTAGGTCATACGATTATATCATTATCCTCATAACGAGATATTCGCGAATATTACTGTAATATTATTACTATTATCCTTAACTATCGACCCACTTATCAAAAAGCCCTAAAAATGATCCAATCGCGACTAAACTTCATAGGATTACCCGCTAGGCAAATTGGGCGCTGATAAGCATTATTGTGTCAAGCCACACGGACTTCATTTTGAGAAAATGGCGTCTAAAGACGTCATTCTTACTAAATTAGTTTGAATAAGTATATTTTCACCTTATGTTTTCCATTTTGATAAAATATATAATTAATTAAAAGCAGATTGATATCATAAAAAGTTTTTTCTAATAATAAGTTTTTAATATGAGATTATTGTATAAGTCCAAAATTTGGAACGCACTTGAAATTCGAAACATTAAATTATTTAACCTATTATCTGTACTTATTTAGTTTAGATGACTTTTTAAAATTATTTTGAATGATGTAAAATATATAATGCATTATCAGAATACATCAACATCTCCGAATTTGACTTTTTGTGGATTGACACATTATTGCTTATCAGCATTAAATTGTCAGCTTTAAAAGGAGTGAAGAGGATTTAAAAATAAGGAAAACGATATGGGGTTATGCATCCGACTCTCTCATTGCCCGTTCAAAACGCTCTTAGATACCTAACGAAGACTTTCTGTGATTGTGTGGTACTGCCCCATTTAATCCGAGCCATGTATATATGGACGCTGATGAAGGGCGGGGACTTCATTTTGAGAAAATGGCGTCTAAACACGTCAAACCTGTTCTTAAAAAAATTGTTTGAAGAAGTATGAGTATTTATCCATTTTTTCTTTTCTATTTTGATAAAAGCTATAATTAATTAAAAGTGGATTGGTGTAGCAAAACGTTTTATCTACTAATGAGTTTTTCAAATATATGAGATTACTGTGTATTGAATATGGAACACGCTTTAATATTCGAAACGTTAAATTAAGAAACTTATTTAGTTTAGATGACTTAAAATATTTTAATGTTAAGTACTTGATATATTATCAAAATACATCAATATCGCAGAATTTCACTTTTCGTGGGTTAACGCGTTATTGCTTAACATCCATATGTACATGGTCGCTTGCATCACACAATATACTGCTGTTAACCCTACTAATATTATGAGTTCATTCAAAAACACCACCCTACAGAGCTTTATCTTGCAAAAACTAAGAATATTAATTTGACGCTGATATGCTATACTGTGTCAAACCACACAGACTTCATTTTGAGAAAATGGCGTCTAAAGATGTCAAACCTATTCTCAACAAATATGTTTGAAGAAGTATATATCCACCTTTTCTTTTCGGTGTTGATAAAAGGTATAATGAATTAAAAGCAGATTGATATATTTCATATATTATCTAATAAAAAGTTTTTCATATATTTAAGATTATTGTATAAATTGCAAAATATGGAAGGCACTTGAAATTCGAAACAATTAATTAGGAAAATTTTTCCGTACTTCTTTAGTTTATATGATCGCAATTTTTTTTTGAAAAACGTTAAATAGGGGATGCAGTATCAAAATACATCAATATCTCAGAATTTGACTTTTTGTGGGTTGACACATTATTGCTTATCAGCATCCAACTATAGACACTTCCCTACATATTCTTCGAAGACCGCTCTGTTCTAGTGATGCAGATTGTACCTTTAATACCAACGGTTGCGGGTTCGATCCCCGCTCTTTATTTGTATAAATATTCGTTTCTACGTCTGGGTGTTTGTCCTTGTGGGTCTACCTATCGTGCCTCAGAAAGCATGTGAAGCTGTCGGTCCCGGTTGTTACCATAATCACCTGATAATAATTGTTACTTTTAGGAAGGATATTATTACAGGGACCCTGGTTTAACTGGGAAAAATGCTAGGTAGATGATAGCGATGACTTCACTTAGATATTATATTATTCTGCGAATAATCTTTCCAATTCGAAACACTTCTGTCGGGTAGGAGATGATGATAAATCACCTGAGGAAAATTTTGAAACTTGTTTGAGCTTAAGCACCGAATTTGCCGTCTTGTGAACCCGCATGTGGTGCACCTAGGGTTGCTAGATGGCCGTGAAATTCGAGGTTGTCTCGGAACTTACAGTCTTGTCCTGTATTTAGGAAATAAATTTTTCTGTCCAGAATTCCGAATACAGACTAGATTTTAATAAAAATATGAAGTGTTCTCTATTCGGAAGAGCATGAAGATGATTAAAAAAATCGTTCGGAAAATTATTTTTCGGACTTTCCTGAAAATAGTTGATATAAAAAGCATGTATTGACTAGATCCGTACACTGATTTTTCTCTCACACCAAACGACCTTTCGAAAATTTAAAAACAAATCTCAATTTTTTTCCTTTGTTACTCTAAAATTGTCCTGAAAATGATGATCACATCTGGCAACCCTAGGTCCACCCATCGCACATTAGGTAATGGACTTGATCTGAGCTGTAACCAATTTGACTGACAAGTTGGCGCAGTGGTCACAACAACTGACTGAAGCGGTCGCGGGTTCGATCCCCGCTCACGGCAAATGTGTTGTATTGGCCATCGGATGTTTGCCATGGTCTGGGTGTTTGTGTTAGTGTTGTGAGTGTTTCCGGACCCCCGACACAAGGTCACAAGATCTTAATGGGAGCCGTTGAGTGTGATGCGTTTATTTATTTATTTATTTAATTACCTACAGCGCAGCTCTACCACAATAAAGCAATGAAACATTTACAAGCTGTTAGAGCAAACAGCAAAGGAACAGGAAAAATTAAACTTTACTTCGTACAAAGTTAGTATGATTAATACAAAGTGAGTCAGATACGGAAGGGGTGAGCGCGTGAAGCCCCACGACGACGTAAGTATAAGGTCGATGGCATTTTAATTATAATATAAACCATTCCCACAGTTGAAGCTTATAATTAAATCATTATTAGATATAAAAGTATTATTTCAAACATATTTGGACTCTGATGAGCAATACTGTGTTAAGCCACACGAACGTCATTTTGAGAAAATGACGTCTAAAGATGACAAACCTATTCTTAACAAATATGTTTGAAGAAGTATATATCCATCTTTTCTTTTACTTTTTGATAAAAGGTATAATGAATAAAAATTAGATTGATATATTTAATATATTATCTAATAAAAAGTTTTATAATGTTTGAGATTATTGTATAAATTGAAAAATATGGAATGCACTTGAAGTAAGAACCAATTAATTAAGAAACTTTTTTCCGTATTTATTTAGTGTATATGACTTCAATTTTTATTAATAATGTTAAATAGGTGATGCAGTATCAATCTACATCAATATCTCCCAATTCAACTTTTTGTGGGTTGACACATTATTGCTTATCAGTATCCATTTATAGTTATAATATTATTAACGGACTTCCAAAAAAGGAAGTTGTAAATTCGTCTTTTTTTTATATATTTCACGGTTAATCGAAAACTTGGTGTCTGTTTTTGTTAATTCTTTTTGTTTGATAGGGTTTCCCTTAGTCCTTAAGCGAGGGTTGAGCGCTATATGAAGTTAGTGTTAGGCTAAGCTCACTGAGTTGTTTTATTCGGCTCTTGAGAGTAAAACTTGCAAATGTGATTCTCGCCTAATGATTATGTTTTCATAAGAACATTATTCTTATTAATGACTTCAATAGAAACGTTCAGTTATGACAATTGAAATGTGTATAGTTCACTTCCATTGCGGTTTGTAATATATACACAGTTTAAGCAAGGTATTAAAAAAACCTTGAATGCTTTTAGGTTTTTGCTATTAAGTTTTAGCATTTTTTATTGTATTGTCATCAGTACTTAGTCTGAAAAAAATAGTTAAACAACACAAGGCTTTTTAAAGACAATACCTTTTTTGAGTATGTTTTAAAAAAATTTAAATAATTCGAATGTTTGAAAATAGACGGAAATTAATTTTAAAATTTCGTTACAATCTTACTTGTTAAAAAATAGTATAATAAGCATAATGCAATAAAACAAAACCACATCAAACATTGCAAACTACCTAATCATATTATATAGGCTCATTGATTTCGATGCAAGAACATCTTCGACTTTAGACGACGTTGCCTAGCAACCAGCTAGCGACTGAGTATGACAGACGAGAGTATCTTTGGGCCAAGAATAATTGGCACAACTAAAAGCCTCAAATCAAAGAATTGAATTGATCTTTGGGGCAACATGTCAAAGTTGGAATTGGGTAAAGATTTTTAACGTCAAGTATTATGAATGTTACATATCTATAGTTTTATATCATTGTAACTACTAAATACCAATCAAGCCATCATTAAAAAAAATAAGAAACAGGTTGAACGAGAACAGCCATAATATCTAGAGAATAAAAATAATTGTCTATGATATTCTCGAAATGTCAGAGTTTATCTAAATTATACAAACATAAAACAATATCCATCTATACTAATATTATAAATAGGTAAAATTGGTTGTAAGTTTGTGTGTCTCTAAATTTACTAATCCCATTAAAAAAACATAAAAATAAATTGTGGAAGCTTATAGGCTATGTTACATCACGCTACGACTCATAGGAGCGCAGTAGTAATCATAAACGCGAGTGATAGCTAGTAGGTACATTATAAATTCAATAACAATTACGTATGTCTGTTTGTTTGTTTCGCGCCTTAATAGTTGAACACATTTTGACGAATTTTAATATAGTTTTAAGCTTGGAGAAGAAAAAAGAGCACATTTTGTCATGAACTTGGAAAGGCTGATATAGGAAAATAATAAATATTATTAAAAAAACATTATTCGGCAAATAATTATGCTATTTAAAATTATTCTACATAGGCTGGAACTACTTAAATTTAAATAAAATCAAAATATACTTTATTTAAGTAAGCTCTCACGAACACTTTTGAATCGCCAATACAAAGAAAATATATTTACATTCATGAGAAGCTTCCACAGATTCGGATTCTCTACCGAGAAGAACCGGCAAGAAACTCGATAGTAACTCTTTTAAAATCATTCATACATAATGAATTTTTATTACATTTTAATTTTGATATCCTGTTAGAAAATCAACGCGTTTAAATCCACGGCTTTTTGTCGTCGAAATATTATCATGCTTTATTAATACAAGATTTCTTAATATAAACTTTAAACTTATTTAGTAGCAAATGTAAAACGGTACAACTTTTGTAAGGTTACCTAGTTTTTTCAAATCAAGTCAATCACGATAGTAAAACTTACAAGTGAAATTCTCGCCTTAGATTCATCTAAATGGCATTTAATGCAAACCCTAAATCTATACTAAATATGGACGCTGATAAGCAATATTGTGTTAAGCCACGCGGACTTCATTTTGAGAAAATGGCGTCCAAAGAAGTCAAACCTATTCTTAAGAAATATGTTTGAAGAAGTATATATCTATCTTTTCTTTTCTTTTTAGATAAACGGTATAATTATTTAAAAGCAGATTGATATACTTAATATATTATCTAATAAATAAGTTTTTCAAATATTTAGGATTATTGTATAAATTGCAAAATATGTATCACAGTTGGAAATCGGAACATTTAATTACGTGACTTTTTTCCATACTTATTTAGTTTATACGACTTTAATTTTTTTAATGTTAAATAGGTGATGCAGTATCAAAATATATCAATATTTCCGAATTTGACTTTTTGTGGGTTGACACATTATTGCTTGATATCATCAGATTGATCAGTATCCATATAATAAAAAGAAAAAAATGTTATTCTTGCATGTATGAACATGCTTTTATGTATTAACTTTTTCTGGATGACCAGAAAATTTACTATTATGATAGAAATGTAAATACGAACCAGTGGAAAAATGCTAGCATTATAATGTATCTTTTTCCGTTTAAACAAAATTACAAGAAATTAATGCACCTGCATAACTCAGAACTCTATTCTATATAATAACTAGCGGCCCCTCGCGGTTTTATCATAAGACTTTTCTACAAACTTCCAATCCTCGTTTTACCCCCTTAGTGGTCGAAGTTTGCAAAATCCCGTCTTAGTTAGCACCTACACCCCAAAAAGAACTTCCATGCAAAATTTGAAACTCCTACTTATAGTTTTTAAAATTTCGTGATGAGTGATTGATATATTATATGATGCAGGTTTTCTGGCGATTTTTCCTTCACACGAGATGATTCTTAAAAAATGATGCACTCGAATTGAGATGCTTGACCACGTGTGAACCCACTATGTCAGTCCTTGCACTTTATAACCGGAAATCCTGTTAAACGTCCATCGATTTACGCGTAATGTTGTCAAAAATATCTTTAACGTCGTCCCAACGTAATTAAAAAAAATTAAAAACTCGACTCGGTAATTTGTGAAATTACTGATTCGATTAAATTTTTTGTTTCTACGTTAGGCTATATTACATCACGACACGTCTCACAGGAGCGAAACAGTAACCATTTAACACGAGTGAAACCTAGATTTTTCTAGTCAATCTTTGTAATACTTTTCGAAATCATCGGACACAATTATACGGAAACTGCGTTTTTGTATATAAAGATAAAACTTTTTTGTATATATAAATTTATATTTAAGTACATTATTTAATTTTTAAATTACTCAATTAATATAATGCTTTAAGTATATAATATAGTCATAATTAGTAAATATTGCGTCATATATGTATAATTATATTAGTATATATTAAAATTTAAAGGTATTTTATTATTGCATCACATTTCGGCAGACAATTATTATGATTTAGGTAATTCCAGCGTATCATAATGTTCGCTCACAATGTCAAAGTTCTCTGAATTGGTACGTAGAAGGTAATCTTACTTATTGATTGTAAAAACCCGCGTAACATTTCGTCGGTTAAGTTTTTATCTATACTAATATTATTAAATTAAATAAATAAATAACGCATCACACTCAACGGCCCCCATTACGATCTCATGACCTTGTGTCGGGGGTCCGGAAACACTCACAACACTAACACAAACACCCAGACCATGACAAACATCTGTATGGCCAATACACACGTTTGCCATGAGCGGAGATCAAACCCGCGGCCGTTAGCGCTTCAGTCAGTTACAGTGACCATTGAGCCAACGCGTCTGTCATAATGTCATCATTATAAAGCTGAAGAGTTTGTTTGTTGATTTGAAAGCGCTAATCTCTGGAGCCACTGGTTAGAAAAATTATTTTTGTGTTAGATTATTTAGGAGAGGAGTGAAACAGTAACCATAAACGCGAGTTAAACCGAAAGGGACAGCTTGTACTGCATAAATCAGTTAAGTTCTAAGGCGAGAATTACACTACAATTTACTTTAATTAATTACAAGTTTCGCTCTCAGACTTTCATAAAGATTTACATAAGTAGTTTGTTATGACTTTACATGTGAATTTTTTTTCTGTTAAGATTTAGCTTTAATGAAGAGCGAAAAAACTAAATCAATTTACAGATTCACCATTATTAATCAATAGTAAATCGAATTTTAAATACACGAAGTAAAAAAATATTATTTAAAATCATATATTATTGATTCAAAATTATTCTTTCCTTTAAAGCTGATTATTTTAAATATGAGAACTTCACTGACGATTAGTCAAAATGGGCGCTCTACAGAAAGATAAAAAAAGGACTGCCTTTTAAAAGCATACGATTATGAATCAATAATATATCAATTTAAATTGTACATTTTTAATCCATTGACTTTAAATTACATTAAGGGTTTGTTTCACAGGTTCCTAATTTAAGCGACATTCAAGGATAACTAGGGTTGCCATCTCTAAAATTTGGCAACCAGGAGAAGATGCGTAAAAACCCCGGATTTTAGAGCCTAGAACCCTATCCGGGTGTCAGATTTTTTTTAATAGTCAGGTAAATCGAAAATATTTGAAAATGACATAAATTACATTTTATTTATTTTCAGAATATAAAATTAAATTTAGTCATCTTTCATCATCATTTATATTTTTTTTAATCCCATAACCCTACAAATGAAATTTTCCCCGGACGTTCCCCGGGTGCCCTATAAACTCGGACGGATGGCAACACTAACGATAACCAACAATTAAGGTTTGATTATATATTTTCTGTTTCATCATCTCCCTGCTAAATTAACTTATAAATAAATTAATTTAGCATTTATAATTTGACGGAACGGCAACGTCGCCTTTAAACGTTTCAATCATAATTCATTAAAACTTAAACTCGTACAAAGAGTCGAATCGTTATTAGTATGAAGGTGCTAATTAGACGAACTAACAGATCGATTTGATAAATTCTTTTCCCGTTACATAATTATACCTAGAGCCCAGCTGGAGCCCACTGGCTACAGCTCGTATACGAGCTCGACTGGCACCTAACTCTTCTTCCGGTGAGTGAGTGAGACAGAAGTCAAAATATTAGACATAAACATGTGAAAAAAAGAACTGTCGGATTTAATTAATGTTACTATGAAATTAGTATGAATGTCACGCTAGCCTTTTTTATTATTATAAATGACGAAATTGGCTCATAGATGATCAAAGAAGGCATTTAATATTTTTATTTCTTTTTCTTCACTGTACAATTCTTATAAATGACAAGATTCTTAGAGCCTTAGAAGTATCACACTAATCTGTGTGAATGACACAAAAAATATGATTAAGCATTAATTATTTTAATTTATTGGTTTCCAAAGGGGTACGCGTTCCCCCAGACTGAAAACTCTTAACTAAAATGATTAAATCAATAAAAAAAATAGCAAATGTCAAAACTTGATTTTAATCGATCAATATCTAGTTTATGATACAACATCATTAAAGTAATGAAGTAGAAATTTTATTATGGTTATAATATGGTTTAAAAATTGTTTTTTTTTTCATGACTAATTTTTAATTTAGTGATTGGTTTAAAATAATACGCTTATATACATAAAACAAATGATATCATAATTTTTAAAAAACGTGGTTTCGGAGTTAGCTTCGCTCATAAAAAAAACACTCTCTCATTATATTAGTACACATTCCTGCGAGAACCCCACACGTCTTTAAGATCTTTCTTAGAATGGTACCCACGAAAAGCTATTTGAGAACCACTGCCTTAATTCAACAAAAATATTAATTAACGAAGTCACAAATCAATGAATACATTATTATTAATTATAATTTATAAGAGTATGTGGACGATAAAGATGTGTGGATTTAGTGTAGTTTTCATAGAGGATGTTCAATAAATTTTTAAATCGTAAATGTGTGTACTAACGAATTTTTAAAGAAGTATCGAGTTTCTTGCCGGTTCTTCTCGGTGGTAGCTTCCCATTAATATATATATTTTTTGTATTGATTTAAAAGTGCTCGCGAGAGCTTACTTGAATAAAGTATATTTTGATTTTGTTTAACATTATAAAGATGAAGAGTTTTTTGGTTAAACACGCTAATCCCTGAAAGTACTAGTTCGAAATACAAATATACTTTTGTGTTGGATAGTCCACTTATCGAGGAAGGCTATAGGCTATATACCATCACGCTGCCACCAATAGAAGTGGAGCATCATAGGAAAATATTGCAAAAACGGAAAAAATATATTTCTTCTTCCGAGAGTTTTCGTTGCGTGCGTCGCGAAAACGATTTATGGAATATCTTTTATTAGGATTTTCCCTTAAAATAAAAAATTCAATCAAAATATATATTTTCAATACATTTTCAATTACTCGGTTAATAAATAACGGATTTCGGAGATAATAAATATTATAAATAACATACACTTCAAATAGAGAATCTGTTTTAAGTTAATTTTATTACTGATAGGTATTTTTATGCAAATATTATACTATAAATATATAGAGGACCCTCTTCGATAAAGGCTATCTAACGCAAAAAATATTCAAATTATACCGGCTGTTCTTAAAATAGCGCGTTTTAATCAAACAAATTCATCAGCAGTACATGTTGATATAGATAGAAAATATATTGAAACGTCGTCGGTGTGTTAAAAGTAAATAAATTATAACACTTGATTTAAATACGAAAAACTCTTTTCGTACTAGCAGACCCAGTTTTACTTTTTTTTTTATTATTGCTTCTCCCCTATGGGAAGTAGCGTGATGTAATACAGCCTATAAATTCCTAAATACACCGGCTGTCTAACGAAAAACGAAATTTCCAAATCGGATAAATAGTTTAACATACGAACTTATAAACTAACAAATTTTACCTGTTTTTATATAAATCGAATATTCATCAACACAAAAAAGGCTTAAAATTTTAATAAATATGTAACAAAAAAAAAACATACCAAGTCGAAAAATCCTATACTGCGTTCTTCTTTTTTCTTAACTCCCATGTCGTATGCCTTCCCTTTGTGGCTCACAAATCTCTTACTCTGACCCTTCATTATTATTTAATTAAAAAAAAAAAAACAACCAAAAAAATCACTTCAATTATAAAACTTCATTAACACTCAAAAAATATCTAACTTAACTATAAAAATAATTTTTCTATTTAAGTTATTAAAACGCGAAGTTAGTTTTGAGTCAGCACCGCGCGCGTCCGTCTCGCACGCGGTCTCGTGAGACACTGAATTGGAAATTAAAATTTCGAACGACAACGTTCATAAATTACACTGGACACTGGGAAACCCCTGTAGCTTTCTCATTTAATAAACATTTGAAAACAGAACTTTGTAACTTCGTACAGGAAAAACCGTTAGTTATTTTTGCATCGAATTATATTAATGTCATTAATTAAACGTATGTCGCGCGGCGTTTTATTATTAAAAAATATGTTTAACGCTTTGTTTACTAAGGGCTTAACTGTGAAGAATATATGGATGCTGATCAGCAATAATGTGTCAACCCACAAAAAGTCAAATTTGAAGATATTGATGTATTTTGATACTACGTTACCTATTTAACATTATCCAAAAAAAAAATTAAAGTCATCTAAACTAAATAAGTATGGGAAGAAGTTCCTTAACACAATGTTTCGAAATTCAGGTGCGTTCCATATTTTGCAATTTATAAAATAATCTCAAACATTTAAAAACTTATTATTAGATAACATATTAAATAAATCTACCTGCTTTTAATTAATTATACATTTAATCAAAATAGAAAAGAAAATATAAATATATACGTCTTCAAACAAATTTATCAAAAATAGGTTTGACATCTTTAGACGCTATTTTCTCAAAATGAAGTCCGTGTGGCTTGACACAGTATTGCTTATCAGCGTCCATATATATTTTAATGTTTGCACGCATTTTCTGTTGGAAACTTGATGCCTTTGAACAGTTTTAGTATTATTTTCATTGCTCATAAAACCCCAACAGTGGGTAAGTGAATTGCGACGCTAGTTCTCAGCGGATTGGATATATACAGAATGGTTCGTGAACACCTCTTTCCCACTGGGCACTCTGTGCACTTGCACAGGGCCACGCAATCGTCGGGCCTCATATTTCCTATCAAATCTGATAAAAAAACTCAAGTCACTGATTGCCATCATTTTGCTTCCTTTAAAATCTAAAGGATACCTCTTCTATCAATGTAGATTTTCGGTGAATATTACACGTATATTCATTTAATGTGACTCTAATAATAAAAAAAATAATGTGAATTTAATGTTTACTGTGAATGTGAGAAATTTTATAATATATCTAAAACTTTTCCAATTTACTATTTATTTTCTTAACGTGCCCCGGCCTCTGATAGGTTAAAGACGCTCCTGTGCATGAACATAGGTCAGAACAGAGAAACCTGAATCTAAGAGAGCAGGATAAATTTTTTGAAAAAAAAAACCACGTCATCAATTTTTAACTTAAAAACTGCATTAAAAAATTCGCAGTTCACAGCAAAAAATGTTATTAAACTTTAGTATCCTGTATACATACAGAATTTATTCAGGTTTCCTCACGATGTTTTCCTTAACCGAGCTAGACATGAATTTTAACCACAAAACGACAACTCATTAAGGTAAAGCCTAGCTGTAATCTACAGCTCGTGTGCGGGCTCGCACGGGGCAGTACCTCACTCTCACAGAAGATCGGTGTAAAGTAACCCATGTTGCTGCGTTTCGTACGGTGAGTGAGAGAGCCGGAAGCCGAACCCCTATTCCTTAATTCCTATTCCCTTTTACCCCTGATTCGTTTTTCAGCTGGCAACGCATTTGTGGCTCTCCTGGGTTGCTAATATCCATGGATGTCGGTAAACAATACCAGGTAGCAGGCGGGACCTGATTTAAGTTTGCCAACTTTCTTTTTTGTTTACGCAGGGGAAATCTTCGAAAAGATACCCGAATCCAGGGGGGGGGGGGGGGGGGAGATAGAGTTATGTGGCGATTTATACCCACTAAACCCCTGCGATGGCCTTCCTCAGCTCGGAAATGGAGACCTCGGGTTCGCTTGCGCATGCCCGGACGGCATTTATTCTGCCCGGACACTGGTGGGGCTAGAAGTAAGTATGCCAACTATTTTAATAAAAAAAAAACTCAGCGAAGCTAACTCAAATTTTAACTTATTACACATTAAAATATTATATGAGCTGGACAATATTGTAGAGACAATTAAGGTTCACTTTACTTATAATTAATCGATGCAAAAAAACCCAACGATAATGGTTATCGGGTCAAGAGTTCATATTTGTGATATTTCCAATGATGTTTTTACGTGTGTATGAACAATACAATTGGACAATTTCTATCTTATGAACTTTATAAACAATCAATACAACAATCTTGATAATCAAATTTAATTTATATATTTGCTTCGCTCCTATGAGTCGTAGCGTGATGTTATATAGCCTATAGCCTTCCTCAATAAATAAACTATCTAACACATTTATAATTACGAATTGACGCTGATATGCAATACTGTGTCAAGCCACACGGACTTCATTTTGAGAAAATGGCATCTAAAGATGTCAAACCAATTTTTAATAAATATGTTTGAAGCAATACATATTTACCTTTTCTTTTATTTTTTGATAAAAGGTGTAATTAATTAAAAGCTTATTGATATATTTAATATATTATCTAATAAAAAGTGTTTCAAATATTTGAGATTATTGTATAAATTGCAAAATATGGAACGCACTTGAAATTCGATACAATTAATTGTGAAACTTTTTTCCGTACTTATTTAGTTTACATGACTTCAATTTTTTTGAATAGTGTTAAAAAGGCGATGTCGTATCAGAATACATCAATATCTCTGAATTTGACTTTTTGTGGGTTGACACATTATTGCTTATCATCATCCATATATGAACGCGAAAGGTCACTCGTTCATCACGAAATCTCAGAAACTACAAGTGCTAGGAGTTTCAAATTTTACTTTCTTTTAGGACGTATGTGCTCCCCTAAGAGGGTAGAACGGGGGTTGAATTTTGTATGAAAGTCCTATTTTAAGCGCGTTGTGCGAGTGAAACTGCAAGGAGCCGCTAGGAAATAATAAACGCATCACACCTATTAGGATCTTGTGATCCTGTGTCGGGGGTCCGAAAACACACGCACACACAACCACCCAGACCGTAACAAACATCTGTATGGCCAATACAGATGTTAGCATTTCAGGCAGTTGTATCTGTAAATCTTAATTTGAAGATGATAAGCAATACTGTGTTAAGCCACGGCGGACTTCGTTTCGAGAAAATGGCGTCTAAAGATGTCAAACCTATTCTTAATAAGTTTGTTTGAAGACGTATTGTTGTAATTATACTACTAAATAATAGGATATATAGTTTGAACAGTTTATTTAATACGACAGATGGAAAAGGAATGTCAATACAATAAATATCAAATATAGAACAACGGTACAAAGGAGGTTTAAATACATATAAAAGATAGCCAGTATCACAAGTGGATCATTTACTAAATAATTATGTTTACTTTCTTTCAACATCCTCCCTTAAACATAATCCCATCTTGGACGAACAGTAAACCAGCTTTGAGTGCGAGGTTGCTTTTGTAAGGGCATCCGCGATCATCTGATCCGTTTGAATGTAACTCACATCAATAGCTCCTCCAAGTACCTTGTCCCGAAAACTGATGTCTTACATCAATGGGTTTTCTTCTAGAATGATAGCCTTCTCTGTTAAAACTCTGTTTTTGTGAACATCCTTTGATAACAAATTGTGCCTTCGACAAAGTCTCTTTGACAGTCAGTGGATTAGAAATCTGAACACACATAAAATTATGTTCTGGCTCAATTTGTCTCTTATAAGACCTTAGAGATTTTAAAGTGATGTTTTTCTCTAAACTGTCGTTATTGTTATTATCACTCGTACTAGGATAATAAGCTTCATCATCATCCAATCTATTCACCACACAGCTATCAAAAGACGAATCAGCATTCGAGGGTGATGATGGTACTGTGACATCTCGTATTTCATTTTGAGAGCCTTCATCAACTAATGTAATCACCTTATTTTCCTGGGTACTATTCTGTGAATCTAAGCAAGAATTATTAAAATTTGTAATGGGAATTGAAATAAACTGTGGAACTGGCCTGGATGATTCAGGTTTCTGTATAATACTATCCTTACTCTTAGTATTTTCAATAAATATTACATCTCTGCTAACCACCATACGTTTACTTACAGGATTATATAATCTGTAACCCTTGGTGCTCTCACAGTATCCTACGAAAATTAATTCTTGTGACTTACGATCCCATTTCAAACGATTTTGCTTCGGAATATGTACCATGACCTTCGAACCAAAAATCTTTAAGTGTGAAATATTTGGTTTCTTATTTGACCATTTTTCAAAAGGTGTTACTCCAGCCAATACTTGTGATGGTGATCTATTAACGACATAAGCTGCAGTAGCAACTGCCTCAGCCCAATAAATTTTCTGCAGTTTTGCTTCAAATAACATGCATTTTGCACGTTCCACTAACGTCCTATTCATTCTCTCTGCAAGCCCATTCTGCTCGGGAGTATAAGGAGTACTAGTCTGGTGTTTTATACCGGAAGCTGCTAGAAAATTTAAAAACTCTTTATTACAATATTCTTTTCCATTATCACTTCTGAGTATTTTAATTTTTCTGTCTAACTCATTTTCTACCTCTTCTTTAAAATTCCTAAATACCGATTTAATATCCATTTTGTTCTTTAGAAAATATACATATACTTTACGGGAATAGTCATCTATGAAAGTTATGAAGTACTTAGCACCACCTGCAGATGCAGTCTCCATCGGACCACAAAGATCAGTATGAACTATTTCTAGTAATGTATTCGCTCTTGAACCACAATTTGGAAACGGTAATCTTGTTTGTTTGGCCTCACAACATGGTATACATACGGTATCAACTTCCTTGTTGATGATAGTTATACCCTCAGCACTTGTCTCTAACCTCTTAACATCAGCCATATTTAAATGTCCCATTCTCTTGTGCCATGTAATAATATCTGCCTTACTCTCAGGTGAAACAGCACATGCAATTCCAGCAGTAACAATATTAAGTCTATACATGTTATTTATAAGTTCTGCTGTTGCTATCAGAATATTATTAGCAGTATAAATATTACAGCCCAAATTATTGAACTCTACTTTACAACCATTTTTAGTCAATTGACTGACCGATAATAAGTTTGCGCTCAGCTCAGGAATAAATAAAACATTTCTCACCTGGATAGGATGATTATCTTTGCAAAAATTGGTATAGATGTTTACTTTACCCATCTTCTGTACGGAGATTGCATCATTATTAGCCACCATTATTTTTTTTAATCGGAGGTGCTTGCAGATCATACATCCAGTCTAAATGTCTTGTCATGTGCATCGTTGCACCGGAGTCAATATACCAGTCATCCTTATTTATTGAGCTATGAGCTGAAAAAGTTGCTGAAAAACTATTATCTTTAGTAGGCTCGTCGGTTTTAGTAGGCTTCTTTAAGGTACATTGATTTTTAAAATGTCCATATTTATTGCATTTATAACAACGTGGGATTTTTCCGTTTGGCTTTTGATTATTAAGAGACTTCTTGTGCTTAGTGAAAAATGCAGAAGATTCGGACGTAGAAGACTCGGTAACTTTCACTTCCTGTAAAAGTTTTGTTTTAACAAAATCTGATGAAATTTTTATGCCAGAACTTTCCAGACCCATGATCATAGGTTTATAATTTTCCGGTAAACCCGCTAGCATGAGTGTTCCCAGCCATTCATCCCCGACTTCAAATCCGATATTACGTAATTTATATGCAGTACTCATAATTTTATTTACGTAATCTTCTATACTAGGACAGCTATCTAGCGATGTATTGATTAAATCTCTTAATAAGCCGACTTTTCTTGACAGCCCGGAGTCCTCGAAAGCATTTTGTAGGTTGATCCACACTTCTTTAGAAGATGTCGCATTTTCAATATGAACATAGTTCAACGGCTCTACCAACAAAATGATTTTTGACTTAGCTTTTATGTCTTTCTTCGGATCGACTTCAATACCCGGATCAATACATTCCCATAAATCTTCGAGTTCTAGATATGACCTAACTGCAAACTTCCAAGTAGTATAATTTTCTCGACCGACTAATTTCTCAATTTGGAAATTATTAGACGTAGTCATTTTTATTATAGCTCTGGGCCCATAACCTGTTGTAATTATACTACTAAATAATAGGATATATAGTTTGAACAGTTTATTTAATACGACAGATGGAAAAGGAATGTCAATACAATAAATATCAAATATAGAACAACGGTACAAAGGAGGTTTAAATACATATAAAAGATAGCCAGTATCACAAGTGGATCATTTACTAAATAATTATGTTTACTTTCTTTCAACACGTATATATTCATCTTTTCTATTGTTTTTTTAATAAAAGATATAATGAATTGAAGCAGATTAGTATAATGAAAAGTTTTATCTAAAAATAAGTTTTTAAATATTTGAAATTATTTTATAAATTGCAAAATATGGAACGTTCCTGAAATTCCAAATATTGAGTTTAAAAACTTTTTCTATACTTATTTAGTTTAGATGACTTGATATTTTTTTGAATAATGTTAAATAGGTGACGTAGTATCAAAATACATCAATATCTCCACATTTGACTTTTTGTGGGTTGACACATTATTGCTTATCAGCATCCAACTATTTCCATTGAAGTAACCAGTAAACGAGCGGGCTCGTTCCTAGATATAAAAGCGATTGCTTTCAGCTGGTGCTGCAAATGTCCACAAATGGCCTCGCGGGCTAAAGATGTACCTCGTTTTATATGTGTTGGTCTGAACTATGCGCATTACGCTGCGCATAACACCTAATTTAGCACCAGGACAGTCGCTCAGACATCTGTTTAATTTTAATTATTAATTAATTATACATTTCAAATTATTGTGTTTAAGCAATTATTTAACTATGTTTAACAGATTTTAGTTCAATTCCCACCGAATATGTTTCTTAAATAGTTTAAAACATAAATACTAAATCGGTTTAAAAAATCGTGTATTTCGTTTCGGTGTGTTTATTTACTAAATAAGTCAAGTAAAGACAAATAGATTATAAATATCATATAGCGGCTGAAAGGATATACGTATACATTCAATGTTTCAAGTCTTGTTTACTCGACTACATCATGCGCGAGTTCGGACTCGCCTCGTTTTCAGACCGACACACTTACCCGACACAAGGTATAGATTCTACCATAAAAGAAATAATTTTACAAATTAATTACCAATCAAAGAGTACACAATACTCGAAGGACGGGTCATTGTCAATGATACAATATTGGTGTCATCGCGTTGTGGGTAACCGTATATTAAAATTTATAACTCTTTGCGGTTAACGACGTGTGAAAATAGTCATTTAAAGTATCGTTTGTGGTTCTATTACAATTCAATAGAATAATATGTTTTATAGACGACTAGGTGCATCTCGCGGTTTCTGTTTTTAGGGTTCCGTACCTTAAAAGGAAAAACGGAACCCTTATAGGATCACTTTGTTGTCCGTCTGTCCGTCTGTCTGTCTGTCTGTCTGTCTGTCTGTCTGTCTGTCTGTCTGTCTGTCTGTCTGTCTGTCGGGATGTCAACCCTTTTTCCTCAGAAATGCATGGACGTATCATGTTGAAATTAATATCATATACTCAAGTCTACGATGACATGCGGCCGTGAAAATATTAAAGTTCTAAGTCAACGCAATCAAAAGATAATGGAAAATATGTCGTATATTTTGACCATTTTAGCGTTTTCGCAAGGGAATCAAAACCTATAGGGTACTTCCCATTGACCTAGCACGATGAAATTTGGCGAGAAGTAAGATCTTATGGTACAAATAAAGGAAAAAATCCGAAAACTGTAAATTTTTGTATGTATGTTTATCTGTTTGTAAGTTTGTCTTTCAACCTTTTTCTCAGAAACGCGTGAAGGTAACAAATTTTTATCAACGTCAAGTACTCAGAGTTATAATTACTAAGAGCTGTGAAAAAATCAAACTTCTAAGTTAACGCAATCAAAAGATACGGTCATTTATATCACATATTTTAAGTATGATAGCGTTTTTAACGTTTTCGCAAGGGAATCAAAACCTATAGGGTACTTCCCATTGACCAAGCATTATGAAATTTGGCCAGGAGCAAGGTCCTTTAGTATACATAAAGGAAAAAATCCGAAAACTGTAAATTTCTGTTCATGTGTCTGTCAGTCTGTACGTCTGTCTTTCAACCTTTTTCTCAGGAACGCGTAAATGTATCAAGTTGTAAATTGATCAAGCGGAAAATATATTAATCTTAGAATTAAAATTATATGTACTTGTAACAAATTAACATAGAAGTTGACCATGGTCAAAAAAACAATTTTACAAACACTGAGAAGAAATTTGTATCAATACAAAAACATTAAAAAGCAGCAAACCTTTATAAACAACGCAATGCAATCTATATATCGCAGCTAACAAAATGATAGCGCGATGCAGCGTACAACTAATGCCATCTATTACAACATTATGACATTAACTGTGATATAATTCTGCTCGATTAATAAAAAAATTTATTTTAATTATTATTTAAACGCGCTAAAAATTATAAAATAAACTTTTCATTTAAAAGTTTTATCGTCGATTTATAACGTCATTACGTAATTAACATTCAATATAAGAGCTTGACGCGATTTGATGACACGCGAAAATTTTAAAATGAAATTCAAACAGATCGAGTTATTTAATTTACTTATTTATCTACACATATAAGTCTTCTGGTTATTAGTAATATAATTAGTTATTTATAAATAAACAATTAGTTTTGTTCGAATTAAGGACTAATTATTTTCGTCTTGGCAACACTAATATATATTTCGATATTTTGATTGATAATGTAAATCTAAATATTTTACGAACGTAGTGCAGGGGTAGTGGAGTGTAGTAGAATATAAATAAAAATAAAACGAGAATAAAATATAATATAATTATGTTGTTAATGTCAAAGTCAACAAGTTAGTTCATTGAAATTGTCAAGAGATGGCGCTAGGTATATCCTGAATCGCGCTATAACTTTTTTTTTTGAAAGTATAAGGTGTATTGCATCCATGATCGTGTTTTAAATTAAAGTGCTCCTAAGTAGTTTCAAAATAGTTTTTGGGACGTGATCCATATTTACATAATATTTGATTATATTTAAGCGACTTCTAAAAAGGAGTGTTTTCAATTCGACCTTGTATTTAATTTTTTTTTATGTTTGTTCGCCGATTACGCCGCCATTTGGGTACCGATTTTTAAATTTTTTTTTTTTGTTTGAAAAGGTATACTTCCAAGGTGGTCCCATTGTCTTCAGGTCAGGATCAGATGATGATGATCTGGAGAAATTGAGGGAACTCCTCAAATATTATAGGCAAGCGTATACCGATTTAGGTATTTTTGATAGTAACTTATGTTGGAACTGATGATGAAGACCACAAATGGCGTAGATGGGTTAGTCTTATATAGATTTCTATAAGTTTGTACGGAACCCTCGGTGCGCGAGTCCTACTCGCACTTGACCAGTTATTTTTTCTATAAGTCATTGCGTGATGTAATATAGCCTAAAAGTTTTCTCAACTAGGGGGCTGGCCCCTGACAGAGCGGCAAAATTTGGGGTACGGAGAGATTATTTTTTAAGATTTTCAATGAAAAATGATTATACGCTACAAAACTTTTTCATTTTAAAGGGTTCATTTTTCTACTACTAAATTTACATAGGTAATGATCTGAGTGAATAAGGTAAAAGAGCGACATTTTTCACTGTACCCCAGGGCAGCACGTAGGGTAAACCAGGCTCTGGTGTTGAGGCTCGTTGAAATGGTCTCAACGAATAGATTGACCGGGTTTTTTTTAATTTTCCCTTTGGTTTTATTATTAAAATACGTGTTTTATTATAGGAAACAGGGTTACTTTGCGGCGTTGATCTAATCACAAAGCTGTTTGCCTGTTTGTGCGTGTGCTTGTGGAAGGGGGTCGGTACAGTGTAGGGTTGCCACTTTTGACAGACGCGTTGGCGCAATGGTCACTGCAACTGACTAAAGCGCTAACGGTCGCGGGTTCGATCCCCGCTCACGGCAAACGTGTGTATTGGCCATACGGATGTTTGTCGTGGTCTGGGTGTTTGTGTTAGTGTTGTGAGTGTTTCCGGACCCCCGACACAAGGTCATGAGATCTTAATGGGGGCCGTTGAGTGTGATGCGTTATACGTTATTAAAAGAATAGAAAGATAGAATATATACAATAGAATACAATTATCCGATACTTTATAATATAGTAAAACGTGGCAACCTCAGTACTGTGTGTTGTCGTGCTCCATGATGTAGGGGAGGAGAAATGATCATTCTTGTAGTAATTAATTTTGAGCAGTACTTGTACACATTGTTAACATTAGCGAGCCACAAGCAGAATGAGAACACAGAGTAGCCAAACATTACAGATACAATGCACAACTCCGAACAGTAATTAACTCCACACATGATACCAGACAGATGTTTGTTGTTTTCGTGAATTATAGCGAAATATTTTTGTCAATATTTAACCGTCAACTACTCTGTAAAGTAACGAAAACAACTGTAATCGAAAGAGTGTACCCATATATCATTACTTTATATCTTCGGAACAAAATAATATACCTCTTGTGGGTAATTTAACTTATTTTACAAAATCTGACCCAACAAAAACTGTCTTCAATTTAAATTATATTTTTTATGGACAGAATTATACAGTTAAAGGACCGAACTTTTTGAACGCGGTCGTTGACATCGTTTCTGGCGGGTTCAGATAAAGTTAATTGTCTTTGTAAGGTTCCGCATCAAAAGGGTGCTGCGAGCCCTATTTTTAAGCCATAGTCTGTACATTCGTCCTGCGTTTTTTAAACAAATATATCTAACTAGCCACCCCTCTCGGTTTCACTCGCGTTTATGGTTACTGCTTTTCTGTAATGAGTCTTTTCTTCTATGAGTCGTAGCGTGATGTAGTATAGCCTATAACCTTCCTCAAAAAATAAACAATAAACTATGTCCCATGCATGAAACTGTTAAGTTTATTGGTTTGGGTTCTAGTCCTTAGATACTTTATATTATTGATATATGGACGCTGATAAGCAATAATAGTGTTAAGGCACACGGATTTTATTTTGAGAAAATGGGATTTAAACATGACAAACCTATTCTTAATAATTTTGTTTCAAGAAGCATATATTCATCTTTTCCTTTCTTTTTTGATGAAAGGTATAATGTATTAAGAGCAGATTGGTATAACAAAAGGTTTTATTGAATAGAAAGTTTTTCAAATATTTGAAATTATTGCAAAATTGCAAAATATACAACGCACTTCAATATGCTAAACTTAAAATTAAGACAAAATTTTCCGTACTTATTTAGTTTAGATGACTTGCAATTTTTTAAATGATGTTAAATACGTAATGCATTATGAGAATCCGTTAATATTACCAAATTTGACTTTTTGTGGGTTGACACATTATCGCTTATCAGCATCCATATCTATGAGAGTGAGGATGAATAATCTAACCAAGAGAGGGAGAGTGCGTAGTGACAATATATATTTACTAACTGAGCAAAGAGTTTTTAGTTGTACTACTGACCATAGATAAAACACTGTCTATATTTACTTTTACGATATACCCCTAAAAACATTACTGTTTGTGTTGTTAACCACCGATCCAAAAAAAGAGGTGTTATAAGTTTGAAAATATTTGCAATGACGACAGATGATAATATTGCTATTTTAAAAATGATCACCTTTGTATACAAATTCATCCGTGTATTTAAAATTAATAAGGTAAAGGATAAAGAAAATATATATTAAACTATTTACATCTAAATTAATACAAAAAATAAAAAAAAGGATTATTTTTTACAAAACATTGTAGACCTCATCTTAGCCACTGCATCTGGGTAAAGTTCCCAAAATACTGGCAGCATTACCCCGTTGAATGGCCAAGCTGAAGCTGATACCTTTGACCGAGGTAGCTGCCAGCTCTTGGGTCCCCAGTTGACTCCCAAAGCCTCTTTGAGAGGTCTTTAAAAAGAGAACGAGCGTTTGGGCCCCACGGACCAAGAGTTTCCACTCCAAACGGAGCAAAGATAAAAGCCTCGTCAAAAAATTAACTATTTTTGTATTATATTGAGCAGAGATTTCTCAGTATTTAAAATCATAACTAATGGTTAATGAGCTATCAGAAGCGGCTCTAGCAGGTGTAGCGATAACGATCATTATCCTAGCACCTTCTATTAGGTGGTCAATATAAAGTATAGTTTATTTTTCTTTACCTGTCTTTAGTTGGTAACAATACATCGAATATAATCACGAATTTTCGAACAATTTATATATCCTCTTATGTGTGGCTAGAAATACGCCATATTGGTCTCCTAATAAAGGCAAGTAAAGAATAATAGACTATAAATCATTAATTTATTTTACGAGCAAAATCGTATTATGTTTTATTTCGTTGGCTTTACACAGACGCAATTGAGATTTATCGGTCTTTGTATGTCTAAAAGGTTGCTAAAAAACATCACGTGATTACTGGACAACCCCCAAGGCACAGTTTTTTTTATTTTTTTTTAGCTGCTTGTCGGTATGCGCAAGTTCGAACTTGCCTCATATTATTTACATTTGGATGGTGATAAGCAATAATGTGTCAACCCACAAAAAGTCAAATTCGGAGATATTGATATATTTTGATACAGCATCACCTATTTAACATTATTAAAAAAAATTCAAGTCATCTAGACTATATAAGTAAGGAAAAACGTTTCTCAATTTAATGTATCAAATTTCAAGTACGTTCAATATTTTTCTAATTATACAATAATCTCAAATATTTGAAAACTTATTATTATGCAACACATTAGATATATTTAACTGTTTTTAATTAATTACACCTTTTATCAGAATAAAAAAGAAAAGATGTATTATAAACGTCTTCAAACAAATTTATTAAGAATAGGTTTGACAACTTTAGACGCCATTTTCTCAAAATCAAGTCCGTGTGGGTTGACACAGTATTGCTTATCAGCGTCCATTTAGACTTATGACAATTGAACTATAACGGTTAATGAATAACAAATCAATTAATTAAAAAAAACATTAGTAGTAACAACTAGGTATTAGTTTTAATCAATTCTTCGTAATTTGTCCATTAACTCATCACACCTGTAAAAATTTACCGCAATGAGAAACCGCGCTGAGACTACTGTTTTTTCCTTGTAGAAAACATCCACATCATTTAAATTTTAAATTGTCAAAATCATTTATCTTTGAAGTGAAGATATTTAAATTATAAACAGGACTTTTTAACAAAATTCGATTAGACAATAATTTTAGTCAGTGACGGATGTACATTGTACAGACTGAGGTGGCTGATGCCTAGGGCGGCGGATTTTAGTGATGGCAAAAGGGAAGGGCCCTTATTATATAAAATCACTTGTCCTGACTGATTCATCGAACTACGAACGAACTTGAAGTTTTGGCAGTAGGTGGCTTTTAGGTTGCAGGCATCCACTAAGAAAGGGTTTCTCCCATCCCTACAAGGGTGAAAAGGGGTAAAAACGTTTGTATGCAAAATCTTGTTCCGTGGTCTTATTAACTTAATACACATACTTCTGGGTGATAGTAATGGAATATAAAATAGAAAACGGGGTACTATTCCACACTGGGGTGCAATGGTGTAGTAAAGTTTGTACCTATGGAGAAAAAATATTTTTTTGGCCGATTATCCTTAAATTCAGCAAACATTACTTAGGGAAAATAATTAAATACGTGTATCCAGAATTTTAAAATCATCCCTTAAAATGACGCAAGGGAGTAAGGAATCCTGGAACGGTCACGATTTCGCTTGTAGATTTATTTAGCTGAAATTCTAAAATATACTCGGGCGTAGCCGCGAACTGCTAGTATTTTATAAAACCCCTCACTCCAAAAAGATTCAAATTTATATAATTAAATATTATTCGGTTCACATAAATAATTTAACATGTAATTAACATTTACATATTTTTATAGTTTTTTCTACATTTTGCGTAGTCGCGCTTGGTGATATGTATTATTGGCACAGTTGTTAGAGAGGGTAGGCATTCTGCCTTATTTTAAAAGCTCACTTACCAAAAATATCTACTGTCTAATAATAATATTTACAGCAAAAATAATGGTTTGAGTTGAGCGTGTACGGAACTGTCCTGAAATTTTAAGATTTTTTTTATTATTTAAAATGAAATCTACGCGTTTATGTTTTAGTAAGAATTATAGGAATCATATTATTTTTATTGAATTTACAATTAATTTCACCTTTAGTTTATATTGAATGCAAATCGGGTGTAAAACGTCCTCGATCCCTTGTATTTATCACTGAAGGATAGTTTTAAACAGAACACCTGAAAAACTTTCACAGTTTAGAATTTTTTTCACACTATTTTCAAGTTAATATTTAAATACCTTAGACCGCAAAATGAATCAAACAATAATAATGGTTACTTTGAAGAGCTCACGTCAAAAAAAATGCGTCAAAAATTAATAACACTTTGCTAAGTAACAGCTCATAAACGCTAATCAAATAAAACATACTACTTTTCAAAATAGACGCATAACCTTCTTCGGCAATTTTGACTTATTCATCGTGTAATAGCGTAAATGCCTGTTTTCTCTTTGTGTGCGTAATTTAAAACTCTGTGTAACAAATATGTATAAGAACGCACAGATAAATATATTTGTACTAGCTTTCACCCGCGACTTCGTTCGCGTGGAATAGTAAATGTAAATCCAAGATATAAGCCATCTTCATTTCAAATTTCAGTCAAATCGGTTGAGTACTTTCTTAGTGAGTTATTCCTGTGGGAATTTCAAATTTTTTTCGAGATAAAATGTAAATCCAAGATATAAATCTTCTTCATTTCAAACAATCAAATCGATTCAGTAGTTTTTGTGTGAAAAATTAAAAAGTACTATTTAAATTATTCCTGTGGGAACTTCAATTTTTTTCTGGATAAAATGTAGCCTATGTGTTATTCCAAGATATAAGCCATCTTCATTTCAAATTTTAGCCAAATCGGTTTAGTAGTTTTTGCGTGAAAGAGTAACAAACATCCATCCATCCATCCATCCATCCATCCACACATACAAACTTTCACATTTATAATATTAGTAGGATAACTACGAGTCTGTCGCGATTCAATATGCACGCAAGGAAACATAATTTTTTTTTTTTTTTTTTTTTGTTTTCGCAGGGGAAATCTTCGAAAAGATACCCGATTCCTGGGGGGGAGATCGGGTTATGTGGAGATTTATACCCACTAAAACCCCTGCGATGGCCTTTCTCAGCACGGAAATGGAGAGGCCTCGGGATCGCTTGCGCATGCGCATCCGCTGCCCCTCCCGTGCGACGCTCCGCTCGTGGCTGGCGGAGCTCGTCTCAGGAGGGCAAAGTCTAAAATTGCCCTCCCCGCACCCCTCGCTGGTGCGTACGGCAGTTCGAGGCCATCCCGACTGCCGTCCTCCTCGTGGCCGTATGAAAACGGATGCGTGGGACCCCCATCTCACGCACCCACGGCCCGAGGGCGCGCCCTATTTATTCTGCCCCGGGCACTGGGGCTAGGAGGCCGGAAGGACGACGCCTCGGTCGTCCTCGTCGGGCGGGATCGGCCCTCTCCCGGGCCCGCCCTGCTATCTCCTTCTGGACCATGACGGTCTCACAGAAGGAGACTACGGCCTCCCACGCCGATTCCCTGCGGAGCATCGCCGATACGACTGCTCGCAGGGAGAGATTTCGCCCGATCTCCTGGACCAAGACCTGCCTTTCGGCGGCCCACGCGGGGCACGCCGCCAGCGTATGCTGTGCAGTGTCTTGGTCCGCCCCGCAAGAGGAAACATAATAGGACGCTGATAAGCAAAATACTATGTCAAACCACACAAACATCATTTTGAGAAAATGGCGCCTAAGCATGTTAAACCTATTCTTAATAAATTTATTTGAAGAAGTATGTATTCATCTTTTCTTTTCTTTTTTTAATAAAAGTCACAATGAATTATAAGCTGATTGATATAATTAAAGTTTTATCTAATAACAAGTTTTTCAAATATTTTAGATTATTGTATAAATTGCCATATACAGAATAGACTTGAAATTCGAATTATGAAATTAAGAAACTTTTTTTCGTATTTATTTTGCTTAGATGACTTAATTTTTTTAATGTTAAATACATGACGTACTAAAAGATTACATCAGTATTTCCAAATTTGACTTTTCGTGGGTTGACACATTATTGCTTATCAGCATCAAATTAGTTTGTGCCTTCACCGCAAACAGCGCGAGTGCGCAGCGCAAGAAATACGAACACAGGAATTGTCGATGATACATCATGCTTCAACCGCTAACGGAAAGATGGCGCTGAAAATTAGTAAAGACATCAAAATATAATATAAAAATAAAATACTTCTTATATGAGTTTTGTAAGCCTGATTGAAACCAAATAAATAAGTAAATTAATATAATAAACATAGATCGGAGTTACTTAGGGTAGGCAGTGTCTTTTTATCTTTATGAACCGCACGGCACTGATTATCGGAATATTATTGTGAAATCGAGTGTCGAATTGTAGGGGTAGAT
This sequence comes from Hypolimnas misippus, assembly GCA_037950945.1. Lineage (NCBI taxonomy): Eukaryota > Metazoa > Arthropoda > Insecta > Lepidoptera > Nymphalidae > Hypolimnas > Hypolimnas misippus. The sequence goes on from JBBEEQ010000021.1 coordinate 3,626,839, forward strand.
AGGGGCAGAAAAAATTTAATAGCTTACCGGCGGCAAAGAATAAAATACAAGTCGCAAATGTCCAAATCCGCCGCTGATATTAGTGAGTGAGAGAGAGAAATTCGAATTTGAGGAAAACATTAAACAGTTTTGTCTTTAAGAATCTATATGAAAAAAAAAATTGCCCGCGCACTCCGGCTGAGTATCTTTATGTTAAGTTATCTCTGAGGTTCTAGTTACTAGTTTACTTGTAATTATTAATATATTTCTGAGAGAAAAGACGAGCGATCTGTCCTAGAGAGAGAGAGGGTGCGTACTGCCGATATATAATAATAACTAACTAGTCAACGAAGCTACCATAGACAAAATACAGTATTATTTACTTTTATTGTTCTATAATCGTTGATTAGAGTTTCTTCATCATATATTTGCGCTCAATCGGCGTAAGGTTTATGGGCTGTCAAGTGACTGTATAGTCTGTGACATTCGTGACAGTGTTACTCTGTGACATTACTATTGGGTGTTTTGTTGTTGGTAAACACGATGATTTTCAGGAACTGTTGTTGTTTATAGTGTGCGCGCATCGGAGTCACGTAGCAGAGAGCGAGCGCTGGAAACCGGATCCCAATAGTAATAATGTCACAGAGTATCACTGTTACAAATGTCACAGACTATACAGTCACTTGACAGCCCATAAACCTTACGCCGATTGAGCGCAAATATATGATAAAGAAACTATCTAATCAACGATTATAGAACACCTCCCCCTTTAAGATATACTCATCTAAAACATATAATATTATTATATAATTTACATAATATTTATACTTAACAATTTTTAAACTTATATGTCACAGATTATAAATTTGTTTGGGCTTGACAGTTCGTCCGCTTCGTGTTACATAATGTTTATTGTTTACATTATAATTAGTATGATTATTATTATTACAATTATCATTTGATATATCATTTTCAATTGGTACATAATTATTAGTAAAATTTTCTACATCACTATATGACTTTCTCAAATGAAAACTATTGCGTCTAAATGGTCTCATATTAATATTTTTACTAATCATGTATGACCTAGGCTCTTTACATTTATTAACAATAATACCTTTTTTCCAATAGCTATCTTGCTCTGTACGATATACAACATGATCACCAGTTTCAAATTTAACCTCTTTCTTTTTAGCAAATCTGTCATGATAAGATTTAGTTACCTGTTGTTTTAAAGTCAATAATTCATGTATGTTGGTTACAACTTTAGGTTCTAAGTATGATGAACATGATGGAATATTTGACCTTATGTTTCTACTATTTAATATTTGAGAAGGAGACACAGACAACCCAGATAAGGGGCTATTATTATAACTCATTAAATAATCACGATAATCTTTACCATCCTCCATGGCTTTTTTAATAATATTTTTACTTATATTAACTGCTTTCTCAGCCATGCCATTACTACGAGGATAATGTGGACTACTTGTAATAATAGTAATATCTTTAGACTTATAATATTCAATACATTCATAAGATTTAAAGGGATTATTATCAGCTATAATTATTACTGGATATCCAAATCTAGTGAAAACTTCTTGCATACAGTCAATGACAGATCTAGAATTCTTATTTGATAAAGGTCTTATTTCAATCCAATGTGACAAATAATCTACTATTATAAGATATGATTTACCTGCATATTCCATAATGTCCATTCCTACTTTATAGAATCTATATTTAGGTATTTTGTGAGGCAAAATAGGTTCATGTACATTGGCAGGTCTATATTTTTCACAAGTTCTACATTTTGATATGAAAGTTTGAATATCTACAGACAAACCAGGCCAATAGAACAACTGTCTAGCTTTGGATATGCATTTACTAATCCCTATATGTCCTTCATGTACTAAATTAATGACATATGATTGAAGTTTACTAGGAACTACAATTCTATTATTAAAAAATAAAAATCCATCATAAACATACAACTGGTCTTTTTATTTTTGAAAAATGTTTACAACTTTCACTTAATTTACTTGGCCAACCATGATAATAATAATTACATATTTTTGACAATACAGGATCATTATAGGTTTCATTTCTGAAAATAGTTTTTCTTTCATCTGACATTGGTAAATGTTTTGACACAGTATGTACCATTTGTAACATCTCATTATCATGTTCTGTATATTTTAAACTATTCCTTGACAACATATCAGCAAAGTGTACAAATTTACCAGGAACATAATATACATTTAACTTATACATTAACAATTTTAATCTTAATCTTTTTAAACGGGGAGAACCAATTTTACTTATATGTTTATTCATAATAGATACAATAGGTTTATGATCAGTTTGTATATCAATATCAGAGCCATATATATATTTATGAAATTTTTTAGTACCAAATTGAATAGCTAACAATTCTTTTTCTGTTTGTCCATAATTAAGTTCACAATCATTCATTGTTCTAGAAACACATGCAATTAATTTAAATTTACCAAAACTATCAGGTTGAAACATACAGCATCCTAAACCATTACTAGATGCATCACATTGTAACACAATTTTCTTATTAGGATCGAATGGACTGAGAGCTGGTGCACTACTCACCTTATCTTTTAACATAGAGAACACTTTATCATGTAATGGTAACCACATAAATTCAATATTATGTTTTAAAAGCTTACAGAGTGGTGACATTAATTCTGCCATTTCGGGTACATATCTTCTGACATAATTAAATGAACCAATAATCCTTAACAACTCATCTCTATTAGTGGGTGGCTTTAGTTTTAACAAAGACTCTACTCTAGTTTTATCAATTGACATTCCATGTTCATTAAAAATTTGACCAACATATTTAACTTCACTTTGCCTAAATTGAAATTTATTTTTATTAAAAACAACCCCTATCTCTTTGGCTTTTAACATAACACTCAATAAAGCCCTATCATGATCCTCAATGGTGTCCCCCATAACTAGTATGTCATCAGCCCATACTACAACATTATTAAGTTTATTAAAATAAGATTCTAATATGTCTTGAAAAAGTTCTGGAGCATTCATTAGACCATAAGGTAGAACTAGATATCTATAAACACCAAATGGTGTGGCAAAACAACATTTCCAAGATGAATTTTCATCTAAAGTTATATGATGAAAACCTTCTGATAAATCTAAAACTGAAAAATATTTTTTTCCTTTTAACTTTATGGCAAGCTCATCTAGTGTAGGCAACAATTTAGGTTTTTTAACTATATATTTATTAAGATCAGAAGGATCCAAACACAATCTAACCTTTTTATTGGGTTTTTCAACGAGTACAATCCTGTTTATGCAAGAATTTTCTTGAATTTTATCTACTTTTACAATTGATTTTCTACTTTCTAATCTATTAAGCTCATTTTTTAACGGTTCAATAAGACAATTAGCAATCCTAGACGGTGGATAACAGATTTGTTGATCAAATGTTCTAGTTACAATACTATATGTACCTGGAAGTTTACCTATGCCTTGGAAAACACTTTGATGTTCCATTATGAACTTTTCCTTTGACTTATCCAATTTGGACTCTATATTATCAACTCTTTTTACTAAATTTAGAGATATACACCCCGGTAATCCCAACAACATAGATTTACACTTAACTATGATAAAATTTTCAAAACTTTTCATATTTTTAAATTTACACATTAAGTTAACCATTCCTATTGGTTTAACTACACTACCTTCAAAAGATTCTAATTTGATATTTGTATTTAACAATTTAATATTTAGTTTCTTATTTATTTTATTAAAAATTTCTAATGGCATAATGCTAACGTCAGCACCTGTATCTAGTTTACATTTAACTGGAAAATTTTCAATAATTATATTCTCATACCAATTATTTCTACTTACATTTATACTTGATTTTATTGTAGCCATATTACAATAGACCGGACACATGTCTTCTGGGCCAGAATCATCACTTTCCGCGCACTTTAACACTTGTTGCACCTTATTATGTACTTTACAGCTGACTGCGAAGTGGTTCTTGATACCACACTTCTTGCACCTCTTGCCGAAGGCCGGACACTGCCTGGGACCATGGTTTCGTTGACACCTCCTGCACTTGAAGACGCCCTTCTCGGTCTTGTTCTGTCGTAAGCATGTAGTCTTCGAAGGATGTGCGCCATATTTTCCACTCCGACGCAGCATTGGGGGCCCGTAGGTCGAAATTCGGTGGGAGTTTTACGAATCGATCCATCTTGTAATCGTATTTAATCCAATGTTTAAACTTACGAATCTCGTTCTTATTTTCTTATTGCGACTGCGCCATGTTTTGTTGTTGGTAAACACGATGATTTTCAGGAACTGTTGTTGTTTATAGTGTGCGCGCATCGGAGTCACGTAGCAGAGAGCGAGCGCTGGAAACCGGATCCCAATAGTAATAATGTCACAGAGTATCACTGTTACAAATGTCACAGACTATACAGTCACTTGACAGCCCATAAACCTTACGCCGATTGAGCGCAAATATATGATAAAGAAACTATCTAATCAACGATTATAGAACACCTCCCCCTTTAAGATATACTCATCTAAAACATATAATATTATTATATAATTTACATAATATTTATACTTAACAATTTTTAAACTTATATGTCACAGATTATAAATTTGTTTGGGCTTGACAGTTCGTCCGCTTCGTGTTACATAATGTTTATTGTTTACATTATAATTAGTATGATTATTATTATTACAATTATCATTTGATATATCATTTTCAATTGGTACATAATTATTAGTAAAATTTTCTACATCACTATATGACTTTCTCAAATGAAAACTATTGCGTCTAAATGGTCTCATATTAATATTTTTACTAATCATGTATGACCTAGGCTCTTTACATTTATTAACAATAATACCTTTTTTCCAATAGCTATCTTGCTCTGTACGATATACAACATGATCACCAGTTTCAAATTTAACCTCTTTCTTTTTAGCAAATCTGTCATGATAAGATTTAGTTACCTGTTGTTTTAAAGTCAATAATTCATGTATGTTGGTTACAACTTTAGGTTCTAAGTATGATGAACATGATGGAATATTTGACCTTATGTTTCTACTATTTAATATTTGAGAAGGAGACACAGACAACCCAGATAAGGGGCTATTATTATAACTCATTAAATAATCACGATAATCTTTACCATCCTCCATGGCTTTTTTAATAATATTTTTACTTATATTAACTGCTTTCTCAGCCATGCCATTACTACGAGGATAATGTGGACTACTTGTAATAATAGTAATATCTTTAGACTTATAATATTCAATACATTCATAAGATTTAAAGGGATTATTATCAGCTATAATTATTACTGGATATCCAAATCTAGTGAAAACTTCTTGCATACAGTCAATGACAGATCTAGAATTCTTATTTGATAAAGGTCTTATTTCAATCCAATGTGACAAATAATCTACTATTATAAGATATGATTTACCTGCATATTCCATAATGTCCATTCCTACTTTATAGAATCTATATTTAGGTATTTTGTGAGGCAAAATAGGTTCATGTACATTGGCAGGTCTATATTTTTCACAAGTTCTACATTTTGATATGAAAGTTTGAATATCTACAGACAAACCAGGCCAATAGAACAACTGTCTAGCTTTGGATATGCATTTACTAATCCCTATATGTCCTTCATGTACTAAATTAATGACATATGATTGAAGTTTACTAGGAACTACAATTCTATTATTAAAAAATAAAAATCCATCATAAACATACAACTGGTCTTTTTATTTTTGAAAAATGTTTACAACTTTCACTTAATTTACTTGGCCAACCATGATAATAATAATTACATATTTTTGACAATACAGGATCATTATAGGTTTCATTTCTGAAAATAGTTTTTCTTTCATCTGACATTGGTAAATGTTTTGACACAGTATGTACCATTTGTAACATCTCATTATCATGTTCTGTATATTTTAAACTATTCCTTGACAACATATCAGCAAAGTGTACAAATTTACCAGGAACATAATATACATTTAACTTATACATTAACAATTTTAATCTTAATCTTTTTAAACGGGGAGAACCAATTTTACTTATATGTTTATTCATAATAGATACAATAGGTTTATGATCAGTTTGTATATCAATATCAGAGCCATATATATATTTATGAAATTTTTTAGTACCAAATTGAATAGCTAACAATTCTTTTTCTGTTTGTCCATAATTAAGTTCACAATCATTCATTGTTCTAGAAACACATGCAATTAATTTAAATTTACCAAAACTATCAGGTTGAAACATACAGCATCCTAAACCATTACTAGATGCATCACATTGTAACACAATTTTCTTATTAGGATCGAATGGACTGAGAGCTGGTGCACTACTCACCTTATCTTTTAACATAGAGAACACTTTATCATGTAATGGTAACCACATAAATTCAATATTATGTTTTAAAAGCTTACAGAGTGGTGACATTAATTCTGCCATTTCGGGTACATATCTTCTGACATAATTAAATGAACCAATAATCCTTAACAACTCATCTCTATTAGTGGGTGGCTTTAGTTTTAACAAAGACTCTACTCTAGTTTTATCAATTGACATTCCATGTTCATTAAAAATTTGACCAACATATTTAACTTCACTTTGCCTAAATTGAAATTTATTTTTATTAAAAACAACCCCTATCTCTTTGGCTTTTAACATAACACTCAATAAAGCCCTATCATGATCCTCAATGGTGTCCCCCATAACTAGTATGTCATCAGCCCATACTACAACATTATTAAGTTTATTAAAATAAGATTCTAATATGTCTTGAAAAAGTTCTGGAGCATTCATTAGACCATAAGGTAGAACTAGATATCTATAAACACCAAATGGTGTGGCAAAACAACATTTCCAAGATGAATTTTCATCTAAAGTTATATGATGAAAACCTTCTGATAAATCTAAAACTGAAAAATATTTTTTTCCTTTTAACTTTATGGCAAGCTCATCTAGTGTAGGCAACAATTTAGGTTTTTTAACTATATATTTATTAAGATCAGAAGGATCCAAACACAATCTAACCTTTTTATTGGGTTTTTCAACGAGTACAATCCTGTTTATGCAAGAATTTTCTTGAATTTTATCTACTTTTACAATTGATTTTCTACTTTCTAATCTATTAAGCTCATTTTTTAACGGTTCAATAAGACAATTAGCAATCCTAGACGGTGGATAACAGATTTGTTGATCAAATGTTCTAGTTACAATACTATATGTACCTGGAAGTTTACCTATGCCTTGGAAAACACTTTGATGTTCCATTATGAACTTTTCCTTTGACTTATCCAATTTGGACTCTATATTATCAACTCTTTTTACTAAATTTAGAGATATACACCCCGGTAATCCCAACAACATAGATTTACACTTAACTATGATAAAATTTTCAAAACTTTTCATATTTTTAAATTTACACATTAAGTTAACCATTCCTATTGGTTTAACTACACTACCTTCAAAAGATTCTAATTTGATATTTGTATTTAACAATTTAATATTTAGTTTCTTATTTATTTTATTAAAAATTTCTAATGGCATAATGCTAACGTCAGCACCTGTATCTAGTTTACATTTAACTGGAAAATTTTCAATAATTATATTCTCATACCAATTATTTCTACTTACATTTATACTTGATTTTATTGTAGCCATATTACAATAGACCGGACACATGTCTTCTGGGCCAGAATCATCACTTTCCGCGCACTTTAACACTTGTTGCACCTTATTATGTACTTTACAGCTGACTGCGAAGTGGTTCTTGATACCACACTTCTTGCACCTCTTGCCGAAGGCCGGACACTGCCTGGGACCATGGTTTCGTTGACACCTCCTGCACTTGAAGACGCCCTTCTCGGTCTTGTTCTGTCGTAAGCATGTAGTCTTCGAAGGATGTGCGCCATATTTTCCACTCCGACGCAGCATTGGGGGCCCGTAGGTCGAAATTCGGTGGGAGTTTTACGAATCGATCCATCTTGTAATCGTATTTAATCCAATGTTTAAACTTACGAATCTCGTTCTTATTTTCTTATTGCGACTGCGCCATGTTTTGTTGTTGGTAAACACGATGATTTTCAGGAACTGTTGTTGTTTATAGTGTGCGCGCATCGGAGTCACGTAGCAGAGAGCGAGCGCTGGAAACCGGATCCCAATAGTAATAATGTCACAGAGTATCACTGTTACAAATGTCACAGACTATACAGTCACTTGACAGCCCATAAACCTTACGCCGATTGAGCGCAAATATATGATAAAGAAACTATCTAATCAACGATTATAGAACATTGGGATCCGGTTTGCAGCCCGCTCTTTGCTACGTCACTCCGATGCGCGCACACTATAAACAACAGTTCCTGAAAATCATCGTGTTTACCAACAACAACGCATCATCACTACATAGTATAAAACAAAGTCGCTATCCGCCGTCTGTCTGTCCCTATGTATGCTTAGATCTTTAAGACTACGCAACGGATTTTAATGCGATTTTTTTTAATAGATAGAGTGATTCTTAAGGAAGGTTTATATGTATAATACATGCATAATATATTAGAGAAACGCTGATAAATTTAGAGGTTTCTAATGTGATGTCGTAAATAAGCACGTTTTTTTACGCTTATATTGCAAACGCTGGCTGAACCCTACGAGATAGACCAAAATAATGTACTACAGTATTGTTCACCTTAAAAAGTTCAACAAAAAAGTCCGCGATGGTATATGTCTATCTCTTAGGGATAACCCACCATAACCATTTTTTATCCTTTACTAAAAAATGGTAATTTACGAAGTGATTTTAAACAATACAGCATTAATCCTTATCCAATTAAGTACCTTAAATAAATTGTGCATTTATTATAGATCAATATGCTTTTTACAGCATGTAATTTAAGTGAATATTTCCGAAGATATTACAAATTTAAAATGCAGGGACGTAGTTATTGCGGCGCCGCGGCGGTACCGACCCGCGGCCGGCCGGGGTCGGGCGGCGCGTCCTATGAAATAGCGCGTCGATGGCCGCGCTTCGCCCTATAGCACATCATGATTTGCAGCGATCGCACGCGTTTGTCGGAGCTCTCTTGCGAGGAAAATATCAATCTATATCTATACTAATAATAAAATTATTGAGGGCCTTTACCTACGCAATAGAACCCAAAACAATAATTGTAAGAATTTTTGTCTCTTTGTCTTTTTATCTGTGCGTTTGTTTCCGCTAATCTCAGAAATCAATTTTGATGGGACTTTCACTCGCAGTTAGGTGATGTCCATTAATCACGTGAGGCCCAGAGGAGGGAGAGGGGATGTAAGAAAAAAATCACGAAATATCACAAAGTCTCAAAAGTTCCTAAAAACATTACTTGATTAATGAACAGCCCCTATACCTAGCTAATATTATAAGGACCAACTTAGGCTACTAAAAATATATTTATTTTAATGAATAAGTAAAAAAGAGACAATTCTCTTAATATTTTTGTTATTGCGTAATCGCGATAACAAAATATTGTAGAACCCAATAAAATAGTGAACAATTTCTGATTTAAAAAGGGAAGGTATACATCTATTCAAATAAATAAAATTGATGTATGTTTGTAATTTTAAATAAATGCATATAAAAGTATACACGGTACTGACAACAAGATAACGAAATTTAAAATTTTTGTCTGTCTATCTGTCACTCAGTTTGTTTTGGCTAATATCTAAAACAGCTGAACCGATTTTGACGAAACTTTCACTGAACAGAAAGCCAATGTAATAAGGAACAAAATTGAAACCAATAAAATAGTGAACAACATCTAATTCAAATAGGGAAGATATATATTATACAAATATAATAATTTAAAAAATAATATATTTACTGGGTATTTTTTTTACTGGATATGATAGACCAAATCCGAAACTATAAGAAATAGCAAAAAATAATTAAAGGAGTAACAGAGCCGATTTTAATAAAAACTAAAACTATATCATTAGTTTTTTGAAAAATATATTCTCCTAGCCAGAAACGAACACGTTGATTTTGGAAAAAATTAACATTGTGTATTATTGTACCACCTGATACTGTCACATATTATAAGAATCAACTTCAGAGAGGTAATAGTATATAGTTAACTGCAAAATTCTATCAAATTCATACATTAATTAAATCTTTAGTAATTCTTCAAAAAAAAAAAAAACGATCATACCTAAAAGTGAAGTTTTAAAATTATAACGGGATGTTGTAACGCTAATAGCGGGTTAGTACTATAGCCGAGTCCAGTGAAATGTAGATTTTCAATAAATTGATTAATCTTTTTAGGAATTATCTAAACCTACCCAGGTAACGGAGTAGGTGACGGAGACCAAAACAAACGTCACATTCTATCAACTTTGTATAGCTCACATAGAAAAAATTGACAAACATAAAAGAAGTTACTGTGAGTTATTCATCTATACTATAATATTATGAAGAGGAAAGATTTGTTTGTTTGTAATGAATAGGCTCCGAAACTATTGGACCGATTTCAAAAATTTTTTCACCTTTGGAAAGCTACATTATCCCCGAGTAACATAGGCTATATTATATTAAAAAAAAATTAGGGATCCTTACTAAAACTCTAATAATATAACCCAAGGTGTAAAAAAATGACCTGAAAAATTCCTTACGTCGCGTGCGCTGCGAAAACTATTGATGATAGAACAAAATCATTTACTACGACTTTGCAGAACTCATCATTATCTACAAAAAGTGTCGCGACAGCATATGTCTAAATATTATAGTTATGTCACAGTAAGCGGTTTTTTGTTCTAAAAATTTATTTGGTTGCCGCTCACCACGCTCAGCTAGCCAGCAAGCGATGTAGGCTCCATGTAAGCGTCACTGAGGTACGGGAGGGAGTCAATGTAATAAAATAAAGTGCCACGAGTACATTAATAAAAACTATGAATAAAAAAAATCATTAAAAAAAATTCAAACTTCCTTTATAATTTTACTTTTTTTTTTGAAACCCGACGCAAAAAAGAAGGGTGTATGTGTGTGTGTGTGTGTGTGTGTATGTACCCGTGCGAAGCCGGGGCGGGCCGCTAGTTTATGATATATTCCTAACACTTTATTCAACGTAAATGCATACGTAATTAGTGGTAATCAGGTAAATATTTCAATGTTTAGAGATAAAGCGTTCGACGTGTTGTGTTCGTTTTATAAACATTGGATCTGGTCTAAACCCTTAGTTACGACGTATGAGGTTAGAATTTACGACGGTTTGATTACATTAAAGGTTCTAAATTTAAGATTAATTCTTAACTATAACTTTATTATTGAAAAAATATCATATAATATAGTCGAAATTATTATAAAATCGTATATTGGAAAAAATATAGATAAAAATAGGATATGAAAGGATTTTTCTTTAATGGTCTAAAGATTTCGTAATAAAAATATAGACAAAATAAAATGTTATTTGATCTTCTGTAACATGCGACTTGTATTAACATCAAATAATCTTCTAAATATATAAAACAATACTTGTGTTTAATAATAACAATTGTTAAACGTGTTATGTACTCGACTTTTATACATAACAATAATAACTAAAAAAACATACATATAAAATACTCTACGTAACCAAATACATCTCATAGTTTGGAAATAAATTACAAATAAATATAATTGGACGCTGATATGCAATACTGTGTCAAGCCACACGACTTAATTTTGAGACAAGGTCGTCTAAACATGTTTGAACGCATATATATCCAATTTTTATTTTCTGTTTTGATAAAAGGTATAATTAACTAAAAACAAATTGATATAATTAAAACATTTAACTAATAATAAGATTTCAATTATATGGCATTGTTGTATAAATTGCAAAATATGGAACACACTTGAAATTCGAAACATTCAATTAAGCTACTTTTTTCGGTACTTATTTAGTTTAGATGATTTGATTGTTTTTGAATAATGTTAAAAATGACGCGTTATCAGAATACATCAATATCTCCGAAATTGACTTTTTGTAGGTTGACACATTATTGCTAATCAGCATTCAATTATGTGTACTATAATGTTTTATCGACAGTCCATGGGCGCGCATCAAACAAAATAGTATATAAAACATAAGTCATCATATTCAATTTATTATTACACCCATACTTACAAGAATATTCTATTTTAAATTAACTGATTAGTTGATAGTATAATAAATATACAATAATTATTATTGTCACAGCGAGGATATTATTCTAGATAAAGTTAGATAAAGAAAATAAACATCACCAAATTATCCTGCCGATGGTCATGCACCAGGTAATAAGCAACGTTGTAAGGTCAAACTAAGATATATTTTACATCTACTTCCTAAGAAAAAAATAATCTCTTCCATATTTTTCTTATTCTTAACCAACACAATTAGTATTCCTATCTAGAAAAATATTGATTTTGTAACAATATTAAGTGTTTTTGTAACTTCTTATTATACCTATAAGCTATAGTTCTAAGAATGTTTTGTATAAAATTGTGTGATTAGTTGATAGTACGAGTATAATCAATAGCATAGCGAGGACACTATTCTAGGCAGAATTAGATAAAGAAAATATACACCCCCAAATTTTCCTGCTGAAGCTCATGCAAAAGTTAATATGAAAGTAAGCAATATTTAATTCACAAAAATCTTTATTTTACATGTCCTTCCTTAGTAAAAATATAATCTCTTTCATATTTTTCTTAATCTTCACCAACACAACTAGTAATCGTGTCTAGAAAAATATCGATTTTTAACAATTTTAAGTATTTTTATAACTTCTTATAGTATCCGATTTGTACAACGAAAATTGTCTTTTAAATCTTATTTTAATAGTTACAAAACATAACAAAACAACTGTATTAATACTGACTAGCTTTCACCGCGACTTCGTCCGCGTGGAATAGTAAATGCAAATCCAAGATAGTTTATATTTTGGATTTACATTTACTATCTTCATTTCAAACAATCAAATTGATTTTTTGCGTGAAAAAGTAAAGAGTACTGTTTAAATTATTCCTGTGGAAATTTTTAATTTTTTCGGGATACAACGAAGCCTATGTGTTAATCCAAGATATAAGCCATCTTCATTTTAAATTTCAGCCAAATCAGTTCAGTAGTTTTTGCGTGAAAGAGTAACAAACATACATCCATCCATCCACACATACAAACTTTCACATTTATAATATTAGAAGGATAACTTGTTTTGGACATTATAGCAAAATAATAAACTGCTCTTATTATTAATAAGTAGAATGGCCAAAAGTCTTAAAACTACCTTTTAAACACAACATTTTAACTGTATTATTCAGATTGTGACACAATGATTATAATGCGTTTTGATCTCTTTAGAGGGATGTGTGCTTATTACTTTAAGCAATTCATTTCTTAACGCTTGCTCATCGTCTTCATAACCTGACTTCTTCAAAGTCAGCAACACAAACAAATATCCTGGAATAAAATCTTTATATTCCAGAAATGGTTTTAATGCATTCATTTTGTCCATAAGACTAAAATCGAATTCTTCAAACACATTTTTAAAGGCCTTTGTGAATAGTAAGTAAATAGACGGAAAATTATTTGACACATCTTCCTTTAAAAAGTTTACACAAACTTTGCCGAGTTCTGCAGCCGTTTCTGCGAACAGTGGTCTGTATACATCATCTTCGGTAGACTCCGGTGCTAATACATGGTTCACTTTTAGCAACTTATCGAATATCCTCACACAGTCCAGTGACAACTTCCACGTCGTAATGAGAACATAATTCTCTTCTACCGATAAATTATCACATAGCCGTTTCAATATGTCCGTGTACATCGGTATGGGCACTATCATTTTCTTTAATAAAACAATGCCCTTGAATCGATAATCCAACGATAATAACATTTGCTTCAAATTATTTCTAACGTAGTAAGTGTCTTCGTGAATTCTGTCCCACATCGCGAACGCCTGTTCCAATATAGGAACGAAGACTTTGTTATATCGCGCCAGGTGCGCTTCTTCTGTCCTCGTGGAAAGCACAAAGTCAGCAACTTTATAATGAAAGTTGTATTGTTTAGTGCTAAAATTTTTATCGAACGATTCCAAAAACATCCCAGCAACGAAATCATCATCGAGAAACTCCGTCACTTCCCCCATGTTATATTTTAAGCGATTCAGGAGGCCACCACAGTTAGCTTTCGGAGGCAATGACTTTAGAAATTTATAGCTCTTCATCCAGAATTCCGCTCGCACAGATATTGGCACCTTTTCAGCTTTACTGAGCTTCGTGTATATACTCTTATCTTCTTCAGCTGACAAGTTATCCATGAACACGCTTAGTAAGTTCCACATCTCTTTAATAGCCAATGGTTCACTTTCTTTGCAAATAAAATCCAAGGTCTGATTAAATATAGCCGCACGAATACTGCTATTGCTGTTATTTTTCCAAATATCAGAAAACATATTCATAAGTTCGTCGTATTTGAGTTTCGAAAACGCGGTACGGATACCGTGCTTTTGTAAAGACACCGGCGAATCTAATAGTATGGTCAGGTGTTCGCGAGTCTGGACACTGCTCATATTATAAAGAACAGCATTCAATGAAGGAAGTACAAACTGCAGATAATCACCTTTAGCGTACAACAGAACGACAGTAAGCGATGGCTGAGGTCTCGCTAGGTGCATACTCGATGCAATGTATTTGCTAAGGTTGAGCTCCGCATCGTTAGGTTGACTCCAGTCAATTTTAGCTTCACTTGGGACATACTTCTGAAGAAGATTCGAGAGATCATGTTTCTGAAGCAAAATGCAGAGTCCAATGACTGCAGCTTTGTGTGTATTTTTTTGGTCTATTTTGTTTGTAAAGAAATCTTTGTAAGCGTTACGTAAAGATTGCGCCCAATAAATACGCACCTTCTTGAGAAATCGATCTATCACTTTATTGTCGTTGAGACAAAGGGATTCCACTTCACTTTTGTATGTGTCCAATAATTCTGGTCCGTGTTTCAAAGCGTTAATGCAAACTTCTTGAGTTGGGCTTAAAATAATCGACTCTTTAAATAGAAGCTTCCTCCACGATTTTTTAACGTCGTACAATGCAGAAATTTCTTCAGTCCATTTATTTTTTTGACCTATCTGAATGATTTCTTTTATTTTATCCAAAATTATGGGGAAGTCTTCTAATTCCTTCTTCCAGTCAACAAGAAGGTTCAACATATTCGTCAACACTTGGACAGCTTCATCGAATTCCTTTTTATCGTTTATTTCAAGAGTATCAATTTTAGTTGTCAAAAGTTTATGCAAATATAAGAACACCTTTTTCTTTTCCTCTTCAGAAAATCTTTTCTGATACGACTTGAAAGTGTCGAACTGAAACTTATTTTCAATAATATCAGGAATGCTTTCTCCGTGGATGACGTTATAAAGGATTATCGACCTGACACAGTTTTGATCGGGCTTCTCGGATTCGCTGTACACATCCATGCTACTGAAAAGGTCGTTCATATATCCCCACGTCTCCTTATCAAATCTATGGGTGCTCACGTAACTAATAACCAGATTCATAAACTGTACTTTGAATTTGAATGGCTCATTTATATGATTATCTCGATAGTATTTCAGTAGCGTGTGTATATTTTTCATATCTTTTTGAGCGCATGTCAGCATCACTCCAAACATGGACGTTCTCTCCATTGGGTTTGACTCTGAACGGATAAGTTTCTTCAAATCTGTAAAAGCAATATTAAACGGCGCAAACGCGTACCAGCGATAAATGTTTTCTGATTTAGATTCTTTTACTTGCGCACAGCAATACCATACGAACTCATCTTGAGCGTCTTCCTCCTGTTTCTTTTCAATGAAAATTTGTTTAACAAATTCAAATCGATTCTCAATCGGTAAACGGTTGACGAGAGGTTTTATTTTGCTATACGAAAACCACGAGCTTATCTTCTTATTTTTAATATTCGTCGTTATGAAATCTTTTATGTCTTCCCGTTTTATAAACTTAGCGAAAGTTGGGACGTGGACAAATGATGCATATTTTTCGAGGTTTTTTAAAATTCTATCGCTACATTTCGTCATAATTAATTTAGTGGCCTTTGGACCAAATTTAGGAATATTAAAAGTTTGAGCTTCCTCTATAATGTCTAAGTATTCTTCCATGTTACTTTTTAAAAGGATCATCGACGCTCCTAGTACGTCACGTTTATAATATGATGCGTTACTACGCGCGTATACATCTAGACACGAAATTGATTTTTCACACAGTCTTTTAATGAGATGGTTAGGCATGTCCCCAGCGTGGTTTTTTATAATTTTCTCTATCAATTGAATAGAACAATTCGGCAGCCATTTAAAAGCAGCTCGCAAATTTTTCTCTTTATAAAAGTTAAAGAATTCTTCAACGCGCTTTTCATCTTTCAGATTCAACCGAATGTGCAGGAGGAGTTTGTTGAAAGCTTTCGACATCATGTTGGGAGACAGTTGATCGTTGAGATAGTTAGGATTCACTATGTTAGCGTATTGTGGGTCGGTTATGAGCCACGTGGAGCGCTTGACAGCTCGCGACGCGTAGAGCATATCCTCGCATTGGAGCACTTTGATGATGTAATCGACATTCCTGTTTCTGCAGGCTATGTCTATTTTCAACAGGTTGTCCAGATCGGGCTCCTCGTAATTAATATCTGGAACTAGTTCTTGTGGGGCTTCGTTCACTAGTTTATTGTAGTTCCGATGTCTTTGACCCAAGGTGTCTCCTTCTATCACTATCGGCGACATGATTTCTGAAGAAATAAAAAATACGTTTTAAATATATTTACTTTGATTTTAAGAGCCATACACACATACACATTTTATAATTATGAAATTTACAACACTACCTTTTATATTTAGCGATCGTGTTCCCCGCCCCCATTTAAATAACTCGAAATATAAAGTTAAGACACAATGAATACAATATGGCTAACCTTTTTGAGATAGCGGATCAAGTTTTTTATGTTTTACTACAGTATGGGTATCAAATAAAAGAGGATGCTGGGAACAACTTGAAAATTAAAGTGACGTCACTCTAAATCCTATAAATCTAATTTCCAAAGACGTTGACGAACTAATTTTTTTGTTCTTTTGACACAATTATCTTCAAGCCCGCGCCGTCCATACGAGCCAAGTCGTGCGACGCACGACGGCACCGAGTCGAAAAGTCGCCGGGGCTATACTTAAAATTTTAATTTAAAAGACTTGTTGATTGGACTAAACCATTTTCTACTAATATCAACACTACAAAAAAGGCTCATATAAGACCGTTGCACGACGGCGCCGATTAGGCCTGACGCGGGCCTGATTATTGTTACCTGAGTTATTGTTATCAGGTTTCGGAGTTCTTTGTGTCAAGTACGAGATTTAACATATGAATGTAATTTTCGGCTTAGAAACGGAATAATATTTGCTAATTTCGCCGACTTTTCGTAAGTGTGGTGCTGCCGCGGTCAATCCAGCCCTTATATAAGCTATAATCAGTAAACTACTGGTAAGCTCTAAAGAGGCTTTTAAATATGGCTATTTTATTATTGACAAAAAAGAAAAGGATAAGGTTTCGGTACTAAAAATACAGACGAAAAAAAAAATTATTATTTAATCTTCTGTAACCTGCCACTTGTATTAACATCAAATAATCTTCTAAAAATATATGTCGCAGAATCAAGAGGCACGATTACTAGAATCTCTATTGATTAACGTTAGTTGAAAACGATTCTGATGACGAGGTACCTCAAATTAGTGAACTACCCTCGTTATATTTGTGTTTAAGATCAACAATTTTTTTATACTCGTTAATATTACAAAATAAGTTTTTATATATTTACTTCTGTACATAATAAGAACATTGGAACGATCTTATATTGAAATACTGTACGTAACCAAATACATCACATAGTTTGGAAATAAATTACAAGAAAATTTACCTATATAATTGTGTATTCTTTTTTTGTTTACGCAGGGAAATCTTCAAAAAGATACCCGATTCTTGGGGGGGTCGGGTTATGTGGAGATTTATACTCACTAAAACCCGTGCGATAGCCTTCCTCAGCACAGAAATAGACGGGCCGCGGGATCTCTTGCGCATGCGCATCGCGTGTGACGCTCCGCTTGTGGCTGGCGGAGCTCGTGTCAGGAGGGCAAAGGGTGGTCTTGCCCTCCCAATTATATGTATCAATAATTTTTTATCGACGGTTCATTGTCGCGCATTAAACAAAATAGTAAAAAAAAATAAGTCATCAAATTTCATTTATTTTTACACTTTATAGGCTATGAATGTTTTGTATAAAATTGTCTGATTAGTTGATAATACGAGTATAATCAATATCATAGCGAGGACATTATTCTAGGCAGAATTAGATAAAGAAAATATACACCCCCAAATTTTCTTGCCGAAGTTCATTGCAACAGTTAATTTGAAGCTAAGCAATATTTAATTCTTTTATTATCATCTACTTCCTAACAAAAACATAATCTCTTCATACACACAACACAATTAGTATTCGTGTCTAGAGAACATTGGTTTTTTAACACTTTTACAAAAACGCTGTTTTTGCAATTTCTTATAGTTTCCGATTTGTACAGCAAAAATTGTCTGTTTAATCTTATTTTGATAATTACAAAACATAACAAAACAACTGTATTATTACTTACATCTTGTTTTGGACATTATAAAAAAATATAAAAGTGCTTTTACAATTATAGTAAAATACCAAATAACTAAAAATTATCTTTTAACACACGAATAACAGTTTTAAATTTATTATTCAAATTTGTTACAATTATTATAGTGAATTTTAATCTCTTTAGACGGATGTGTACTTATGACGTTAAGCAATTCACTTCTTAATGCTATTTCATCATCTTCGTAACCTGAGTTCTTCAAAATCTGCAGCACGAAAAGATGACCTGGAATAAAATCTTTACATTCGAGAAATGGTTTTAACGCATTCATTTTATTCAATAGACTAAAATCAAATTGATAAAACACATTTTTAAAGGCCTTTGCGAATAGTAAGTATATAGATGGAAAAGTATTCGACACATCTTCCTTTAAGTAGTTCACGTAAATTTTTCCGAGTTCTGCGGCCGTTTCTGCGAACAGCGGTTTATATTCATCATCTTCGGTAGACTCCGATAACTTCGATGCTAATACATCGTTAGTCTTTAGCACCTTGTCGAATATTTTCACACAATCCAGTGACAATTTCCGTGACGTTATGACAACATAATTCTCTTCTAGCGATAAATTTTTACAAAGCCTTTTCAATATGTCCGTATACATAGGTATGGGTAGAATCATTTTCTTTAATAAAACAATGCTTTTGAATCGACTATCCAATAGTAATAACATTTCCTTCAAATTTCGTCTAGCGTAGTAAGTGTCTTCATGAATTTTGTCCCACATTGCGAAAGCCTTTTCCAATATAGGAACGAAGATTTTGTTGTATCGCGCCATGTGTGCTTCTTCCGTCCTCGTGGATAGCACAAAGTCAGCAACTGAATACTGAAAGTCGTATCGTTGAGTGCTAAAGTTTTCATCGAACGATTCCAAAAATATCCCAGCAACGAAATCATCATCAAGAAATTCCATCACTTCTTCCATGTTATTTTTTAAGCGACTCAGCAGGCCGTCACAGTTAGCTTTCGGAGGCATTGACTTCAGAAATTTATAGCTCTTCATCCAGAATTCCGCTCGCACAGATATTGGCACCTTTTCAGCTTTACTGAGCTTCGTGTATATGCTCTTATCTTCTTCAGCTGACAAGTTATCCATGAACACGCTTAGTAAGTTCCACATCTCTTTAATAGCCAATGGTTCGCTTTCTTTGCAAAGAAAATCCAAGGTCTGATTAAATATAGCCGCACGAATACTGCTATTTTTGTTATTATTCCAAATATCAGAAAACACCCTTTTTAGTTCTTCGTATTTGAGTTTCGAAAACGCGGTACGGATACCGTGCTTTTGTAAAGACACCGGCGAATCTAATAGTATGGTCAGGTGTTCGCGAGTCTGGTCACTGCTCATATTATAAAGAACAGCATTTAGTGAAGGAAGTACGAACTGCAGATAATCTCCTTTAGCGTATAACAGAACGACAGTAAGCGATGGCTGAGGTCTCGCTAGGTGCATACTCGATGCAATGTATTTGCTAAGGTTGAGCTCCGCATCGTTAGGTTGACTCCAGTCAATTTTTGCTTCACTTGGGACATACTTCTGAATAAGATTCGAAAGGTCATTTTTCTGAAGTAATATGCAGAGTCCAATAACTGCAGCTTTGTGTGTATTTTTTTTATCTATTTTGTTTGTAAAGAAATCTCTGTAAGCGTTACGTAAAGATTGCGCCCAATAAATACGCACCTTCTTGAGAAATCGATCTACCAGTTTATTGTCGCTGAGACAAAGGGATTCCACTTCACTTTTGTATGTGTCCAATAATTCTGGTCCGTGTTTCAAGGCGTTGATGCAAGCCTCTTGAGTGGGTTTTAAAATAATTGACTCTTTAAATAGAAGCTTCCTCCACGATTTTTTAACATCGTACAATGCAGAAATGTCTTCAGTCCATTTATTTTTTTGACTTATCTGAATGATTTCTTTTATTTTATCCAAAATTATGGGGAAGTCTTCTAATTCCTTCTTCCAGTCAACAAGTAGATTCAACATATTCGTCAAAACTTGGACAGCCTCATCGAATTCCTTTTTATGGTTCATTTTAAGAGTATCAATTTTAGATGTCAAATGTTCATACAAATATAAGAACACCTTTTTCTTTTCTTCTTCAGAAAACCTTTTCTGATTCGCCTTGAAAGTTTCGAACTGGAACTTATTTTCAATAATATCAGGAATACTTTCTCCGTGGATAACTTTGTAAAGTATTATCGACCTAACGCAGTTTTGATCGAGCTTTTCGGATTCGCTGTACACATCCATGCTACTGAAAAGGTCGTTTAAATATCCCCACGTCTTCTTGTCAAATCTATGGGTGCTCACGTAACTAATAACTAGATTCACGAATTGTACTTTGAATTTGAATGGTTCATTGATATGATTTTCTCGATAGTATTTGAGTAGCGTGTGTATATTTTTCATATCTTTTCGAGCGCATGTCAGCATCACTCCAAACATGGACGTTCTTTCCGTAGGGTTCGATTCTGAACGGATAAGTTTCGTCAAATCCGTAAAAGCAATATTAAACGGCGCAAACGCGTACCAGCGATAAATGTTTTGTGGTTTAGATTCATTTCCTTGCGCACAGCAATACCTTTCGAAGTCTTCTTGGACATCTTCCTCCTGTTTCTTTTCAATGAAAATTTGTTTAACAAATTCAAATCGATTCTCAATCGGTAAACGGTTAACGAAAGGTTTTATTTTGCTATACGAAAACCACGAGCTGATCTTCTTATTTTTAATATTCGTCGTTATGAAATCTTTTATGTCTTCCTGTTTTATAAACTTAGCGAAAGTTGGGACGTGGACAAATGATGAATACTTCTCGAGATTTTTCATAACTCTGTCGTTACATTTCCTCATGATTAATTTAGTGGCCTTTGGGCCAAATTTAGGAACTTCATAAGTTTGAGCTGCCTCTATTATGTCCAAGTATTTTTCAATGTTATTTCTTAAGAGGACCATCGTCGCTGCTAGTACGTCACGTTTATAATATGATACGTTATTACGCGCGTATACATCTAGACACAAAATTGATTTTTCACACAGTCTTTTAATTAGATGGTTAGGCATGTCCCCAGCGTGTTTTTGTATAATTTTCTCTATCAATTGAATAGAACAATTCGGCAACCATTTGAAAGCAGCTTGCAAATTTTTCTCTTTATAATAATTAAAGAATTCCTCAACGCGCTTTTCATCTTTCAGATTCAACCGAATGTGCAGGAGGAGTTTGTTGAAAGCTTTCGACATCATGTTGGGAGACAGTTGATCGTTGAGATAGTTAGGATTGACTATGTGAGCGTATTGTGGATCGGTTGTGAGCCACGTGGAGCGCTTGACAGCTCGCGACGCGTAGAGCATATCCTCGCATTGGAGCACTTTGATGATGTAATCGACATTCCTGTTTCTGCAGGCTATGTCTATTTTCAACAGGTTGTCCAGATCGGGCTCCTCGTAATTAATATCTGGAACTAGTTCTTGTGTGGCTTCATTCACTAGTTTATTGTAGTTCCGATGTCTTTGACCCAAGGTGTCCCCTTCTATCACTAGCGGCGCCATGATTTCTGGTCAAATAAAAAAATACGTTATATATTCACTTATATTTAAATACTTTTGTCTAACTTACGCACCGGTCTCCCACAATGTTATTATATCGGTATATTAATCATACCAATACCATACCAAAAGCAATAAATAAATAAAATATTATAACCGATTAATCAATTAAGGTCCCCATAGACGAGAAACAATGTTCCGGGTACTTTTTTGTCCATCGTGATAGAACTGTGGGAACCGTATCGTATAACGCTCACGAGGGACTAAACTACTTCATAAAACAAAGATTTTATTTTGTGACGGACAAAAGTCCAGTGAACAAAGAACAGTGCGCAGGCTTTTATGACGAATTTTGGTATCAATGTGAAACGCATTTAATCATTACTTTTAATATGACGGACATAAAGCTCTTGATCTCATTGCTTCATACTTGACACAGAGAGTTCAACATATTTTTATAAATGGAATAGTCTTCTTTATCTGTTTTAATAATTGGTGTTTCACCTAGGACCAGGGCCGCACCGTCCATACGTGCAAAGTCGTGCGACGCACGACAGCGCCGAGTCTAAAAGGCGCCGGGACTATACTTAAAATTTGAACATTTTTAATATTTACATTGAATTTCGTATTAGAAACTTTGCGGACAAGACTTGTTGTTTGGACTAAATCATTTTCTACTTATATCGCCACAAGAAAGGCGCATATAAGACAGTTGCACGACGGCGCCGATTAGGCTTGGCGCGGGCCTGCCTAGGATGTGATGCCTTTGTCTACATGTCACCAATTTTTTTTATGAATTATTCGACAAATTCAAGTCTATAATTATTAATTCAAAATACATAATTAAAAAAAAGACATAATTATTACTCTTTTTTTTTATTTTCTCTATTTGAATAATAAATTATCGATTGAATTAAAAAAAAAACATCGATTTATTTAATAGCAACATGACGTTGCCCATCTCGCGGCATATACATGCGCAAAAATTCTGAGCCTATGTTCAGAGTGGTCTTCACTCGGCGGCCATATTATATTTTGATTTTGAGGTCAGTTGTTTTTTTTTTTAAGTATAATACTTATCGCAAATCAATATTATCTATTGACAAGATTAAAAAATATGTAACATCTAATTTTACAATATTAAAGATATGGGCAATCTTAACAGTCTAATATTTCAAATATCTTAAAGCTGGTCGCTTAGTTGTTGGAATTCGACCATAGTATCATTAAATTTTCAACCGATTTCAAGATTGACCACAGATAATCTATTCTAAATTCGACTACAGAACAAACAGAAAAGTTTATATGCGTGTGTCAAATACACGGTAGTGTGTGTACTATTTTTTATATTGATTTAATGTATTTTACGCATAATTTTATAAAATTACTAAGTTGCACACCTCACTTCTTCTCCATATAAACTACAAGTGATTTTATGTAAAGAGTGCGAAATTTCATACTCTTCCGTCCTCGCGAGTTATTTTCACGTTCAATGAAGTTCGCAAATTTATACGTACAAAAATAGGTCGACTTCACTGTAAAGCTGTAGATTAAATTAAAATTCTTGTTTATTTGATCTGTGCACATGATCGAGTAACTTTATACGCTAATATTAAGTACTTATGGTTCGTAATAGAATTGGTTTTCGTAAAGTTTTCCTGGATAGCGGATGATCTCACCGAACATTAGAATACGTCTTATTTTTTCTGTACGCCTACTTTTATATTATGTACGCTTTGATATAATACATAAAATAAAATATATACACATATAAAACCCTTAGCTGAATAACACACTAATTACTTTATGATTTAGATGAATAAATATTTTATAATGTTTTATAACATTGTGTAATATGAATAAATGTTAAAAAGACACTCACATTACTACAATTGGTTTAATACTTTTCCTCGTTTATCTGGTTAGGTATTCGTCTTTGCAAAAGAAATTTTAAATAAATTATTATTTTTTTTTATAATTACTTATTTAAGTACCGGCTGCTCACCGGTAGTCAAGTATTCAACTAAATACAGACAATTCGACAGTGACGTAAGAGCAAAACTGGTAAATAGACTCAGTGTTGTCGCTTTAATGAAAAAATCTTTATAATGTAAGAGTTTTGCATTTTTTTATTACTAAAAAAACATAATTATGAAAATTACACGAAGGTTTCACAATATGTAAGGAAGCTATAAATATATAAATACAATTTTTAAGTTCCGTTTTTTATCACTTATTTCGTTTAGTCCATGATGTTAAATAGATGAATAGAATAATGTCAAGAATCAAAAATAATTTTTTTGTGAAAGATCTTTATATTAAAGAATTTTATTTTTATGACTTTCAAAAGTTTCAATTTTAAGGGTTAGTGTACTTTTATTAAAGCGTATAACGAAACTGATTTTCTTAAACAAAAATGGCGTAGTTTGTTGAGTGTCAGTTCAGTGAAAATGTAAAATAAATAACAATGTTTAGACTCGTGAAATGTGTTTTTATATGCCTAACTGTTTTTCTCATCATAATAGAAACATGTGAGTAATAAAGTTTAATTACACCCATTTTGTAACAAAACTATATTTATTATTGTGATCGTAGGCATTTTCGCAATTTTTTTGTATTTTTTCACGTAAAAGGGCCTTGGTTTTGTAATTAAGTAAAACTGTTCACTCAAACACAATATTGTTTAAGGTTTTTTCCTTAATTGTAATAATTATAACGGCGTCATGACATTTTTTGTATGATTTTTTTTTCTAACGTTATAGCTCTTCTAACTATGTAACGGTAATTTTTTTTTATAGCGAAACCGCATTCCTTTCTCTTTAGCCTAATTGTTAAATCTTTTCTTCGTTATATGCGGTTAATTATATAATTATACACGCTAGTAGTTAATATTTACAAACATATATAATTTCTAATAAAAAAAAATAATAATAATGAAATTAAAAATAAACATAATTTAACGTTTTATTTACTTAAATAACTTTATAACAGCATAATTAAAAGTTTACAAATGTTTTGAATGCATTTTTAAATAATATAATTACATATACAAATACAAAAACAAAATTTATCAAAATAATTAAACTGTGATTATAAATTAATGTAAAATGATTTAAACAATTTCTAAAGTTTTAGTATGCATGTTCATAGCTTTACATTAATAGGTAACTTTGAGTGTAAACACTTTAAAAAAATGATAACTTATTTTATTGAATTCTATCTATTTCTTTATAATTTTTTTTACAAAAAGCGGTATTAATGCATCTGCACACTGCCAGCCATCCTTATGATATATAAGAAATATTAGTAGGTGTGTATAAAAATAATGATAAATTATTAAACTTTAGCTCAATTACTAAATGGAGATAGGCTATTTTTCATCCCGCATGTAAAACTGCAGGGCATACGTAGTCATGTATGAGCAAGATTACTTTAACTCGTATTAAATGTAACCTTGTCACCTGTTTTCAGTTACTGTAGATAACAAAGGTCAGTTATTTTTACCGCTCATAAAATATTTACTGAAGGTCTGTAGCTTATGTAAAGTTTCAATTAACATGAACAGAATTATTTATGAATATTATCGATTTATGCGATTCTAGCGTTTATCCTCAATGTTATAATGATTTTGGATTGCTGATTAGTAAGTTTAATGTTAAGAAAATTTTAATTAACATTAGGATGTAACAATAAACCAAGTTTTTAAGTTTTACTCTAGTGACTGTATAGTCTATTTTTCTTTACTTGGCTTCATTTGATAACAATAACCCGAATGAAAACCATGAACGAAAAATTTTTCATTAAAATTTTGCATAATTGAGATGATTCATTTCTATTCATCCATCGATAATGTCTTATCTAACTCTTGTGTGGCTAGAAATACGCCATATTTGTATGCCAAATACGACAAGTAAACAAAAATAGACTATACAATAATTAATTTCTTTGTCGTATTAATTTATTATTTCACTGATAAAATATTTTGTTTATTATTTGATGTATTTTACTTAAATTACTGAACGATTATCAAATGTTCTGAACGCTAACCTAACGCTACGCCATGTTAATCCGACATCGACACAACTCAAACCTAATTCATTAAAAACTTAACAAAAATGGACCTCCTATGTACAAGAATGTAAAATAAGGTTTCTTAATACATTTATATATCTAGATAGACTATATATAAAACAACTCTGTATCTGGTGACAGTAACTATGTAAATTGTGAGTGTCTATGTCACTGTCCGCATTTGTGTCTAGTGCAAGAGCGATGTTAAACAATTGATGTAAATACTATATTGTCTTCTCCAACATACGTGACATTGGCAGAATATTTTGCGCATGAGTAGCGCGGATGCACGCCATACTATAAGAAAAAATAAAAAAATATATAAATCCTGAAACCCCCTCACAACACAATTAGTTTGAACGCATTAATATTAGGAACTAGAATGAAAAATTCCTTTTGTATTAGATAACCTGTTTATTGAAGAGTTTATATGTATAGGCCATAGGACTGAAAAGCAGCTTTACGCTGAGTCTACGACCTTTTTACCGGCATATATGAATGTGTTTTTTGTTTCTGTGTTACTGTATTTAGAAGAAAGAAATTTGTTAATATCCTCTGTGCTTGGTGAATAAACTTCTTTATTATTATTATTATTATTATTATATATCAAAAGCAAACAGACAAATAATCATCATTGAAGTTTTAACACCTCGTAAGTCAAAATAAGCAGCCTTAAGGACGAGCGATAAAACCATTTTTAATCAATAATATAAAATACACATATTTTTTACTTTGTGTACCTAAAATTTGGCATATTATTGAATTATGATGCAGATTTTATTGCTCATTCTTAAAGCTGATAATTTTGACATATGCACCTCACTGACATTATGTAAATTTTATGAAAATCAGTGAACAAAACTTACAAATGGTATCTGATAAGCAATACTGTGTCAAGCCACACAGACTTCATTTTGAGAAACTTGGGTCCAAAGATGTCAAACCTATTGTTAATAGATTTGTTTAAAGACAAATATAACCATATTTTCTTTTCTATTTTGATAAAAGGTGTAATAAAAGCAGATTGACTTGTAAAGAATTTTACCTTATAATTCGTTTTTGAAATTTATGAGATTATTGCATAATCCAAAACATGGAACATGTTTAAATATTCTAAGCATTAGATTAAGAAACTTTTTTCAGTACATATTTAGTTCAGATGACTCAAACATTTTTTAATAATGTTAAATACTTAATGCATTATCAGAATACATGAGTATCTCTTAATTTAACTTTTGTGGGTTGACACATTATTGCTTTTAAGAGTAGAATATACAAATCAACAGACTGTAATTTTTATGTATTATATATTAAGTAAGAATGTTGTTTTTACTTATTTATTATAATTATGTTAATTGAAATCCTGTGTATTGAATATCTTACTGTATTATATTTCTGTAACTTGATTTTCCTTATAAATAATGGTTTTATTATAATTTTGTTGCAAGTTTTCTTGAGGAATTTGTGTTTATGTATAATATTATGTTGAATGGTGACAAGATTAATGATTTGTATGCTAGGGAATCAAAATATTCTTTAAGTAGAATTTCATAAGTACTTAAATTAAAAAAAAAAAGAGAATTTTGAGAATTTTGCTATTAAAATTTATTCAAAATAAACAACAATTTAATAATAATGGGTCATTTCTACTTTTTACTGTTTTGAGTTTAATTAGTTGTAAATTAATTTATTTTATCAAACATACAGTAATATAACACTACACACTCACGGTTAGGATACTATGAGCCTACGTTGCAGGTCCAAGACACATAACATAAACACAAAAATCATAACAAACAGACAAAAGGTCTATACAAATATTTTTTACGTGCGGGGATGACCCGCAACCATTAGTACTCCAGTCAGATAATTATAAATAAAAAAATATAGCTGGTAAACGAACAGGCAGGACACCTGATGTATAGTGGTCACGCCACCCATGGACTTTTGAAGCCCCAAAAGAGTCACAAATGCGTGGCCAGCATTTAAAGGAATAAGAAATAAAAAGAAATAGAAAGTAAGGAAGGAATTGAGGAAAGGGCTAGACTTCACACTGATCTTTGAGATGTAGGTACTGCACTCTCAGTTTAATAATAGATGTAGTAAAACATATATTTTTGATCCCAGGCTCAAGCGACCCCCAGCCACCGTACCTGTCGCTCAATAGTCCTGGGGATACGGAGTACATAGACATCATCGTACGTCAGGAACATGATAACCTGACCCTGGTCTGCGAAGTGCGAGGGGATCCAACCCCGAGGGTCTTCGTGTGGAACTATGTGAACGATAACGGAACAGATAGGGGCAGGTGAGTTTAACATGAAAATAATTTGTAAGACGTCAAAATATCTTGACGTATTTTAAACCAAAACACGGCCGCCGAGTGAAGGACACTCTGAACATGGCTTTCCGAATTGTCGCGCATGTATACGCCTAGAGATGGGGAACGCTATGTTGCTATTCAATAAATCAATTATTGTTTCGTTCAATCATTTATTTATAATTCGAAAAACAATATTATTTTATTCATTTCTATGTGAGAGGTTTATTTAATATCTACACATACCAGATAAAAAAATAGAATAAAAATTTAAACATCAATTGTTGAACAATGATGATTTTATTTGAACAAGTAAAATTAATATTTTTTTATTAAATAAATAAAAACAAGTAAGTATATTATTATTAAATAAAAACAAACTTTATAATAATTATTTCTTCTTTTATAAAAAAATATGTATTTTAATTAATAATTATAAAACTTGAATTAGTCTGCTTAAATCGTAATTTAATATATTAATATTACTTCCTGTGTATTAATCGATTAATTTGTTTAAACGATAAAACACGCTGAAAGTAAAAAATTGGTAATAGATTACCATAATATATGTGTAACATAATTAAAAAAAATAGATAATTTAAATTATTTATTATTATTAACTAATATTTATTTTATTAAATGAATTTTAAAAGAAAATTAATAATCGACCATTTAAAGGATCTCTTGTGTTTATATTAGGCACATCTCTATCTGATTCCTAAAAACGCTATTGCGCAATCACTTGCACGAAGTTCATTGTGGCCAAGATCCGACGGCCCAATAATACATACTTTTTCAGTTCAAAAAAGAGGGTATTATGAATTTAGTGTACGTATCTGTGTGGCTATCTGTGGCGTCGCTCACAAACATATAGACTGATTATGATGCGTTATTTTTGCTTTAAAAGCTATATTGGACGCTGATATGCAATACTGTGTCAGCCACACGGACTTCATTTTGATAAAATGGCGTCTAAAGTTGTCGAACCTATTTTTAACACATCTGTTTGAAGAAGCATATATCCATCTTTTCTTTTCTATTTTGATAAAAATTATAATTAATTAATAGCAGATAGGCTAGTAAAGAGTTTTATCTAATCGTATTTTTTTCAAATATATGAAATTATTGCATAATCCAAAATATGGAACTAACTTCAATATTCTAAACATTTGATTGAGAAACGTTTTTCCGTACTTATTTAGTCCAGATGACTTGAAAATTTTATGTATAATGTTAAATACGATATGCATTATCAGAATACATGAAAATCTCTCAATTTGACTAATTGTGGGTTGATACATTATTGCTTATCAGCATCCATTTAATCTGAATTGATCTTAGCTATATAATTTATGAAGATCAATTCAGAGGTTTCAAGGTTAACAGCTCTTCTAGTTGTTGAAAGGATCTGAGCAACGTTAATTGGTCTGATTGACTTAAAATTTACTATACAATTAATGTTATTAAAATAGCATATTTGCGCAATCCTGACCTGATGCAGAATGATCTGGAGTCACCAGGACACACAACTCCTTACTTACAGCAGTAGTATCATATTGGAGCTCGTTGAACAGGTCTCAATGAATAGATTTTTAGGATTCTTTTACAATTTTATATTATTAATTGAATTTGTTACACTCAAGTACTAATCTTGACCTTAAAAATTTAAATTAAGTATTACAGTTCTAATTGTGAAAAATTAAGGTATTAAGAATAACTAAAATATTAATTTTTGTGATAACAAAATAAGATTTTTTTAAATTGTTTAATCTATTTCGTTGTAGCCTTAAGTGATTCTGCAAATCTTTGAATGCGGTTTTTCTTAGCTTCGAAAACGGTGACATAGCTCCTTTCAAGAAATTTCTCCACCGACCCATTTTTATGAATCACTTGTATTATTCTGAAGCTCTCGTGGAAATGAGAAATTTTAATTGTGAGGTTTCTCTACCGCAGCCACAGCGAAGCTCGGATATGTCTAGTCTAAACTAATATTATCAAGAGGTAAAGCTTGTTGTTTACAGATGTAATTGGTTCAAAATTAAAAAATACTTTATTAAAGTAGGCTTTTAAAAGCACTTTTGAATCGTCAAAACAAGAAACTCGATAGGTACTCTTTTAAAATTTCGATTCAAAAAATTAAAGTTCGATACAAAAGACCTTTATTGATATAAAGATATTCTAAAGAAACATAGACTTGGCTACTTTAACAATAAGAAACTAAGTTAAAGGCTAGGCAATTAAACATTATCAATTCAAGTGATTTGCCTAGCTATATTAAATGGATGAATATCATTCGGGCAGCTAGTTGAATGACGCCGTATAGTAAAGACACTAGGCTATTCATTAAATGGCTAATTAAATGCTGATAAGCAATAATATGTCAACCCACAAAAAGTCGAATTCAGAGATATTGATGTATTATGATACTCCGTCACCTGTTTAACAATATTAAAAAAAAATAATTAATATTTAAAAAAACTGTATTAGATAATATATTAAATATATCAATATGGTTTTAATTCATTATACTTTTATTATAAAAAAAATAAAAAAAGTTGGATACTTCTTCATACATATTTGACATTTTTAAACGCCATTTTCTCAAAATGAAGTCCATGTGGCTTGACACAGTATTGTTCTAGTTCATATAAATAAATAAGAAACTTAAGAAATGTTTTTATGATCTTTGATTTATTGGATTTATCTACTCTCCGAATCTGTGCTCCGAATAGCAGAATACCTATTAAACTATAATGATAAAAAAGTTTTGAAAAAAAAAATCTATTAGGTATTATATGGAACAACTAATAATAAATTATTAAAAAAAATTCTAAGGCGGTACGAATATCGCCGGGTCACCTTATATGTTTATATGTAGTATATTACATAACATTTTTATATATAGTATAAAGTTACAATGAAACTAAAACTGTTGCGAACGAAGCTGTATCCAGTATGTAATAAAATTTATTGAGATCTGACATGGTCTAGTGGTTAGAACACGTTGATCTCAACCGATGATCGCGGGTTTGAACTCCGCTAAGTTTGTTTAAATTCACCTCGAGCTCGGAAAGGATAACCTCATTAGGAAACCTGCATGTGTCGGGAGACACTCTGACATATATCTGGCTCGAAGGACCAGTGTGATGGATTAACCTCTAAACCTTCTCAATAGGAGAAGAGAACTTTGGCCAGAAGTGGGGCTTTACTTTACTTTTTTTTCCTTTTATAATTATACTGCGCATCGTTTTAAATAAAATAATTTTAAGGAGGCTCTTTTTATTATACATCCAATTTTATCCCAAAATTTAAACACTATATTATGGCAACCCTTACGAATAATTAAAGTTTAGGACGCAGCAATAAGCTAAAAAATATGTTTATTATAATTTAGTATTTAGATTTTTTGTAATTATTTACTTAATTGCCAATATTTCCAGGCCCTTCAGCATAGAGCCGTCCGGCGCAGCAACTAGCAGCCGGCTGGAGAGGAAGGATCTGCAGCTGTCGGATAGCGGACACTACATGTGCTCAGCGCCGCCTTTCAGTAGCACCCTGTATATACTCGTGCAGCCTAGAGGTGATGTTGTTTTTAATACCTGAACGAGCTTGTGCTTGGGGACTTTATGTATGTATGTCTACCGATTACTCAAAAAGGGTCTGCAAAAGTACACTCTCTGATTGATCTCATAGAATTGCTATCATAATAAGAACTTTTGTTTTGTTTTCAAATAAAAATAACCCTAAAAGAAATACGAGAACGTACACCATGTATACATTATTTTTGCCTTTCGTGGGTTCGCATTAATTTTTAGAAAATACTTACATATATAGATGAACTATACAATAAAACTTTACTTAATTTCAAATAAAAAAATGATCAAATTCATTAGAGCCATTTCTAAGATACACGTGATATATTTATGTATATAATTAAATTATAGTAGCTTTTGCTCGCGGCTTCGCTCACGCCATACTCGACTTTCCATACAAACTTTCGATACCCATTTGGTCCTTTAGGGGGTGAATTTTGAAAAATCCTTTTAATAGCAGATGCTTCCATCGCAATAACTATCTGGGTGCCAAATTTCAGCACAATCTGCTCAGTGAGAGACAGGGACGACAATATACGAACCGAAGTTAGCCGAACCTCTCTCTGAAGATCGATCGATTGAATGGCGGATTCTGTATGTACATATGTCTACAGGGCCCAAGTACTGCGCGCGCGGCGCGTTCTGGTGCGGCACGCGCTGCGTGCTGCCGGCCTACGTGTGCGACGGGCTGAGGGACTGCGTGTACGCCGAGGACGAGGCGGCGCCCTTCTGCCCGCCCGCGCCCTGCGCGCGTGAGTACCCGCAACACAGACACACATGCACTCAGATACATCCACCGAGACTAATACACAGCCAGGCCAGCCACATACACACCCGCACACACAGAGAAAGACACGTACATACACATACACTCATAGGTACACATGCGACGAACACGTTTGCAATCGCATACACACACACACGCACGCACGCACGCACGCACGCACGCACGCACGCACGCACGCACGCACGCACACACACACACACACACACACACACACACACACACACACACACACACACACACACGGGCACGCCATCATTACACACACGCAAGTATTTGTAAGAATTTGTATTCTAAAAATGCACGTCCTGCATATTTGTTACCGCTGTTACGGCTCTTAACTATCTGTAAGTTTTATTTATATAAAAATAACTGGCGGAACACCAATGACAACAGACAATGTTAAGTGATCACTCGCATATGAACATTTGCAGCGCCAGAGGAACCAGAAATGCTTTACAAGCTTAAAAAAGGGAATAAGAATAGGAAGTGTTTGAGCTTGCGGCTCACTCACTCACCGTATGAAACACTATGTTAACTATTTCACGCCGATCCTCTGTGAGACTGAGGTAAAACCCCAAAGTCTTATTATATAAAAAGTCTTACTATATAAATATCTGTATATCATTACAGGAGCTGATAAGTTGAACTGCTCGTCCGGTCGTTGCATATCAGAATCAGCCTGCTGTCGCCCTGGAGCTCCGCTATGTCGGGAACCAGCCTGCTGTTCTGAACACCGGTATTCTACGCTAGCTGGTACGTATCAACCCCTCTTGGAAGAGGGGGAGAGGGAGATAAAGTAAACTAACTGCTTGTAAATGTCCCATGGTTGGTCACAGGCCTTTCCTATTAAGGAGTTTTAGAGCTTAATCCACCACGCTGGTCCTTCGAGCCGGATATATGTACATGGGTAAGAATATTCGGCACATGCAGGTTTCCTCACGATGTGTACATCTCCATGTCGTCGGTCATCTCGACTATCTATGAAGTTACTGATCTGTCTTGTTTTTGTCATCAGGTTACGTAGAAGTGGAGTTTCCACCGTTGTTTGAAGACAGACATGCACCGGATGACTACGGGTTCATTCAGTCCACCATATACACTGTCACTGGTTGGTATTTTTTAAAGACTAGTTGGTCTTTGCGGTTTCACTCGCGTTTATGATTATTGCTTCGCTCTTAGAAGCGTAACGTGATTTAATATAGCCTATGCAGATTTTTTTTTTTCAAATCAGATTAGTAGTTTTTGTGACATACAAATTGACAAGCACAGAATTTTTATCTCTTTATAGTATTTGAAGGTTTCATACCCAAAGATTTATAACCCAAAACTTTGGAAAAATAAAAAAGGTCAATTTTGGACGCCATAATGTGGAAAAGAATAAATTAAACTCGATGAATTATGTCAAGTGGGCTATGGTTGAGTAGATATTTTAAAATAATTTATAGATTTCTTCTAAAGATTCTCACTTATATTATAGGCTTTTAGAACTGATACGGTACTGCTGACTGCAGATGGTCTTGTAACACAGTGAGTTGACGTTTTAATGAATGAATAGTTTGTATAGTGTCATTTATCCACATTACCGTGTCGTTCCAGCGTGCGCGCTGATCTTCATGATCGCCGTGGTGCTGCTGGTGTCGGCGCTGTGCAAGATGCACATGAAGCGCGCCGCGCTGCGCGGCTACGCGGCCGCGCACCGCGACACCGCGCACCACTACGCGGTGAGCGATATACGATATACATACATACATACATACATATATATATATATATATATATATAAATTATTTAAAAAAATAAAACGATTGATTTTCTAGCAAATAAAATTCTAAATAACAAAATCAATATTAAGAGAAAATATAAAAGATGACAATTAAATGGACGCTGATACGCAATACTGTGTAAAGCCACACGGACTTCATTTTGAGAGAATGGCATCTAAACATGTCAAACCTATGTATTATTAATGATTTTTTTGAATAAGTATTTATCCATATTTTCTTTTATTTTTGATAAAAGGTGTAATGAACTAAAAGCAGATTGATATATTTACTATGTTATCTAATAACAAAAAAATTTCAAATATTTGAAATTAGTGTATAAATTGCAAAATGTGGTGTGCTCGTGAAAATCGAAGCAATTAAATAAGAAACTTTTTTCAGTACTTATTTAGTTTATATGCTTTATTTTTTATTCAATAGTGTTAAATATGGTTGAAACATGATTGCGTATCAGCATCCACTAATCTATGTCTGCGTGCTGTCGCGCAGGCCCGCTGCCCGCCGCGCTACGAGGCGAGCGCGCGCCTGCTGCCGCCGCCGCCGGTGAGTGTCGAGCGTACAGCAGCCTGCTAACGTCCCGCTGCTGGCAAGGGCCTCCACCGCGCTGCTCCACTGCAGGCGGATATACATGTGTCAGAATTTCTTCTGGACATGCAGGTTTCCTTCACCGCCGAGCTCGAGATGAGTTTAAACACTAATTTGGCGGTTGAAAAATCCGTGGTGCCAGCCGGGGTTTGAACCCGCGATCATCGGTTGAGATGGCCTAGTGGCTCTTATATACAGTGATATTATATAACTAAAGATATGCTATAAGCTCGTAGATATAGGCACCCAGATTGCTAAACACTTTGGACGACGTTGCCTAGCAACCGGCTTTTAGTGTAAAAAGCATATTCAACAATAAATTGAAATATTCAACAATCACACAATATATATTCGTGCTGTTACTAACATTACTAACAATATATAATGTATGTTTCCCAGGAGCCCGGCAGTCCCCCTGCCCCCCAGTCCCCCATCGCCGCCCCCGCAGACCCCATGTTCGAGGGCGGCTTCGGGCTAGCGAGGCTCTCCGCCATATTCTGCTCGCGGTACAGGCAGGTGCGTGATACGTGTACAATGAGGTTCCGTACCCTTCGTTTCGTGTACTGGCTGTTTGAATATTTAATATACATTTAAATATGGTAGGAATGACAGAAGAAGATAAGAAGTGAAAGTCGTTTTAAAATATAAAAAAAAAAAATTATAATAAGTTTCTTGAAGGGATATAATATCTTAAACGTGGTTTCTCTCATTCATTATTATCTCGAATCACGAAACTCGATAGTTTCTCTTACATAAAAAAATATTTATATAAAAACCGCCACGAATTTAGAACCTGTTTTATTCAAAATCAAACAAAATACCTAATTCAAGTGGGTTTTTAAAAGTAAGCACTTTTGAATCGTCAAAACAAACAAAGTACTTAAATTAAGGAAAAGCTACAACCATTTCAGAATGTAGATTCTATTGAGAAGAACTGCAAAGAAACTCGATACATACTCTTTTATAATTGTATTACATCTGTTATAAAATAACAAATGTATATATTAACGTGTATGAAATCCATACTGAATGTTATCATGTACATAACATAGGAAGCGGTTCTGAACGTCGCCCGATGGTTCCAGGTGCCGAGCCAGAGCCTCGACGTGGAGATGACGGCCGTGCGGCCGGCGCGCCCGCTCACGCTGCAGCTGGGCCGCTTCCAGCTCAGCATTCCGCGCCTCGCCGGCCGCGCCGCGGCGCCGCGCCCCGACACGCCCGATGTGGCGGAGATCAGCATCGACGACCTGGACTTCGTCAGGCTCAACTCGAGCGACACCTACACCCTCAACGGCAGAACTATTCGGCTGTTGGGGGCTAACTTCGAGAACTACCCCGTGGTGGACGGCTCGAGGCCGCCCCCCTATAACGAGGCGATGAGGTACAAGTACGGACCGCCCCCAGAATACCTGAGTCGGGAGGGAATTAATAGTAATAGTGATTGTACGGAGAACGAGGCGAGGAGTAACGTTGAAATGCCTCCGTGCTATGAGGATCTAGCGTCCGGTGTCGATTCCAATGCGAATATCGATTTAGTGAACGTGATCGATGTATCGGATAACTCGAATAATAACGTCGTAAGTACGTCGGATAATAATAGTAATGATAATAACCTGTTCGTAGACTCGATCGGTAGCGATGTCCCCGAGACCATCAGCTCCGTTATCGATAACTTGCCAGCGATAGATAGTGATGTAAATGCTAACGATACTTACAGTGAAGCATAGTTTTATTATTTTTTTATATATTTTTCTTTAAATAGGTTTATACAGAGTGTAGTAAATTATATTTCATGTACAAGACTTTTTAAGAAAATGAAATTTGCTCCAAAAGCACAATACATACTTTCACTTACTAGAATGACATATTTTTTACAGTTATTTTAATTTTCCAACTAAATGAATAAACAGATTTTGATAAAAATTCTATGGTACCCAGATTTTTTTTCCAAAAGTTTACTTTGCTTTATATATCAAAATTTATTAAAATCGGTTCAGCGGTTTAGGCGTAACAACGCAACAGACAGTTATTCTCGCATCTATAATATTAGCATAGATAGCAATGTTACATCTATATAATATCCTATTTAAAGAAATGTATATACATGTTGAATACCCTAATATATGGACGCTGATAAGCAATACTGTGTCAAGCCACACGGACTTCATTTTGAGAAAATGGCGTCTAAAGATGTCAAACCCATTTATAACAAATATGTTTGAAGAAGTATTCATCCATCTTTTCTTTTATTTTTTGATAAAAGGTATAATGAATTAAATTCAGACTAATACATTTAATATATTATCTAATAAAAAGTTTTTCAAATATTTGAGGTTATCGTATAAATTGCAAAATATGGAACGCAACAAACAATTAATTAAGAAACTTTTTTCCGTACTTATTTAGTTTATATGACTTCCATTTTTTTAATAATGTTAAATAGGTAATGCATTATCAGAATACATAAATAACCCCGAATTTGACTCTTTGTGGGTTGACACATTATTGCTTATCAACGTCCCTATAACAGTAACATCTTCAGTAACAGAAAACGGTAAATATTTATATGCAAATAGCGCTTATTTACGATTATATTACAATTTTTGAAAACGAAATTCCGATTATTTAGTGTTGAACACAACAAGCAAAAACTCAACTGTTTTTATTATAAAGATTTCGATAAATATCCTGTTAGCATATCCTGATAACAGCGAGTTCATTTAATAGTTAACCGCGTAAATAAAAATTTAAAAATAGGCCTCATTAAAAGTGATCAACTTTAAACTTCGAAATATGAAACGTGAAGAACCATTTCCATCAGAACAGCTAACAGAGAAAAACACAATTCACTCGTTTTACTCGTTCGGGAGCTACGATGCCACAGACAGACACACAGATACATAAATACGTTAAATCTTTTTGCGTCGGTTGAAAATTACTACGAAAAATAATGATCTGTATTTTTAGTATGTCAGTCTTCTTGTTAACTTCGATTGGTCTGATTTTATAATAAACTTTCGTATATAAATATAATATAAAATAAATTCGTATGTAAAATATTTAAATATAGTATAATTTTATCAAATTGTCCGTCTGTACAGACTTCATTTTAATTTGATAATAAAAAATATGCAATAAATTTACGGGAATTATTTCTATATGAATATATAAATTGGAAAAAAATTTACTTATTATGGCAGCTAAGTTGCACCACAATATAGTTTATTTATATTTTCATCATTAATTAAATTTTAACCATTTTATTTTTTGTGCTTTATCGAAATTTTTAATTAACAAATTGTTTATTTTTCGGATTTTTCCGAATTAATCGGATTTCCGAATTAGTAGAAATACATTTTACGTCTAATAATTAAACCAGTTATGATTTTTTTAAATAATTCTGTATCTATAACAGCCTGTACATGTCCCACTGGCTTCTCCTACTACGGAGAAGATTAGTATCTAGGAGCTAATAATAATATTTCTAAGTAATAATGCACAGTTAAATCGATGAAGTGCCTTAAACAATGAAATAAGAACTAGTCAGTTATTTTTGCCGCTTTTATGTAAACTTGAAAAAAAAAATACAATATTTTTTTAATAAAATAAAAAAATAAGTTCAACTAACCAGTAATATTTTAATAGTTAAAATATGGAGTTAAAAGTAATATTAAACGTTTTCTGTAATACACATGCAATTGATATAACATAAGGCGAGAATTACACTTGTAAGTTTTACTCCCGTAAGTTAATTCCGTATGTTACTTACGAATAATTTCCTAATGTAAACAATTCCGTAACTTGACTACAGTTACTTAGGTAACCTTTCTAAAGCTGACAAGTTCAAAATATAAGTAAGATCTAAACAGATGTCGACGAATTTGAAAAATTACATTAACCCATTTAGCGCCGTCGTACTCGTTTGAGTACAGTTAGTTTTTGTAAGTTAACATTTATATACGGACGATGCAATACGTCTGTAACTGCTGTACTCGTCCGAGTACACCCTTCTAAAACTATCCAAAATAGGAAAACATTTCTTTTTCCTTTTGTATTTAAATATCTCACTAATAATTAAAAAAATAAAGGATTTTGGTTTAAAATGCTGCTAGTGTTATATTAGCGGTTATTAATGGATTAAATAAATTATATACGATACGTAAGTCTTACGTAAGTTCGTAAATAAGACTTAGGCGAAAATTAGTTGCAAGTGTTGCTTAAAGACTTTCATAAAATTTACATAAATCGCTTATCATTTACACCTGAAAGAACTTACCGCCAGTGACACAGCCAATGTAAGGTTACCTAGGTAACTGTTACTCGGTTACAAAGTTTTAAATCAATTACGAGTGTAAAACTTACAAGTGTGATTCTGGCCTAAGATTTAAATGTGCTCATATAAAATATAAATACAGAAATGTATTAATGAAACGTTATTTACGTTCTTGTACATAGCAGGTCCGTTATTGTTAAGTTTTTAATGAATTAGGTTTGAGTGGTGTTGTCGGACTTACGGCGTAGCGTTAGGTTAGCGTTCAGAACACTGATAATCGTTCAGTAATTTAAGTAAAATACGTTAAATAATAAACAAAATATTATTACCGGTGAAATAAATAATACGACAAAGAAATTAATTATCGTATAGTCTATATCTCTTCACTTGTCCTATTTGGCGGGCAGATTGAATGATTGAATAGAATCATTTTTTATAATGCAAAATTATAATAAAAAAAAAATTGTTCAAAAATTCGTGATTTACGTTCGGGATACTGTTATCATATAAAGACATGTAAAGAAAGTGGACTATAGGCGTATAAAATATAAAATATCGTTAACCAGCCGCCCGGTTTACTAATCAAGACTTGGTTTAACCTCCTAAGACCCCTTGTACAAAATTTTGCACATAATAAAGTTTAGCCAGACCCAGGTTAAAAAAAGGTCATAGTAATAAACGCCCACGGTACAATGTTTTGTACATATTATTCAAAGTTGCCGCATTCCTTTGTGACTCGTCGGGAGATTTTTGCAATGCAAAAATGAGTGCAATTTTTTGAACAAAAGATAGACCGAACAAATCTATGTCATCATATGCTTCAGGTGTAGTCTACACAAGGAAAAATAGTATTACTTATATAACTTTCCGAATTTTGACGTTACAAGGTAAAATCCCTCCGGGCCTGACAGCAAATATTTATTATGTGCAAAAATTTGCACGACGGGTCTCAAGCGGTACAAGAATTTTAAAAAGCTGGGCCTTAGGAGGTTATAACACAATTTTTTTAATACGATTTTCTTTATACAAATTTTCAGTCATAGAAAATTATAACAAAATCTCGCTACGTCAGAATGAGTTGTTTAACGCAGAGTTAGAAAGAGGGGCCGGGGATAAAAGTAGGGGTCAGTAGGTAAATGACAAAAAACGAAGCGATTTTGTTTGTATTATAGCTTAATTCACAATTCACTCCTTCGTTTAATGTATTAGGGCCAAAACAATTATATACACGATACGACGTTACATCGTGGTACATTACGAATTGTTTTATCTTGAAATTACGTCTATTTCTTTTTCCTTTTGCTTTTTATTATGGCGAATAATAATCCAAATGCTAACGCGTCGTCAGTCGAAACCATAGCTCACAGAATAAATAATCGT
The DNA here is from genome assembly GCA_037950945.1 of Hypolimnas misippus. Taxonomy (NCBI): domain Eukaryota; kingdom Metazoa; phylum Arthropoda; class Insecta; order Lepidoptera; family Nymphalidae; genus Hypolimnas; species Hypolimnas misippus. The sequence goes on from JBBEEQ010000021.1 coordinate 3,667,939, forward strand.
AGTTTTTTAGTAAAGTGTGTGTAACAACGAAAACTTCTGTTAAAACCGTATCGATTTCTCGTATCGTGTGTAGCAAGCTTTGTACAGTTTACGTCCGCCATGTTGATCTTTTTTGACGTCACATATCTACTGTGACACTCCGGGGAAATATAAAAATGATACATTACAGTACAAAATCGTTTTCCGAAGGCTACAGGTCACAGTGGAACGGATATACCCACTAGTGATGTGCCGGATCGCTAAATAAGTATATCCGCGGATACGGATACGGTTATCCGGTACACTGCTAATACCAACATACACGCGAATACTCATACCCTCCAATGTGTGAGTCGGGGAAAATTTTCGATTCAAATCCAGTGACGTTTTTTAAGAGTATTCACGGCCTACTACCCCCTTTCCCCTCCAGCCCCTCCACCCGCATAACGCAAGAATGTCCTACCTCGATTCGAAAACAATAAATAAATAACAAGACCGACCAAAAATGCTTTACAATATAACGATTAACATCCTATATAATAAATGATGGAATATATTACTATAAATATTCGTGATTGGGTCATTTTGTTTATAATAAGCGTAAAATAATCTTCAAAATGTATCAACAATATTTTTAAACTATAGATGTTATTTGATGTTAAAAATCTGTGTCCGTTCCCTGGTATGTTAAGTCGTTAATTGACAGCTCAAATATAGTCTCGCCTATCTATAGCTGGTTGGTCTACAAAGTTCAAAAATTATATAAAGAAACGTTTGTGTGTAAGAGGTTATTATAATATTAAAGATTTCATAGATGACGACACACCTCGGGAATAATGCGATCGCTTCCAGGCTGTCTCAATAGATTACGTAAGTCCCGCTGAGTTTCTTCTCAGGTTACAGGTTATACTTTTCCGAATCCGTGGTAGATTGATTTTCTCGACGTTCAAATAGAGAATTTAAATTCCTATTATGAATAAAAATATTTTGTTTTTCGCTATGTAACGTCGAGCAAAGCGGCCGGCATTATGGATGTCGAAATCCATGAGCTTATAACATATCTATATTAATACAGCGCATGTCATCATTACCCTCGCCTGCGACGCTTGCTGCCACTAAAGTTAAAAAAAAGTAACAGCCTGTACATATCCCACTGCTGGGCAAAGGCCTCCTCTCCTATTAAGGAAAAGGTTTAGAGCTTAATCCACCACGCTGCTCCACTGCGAGGCGGATATACATGTGTCAGAATTCCTCTCGGCACGTGCAGGTTTCCTCACGATGTTTTCCTTCACCGAGCACGAGATGAATTTAAACACAAATTTAGCACATGAAAAACCAGCGGTGCTAGCCAGGGTTTGAACCCGCGATCATTTGAGATCGACGTGTTCTAACCACTAAGCCGTCTCGGCTCAACTGCCACTGTCACTCGCCAATTAGTCGTATTTTATTAGCATATTTCTAGTCGAATTGAAATACTCATTATACAATTATACCCGGCTGCGACATGATAAAAATATTTTCAATTCACTTCTTCTTTGAAAAGGAGGTGAATTCGAAGTGGATTTTTTTATGTTACTTCAGAACTCCGTCGTTTCTTAATGAATTTTGAAAATTCTTTTTTTTTATTATTTGAATGTAAAATGTATATAAATGTACACCTAGTGACCCACTTAAACTCAAACAAAAAATTTCATTAAAATGAGTTCATCCGTTCAGGAAGAATTCAGTGCAGTTTTTACTGCAAATCTTTGAATGCGGTTCACTTAACTTTAATGTAGATATCGTTCCTTAGTACGAATTTTTTTAATTTTTTCGGCTTTTTCACCAAACTCGGTAAATAACAATACCTTCTTTAGTAGTGTCGTAGTCGGGTAAACATTCTCATTTTTATTGCCATCGCTGCCCACGCGAATTATTTACTGCCAATATATAATAAAAATAAACGCTTATTATTATAATAATATTCAAAATATTTTTATAACACTTTACCGCGAAAGATAATAAAATTAAATAAGATATATTCTTCTGGAAATTGCTTTTGGGATATCATTATTAATATATAATAATATTTTATAATATTTAATCTGTTGCAATGAATAATTAATAGTTATCTAGACCTTGAACGAGCATAAAGCTTCCAAAAATTGACCAATTGAGAGACGTCAGCATACAAGCTTAGTCTCTTATACTATTGGCGACACTGACGTGACGCCGAAGCTTACATTTTATATTCGTCCAATCAGAAACGTGGAAAGAGACAATTGTCTGCAGTTAGTGAATTCTGATTGGTTACTTAAAATTTACTTTTACGTAGTCTCTTTTGCACCCTTTCGTCTATAAAATAATTATATAAACGAAATGACCCAATATCAGCCATTATAGAAATAAGTACTTAGACAATTGTAAATAGTAATTTGTATCACTTAGTTTTAGTCTGTAATTAGTTGTAAGTTTTTTTTTGCACAAAACGTCACTTAACTTCGAAAGATTACACGTTTCGACATTTAAATCTGTGTTAAGTTTTAAAATATAAATTTTTAAAACGATGTTAAGATGACAGTTTCTGTTTATGGCAACATCGAAGGTATTTTTTTTGGAATGATTTTTAATTAATTCGAAATTTTTAATTAGGTCTAATTTTTTGTTAATGGGACCACCCTTGAGGTATTAGCCTATTTAATAAAAATAATATTCATTAAGATTTTTCTAACGTTAATACAAAGAAGGATGATTTTTGAATTATTTTTTTTTTATCATTACGATTTGTAATATTTTTCCATAAAATACAATTCACTCGTCCAATTTAGGAGATTTAGCGTTAATATAAACACACAGCTTACCAGCAGATCTTAAAAATTTAATTGTTAAATAGTTTTTTTTTAATTACTTGCCACATGAGAATGATTAATTGTCCATTATTGAAATCATTCTTTGAAATATATTAAAATTAAAAATGTAAATATACGGTTTACATTAAAAAGTACATAATTATGTTTATTTTAAGTTATGTACTTAATTTTTTGAATTGTAACATCACACATGTGAAGATCCCCGCGGACTACAGACTTATCGAAATATATTTCTGCAGATGTCTTTGTATAGAATTTAGTCTGTGTAAGAATTTGAACAGACTAATTGTTGGCCGTTAAAAGACCATGTGACATGAAAATGTGTAGGCAAATTTTAATTTATTTATTTGTAACTGACAGCGTTGTAAACACAATTAAACTAACAAGATATAAGTAACTAAAAAAATTAAAAATCTTCATACTCTAGCTGCTTCATAAGCAAGGGGTCACAACGGTTCGTTAGTTTACGTCCGCCATATTGATTTTTTCTGACGTTACATAGTTTGTGATATTCTGGGGAAGAATACGATTCCAATGATACCTTTCACTTTAAAATCGGCCAAACCGTTTAGACTACAGGAGGTCACAAAGCAATGGTAATACAGACACGTTAAAATCATTACACTCCTTCTGGGTCAGTCGAGTAAACACGTCACAGGCTTTACAGCGTTGCTAAGTTCAAAATACATAAATTAAAAATTGTCCATATATTTGACACATTTGTAGTCACTATTATAATAGTAAAATTAAATTTACCGAGTTCTATAATCTGCGGGGGCTCTTAAAAGTAGCCATTTTGAAATAAAAATTATTTACTAAGTCGCTTGTAAAATTTATTTTGTGATAATCTGTGAAGGGAATTATTATATGATGTAAGTATTATTGTTATAACGTAGTTGTATGCACACGAACAATAAGAGGACATATCACATGTAAACCACGGCTTCCCACCCGCGCGAATGTTTTTGAGATTATACAGGGTGGCGCAAAAGTAATATTGTATGAATTGGCTGCTATTTTGTTATAAAGGTAAAAAAAATATCTGTTTTCTTAAAGAAATATATTTGAATGTGCATTATTGGTTACATTAGTTGGATAAATTTCGTGCACAATTGTGCTCGTTTTTACGGTATTTTGAATTGTTGCTCGCATAGATTCGGCTCCAAATTGGTAATCTTTTCTTTGCTTTCAAGTCTTGCAAGGTCTGTGGCTTATTGACAATTTATTTACTATATATCTACAATATAAATATAAAAGCACACGTTTAGTGTCATCTGCCAAAATTGCGTCCAAATCAATTTATGACATTGCTTTGCGGCACCCTATATATAGTTAGGTGTCGTGGGGGTTGTGGGAAGGAAGGCGGATTCTTATATTATATTATTAATCAATTAGCTAACCAGCTATATTAAATAAATTCATAGATATGTCTATATAGACTCGGTATTACCCTCCAAAAATTGATCAGTCTGTAGAAAGTGTAATCCCCTCCCCGATTCCTTTCGTCAGTTCCTTTTTCTCTTTCATACATTTTTCTTTTCAAGCTGGTTACACAGAACTGCTAATGCTTATGGGCGACGGTGATCGCTTAACATCAGGTGAACTGTTTGTTTGCTAGATATTTTTTATATAAAAAAAGAAAGAGATAAAACGAGTTCGAGACGATATCTGTCTCTTTTCTGCGAGTCTATGGTTGGTGGCGACAGTGACGTGACGCGACCAATCAAAATCCCAGAAAGAGAACTGTTGTCTTCGTTTGTCTTACCCTTTTTCGCATTTTTATGACCCAGTCTATATATCTGTATCTATGAGTTAATTTAACAGGAGACATTAGCATACTAAATTAGCGTGTTTTATTAGTGTGGATGATTTTTCATTAAAACGGGTATATTCTTGTTATATCTTACAATGTTATAAAACAATTAGAAACAAAACGAACGTGAAAATATAGCTAAAGTTATATAACGTGTTAGTTAATCTGAACACACCATACGGCGGGAATCACACTTGTAAGTTTCATTCTCATAAGTTATTTAAAACAACTCTGACTTGGTATTTACCTATATAACCGTTCGAAAGCTGTGAAAGATAAAAAATAAGGTACTGACAAATTCTTTTAAGTTTAAAACTGATTTATGTTAGTCTGTGAAAACTAAACATAGACATGACACAACTCTGTAAAGGTAACAGTTACCTAGGTAACATTACAAAAGCTATAACTGTCAAAAATAGGCATTAAACTCAGAAAATTCTTTCAGGTGTAAAGCAGTGATATACAGCTCATATAATTCTTTCTGAAAGTCTTCGAGTAAAACTCAAGTGTGATTCTTGTCTAAGAGATCAGTACATATCTTTATATTTTTAAGCCTATTACTATATGGGTAAGTTATTTTATGTAAATTTCAAACATTGAATGTGTAACGGTGATCTTTAAATAACTTTATATAAATAAACTAAATTTAAACGTAATTTTTTCGATGTTTCCTTATTTATATAGAATGAAATATAAATGTGAAATACGTTATCGATAAAGAAATAAGTATATAAGTAAACAAATGTATGTTTATGTAATTTCAAGTTACGAAATCACTGTGTATATATTATAGATCTGTAGCGTCATTCTGGCATCAGTTAATCCGATGATTGTCAGAATGACGTCAGACTGACCCTAGGTAATCCGGCTCCTATAATGTCCGGCCTCACTGGTCCAATATGTAGATTTTAAAAAGGGGACTGGTAGTTTTTACTGCCTTTAGAATATTAACGTTTTGATATGTAATTTGTCCGAAGTAGAATTTGTAGAAATATTCTACAATCTGATATTCGTATCGAAAACGCATATCATCATGCAATTTGTCGGATTACCGCGGGTCAGCTGTAGTCCTCTTCAATCTAACATCGGTCAGTTCCATGCGTTCAAAGCCAGGGACTGAACGTATGACATACTTCTAAGATCTTTTAGGAATTTCGCATTCCTTTCTACAATGACGCCGAGCAACGCGAGATGGCGTTACTAGTTAATATGTTACTTGATATATATTATATTGTTATAGTACAAAGTCCAGCCTTTAAAATGCCTTACAGCTGTAATTATAAGCGAATAAAATCTATGTTTCAGAAATGTTGTTTCATTTTCCCGCCTATTACTATTATTACTACAGATAATACTCATTTTATTAATGATTAGAAATAAATGGTGAAGAATTGAACACATGTGGACGCTGATAAGCGATACTGTGTCAAGCCACACGGACTTCATTTTGAGAAAATGGCGTGTAAAGATGTCAAACCTATTCTTAATCAATTTGTTTGAGAGTACGAGTATATAGATCTTTTCTTTTTTATTTCGATAAAAGGTATGATGAACGTAAAACGGATTGATAAAATTAAAAGCTTATATATTTTATTTATTTATTTTTATTTCAATGCTTTATTGTACAATACAAAAGTATTAACAAAAGGCGGGCTTAATGCTACTGCATTCTCTACCAGCCAACCTTATAAGTTATTTAAATATATGATATTATATAAATTATAAAATATGGAATGCACTTGCAATTCGAAACATTAAGAACCTCTTTATTATCTAGTTTAGATATCTTTTTTTTAAATAATGTTAAATAGGTGAATAATGGAATTAGGCGTTTTTAACACACGCATTCATTACGGAGATAAATCTTCTGTTTATTGTTAATCTGTGATGAATGAACTACACACTATATAGTTACAATAAATACGAATGAGAGGTTATTATGCGTTTACGCATCAACAACTAAAACAATCATCTTTATATGTGTAGGACACACGTTGGATGTGTAAATGCATTTATTCGAAATATGGCATATATGTTATACATAATGATAAACTGTTTAACTGAAACAATTTAAACCAATTCAAACCTGGACAATCAGTGCCATCTATTATCTTTTCCTTAAACTACGTCATTCGACTATTTCACACAATGGGCTCTAATAATAGAGGGTGCGGGGTAGGGAAATCAATAGGCGTGATCCCGTTACGCATCCGAACATGAATGGTTTCGAGATAATACATCACTGGGACACCCATTCACTTGAGATTTTGTAGTAAATCTCTATTCATGAGGCGTATTTTTGAATAAACGATGAATTACTGAAATGTGGTTGTAAAATATATTTTTAGGCGATACTTGGAAAATGTTTAAATTATATTTTGAATGATTTAAGAGTATTTACTCTATTAAACTCAACTGTCGATGGAAATAATTTTGCGTATTACGCGTTCAACGCCATTTTAAAAGGATTTAAATACGTAGATATAATAAGTATTAATTGAAATAGTCACAGAGTAAAAAAATACATCATCTTCAAAATTCAGTATAACATTTTTTAACTTTACCTACTGATATTTATATAAATTTAAAAAGTAGATTTTTCTTCTTTAGACCACCCTCAAATTAAAAGAACAGAATCTCCTCTATTTATAAGTCATTTTATTTCCTCGCTGGGGAATGCATTCACGCATCCCACCTAGAGAGTTAAGCGGGCATGTGGGACTCCTGATGTGACATAAAGCACCAGAGGATCGCTGACGCATGCTATCATGACCGTAAGAAACCTCTTCTAAGAAGGCTTCAGCATCTTCACTATCCCTTCCCTTCTCCGTAAGCTTACAACGCACACGCGACTCCCCTGATGCACTAAATCATCAGGTGCTTTTTTTAATAAAAAAATTAACGGGAAAACGAGCAGGTGGGACATCGGAAGTTAAGTGATAGCCGCCACCCATGGACATTTACGGCACCAGAGGAACCAAAAAAGCGTCGCTGGCTCAAAAAGAAATAAGGGATATAAAAAATAAGTGGAGGGGGGGGGGTATAGGCTTTATCAGCTTCTCTCGAAACGCAGCATATTAGTGTTATGTGATGTCTGGGGTTCTAGTCACTAGTTTACTTGTAATTATGAATATATTTATGAGAGTGAAGACAAGCGATCTATCCTAGAGAGAGGGTGTACTGCCGATATATAATCTATATATGTAACTAACTGATCAACGAGCTACCACAGACAAAACATATTCATAACAATTAGCTACTTTACGCAGATCTTCTATAAGAGTGAGGTGCCGCCCCGATCAAGTCCCTTTTACGAGCTGTTATCAGTGGAACTAGGTCTACCTTTTTGAAAGGCAATGCCAGTTATTAAAAAAACATTGAGATGATGAAAAATAAAGAAATTTTTTGAAAGGTAAAGATTGAAAGGGCGTGAAGTAAGGGTCAACGACCTTTAAAGATCGATACTTTGTAATCTTTTAACATTCAACTTGTTAAAATATTTCTGAGCTTTCAATATTTCGTGATGTTTAAACATTTATTTTTTAATTATGTCTACACTTTATTTTTTATCAAATACCTCTACAATTATGGGTACTTCGAATTTACGACAGCTGATAATTTCGTAGATTCATTTTCTTGACGTTCAAAAAGAGAATGTAAATTTCTATTGTGTTTAATTAATATTGTTTTAGTATTTAATACAATACCGTTATTTTTTTATTCTCAACTAATACTTGGTATCCGCGACTTCGTCTGCATAGAAGAATTATTATGAAAAGCCTATTCCTTTCACAGATGACGGGTTCGACATATAAACTACCTTTACCTATTTCATCCCCTTAACATTTTATTTTTGTGAAAAAAATGCCTATGTCCTTTTTAAAAGTTCAATCTTTCCTTATACCACCATAAATTAATATAATATATTATTCATACAACGATTTAGGCGTGAAAACGTAACAAGAAAATAGTCAGAGCTACTTTCTCATTTATAACTTCCATTTGTGTATTCTTCTTCTTCTAGTGCCGTCTCCTAACGGAGGTTGGCGACCATTAAGGCTAACTGAACTTTGTTCACCGCTGCTCTAAACAGTGATGCAGTACTCATATTAAACCACTGGCGCAGGTTTTTAAGCCAGGAAATTCTACGGCGGCCAGGCCTACCATTTGTGTAAACCGTTATAATTCAAAATATTTAATTATATTTTGTAACTATGAAATGCTACTTCTATACTATTTGATGATAATCTGTACCCATTTCAAATTTTGACAAGTTCCTCAATTAATTTATTGGCACAAACATATTCTCGCCTGTCATACTCATTCGCTAACTGGTTGCCGGGCAACGTCGTCTAAAGTGATTAGCATTCTGGTGGCCAAATTCCATGAGCTTATATCATATCTGGACGCTGATGAACAATACTATGTCAAGCCACACGGACTTCATTTTAAGAAAATGGCGTCCAAGCATGTATTCTTAATACATTTATTTGAAGAAGCATATTATATACATCGTTTCTTTTCTATTTTGATACAAAGTATAATAGTAGAGAGATTTATCTAATAATATTTTTTCCAAATATATGAGATTATTGGATAATCCTAAATATGGAACAGTTTTCAGTAAACATTAGATTAAGAAACTTTTTCCATACTTATTTAGTTTAAATGACTTAAAAAAATGAATAATGTCAAATACGTCTGAAAAATAATCGGAATAGATCAATATCTCTAAATTTGACTATTTATAGGTTGACACATTTTGCTTATCAGCATTCATCTGTAGTTATTTAGTATCATTGGAGATATTACTGTATTTCAAAGTCGAAAAATATCACATCGCAATAAAATTCACGAGTTTGATACAGCTCGAGTCTTATCACTTATCACGTTATCAAGAACGAGAAAAATGTTTTTATCAATTATATTTTATCACTAACTACGTCTTGTGGTCTTCGCGACTCAGTGCGTGTTACATCGTTTGCTGTTTGTGGTCACTACTTCGGTTTTAGTTTTCGTATTTTAATATTATAAAGAGGTAGAATTTGTTTCTACGTTTATATGTCAATTAATCTTTGAAACTATGGATCCGATTTGATAATTAATTTTCTGTTAGATAGCCTGTTTATTGAGGAAGATTATAGTATGAGATTATGCTACGTAGAAAAGCAGTAAAGGCGAGAGAAACTTATTAAGTCTTATTAACTATATATGGATGCTGATAAGCAATAATGTGTCAACCCACAAAAAGTCAAATTTAGAGATATTGATGTATTTGATACTGCATCAACTATTCAACATTATTCAAAAAAAAAATCAAGTAACATAAACTAAATAAGTACGGAAAAAAGTGTCTTAATAATTGTTTCGTATTCTAAGTGCGTTCCATATTTTGCAATTTATACAATCATCTTAAATATTTGAAAAATATTTTATTAGATAATATATTAAATATATCAATCTACTTTTAATTCATTATACTTTTAAAACAAAAAGAAAAGCAAAGATGGATATAAACTTCTTCAAACAAATTAACTAAGAATAGGTTCTACAACTTTAGACGCCATTTTCTCAAAATGAAGTCCGTGTGGGTTGACACATTATTGCTTATCAGCGTCCATCATTATATTTTATAAGAATAGCGGGAAAACTCACAGACAGGACATCTGATGTTACGTGATCACCCGACATAGACATTTGCAGAGGAGACACTAATGCGCTGTCAGCTTGAAACATAATGTGGTATGAAAGGGAATATGAAGTAAGAAAAGGAATGGGGAGTTTTTCACTGTACGAAATGCACAATTTTCATCAAAATTATTTCAGTAGTTTCGTTTTAAAATCAAAACTGAAATAAGTATGTATTCAAGTGAACGAAATTACTTATTTAGCGCTTGAAATCGATCCTTCTTTTTACAAAGTTCTGTTTGTAATTTGTAGCCCCAAACTTCCATGCCTCTAAATCTCTCCACACACAAACATAAGTGGTCGAAAAGAACTTAGATTAATTAAAATTCTAATATTCACTCCATAAATATTGAATGCAATTATTGTAATTTTTACATAGTTTTACAGGAACCGATGATTCAATCAACGTCGATCACAAAATTGTGTGGAAATGAATTATTCAGATTTTTTACAAAGTGTTATTAAATTCATATATTAATTGGACGCTGATAAGCAATTCAAAGACAAGCCACACGGATTTCGTTTTGAGAATATGAGATGGCGTCGAAATATGACAAACCTATTCTAATTATTGTAATTATATTACTTTAATTTTTTTTTGAATAATGAATAACATCAAAACACAACAAAGAATACATCAATATCTTCAAATTTGACTTTTTGTAGGTTAACACATTATTGCTTATCAGCATCTAATTGAACCTTAACTAGTTAATACTTTAAAATTCAAAACTCAAAAGTGAAAATTTGAAATCAGAACATGATGTTTTAGCGCCAAATGCGGGTAACTACATAGAAGTTTACTTCGCACATGCAAAATTCGCTCTCTCTTTATTATATTTATACAATCGACCCGCCCCGTCTTCGCACGTGTGCAATATAGTTATTTTTCATCACATTACGAATCTTTTAAATTCTCGACTTGTAAACACTGGTTTGGTGTTAATAATTTAATGTTAAATTGTAGTAAAATTAAATGTACATATAATTTACTACGTCCAATGTACAAGCCTCTGTATTTATAAATGGGGAAAGGTTGGAGCCTGTGGAAACTACAGTATTTCTTGGTATCACTGTAAATTCCAAACTACAATTGGACCCTCATATTGAAAGGTTAGCGAATAGACCTAGTTCTGTAGCTCTTGCTATAAAAAATTAAAAAAATTAACAGACGTTGAAACGTCACGCTGAGTTTACTTCAGCCACTTCCATAGAGTGCCTTATGGTATACTATTATGGGAACATGCAGGCGATGTTAATACAATATTTGTTCTGTAGAATAGGGCTATTTATGCAATTTATAACCTACCTCATAAAGACTCCTAAGGAGAAAAATTTAAAGAAATTAACAAAAAAAGTCACGCTGAGTTTCTTTCGCGGTTACTTCTTAGGTCTGAGGTTACACTCATTCCAAAACGTGGAAGATTCAACATTCTTGACGTTCAAAAAGAGAATGTATTTATTTATTACCTTTTTCGAATAAAATTATTTTGATTTTGACTAAATCAAATCAAAATAAAAAAATACGTTATTCAAGTAGGCTCTTACGAGCACTTTTGTTTCGTCATACATGAAAATAACAAAAAAAAAAATACATAAATAATGAAGTTCAGTTCGGAACGCAGATTCTACCGAGAAGAACCGGCAAGAAACTCGATAGTTACTCTTTTAACATATTGTAAATAGAACACAGTTTATTATACAAATTAATTATTTATCCTGTACGAAATTCAGCCTATATTACTTATCCGATTTCAAAAATTCTTTTTGATTTTGATAGCCTGTTTATTAAGGAAGGTTATATAATATAGCCTACATTACATCACGCAAGGACTCACAGGAGCGATGCGGTAACCGTAAACGCGAGTGAAATCACAAGAGGTAATTAGTGTATATACATGAAGTTTCCTCCTGGATCACTTTGTGTATTGATGAAAACCGCATTAAAATCCGTCATGCCGTTTAAAAGATGCGAGCGTAGAGACAGCGGGTAGTGACTTTGTTTTATGCTATGTAAAGATATATAAGATTCATTAAGATGCCGACCGAGCCAGTTGAATCGTGGAACAGCAAATAATGTTTATCAGTATACGTATAATCTACATTTCTTTACTTGTGTTTATTTTGTAACAATACAAAACAAAAATAAAATTAATGAAAAAAACATTTTTTTTTTTCATTATGATTTAGCATGATAAAAAATGATTCAGTTCAATTATTAAATAGATAATTTCGTAACGCTTGTGGCTAGAAACACGCCACATTTATCTGCTAAATAAGACAAAGAAAAATAGAATATATATGTATTGTATTTTTTCTGAATATGTACTGAAATTGATGGTAGCTGGGTCGCGGGGTGGTACCAGGTGGATAGGAAATCGAATGCCCTTTAACCTTTTTAATATCATAGGTTTTTTTATGACATAATAAGTAGGCAAAGGAGCAACGCATTTCACTTGATAAAAGAGGTTGTTTTTTTTTTAATTATTTTGAAATATTATATTTATATATGTAGGTATAATTCTCAATACTTCCATTAAGCACTATGTTGCCCGCTGTTTGACCTCATCACACACCTCCATAGTTTGACTCGAAAAGATCTCTATAGAGATAAGTCCACCAATGGCTAGATATTTACTTTGTAAGATACTATATAATTACTTAGTGCAATAAAGAATATAATGTATTATTTTATATAATATTCAAACATTAACGATGGGAGATACTACCGGACACACGATTAGTCTTAAGCATATCTTATATAAATAATAATAGTTTTTATAACACGAATTACACTTTTAAATAAATAAAATAAAATTTATTTCCAAGATTTTTTTTAGAATTTTCGCTCAAATGTTCATTATTATTTTAATGATATACAAATATTTAGTTAAATATAATATATAACATATATTGGCCAATTTACCTGGTCTTTATATTATATATGTATTTTTATCATTTAGAGGTCATGTTATAACAGTTATCTTAAGCAAAATGTTTTTTCTTATCACCATCTCATCGAACATGATACAAAAACTGAGTTATCTACATATCAAAAGCGAAAAAAAAAAGTAAAAATGTTTTTTATTTAGTTTTTCTTGAACCGTTAATAAAATGTAAAACAGAAATATTTTTATGATTTAATATATATTCAGAATCGTTTTAAAACGGTTTTCAAATACACAAAAATTGAAATATATTCCTTTTGTACACTGTATTGCTTTAAATTTTTGGTTCAGTACGAAAAATCGATAGCTTCGTCTGACGTACACCGTAGTTCTGTAGAAGGTTTGAAATTGCCGCCTATGACGTAAAACACACCTCTGACGTCACTCGACCCCGCCGACTACCGCCATCTCGCTCTAACAAATTAATGACAAAGCCGCTTGAATGAGAGAGAGCAGCCAGCGTAAGCTGTGAATAAAGTACTTTTTTCATAACCCAACGGTGTTCAACTTGAACCTTTCGGATAGATAACCAATCGCCGATTACATTATCTCGCGCTATCACTTGAACGATGTCGTTGCCTTTAAAACACATATCTAGATAAAATTATTATAGTTTCAATATGAGTTACAGCTTCGCGTTTCGCGTTCGGTTATCTCGTTTTGTTTTTGTTAATGAAACGTCGCGGGGCGGCGTTGCACCTCCCTGTCGAATGACGTGAGCGCGGAGCGCCGCCGCGGCAGAATAGCGAACTAACTCCAGTAAGTAGAAATCCGTCGGGAAGTACGCGGGTCTGGCGCCCGCCGCGCTCGCCCTCGACAATGGCTAGCAACATTAAGCCGATGCACAAGACCAAACACTTCCCGATCGACCAGCTAGTATGCGTCGGCAACTACGAACTAGAAAAAACCATCGGCACGGGAAATTTCGCCGTCGTAAAACTGGCCACACATTCGATAACTAAGAGTAAGGTGGGTATCAATCTCGCTACGACGCGTATTTCAGTGATTTTTGTGTCGTAAACGTTATGGATCTGCGTCTTTACATATGTGGCTTACCAGTTCCTACCGGATCGACTTGTCAACAGTGTTCAGTGCGTGTTTGTGATCTGTGATCGGTTTTTTCCACTAGTCGAGTCGCGGGTGTATTTAGCGGCGCCCAGGTTTGCAATGTAGCATTGAGAACTCGTTCCCCGAGACGTAGCTGGCTGACTGATGGGGGCGAGAACGATGGAACGTGTTTTGTGGAAAAAAATAAAGTCGACACCCGACCAGTTTCGCGGTGCATTGTTTACTATACGCGGCCGTACACTGTATGCACTTTTTAACTCGGCCGCGTTATAATCGAACTTCAAAATTTTCTTTAGCGAAATTTTGTTTGCAAACTTTTTTTCCAAGTACTTTTTTTTTCGTTAATTTATATTGAAACGCTAGTTTTTTCGCGAGAAAGGAAACGATTGACCTCCAAAATGTTTTTGCGACAATTATTTTCAATTGAGAAGTTCATTGGATGTCCTCCGTTCAATTATGGTGTCAGTCGTTATTAGAGATATTAAAGTCATCTCACTTCTCTACACAGCGATTGAAACACAAACGTGAGAATGATTCTGACGGCCGATTTCTTATAAGAATCTTATTGTTTCTAGTTTTCTCTTTATTATTATTCTAGAGAAAGTTCTCTTTGACTTCTGTATAGCCTTAATTATCGTAATGTGGGACAAAATAGGGACAGCCTTTTTTAAAAATGGAATAATAGTTTTAAAAAAGTTGATGATTGTTATTTTTTATTTTATAACCTTAAAGTTGACAGCCTAAAGTCAAACTTTTTTACAATATAATGTGTTATAACAAAAAAAAAAACAAAATAATTAAATACAATACCTTCAAAATTTACTGTGTGAAATAAAAAAAAATTACATTTGGTTTCATCATCAATTTTTTGTTTGCAAAGTTTTATAACAATATTTATCTTAATATTATGTTGAACAACAAAGGTCTTAGTCAATGATTCCATTGCAAAATAAAAATAAAACTTAAATTACAATTTTACGGCA
The DNA here is from genome assembly GCA_037950945.1 of Hypolimnas misippus. NCBI lineage: Eukaryota > Metazoa > Arthropoda > Insecta > Lepidoptera > Nymphalidae > Hypolimnas > Hypolimnas misippus. The sequence continues at coordinate 3,683,267 of JBBEEQ010000021.1, forward strand.
TTGCTAATATATTTCATAGGAAAATGACAATTAGATTGTAATAACAAAATTTGCTATATAGTGGTTTACAACCTTGGCCTTTTCCCACTAAGGAAAGAAAACAGGGAAAAAAATAATTTACTATATAGTGGGTAGGAAAGTTGTTGATCGTAGCATGATATATTACTGTCTGTAACTTACTCCAATAAGTATAATATCGAATTCTAAAAGAATTTTTTAAATTATATGGTTAGATGTGTAAAAAAACTCTAGCTTTAAATGTAAGTATTCTATTCATGTTCTACAATGATACGTAATATTTTACTAGTTAAGTATATAATTAATAATTTTTTTTAATGGAATTGAAAGTATCTTTGTATTAAATTGAAAGTATCTTTGTATTAAATTGATTTTAAGACTCTGCCTTACTATAAAAAAAGGAATAAAACTATGTTCAACATGTGTCTAGTTAAATAGTGTTTAAAAATTAAACATTGTTTAAAATCTTGTCTAAATCGCTTTATTGCATGTAAGTAAAATTGTAAAAAATCTTATTAATAAAATATCACACATATTTGACAGCTAAAATAGGTTTTAAGTATCTGTTAAAAACACATAAGCATATGTTTATAACATAATTCAACCATGTTTAACTTGAAACTGACTTAACCGGGGATTCGCAGTTTGGGATTTTGTAGATATGCGTTTAAATTATTATTATTATTTATATAGTTTGGTAGTTTGAATTGTTTGTAGGTTCTTTTTGCAGTAGAAATCAATTGCCAAATCTGTTTTAGCTTATAATTTATATATATACAAATAGGCAAATAAAATAGTGAAGTTAGTTTCACTTTGTTTGACAATAAAAAAAAATCAAATAAATTTTGTAAATAGCTTAAATTCGTAACTATAGGTAAAGACATATAATTCAACATTTTCCTCAAAATTTTCAGTAATGTATATAATTGAACTTTGACCAAAGATTTGATAAAAGACTCATTTTGAAATTGATGTTTTAAAAGTTCATTAATTCAAAAGCTTATATAAATAAGGTATGAAATTTCAATTAATTAGCATTGTGATACCGAAGTCAATTCATTTCCAAAATAATACTAAAATAATAATATGTGTATAGATATTTAATTTATATGAAACTTAAAATTAACAAAATAACTACAGTAATTTAATTAAATATGAATGCCGCAATACCTAAATCAGTCAACTCCAAATTAGTTTAATTTTAAAGAAATTCTTAAATATTATCTAAAATATAAAAATCAATTCAATTCAAACATATCCTATTGTGATGAAACTTTCTAAACATATCATGTGCAAGAAAATTATAGTCAGAATAATAGACTTTCAATTATATTATATTAACTTACACTTAACTTCTTTCATACAGGCCATATCAAAAAATTAGTTAGACGGTCATCTATCATAATAAAATTATATTAGTGCAAGCATGCCATGAGAAAGAGCATAGTACTTTTCTTAAAGTCATTTTTACACATTTCATTAACGAAGTTATAGAAAACTTTAGTCGATTTGACTTACTTTTAACAGTTACCAAAACATTAAAAACAAAGGCTTATGTTAATCCAATGTCTATTAAATGTAGTGAGATCATTTACTGGACGAATTTGAAGATTGGCTAAAAATTTCATAAAAAAAACTAACAATTTTGTTGTCAATATATGCATTCATAACATTGATTTTCATATGTATAGATGGTAATATACATTTATTTATTATTAGTTGTTATAGAGACAATAGACATTAGTAGTATAATAATAGAAAATTTCAACACTGCTCATTGATTCATGAGACAGCTAAAAGACATACGGACAGCAGACGTAAAAGTTTAATTATTACGAAACTGAAACTAGCAGCTAGCAGCTAGCAGCCAGTTCTCACGAAACTAATACAAGAAAAATTTAGTACTTTGTTCAAATTTTCATATCTCTGTTCCTAAACATCGGTTTTGGTTAAAACTTCGCACAAGTTATTTTCATATTATTAAGAAAAAATTAAATAATTTTCAAGAGGGTTACTACCCTCCTTAAGTTTTTTAATGTATATATACTTCAGTAGTAGTTTTATCCTGTTCAAATTGTCCTATCTCTGCTCGTAGACACTAGATTTTCTTGTAACTTCACATAATGTCCTCTCATATAGTCTAAAGATAGCACAAAAAAATTCACGAGGGATACCCACCCCCTTCATTTTTTATTTTTTTTTTTTCTTAAAAACCACGTCAATTCTTTGTTTAAATTGCCATATCTCTGCTCGTAGACACTAGATTCTCTTGTAACTTCACATAAACCCCTCTCATATAGTCTCAAGACAGTACGAAAAAATTCACGAGGGATACCCACCCCCTTCATTTTTTATTTATTTTTTTTTTCTTATAAACCACGTCAATTCTTTGTTTAAATTGCCATATCTCTGCTCGGAAACACTAGATTTTCTTGTAACTTCACATAAACTCCTCTCATATAGTCTTAAGACAGTACGAAAAAATTCACGAGGGATACCCACCCCCTTCATTTTTTATTTATTTTTTTTTTCTTATAAACCACGTCATTTTTTTGTTCAAAATGCCATATCTCGGCTCGTAGACACTAGATTTTCTTGTAACTTCACATAAACCCCTCTCATATAGTCTAAAGACCGTACAAAAAAATTCACGAGGGATACCCGCCCCCTTCATTTTTTATTATTTTTTTTTTTTCTTGAAAAATAAGTCAATTTTTTGTTCAAATTGTCATATCCCTCGTGATTTTTTTCGTACTGTCTTTAGACTATATGAGAGGGGTTTATGTAAAGTTACAAGAAAATCTAGTGTCTACGAGCAGAGATATGACAATTTGAACAAAAAAATGACGTGGTTTATAAGAAAAAAAAATCAATAAAAAATGAAGGGGGTGGGTATCCCTCGTGAATTTTTTCGTACTGTCTTTAGACTATATGAGAGGGGTTTATGTGAAGTTACAAGAAAATCTAGTGTTTACGAGCAGAGATATGGCAATTTGAACAAAAAATTGACGTGGTTTATAAGAAAAAAATTAATAAAAAAATGAAAGGGGTGGGTATCCCTCGTTAATTTTTTCGTACTGTCTTTAGACTATATGAGAGGGGTTTATGTGAAGTTACAAGAAAATGTAGTGTTTACGAGCAGAGATATGGCCATTTAAACAAAAATTTGACGAATTTTTGAAGAATAAAATTTGAAAAAAAATGAGGGGTTGCGATATTTCTTTTGAGTTTTTTATATAATTTTTTTTTAATACTAATTGCAATATTTTTGCCAAGTTACAAAAAAAAGTAGTGTACAGGAGCCGAGATATGAAAAGTGAACGAATACGAATATCTTATTAGGGGTAGCATTTGAAAAAAAATACAAGGGTTGATTGTCACATTTAATTTTTTTATTATTATTTCGAGACAGTATTAGAGGGAGTTTCGTTAAGTTGTAACTAATTCTATTGCACAGGAGCCGTGATAAGAAAATTTTAAGACATATTTTTCCTACTTTTTGCTAGATTAAAATAAAAATAAAATAAAAGGGGTTGAACATCCCCCTTGATTTTTTTTTGTACAATTAGAAGACACAATGAGGATAATTTGTGCGAAGTAACAACTAATTCTGTTGCGTAGAAGAAGAGATATGAAGCGTGGCTGCTAGTTTCAGCTTCATTAATTATTACATCCTATTGGGTCCCATTGTCACCTTTCGGGTGTGGAATCCTAAAAACTGAACGAAATACTATTTGACATTAAAAATCGATAAAACTTCTCCTTTGAAAAGTTTAAAATTAACTTTGAAGAACTTATTGACTTTTTAGCTTAAAAAATGTTATACTCAGTCGCTAGCTGGGCAACGTCGTCCAAAGTGGTCGTCATAGTGGATGCCAAAATCCATTATAACGTATCTATGGTTATATAATATCATTGACGAAAATGCTTATTTTATATATGTTCTCATTCTATCTTCCATAATACATAGAACATAAATGAATTAACATAAATACATTATAAAAAAGAAACTAAAACGAACATCACATGATTGCGCCTATGTGTGTGTTTGTATAAGAATATACTACATAATATCATCTTAAATTTTTATTTTGTGGTAAATAGAAGCCAGTTCAAATTTTCACACAATAAATAATACTCGTGGTCGCCTAGCGGTCGGAACTCGACCGTTATTCGTTAAATATTCAACCGATTTCAAGATTGACCACAGATAATTTTTTTCAATTTGACATAGACTTAAAAATAAACAAAAGTATAGGCGCGTGTGTCCCAATTGTGCGTGGTGATGTGTATAACGTTTTTTTTTATTGATTTAACGTATGTAATTTACCAGCGAAATTGTTACCGTTCCAGGATTTATTACCCCCTAGCGTCATTATAAGGGATAATTTTTTTTGAATTTAAGGATAAATAAAAAAAAAAAAATCTCCATACAAACTTTACTACCCCCTTGCACCCCAGTGTGGAATAATAGTTCCCCGTTTTCTATTTTACATTTCATTACTATCACACAGAAGTATGTGTATTAAGTTTTAAGTTAATACGACCACGGAATAAGATTTTGGATACAAACGTTTTTACCCCTTTTCACTCTCTTAGGGGTGAATAATCAAAAAACCCTTTCTTAGTAGATGTCTGTAACTTAAAAGCCGCCTACTGCCAAAATTGAAAGTTCATAGCTCCAGCGGTTTAGGCTCCCCGTTGATGAATCAGTCAGGACAAGTAATTTTATATATATAGATAGATTAAAAAAATATCGTTGCTCTCTCTCTATTAAACTAAAGTGTGTGAAATGTCATACTCCTCCGTCCACGAAATTATGGTGAAAATGGAAGAAATAATGAAATAGATAAAAACTACAATGGAGGTTCCGTATATAAAGGTTTTTTAAAACTTTTTTTTTGCCGACTTCCAAAAATGGAGGTTCTTAATTGTTGGTGTACTTTTTTATGTATGTTCAACGATTACTCGAAAACCGCTGGACCGTTTTAGTTAATTCTGTAGTCCATAGAATTTTTACCAAAATCGGTTCAGTAGTCTGGTTTTAAAATCAAAATACCCCAAATAAGTATGTGGTTCGAGTAATTGAAATTATATATTTGCTTATGAAGTCATATCCCTTTTTTATAAAGTTTTATTTAAGTGTCAAAAGTAGCCTACGTCCTTCTCTTAATGTTCCAGCGGTTTAGACGTTAAAACGTCACAAATAGACTGATAGCAGAGTTACTTTAGCATTTATAATATCACTGAAGTAGACTTGTAGCTCATTCACTACACCGGCAGTAAGTACCCACTCTACAGCAGCTCCTGTAGCCGCCTTTCGTACGGTGAGACCCATCGCTGTTTCACTCCCGTTTATTATTACTGCTTTTCTTCTATTAGCCGAAGCATGATTTAATATAGCCTATAGCCTTCCTCAATAAATAAACTGTCTAACACAAAAATTTCAATTCGAACACGTAGATGCTGAGATTAGCGCGTTCAAACAAACAAACACTTCAGCTTTATAATAGTATAGATTTATTTTTTATTCCTTTTTAAGCTGGCAACACATGAGTGTCCTCTATGATGCTGCAAATTTGTTTATATCTAAAAATACCTGCCAACTCAGGACACCTCATGTGAAGTGATCACCCGTACATAGTCATTTGCAGCACCAGATGAGCCAATGCGTTACCAGCTTGAAAGGGAATGTGAGATTAAAGGAAATAGGACGTAATATAAGAATTTTGGGCGGGAATTAGGCTTCTCGCTCTCCTATTCATCGTAAGAATCGCAGCTATTTTGACTACTTTACGTCAATCTTCTGTGAGAGTGCGGTACTGCCCTGTCGGGCCAACTTGTACTCGACCGGTTACAGCTAGGCTATCTGAGTATAATTTCCATGTTATCATGTTAAGCATCAGGTATACCTGCTCGTTTGCCAGCTATTTAAAAACAGACAAACAGACAAGCAAATGATCCTACAAGGATTCCGTTTTTCCTTTCAAAGAACGGAACCCTAAAAAGTATATTTTATTAAACGAGAAACGAGATGGCCTAGTGGTTAGAACTCGTCGATCTCAACAGATAATCGAAGGTTCAAACCCTGGCTAGCACCGCTGTGTTTTCAAGTGCTAAATTTGTGTTTGAATTTGTCTCGAGCTCGGCGGATAAATACTGACACATGTATGTGTATCCGCCAACTCGCAGTGGAGCAGCGTGGTGGATTAAGCTCTATAACCTTCCCCATAAATGGAGAGGAGGCCTTTGTCCAGCAGTGGGACATTTACAGGCTGTTATTTTACTTTGCTTTTTTAATCCTAAAGTATAGGAACAAATAATAGAATTCAGTAGTACATAGTTCTGAGAGCAGTAACCACACACACAATTTATTAACACCTCAATATATAAATAGCTCGGAATCATATGTTTACTTTCATGAATGTTATATTTAACTCAAATTGTAAATATTTGTTATATAATTAACAGACTACCAAAAAAAGGAGGGGGTTCTGAAATTTATCGGAGATTTTTTATTTTTCTTTGTCGTTTACTCGAAAACGGTTTTATCGTTATGTTTAATTCTTTTTATATTTGAACTAGCTGGTCTGTGATGCCTACGTCATAGTAGCTTTATGTATGCAAAGTCTCAGCCCGATCGGTTTAAAATAGACAACGTTTCATACAAACTTTCATCCCCTATTTTATCCCTTTGGGGGTAGAATTAATCAAAATATATCTATATATGTCATATCTACCTGCATGCCAAATTTTAGCCCGATCCGTCTAGTGGTTTGGGCTGTGCGTTGATAGATCACTATGTTAGTCAGGTAAACTCCTATTAGCCTCATAGAATTTTCATCAAAATCGGTTCAGTAGATTGGTTTTAAATCGAAATAACTAGAATAATGTAATGTAATATGTCATTTAAGTAAACAAATTGAGATATTTCGGTTTATGAAGTCAGTCCCCCCTATTTTAAAAAGTCTTGTTTTAAAGCTATATTGTTTTTAAAGGGGTTCTCAGCATTCTATTAATATTATGAATATTAAAATTGGTGAGTGTTAGTAAAGCCTAAAATGTGTGAATGATAAATTGAATATCATAATTAAATGTATTCCTGTAACTTGTTACGTGAAAATACGAGTAGGAATGAAATAAGACTTAAAAAAAAAACTGACTTAAAAAATGCAATTTTGTTATATACTAATTCCAGTTATTTTCATTTAAAAATCGAACTACTGTACAGGTTTTGATAAAAATTCTATGGGACCCATCTAAAAGCATACACTTTTGCAAAATCGGTCAAAATCGGTTTAGAAATGTGTGAGAGGCACAAAATATTAGGTGCGCGAGTTCAGCTGCCAAATTGATTTATGCGTTAATTTTTTATATCTGTAAATACATAACGATTTCAATTCAATTTCTTGGATGCTTAATTTCAAAGATAAAAGTCAAATTTTAATTCTTTTTACAAGCTTTTAATTGTCTTATTTTATACACTAAGACAAATGATATTTAAAAACTGTAGTCTATTCTTCTTTACTTGTATTATTTAGCAGACAAAGAATGCCACGTGACAAGAAGAGTGCTAAATGGGACTGGACGGTTATATTACTCGACGTAGACCAAAGAAAAGATGGATGGATTGCGTAAAAGGTGACATGAGTAAGAAAGAAGTGAGTATTGAGATGATGGCTGATAGGAAGGAATGGAAGAGAAGAATTGTGATTTTTGTTCCGGATAATGTTACCAAAATAAAAATAGATTATAGATATGTTTTCGTACTCTTTGACGTTAAAAATCTACATATTTCCGTCTTAGACAACCTTTTCAGTAGACCTCTTGGTCCAAAATACTCGCCTGTCATAATCAGTTGCTAGCTGGTGGCAATGACGTCTAAAGGCCGGCATTCTGGGGGCCCAAAATCCTTGCGCTAATATGTTCGCCATTGTATATGTATGTCATTGACTATTATTTTAAAAAAATCGCGTTTATTATTTTTTAATAAAATAAAAATATGGCACACAAAACAGTCCTTGAAACTGTTTAAATAAAAACAAAAAAGTTATTCCAAGATACGATAATTATTAGGGAATAATATTTGCTCTGTCAACGATAATAATTATTATTTGTGTTGGCAACACTTCAGAGTAAATGGCGGGAATTTTACTGACACCTGATTTTCCCGCGTGTATGTTTACAAACATTTTTTGGATGCTAATAAGCAATAATGTGTCGATCCACTAAAAGTCGAATTCGGACTTATTGATGTATTTTGATAATGCTTTATGTATTAAACGTTATTTTAAAAATTTCAAGTTGTCTAAACTATATATGTATAAGTACGGAAAAACGTTTCTAAATTTAATTTGTCGAATATTAAAGTGTGCTCATTATTTTGTAATATGCAATAACGTAACCTATAAATGGACGCTGATAAGCAATATTGTGTCAAGCCACACGGACTTCGTTTTGAGAAAATGGCGTCTAAAGATGTCAAACCGATTCTTAATAAATTTGTTTGAAGACGTATATATTCATCTTTTCTTTTCTATTTTGATAAAAAGTATATTGAATCAAAAGCAGATAGATTTATTTAATATCTTATCTAATAATAAGTTTTTAAATATTTGAGATTATTATAGAAATTGCAAAATATGGAACGCACCTGAAATTCGAAACATTGAGTTAAGATACTTTATTTTCATACTTACTTAGTTTAGATGGCTTGAATTTTTTTGAATAATGTTAAATAGGTGACGTAATATCAAAATACATCAATATCTCAAAATTTGATTTGTTGTGGGTTGACACATTATTGCTTATCAGCATCCAAATATATTTGAAAAACTTATTATGAGATAATATTTTTATATATCAATTTTCTTTTCATTCATTATACCTTTCATCATAATAAAAACGAGAAGATGGGTATATACGTCTTCAAACAAATTTGTTATGAATAGGTTTAAATCTTTAGACGCCATTTTCTCAAAATGAAGCCCGTGTGGCTTGACATAGTATTGCTAATCAGCGTCCATGTAACTTTCACACTATTGTAGTTGACGTCCAAAATCTATCCCCATTTCTAACTTTGATAAGCTCGTCAATTGACTAACAGCAAAACATTATCCCCCTTCTAGAATAGTCGAGTACAAAGTCCTAGCAATTTGTCCTCTACTACAATTGCGGTTTTTCTTATCTGTGAAAATATTAGACAATAAAAAAAACAGGCAATTAACGCCTGAAGAGTAAACCACATTATTGTATTAACTTTATTTATTATGTCATAGCTTCATATGTAAATTTTATTATATTTTATTTATGATCTATACTAATATTTATAAAGCTGATGTTTGCTTAAACGCGCTAATCTCAGGAAGCTTCGGATTGAAAATTATTTTTGTGTTAGATGGTTTATTTATTGTGAAAGGCTATAGGCTATATTACATCACGCTATGACTCATTGGACCAGTCACTATGAAAGCGAGTGAAACTGCAAGGGGACAGCTTCGTTCCTATCAGTCGTAGCGTGATGTAATATAGCATATAACCTTTGCCACCAAACATACTCTCTAACGCAAAAATAATTTTTCTATATGTAATTAAAGTTTTTGAGATTACGAATTACATACAAGCTTACAAACTACCTCGTTGTAATATTATTATAGAAAATAATATAAACAAATTATGCCTTATTTTATTTGTGACTAGCGGTTTCTTGTACCGTAACCTGCGTTTATGGTCACAGCTCGGCTCTTTTGAGCCGTAGCGTGATGTAATATAGCCTATAATATTCCTCAGTAAACAGGCTATATAACGTAAAAATATTCTTTTAAATCGTTCGACATTAGTGCAAACAAACTAACAAGCTGAGCTTTATATGTAAGTATATTAATATATTTTATTTATATTTCAATATAGTAATATAAATCATGCATAGATTTAATAAGCAAAAATAATTAAAAAAATACTTATATTAAAAATTAAGTTTTAATCAAATAATTTTGATAAAAAATAAAGACATTTAGGCGCGAAAGCATTTGTTAATTTTTATTCACATTCGGCACGCGTGATATTTTAGACAGATTATAAAATAAATGTTTTGTAAAAAAAAATTTAATCGACTTCAAATAGATATGTATACACGTGATTGCGACAATTGCGACTCATTTGTAGGTAATTATTGAAACGTTCCCATTGTCTATATCCAAAGATACAAATATGTCGTCTACTCAAATTAAATCAAAATATGCTTTATTCAAGTAGGCTTGTACAAGCACGTTTGAATCGTCAATACAGAAACAAATAAGAAAACAAAAAACAAATTAATTTACCACCGGTTCGGAATGTAGGTACCGAGAAAAACCGGCAAGAAACTCGATAGTTATTCTTTTAAAATGTTTTACAATACATACATTTAAGAGTTACAAATATATTAAATGCCCTGTGTGAATCCAGCTTATACTAAATCCAAGCATCTTTATCAGCTATGTAATCTTGAACAGAATAATATGCTTTAGCTATTAAGGACTTTTTTATATGTACTTTAAATTTATTATTTGTTAACTGTAACACTTAAACTGTCTCTCAAAAATATCCATTTAATTACCGAAAACCTCACCCAAACCGGATCAGTAATTATTTATATTACAGTATTGAATAAAAGCGCGAACTTACAATTTACCAAGGGGACAAAATAGGGGATGAAAGTTTACATGAAATTTTGTCAATTTTAGACCAATCGAACTGGGACTTGGCATGCATAAAGCTATGACGTAAGCAGCCCAAATATCGCAGACGAAGTCGCAAGCACCAGCTAGTCATCTATATAATCTTGCACAGAATAATAAGCTTTAAATATTAGCGATTATTTCATATACTTTACCCTTGTTTCAATCCCTTATAGCCCTTTTTCGCATTATTAAGCCTGTGTCCTTTCTCAGAATAGACTCTGTACCAAATTTCATTCATATCGGTTCAGTAGTTTAGGTGTGATTGCGTAACATACAGACAGAGTAACTTTCGCATTTATAATATAAATAAGGATTGCATTCGATTGTACACTTCGTGAAACAACGCCATTAGTAATTTTGTTGAAATTAATCTCGTGCAAGTAATTTAAATTTCACTAATATTATTTTAAATGTCAAATTAAAAATGCGACAGCGGGGACCGAAGCCGTAATTTCGTGTCACGTGCTTTATCAACTGAGCTGTGGGCCGCTGGAAATGTCGAAATTGATTTGCGTAAAATAATTAGTTTGAGAATTTTCTTTGAAAAACAGTAGATTCTATATAAAAAGTGTCATTATGTATTTCAGCGTATAATTTTTTTTCCGCGACAAAGTCTTCTATAGTCTTCTCTAACATAACAGTATAGGTAATCTATACTAAAATTATAAAGCTGAAGAGTTTGTTTGTTTAAACGTATAGCTCAGGAACTACTGGTTTGAATTGAAAAATTATTGTGTAATATAGTTTATTTATTGAGGACGGCTATAGGCTATATTACATCACGCTACGATTAATAGCAAAAAAAAGCAGTAACCATAAACGCGAGTGAAACCACAAAGGACTGCTAGTACATACATATAGCAAAATTCATAAAAATTAGTTCAGTGGCTTAAGTTTAACAAATAAGTAACTTCTTAACTTCCGACCCCAAAAAGAGCGGTGTTATATGTTTGACGCGTGTGTCTGTGTGTCTGTGGCATCGTAGTGCCGTACCGAATGCACCAATTTTAAATTCGGTTGATTTGTTTGAAAACTAATGTAATCGATGTGGATCTTAGCTATTATATTACTAGCGGCCCCTGGTGGTGTCACTCTTAACATAGGACTTAGATACATACTTTCAACCCCCGTATTATCCCCTTAGGGGTTGAATTTTGTAAAATACCTTCTCCGTGAGCACTCACGTCCTCAAAAGAACAACCATGCAAAATTTGCAACTGCTAGCACTTGTAGTATCTGAGATTTCGTGATGAGTGAGTGAAGATCTTCTCTAGTTGTTGAAAGGATCTGAGCGACTTCCACTGGTCTGATCGACTCGAAATTTGCTACACGATGAATGATATTAAAATCACATAGTTAGGTAACCTTGACCTGATACTGGATCATATGCACCAGAGGTATCGTTTTGGGGCTCGTTGAAATGGTCTAATTGTCGGCTTCTTTTTTTAATTTTCAATTTTATGTTATACATTTATAATATATGAGGCGCGATGGCCTAGTGGTTAGAACACGTCGATCTTTTTACCGATGATCGCGGGTTCAAATCCCGGCTAGCACCGCTGATTTTTCAAGTGCTAAATTTTTGTTTAAATTCATCTTAATGAAGGAAAATATCGTAAATCCACCCCGCAGTGGAGCAGCGTGGTGGATTTAGCTCTAAACCTTCTCCTTAATAGGAGAGGAGGGAGGCCTTAGCCCAGCAGTGGGACATATACTTTACTTTACATTTATAATAGTATTTGTATAGTGTAAAATTATATTTGAGTGATAGGTTGTTGCAGTGGGCACTGCTGCCGTCTGTAGCCCGCCGTCGCGGGTTCGATCTCCACTCACGGCAAACGTCTGTATTGGCCTTACAAGTGTGATTTCATCGGCACAGTATGATGAGATCCTAATGGGGCCGTTGAGTGTGATGCATTTGTTTATTTACTTTTATATACTCGTATATATTTTTTTCAAAGCTTTTATTTTTTTTATACTACTGAATTCTTTTTAGTGATTTTTTCGCCAATAAACAGTATTTTTTTCAACAAGGCCGTCATTAAGAAGGGTCGTTGGCTGCGACCGCTCGGCTGAACACGAGACAAATAAAAAAAACAATTTCGATCTTACTTTGTTTTTTTATACTTTTTTAATTTGCTACTGTAGCCTATTAAAAAATAAAATGACAATTTTGTATAATAAATAAAACTACTGAAGAATGTAAATAAATAAAATAATAAATCTCTGTAAATAAACCAAGATAGAACCAAGATTATAAATGAGAAAATCATTCTGTTTGTTACATTTTTACATGTAAACCGCTGAACGAATTGTGATGAATTTTGGTATACAGATAGATTGAACTTTGGAGAAAGGCAAACTTTGTGTCGTTAAAATAAAACCGGTGACGGTATAAATAATGGCTAGAAATTTCTACTCAAAGTCGCGGGTCCATCTATTGGCCGAGAATCACACTTAAGTTTCCCTCTCAGACTTTCATAAACATTTACATAAGTAGTTTGCAGTTTTACAGCTGAAAGAATTTACCGTTAGTTACCTTTTTTTGACACAGCTTTTGTGAGGTTACCTAGATAACTTTAACCGGGATACAGAGTTGTTTTATGTCAATTACGAGAGTAAAGCTTACAAAAGTAATTTCTTGCTTTAGGCTATATTACATCACCCTGGGACTCATAGAAAATAAAAATAATTCGGACAATCGCTGAAACGCGTGCACATAAGTGCGAAACGCAATTAGTAAAACATATTAAATGCATACGCAAAGATTAAACTATACAAATAAATAAAATGGAAGTGTCCGTTTGTAATATCAAATTAACAGCTTTTAACTAAATGCATATGAAAATATATTCTGTTCTCACATCTAAAACACATTTTTTGATAATTTTTGTCTGTTGGTTCCGGTTAATTTCTGAAACGGCTGGACCGATTTTGACGGAGCTTTCATGGAAATACGGTGTTATAAGGAGGAACTTACGCTATTTTATTTAAATTAATAAAAAAAGAGGGTAATGCGAAAACATAATTGACAATAGTGAAATAGTGAACAATAAATTCAAGTAGGGAAGGTAAACATTATATAAATATAAATTTTCCACACATAACCGCGGGTGAAACAGCGGGCACAGCTGGATATAAACCCTTGCAGCTTAGGCAGATCATACGATAGGATAACCATGTGACAAAAAGAAAAAGATGATCTGACAATAGAAATTGTTTAGTTAATTATTTTAATATATGGACGCTGATAAGCAATACTGTGTCAAGCTACACGGACTTCATTTTTAAGAAAATGGCGTCTAAAAATGTCAAACCTATTCGTAACAAATATGTTTGAAGACGTATATTCCACCTTTACTTTTATTTTTTGATAAAATGTATGAATTAAAAGCAGATTGATATATTTAATATAAAGTTTTTCAAATATTTAAGATTATTGTATAAATTGCAAAATATGGAACGCACTTTAAATTCGAAACAATTAATTAGGAAACTTTTTCCCCACTTTTTTAGTTTATAAGACCTTATTTTTTTTTTGAATAATGTGAAATAGGTGATGCAGTATCAAAATTCATCAATATCTCAGAATTTGACATTTTGTGGGTTGATACATTATTGCTTATCAGCATCCAATTATATTCTGAGTGTCAACTGTGCATGTGGTGTACATTTTACCTTGTTTTACATTTGTATATAAGGTAATATTTTACTCGTGATAATACTACAACAATTAAGGGATCAAGGTTGTTTTGGAAACGAGTGATTTATATAATACTAGCGACCCCTCCCGGTTTCGCTCGAGTGGACAAAGCTCTTGAAATCATTTTTTTTAATTTTTATTGGTTTTTTGTTTTATTATTTTTTATATTTTAGTAGAAATCCCTAATTTTAATCCTTAATTTTGTAGCATTAAAATAGCCTATGTTACTCAGCGTGAATGTAGATTTTCAATGGTGAAAGAATTTTTAAAATACGCAGTAGTTTTTGAGTTTATTCAATATAAATTTTTTCTAATATTTATTAGTGTAGACTAACAGTTCGTCGCGGCTTCACTCACGTTTATAGCTATTTCTCCGTTCCTAGAAATAGCGTGATGTAATATAGCCTACTAGTTTTAATTTTGAGGTATATTTTGTACGTACATACATCTAAAAATATTTTTAAGTCTGGCGGGTTACTAGAAGTTAAATTTATTAATAAATACTTCAACAGTTCAAATAGGCTATTAATCGTCACATCTCTTTTAAATCGTATCTATACTATAATATTATAAAACTGAAGAGTTTGTATGTTTGAACGCGCGAATCTTAGGAGCTACTGGTTCGAATTGAAAAAATATTTTTGTGTTAGATAGTTTATTTATTGAGGAAAGCTATAGGCTATATTACATCACGTTACGACTCATAGCAGCGAAGGAGTAACCAATAACGCGATCGATTGCGATTTCACTAGTCAGCGGGACAGCTAGTAACAGAATAAAATCTCACATTGATTCAGTGACGACTTGTTTTGTTATTAAGAGAGGGTAAGTAGATCTCTCTTAATAATGATGTCAATATAAAAATACACATTATTTTATCAACTTTTTATATATGGACGCCGATAAGCAATAATATGTCAACCCACAAACTGCCGATTTCCGAGTAATTGATATATTCTGATAATGCGTAATGCATTAACCATTATTTAGAAAAAAATGAATTAATTAAATGACGTAAGCACTGAAAAAGGATTCTTAACTTAATGTTTCGATTATTGAAGTGTGTCCCATATTGCTTATAATTATTATAATATAAAGCTTAACGATACCAACCTGCTTTTAATTAATTATACTTTATATTAAAATCGAAAAGAAAAGATGGCTACATACAAATATATTAAGAATAGTTTAAGATCTTAATATAGGCCGTTTAATGTAAAGCGACTGTATGTTTGTTTGTTGGCATTTGCACGAAGATAATTGACATATACTGTTTTATACAGAATTACTTATTTAAAGTAAGATGTATAAAAACATTTTTTGAGATATACATAAGATTCAATAGAAATATATGGATTCTGATAAGCAATACTATGTCAAATCACAGGGACTTCATTTTGAGAAAATAGAGTCTGAAGATGTCAAACTTTTCTCAAGCTTTGTCAGGCTTTTCCATTTTAATAAAATATATAATGATCTAAAAGCAAATTGGTATTATATAAAGTTTTATCTACTAATAAGTTTTCAAATATATGAGATTATTGACGAGGCTTTTATCTTTGCTCCGTTTGGAGTGGAA
Source organism: Hypolimnas misippus (assembly GCA_037950945.1). NCBI lineage: Eukaryota > Metazoa > Arthropoda > Insecta > Lepidoptera > Nymphalidae > Hypolimnas > Hypolimnas misippus. Next base: position 3,699,288 of record JBBEEQ010000021.1, read on the forward strand.
ACTCTTGGTCCATGGGGCCTAAACGCTCGTTCTCTTTTTAAAAACCTCTCAAAGAGGCTTTTTGGGAGTCAACTGGGGACTCAAGAGCTGGCAGCTACCTCGGTCAAAGGATCAGCTTGGCCATTCAACGGGGTAATGCTGCCAGTATTTTGGGAACTTTACCCAGATGCAGTGGCTCAGATGAGGTCTACAATGTTTTGTAAAAAATAATCCTTTTTTTATTTTTTGTATTAATTTAGAGCTTGATTGATATATTGAATAATAAATTACTTTAATATGTATGTATTATTGAGATTATTGCATATTGCAAAGTAAAGAACAAATTTCAATATTCGAAACAATAAATTAAGAAACTTTTCCATACTTATTTAGTTTAGGTGACTAGATTTTAATGTATTCGAATTTGTCTTTTAGTGGATTGACACACTATTGCTTATCAGCACGCATATATCCCAAGTAAAATTCATAAATTTCATAGAAATCTTCATTTCAACTTCCCAGAAATAGTGTGACGTAATATAGCCTACAACATTCCCAATGAATCTAACGTAAATATATTTTTATCGAGAAGAGCGCGTTCATTTAACACACAAACATTGACTATTTTTACTCTAACTACTACAGATAACCAGTATTGTTAGAAATCGTAGTAAATAAGAATAACTTTAGAAAAATGTATAAATTTCTTAGAAATCTAGACCTTAACGTAGTATATTCTTATAAAACACTGTTGTAAAAATCGTAATCTTAACCTTTGATACAAAAAAGGAATGTTATAATTTCAACATGCCTGTCTATAGTATCGTAGTATCCAAATAATGGATCTATTTTGATGCAATTATTGTCTTTAAAAGGTAATCGGTTCTTGGCTTATAATTTCTGAAGATCTGTTCAGACATTTGAAAGTCTTTTGAAGAAGTGTGTGAGAAACGTCGATTGGTTTGATTGGTTCACTCGCGTTTATCGTTAGTGTTTTATTCCTGTAAGTTGTAACGTGATGTAATATAGCCTATAACCTTCCTCAATAAACGGGCTATCCAACGCTAAAAGATTTTTTCGGATTAGTACATACATACAAATATAGAGATACATGCAAACAATTTTTTCCTCTTTATAATTAAAAATATAAAAAAAAACACTGCTGACTTAGTAATTGAAATAGAATAGTATAGTTTTTCGCGTGTATGTTTGTATGTCCGTTTCATGATGACCTCTTGTAGCCTAAATGTAAAATTTGTCATTACATTCATACTCTTCCAGGAGTGTGTGTGTATATGACGTCAGCAAAAAATCAACATGGCGGGTGAGTAGTCTACCTAAAAAAAAACTAGGAAACTAGAATAAGTAGGTATCCATGTTCCCCAAATACTTTTTTGTTGCTCTTGTAGAATTTCCGTCGAAATCGGCTCAATATTTTTAATAACTGATACGAGTATTTTGTTCAATATAATTGCGTAGATTTAATTAACACATTGTTAATTGTTTGCACACGAACAGACGAACGATGTTTGACTATATCTTCCCAACTGCGCGGAAAACCGCAAACAAAATGTGTAATACTGTTTTGTTTAATTGCATTATATATCAATATATATTAAATTTAATATTCATTAAATCGCTTATTTACTGAATTATCTAGATGGGTCAAGGAGGAAACAAAAACTCATTTTTAGGGTCATATTTAACCGACTTCGAAAAAAGAGGATTGTTTCAAAATCAAAGTATACTTTATTCGAGTGGACTTTTACAAGCACTTTTAAATCGTCAATTCAGAAACAAAAAAGTAAGCAAACAATTAATTAAATGAATTAACCATCGGCTTGGAATGTAGCTTCTACCGAGAAGAGCCGGCAAGAAACTCGATAGTTACTTTATTAAAAAGTTTTACAAAAGGTACAAATATATTAAATACCCTGTGTGAATCCAGCTTACACTAAATCCAAGCATCTTTATCATCTATGTAATCTTGAACAGAATAATATGCTTTATCTATTAAGGACTTTTTAATATATACTTTAAATTTATTATGTGTGAACTGTAACACTTTCTGCGGAAATTATTATAAAAACAAATACTTTGTTAATCCAAGAAGGTAACATTGACTTAGCGGAGTCGAAAATTCGGCGTTAAGTTTATCGATATTTGAATCGTTTGAAAGGATCCTGGAGAAATCTAGGGAACTCTTCAAATATTATAATAAAACGTAAAAGCTTTATACCTGGCGCCGACTTCAAAAAGTTGTAGAAAAAAAATATTTTTTTTAGTATGCTTGTTTCGGTTTCGAAGTCGGTTTTTTTATTACTTCTCAAATAGTGACTCGCCCCGGGTACGCTCGGGTGCAATGTAGTTTTTATCACACCCCGTTACAAATTTTTAAAACTCTTGGTTTTTTTCTACTATAATAATAAATTCTTCTTTATTTCCACAATGATTTATAAATCAAATATACCATATAAAAGTAAAAAAGTAAAGTAACAGCCTGTAAACATCCCACTGCTGGGCAAAGGTCTCCTCTCGTATTACGGAGAAGGTTTAGAGCTTGATCCACCACGCTGCTCCACTGCGGGTTGGCGGATAATATATCATATATTACGTACTATGTGTATGCAATAAATAATGTATTATAATAATTGAATTTCAATCGTATAATAAATAATTTTATGTTATAAAAATCTATAGGCTTATATAAAAGCAAAGGTCGGTCTCTCATCACGATATCTCAGAAACGATCTAGGTATTTTAAATTTTGCATGGTGTCTTTTGTGGATGTTGGTGCTCACTAAGACGGGGTTTTGCGAAATTCGAATCCTATGGGTTTAAGATGGGGGTTGGAAATTTGTGTGAATGTTCTATGTTACGCGCGAGTAAAACCGCGAGGCTGCTGTATTATATAAATAAAATTAAACAAAATCATATATTTAAATTGAAAAAAATTATAATAGTATTATGCATAGAAACCTTCCTCTTGAATCACTGTGTTTTATGAAAACCGCATTAAAATCTGTTTCGTAGTTTAAAAGATCTAAATCGGTTCACCCGTTTAGGAGCTACGGTGCCCACACATAGCGCTGAACTTATAACACTTCTTTTTGCGTCGGGGGTTAAAATAATTTCATCGGTCAGAGTATAACTGTAACATATAGACAAATAAATTTGCATTTATTAGTGTGGTTTCAAAACAATAGACGACAGTATAAAAGCACATAATTTCTCTTTTCTTTCGTTCATTCGGGTCGAGGTGAGCGTGACCTCGCAGCCGAGGTCGAGTCCTTCAGAAGTAGCCTTCTGGCGAGGTCACGAGGTCACAGTCTGCTCCGAGCGACGGATACTGAGCTGAACTGTCTTGTGGCACGTTTATGTTGTGGCTAGTCGCTCACGCTTAGCATAGTTATGTAAAAGTTATAGATTTTATATGATACTTGCTGCTTCTCGCGGTATCACTCGCGTTTATGGTTACTGCTTCGCTCCTATGAGTCGTAGCGTGATGTAATATAAAAGCCTTCCTTAATCATCATCTACCTGGCATTTTTTCCCGATTATATCAGGGTCTGCTTAATATTCTAGTCCAGATATTGACAAGTTAGTGATTTTTACACAGCGACTGCCATGTGACCTCCGCAACCTGAGGGCGAGCCAGTGACCATTTAATAATAATCTCCCTGCTAAGATAACGATAATTGATTGTGATAACAACCGGGACAACTTTACGTGCTCTTCGAGGCACGGTGTGGACCCATAAGGACAAACACACAGACCTAGAAACAAATATACAAAAACCCGCAACCGACGGCGTTAGAGGTACAGTCAGTACCACTACACCAGAGCGGTCGTCATAAATAAAATAAATTTCTCAATAAATTGATTAATTAACGCAAAAATAATTTTTTTTTTCTTTCATGTATCCTAGGTGTTGTCATCACTTTGACAATGTCATCCCCGTACAAAACTATTAAAAAAAACTGAACACATTTAACAAATAATTTGGTCGAGTTTATGTACCCATTTTTAAAAATATCAAAAAAGAATTTTTCAAATCGGTCCAGCAGTTTCGGAAACTATTCAATACAAACAAACAAATCTTTCCACTTTTTAATATTAGTGTAGACTAATTGGTTTCCGCGACTTAGTCTGTAGCGAGTATCACACTTATAAATCTAGCTCTAAGACTTCCATAAAGATTTACATAAGTTATTTCATTGTTTGTCACCTGAAAGAGCTTACGGTAAGTGATTTTTTACATTCACAGCTTTCGTAACTACTTTCAACGTGTCTGTTGCTTGTTTATATCAATTACAGTATTGTAAGAGTTACTCTTGTAATCATAAAACCAGTCTGTAACCTAGTAACTGTTACCTAGGTAACCTTACGTAAAATGTAAAGCAATGACAAACGACTTATGTAAATTTTTATGAATATCTGAGTTATCGATTTTTTTAATGAAATACTTTATGCCCACTAGCGGGCGTCACATTAGTCACACATCCTATTATCTATATATTATAAAGCTGAAGAGTTTGTTTGTTTGAACGCACTAATTTCAGGAGCTATTGGTTGGAATTGAAAATTGTATTGTGGGTTAGATATTGTATTTATTGAGGAAGGCTATAGGCTATATTACATCACGCTACTACTCATAGGAGCGTAGCAGTTACTATAAACGCGAGTGAAACTCAAGGGACAGCTTATAATCACCGGAAGATCAAGACGCTTCTTACGATACCTTATTCGTCCGGTTCTGATAAATAGCTTCGAAGCTGTGAAGGATCAAATCAACATACATATATAACCTATTAAATTATAATCCTCTTTGGCTTTGCCCAGTCGGTAATTCTATGTTAAAGTAGACTAGTGCGTCACGTCAAAATAAAATCCTGACTATATAATGTATTCATTATTTCTGCGATAAGTTTATCACAGAACGATTGCTAACGGGAATTCCATAACATAACGTTTGGGGAAGTCCACGGGGAGACTGTCCGCTAATCCCCTATTGGTTATTTTATAAATTGACGCTGATAAGCAATACTGCGTCAAGGCACAGAACTTCATTTTGAGTAAATGGCGTTTATAGATGTTAAACCAATTCTTAATAAATTTGTTTAAATAAGTAATTATCCATATTTTCTTTTTTTTTATTAAAGGTATAATTAATTAAAAGCAGGTTGTTACATTTAATATATAATCTAATAAAAAGTTTTTAAATATATGTGATTATTGTATAAAGTACATATATAAGGAACGACTTTGAAATTCGAAAAAAATAATTTAGAAACTTTTTTCCGTACTTATTTTGTTTATATTACTTTATTTATTAGTGAATAGTGTTAAATAGGTGATGCAGTATCAAAATACATCAATATCTCCGAATTTCACTATTTGCGGGTTGACACATTATTGCTTATCAGCATCCGAATAAAGTTTATTTATAATATCTTAATTAACATTGACTAAACGAAGACTAGGTTTAGGCTCTTCAATTGAGGTTAACAAGTAATTAATTTAAAAATAAAAAATCCGACTGGCTAACAAGACCATCTGCAGTCAGCAGTACCGTATTAATAACAGTTCTGTCTAAACGCCTATAAGTGAGAATCGTTAACGAACTTTAAATCGTTATAGATTATAAACGGTAACTCACATTGATAAACGATATGAGAAACCTAGAAATTATTTTTAAATACCTATTCAGCAGTATTACTTGATATAGTTCGTTGATATTTTTTAATTTTTTTACATTTTATCGACCGAAATCGGCCATTTTGATTTTTCGAAATTTTTATGACATTCACGCAGTCATGAGAAGTCAACGACGTGTTATCAAAATCGTTCACGCGTTCATATATGAATTATTCGACAGTTCTAAACCTACAAGTATATGTCGGTTCTTATTTTATAACTCCGAAAATTTGGATTGTTGGTAAAAACTAGCGATCGAGCATAATAATTGGACGCTGATAAGCAATACTGTGTCAAGCCACATGGACTTCATTTTAAAAAAATGGCGTCTAAAGATATCAAACCCATTTTTAACAAATTTGTTTGAAGAAGTATATATTCATCGTTCCTTTTATTTTTTGGTAAAAGATATAATGAATGAAATTGAGACTAATATATTTAATATATTATCTAATAAATTTTTTTTTCAAATATTTGAGGTTATTGTATAAATTGCAAAATATGGAACGCACTTGAAATTCGAACCAATTAATTAAGTAATTTTTTCTGTACTTATTTAGTTTATATGACTTCAATTTTTTTTAATAATGTTAAATACGCGATGCAGTATAATAATACATGAATATCTCCGATTTTGACTTTTTGTGGGTTGACACATTATTGCTTATCAGCATCCAATTCGTTGGTAGGTTTATAAAAATTAGTCAAGACAGACCTTAGGCTACATTATGTTATGTTATAAGAAGATATGATATGTTGTACTGTTACTTATAAATACATTTTCAAACTCAAACTCAAACTCAAAATATACTTTATTCAAATAGGCCTTTACAAGCTCTTTCGAATCGTCAATTTACAAATTCGTGATGTCTGTTCCATGTGAAGCTACCACCGGCTCGGAGAGTGGGAGAGTGGACTCTACTGAGAAGAGCCGGCGAGAAACTCAGTAGTTACTCTTTTAAAAATATTTTTGTACAATATTGTTGGATACAATTAGCTGCAGTTATCCTGCGAGAATATCAACGCCCTATTATTCCACGCGGTTTTATCATTAATGTAGTCATATACTGAATAGTATGCTTTTTCTATTAATGATTTTTTTATGTAAACTTTAAATTTGAGAAGTGGCAAATTGAATATTGTTAACATTTCAGGACTGACCATTGAACTTGGCACCCATTTAGATCTCACTTCTTTTTTCGTTGAAGTCAACAACCAAGGCGTTTATATATTGAACTTGGCTCTCATTTCACATTTATGTTTTTGATTGGATAGTACCTACCACACAGGTACAAACCCACATACATGCACACATACGTAAATATATACAGAGGCAGATAAACGCGTTACCTTCTACGTCTTTGCGTCGCGCAGTCGGGTGAAAAGGAGAACTTTATATGTGGATATTGATAAGCAATAATGTGTCAACCCACAAAAAGTCGAATTCCGAGATATTAATGTATTTCGATTCTGCGACACCTATTTACCACTATTAAAAAATGCAAGTAATCTATACTTATAATAAATCTGTAGAGAGGTCAATTCTGTACATGAAATATATTTTTAAAATAACTATCGGGGGGTGATTAGTGATCGATACTGATGCCAAAAATGCAATCAGTAAAATTTTTTGCTGTCTGTCTGTCTGTTTGTATGTTCCTTATAGAAACAAAAACTACTCGACGGATTTTAACGAAACTTAGTACAATTATTCTTCATACTCCTGGGCAGGTTATAGTATACTTTTCATCACGTTACAATCAATAGGAGCAGAGTAGTAAAGGGAAGTTTCGGGAAAACGGGAGACGTTACTCCAATATTTAAGCTTCCGTCGCGTATGCAGCCGTAATGGTTAAAGTTACATAGAAATCATGTATGGCGGAAATATTCTACATAAAATTTTCTAAAAAATATTCCGCAACAGCGTATGTCTATCTTTTATGGTTGACTCACAATAACACGTGTAACTCCTGATAGGTTAGCAATTCGGAGCATTCTGATTATATTTGTTTACTCTTACGTTTATAAGACTCTCACTCATCCCTAATTTTAAAAAGTTAACATTATTACCTATTTTATAAAAAAAATCATAGAAATCAAGTATTGTGGATTGACATATTATATTTCCCTATTAAATTACGAAAGTTAATCTGTCTGTCACGTCAAAACCACTGAACCCTGAGGAAGGAAATACGCTACTTTTTTTCGAAAAACGACGAAAACGCGGACGAAGTCGCAGGCAAAAGCTAGTTTAAACTAAATAATTACAAAAAAAGGTTCTTAATTAAATATTTCGAATTTCAAGTGCGTTCCATATTTTGCAATTTATACAATCATCTTAAATATTTGAAAAACTTTTTGTTAGATAATATATTAAATATATCAATCTGCTTTTAATTCATTATACTTTTTACCAGGATAGAAAAGAAAATATGAATATGTACTTCTTACAACAAAATTTTTAAGAATATATTTGACATCTTTAGACACCATTTTCTCAATATGAAGTCCGTGTGGCTTGACGCAGTATTGCTAATCAGCGTCCATATAGAGTATATGGACGCTGATAAGCAATACTGCGTCTTTTTCTTATCAGCGTCTATATCGATACCTCCCACGTAAGTTATTGTAAGCCACAAAATTGCCGTTAGCGTTTTTACTGAATACTAAACGAATTTGCATTGCTTAATGCATTCAAAGTGAAAAAATACCAAAAATCTTTCTTTTTTTAAGGAAAGTTACAACAAAATACGCCTTTTTTCAGGCGTATTTTGTTATAACTTTCAAACTAAAACGGATTAAAAGTGCTCTACTGTAAAATTGTAATTTTGGGGTTACAACAACTTACGTGGGAGGTATCGAAATACTCTTTTGTTAATTGTAAAAGTCTGTGGTCATATTGCGAATAGATTATCTGTGGTCAATCTTGAAATCAGTTAAAAATTTAATGAACCACGGTCGAATTCCAACCGCTAGGCGATCACTATTTTATTAAAATACGTATTAAATAAGCACTTAAAGCTAGGCACAAGAACCGGGTCATACAGTTTATAAATAAAATAAATTCACGTCGATCGCTTGAAAAATAAACAAATGCAAATGTAATAGAAGAAATCTTTAATCGTTGCATATTAAAAGCATCTGCGTGTATGTAAAGGAAAATATAAATTTTGCATATCGTCGCTATATGTGATGCACACTTGGAAATCGAAACAATTCATCAAGAGACTTTTTCCGTACTTATATAATGTGTAATGTTGTTTATTATTGTTTTAATATATTTTTTACGACGCCACAGTACACATATCCTTTTTTCGTCGAGAGTTAATGAGAAATAAATTGTGTAATAACTAATGTGTTTTTATTTTCAGGTAGCAATAAAAATTATAGACAAGTCCCGCCTCGATGAAGATAACTTGAAGAAGACATTCCGGGAGATAGCCATCATGAAGAGGTTGCGGCACCCGCACATAGTGAGGCTCTACCAGGTAGGTTCTGACGGAGGACCTTGGAGATATCCACCATGATCAATCAAAAGTCATAACCCAAATTCATCGATAAGTTGTCAACGATACTGATTAGTGATGTGCTAGATTATTTAATGGATACTGATGAGCAATACTATGTTAAGCCACACGGACTCCATTTTGAGAAAATGGCGTCTAAACATGTCAATTATATATTTGTGTAAAGAAAAATATATCTATCTTTCCTCTTCTATTTTGATAAAAGATGTATAATTAAAAACAGATCGGCTAGTAAAGAGTTTTATCTAATAATAAGTATTTCAAATATATGAGATTAATGTATGTTGCAAATTAAATTAAATTTCAAATATTCACATTTCAAAAATAATAGAATACCTATTTATTCTTTTCAAAATCATAGATTATAAAAACTACAGAATTATATGAAACTAAATTTTAATTACTAACTCAGCTGACTCGTTTCATACAGATTTCGAAATTGGTCACTATATTAAGTATGCGATATGTTTGTCAAAAAACTGTAATATTGATATTTTTGGTGTATTAAAGTTGAAAAATGTTTGCGATCATTATTGTTTACCAAGCATTAATAGGAATTATTTTATTTTGATGATTTTTTTGTATGTGGTTTATTTAATTTTAATTCAATTAACTATAATTTTATTTTATTATGTCACTTTATAGAATTAAGTCGTTGATATAGTAAATGTAGTGTTACCTATAATTATATAGATAGATAGATGGAATATACTTTATTGTACACCACAAACAGTAAATTTTACACGGAACAAAATAATAAATTAAAATTTACAAAAAGGCGGTCTTATCGCTAAGTAGCGATTTCTGCCAGACAACCTTTGATTTTGGGTAATTGTGCAGCAAAGAGGGAGGTGGTGTCTTATACATATATACACTAATACATATATAAATAGACATAAAGATATATATATATACTAATAAATATAAATGAATATAATACTATATAGGTCGTCTCAAATATCTACGTTAGTTTAATATGATAAATGTATTATGTTGGTAACCCTTAATAAATATATAAAGATAAAATTAATAAAATAATAAACTACATTACACAATGTCATCTGATGGTATTTTAATAAACTGGTTCCCAGGTGATGGAGAGCAGTCACACGTTGTACCTAGTCACAGAATACGCGCCTAATGGTGAAATATTTGGTAAGTATGGTTCGAGAGTATCCACACCACTTGCCCGTAAGATGAGTCTATACTTAAATAATTAAAGGATTTCCCTCAATATTACAATTCACTAGAAGTGTATAATAGACGAGGTTATAACTGGCCAAGTAACAAAAATCGTTTTAGATTATTTTCTTGGAAGAGAAAATCTTTTTATTCATCACCTGAATTTTATTTTAAATGTATTTAAATACTTGCAATGTAAAACATGTACTATACAGAATCTGTTACAATATAATTATGGTAGCTATGTCTTGTTAATCTGTCATGTTGTTATTGTATAAGACATCAATGCAAGATTGCCATACGTCATTGTTGCTGCATGTGGCATGCGACATTAATTCTTGCGTAATTTACTTGACATGTCCACACCATGTAAATGCCATTGCAGAAGAATACATACACTGTTGATGACATTGAACAATAATTGATGCCATGTTAATGGCATCGCACAATCATAGATGGCATGTTAATCAAATAGCACAAGAATTGTGCCATGCCATATAAATCAATTTCATGATGTTTAATCAGTTCTAGTCTTCATGGCAAGACACAAGAATTGATGCCATGTAATGTACAAATATAGATGCCACGTTGATGGCTTTGCAAAAGAATTATTGCCACGTACATGGCATGTAAGTAGCGTGTGTTTTATATTTTTACATATATATTTACGATAGTGAATAATCCATTACAGATCATTTAGTCTCGAAAGGTCGTATGCCAGAGTCGGAAGCGGCGAGGGCGTTCGCTCAAATGGTCGCCGCGGTGGGCTACTGCCACGCCAACGGAGTCGTTCACAGGGACTTGAAGGCGGAGAACTTGCTGCTGGACAAAGATATGAATATTAAGGTCAGTATATAATCTAAAGTTAAAAAAATACCGTCAATCGACTGTACTTCTGCCATAACTTGAAGAGAAGGTGTGTTTCCTGCCGTTTCAGATGATTGCAGCATCAGGTCAAGGAAACGCAACTAAGTTATTTTAATATCATTCATAGTGTAGAAAATTTCGTGTTGATTAAAACACTAGTTGTCATACTACAAAAGACACATTAAAACCATGTTGAACGCGTGTCTAGCTAAACAGTGTTTAAAAATTTACATTGCTTAAAATACAATATAAATTGCTTCACAGCGAATAAACTCATAAAAAAACTTATTGATAAAATGTCACACGTTACAATTGACACCTAAAATAGGTTCTATTAAATATAAAACTCACTTTAACGTATGTTAATCTATATCTATAGCATGTTTAACTCAAAACTGTTAGACGCGGATTTGTAGTACGGATTTTTTCTAAACACGCGTTTAACGTCCGTTTAAATCTTTTGTAGTAAGGCAGTAGAATTTTTTCAGTCCTTTCAACTAGAAAAGAGCTGATAATCTTCTAACGAACAGATAGATCTTTATAATTTATAGCTAGGAACGTTCTCGATTACGTCACATCAGCTTTCAAACAAAATAACCGCATTAAAATCGGCCAATTCGTCAGGGACACATGATGCCATAGATAGACAATGTCGAACTTATAACTTGGTTTCAGCTCTTTTCTAGTCGGTGAAAGGATCTGACCAACTTCTAATGGTCTAATCGATTCGAAATTTACTATGATGTGAGTCACATCAAAATAATATAATTCCGTTGCAAATGTCCATTGGTGATTACTTATCGTCACAGTGTTCCGCCTGCTCCTTTGCCAACCACTATTCATATAAAAGTATTAAAGTAACAGCCTGTAAATAACCCACTGCTGGGCAAAGGTACCTGTACTATTAAAAGAAGGGTTTGGAGCTTAATCTACCACATTGGTCCTTCGAGCCGGATATACATGTTTTCCTTCAGCGAGGTCGAGATTAATTTAAACACGAATTTAGCACTTGAAAACTCAGCGTTGCTAGTCGGGGTTTGAACATGCGATCATCGGTTAAGATCGACGTGTTCTAAAAATTAGGCTATCTCAGTACTTTTTATCATATAATCTTTTTATTATGTAATCTGTCTGTCTGTTCCAGTTAGCAGATTTCGGTTTTAGCAACGACTATACAGCTGGAGCAGCACTATCGACCTGGTGCGGCAGCCCGCCGTATGCTGCACCGGAGCTGTTCGAAGGCAGGCATTATGATGGACCCAAGGCTGATATATGGGTAAAGTAATTATTTATTTATTATCTGTGTTATAGAAAGAGATGAAGCAATATTTGTCTTTTTTTCTGCTAGCCTATGATTGGTAGTGCTAGCGGTAGTGATGTGGTGTGACCAATCAGAAGCCTGGAAAGAGGCAACTAATGTCGACGTATTTGTTACTATCCAATTGGTTATTTTGTATTTGTTCTGCATTCTGTGTGTCATCATCCATATGCTTATAACATATAAATGTATTATATAGTTCGGTTTATATAAATTTATTTGTATATATTAGTGGTCAAAGTGATCGCCAATCGGTTGGAATTTGGCCGTAGTTCATTAAATTTTCAACCGATTTTAAAATTGACCACAGATAATCTATTCTCAATTTGATCACAGATTTTAGCAATAAACAAAAAACTATATATACATTGTGTCAAATAAATGTTAATGTGTAATGTTGTTTTTATTGATTTAATACATTTTTTACGCAAAATATTAAAAAATTTGCTCTTTATAAACTGTAAGTGTGCGAAATTTCCTCCTCTAGTAGTAGTGGTACAAAGTTCTATCCTTACGTATAAATGAAATAATGTTATATATATTTACTGTATTTTTTCTTATTTTCCAGTCACTGGGCGTAGTCCTGTACGTGTTAGTATGTGGAGCGCTACCCTTCGACGGCAGTACACTCAGTGAGCTGAGAAGTGTCGTGCTCAGTGGGAAGTTTAGGATACCATATTTTATGTCACAAGGTATGTTCACATTACAGACCGGCTTACGTTACTATAACTTACGGTAAAATGAATTACGGTAACACATCTTACGCTGCAATAACTTACGGTAACATAACTTACGCTGCATAGACTTACGACAACATAGCTAGGTCTAAATAAACTTACGCAACAACGCCTTACGGTAACACAACTTAAGCTACAATAACTTACGGTGATGCATCTTACGCTACAATGACTTACGGTAACACAACTTAAGCTACAATGACTTACGGTGATACATCTTACGCAACAATGCCTTACGGTAACACAACTTAAGCTACAATGACTTACGGTGATACATTTTACGCTACAATGACTTACGGTAACACAACTTAAGCTACAATGACTTACGGTAACACGACTTAAGCTACAATGACTTACGGTGATACATCTTACGCAACAATGCCTTACGGTAACACAACTTAAGCTACAATGACTTACGGTAACACAACTTAAGCTACAATGACTTACGGTAACACAACTTAAGCTACAATGACTTACGGTGACACAACTTAAGCTACAATGACTTACGGTAGCTCACTTTAAAATGACTTAAGTTAACATGACCTACGTTAATATGACTTACGATAATACGCGCTAAATAAGCTTACGCTACGCCTACGGTAACTTGATTAACATTAATTACATTTACGCTGTCATAACTTACGATAACACGACTTACGAGAACATGATTTACGTTCACAAGATGCCAACGTGTTTTGCGCTAAAATAACTACTTACAGGCGTAATCTACGCTATTATGCTATCCAAAAGGCGGGACTTACACTTGTAAGTTTTGCTCTCGTAACTGCTATAAACTCTGTAACTTAGTAACAGTTACCTATGTAACCGTTACGTGAGCTTCTATATATATGTCACTGACAGAAAGTTCCTCCAGGTGTAATACACCTGGTATTAATATGCAGTATTAATTATTTCATCAAAATAAAAAATGAAAAAGCAATTTATATAAACGGGCTCACCATTTAATTCATGGAAAAATTTAAAAAAATCAGAATGTCAGTACAGGTGATGAAAAATATATACATACGAATTAGACGTTTAGTAATTTTTTTGTTGACAGTAGGCTTTGAAATAAGCGTTTCATATTTGGATGCTGATAAGCAATAATGTGTCAACCCACAAAAAGTCCAATTCCGCCGAATATTATCGACAATGTGACCCGTATTTAACATTATTTAAAAAAAAAATTCATGTCATCTACAATAAATAAGTGCGGAAATAGTTTCTTAATTTAATGTTTGGAATTTCAAGTGCGTTCCACATTTTGCAGTTTATACAATAATCTCATATATTTGAAAATGTTATTATTATATAAAACTTTAATTTATAACAATTTGTTTTGTATTTCAACATTTATTTTATTTAAAATAGAAAAGAAAAGATGGCTATATACTTGATCAAATTTATTAAGAATATTTTTGACATGTTTAGACGCCATTTTCTCAAAAGTGTGGCTTGACACAGTATTGCTTATCAGCGTCCATTTGATATGACCATGTATTTAAGGATTAACAATTTATGTAAACATTAAGTCCATGAGCAAAACTGATAAGTGTAATTCTCGCCTTAAAAATATCTTAATTAAATCTATATTAACGCGTGTGAAACTGCGCGCAAAACATAGTACAAAAATATATAATAGTACATATAAAATTCTAATGCGGCATTATAAAGATTACTTAATACACAAACTTACGTCAATTGTGAAAAAAAAAGCAATAACAGATAATGTATAAATAGCAAAAAAATAAATTTAAATAACAGTAAATATTTTTAATGGATATAAAAGTTAATATTATTTTATCACATTCAAAAGTAGGTTTGTATTTCCTTTTAAATTAACTAATTACGTCTATGCTAATATAATACGAGGATATGGGTATTTGTTTGTAAGTTAGTATCTAGAGGATAATCTCTGTAACTATTGATCCGATTTTAATTTAATTTTTTGCGTTGGACAGCCAATTTGTTGAGGAAGATTATAGGCTATATTATATCACGGTACGACTCATAGAAGCGAAGCAGTAACCTTAGTTGAGCTAGTATATACTAAAACAAAATTCTTTTAACACTTAAAACTTGAATTGTGTTTTAACTATTTTTTATGTAACCACAGAATTACTCATTAATTTAGATTTATTTTATTTTATTTTAAAGCATACACTGTTAGAATATGTGTTCTATGTAATTTTAATCCAACTCGTTTTAATACTCGTAATAAAACCTGCATATCGGAGATATTTTAACACATGTATATCCGGCTCGTAGAGGACCAACGTGGTGAATTAAGCGTTTTATTTAGCGGGACATTTTCAAGTTATTGCAGTAATAAATACAAACAATAATAAATAGCCCTTCTTGTGCAACTCGCACTTGACCAGTTTTTATTATATACTAGAAATACGCATTCAGCGAAAAAATCAAATCTACCTATTATGGTTCACGTGGTACCCGCTGACAGACACACGGACAGTCTAACTGAACCTAGTTTCCACCACCAGAATGCGAACAGCTGATACGACACATGCTGGTCGTGGAGCCTGAAAGGAGACTGTCCTTGCGAGGAGTCGCGAGGCATCGCTGGCTTCAGGCGCACCAGCCTGGCCCGGGGCCTGGCCTGTATGGTAAGTTGACTTATTGAAGACTGTTGACTGTTTCTTGCTAGTTTATTACTGTGAGTCTGCGTGGAATAATTATGGTTGTGACAATGAGTGATCTGCTCTGTTGTGGCAATAGGGAGGTTTGTTATAATTGTGGCAATGAGATTAGGTCCGCTCTATTATGGCAATATAGAATAGATCTGCTTAAGTGTGGCAAAAAATATACAGCAGGTCTGCTAGGCTGTAGCAATAGGGAATATGTTTGCCACGAGGCAATAAGATATATTGTAGGTTTGCTTTCCTGTGGCTATAGGGTAAAAGTCAGCTGTATCGTGGCAATAGAATATACACCCCATAACCTTAACATAGCAGATGTCTGCTATGTTAAGGTTATGGGGTGTAGGTTTGCTCTGATCTGCTCTGATGTGGCATTTAGGGATGTGCATTTGCTCTCCGTGGCATCTCAGATGTGCGTATGCTCTGTTATGGTATTCCGGGGTATAAACGTTCTCAGTCGTGGCATAAATCGTCCGCAGACGCGGCGGCGGGCGCGTGCGCGTGCCACGGCGCGCGCTCGGCGGCGGACGCGGCGCTGCACGAGGCGGTGCTGGCGCGCATGCTGGCGCTGCCCGGCCTGGCGCTGCAGCACGTGCAGCAGGTGGGGGCCTTCTGCTTCTAGCACACACACACACACACATACACAGCAAGACACACATGCACAATTCCTCGTTCCTCCTTCCAAAACTTATAAATGTGAATGTCCCACTGCTGGGCAAAGGCTCTCTCCTATTAAGGAGGAGATTTAGAGCTTAGTCCACCATGTTGGTCCTGCGAGCCGGATATCCATGTGTCAGAATTTCTAACGGTACATGAAGGCTTTTTTTGTTCGAAAGCGAAAGAATTTTCATCAAAATCGGTTCAGTCATTTGATTTTTAAATCAAATAAACCGGAATAAACGAATCATCTAATCAACAATATTAAAATTAAACAAAAAGATGGAATTGAAAAAATCATCATAATCAGAATAACTTAAAAATAATAACAAAAAATTCCTTTTATAGTACTCACATCGATTCAAGAGCACAAGCTCAAGAGTCAGTGAGCTTTAAGCTGGGCTTTACTGCAATAAAATGTATAAATTCCTGTGTTCCAGTCGGTACAAGAAGAACGCTTCGACCACATATCCGCGATATATCACTTGCTAATGGACAAGATGCAGCAGAAGGACGGCTCCGCGGACATGGATAGAGGTGTTTATTTAATTATTTAAGAATCACATTTGACAGGCACGTTGGCGCAGTGGTCACTGCAACTGACTGAAGCACTAACGGTCGCGGGTTCGATCCCCGCTCCCGGCAAACGTCTGTTTTGGCCACACGGATGTTTGTCGTGGTCTGGGTGGTTGTGTTAATGTTGTGTGTGTTTCCGGACCCCCGACACAAGACCACGAGGTCTTAATGGGGGCCGTTGATTATATGATTTGAATTACAAGGAGTGAAATAATGGATATGTCTTCCTTTTTTCAAGTCATATTTGGACGCTGATGAGCAATACTGTGTCAAGCCACAAGAACTACATTTTGAGAAAATGGCGTCTAAAGATGTCAAACCTATTCTTAATACATTTGTTTGAAGGAGTATATCCACCTTTTCTTTTCTATTTTGATAAAAGGTATCATGAATTAAACGCAGATTGATATATTTAATGTATTATTCAATAAAAAGCTTTTCAAATATTTGAGAGATTTTATAAATTGTTAAGAAAAATAGACTATATATTTCACTAATACCCATTATTATTATTATTATTTTATTGTTATTCCATTTCCATTCCAGATTCACTGGATTCCACGACGGGCCGGCCGCTAGATCTCACTAGTTGTAAGGTAAGTACCACACCACGATATTATATAAATAATCTGGATTAATATACTCAGTTGTAGTTTGTATTTACAAATCATAAAATCTACCGATTCACGAAAAGATATTTTTGCGTAAGATAGAAAGGTTATAGGCTATATAACATCACGCTACGTGGGAGTGGAGCATTGATCATAAACATTAACTATTTTATAAAATATCAAAGTTTAGTTTAGTTATGTAGAGTTCCACCCACGCTGGTCATTCGAGTTCGATAAATATATATACAGGTGAGTTTTGTAACTGGGTTTGGTAGAACGAATAGCAAAAAATACTTCTTTCCTTCGCAACTTCAAACTCCGGCTAGCACGGTGAGTTTTCACGTGCTAAATTTGTGTTTAAATTCATTTCGAGCTCGGTGAAGGTAAACATCGTGAGGAAACCATGTGCCGAGAGACACTTATGAATCCGGCTCGAAGGACCAGCTGGTGGATTAAGCTCTAAACCTTCTCCTTAGTAGACTGTTGCTTTACTTTTCTTTTTGTACTTCCAGAGTGGTGAAGAGGAACAAATGGAAGCCGAAGACAGCAGTTCAGGGTTGGAAGGTTTGCAGGCGCCTGGATACCTCACTGCTGGACAAGGGGATAGCTTCGAAAAGGTATTCTTGGTTGTCCTGATTATCTTTTTTTTGTAAATAATGTTTGGTTTTCACTTAAACATATAAACTTTAAAATTGGGTTTTGGTGATAATTGTAATTTTCTAAGATTTTTATAGAAAATCTATAATATTATTATTATAAAGCTAAAGAGTTTGTTTGTTTAAACGTGCTAATCTCAGGAACTACTGGTTCGAATTCTTTATGTTTTAGATAGTTTATTTATTGTGGAAGGCTATATTACATCACGCTCAGACTTATAGGAGCGAAGCAGTAACCGCAAACGCGAGTAAAACCGCAAGGGACAGCTTGTATATAATAAATTTTTCTGATATGTCATCATAAGATTTAGTTAAAATGTAACCCATTATTACAGTTTGTGTGAAAGAAAAATACATACAGACCTTACATTCATTTTGATTTCTGTTAACTGTCTAAAAGAGACTTCCGACTCAAAAGTCAAGCCCAGAAATAATAAATATATATATCGTTGTCTTAGATTTTCGCGATTATTATTCATTGAAATAAAACTACGGGAACTAACGGGAGTCTACCCGTGACCACGAACGCTGCAAAGTGCTCGAAACGTCGGGATGATAAAAATAATTATACGCGATTTAAATCCGTTTAAAATAGTTTTATTTCAATAAATATATATATTTTTAATAGTAAATACTTTTTTTTGAGTGTAAAAATGAAAAATAAATAAATAATATGGATGTGTGTGGAAGTTTGTTATCTTGTCAATAGTGTAATGTATATAATGTAGTCTTTCTGTACGCTCGTTTTGTATGGATTTTTATCTGACGTACATCAATAATAATAATTGTTCAGGTTAAAAATATGTAATGCTTGAAGCAGTCGTAATAAACCAGTGGCAGAGTACGGGTGTTTCACTTGTTTTAATATTTTCTAAAAATTAGATACAGTCCAAATTAAGTCTTATATCCAACATAGTTTGGTCCATAATCGAGCAAATTCAAAATATACTTTATTCAAATAGGCTTTTTACAGTACTTTCGAATCGTCAATTTACAGGTTCATTGGTTATAGATTTTTTTTAAGCTACCACCGGTTCGGAATGTAGTCTCTACCGAGAAGAACCGGCAAGAAACTCGATAGGTACTCTTTTAAAAATCATTCATACATTATGGTTTTTTATTACAATTTGTTTTGAAATCCTGTAAGAAAGTCAACGCACATTAGATCCACGCCTCTTTATCGTTCAAATTATCTGGTATAGTATAATACGCTTTATCTATTAAGGATTTTTTTATATAGGTTTTAAACTTATTAAGTGGCAAATGTAAAATCGAGCCGAATACCGAATACGGTGCATTATTTCTTGGAAGCCGGCCGGCGATCGATACGGATTGGCGTTAACTATTTTTTTCGTATGGACTTCGATGCTCTTGCAAAAAATACATTGAACCGAAGAAGATTTTTTTTGTATGGAGTGAGAGAGATGCACACAGCATCGACGACACGTGTAATTATAATTCAACGAGGCTCATTTATCAATTTTAAATATCAATCCAAATTCAATAATTTTTTTTCTACGATGGCTTTGGTGGAAAATATAATAGCAACAACGGAAAATTTATATGAATTATTGGAAAAGGCTAGAGCTAACCATAAGAAAAGTCCGAAAGCAAGATTGACCAGTGGATATTTACAAACGAGAATAAAATGTATAGAAGAATATTGGGAAATCTTTCGAGAAGCTCATAAAGAGTTAGTAAAAAATACAAACAAAGAGCAACGACCAAAATTGTCATATTTCACGGAAGATAAACACAGCCAGTTCGAATATCTATATCTGGAGTTAAGGGGCGAGTTGTTGGACATGTTGGAATACGTTCAATCCGCATGCAGGTTCAGCAAGGTGGAGCACGTGGCTTCGGATAAGGAGTCACCTGGGTCCATCAACGCAGAAGTTCATCTACAGAAGATAAACCTACCTACATTCTCGGGTGCATATGAGGAATGGCAATCGTTTGAGGATGTGTTTTTGTCGTTGATCCACAACAATAAATGACTTAGTGATGTGCAAAAGTTACATTATTTAAAATCGTGTGTGGCTGGTGAAGCGAAAAATACTATTGAACATTTTCAAGTTATCGAGAAGAATTACAGTGTAGCTTATGAGACTTTAAAAAATAGATATTCCCATAAGAGATTGTAGATGCTATTTTGAAAAAAATATTTTGTATAAAAAATCAATACTCAATCTGCAAATCAATTAAAATATTAAATTGATAGTATACAAGAATGTTTAAGTGGTTTACAAAGCTTAAATATATCTATTGTTAATTGGGATCCGATATTAATATTTTTAATTTCTCAGAAATTAGATTTAGAGTTGCCTTCATTTAAAAGTTTGATTAATTTTCTCGAATCTAATATTCAAACATTAGTTTTATTAACACAACCATCCGCTATACGCACCACACGAGAACGTTCTTTTCATGCCAACGATATACAAAACATAACCTGTAGTCTTTGTAATAAAAATCACTATTTGTTTACTTGTAAGGATTTTGGAAAATTAGATGTTATTAAGAGAAGGGAATTCGTTAAGGATAATCGATTGTGTTACAATTGCTTATCACCAAATCATTCGGTCAATAATTGTAAACAAAAAAGTTTTTGTAGGATTTGTAGTAAACGTCATCACTCACTTTTACATCAGAATAATTATAATGTAGAGGGCAGAGGGGAGACGACCGGGTTACAGGCGGAGAATAATTCAACCGGGCTATCTTCTGTACATATAAAGGTACAAGGTGAGCATAATGATTTACCAAACGTTTCAGTAGTATCACACTTATCGTCGGGGCCCAAAAGGGCACTCTTAGCAACTGCACTGGTTCCAGTAAGAACAAATAAGACCCAAACAAAGCTATAGAAATAAGTAAAGGACTAATGAATATTTTAAGTAAAGGTGGATTTACATTACAAAAGTGGGCATCGAATAATCAAGAATTTTTAGACAACATAAGGTCAGAAGAAGAATGTCTGAATAATGATAAAGATAAATGTACAATAAAAAGTTTAGGTTTAACTTGGAACATGGTAACAGATTCTTTTCAATATAAATTAAAATTGCCACAACAACCAGATCTTAGCACAAAAAGAACAATCCTCGCAGACATACAGCGACTCTTTGATCCTCTTGGGTGGTTGGGTGCAGCGATTGTTCCAGCTAAAATTCTAATACAGAAACTTTGGATTAAAAGATGAATATGTTGGAGACATACTTAAAGAAGAATGGATAAAAATAAGAAATGATTTTGATAATTTAAATATGTTTAAGGTGAAATGATAGATTAAAACAGAAAGGAAGGAATTGGATAATATTACCCTTCACGGATTTTGCGATGCTTCAAACAAAGCTTATTGTGCGGTTGTATACTATAGAGTGGAAACTAAAAATAAAATTAAAACTGGAATCATAGCATCCAAAACAAGAGTAGCACCTGTGAAACCGATTTCAATTTCACGGCTTGAGATTTGCGGAGCAGTATTGTTAGCAAGATTATTGATTCAGGAAGCAATGTCATTGCCGCATGATAAGGTTTTCGCATGGACGGATTCATCGGTTGTTCTCTCGTGGCTCGGTGGAGATCCTCTAAGGTGGAAAATCTTTGTAAGCAATCGCGTAGTAGAAGTATTAGATAATTTAAGCAACTCTCAATGGTTTCATGTACAATCTAAGATGAACCCAGCTGACATTGGTTCAAGAGGTCTTCTACTATCTGATTTAATTAAAAATAAGTTGTGGTGGAAAGGGCCAAATTGGCTAAAAGAGAAAGACATACATTTTTCGAAATTAAACGTTATACCTACCGATTTAGAAAAAAGGAAAATACACATAAATTTAAAAATTGAAGAAAACCAAAGTATAAGGATGTTTGAAAATTTTGATTCTCTAGCTGAACTTTCAAGAGTAATAGTATACTGTAGGAGATTTTTAAAATATAGAAGAGATCGAAATAATATAGATAATATGATAACAGTTGAAGAGTTGGAAGAATCTATAAATACATGTATCATTATATCCCAGGAAAAATATTTTAAAGAAGAAATAGACAGATTGAGTAATAAGAAATACGTAAAAAAAGGTAGTAGACTAAGAACGTTGAATCCTTATCTGGATGATCGCAATATAATCAGGGTGGGCGGCAGACTTCGAAATTCAGATTTAAGAGACGAATTAAAGCATCCTATTATAATTGATAGTAAATGTCGCTTAGCTTATTTAATAATTGCAGACGCTTATAAGAAGACAACGCATGGCGGTATTCAGTTAATGCTTTGCTATATCAGGTCTAAATACTGGATTCTTGGTGTAAAAAATGCTGTAAAGACATTAATACACAGATGTATCATTTGCACAAGGCAGAAGGCTGTAATAAGAAGTCAAATCATGGGAGATTTACCAAAAGTGCGCACTACTCCAGCACGTCCATTCCTGCATAGTGGAGTTGACTTTGCCGGTCCCTTGCAAGTTTTAATGTCAAAAGGCAGAGGAGCAAAGTCGAACAACGCCTATATTGCAATATTTATTTGTATGGCTACGAAGGCCATACATTTAGAATTGGTTGGCGACATGTCTTCTGAATCTTTTATTGGAGCTTTCCACAGATTCGTATAAGAGGAAGGTGGACTCATATATGAAGTGATCAAGGGCGGAATTTTGTTGGAGCCAATAAACAGTTAATGGAAGCTTTCAAGGAGGCTAGGCTTGAATTAGTAACTCACTTGGGTGAAGTATTAGCTTCTGAGGGTACACAATGGCACTTCAGCCCGCCATACAGCCCAAACTGGGGGCCTATGGGAGGCCGGTGTAAAGTCGGTAAAATATCATTTAAGACGTATTATGAACTCCAGGCTTACTTTTGAAGAAATGGCAACTACACTCTGTCAAATTGAGGCCTGTTTGAACTCTCGGCCGCTAACACCAATTGATACCACGGATGCTGACTTCAAAATACACCAGGGCACTTTTTAATTGGTGAAGCACCTGTCACAATACCGAGTCCAGATCTACGTCAATGTAATTTAAATCATTTATCGCGGTGGCAATATGTCCAAAGATTGGTAACAGACTTTTGGCAACAGTGGCAGACTGAGTATTTATCTAGACTACAAGAACGTCCAAAATGGCTTAAACTTGTGGAAGAGTTTGAGATAGGAGATATTGTTTTATTGAAAGATGAACAATTACCTCCAGGTAAATGGTCACTAGGGCGTGTGGTTGCTAAACATCCTGGGCATGACAATATCACCAGAGTGTATAGCATTAAGAGCGGAAGTGATATAATGAAAAGATCCGTTTCAAACCTATAGAATCTAAGTAGATAAATAAGAATAATTTTAACTAACTTCTAAAACAGAGTAGGTTCTTAATTCGACCATATTTTTAAGTGTATGTCTCGCGATTGATCCCGTATAAATTTTATCAATATCGGCTCAGTAATTTTCCTGAGAATTGATAAAAATCAAATAGATTGCAATATTTGTAATTGTCGGCGTGATTATGTAGGGCTATTTTTACCAATTAAAGTTGGTAGTATATTTCTTTGAGAACATTATATTTCATTAAATGCCATATAAACATTCTTTAATAAGTTTTAGAATTTTCTTTTTTATGATTTGGTTATTAAGATGTTTTGTCTTGCTTAACACATAAATTTAAAAATAAATAGTGAGTAAAACTGTGTAATTGTATTGCTCTAAGTTAAAACTCAAGTATATTTAATTGTTAAGTAAGTTAAATAAGTCAAACAAATTGTAAATTTATAATTTATAATTTAAAGGACTATTGTCCTTTGGTGGGCGGTATGTTCAGGTTAAAAATATGTAATGCTTTAAGCAGTCGTAATAAACCAGTGCCAGAGTACGGGTGTTTCACTTGTTTTAATATTTTCTAAAAATTAGATACAGTCCAAATTAAGTCTTATATTCAACAATAATTATTAGCATTTAAAAAAAAAAAAACAAAATGCATAATTATGTTTATTTGAATGACAAATTTCAGTTATTTTGATTTTAAAATCTAGTTTGATTGAATTGATTATAAAGATTTAACTAAGGACGTAAAACAGTTTACGATAATTCGGTGAATATGCTTAAAAAAGTCCCCGACGATTTGAGAACCTCCATATTTTATTTTTGCATTATTTTTGTACAGTTCGGGTCGAGCGCCGGCGAGAATGTGTGCGAGGTCGCGCCCGAGCCGGCGCGCGCGCACGACGCGCCCGCCGCGCGCCGCCACACCGTGGGGCCCGGCGACTGCCGACAGGTACCCGCTCACACTACACACAGGCATGTACAGTTCGGGTCGAGCGCCGGCGAGAGTGTGTGCGAGGTCGCGCCCGCCGCGCGCCGCCACACCGCCGGCGAAAAACTAACAAAAGACGCGTCGCGCCACGCCGGTGCCCCGGCGCCTGCGATGAATGGGCGCGCGTGCGCCGGCGCGACTATACGGCGCCTTAACCGTTTAATAACGCGTACTTTTTTGCATATAAAAATTCATAGGTAATATTTAATATGACAAAACTAAGCAAATAATAAACTAAGTAAATAAATAAAACTAACATAGCATATTGAATTTTATGAACTATTACTGAAATTACTCATATTACAACCATTTAAAAGAATATCCTTAAGTTATTTACAAAATAAAAAATAAAAATGTTCTAAAACAATACGCATCATAGTATTGAGGAATAACAAGAATAAAACATAAAAACAAATAAAAGTAAATAGTATGTATCATATTATTCGGGAACACTTTTTAGCAGATTTTTTAAAAGTAGTGTTTAAAGTAAATTTTAAGTCGGTATTTAAAGGGTTAAGGTAAGCTGGGTATTTATGGGTCAGATGTTTGGAACGTTTTTTCAAATAATGTCGATTTAAAACTTATTCAGCCTATGCACTGTAACTGACCTCTGCTTGATATTTTTTAAGTTATACTATTTTTAATAATAAGCTTATACTTATATGTATACATGCCTTTAAGGGAGGACACAGTTTTTAGAACACGCTGTAGAGTAATATGTTTTAGCTATTAGAGACTTTTTAACTATATGTATTTAGTTTATACTAATTATATAATATATATTGTTAATGGGGCTAATGTACTAAGGGCTACCATCAACTCCAATATACTTTATGTATAAAATACATATATTATTTATTAATAGACGTTATATAACACAATATAATCATTATTATAATACATTATATTTAATATCTATTATATAATATAAAAATGAGAGGTCGAGATTTAAAAATATTTATATACTATTTGGATACTGATTAGCAATAATGTGTCAACCCACGAAAAGTCAAATTCGGAGATTTGGATGAAAATAAATTCAAGGTTAATAAGCTAAATAAGTATGGAAAAAGTTTCTTAATCAATTGTTTCGAATTACAAGTGCGTTCAATATTTTGAAATTTATACAATAATCTCAAATATTAAAAAAACTTTTTATTAGATAATATATTATATCAATCTGAATTTCATTATTTATACCTTTTATTAAAGAACAAAAGAAAATATGGATATACTTCTTTAAATATATTTATTAAGAATAGGTTTGACATGTGTAGAGGCCATTTTCTCAAAAATGAAGTTCGTGTGGCTTGACACAGTATTGCTTATCAGCGTCCATTTAAAAGGCACATTTATTCTAGGTTACAGGCTATATTTTATATATGTGTACAATTTAAAACAAAATCTACATTAATGCATGTGAAGTCGCGATCAAAAGCTAGTATTCCACACACTGTTTAATAAAAAAAAAATAATTTCTAATTAATGTAAGATTATGATTCTGATAGAATATTTCACTCAGCAAGATATCTCCCGTATGGTCTAGTGGCTAGGATACCTGGCTTTCACCCAGGAGGCTCGGGTTCGATTCCCGGTACGGGAAGTACATATTTTTGTATCTATATTTTAATTCATAATTACAATATTTTTTCCAGTGCAATGTATATTGTTTGTTTTTATTTCAACTTTTGTAATTAATTATCCTTTTTAAATTTTTTTGTATTAATTGACTTAGAGTTTATTAAAAAAATTTACTATGTGCGTTTTCAATTTTTAATTTAATAAAGTAGGTATTTTTTTTTAAATTCAAAATAAGGAATTTACATTCTTTTTGGAACGTCTAGCAAATGAATCTACGGTAGATTTGGAAAAGATTAAATCAGACCTCAGAAGAAACCGCGAATGAAACTCCGCGGGACTCGGGCTTATTACTATTTCTTAACGTCATAATTTATTACAAATTATAAAATGTATTGAGACAGCTTGGAAGCGATCGCGTTATTCCCATGGTGTGTCATCATCTACAAAATCTTTAAATCGTAATATCCGCTAGCAACCAAACGTTTCTATATCTTCTATAAATAAATAAATAAATAAACGCATCACACTCAACGGCCTCTATTGAGATCGCGTGACCTTGAGTCGGGGATCCGGAAACACTAACACAAACACCCAGACTAACATCCGTCCAATACAGACGTTTGTCGTGAGGGGATCGAACCCGCGACCGTTAGCGCTTGAGTCAGTCGCAGTGAGCACTGCGCCAACGTGTCTGTATATTTCTGTATTCTATACATGAAGCTAGTATGTATATCTTATATGTTCCAGGCGGGCGAGCTGTCAGGAAGAAACGTCCCGCACTGCGCCTCCGCGCACTTCAGTGTAAGATTACTGGTTTAAGTATGAACGCTGATAAGCAACACTGTGTCAAGCCACGCGGACTCCATTTTGAAAATGGCGTCTCAATATGTCAAAACTATTCTTAATACATTTGTTTGCTGATGTATATGCAACTTTTCTTTTCTATTTTGATAAAATATAATGAATTGAAAGCAGATTGGTATAATAAAGTTTTTAAAATATATTAGATTATTGCGTATTACAAAATAACTGAGCACTTTAATATTCAAAACATTAGAGTGAGAAACTTATTTTCGTACTTACTTAATTTCGATGATTTGTTTTTTTGTTAATGTTAAATAATAACGCATTATTTAAAAATATCAATATTTCTGAATTTGACTTTTTGTGGTTTGACGCATTATTGGTTATCAGCATCTCAATAAGTAATTAATTATAATTAATATATAATCTATATATTCACATGTGAAGAAAAAATTTGGTATCTCTTTTTATAAAAATTGCGCGGACAAAGGAGTATGAACTTTCGCAAAGTTATAATTTAGATAGAGAAGGAGTGCAGAATGATAATATTTTTAAAAGTTATGCGTAATAATACATTAAAGAAATAAAAAAACAATACACACACTACCATATATTTAACACACACACACACTCTTTTTCTTATTGTTATAGTCTGTGGTCAAATTGAGAATAGATTTAAATTAATTGCGGTCGACTTTTAACCAGTAGTCAATTATAATTAAATAATTATAAGACAAGAATTACACTTATAAATTTCGCTCACAGACTCTCGTAAAGATTTACATAAGTTGCTTCACGACGTATCTGTTGCTAAGTTACAGAGTTGTTTCCTATCGCTTTCGAAAGTAAAACTTACAAATATTATTTTCGTGATTTCGTAGCGGTGTTTATATAAAGTTTAATTGTCATCTTTTGCAAGTGAAATTTTATAATGACTTAAGAAAAACCGACTTAAAAAACAATATACGCAATTTCGTTTATTTGGATGACATATATCTTCCACTTATTTTGATTTTAAAACCAAACCAATGGGAGTATGCCTTTTAGAACAAAGACGTAACCAAATCGGTTAAAATGTTTTCAATTAACCGACGAATATAAAAAACCACACTAAGAACCTTTTTTTATAGATGTTGGTTAAAATACAGTCGGGTTTAAGAACTTCATTTCTCAAGAACGTACAGTCAGTTAAAAAAAACCACAATATTGACAATTTAACAGATGGTTCGTACACTAATAACAATAAAAAAGTAGATTTACTTTAAAATATAGTGCATATGTAACGAGAAACTAGTATAGTAATCGAAAAATATTTTAGTAATTTTTGATCCTGATTAAATATTTCACTAGGCAAGGTATCTCCCGTATGGTCTAGTGGCTAGGATACCTGGCTTTCACCCAGGAGGCTCGGGTTCGATTCCCGGTACGGGAAATGTTTTACGATTTTTATTTAAAACAATGTACTATGTATTTTTTTTGTTGAAATTTAATTTCATTTTTAAAAGTGGCTAGTACAATGATATTATATAAATATAGACATGTCACGTTTTTATTTAAATAAATTAATAAACAATTCACGCTTAACTTAAATTTGGAGGCTTCCATTAGGATCTCATGCCGTGGTCACCTCAGGTTTGCCGTGAGCGGGAATCGAACCCGTGACTGTTAGCGCATCAGTCAGTTGCAGTGACCTCTATGCCAACCTAAATTTAACCTTAAAAATTCTGTATCTATTTTTACAAACTCGTCAATTGACTTTGGCCCAAAGATCTCGTCATGTTCAATCGCTAACTAGTTGCCAGGCAACGTCGTCCTAACTACCAATAGTTGCCTAAAACCAATCTTATAATATTTACTAGAGGTCAAAATTTGAATATAAATAATTTAAATTATAAGTTTTGAATATTAAGGTTCTATTGTCAAAAATTAAACTTCAATTTGACCATAGACTTTAACAATAAACATTAGAGTTTAGTATATACGTGAGTATGTGTCAAGTACAATGTAGTGTGCGTAATGTTTTTTTATTTATTTAGTGTATTATTTATGTTTATCAAAAAAATAATATTAGCATTCTACACTTCTTCTCTATATAAACAATATGTGTGCGAAATTTCACTCTTCCGTCCGCGGAATTTTCTTAAAAAGAGATACAAAATTTTTTTTTCAAGTATTAATACACAGAATGTCAACTGGGCATGCGTTGGATATTTACCAGCGTTAATAAAATCAATATTTAAAAGTCAAAATACTGAACTAAATAAAAAAAAAAGTTTCAGAAAAAATTAAATAAAAAGTCATTTTTTCACTTTTACATATAGATTCTGGTATACCTCGTTCCACGTAAGTGTGTCGGTCTGAACACGAGGCGAGTCCGAACTCATGGTACAGTCGAGTGAACGAGGCTTAAAACATTGAATGGATATGATATGACTATATATTATATGTGTTTTCATAATCTTATTGAATATTTACTTCACTTATTTCTAAATAGACACATCCCGGAAAGAAAATCACTGTTTTTCTAACAATTATATTGATTCAGTATTGTTTTTAAATATTTAAGAAACATATAGTGCGAATTGAGCTAAAATCTGCTAAAAAAACAATGAAATAATGATGTAAACGCATTAACTTTACATAAGCCCCCCGCCCCCCGCAGAGCGCGCCGGCGCAGGCCGAGGTGTCGCTGCTGCCCAACACCAACCTGGCCGCCAAGCTGCCGGCCGTGCAGCACCAGCCGCCGCGCTACTGCAGCGTCAAGGACCACCACCTGCTGAAGCCGCCCATCGCCATGGCGCAGGGTAACGGCAGCCTTCCTCAATACATCCGACGCGAAAACAATTTGTCAATTCGAACCAGTGGTTTCTGATATTAGCGAGTTGACTCAGGGTAATAAGTGATTAGCTTTCGTGTTTGTGGTCACCGCTTCGCTGCTATGAGTCGTGGCGTGATGTAATATAGCCGATAGTCTATAGCCTTCTTCAATATATCTAATGCGAAAAGAATTTTTCAATTCGAACCAGTGGTTTCTGATATTAGCGCGTTGATAATAAGTGATTAGCTTTCGTGTTTGTGGTCACCGCTTCGCTGCTATGAGTCGTGGCGTGATGTAATATAGCCGATAGTCTATAGCCTTCTTCAATATATCTAATGCGAAAAGAATTTTTCAATTCGAACCAGTAGTTCCTGAGATTTGCGCGTTCAAACAAACATACTCTTTATAATATTAATATAGATTAATAATGAAAAAGTACTCTAACTTTTTTAGTTTGTTAATGAATAATGCGAATTCAGTGAGTATGTTGCTATAATGTATGACAAAATGAGTTCTAGTTATAGTATCTAGATAATTACATAAATAATTTATAACTCATGTTTTCTTTATTCCTATGGAATAAGATTTTGCATATAAACGCCCATTTTTTATCTTTTTATATATCGTAAATTCTTTTCTTAGTAGATGTAAGAGACATGGCAGTCAGTCGGATTTATCGAATACGTTTACCAGTTAGGATTAAAGAAAACAACCATTTCTAATCCGACGAGTTCCATAAACCGACTTGCTGAATGAGTCGGATCCCCGCGAGTCAGTAGGCGTCAGCGGCGCGTACTAATGATGTTCAAATTCGCAGCGTCCTCGTTCGGGCGGCGCGCGTCGGACGGCGGCGCGCACGTGCGCGCGCCCGACGCGCCGCCTGCGCCGGCGCACCACGTACGTTGCGCACGCGCACACGCTACACACGACGACTAAATACCAATAAACACTTACTGCCTTACTACAAAGATAAAACCATGTTCCACACGTGTTTGAAAATTGCTGAACAGATAGTAAAATTATGAAAAACTTATTAATATAATGTCACACGTTACACTCAACATATAGGCTTTAGGCATCTGCTAAGCGTACGTCTAACGCACGTCACACTCAAAACCGTCGTTAGTGCGGATTTGTGGTATGGGTTTAAAACGTAAATAAATAAATAAATAACGCATCACACTCAACGGCCCCCATTAAGATCTCATGACAATGTGTCGGGGGTCCGGAAACACTCACAACACTAACACAAACACCCAGACCGCGACAAACAGCTGTATGGCCAATACACACGTTTGCCGTGAGCGGGGATCGAACCCGAGACCGATAGCGCTTTAGTCAGTTGCAATGACCATTGCGCCAATGCGTCTGTCAAAAACGTGCGCTTAACATACGTTAAAACCTTTTGTAATGAGACAGTTACATTTTTAAAGTATAAATATGTTTGGACGACGTTGCCTAGCAACCAGCTAGCGACTGTTGAACAACTAGAGTGTAAACATTACATGTACCTCGTTCCACGTGAGTGTGTCGGTCTGAACACGAGGCGAGTCCGAACTCGCGCATGTACAGTGAACAAGACTTAAAACATTGCATGTCTATGCGCATGATATGAGTATATGTTGTTATAATCTTATTGAATACTTTTAGCCGTTACATGACATTTATAATCTATTTATTTTTAATTATCTTAATTGTTTAAATAAACACATCCCGGAACGAAAGTCACGATTTTTTCCAACAATTACATTGATTCAGTATTATTGATTTCAATTATTTGAGAAACAATTGTTAACAAACAATAAAATCATTATTCTATATATTATTACATTAATTAAAATTAAACAAATGTCTAAGCGACTGTCCCGGTGCTTTAGTGTTCTGCGCAGTTACCTGAAACACTTACCTGAAACATGCCATACATATTAAGAGCCCCCCCCCCCCCCCCGCAGGTGTCGGACAGCGGCGCGCCCCCGCGGCCGCGCGAGGAGCCGGCGGAGGAGCAGGCCGGCGACTCCGCCTACAACAGCAACCTGTGCAGGTACGTGCGGGGGGCCACTGGGCCGGAGCTCACAGCGACGGATCGGTCAGTATCCGCGGATTCAGATGCAAACATTTGGTGTCAAGATTCGTGGATACGAATATCCGGTACATCACAATTCTGAATTTCTAATATTACAAAGAGGTAAAAGTTTACAAGTTTGTATGTAGCGGGTATTCTCTGAAACTATTCATCCGATTTGAAAATGTCTTTTGCCGTTGGCTAACTAGTTTATTAAGGAAGGTTTTAGGCTATATTATATCACGCTACGACACAGGAACGAAGAAGTATATACTTAAATGTCAATAAAGTATATACTTAAATAATTGAACCTGTTAATTTGACATTTCATATCTAGCATTACATAAATGCGCGTGAAACTACGAGGACAGCTAGTAGGCCATATTACTCGCTACAAGTCAGAATTAAATAATAATCTGAATATACCCCGCTGTCCCCTTTTTTCTAAAAAAATATATTCTAAAAGGATAATGAATGCCGAGTGTATATGTATGTTAGTAGATTCGTTTTAAGTGTAAAAGTGACATAAATAAAATATAACATACAATAAATCAAGCTCAATCGTTTGTTTGTATTAATCTCAGAAACTGCCTCCCAATTTACAAATTTTATAGGCTATATTACATCACGCTACAACACGACCCGCATACCCATATTCTTGTAAACCGTATAGTACAGTTGGTAGATAGCCCATTTAGAAAGGTTATAGGCGATATTACATCACGCTATAACAAGAGCCACATATTATCCACAACCTAAACCGTAGTAAACCGTGGTACAGTAATCACATGCGCCTGCAGGTACATGTTGAACCGCGGCAGCAGCAAGCGGCACACCATGGCCACGCCGGAGGACGCGGCCAGCGCCGCCTGCGTGCCCACCACCATGGTGAGTAGCAACCATACCGTGGCCTATGGGGAGTATATACCGCCATGATTTCTGATGAAACTATGAGTATAAATTCCATAGTTTTATTGTAATCTCCTTAACCTTTATTCTCCATTACTTAATGTCTAATTAATCATATAAAGATATCAAAAGATATGGTTTATGTACCAATTAGGTCATCAGAAAAAAACCTTAAATATATAAGTTAAGTTATAATATACTTTATTAAAATAGGCTTTTATATTCACTTTCTGTATGTCATTTTATAAGAATAATTTTCTGATTTATAAAAGTTGTAGGCTATATTACATCGCGCTAGGTCTTAAAGGATATTCTTGGCTAGGAAAATAAATTTTTCGTTCCAATCCAATTTTAGTTTTTAACAAAAACGGGTACCAGTGTCTTTTAAGTATTTTCGGATTTCCTATACTTTAAAACTTGGCCTACTAGGCCCAGTTAAAAAACACACCCTGTATACTACTTCAAACAAATTCATTAAAAATAGGTTTGACGTGTTTAGTCGCCATTCTCTCATAATGGAGTCCGTGTGGATTGACATAGTATTGCTTATCAGCGTCCATATATAAAGCCAGGAGACACAGCTGGTATCATAGAAATGTATGTCTGTCTTGTTATCAGGCTGGCGGGGCGGCATCAGCTACAAGTGTACGAGTTCGCCGTACTGGTTTACTCACCGTGACCGAACGGCCGCCTGGTGAGTGATACACCGATACACTAGTACACGTAGAATGCGCGGACGATTTGTTTAACGATTAATTTTTTATCTGTAGAAAATGTCACCTTGTATTGTAAAATCGATTATTCGATATATAATTGTTAAATAATCGTTCGGATTTTTCACAGTTCAATTGTAATGTTATTGCAAATACATTTAACGCAAAAATTAAGGGAATAAATAAATAGAATGGGATTTTTATATTCTATTTATTAAGTTAATTTATTAAGTTTTCCGCTAAGTGTACATCAGCAAATAAAGATACTATATAGAGTTTTCATTTGCTGAATAATGTGAGTAGCTCGTGTTTTAAGATAAATTATATTGTATAACTATAGATACGTGATGTTCATAATATTTGACGTTAAAAATCTTCAATTCAATTCTTTGGTTTATGGCTTTTAGTTGTGCCAATTAGACATGTTATTTCGCCAATGTCACGTGGAAATTAAAAATCTTCACCCATTTCAAAATTGAAAAGCTCGTCTATTCACTTGTTAGGCCCCAATTCTCACCTGTCAGTCGCTGGTTGCTAGGCAACGTCGTCTAAAATTATCGGCATTTTGTGCAGAATCCATGAGTTTATTGGTTATCTATAGTTACATAATATAATGTTAGGTGTTGTTCGTTGTAATCGATATTTTGTGTGTTTGAATATTTTCGTATAGAAGTCAATTTAGTTAATTTATTTTTTAGTTCAATGAATATTATTTTGCTATGAAATGTTTATTTTATTTTTTAATTTCATATTGGTTACGAAAATAGTAAAATTTCAAATTTTTAATAATTATATTTTGTTCAAATAGATTTATATTTGCAATATAATAAATCTTTGACTAGTACATACTCGTTATACGCGTACGTAAACTACAGACTGGAAAGTAACAGAATAAATAAAAAAGTTATCGGAAAAACATTTTTGTAGCCAATATTATTTATTTAAATTGATTTTTTGCTGCGACTTTAATTACTTATGTTGATTAAATTAATGTAATCAATTAAAATACTGAAATACAATTCATGTAATATTTTGTAGCAAAAGAATCAATTTAGCCTGATTATAATGCTATTTTTAATTTTTAAAAATATGAAGATTTATTTCACAAGCTAAACGAATAAGCAATTTTTGTCAAAAAATTCTTACACGGGTCAGACGAACAATTAGAAGCGGAAAAATCAGTGTATAATAAAAAGATAAGGCGACAATTACACTTGTAAGTACTTTGTAACTTGGTAACGGTTACGTAGGTAACTTTACATGCTGTCATTAAATAAGTTACTGACAGTAAGATCATTTGAATGATTAACAAGTTATGTAAATCTTATGTCAATCCGCGAACAAACCTTACAAGTGTAATTCTCGCCTAAAACTATACCATAATAACTCTTCATATTTTCCCGCGCACGCATGAATTTTGTTGTTTTTTTTTTGCTAATTAATTTTTTCTCCAACCTTTAGTAATAAGCCCTGAACTCGTAATGGAGGTCGAGGCGCGAATGAATCGAAACTACCTCCCCCCTTCGATACAAGGGGGCTACAGTTACCAAAACCAGACCGGCTACCAGAGCCCTCCACCCACCAACCCCCAAAACCCCCAAGGTTCAATAACCGCCGGTACCCCTAACTATGCCAAGAATTCTATGAAGCCTGTCTTAGAAACCATACCTCAGGGTAGTATAATGGGCTCAAATCAGGCTGTATCCCCCTACACCCCATCTATGTCTCAATTTTCCCCCACACATGGGGCTGTTGTATCCCAAACTGGGTCTATTATCAGCGGAACCCCCATATCTAATCAGGGGTCCATTGTAACTGGCACTCCCATGCAAAATCAACAATTTAACACTTCAAATCAAGGTTCAATCTTAACTGGAACTCCTCTGTCTAACCAAACTATCTTGACCAACTCACTAGCAAACCAGGGGTCCATTATGACTGGCACGCCCATTCAAAACCAGGGCTCTTTATTAACGGGTACAGCTTTACAAAACCAAAATTACAATTCATCGACGCTACAAAGTCAAGGGTCTATTATGACCGGTACGCCGATGCAAAGTCAGAATTTCAGTGCTGGAAGCACGTTGCAAAGCCAGGGTTCAATTATGTCTGGCACGCCAATCCAAAACCAGGGGTCAATTATCTCTGGCACGCCGATGCAAAATCAGATGTCAATTATGTCTGGCACGCCAATGCAGAGTCAAGGGTCAATCATTTCTGGCACGCCATTGCAAAACCAGGGATCAATTATGTCTGGCACGCCAATGCAAAGCCAGGGCTCAATTATGTCTGGCACGCCTATGGATAAAAATTTCGGTACTAGTTTTGGTAACTTTAGCTACAACCAAAGCTTCGGTTCGAACCCACCGAATATACCCAGCGGGTCTATTACCGCTGGCACGCCAGTCAGTGGCGGGTTCAGTCAGAATCAGTACAGTCGCCACCGGAAGTATTCCGGCCCGCAGCGCGTCAAATTGCAAATGTTGGCCACTGTACAGGAAATGGGTAATTTGTTTTCTTTTATCCGGGTTAAGGTCGAAACGGTGACAGGTATCGGGGAGATTTATAATGCAATATTTGCTTGTGTGTGTGTGTGTGTGTTTGCACGTTTTTTTTTGTTTTTGTTGTTCGTTAGCTTGTTCTAGAGTAGTTAGACGTTTTTTTTGTTGGCATTAAGATGTAACACGCTAAAGTTTTTGTGTAAAAGTATTCAAGGTAAGTAAATTAAATAAAGATATTTTTTTGTATTTAAAAAGTTAATTTTTTTTTCTGGTTTCGAAAATATTATATAATGAAAGTTTTATGAACAGTTAATTTAGTGAAAGGAAATTGTATAATTTAATATCTTAATAAATTTTTATTATTGTTTCATATTCATTTCAATAACTATTTTAAGTTAAAAAGCTGAAGGAATTGAATAAGTTATTTTCGGGAACTATAGGTCCGATTTAAAAAAATACCTTCGTTTTAATAGCCTGTTTATTAAGAAAGCTATAGGCTATATAAAATCACGATACAACTAATAAGAACATTAGTAATGTGGAAACCAGACTTACAGTAAGTTTAGAGTAAGTTATGAAAAACGTACTCCTCACATAATTTTCTCTAAGCTTTACATAAAGTGCCACAGACTATATAATACCGCCTCCCCCAGCTCGCGAGCACGCTGAGCGCTACTCACCTGTTCGTCGAGCGGAAGTGAGTCCGCCGCGCGCTGCGCACGACCTCGCCTCCGCGCGCCTCGAGTACCAACAGCTGCAGGTACGTGAACCATTCACTCTTTCACTCTCCCCCACTTAACTCACCGCACTCCAAGTTCCAGTCATCCATTCCACGCCCCCAATCACATACGAAGTTCACTCACTCACTTACTTATATCACTTATTCTCCTTTATTTGACTCTGATTCAACCTAATGATAACAGTTAAAAATATGATTAAAATGTAAATTCCAAATGAACATGAAATAAAAAGTAAACAATCACAAAGTTCACCCTGTATACTGCGACGCAGCGCGGGCTGGAGCGGCGCGCGGGCGGCGTGGGCGGCGCGTCGCCCCCCGCCGAGCGCCTGCACACGCCCGCCGCCTCCGTGCCAGGTACGCCCGCTGCCGCGCGCTGAACTCTGTGCGTCTTTGTGTGTTGTGTGAGACCCCGACACCGTCGAGTGGGATGCGTTTGTCGTCTATTTCTCTCTACTTGTCATTTGTTGTCGTTTAGCAGAAAAATATGACGTACTTCTAACCACACAAGAGTCGAAATGAAAAATGTCGACCAAATAATTAGACTAAATAATTTTTAATAATGAAAAATAGTGTACGAAAATTCTAAAAAAATATTGTTACTAAATAAGTCAAATAAAAAAAAAGACTATACAGGATGTTTCATTGAGATGTATCAGTCCGGTTTTAAAGTTGGAAAAACTACATTCAAAGCAGAAAAACATTCCGTTTTTCAATCTTTAGTAGTTTGAGATTTCACATCATTACAAAACATCTGTATAGTATGATTTATTGAGATGACTCTATGATTCGAATAATATATTGTGTTTTCTTCCAAAGGATCTCCAATACACGCTGGTGCGTCAGCCCCCACTCTGGATCTAAGCGGCGACCCCGCACAGGTATAACCTTTCACAGACACACACACATAGTACACTTTAATAACAGCCTGTATATGTCCCACTGCCGAGCAAAGACCTCATCTATTGCAGAGAAACTCTCATTGTTATAATACAACATAAAAGTAAAAAAGTAAAGTAACAGCCTGTCAGTATCCCACTGCTGGGCAAAGGCCTCCTCTCCTATAAAGGAGAAGGTTTAGAGCTTAATCCACCACGCTGCTCCACTGCGGGGCGGATATACACGTGTCAGAATTTCTCCCGGCACGTGTAGGTTTCCTCACGATGTTTTCCATCACCAAGCTCGAGATGAATTTAAACACAAATTTAGCACTTGAAAAATCTGTGGTGCTAGCCGGGGTTTGAAACCGCGATCATCGGTTCAGATCGTGTTCTACTAGGCCATCTCGGCTAGTTATACAACATATATGCCTCAAAATATCTCCTGCCAGACTTTCTCATGATTTCATTTATGTTTTACAAGATGTATATCGCTTTTTACTAGCTTAAATCTGTTGAGCATTTTTATTACAGATATAATGAATATAGGCAGGCTCTCACTCTAAAACATTCGCGTTTATAATATTAGTCCTTGTTAAAATTTTATATACACTTATACATTATAACAATTTGTAACAATCATTGAAATTACTTGAATATCTTTACTAATATCACACAATATCTTTCCAGGATCTATCATTAAAACTAGGCATCAACTTAAACCCACTATACTCGGCGCAGTTATCGCAAGAGGTGTTAAAATTCGGCCTTCTGTCCGGAAGAGCATCCCCCGCCAGCCCCGGCTCCCCCCTCCACCAAATAACCGAGGGGTTAAGTTATTTACACACAGGTTCCATAACCAGAGGAACGCCACAACCAAACGCAACCCCCTTGGACTTACGGAGCAATGTAGATATGGACACCACCTTCCCCCAATTACACCCCATGGTTCACCCCCAAATACACGTGGTAGCGCATAGATCGCTAAACAATTCTCCAATATCCAACCCCGGATCTCCTCTAGACATGATTCAAGAAGAAATCGGAAATGGAAGTCAGAATGGCGATACCAGATTTCAAGAAAGAAACTTTAATCTTCAAACGTATCCGTCAACTCATCCGCAGATCAGTTTAACGGATTGTCTAGGTTCAGAAATAACATTAGTGGCCTCCTCGTCTGAGGATAGTGTGGATAGTTTAGAAAATTCAAAATACCCGTTACCCCAGTTCGTGATATCGGAGCCGTCAGACTTGGACGACAGACCTTCGATAACCAAAGGCATCGGGAGAAAAGTCAGCCAAGAGACGGAATCCGTCGAACCGCCTAAAGATCTAGAGAATTTAGATAAAGATACAGAAATGCCGTCGCCCAAAGAGAGCATCGATGAGACTAGTAAATATTTAACAGAAGAATTAGCGAGGCGGGGCAGCGATAAGTCACTAGGCTTTAGCGACGACTCGTTGAGCAACGATTCGGCGAATGCGTCGCCAAATTGCGAACACAATATACAGTCTATTTATTCCAACATAGTGTCAATTAGTTCTGGGTTTAGCGAAAATAGGGGTAGTTTTTCGGAACACAGAGAATCGTTCTCCTTTTCGGATAGGGGTAGCTTTTCGGAACGGGGCGATTTTGGACGTTCCTCGTTTTCGGAAAGGAGCGATTTCGGAAGAAGCAGTTTTTCGGAAAAGGGGGAAACTCCAAGATCGTCGTTTTCCGGTCAAGGCGTTTTGGGTGAAGTCAAGGAGTATTACGAAGACGTTTACATGCCTAGGGATAAGAATTTAGAGAAATTTGACGAAGAAAGTCCGCACGCGCACGAAATAGAGAAATTACAGCGATCGACGATGGACTTGAGATTGTCGGAAATATGTAGACCAGATGACAAAAAAATACCAATTCTACTGAGTCCGCAGAAAGTGTCTTGCGTCCAAGAGTACTATGAAGTAGCACTATCAACTGTTTGTTCACAATTAGACTCCCAGAGGATAGTCGAACTGTTAAAAGAGACGATAAACACGAGAGTCCCGCCGCAGAACATTTTCATAGAAACGGGAGATCAGAAGGAGAAAACTGATGATTCGGAAGCGTTAACCGGCTTCCTGAATCTGGAATATTCCGGTGGAATCCAGATCGAGCTGATTGTATGCGAGAATAAAGCGAAGGAGAAGAAGGGCCTGAAGATGCGCCGGATATCCGGTGACCAGAGGGAGTACGGGAAACTTTGCCAGCAGTTGATAACGAGTTTAACAGTGTAGTAAGATTTTTTCAGCTGACTTTGAGATTTCCGCATCGGAAAGTTTAATTTGACGAGACAAAGACATCAGTATCGAGTGTGTTTATAGTGGAAGCTATATTTTATATTGTTTCTTTAAAAGTTTATTTTTGGTTTTGAAATGGTCTCTTAAATTATCAACATTAATGTTTGATACGGCATTTTTTCGTTCTAAAGCGAGAATTATACTTGTAAGTTTTGCACACATACTTCCATAATAATTATACAGATCAACTGACATGTGTTGGTTATTTTACCAACGTTAGCAGAATCAATATTTAAAATTCAAAAAAATCTGAACTAAACTTTTTTTCTTTCATAAATGGTACATAGGCTAACGTATCTATACGAACGTACAAGATTCAAAGGTTCCTCAGAAACACCTTGTATAAATTACTTATCCATAGCCTTAATAACCGGAAAAGTTTACTTATTTACTTACCAGTGACATATTTTACACTTACAGCTTACGTATGGTAACTGTTAATAGGATTCAGAGTTTCATCACGTCCCAACCAAAATATACATATTTTTATAAATACTTAGGAGCACTTTAAAATGAAATCATGGGAACTTTAATATTTTCAATCGTACTAGAACACCTTATGCGTTCAAGAAAACAAAGTTATAGCGCGATTCAAAGTACAGCCAGCGCCATCTCTTAACAATTTCAACAAACTTTTGGTATGAAAATATTAGTACATTGACACTTTAACAGAGTTATTATAGCAAAACTTACAAATGTAATTCTCGCCTTATGACGAATATTAAGTAAATATCTCAAACTAATGTTTTCGTTTTATACAGTCTGAAACTATTACGTAATTTATTATTAATAAAGCGAAGTATTCGCTTTATTATTTGATACGATTTACGTTATTAAATTTGTATAAATTTTCACTCGATTACTGATTAAGGTTAATGGTTGCTAAGCCTGTCGGTGCTGTCACGCGGACGTGACGGTGGCGGCTAACTAATTAACAATCTCGTAATGAAATACCGAATAGCAACTTGTGTTGCTAGTTGAAACATTCACAAGTGGTCCAGACAACATTTTATTGCTATAGACATGTTATGTTCGAAACCAACTTTGACGTTTATTTGGTTGCTAGGCAACGATTTTACGCGGTTTTCCAAAAGTGGTAGACATTTTGGATGTCAAATTAATGCTTATAGCATATCTATAGTAGCAAAATACAATTGCACTCGCAAATGGTTCAAATGACATTTTAATCAAAATTGAGTTGGCCTTTTGGAAAATGTAATTTTTGTTTTTTTCGTAAAACATTTCATACTTTTTATGACCATTTTATTATTGGTGATAATTTCTTATCGCTTGTGCACTTACAATTCGGGAGAATGGGTTAATAATAATTTAATGATATGCATACTATTAGAAATTAAAAATCTGTCCATCAATTTCCAACTTTGACAAGCTCGTCAAATGGCTTACTCAGTCGCTAGGCAACGTCGTCCAAAGTGGTCGGTATTCTGGATGCCAAAATCAATTACTTTAAAACATATCTATAGCTATATAATATTATGGGAATTAATACATAAAAAACGCTTTTATTTAAAATTACCAAAGTATAAAGTGTCATTTGGACCGCTCGTGAGATATTAAAGTATTTATTGAATATACTTTTCCTTTTGTAATAATTCAGTTGAGAAAATGCTAGATCAGAAATATCCAAATGTAGACGTAATTTGTATTGATTTCGAATGTTCGATGTTTGGAAATGTATGAAAAAAATGTGATAAACTCTCATAGTGGTCCATCTTGAAGCAATTGGGCTGTATTAGGTTAACGATTTCGTTCCAAGCGACTTTCACCCACATCCTAAAGATATAAAGTTCAAAATCGAAAAGATTCTCAAATTCGCATTTATGTGTTCCAAAATTCCATTCCTTTACAGCAGTCAATGATTTTAAGTCTTATATTACGTAGGAAAAGGAGAATGAGTCGCTCTGTTACACCATGAGCGAGATAGATGTATAAGTTGTAACTGGCGTGAAAGAGACAGGTAATATTACAGATGACTTAATATTATAAGATATAACGTCATTGGCTGCGTTTCATGTTCGAACCTTTAATTTATGACCAGTTTTCGAAAACCTGTAAAATAGTTTTTTATTTTACATTTTGACTTTGAATAATGTATATAATTTTAATTATTCCTGACGTATCAAATTACATATTTGTATATTATGTTGATAAAAATGATCGATTGAATTTATTTATTCCAAAATATTTTTATTGTACTATTCCATTTTAGTTGTAATTTAATTTAAGATTGTAAATATATTTAAGTGACATCGTTCAGTATTTTATTATTTTTATTAACAATTTTGGAAATTGTTTGAAAATAATGAAATCGTGTACGGTTCGGCGCGAGCGGCGGTCGAAGCGGACTCTCCTCAGATTAAAATTATATTTTTCCTCACAAAGTACATATATCGTATTTTTTTACAGTTATTTCAGTCCGCGCGCGCGCGCCGGCAGGTTTCTGCTGCATTGCCATAAGAGTAGTTAGCGTCCTGTTATCAAAGTTTAAAATGTCTTGTAAATAATATTTTAATAAACAATTCCGATTCCATAATGTTATTGCGTTGTTTTATTATGATTAAGAATACTCTATTTTTGTTATTCATATACATTAAT
This sequence comes from Hypolimnas misippus, assembly GCA_037950945.1. Taxonomy (NCBI): domain Eukaryota; kingdom Metazoa; phylum Arthropoda; class Insecta; order Lepidoptera; family Nymphalidae; genus Hypolimnas; species Hypolimnas misippus. The sequence goes on from JBBEEQ010000021.1 coordinate 3,742,000, forward strand.
TTTTGCAACATGGTAGGCTAAATCCGAAACTATAAGTAATAGCGAAAAATCCTTAAAGGAGAGGCCTATTTTAACGGAAACTTGATTTTTTTTAGCCAGGGTTCGAACCCGATGATTTATTGATATGACGATGATTGGTATTATTGCAGCATCTAAAAACATATACAAGGATCAACTTTTGCGAAATAGTATTATGCGGCAAAGTAAAGAAAAAGGCTTTATTTTTACCAAATACGAATATATTTTCCCATTAACTATTAAATCTTTAATAGTTTAACTCTTCAAAGAAATTACCAAACTTAAATGTGAAGATATGGTATAATAGTCTTATCCAGAATTTTGTTATCCATTTTATAATTTTTTTATCTTCAGGCTATAATAAATCCGCTCCGGGTCAGCTGTGCTTTGCCATTTTAGACAGTCACAATGATTTTTTTTTTGTTACAAAGCACGTTTACATTAAGACAATACATTAGTGTATTGTCCTGGGAGAGTGAATGTCTGGACAAAGCAAGACAATGATCTTTTTGTTGTATTTCTCAAAAATAGCATAAGACAGTGACTTAAAATATTAACCAAACGATTAAATTTAACATTTCCTTACATTGATTTTTTGCAACGCGGCCATTATTTTCATAGAATTACTTAGTTCATGGTTCCGGAAAAAAAATGTCAGATGACAAACACCCAGACAAATATTCACTTTGGAGGTTAAGTAAATAAATAAAAGGCCCATCTTTTAATAATAATTTACTCATTTAAATATATATTCTATCATATAAATCTGTTACGTACTTTACATAATATAGTTAGTGGGGACGCGCCCCGCAACCGTTCCATATATTAAAAATACAATAGAATTATATTAAAATAATAAATTAATTTTATTAATATTAATAATACAGCGATTTCTCAACAATTTAGCAATAATATCTTTGGCTAAGTAAGATTCCTTGTGGATGAAATAATGATTTGAGGTCACCGTTCTTGACTAAAACGTTTTAACGATTTTTACCATTTCCGATATAACATTGACTATGATGACAAACAAGATAAACGCACAAGTATATAACGCATTCCGTAGAATATTTACTATTTTATATACACAAGCCCTTCAAAAGTACAGCGTTCTAAAATAAGATTTTTTTTCAAATTTCGCGGTAAAAATCGTTAAACAGATAACGTAATATACATTAGTAATATTAATTAACAATATCGAATGGCAACCCCGCGTTAATGCTCAACAAGTGAATAAAATTAAAAAATAATACAGAAAAAAAAAACAAAAACAATCACGCCTCAAGCACTTAATAGCTAACTAGGACGACCTCAGAACAGAACATATTAGAAGTGACATCGAACAAACATTAATTTTTTTTAAATATATTTATAAAAATCTCAATATTTAAAATCTTGAAGCGATTCTGACGAATCGGTTCAGTTTTGTAACAATAATAATACTTTATAAATACATATAAGAATCATAACAATTTTCACATATTAAAATAATAATTAATCTTGAGTAAAATTTATTACAAAAAAGTTACCACGATTTTAACCGTATATATGTTGCACACATCTTAATATTAGAAGCGTAATAAAACCAATATTTTAAAGAATTTGTCGCTTTCAGTTTTCGAACACTATAGAAAAAAATGATGGCAAGTTTTATTGGACATTTGCATCATCTCAATGTGAGATGTCACCGCAAAAAGTATTTATTAACAAAAATATATTTTTTATTATAAAACAAAATAAATAGAATTAAAACAAAACGTTTTATCGCTTCTAATAGATTCTACGCTGAGGTCGCGTGACACACGCCGTCAAAAGTACGAACACGTAATATGATCTCGTAAGATCGTCTGTCCGTTCGCATTTTCGACGGAATCTCGGACGAATATCGAACACCCGAAGGCGTTTTAAACCTACTCATATATTATAATCATAATTTTAGGGCACTTTTTGTTATCAGAATCGAGTTTTGTTGTTTCAACCCGACTACGACGAAAGATGAGTATTGCTTTATTTTGCATGTAAACTAAATTTTCATTAATAAAATATACACAATTATATATAACGGTCATAATGACGTTTTATATTGTCTGTCTGTGCGTACATAATTAATTTAGAAATTTAAATATCATTTAACACAAAAAAATAGTTTTATATTTAATTGTTTAGGCGGTAATTACACTAGTAAGTTTTGCTCTCGTAACTAATATAAACCTCTATAAGCTGATAACCGTTACCTTAATTTAATAAATATGTCAGGAACAGGTTCTTTTCAGTGTGAAAGCAATGATATAGAATTTATGTAAACTGTGAGCAAAACTTACAAGTGTCACTCTCGCCTTAAACAAAACTAATGCTTTGAAATCAATATAGTCACTATTTACTTCGCGCGACTTATGTTATATATACATAAAATAATTTTCAACGCACACACAGACAAAATAACAATTTATTTATATGTATATATATAATTCTGTATATATCATTTGCAGTCGGGTTACATTCTTAATAGCTAGTAATTATATTGTGGTGCAAAAATATGTTTCTATTTCAATTCTAAGGAGTTTTAACAGTAATGTGTTGCCAGATTTCAAAAATTGCCTCTTTTTTTCTACGATCCGGTCATCAGTCGTTACACAGATGCATAACGGGCTACAGAAATAAAATCTTATATAATCTGTGGTAACTTTGTTAACAATAAAAAATTGTAGCCCATTACATTATTCTCATAAACTGTGTCGCGTGCGATTTCAAATAATGTGTAAATTTTTAATGTTCTAAATAAAATTATCGCACAAAATAGGTATTGAAAAATCATGAAAATATGAACTGACAAAACACGTCGATAACTTAATTTACCAATCAGCCAACTCTATATGAGATAATTTTACAGGAGTCAATAAACGGCGTTTCTTAGGCGTAAACTACACTTGTAAGTATTATCCTCTTAACTGATACAAAGCAACAACGGCGACCTTACGTAGTTTTCAACAGATAAATCACTGACAATAAGATCTTTTAGATGAACAATTTAAGTAGATCTTTTGTAAATCCGTGAGCAAACCGTACAAGTGTAATTCACGCCTATTACCCTTGTAGACGAAATGTATTCAATTTTACATTATATTTAAAAACATCAACAAGAATAATAATAATATGTTTTTTATTACAAAACGTAATTTAAGATCCTTTTTATTTGAGAATAATATTTTAAATTATTGATATTAGTGTCTCCTGTAAAATTACTAAAATTGAGTTGGATGATATTCGAATTAAGGTTATTATAAGCAATACGCCGCTTGATTTAAGAACGTATGTAATTTTCGATAAAGCTCTCATTAAAATATATGGATGCTGATAAGCAATAATGTGTCAACCCACAAAAAATTCAAATTCGGATATTTTGATGTAGTACGTCATTTGACATTATACAAATATTTTTAAAGTCTTAAGATTCATTCATTTAAAAAGATTCTTAATTTAATGTTTCGAATATTGGAGTGTGTTCAATAGAAAAGAAAAGATGGATATATACTTCTTCAACACAAATTTATTATGAATGGATTTGACATCTTTAGACGTCATTTCCTCAAAACGAAGTCCGTGTGGCTTGATACAGTCATTGCTTATCAGCGTCCATATCTTATTATTACAAACAAACTGTGATTATGTCGGATTCTTTGAAAACAATAAAATGAAAGGAAACTTGATAATTCAAGTCGTTTCATTTATATTTTAATCGTAAAATATTTAAATTTTAACAACGCGAGAATCCTAACTTAACGACCAAGGAATAGAGAAAAAACGAAATAATATTAGAAATTAAATCATATTTCAGTGACACGTTGATATGATATGCAAAATTTAAAAACAAAATAAAATTAATTCGCGAAATTAATTAAAATATTAATAAACATGATTTAAGGTGTCTCTGTTTTAAACTAAAAATGTATTAATAATAATTATAAAACTACGATGAGACAAAATATTTTTACAACAGTTGTCCTAAGTGTCGGACCCGTAGGATAGCGGTACCGTTACATAACGGACGTAGTATGACGGACATATGACTTTACGCTGTCAAAATACTCTCTAGATAATCACGCCATATTGTTTCTATACTCTTAGGTAACGCAATACAACGCTATAAAGAGATCGCTAAATAACAACACCGCTATCCAACAAAACCAGATGTGTTTGTCAGCTTTACAAATATCGCTTCGTCCTCGCTTCGCTTGGTCGCTACAGTATTCGATGTCTTTATATTTTAACACAAAAATATTTTTAAATTTCGTAAATTTACAGATTCAAGTAATCCCAGTTCTATTCGACTCGTATTAATTGACATTTATTTGTGTATAAATAAAAAATCGAGAAAATTTCTTTTAACTAAATTATCTAATAAATAAATAATTTAATTATTATTTATATATAATATTTTAAATACTTCAACAAAGCTGTGATGGTTTCGTTTGAAAATTGCACTTTTTATTTAAAAATATAAAAAAGACTAGAATGCACTGTAAGGCGGGAATTGCACTTGTAAGTTTTACTCTCGTAACTGATATAACTGTAACCTGCTAACAGTTACCTAGGTATCGTTATTATGTAAGTTGTAATAAAATAACCTACTGACAGTAACTTATTCAATAGTTACGTAAATTCGTTAGTAAGACTTACAAGTGTATATAAAGCCTAATAACGATAAAGAAAAAACTATAAATTTATATACGTTCTAAAATTATAACGTCGGTTTTCGTTAACAATTATTATGTATATAATTATGCAAAACGGTTTACTAAATGTATAGTTTAAAAAAAAACGTACCTAAGAAAAGTAATAATAAAAAAAAAATTAAAAATTTAATAATTGAATGATATCATTACCAAAAATATTTTACGTTCATGCTACGCTTTTACAGTCATCAATTCTCGCACGTCCTACTCAGTTGGTTGCTGGACAATGACGTGCAAAGTAGTCAGCATTCTGGGTGCCAAAATCCATGAACTTATAATGTATTCATAGTTATTTAAAATGATTGATCGGCTGAAAGCTTTTATTTTTAAGACGTATGTCACGCATTCAGTGCAGCATAGGCCACGATCAAGATAAAACTGACCGATTGATACATTGACGAGAATCATAAATTGTAAAACCAGCCAGTAACATTATCAAAATGTAAATCATTCACTGAAGTAAAAAATTAGCGTAAACAACGGTCTAAGGTCAGTTTGCACACTGTAGCGTTTATATTATAACGTTTTATTTCAAATTCAGTATGTAACGCTGATGGTTAGCGCTGAATTTTGTCCGTAATAAATATTTGAACGCACATTAAGCCCTTAGCTCTTACATATATGTCACGCAGCTAGAACACATTTGAGTTTGAGTCGCTCTGTTGAACTCATGAGCGAGATGGATATATATGCTATTACGGACGCGACAGAGATAGCTGATAAACTAGGAGTGAGCTAAACAGCCTAGATTTATAAACGCGAGTATCGTATTTCTATATTTTTTTCCGATTAAAATAAACCTATGACTATGGAGGGAATAAGTTAAGAAAATTAATATATTTATATATTCTTTATATAAAAAATGCAATTTTCAAATTACTTCAATTCGTATTAACTAATATTCGCTATATAAATAAATATAATTATGTTATTATGTATGTACTACAATGAATTATACAATATTATGCAATGGATATAATTTTTTTACAATAATTATACATTTTAGTCAATAATCAATAAACAGTGCAATGTTGTATGTACTTAAATATTGACACAAATTTTAGGCAAAAACTACACTAGTAAGTTTTACTCCCGATTATATAAGCAATTTATGAATAATTTTCAAATAATAGCAACCTTATAACATGGTTACACCTTGGTAAACTTACGTAAGCTGTTGGTTTCAATAAATAACTCATGTCAAGACTCGCTTTCAATAATTTCTTTCAGATGTAAAAGCAATGATAAATAATTGAATATGTAAACTTTACTTAAATCCGTAAACACATTATGTACATTGTACACATGTGACGTGGTTGTCTAGAAATGTGTTGTTAATATTAAGATAAGACGGCGTTATATTATTAGGCAAGAGTTTTACTAGTAAGTTTTGTCTACGGATTTTTTTTTATTTTTACTACATTTACACTTAAAAGAACTTTCTGATATATAGACATTCACATCTTACGTAAGGTTACCTAGGCAACTGTTACTAGGTTACAGACTTTTTCATATCAGTTATGAGAGTAAAACTTACAAATGTGTAATGAACCTAATTCCGTATTATTATCGCCCTGTGAACTCTTTATAAACATTGTATAAGTCACTATAATATAATTCACTATAGTATGGCCGTTGTGAGTAAAATAAAATGTATCCGACAATTGCAACATCAAATGTCCTTTATTAACAATTTTAAGTATTAACTTCGAGTTAAATCGAGTTTGTTGTCTATGTGCAGTGTCTCTGACACTAATGCCATACTGTGTCATAATCACTCTCGTCTGAATGACTACGATCTGAGTTTACCATCGCTGTGCACAGAGACAGTCACGTTTCTAACGGAATAAAGTTTAAATTTCGATTATCATAAACAAGTCCTTATGCTGTATGTATTATTTTAACTCGTAGCGAACAAAAATTATAAGAGTGTTTTTAATAAGATTTTTTGTCGTGGTTTATCGTTACCAATTTGACTTGAGCGAAGTTATATATATATTTATAACAATTTATAAGTCTATACGTTTTTATGACCAATAAGTTTTATCACAAGGCAAATATAACACTCGTAAGTTTTACTTTCGTTATTGATATAAAACTACTTGTATCCTGGTAACAGTTACCTGTTGCAAAAGCTGTCAATAATAAAGGCACTGACACTAAGTTATTTAAAATATAGCAATGAGAAACAATTTATGTAAATATTTGAGCAAAACTTACAAGTGTGATTCTGGCCTAATTAATGTTTGAATGATTAGTAATTTACATTTTAAGATTTAATAATAATCAAGATATATTAAATAAAATTTGTTGTGGGCGCGAAAACAATCGTTAAAGAAATTTTTACCAACTTATTTTTCATTCGTTACTTCATTATAGGAGAAGATTATAGCCTATTTAAAACATCACGTTTCGATGTAGAATCCGTGATCAAAAGTAGCAGGCGACCATAAACCGTCAAAAGGATGTTTGTTTGAACGCGTTATCACAGGACCTATTAGTTAGAAAGATCATAGGCTATATAACATCACGCTACATTCAAAGCGAACCAAAAACCGACAGGAGTTTAATCACAGCCGAACGTTATTTTTCTTTGAATGCAATAATCACAGGATATATTAATTTGATAGGATTATTTTTTTTGATTTTATATAGCCTAATAATCGAGGAACGTTATAGGCTATATAACATCACGCCACGACCCACTGAGCAGTAACAATAAACCAAGAGAAACCGAGGAACACAGTATCTTTGATACCGAAATTTAAACTTCATTCAGTTAGCAACGCGTGCGTGTCATTCTTATGTACTTGTTCTTGTGTGAAGTTACGTAACGCCGTCTAGCGGCGCCTCAACGGGCGCGGCTGTAACGCGTTCGTTTCTAAAAAAAATCGAAATAAATTAATTATTAATTTATTATTGCAAGAAAAATTTTATAGCTATGTTAAAACTGAAATTATTGAGTGTACGATGTTGAGTATAATGTCCGAAGTGGAGTATAGTGCACGGTGTGATGTGTGCTGGGTACGGAGTGTAATCTATGGAGTTTATTGTATGTGTCGTGCACAGAATATATTGTTCTGTACGGTGTGGTGTATAGTACGTAATGTATTGTGCAGTAAATAATGTATTTGTGTTAATGGGTTTAGTTTAGTGTACATAATACAATCTAGTACGTTTTTTACAATGTATTCTACACCATGTGTAGTGTACGATGAATACGTAGCGTACAGTGTATACTGTGCAGTATGATGTATAGTGTAGAGTACAATGGCGTTGAGTATAGCGTACGTTGTGTAGTTTATGTGCACCGTGCGTTATGTAGTGTACGGTGTGGTATGTAGTGTGCACGGTGCAGTGTACAGTGTACGGTGCGGTAGGTAGTGTACGATGTGGTATGTAGTGTACGGTGTGGTATGTAGTGTACGGTGCGGTAGGTAGTGTACGGTGTGGTATGTAGTGTACGGTGTGGTATGTAGTGTACGGTGTGGTATGTAGTGTACGGTGCGGTAGGTAGTGTACGGTGTGGTATGTAGTGTACGGTGTGGTATGTAGTGTACGGTATGGTATGTAGTGTACGGTGTGGTATGTACTGTACACTGTACGGTGCGGTGTGCAGTGTAGGCTCACCGCGGCTCGCTACGCGCGCGGCGCCAGCTCGTAGAACAGCACGTACGCCTCCGCCGAGACCACCTCGCGCGACGCTATCGGCGACACTCTGCAATGTTACGCGTTTTTTGAAACACTTATTGCATTATAAGCCGCGTACGGACCGCGCGTTCTAAAGCACGCGTTCACTAAAACGCAATGAAGTTCTAGAGTGAGTTTTAAAATGAAACAAACCAGTAAAATAGAACCGTTTAGCGATTGATGGCATTGTATCATATGTATAGAAAATCTTAAAATGCTTACCGTAAGGAAAACAGTTGGAAATAAATCAATGATTAAAAACTAAATAAAAAAAAATCAATATTAATACAATTGTTTTCTAAACCGAAACTATTAATCGGATTATGATGAAATTTTGGTCCTCCCCGAGGATGTCCACGAAATCTATGTACTTAAATTGACTGGCAAAGTTAATAGCTCACCTGGAGTCATTGTACTCGTGCCAGTCGCCGGTGTAGGGGTGCTTGCAGTACGCCGTGTAGTGACCCGAGTACGTCGTCCCTGAAATCATATATTACTTTATATAAAAACAGCTTGTATACAGTCAACTGAGCGAGTGTTGGACATTTTACAAGTGTTACCATATCGATATTGAAAAGTAAAATATATAAACGTTTTTTTTTAATTTACGTTGAATCTTGTAAGCATCATATATAAAAAATGAATTAAAAATATATATCGTACTGCTGGGCATAGTTCACAGGTACATTTTAGAAGTTAATATTTATCAAAGCCCCGACACCGCCGTCTGTCTGTGTGCGAGAGTGTGGCTCACCCGAGTGGTTGCTGACGGCGTAGAGGTTGTAGGTGGCGTGCGTGGGCGCGGCCGCGAAGGGCGACATGTCCAGCCCCGACACCGCCGTCTGTCTGTGTGCGAGAGTGTGGCTCACCCGAGTGGTTGCTGACGGCGTAGAGGTTGTAGGTGGCGTGCGTGGGCGCGGCCGCGAAGGGCGACATGTCCAGCCCCGACACCGCCGTCTGTCTGTGTGCGAGAGTGTGGCTCACCCGAGTGGTTGCTGACGGCGTAGAGGTTGTAGGTGGCGTGCGTGGGCGCGGCCGCGAAGGGCGACATGTCCAGCCCCGACACCGCCGTCTGTCTGTGTGCGAGAGTGTGGCTCACCCGAGTGGTTGCTGACGGCGTAGAGGTTGTAGGTGGCGTGCGTGGGCGCGGCCGCGAAGGGCGACATGTCCAGCCCCGACAGCGGGAACTCCACCACCACGGACAGCTTGCCGCGGAAGCGCTCCGTGGGCGAGAACCTGGCATGAGCGCGGTCACTATTAGAATGTATAATATACCTCGTTTCACGTAAGTGTGAGGTCTGACGACGAGGCGAGTTGAGACTCGCGCAAGGTACAGTCGAGTGAACGAGAATTAAAACTTTTAATGTATATCAAAATCAAAATTAAATGAATATTTTATTCAGGCTCTCACGAGCACTTTTAAATCGATACATGAAAAAAAAAAGTTACATCAATAATGAAGCTACCAGCGGTTCAGAACGTAGATTCTACCGAGAAGAATCGTTTGAACTTATTGAATATTCTCAGACGTTAAAATACATTTATATTGTATTATATTTTTATTTGACTTACTTAGAAAATAATCACGAATTTTCGAATAATTACACTCGTATTAACGTTTTCAACTATTGAAAAATACGTCCGATATAAATTGCACAAAAGACTTCTATTAATTAATTAACACATTAATTAGACGTTTATAATTATATAAGAAGCATTCAATAATTAAAATTAAAGAAATGTCTAAGCGACTGTCCCGGTGGCTAATTGAGTGTTCTGCGCAGCGTCGCGCGCATCGTTCAGACAACACGTGAAACGAGGTATACTATTGACTAGCTTTACAATAGTTTGACGTGTTATTGCTATATTACTACTTCAATTAAATATTAATTAAGTAGTGTTTTTTATTATATACAGAGTGATTCATTCAGAGCTAGAGAATTTTGTCAAATCCATGTCAACGATTTTGAAGTTAAGAGAAACTGTTTGCAGAAAAAAAATGTTAATTTTGTTATTCCTAGTTGCAGAAATAAGTAAAGTAGATAAAGAGGAATAAATGGATAAGCAATAATGTGTCAACCCACAAAAAGTCAAATTCGGAGATATTGATGATCATAAATTTTTCAAGCCATCTGAACTAAATAAAATGGAAAAAAAGTTTCTTAATCTAATTTTTAGAATATTACAGTGTGTTCCATGTATTGGATTATGCAATAATCTCATATATACCAATCTTCTTTTAATTCATTATATTTTTTGAAAAGAAAAGATATTTCTTGAAACAATTTTACAAAGAATAGGTTTGACATCTTTAGACGCCATTTTCTCAAAATGAAGTCCGTGTGGCTTCCGTTGGCTTGACACAGTATTGCTTATCAGCATCCTATGTTAGTATGGCTCTTTAGTAATTTAACCGAAATGAATTTTAACATTTTAGGCAAAGTCACGGAATGATTCCAGTAAATGATAAATTCTCACCGCTTCAAGTGCAGCACGAGCACTTGGGGGAACTTTTGTACTGTGAACCATTTCAGACACTTGCGTCGAACACCGCATTTCGAGCACGTCTGCGAACAGAAGGACAAACATATATATAAGTATAGGAGTTTATTTTATACAAATATAGAGGATGATTACAAAAATTCATCATCTTTTTATATAGGATGATTTTAAATGAGTATGATATGCCATATCCGAAACAATGAAGAATAGCGAAAAATAATGAAAGACCCCTTGTGGCCAATTATGATAAAAACTAAAAAAAATACACCCTATATTATTGCATCATCAAATAGTATTCCTTGTATAGATCAACTTTTAGGAAGTAATAGCATACAGCAAACTAAATGAAATCGTATACAAATTTATAAATTTATCATTTTATTAAAAATAATAAGGTAAATCCGTAAAATCTCTCGACTATCCGCGGACACGGATACGGATATCCGGCACTAGTGATGTTCATACGGAAGTCCTCACCGGCTTCTCGTCTCCGTCCAGCTCCTCCTCCCGGACGAAGTGCTGGAGGCACTGCTGCAGCTTCAAGTTGCCGGTCCGCGAGGGGATCGGTAAACTGAAAATACACACTTTCATATTCATTTTGTATTTATTTATCCACATTAATATTAAAAATGCAAATGTAACTGTCTGTCTGTTTGTTTGTTACGTTTTCATGCTTAAATCGTTAAACTAATTTGGATGAATTTTGGTATAGATATAGACAGAATCTTGCAGAAAAACATAGAGGTATTTTAAATCGTGAAAGTAATACGTAAAGGGATGAAATAAGGGATGATTTGACGCACCGTAAATTTGAAAATTCTATTACTTTATAATATATCTAGTAAAATTGTAAACTAAAACATAATGTTTACAATTTAATACATATTTCTTCGGTTTCTATCGAAGTAAAATAATTGTGTTAGGTTAGATTTTTTTATTGTTAATTATATTCTTTTTATCGTCAATAACGTGGTGCTAAGGAACTCTACAAGTCACGTGTGTGTCAGTATCATTAACATTATGTATGTATGTATGATTGTGTGTCTACTGCTCTGGTGTAATGGTGCTGAATGTACTTCTAACGCCGACGGTTGCGGGTTCGATCCCCGCTCGGGGCAGATATTTATATTTGTATAAATATTTGTTCCTAGGTCTGGGTGCTTGTCCTTGTGGGTCTCCTCACCGTGCCTCGGAGAGCACGTAAAGCTGTCGGTCCCGGTTGTTATTACAATCACCTGATAATGATCGTTACTCTTAGTAGGGAAATTATTCTAGTCTAAATGATTAGTGAATTGTCCTCAGGGGTTGCGGAGGTCAGATGGCAGTCGCTCTGTGTAAAAATCAGTAACTCGTCAATATCTGGACTAGAGTAAGCACACCCTGGTATAACCGGGGAAAATGCTAGGAAGATGATGATGTATGATTGTGTGTCTGTCCGTCGCTGAGTGCGTGCGTGCGTCTGTCGGTCTGTATGTATGTACGTTCAGTCTGTCTGTCTCTATGTGTAGGTGCGGCGTGTCGCTCAGTCTGCGCACCTGAGGTCCCAGAAGGGGTCGAAGGTGACGCTGTCGTGGTGGCAGTGCGTGCAGCGCAGCGTGGACTTGAGCTGCCCCACGAAGATGTCGCCCACGCGGCTGTCCTCCGTGCGCAGGTAGCGGCTCCATGCCTCTTGAGCTTTCGCCGAGTCGCTGTAATGGGGAACTGTGGTATAGTGAAGCGTAGATGAGAGCCGATACAGCCTAGCGATTAAGAGAAGCCGATCTCAACCGATGACCGCGGGTTCGAGCCTCGACTAACGCTGCTGAGTCAGGAGACATTCAGACACATGTCTACCGCCCCGCACTGAATTCCATTTTTAACCTTAACTTTCGTAACAGGAAAGGAGGAATTTTCCCAGCAGTGGGACACTGACACTGCCCACTGTTGAGGAACGAAACTTAATAGTAAAGGATTTTATTTTTCTGTGTTGTTCAGCTAAGAGTGTGGTACTGCCTCGATTGAGCTAGCTCATAACAAGAACTGTATACAGTGGTCTACAGCGAGGCTCTACCATAATAAGATGAGAGTAAGAGATGGAATAACTACAAATATAGTATCTTTTACAATTTATAACAAAACATCTAGTAAAGAAAATAGTTCAAAACGCCTCCAGGCCCTATTTAGTAACCGGTAACACTCTGAAACTCACCTGAGGTTGTCGTCTATTTCTGTCAGTATTGGTTTCGGTTTCACCGTCACCCTGTTCACATCTTCGTGCAGACCTTCCAATAGGTAACGGAGGAATTCCTGGAATAATAAACATCAATTCATTATTCAAAAACCTGTATCACTTCCAACTTTGACAAACTCGTCAATTGACTTAGTTAACAGTCGCTAGCTGGTTGCTAGGTAACGTGGTCCAAAGTTAACATTCTGGTTGGCAAAATCAATGACCATATTATATCTCTATATCTATTTTATTGTTGTTTCAAATATTGGATTTGGAAATAACTTTTAAAATTTTTTGTGTATTATGTGTGGTTGTATCATCTCTATATTCCATAAAATGCTAACGTTTTGTGTATTATTTTTGCATATATGAGAGTACAAGTGTATGTATGACTATTTACCTGCGCGTCCTGTTGGCTGTAGCCCATGAACCGTGGCGCGAACCTTTGAACCTGCGATTTGAGGCTGGTGGTGTTCACCACTGAGTCGCGCTCCCCACTACGCCACAACTCCTTGATCACACTCGCGAACGCTAAAAACATATACTCATTACCTAAGCTGCTGAACCAATTTTAATAAATTTTGGTATATGTAGATATAGATTGGATCTTGGACCAAAAAGAAACTAGTTCATTCTTAATTAGTTAATGAATAGACCATTTCCAATAAATCGATTATATCGGGAAACGATAAGAAATTCGATAGTTCCCTTTTAAAATATCATCAATAATATACGTTTAGGAACTACAAATATACGGAGCAGGATGTAGTCTACTTTTGTCGTGGAAAAAATCTTGGAGGGGGTAAACAGGGGATGGAAGTTTGTATTAGGTACCCATGATTTCTTATCTTTTATAGAAAATATCTGGCAAACGAGCAGAGGTCACCGCCGCCCTTGAACATTCCCAGCTTAAAAAGGAATATGAGATGAATGGGAGCAGAAATTAAAGAATAGTGGAGGCGGTTTAGACTCTCTCACTTACAGTACGGAACGCTAGATTAGCTACTTCACGACGATCTTTTGTGCGAGTGAGGTACTGACCCGATCGAGCCTGTATACGAGCTGCAGTCAGGTTACACCTAGGCTTTACCTCAACAACTTCTCAAAGAAAAAATGGGTACAAAATAATTAATCTACACCTTTATTATAAAGAGGAAAAATTGTTTCTTTGCAATGAAAAGGCTCCGAAATTACTGTAGCGATTTGAAAATTTCTTTCACTATTATTTGAATCCCATATTATCCCTGATGAACATAAGCTGTAGATATATATAATTTTTATTTTCATCTACCCGTGCGAAGCCTGGGGTGGGTCGCTAGTCTATATATATATATAAAAAAATCAAAACTGACTGATATATTCACTGACTAGTCGATCAACTCAGATCTGAAACCGCTGAGTCTAGAAATATGAAATTTTGCACAAATGTCGTAAGTGTGCACCAAGATAGAACTTTTGAAAATCCATCCCCTAGTGAGTTAAAAGAGGTTAAAATTTGTTACATATCAACTGCGGGGAACTGCTAGTTTCAACAGTACCGCAAGGGACATGGTTACATCATAAAAAAATATTATAAGCAATGATAACATTGAAATAACTATAGGAACGCGGTTCGCGGAAAGAAATCTACTTAGGACTTAAGTCGGAGCCGTGAAGGCGGAATCTGATTCAATTACAGCTAAATACTATTAATACACGTGCAGTTTTATTACAGGCGTTCGATACGTTCTAGAAAGGTTATGTAAAGTCCAACATAAGTTATAGTAATATTATATGCAATAAAACCTTTTTAAATAATAAACCGACTTTAAAATCAAAATACGAAATATCGTTTGCTTTCATGGCTATTATGACTACTAATTCCAGTTATATTGATTTAAGAAAACAAATACTGAATCGATTTCGATAAAAATTCTATGGGACTAATCTGGAAGTATACTCTTTCGAATAAAAAACAAATTTTTAAAATCGGTTGAGAAATTACGGAGTTCTGAATAAATTCAAAAGAACATACACTAAGAATTCCGATTCGAATGGTTCAATTTGAAGGATACATTATTCTATATGGTAATATTCTATATTTACGTATTATTTATTTATTTATAAATATAAACTTATATTTTGTTTATTTATATAATTACGTAGCGCAGTTGCATAGATAAAACATACCTTTCATAAGAGCGCCCTTCATACAAGACAGCGTCGTGTTGATCTCAGACGCGTACTTGTCCTCGGTGAGGTATTCCAGCAATGGTCTCGTGTTGGAGAGGCACTGCAGCACGCTGTTCATGAAGCACGTGTTACCGATGTTGCGGAGCCCGTTCAGACCTGGAAACAACGATTACCATAAACGTCGTGGTAGACTTCCTGTAGCCCACTGACTACAACCCAGGACTGCAGAGATAAAAGCTTTGAAGAAAATCGTCGTAAGCTACCCGGTATAGCTAGATTTCTTAGTGATAATAATAAAGATTTGAAAAGCAAACGACTTCAAAAGCAGCATCGCAGCACCGGGTATTTCGATTTCAACATCTAATTACTAAATCCATCTTGTTTGTAAATAATTTTTAAGGTTCAGAAATGAGAAAGGTCTGTGGTAACAAACATTTAAAAAGAACATACGCTACGACTTGACAACCTCCTTTTTCAAGACGATTGAAAAACATTATCATCGCTTATGTCTTAAGCCACTCATGTGTCTCCTGATGCTGTAGATATTCAAGCGCGGGTCACTGTCACTGATCACTCAACATCAGACGCTGCCTGCTAATTAGCCCGTAATTTTCATGCATAAGAAACACTTCTTTAGAATAGGGATCTTTACCAACATTCACAGATTGTTAGTTACAATTAGAACCATTAGCAATAGTGGTGCAAAAATGCACATTTTAAGTGTTAATGTAATAGTACATACCGCTGGTATGGCTGGACTGTTTCTCGCTGCGTTCACTGATGTCGGATCTCTCGCTGCTGCGGCGGAAGCCGCTGGGACCGCTCTTACCGCCGGCCAACTCCTGCACATCCAACACTTGTGACAATACATATCTAGACATCTTGGGAATTTCAATAGCGATTTTAATACTTTCTGTGGTAAGCTAGATTAACAAAAACGCTGATAAAATCGCGAGGGAGAGCTAGTGTAAATTATATAGGACCTAATATTCGACCGAACAAATAGATATTTGTAAACAAATAGGGTTTCAAATGTATACGATACGATGTGACTTAATAATCTGCAGTGTTTAAATGTCAGATCGAGTCGGATGATTTCGTTTATACACCCATATTTATTTAGATATTTAAGGAGGATAATCGGAATTGTGCGTCCGTATATTCTCCCCGGTTGGGGTCAATAAACGGAATTGGTATAATTATTTTCTTTCGATTATCCCCCTCGACTATGGACAATCAATAACATGATGAATTTAGTTTTATTTCAATTTGTGTAATATGATTTTTGTTTAGAAACAATTAGATTTGTTATGTTTAACAAAATTCTACCTAGGGTGGAAAATCGAAAACTTTAGTTTGTATACTTTGGGGTGGATAAACGGAATCATCCATCAAGTCACTTAGACAATATGTCTCGGGGTTACAATCGTATCTCTATTTACCTTGGTGAAGAAACATTGTAACCTAATTATCTGTAGATGAAACTTGAAAAATTTATTTAAGTATGTATGGTTTTGAAGTTTAAGCAATTTTAAGCAGAAATGATCACGGTTAAGAATTAATAATTTCTTCTATTTAAAAAAAAGACAACTAACATCTATTCATTCTACGATCTACGGAGAAATGTTCAAACTATAATTAACGTCAAGTAGTCTTTAAGTTTTGTGTTCGCTCTTAAGGGGTGATGAACAGATATAACACAAAATTTAATAGGAGCTTAAAATTAAGTACCGATCAAATGATATTCGATCAAAATGTTAAAGATTTCTCTAGAGCTATTGATAATGTCAACCATTACGACTGTATTATTTACATATCAACTATGAGTCTAACATTTTCACTATGATAGATGCAGAATTTATTTAAAAACTAAAGTTTTGAATAAGAATTCTTGACTATAATTTAACGAAATCGAAATTAAATAGGAGTATTTAGGGTGATATTATAGGTCCATTTTCTTGACAATATTTTATCATCTACACGAATAGAAAAACACGAATTCATAAATAAAAAATAGATTCAATTAAAGATAAAATAATTATTAATTTAATTTTTCGTAAAAGAATAAAGCAAAAAAACTATTATATTATAAAATTAGAGCTAAAGTCTACGCATGCAAACAACACAAAACATGAATTTACAGCGTTTCGAATGAATGACACTTTATACAACTATTTATATGATAAAGGCACGTTGTTTCTTTTAATTTTAATAACTGTATCGACAACAAAACTCCCATATGCAGTAATGAAAATTAGTTTTAATAACACATCCTATGGCACTTGTATATTTCAACTCAATTACAATCTGGAAGGATCAGAAAACAATGACGAATGAAATTAACGATGAAATTATACACATTAATGTTGTTAATTGTATTATATTTTTTATGAAAATAGCTGGAAATCGAGCAGGCGTTTTACCTTATGTAAAATCACCATTGCCTACATTTGCAGCACCAGCTTAAAAAGGAATAAGGACAAAGAGATACAGGACGTATGGAAAGACATGGGAGATTCAGGCTTTATGATGATTACGAAGTATCTATCAATAATTTGAATGGATATCTTTATGAGTTTTCAGGGATAATAATGGAAAATTCACGCCCAGCATTCCAACTACCGGCGTCCGAAGGCTCACCAAGCAAGCACACGAAAACGTATTCACATAACACTCAATTAGATCTATTGTCGCTTGTTACCATTCGTGGGAATGTCACCGTAGAAAATTCCACGGGTCCTCTAGCGGGCAGTCGCGCGCCAGCCGCGCCCTCTGGCGGACGTGTTATGTTATCGTTATTTTAGATAAAAAATATGATGTTACATAATACTATAATACCACAACTTATGCGAATGAGAAGTTAGGCGTTCTTTATATTATGAAATGATGTATTTATTTATTTTTGTTTCAGGTTCTTCTTGAACATAATATCCTCAATTTACACAAAGCATCTTATGTGACTTATGAATTTATCCTTCTATCGCGTAAATTCGTGGTATACTGTACATAGATTTTTCTAAACTCATCTAAATTTAAGGCTACCGTCTAATTTGTATTGAAAATAGATCAACAATATTACAATTTGTGAAACAACCATAAGAATGAGTCATCATCAATTATACAGAGATAATTTTTAATTGGCGTGAAGTTCCTAAACCTGAATTCCTATATTTCCAAACTTCAGGGAATCAGTCCTGAATTTACTGTAAGACTAAGATATCTGTATCGGTACTATTTTCCGCGTTGCGATTGTAACAAGTAATATGTGAAAATCGACAGCATATTACTGTTTGGGTCAAGTGTAACTAGACTACGAATGCGTGTAGACATTTAAAATTTTACAGATTTTTAAAAGCTTTTTAGGTGTCAATATTAAAAAAAATCTTGAAATTTGACGAAAATTTTGTACAGCAAAAGATTTAAGACAGTTGTTTAATCTAGTCCAGGCAACTTGTGACCACGACAAGGCAAGTCTGTCCAAACGACGCCGACAGGCAAAAATAAAAGGTACACCATCTTATTTATCTCGATCTATGACCTAAAATATAAATAATGTCAATTCAGGTTTAAGAGCTTACCGCAAATAACAAATAACTATGTACAAGAGTGATCCCTACAACGTAGTTTAATTTTGGACCTGATAATGAACCCCATAGGTTGGCAACTTTGCGCGGGCCACTGTCCGCGGCCGCGGCTCGAAGCAGCGCCGGCAGCCACACCTCATTGCGCAACGCCGACAGCACACCCGTCGTCACACATGCCAGGATCACCAGCTCCAGGTACCAGAGCATACGACTATCCTAACTTTGATCACCAGCAGAAAGTCCAGGGTATGAGGGTAGATGTGAAAAATGGGGCACGAGATCCTTCACTTTCTTTTGTCTTTAGATCACTACCAGAAAGTTCAGAGTTTTGGTGATAGGAGAGCCGTCTCTTATTTTCTCCTTTCTATCTTAACTTTGACCACCACCAAACGTTTAGGGTTTGAGGAATATTGATGCAAGAAACGCAGCACAAGAGTTTTCTCTACTTACTAGTTTAACTTTGGTCACTACTAAGTCCACAGTTTCGATTTGAGGTAATATTTGAGAAGTAAATACCGCACAAAAGTTGTTTTGCTTTCTTTCCTATATTATTAATTAATATCACCACTACAAAGTTTAGGTTTTGAGGAAAATCAAAAACGAAAACGCGGCACACAAGTTTTCTATTACCTTCTTTATCTCTAATCTCACTTAGATCACCAAGACAGTTCAGAGTTTGATTAAAGATTGTGTGACAGACGCAACACAATTCTTTTTTTAAGTCTTTAAAATTGAAATTTGCTTTTGAAGGCTTTAAAAATGTAAAAGTTCCTGTACGCAAAATAGTTATAAAAATTTGTTCGATTTATTAACGATGTCTACATCTACTTTTTGATATCATTGGCTACTTTTCAATTCATAATACCTATAAAATTTACTATAGTTTCGGTAAATATGGTTTCATACAATGGTGAGAATTAATAAAATTTGGAATATGTTTAGTATTTAGAATTTAACTAACTTTTACTAATTTAATTTAACCATCCATCATTTATGGTACTTTTTTTTATTAATGGTCTTTATTCTATCGGTATGATCGTTGATATCGCAGATCGCATCACATCATTATCACGAAAATCACATTTTTCTTTTATATTTCTTCCAACTTCATCGCCGTCTCTGTCAGATTCATTGACATGAGAACGCATCACTCAAAACTGTGCCTTATCGCTTACGCGTTAAGAGTCCACTCTCAATTTCCATTGGCACACGTCTGGGTTATAGACATGCAAGGTCACTTTCGATAGACAACAAATTTCAAGTCCACAGTTCAACTTAAAAACCGCAACGATCGCGAAACGTTTAAACACCCACAGTGACACGAAAAGGAGCTGATTACGCGATTCGACATTTGAAAGAGCGCGGGTAAACTTTATTAGGTGATTCCCGCGGGAAAATGCATTTCGCGCGAAATCCTCGTGACGTCACCGAGCTGCCATTACGAGGGCCGGGCGTGCACTGAGCAGGCGCCGGGAGATGGTGCTTGGCCAAATAACGATGCCAAATTTCACAATCAAATCTATACGTAATCTCCGGGAGATGATATAAGCGTTTATCTCACTAACCATACATTTTTCCAGTTCGCAATGTGACGTGGTTAGCGTTATCTATAAGTAATGCCGCGGTTACGTTGGCGGATTTGAAGGGCTTCGTTCACGTAATGTTTTATGGCGAAGATACAATGCAAGGGGCTTGAGAACGTTTTCTTTTGCCACGTGCATGTGAGTAGTTATTACCACACAGGTTAGTTCAAGGGAGTAAATAAGAAAACCTGAGTGACCGACTGAGCAGCTGAAACTGCTTGGTCTAAAGAGAATTATTGGGGTTCTTTGGGTTAGGTGGGGTTCTATAGGAGATCCTGGTGTAATTTTGGTGATGATTTAGGAAATTAAGGGAATTAAGCTCTTGAAGAATAAACGGATATTTTATGAGTAACAGTATGTTGAATGTAGACATACCAAAATCAAATTGCAACATAGTCAAGTAGAATTAAGTCTAGTATAAATTTTATAATAAGTTTGACAGTGACAATCATCATTAGGAATGTAATGCAACCTGTTAAGTGATTCTTTAACATTTTTAACATTACTTGAATGACAAATTGTATAGGCGCTCCTCATTTAGGATAATATTTTGGAGCAAGTGTCCAATTGACATTTCAGCTACGACCGACTAGACTAAAGGGGTTTGGATGAGTGACAATTTGTGAAGGTACTTATTTGATATCAGCCGCAAAAGAGCAGTAATGTCTTGAACCTTATAAACATTTTGAGGTAGAAATGAAAAATGGTAGCAAAATGAAGTTTCTGCAACAGAACCATTTTAGAATGATAACATCTCATATTGGCAGTTAGAATAATCATTAATCCTATTAAATAGTATAAGACAGAAGTAAAAAAATTACTGAAGCTATAAATTCCTTCAATAGAACCGATCATGACGTTTAGCAAAGACTTGATTACATTGGGAGTCTCATCAGAAGCTGTTGACTTATAAGTTTTTGCATTGGTTACTGACTACTGCATTAACGGTCGCCGGTTCGAACCTTAATTAGAGCAACATTTGCCATATGGATGTTTGTCATTTTTGGGCGTTTGTAATGAGTGTTTCCGGACCCCCGACACAAGAACATGAAGATCCTAATGGGCGCCTTGAACGTGATGCGCTTATTTATTTATAGATGTCCGCATTTATAAGTTTATGTCCTTTAGTTAACATTGATAGTTAGAGCAATAATAGATATGGCATGACGCGAGTATCACACTTGGAAGGTAAGTAATCCTACGAAAAAACGTGTTAAAAGTAAGGCACTGACACTAAATTCTTTCAGGTGTAAATAATGACAACCAACTTATGTAAATCTTTATGAAAGTCTGCGAGCTAAACTTATAAGTCTAATTCTCGCCTTAGGCAAATAATAATAATGTATGTACATTTAAGTAAAGTGACTAAAACAGTAAATCTAAATGGCTAAATACGATATTAACAGGCCGTGAATGTCCCGCAACTAGGCGCCTAGTCTGTCGCTCAGGATATGTAAGAATTTTGACTACATTGCGCACATCTGGAGCAGATGCGTCGTTTAATAGTTATGTTAGAATACGGACTGATCTTAAAACAATACATTACAAAAAGAAAATATTTTTATTTATTTCATTTTTACGGAAACAAACAGTATATTGTACCTTAATTATTAACTGTTTATAAAAATAGAATAATTTTCTTTTAAATATGCAAAAATTACTGGTAAATTTAAAAATATAATTTCTATTAACACCCTATGCACACCTACGCATTAACATAAAAGACTTAATACCTCCAATGGGCAGCGTAAACCGTAAATAAAAAAAACACTTCACCACAGACTATAAAAAACAAACACACGCAATAAGCCCCTTTTCGTACCCGTAAAAACGCACTTTAGTAAAACTTTTATAAAAAATAATGTGTTAAAAGAAACCGTTTAAGTGACATCCGAAAAAATTTTGGCAGGCGTGTGACATTATTTTAAAAGCATCTTAATGGCCAGTATTGTATCGGTGTCAATCCGCGGGAATTCTTAAAAACGTGAAAAAGTACTTCGTTCATTGTAGTTTTGTATTGTTTTAATTATCTGCGTCCATTTTTTAAAGCTATCTATTAGATTTTTTATGCAGAATGTTTTACGCGCTAATATCAAGATATACGTCATGACGTTGTTGAGAAACAAAATCATTCCCGCTGAGTTTCTTTCGCGGTTTCTTCTCGTGTCTGAGCGAGAATTACATTTGTGACTTTTACTCTCATAACTGATATAAAACAACTCTGTGACCTGGCAACAATTACCTAGGTAACCTTACGAAATCCGTGTGTCTAAAAGGCACAAGGTGTATTTTTCGTCTGAGGTTTAACATTTCCGAAATAGTTGTAGATTAATTTGGTTGACGTTCAAAAAGAAAATGTAACTTGCTAATTTGAATAAAAATATTTAATTTCGATATTTGAAAAACACACATTCACGCAAAATATCTCAAAAAATTGTTACAAATCACGTTTACATTAAGACAATACATTAATGTATTGTCTTGGTTGATTACGTTTAAAACATTTGCCAGGACAATGGTTTCTTGTTGTTTCTTATAAAATAGCTAGATAAGTCAAAATATAGAGCAACGATTTAAGATGATCACGTGATTAATCGAATACTTTCACTATTTTTAGCTGTCAAATTTTGATGTATTTAGTATTACTAAAACGCCATATTGTGTTTCCATTTTGACAGACGTACACAATTTAACTTTATGTCATAATATGAAATAATTTAGGCCATTTTTTTACAATATGAAGATTATTACGAACACCAATGACACAATCACCAATAAAAAAGTATAACTGTCACTGTCACTTATCCAATATGGCTGCGCGTCAAAATCCCCACGTGGCGCGAAAAGCGTGGCGCATCGACATTTCCCGCGTATTTTATTTCTAGATATTACATTTAGCGCGATATATTTATAGATTTGGAATCTATTCAAAGAGGACGCCATCCGTCTGAGCGGAGCGCCTTCGCATTTCTTTTTGCCGATAAAAAAAGTGATTGTGCTGTTAATAAAAATGGCGTCTTTTCTTATAGTATGTAATGTTTGACGTTTAGCAAAGGTTTTTAGGTCATGTCGGTAGTTATTAAAATGTTATCATCTGTTTATTATAACAAGCTAAATTAAAAGTATTTGATCATAAAATAGATACTCAGAAAACGGTTTAATATGAAAATGTCCCATTTAAACTTATTATATGTATGAATAAAAAAATATCCAATTAATTATTTTTGTGTTTAAAAAAACCCGTTCATTGAGGAAGGTTATGGACTATATAATGTCGTTATGGCGTTTTATGGGTTTAAATCGTACTTTATAAAAAGAAAAGCATCCCTAACTCAAGGAAAAACCTTGACCTAGAAATTTTTTATAAGTAATCTTCTTAAGAGACCAGCGGTAGGACATTTAAAGACTATTACTGTACAATACAAAATCGATTCAAAATAACTGTCAACAGTGATTTTAACATTATCAATTTCGATTTTTTTTTTTTGGCGTTTTCTTAATTTTTTTCTAAACCACCAGTATTGAGAGGAACGAATCAAAACAAAAAGAAAATTGGTCGAGCCATTTTCGACTTATTTGCCAGAATATCGTACGGCAATTGATTATTATATCTATACTAATATTATAAGGTAAACGTACGTAGGGGGTAATCTCTGAAACTACTGATCCAAATTCAAAAATTCCCCATACATTCAACGTGGTCTCAAGTTGAATGTATGGGGAATTTTTGAATGGGGAATGTTTATTGAGGAGTTCATAGGCTATATTACATCACGCTACGACTCATAACAATAACGCAGCGATCATAAACGTGAGTAAAACCGTGAAGGGCAACTTGTCCTTTTCTATATCACCTCTATTGAGACGTACGAAGCAAAAAAAAATTGGACAAGCCATTTTCGAAATTTTTGCACGGCAATCGATTTTTATATATAGAATATATATATTAAACGTAAGATACGGTATGACAGACAAAAATTTCTGCCCGGCGCACACGTATGCGGATACGTCACGCACACACCACTGGCCTCATTGCAGTGCCAACGAACTCTTGTTCGTTTTTAAAATCTCATTTCGTTATCTTTAATTATCTGTGCCCTTTTGATTGGCGTTAAAAATCTGATCGCCATTTTCACATGTATAGTAATTTATATATATATGAATGGAGATTCATTTTTATTATCTGCCTTGGTCACGCCATAACTTTAGAACGACTACCGATTTTATTCATCTTTTTTTTTTAAAGATTTCTAATATGCTATCTTGTTAGGTGAGAATCATACTTATAAGCTTTGTTCCCAGACTTTCGTAAGGTTTACATAAGTTATTTTTCATTGGTTTACATCTGAAATAATTTAATGTCAGTGTCTTATTCATATCAGCATATTACGTTCGGGTATTGTTTATCCTATTCATAATTTTCACAGAGCGATAAATTGTCAAACGTTTAGAAGCCACGTAACATATCTTTAAGGTAAGATCTTTGATTTATTTTTAGCCACTTAATACTGAAGTTGACATTCGATCATCAAAATTGATTACTATGATAAATATATGGAATTTAATCAAAAAAAATCTGACCTAGACGGTACATAACTTCCTGATGGTCTTATCAAAAAGGCAAATGCGCAATCTAAATATATAAAAACGAAAGGTCATTAATATCATGGAATTTGACTTTTTGTGGGTTGACACATTATTGCTTATTAGCATCCATACATAAAATTACAAAATTATACAATATTTTAACATTTTAATAATCTTCTTTGAATCATACCAGAAACAACGATTAAACTGAATGTAAATGGTTATTTTCCTTGAAATCTGCTACCAAATTTTTCTGCCAATAGCAGCTTTCCTTATTTAGAAGGAAATAGAGGAATTATAACTAAGCTGTAAAATCACCTTGATAAAATAATTCAAGCTGTGGTAAATTCAAGTTGACTTAATAATTTTTATTTCAATGTGTTTCTAAAGATCTACTTGGACAAAAATGCTAAGATTTTGGGTGTGTTCTACAATACAGCATACTGGACTTATAATATCAAGAATAAGCATTTTAAGCCTCTAACCATAGTATGGATTCCATACTCAAGAACAAGACAAAGTAGAGTACGCTAAACTGTATTGCCAGGTTTTTTTTTATTAGCAGGCAGAGACTAAATAGAAAAATACCGACAAAATTGACAGTTGTAATTAAATTTAAAATTTACTTTTATGAACGAATGTATTTGTTATAGTATTGCAAGTTCAACTAAATTTAACTTTGCTCGAGTATATTTTTTTCTGTATCATGCTATCACTACGTAACTGGACGTAATCTGTGAACATTTAAAATTAGTGTCGAAGCTTAGCGCAATCGACATATGTACAAAGGTTTTTACCTATGGAAGCTCCACTTCTTCTCACATATTATTGTATTCTCTTTGCTTCTAGCGAGATGTCATCGCATCGACAATGATGCAAGGTAATCATTAAAAGTTGTAAGATTACATTTAGGAATACAAAATTATTTGCTGCTAACTTTGGCTATATTTTCGATAGTTCCCCAATTTATAAAAAGGTGCAAAAAATGATTGCTAAATCTTAAGGTATATTGGATTTAGGGAAGGAAGGAATCTAAAATTGGACTTTCCAATGAATAAAACTTAATGTGGACAGCTCATAAGTGGTCCAATAAACATTTGTTTAAAATTTTGTTTATGTATTATTTAACGATTTTTACAAATTGTAAGTGCTTACGCGATTAAGAGTTTTCACCAAAATGCAAACCAGTTAGAATTATACTGCCTTACTACAAAAGATTTAAACAGACGTTAAACGCGTGTTTAAAAAAATCCGTACTACAAATCCGCGTATAAGCACAGTTTTGAGTTAAACATGCTTTCGATATAGATTAACATACGTTTAAGTGAGTTTAATAGATGTCTAAAACCTATTTCAACTGTCAAATGTAACGTATAACATTTTATCAATAAGTTTTTTTTTTGTGCGTTTATTCGCTGTTAAGCAATTTAGATAATATTTTAAGCAATGTTTAATTTTTAAGCACTGTTTTGCTAGACACGCGTTGAACATGGTTTTAATGCGTCTTTTGTAGTATGACAGATAATGTTTTAGAAAAAATTTGATTATGGCGCTAAATAAACGAACTCGACGACACAAATGACATTATGATCACTTATGAATTATTATAAGTTTCTTAACGTTATATATTAAGTATTTATAGTAGCGAAATAATAGAAAAGATTTATGTAAATTACTATTAAAAGAGCCTAACTCAATTTAAATAAATATTAACCTAAATCCTACCAAAATCTAAAAAATATACGCATCAATTTTGTTGTCAATACAGTTTTGGAAACACGTTAGAATAAGTCACTTTTAAATTACGTGCCTTTTATTTTAATGATAATAAAATGAACACTTACCGATTTAATGTAGTCATAATCTTTAATGTCCAGGATCTTTCTTCTAGAAGATGGAGTTTCTGGGCTAGAATCTTCTGTGGATTCGCTGATGGTACTCTCGGTGCTGGTCTCCATAGATTTGCTGCCGTCTTCTCTGTCGTCCGTTTCACTCTTTTCCGTTCTCTTCTTGAGGTAGTTTTCGTGTTCAAACGTCTTATTTTCGAAACCGGTCCCGCTGGGAGATTCTATTTCGTTGTCCAGAACCAAACGGTCTTCCTCTGAATCGATGTACTTAAGAGATTTTTTGGGTTCCTTACTTTTGCCACTTCTTTCGTCTTCGCTATCTACGTGTTTTGTTTTAGGGGTCGCTCCCGACGCTATCGGCTGGGATATTTGTATGTACGAAGCGAAGTTCGTAGTGTGTTTTGGAGTTTTCGTTTGCTTTTCAATATCGTTTTTCAAATCTTTTATCTTAATCTCAGGGCTATTACGTATTTTTCTACGCTCAGAGTGGTCTAATTCGCCGTTTTCGACTTGAATGACCGTTGATTTTTCTAGAATCTTTCCAATAGGATTATTGGGGTCTAGCTGGCTTTTGATACTGGCTAGTCTCTCGGAAGGAAGTTTAGCTGTTAGAGACGTGGTCATATTGTTACTCTTATCTATCGAAGGCTTCGCTAAAGACACTGGTTCGGATATAGTCTTACTGATAGTCAAATCTGAATTAGAATTTGATCTAGAACTAGGTGAGCCGTGGTCCCATCTGTGACTGACTCCGTTCTTCTCGACATATGGCAAATGTACGGGCACCGGCTGATCGTCCTTTGCATTAATTTTCGTGTAACCTACAGATCCGTTCTCGCAATCCTTTAACTGATTGAGGTAATGCTCCATCGTTTTGGAGGAATACCTCGATTCATTCGCTGGAAGCTTGGTAACAGTCATTTTTGGGTCGAAACGCTTGCGTATATCTGACACGGAGGTCACCTCGTTACCATTACTATCCTTAACGCCATTCGACATCGAGTTCCGTTTGCTGTAACTCGTCGTTGGCGAACTATCCTTATATCTTCTGCCTTCAGGTTTCTGGTGTCGCAAAATTTACACTTAGCGATAATGGAAAACAAAGTCATGGACATAGCGCGATGTGATTGTGTGTTAGTTCTAACAAAACCGCACATGCCTTCTTATCGGATCGCTGCTACGATGCTATTAAAAGGGACCGGACGAAAGGCGCTGTTTCATAACGTTTTCTTTCAAAATTTGAACCGACTTATGGGAGTGAGAGACAACTTCGTTATTGACATTTGAAAGTGTTGATCTTTAAAAGAACGGCTTTCGAACGGCACGTGATTCTAAAGCTGTTTCAGATGACTCGTTTAGTGCGATGGTTAAGAACATGAACACACAACACACGCGCACACGGCGTTGCTTACCTGTGGGACTTTTTTTTGAAATTATCTTACTAAAACTGACAATCAACGCAGTCTTACCTAGTCGGTCAAAACACGTAAAATTTAGGACAGCACTTCAATATATAAAGCAGGTAAGCTCTAAGAAAGGATTTTTCAAAATTTAATAAGGGATTTACGAGGGTTAAAAGTTTGTATGGAATCATTTTTGAAGTTACACCATTGGAAATTGATATTCTTGAGATTATATTTATGGGT
Source organism: Hypolimnas misippus (assembly GCA_037950945.1). Classification (NCBI taxonomy): domain Eukaryota; kingdom Metazoa; phylum Arthropoda; class Insecta; order Lepidoptera; family Nymphalidae; genus Hypolimnas; species Hypolimnas misippus. Next base: position 3,770,571 of record JBBEEQ010000021.1, read on the forward strand.
CATTCCAAACACAGCTATTATTTATTTGGTAAACTTTAAGGTTTTACAAAAAAAAACTACATAAAGGTAATTCATGTGAATTAGTAATAAATCCGAACTGACTTAGATTCAAGATCACATTCAGGAAAAATGCAAAATATAGAGGTAGAGTATGATTCATACTAATATTATAAATGCAAAAGTAAACCTTTCTATCCGTACGTTACGTTTTCACACCTTACGATGAGCAAAATTTGATGAATGTTGGGACACACACAGATTGGAACTTGAAGGTCAGCCATATTTACAAAAGTAGCTGATTTATCAGCAAAGAAGGCGAAACACTAGATATCAAGAATCACTGTCCATGGATATATGTAGCACCAGAGGAAACACAAAAACCAGTGTTGAGGGGAGTAAATAAGGGATCAAAGTTTCCATACAGACGGAATTGCGGGGATCAACTACGTGTGCATGTTTGATGAAAGTTGTGACGATGATGATAATAAAGAAATGATTTGTTATGTCTGTATTACGTCAACGGACATTTACATAAATAACTAGAAGAGAAAGATGAAAAATGAATTATTTATGACTATTTAATCATAATTATATTTGCATATATAATTAATTTACTTTCATTTATATTTAGATTTTTTTACTATAGTATATATAAATAAATCTGTACTAATCCATACTTATATTATAAAAAGGTAAAATTTGTTCGTAAGTTTGTATGTCAGGGGGTAATCTCTGAAACTACTGATCTGAATTGAAAAATTCTTTTTGCACTGGAAACCCGTTTATTGACGAAGGTAAATATCACCGACTGATGTAATATATGCTTTATTACGTCAGTTTACTCACAGGAGCGAGGCAGTAACCATAAAAGTAAGTGAAAACGTTAGGGTTGCTAGTATATAATAAAAGATGAAGAGTATGAATGCGCTGATCGCACTGACTGACTAGTCTAATTAAAAAAAAAAACTTTAATACTCAATATATACCATAGAACATCCCATAGATAAACAAGCCAATATTGACATGGTTTTGTGATCGGAAATATAATAGCAGCGCCATCTTTGAAAAGTTTACTCAAACTTGTAACTCATCGACAGATGGCGTTACCGTTACATCCGTATAAGGCAATATATTTACCTCGGATATAGTCGCTGCCGAGTTCCTAGGCTTCCTAGATCTGCAGTCCGATGTTGGCGGTCTACCTATATCGTTAGATATAGACTTAGATCTAGAAATTTCGCCGTAATTATTCTGGCTCTGCTGCTGTATTCTCTGCGTTAACGGCACATAATTCGCTGGGGAGTATTTATTGTATAACTCCGCGGTAGACATTGCCAACGCGGCGGTACTTATAATGTTCCGTTTCCCGCGATTAAGGTCTGATGTTCTCGAACTTTCGCTTCTCGTCGTCGAAACATCTCTGGATCGAGATTCGCTTCTCTCAGACCTGTACCTGCTACCGCTGTCCGAGTCCGTGACACTCGGAGCCCTTGAGCTTCTAGAATATTCCACTAAGGACGTCTTCCTTTCCCTCTTACCATCAACATCGCTGTACCTCGACCGGTATTCAGTAGTTCTATCCCCATAACTACTCCTCAGTGTTGACGTGACGTAAGTCCCGCTACTACTCCTGTAGTAGGGCTTGTCGATGCTCGATGAGGAGGTTAGGGTCGAGCGGTAGGAGCCGGTGAGGGTGGAGGTGGTGGGGGTGTACCGAGACGGTGAAACTACAGGCATCTTGAATAACTTAGTTCGTTTTCAATCTGGACGGTCGCTTTCTTTGCATTTTTATTATTACCTGTGAACAAATTAATTATATGAGAAAACATGCGATTTCTTATCGTTATATAGATTACTCAAAATCAAAATATACTTTATTCAAGGCTCTCACGAGCACTTTTGAATCATCAATACATAAATATAAATCAATAATGAAGCTACCACCGGTTCGGAATGTAGATTCTACAGAGAAGAATCGGTGAGAAACTCGAGCCGGCTAGTTACTCTTTTAAAACTTTTTCCTAGTCGCTATATGCGAACTGAACGTTCGTTCCGTACCCCTCATACGAGTATTAATAATTTTCAATACCGTAATTGTTGATCCATTATTCTGTGACTAATTTTTCATATATTCACTAACATTTGCCGCCAGTACACTATTCTATTTTGCCGTCCCTGTCGACCCCTACAATTCGATCCCCTAGTTTGCAATCATATTCCGATAACGTATGTTATTCGTTCCCGCATCGCAACCAAATGCGACTACGCAAATTGTGAAAGAAAAGACACATGTAGTGAAATACATTAACACATTTGGAAGTAATATTTCCTGTGAAATATAAAAAACGGGTATTTAGCGCTCCTAAAGTCCGCTGCCACCACTGCTAACAGCACCTTTAGCTAAATGCGCTGATGGTTAACGTATGGAAGAATTACGATCAAATTTAACGTTATCAAAAACCATTATAACTCGATGCGGGTTCGACCTTAGAATATATGTATTTGTACGAATATTTGTTCCTAGATGTTTGTCCTTGTGGGTCTCCACACATTGCATCGTAGTATACGTAAATCTGTTTATATCGATGATTATTACAATCATCGAATAATAATAAATGCTTTTAGTAGAGAATTACTTTCTAATCTAAATAATTACTGACTTGCTCGATTGTCAGGGATAGCGGCCAGATAGCAACCTTTCTGTATAATAGTAAGCCACCTATCAGAATCAAGATAAAATAATAAGCAAACTCTCATTAGCAGATCATCGGTAAACGCTATGACGTACGAAATAAGTAACGAGAATCTTGGCTTTGGCATTTACTAAGGCATGGTATAACATGTTATATTGAAGAACTATTAAAGTTAGTTTCACTGAGGCAGAGCTGCTGCTGCTTCTAGCTGTAGCCTACAGATTACAGCTCGTACAGGGGCTCGACCAGGGCATTCTACTCTCACAAAAGATCGGCGTTTCGTACGGTGTGGGAGAGAGTTGGAAGCCTAACTCTGTTTCTTTCTTGCGCCCTATCCCCTTTCATCTCCTTTCCTTTTCTTTCGTTCCTTTTTAAGCTGGCAAAGCATTTCGGGCTCCTTTAGTGCTACAAATGTTCGGACGCCGGTTATCACTTAACATCAGATGTCCCGCCTGCTCGCTCACCAGCTATTAATATATGAAAAAAAAAAACGTTAAACGATTTCATACATATTTACACTCATTTACGCTCAATTAAATCGAAATATTTTAATTCAAAATAGGAATTTACATTCTCTTTTTGAACGTCAAGAAAATAGTCAAGAATCTACCACGGTTCCGGAAAAGTATAACCTCAGGCCTGAGAAGAAACCGCGAAAGAAACTCAGCGTTACCTTTTTATTTGTTAATTTTTTTATATAACATTCATATATAATTTCCAAACATATACAGAACTGGAAAGCCTCGCGACTTCGATCGCTTTTGATGTGTCAATAACAAGTCTCATTATTATAAAGGCATTATTTAGACATATTACATTCATACAAGTAGGAACACCTCTATCTCTTAAAAACAAAAATTTTGAAAATTATTTTTATTCATCAAAATTATTCATCTTAACATGATCCTAGTTTATTGATAGTTGGTTTTCATGTCGGAGTATTTCGCTATCTATACTAATATTATATGAGGATAATATGTGTTTGTAAGTTTGTAGGTATCTTTGAAATTACTGATCTGATTTGAAAGGTTCTTTTTACGTTGAATAGCCAGGCTTATTGTGGAATCATAGGCTATATTACATCACGCTACGACGCATAGGATGTGTATACGATGGGTAGTTTGTATTAAATATTCCATACCAATACCAATATATTATGTCAATTTTGTTAGTTAATTTCAAAATCTATAAGCCAGAATTTAAAAAATTTGTTGAGAAACATTATAGGCTATAAAACATCACTCTACAACTGATGGGAGTACGGGTGCTATTCAGCAGTTCTTCCTAAATTTCTAATTATTTACTTTATAATAACCATAAAATGTTTATTTTATATAATTCTATATAAAAAAGCTATAAGATATAAATAAAAATATATAAATGTGAACATTTATGATTGTGTGTGTTTGTTACTTAATGCATACACGAATCAACAGATTTTAGTGTAATTCAGAATGGAGCTAGCTAATATCTTGTATTTTGGACTACTTTTTATTCACTATTAATTTCATGATTATTTTAAGAAGAATTTAAGCATCTTTTAATACACATATTTGTTAGATAAATCTTGTAAATACACACAGCCTTGTCCTCTTAGTAAATGAAAACAACTTTCAAAATTGCATTCATTAACTCATATAATATTTCATGCTTGATTATATATTTGCAAAGTTTTTAATAATTCAACTAGCTGTCCCTTGCGGTGTCGCTCCCGTTTATGGTTTCTGCTTCGCTGCTATGAGTCGTAGCGTGATGTAATATAGCCTATAGCCTTCTTCAATAACTATCTAACACAAAAAGAATTTTTGTATTCGAACCAGTAGTTCCCGAGATTAGCGCGTTTAAACAAACAAACTTATAAAATGAGTATAGATTCAAAATATACATTTTTCTTATTAGTTTCTGAATTGTCAATTTACAAATTAGTCAAATCTATGTCAACTGGGTATGTGTTGGCTATTTTACCAGCGTTAGCAGAATTGATATTTAAAAGTAAAAAGAAAGTGAACTAATTTTTTTTTATTATTTTTCATAAATGGTAAGTCTATACATATATCAATACGAGCCAACAAGATCCAACATTTCCTTAAAAACACCTTGCATGTTTTTGCTAGTCTAATATGGATAGATTAAAGAGCGCACATGAGAATAATAGTAAAAAAATTCATAGTTATCATCTCTATTTCTAGACCTTGTAATAATATCGCCAGAGAACATGGCAATATGGCCACCAATAACACATTGCTAGGCAACTCTCCATTAATATGTATGTTACTCCCATTAGCGGTATCTATGTATGATGTAGATTTTAAGTCTAATAAATACAGATTCCGTCTTGTTAAATACTTCTAATTTAATTATCGTTAGGTGGTAATATACTTGTAAGTTTTGCTCATAGACTTTTATAAAAATTTATATAATCGTTTGTCATTTCTTTTACACATAAAGAACTTACTATCAGTCTTATTTTTGACACTCACAGATTTTATAAGGTTCCCTGGGTAACTGTTACGAGATTACAGTATTGTTTTATATAAATTATAAGAATGAAACTAATAAATGTAATACACTCGTAATACAGTTTTACATTCTTACAAAAAATATGTTATATGATAAGACAGTATTTAACTTATCTTCTTTAAATGGTTTATATATTTGTAATGAAGTTCATAATATGATAATATTGATAGGAATAATTTAAAAGACACTAAAGATTTATTTAATAACATCAGAGGTTTAGAACATTTAGTAAATAAAAAAAGTTTTGAAAAGGAATTTGATATAAGAAGAGAAGTACGTAAAACAAAGGAAAAGAATGAAAGAAATAAGCCATGTAGAATTTGTGAAAAAGAAAGCAAAGGAATCAGATATCATCCTGAATCCTTATGCTGGTTTAAAAACAAGGGTAATGAGAAACCTAAATGGGATCAGATAAGAAATGTTAATAATTCTGAATTAGAAACGGAACTAAATGAGATCAACCCAAAAAACTAATTATTCCGCCATTAATCAAAGTTAAAATATTAGTTAACAAAACTTTAGAAATTATAGGAATTTATGATTCCGGATCAAATGTATCTTTAATAAATTCTAGATTATTATGCTTAAAAAGTAACGAAAAAATTAATGATAACATTCAGTATGCAAATTTAAAAACGATTAATGGCGTGAAAAAGACTAAAGGTATCGTAACATTAAAGATAAAAATTATTGATATTGAAAAGGATATTAATGTTTTTGTAATGGATGAAGAAAACTTTGACTATGACTTCTTAATCGGATTAGACTGTATAAAAACGTTCCATCTTATTCAAAATGATAAATTGGAAATCACACAAAATACATATAAATCAAAAACAAATGAGAATGAAAGTGGCTTAAATAATAGTAATAGAAATTTAGATGTTATAGAAAAAATTGATAATGAAATAACTGGGCAATATCAAATTAATTTTAATGAACATGTCGAAAAAACGAACTTTTGTATTGTAGTAAATCATCTCGATTTTCAACAACAATCTGAAATAGATGAATTGATATGCAAATATAAATCACTTTTTGCTAAAGATAAATATGATATAGGTACTGTAAAAGGTTATGAAGCACATATAGATTTAATAATAGATAAGTATTGTAGTAAAAGACCTTACAGGTGTACTATTGAAGATAAGAAAGAAATAGAACAACAAATATCTAGATTGTTAGAAAGAAAATTAATTGAAGAATCTTATAGTCCTTTTGCTGCTCCAGTCACATTAGCATATAAAAAAGAAGAAGGAAAAAGATCACGACTTTGTATAGATTTTCGCGATTTAAATAAAAATATAGTTCCTCAATCACAGCCGTTTCCATTAATTGAAGATTTAATGGTAAAGACGAGGAAATGTAAGTTCTTTTCAACACTGGATGTAAATTCCGCATTTTGGTCCATTCCATTAAGAATTGAGGACAGACACAAGACGGCATTTGTCACTCAAGAAGGACATTTTCAATGGACTTGCTTACCATTCGGGTTAAAGACTTCCCCCGCTATTTTTCAAAGAATATTGAGCAGCATTATAAGGAAGCATAAACTATCTGATTTTACGGTAAATTATATCGACGATATTTTAGTTTTTTCTGAAATATTCCCGGACCATATTAAACATTTATCAATGTTGTTAGAAGCAATATCAAAGGAAGGCTTTAGATTGAAATTTTCAAAATATAATTTTGCACAAGACTCAGTAAAGTATTTAGGCCATATAATAAAGAATAACACTATTACTCCTTTAAAAGATAATTTGGCTGCTATAAAAGAATTCCCTGTTCCAAAAACTCAAAAAAATGTTAGACAGTTTCTCGGAAAAATTAATTTTTATGGGAAATATATACCAAATATATCAATTATTTTAGATCCATTGCATAATTTATTAAGAAAAGGCCAGAAATTTATATGGTCAGAAAAATGTCAAAAGTCATTTGAGACAATAAAAAACTTATTGTGTTTGAAACCTATTTTAGCAATATTTGATCCAGATTTACCGATATATATCTACACAGATGCCAGTATACAAGGTATAGGTGCTGTTTTAAAACAACCACAACATAATGGAGAAGAAAAACCGTGTGCTTACTTTTCAAAGAAATTAAACGAGAGCCAAAAACGGAAAAAAGCTATATATCTGGAGTGCTTAGCAATAAAAGAGGCAATAAAATATTGGCAGCACTGGCTCATTGGAAAAAAATTTACAGTTTTTAGTGATCATCGGCCTTTAGAAAAAATGAATATTAAGTCAAGAACCGACGAAGAATTAGGAGACCTCACATATTATTTATCACAGTTTAACTTCGATGTGATATATTATCCTGGAAGATACAACCTAGAAGCAGATAATTTAAGTAGAAATCCCGTATTAGAGCCATATGATAACCAAGAAGAAGCTTTGAAAATTGTAAATGTTATTAAATTAGTAGAGATACAAAATGACCAAAAAAGTAATGAATTTATAAAAGAGAATGAAAATAAACTAAAATTGGAAAAATCAGTGTACTATAAGAAAGTTGGAAAAAAAGACAAGATAGTATTAACTGAAGAATTTAGTAAGAAAGTTATAGAGAAAGTACATTATCTTTACTGTCATCTAGGCATACAACAAATGAAAAAGAAAATTAAACCATTTTATACAGCGAAAAATTTAGAGAATAATATAATAAACTTTTGTAAGAATTGTGAAGTCTGCATAAAGAATAAATCTAGAGGAAATCATAAATATGGTCTGATGTCTCACTTGGGTCCCGCTACTTATCCTTTTGAAATAGTATCAATAGATACCATTGGTGGTTTTGGTGGATCACGTTCTACAAAAACATATCTACATCTTTTAGTAGACCACTTCACGAGATATGCCTATATATTGACTTCAAAAACCCAAAATTCAAGTGATTTTATAAAATTAATTAAAAATGTGGAAAATGGAAATAAAATTAATTTAATACTGTCTGATCAATACCCAGGCATTAATTCTAAGGATTTTAAGGACTTTTTAGATAGTGAAAACATTTCTATTATTTTTACTGCAGTAAATGCACCATTTTCTAATGGTTTAAATGAAAGATTAAACCAAACATTAGTAAATAAAATTAGATGTAAAGTAAATGAAGTGAGGAATAAATTAGCCTGGACAAGTGTGGCTCACGAATGTATCCAAAAATATAATGAAACAGAACATACTGTAACAGGCTTCTCTCCAAAATATCTGCTAGAAGGGAAAAATATTGATATCTTACCAGAGGAATTAAAACAAGAAAGGACATATAATGATTTGTTGCAGGATAGAAAAGTTGCATTACAAAACACTATAAAATCACACAATTATAATAAAAAGCAGTTTGATAAGAACAGGAGAGAATGGGAAATAAAAGTAGGAGATTTAGTTTATGTTGAAAATGGAAATCGCTTAAATAGAAGAAAACTGGATGAATTGAGAATTGGCCCTTATAAAGTCATGGAAAAATTATCAAACTGTGTTTATAGGATAGATACAGGATATAGGAAATGTGAGTCAAATTTATTCCACATTACAAAACTTGTACCACTGATAGAAGCAGAAATGAGCTACTCAAGGGGGGAGATGTAATGAAGTTCTATATCCTTCATTATGGTACTGGCAGTTTTAATATTCGAAATACGTTTAAATATGATGGGAATGACAGAGGAAGATATGAAGTGAAAGTCGGTGTAAAATATAAAATAATAATATAGAAAGATTTGTTATATTAAGCTTACAGAAGGGAAATAATATCCTAAATGTTGTTTCTCTTTCAGGTAAAGTTTTAATGCATGTTTGTTAAAATAATATATAAAACTATAAATAATATACTGTTAAAAACTTAGAAGAATATTAATAAAAATGTTCTCTTTCAGAGCAACACATTGGGTTTTATTTCAAATATAATAAAGTACATTATATATTTATTACGTTATATTCTTAATTAATAAATAATTTTCTTTTTTCAACTAATTTATGTATTATTAACAACAATTATACATGTATAGGAGTAGCAATGAATTGAGGTTGATGAAATAATGGGATATGATTTTAGCAGTTACAAATAGGTTAGCGCAAAAACATATTGCCTTAATGTGGCTTTCTTCTCCACTTATCACTATTGATATAGATTGTATTTAGATGATATGAATATAAACATTAGTTATTTTTATATTTAATGTGATTATGCTTTACTTTTATGAGTTAGAGTGTGTTGTTATACAGCCTATATTCCTCAAAAGAATAGGCTATTTTTAAAATTATTTATTGCAATTTGAATGATTGATGTAGAGGTTAGTGGATTCGAACAAACAATCTGTAACATTTAATATTTTTATAAGAATATATTTTATTTGAGAATTAAATATGTTGTAATATTTTGAATATTTGCAACTTTCGAAATTAAAATTTAATATTAAAAGTGTAAGCAATGATTTTTACACAATCATAACAGTAATTTTATTTATAATTTTTACAACAAAGAAATAAACAGCAACAGTGAATATTAATGTTTTATCTCTTTCATGCATCCTTTTAAACATATTTTATCTCTTTTTAACTTTTTTGTTGACTATTATTGCAACATTTTTTGGCAGTAAGCATTATGCAGTGGTCACTTTTTTTTTAATTTACTCAGATCGAAATGTCACTTTTTGATCGCGATTTTACTGATCTCTGTCAACTATAAGTCAATGTTTACTACGGCGATAAATGATTGTGTGTCAAGGTCGCCACTCTGTCATTGATCCGCAGCTTTTGTGTTCGTTTCGTGTGGTATTAAGCCCAGAACCGACGGCATTGTGCGCGGTTTTACTACAAAACGTTACCAAAACAGTTTCCGTTGTAATATGACACCTCCTAATTTCAAGGCCGCGAGGGTCTGCGTATTACGAATAAAAACTTTCTATCACTTTCACACCACTCACCGGAGCTCCCGTTTGCGAATTCACCAAACACACCGAAAATACACTCCTTGTTATATTTTTAGCAACTCCAAATAAGATTTCGCATGACACACGGCCCGCTCCAATTCGACCAAGATTCACTCTAATTATTTTTTTTTACTTATAAACATCACGTGCTGCGACGGAAAACGAATCAATAAACAGTAACTGCATTAGCGACGAATAATATACGGGATACTCACGAAATAATATGAAATTCTCGTAACCAAAGCAACAACTTATAATATCACCTCACTGTATCGACTTAAAATTATTCTGTTTTAAAACACTCGCGTCACGATCTGTCCCAGTTACATACGTTTGTAAAATACTTGAAAAATGGAGCGTAAAAGTGAAATAATATTTTTCATGAGCTCTCATGTAATTTTAGAAGTCTCCATCGTGTGACGTCACTCAAATTGTTGGCAATCCTATTTTTGTACCACTTCCGTCACGAATTCTTCAAGGATTGTAATCCTTCTTGCGTTACAATAAAGTTTATAGTATAGTTGGTGACAGTTGAAGACTTTTGTATAAAGTGTTGCCAATATTAATATTTTTTTACCCCCACTCGCTTTCTTGTCAGTTTACATGACGTAATAGATGACTCATCGGTCAGCTGGGTAAATAATAAGCGTATTAAAAATCGAAAAACATTTACCGTTATTATAATAAAATAAAAATTATAAAAAAACATTAACGTTCACGTTCAGATAGAATTTAATAATTAATCTAATATTTCAAAAAACGAATTGTTCTTAGAAGTTTCCCTACTTGTTAACAGATGGCGATTTAAGCATTGTTGTATAAATTTAATACTAGATGGCGATAATAATAATAATTAAAACGATAAAATTGTATATTGAATTTAAATGCATTTTTTTTCTTTCTTTATTTTGTTTTGTGGCTTTTAGTAATTTAAATGCATTTTGGTACAAGTATTTTATTAAGTTTATTATTATATTAAATAATGAAACAAATGTTAATAAACTTAAAATATTTTATAGGCTATTTCTCAAATCGAAAGCTCAGTGAAATTTCAAAGGATTCAGTTTAAATAAATTCGTTTTTAATTTAAACTATCAATGTTATTTGAATAAAAATATGTTATAAATTATTTCGATTGTATTTTATTTTCTAAATTAATAGAAGTTTATTAAAAAAGCCTAAGAGAAATTAAAAACGGTCCCTAAGTTAAAATAATATAGCTTATTTCTTGTCTATTCTTGAATTACATTTTAACCTCCGACCCAGAAGGGTCTTATAAGTTTTACAAGTGTATGTCTGTAGCTCCGTGGCTACCTTCAGGAATTAATCAACTTTTGATGATTTTTATTGTTTGAATGTTGATGTAATCAAGATAGTTTTTACCTACAATTTATAGAGATCTGTTAAGACGTTTGATCAGCTCTATTCTAATTGTTGAAACAGCAGTGTTGTTTGAGCAAATTCTACTGGTCTAATCGGTTTGAAATTTTTACTGTAACTTTAAAAAGCCTATTAAAATAACATAATTGCGTCACCTTCTCAGGGTTTTCTTTAATTTTCAATTTTATATTATCTCTACCAAGCGTGTATTATTTACATACTTACATTTCGGTACATTCATTAGTTTGGCGCCTATAGTCTCTGCTCCATTCTCGTTCGTCGTAGCGTGATGTTTTATAGCCTATAGTTTTTATGATTGTGTTCAAACAAAGAAACTATCTACTATTCAGATTAATATATTAATACAGGTTTCTTATATGTTATCAACAAAACAGGTTAAGATAACAATTTTAAGGATATTTTTGATCAAATTTCGATATCATTATATTTATTAATTATTAAATAAAAACTATAAATTACAATTTAAAAAATATATAGTGAGTTATATTTGAAGTAAAAAAAAACAGACGAATACCAACACAAATAGAATTTGAAACGATTTAGGTTTTTTTAAAAGAATAACAGTAAAGATGTATAAAAACTACAAAATTTTAACTGTATAAAAAATAAACAAACATTACTACACTTACACAGCCGTTAAAACATGTATTTACAATCAACCAATACTTTTTTTTATATAAAATCGATCAAAAAACTAACCCTAAAAACGTACCAGGTGCGAAATGGGGTGAAAAAATCATTGTTAAGTTTAATCCTAGCCTACAATACACCCTTTGTCTATGCTTTTTAAAAAGTTGTGCAATTTTTTTTTACTAGGTAATAATATCGAATATTGGTTGACACGGAAACCGTTTTCGAAAGGGTATTTTTTGTAAAACTATCGCTTTTATTGTAAGGGTACGTTTTTTAGAGTTTTGTATTATTAAAAATAGATATTTATCTAATAACTAAGATCGTTCAGTGAATAGCACATATTACTTTCAAAAGTTTTAATCGATGGTAAGTTCAAACCTGGGCTAGTACTTAAGTTGGACGCTGATAAGCAATACTGTTTCAAACCACAGACTTCATTTTGAGAAAATGGTGTCTAAAGATGTCAAACCTAGTCTTAATAAATTTGTTTGAAGACTGATATATCCATCTTTTCTTTTCTATTTTGATAAATGGTATTATGAATTAAAAACATTAATATACGTAATGTGTTATTGAATAAAACGTTATTCAAATATTTGTATAAATTGCAGAATATGCACTTAAAATTGGAAACATTAAATTAAGAAACTTTTTTCCTTATTTGTTTAGTTTAAATGACTTTATTTTTTTAATAATGTTAAATATGTATTGCAGAATTTATATACATCAATATCTTCGAATATGACTCTATGTGGGTTGACACATTATTGATTATCAGCATTCAATTTTTTAGTGCTCATGTTTAAATTCATCTCGCGCTTGAAGAGACATCGTGAGGAAATCTGCACGTGTCGGAAGAAATTTTTTTTGACACGTTTATCCGTCCCGCCGTGGAGCAGCGTGGTGGATTGAGCTCTTAACTTTTTCCTTAATAGGAGAGGAGGCCTTGCCCAGCTGTGGGACATTTACATGTTTATTGTATTGATTTAATCCATTCTAAATAGCAGAGTTCTTTTATTTAGTTACTCAAAACAATCAATGCAATTTAAATATTAAACAATTCAGCAATCTACACGGGCCATTCTTATAACTTCATCTTTGACCAACATGCTTTAAGTAAATGCTGGATCGATTTTAACAAAACTCTGTATATTGATAATTTATATCCATCACGTTTTTATAGTTTTACAATAGGGGTTTTTAAAATTAAAAAAAAAAAACAACGTAAATGTAATTTTAAAATATTTATTTCCATTTTTGCAATAAATTTAGCTGTTTGCAGGTTTTTAAAATCCTGGTTTATCATATTGTTTGCTGTTCATAGGATGAGAATTACATTTGTAAGTTTTACTCTCGAGAGCGATATAAAACAACTCTGTAACCTAGCAACGATACGTCGTAAGTAGCTTCGAAAGCTGTGAGTGTCAAAAACAACTGACAGTAAACTCTTTTAAATGTAAAGCAATAAGAAATAACTTTTGTAAATTTTTATGGAAGTCTGCAAGAAAAACTTTATAAGTGTAATTCTCGTCTAATATTTTTATATCAATGATATAATTATATACTCAATGATATCATATTAGTATACATACTATCTACTTATAGTCGTCGCCAAAGTCCGAAGTGGGTGATCATAGGTGCTAAATTCAGTAAATGTAATTGGCACCCTGAATGATTTTGACAATCAAGATGCCGACCATTCTGGACGACGTCGCCTAGCAACCAGCTTCCACTACGACAAGCGAGAATACAATTGGGATGACAAGTCAATTGACGAACTTGTCAAGGTTTAAATGGGTACAGATTTTAAAAATAAAATAGGCGACAATTTAATTTGTTTATATACTCAGTTTGTCAACGGTTTTTCTTTATTTTTATTTAGTAGCTATTGACAAGATAGTACATACACATATGACGCAGAAATTACGTAGTCGTATACAATAATGGATATGCATTGCATTTTACATTGATATTTTATTCATAAAATTCTCACTCTTTTAGGTTACACCGTGTAGGTTAGACCTATTTATTAAATGTGAGTTGTTAATTGTAATTATAATTAAATAAATTTAAAATAATTTTTGTTTATTTTTTTGACCTTTTGGTAACTTAATAAACTATTCACAAGCTTAAGTGTTGTAATTTATTTACTTAAGAAAACACAAAACGTAATTGTTTTTGCCCAAATTAATAAATGACTATGTGGTGAAATATTGACCAATGGGCGGACACTATTCTATTTAAGACCATCTAAGTATTTGACTTCTTTCTTCTTCCGTATCTTCTAAGTTCTGTCTTCTATTCGTCGCTCTGCCGTCGGCCGGGAAAGTTAGCAGGCTATACAGTCTCTCCTAAATGTTGTAATGCAGTACTATACAACCTACTACCTCACCCCGCCGGCGACTTCTACTGACTTCTGGTGACTTCTGACGACTTCTGGTGACTTCTGATGACATCTGATGACTTCTGGCAATTTCTGGAGACTATCGTATTTAATACTTCAAATGGTATTGTATGTTACGTTTTTATATAACGTTAATATGACTTTATATTGCGTTGAACAGTACAATAAAAACAATTTTGTTATAGTTAAGAGTAGAACCAATTTTTTTTAAGAATGATTTACAACACACGGACAGATGGAAAAGTTAATAAAATTTAGTTATCAGAATTGGTTTTACATATCAATGTTAATAACAAATAATAATTTACATATTAATCTTAATATAGTTATGTAACTACAATGAGATTCTATGTTATTATAATATTGTTAATAAACTACAATAATTAGAAATGGGAATGGCGTAAAATAAATTAATTGTAATGTAATATATACATATATAAATTTAAATCAAAATACTTCTATAAAAATACTATTTTTAAAAGTATTACTTATGGTTGGTAACGAAAACTATTGCTAACCACTATTCACCAGATGACAAGACAACAACTTGACTCCTTCGAGGTTATCTGATGATGACCAGGAGATAATGGAAATCTGCAATGCCTTCTACATACACACTTCGAATTCAGGCTCAGTTAGTTTAACAATTTTAATTCATTGCATATGGTGATAAGGTCACATCCAGGATGCGTCATCTGAGGGTTTCTAACGCCATCATCCGATCAGCTCGATGGAGTTATAGTATAGTATTGTATTGTCATTAATTTTACGTACATTTGCAAAGTTTTTTTTTTTTAAATACAAAGGAACTTCGAGTTTTAAAGATGTGTTTACATACAGAAATAAAAGGTGTTAAAAATACATAGGTTGATATAAATAGACAATTAGGACACACATGATTGTATAATCATTACTAAATGATTTGAAATGGAAAGTACAATCAATATGTAAGTATTTAATTATTTGTTATAACTTTCCCTCTAAAATTAAATATTGATAGATTATACAAAAAAAAAAACTTAAAAAAAGATACAAAAAACTATTAAAGTCCAAAACAAAATTGTATAAAACATAGTTGCCTTGAAAAAAAAAGTAAAATAACGAAACAAGAAAAAATTTGCACAGACAAAAAATAAAGAAAAAAAAAACCAGAGGTGCTGAATTCCCGCCAAAACTGCGCCCGCGTATCACCAAACTTGTGTGGGGTATAGACATCAGACTAGACTGTCGCACGACTGTCTCGCTGTCGCAAACCAAATTGTATTTGTATTTATTATATTTGCCAGATTGTTTTGTTAATTATGTTTATATATATTTTTGATTAATTCAGACGAGCGACAGAATAGTCGCAGTCGTGTCGCCCATCGACTTTAGCGCACAAGTTCGGATCTACGGGTTCCAGTTTAGGGGGCCATTGCTATAAGTATAGCAGATCCAATTTCATTTGGATTTGCTAGTTTGAAAAGAAAATACAAAAAAAAAATACAAATCATAAATTAAAAAAAAATAATAAAGAAAAAAAATTTCGCCAGGCCGTACATTGTAAGAAATGATAAAATTTCTAAATAAATTTGGCATATTTTTGACAGTTTGTCGTCCATTTTTACTAGCATCTAAACGTGATATTAAAAAAGTCTTCCGAAGTATAATCCAATTAAATTGAATTCTTTAGGTTAATTCTTTAGTTATAACTTATTTATATAGTTGTCTTGAACCAAATTGAAATATGGTTAATTATGATTGATAAATATGCAATCATTTTTAGCTGTGGATTATGAGAGACTAGCTGGTGCTTGCGACTTCGTCTGCGCAGATGGTATGAATATAAAATTGATAAGATTCATACAAACTTTCACCCCCTGTTGTATCCCCTTGGGGGTAGAATTAATCAAAATCCTTTCTTAGCGGATGCCCACGTCATAACATCTACCTGCATGCCAAATTTCAGCCCGATCCGTCCAGTGGTTTGTGCTGTGCGTTGTTAGATCACCATGTCAGTCAGTCACCTTTGAGTTATATATATTTAGATACACTCCAGAACATCGCTCAATACAAATGATATTGCATGACCTATGAATGTGCTAATTGTCTCGTTAGACGTATAAAATTGTTCAATCGAGATATCAGTAGCTTCGACAAGCAGGGTAATTACGTACAACTATCGCTATCACAAAATGCTATAGTTGATTTCTAATTTTTGTACTATAACGCTTCCATTAATTATCAAAATGGTAAGTTTAATAGCGATTATTCATCATAATTAGGTCTAAATATACTGTTGTTTTACGTTTCACATTAAAAAAATTAAACAAATGAAAATAAAATAAGCTCTCAGTAAATTATTATATCAGTAAAAATTATGAATAGAAAGAGATGAAAGGTTTTTATTCTAAGATATTTATACTACTTAATTCTAAGAAGACAGCAAGAAACGAATTCTTGCTGTTATTCAAATAGATTAGAATGAAAAGAGCTGAGAAAATATCATTAAAACTATATATTACATATGGACACTGATAAGCAATACTGTGTCAAGCCATTGATTTTGAGAAAATGGCGTCTAAGCATGTCGAATCTATTTTTTTCACATTTGT
This sequence comes from Hypolimnas misippus, assembly GCA_037950945.1. Lineage (NCBI taxonomy): Eukaryota > Metazoa > Arthropoda > Insecta > Lepidoptera > Nymphalidae > Hypolimnas > Hypolimnas misippus. Next base: position 3,787,758 of record JBBEEQ010000021.1, read on the forward strand.
TTGCGGACGTATATATTTTCTCTTTTCTATTTTGATGAAAGATATAATTAATTAAAAACAGATTCGTTTAATAAAAAGTTTTACCTAATAATAAATGTTTCAAATATATTAGATTATTTCGTATTGCAAAATATTGAGCACACTTCCAATTGGACGCTGATAAGCAATACTGTGTCAAGCCACACGAACTTCATTTTGAGAAAATGGCGTCTGAATATGTCAAACCGATTCTTAATACATTTGTTTAAATAAGTATTTATCCATATTTTCTTTTCTTTTTTGATTTAAGCTGTAATTAATTAAAAATAGGTTGATATATTTAATATATTATCTAATAAAAAGTTTTAAAAAATATAAAATTATTGTATAAATTACAAAATAAGGAACGACCTGGAATTTCGAAACAATAAATTAAGAACCTTTTTTCCGTACTTATTCAGTTGATATGACTTTATTTTTTATTGATTAATGTTAAATAGGTGATGCCGTATCAAAATACACCAATATCTCCGAATTTCACTTTTTGTGGGTTGACACGTTATTGCATATCAGCATCCAATTATAAAAAATAAATTAAAAAACTTTTCTCGTACTTAGTCATTTTATATGACTTTAATAATTTGAATTATGTTAAATACATAACACATAATCAGAATTCGACTTTTTGTGGGTTGACACATTTTTGCTTATCAGCATCCATATGTACTGCTCGAATGATTATATTGTTAAAATAATATTGTTAACAATAACTTAACCTGGCCACACATTGTAAGAAACTTCAGTTATAAATTAAACGTCATATCAAATGTAAAAAGTGGACGATCGATCTAACACTGATAGTGTGGTCTAAAATTTCTAAGGCGAGAATTACATTTGTTAGTTTTACTCTCGACTCGAGAGCGATATAAAATAACTCTGTAACCTTGCAACAGATACGTCGTAAGTCGTTACGAAAGCTGTGAGTGTCAAAAATAACTGACAGTAAACTCTTCCAGGTGTAAAGCAATGAGAAGCAACTTATGTAAATCTTTATGAAAGTCTGAGAGCTAAAATTTTAAGTGTAATTTTCGTCTAAGGTTTAACTTTTTAACATACATGAATAGTAGGAACAGTTCAAAACAGTACCCATACAATCGTTTCTCATAGGTTCTTGACGTCATTAAAGTATAAATATTTTAATATTTACAAAGTAAAGTTAACACCTGAAAGAAAAGCTGAAATAAAAGTTGAAATACAGACTGCCTTCTGTTAGTTTCTTATTAAGTCTTTGATGTCCTGAAATGGCTTATCATTGGAGGACATCACCATGACAAACATCCCTGTGACCAATACAGACGTTTGTGAACGGGGATCGAACCCGAGATCGTTAGAGCTTTAGTCAGTTTAATGTATCTGTTAAAATATTTACGAAGAGTTGACATCTGAAAATATATATAAATGGAAACATACAATTTCCTTTTTTGTATGATAGTTTCAGAATAATAGTTTAATATGTACAAGTGAAAATTTTCCTTGTGCTAATACTGGCTCACTCGAGATGATTCCGTTTATCGACCCTAATGGGAATAATCGGAATCGCACAGCACCAAAAATTTAGATTTCTTATGAAATTGATAAATTCAAAAGTGCTTTAAAAAGCCTATTTGGTAAAAGTACATTTTGATTTTGAATTTAAAGATGGTATGAACATAATATGATTTTGTGGCCTTAGTTTTATATTTGGAGCCTTTGATACTTTTCCAATCTTTTGTCAACGTTTCCATAGAAATAGTTTATACTCCAGATTAAAATACAAGTTCTTTTAATTCTGAAAAAAAAAAGATTATAACTGATATTTAACGAAAACCTGATTCATTCTTTTCTTTTTCCATATTCCCATCGTCATGTCAATTAAATGTAGTTTTTTTATTACTATTCTTTGTCTGCTGACGTCAGCACCTGAAATCAAAAATAATTCATATTGAGTATAAATTAAGTAAAATTGAATTAAAGATTAGCTTTCTAATTCGAGATGGCCTAGTGGTTAGAACACGTCGATTTCAACCGATGATTGCGGGTTCAATCCCGGGCTAGCACCACTGATTTTTCAAGTACTAAATTAGAATTTAAATTCATCTCGAGCTCGGCGAAGGAAAACATCGTGACCTGCATGTGCCAGGAGAAATTCTGACACATGTATATCCGCTCCGCAGTGGTGCAGCGTGGTGGATCAAGCTCTAAACCTTCTCCTTTATGGAGAGGAGGCCTTTGCCCAGCAGTGGGATATTTTCAGGCTGTTACTTTACTACGACTTACTTTTCTAGGTGAGAATTACACTTATTAGTTTTGATAAGGATTTACATAAGAATTTATTTACAGACTTTTTTTTTGACAGTCACAGCTTTCGTAAGGCTACCTTGGTCACTTTTACCAGGTTACAGTTATTTTATATCAGTTACGAAGGTAAAACTTACAGGTATAATGCCCGCTTAAGCATGAGAATCTTAAAACGAGTCTGGAAGAGATCACTGTTTTAGCGATAAGACCGCCTTTCGTAGGTACATTCTTTTTTTCTCTTTCTTTATTTTGTATTTTTTGTTTCTATGTACACAATAAAGAATATTTACAAAGTTTAATATGAAAATACCGTTAAAAGTAGCCGGAAGTAGTTAAAGTGCACATCTCTTGTAAGAATCCATCATTACTTTTATTAAAAGATCTTTTTATTGTTAACGCAGGATAGTTTGACAATACCTGCTTAGGGTGATGCTTTTAAAAGAAATGTTCTTTATTCTTTGTAAAATATCGAATTTTTTAGTTTATATTTTTTATTGTACTATTTTTTTGTTATTGTATTTTTCACACGTATTTTTGGTTTTGATACGGAATTAAGTTTTTTTTCTTCTATCGTTTTTTTATTTTTGTTATATTTTTCTGAGGATCGTATGGGAGTATGGGATAGACAATACTTTAAACGCTTTTTCACTAAATGTTTCAATATCTATTGTTAAAAATATCATGCTAAGATACCGTTTTAAAATTATTTGCATTGGTTTTGCAAATAGTTATTTTTAGAAATGTAATATTACTCATATATCTCAATATTTCATAAGATGTTTAGAATTTATATAATACGTATTTAATTATTTTTTATAAGATTTACATTGTTTACAGTTTTTTTTAATTTTCGTAAAAGACTCATATAGATTTTTATGAATCGTTCTCTATTATATGATTACATATGATTTACTTATTACAACAAAATTAAGCTTGCATAATCACGAAAATACGTTAAAAAATTAAAATATTTAATTTATTGTAAATTAACGAGTAATTAATTTAAAAAATCAAAAAACCGACTACGTAACCATGTGCAGTTAACAGTTCTGTCTAAAAACCTATAAGTAAGAATCGTTACTGACCAGCTTTAATTCTAATTGAAAAATGATATGAGAAACCTAAAAATGATTTTTAAATACCTATTCAACAATAGCCCACTTCATATTTTTTTAATTTTTCACTCTCGTATCATCAACTGATCAATAAAAAAAACCATGTTTTTTCGTACTTATTTAAGTAAGAAACATAAGACTACCATCATAAAACGAGCAAATTACGCTAAAAACAGGTGTATCCAGAGCGAAAGAGATGCAATAAAGAAAAAAAAAATACCGTGAGAAATCGAACAGATGTCAGACGCAAAATGGCGCGCTAAAAAAATCAAAGAAAACTTTTTTTACACGTCACAGTTAATTCGCAATGAAATTGATTCCGAACTGTTATTGGGATACCGTTAAGGGAGTGGGGGGTAGGTTTAGTAATCTTTAGTATTTCTTATTGTAGGGGGAAGTTTGTATTTCTGTATGTGTTTAATGATACCACGTGTACTTCATTCCGTTCACAAATAGGGCATCGACAAGGCAAAACTAATTTTTTTTTTTTATTTAACTTGTTTTACGGCCCTGGGTTCAAGCCCTTTTGAGCCTGTAGTTATTGTAACTAAAATTTACAAGATATAGTGTTGTCATATATTGTATAAATATTGAATTGGTATTTTTTTGCTATATCTAACAATATATACAAATGAATAGAATTGAAATGTCTGTTTGTAATTTCAATTTTATAGTTTTCAAGTAAATGCATATGAGAGTATACACATTACTCACATCAACAGAACAATTTTAAATTTTTTGTCAGTATGTTTTTTGTCTCTGAAATGGCTGGACATGTTAAATGTTTTTAAGCTGTAAGGTTACATACCAAACACTGATTATATATTGTATCTATTAATATGTTATAAGCGCATGGATTTTGGCATCGAGAATGTGTACCACATTGGACGACGTTGCCTAGCAACCAGCGACTGAGTCTAACAGGCCAGAATATCTTTATATCAACAAAACACCTAACGCTTATCAAAGGGGAAATGGGTACAGATTTTTAACGTTAAATAAAATACACGTAACATATATATACTTAAATAATAATATTGATTAAAACGAACTCTTCACTACCTTAAACAGTCACGTACACAAAGCTAGTTAAAAATAAACAAAAAAAAAAATCCACCCCAAATTAAACAATAACAAAACTTTTCCACCCAACCCCTGACTATTGACTTAGGTTTAAAGTTAAAGCACTAAAAATAACCAGGTACGTCTACCGGCCGTCTAGACGAGGGGGTGGGGGGAGGGGGCGGGTGTCTAGACTAGTGATCGACTCGGAATTTAAAATTGTCACTGGGTTTTATTAAACAATGCGCTATTAGTGAACTAGCGGCCGGAATTATATATTTGCAACCCCTTTTGTGAGAGGAAATAAATATAATAAATAATAATAGTGACACACATAGAAACGAGAAAGATTAATTTGTAACGCCTAATTTTTAACTTCGCGATGTTTCCTTTCTGGGGCAAGGTATTCGTTTTTATAATCAACTCCCCCAGAAATGTTTTACAGTTTTTATTGAATCGATTTAAATTTAAAAAGTCTGTCTGTACCGGCTAATCTTTGAAACGGCTGGACAGATTCTGATGGGACTTTCACTAGCAGATAGCTAATGTTGTAATGAGTAACTTAAGCTACTTTTATTTTTGAAATTTTCTTTTCTTAGCCAGAAATCGAACCCGCTAATTTTGAAATAAAAATTTGTTAGCTTCACGTGTTCCTGAGAAAAAGGTTGAAAGACAAACTTACATGCAGACAAACATACATACAGAAATTTACAGTTTTCAGACTTTTCCCTTTATTTGTACCATAAGATCTTACTTTTTGCCAAATTTCATCGTGCTAGGTCAATGGGAAGTACCCTATAGGTTTTGATTCCCTTGCGAAAACGCTGAAATAGTCAAAATATGCGACATATTTTCCATTATCTTTTGATCGCACTGACTTAGAACTTTAATTTTTTCACAGCCGCAACTCATTGTAGACTTGAGTATATGATATTAATTTCATCATGATACGTCCATGCATTTCTGAGAAAAAAGTCTTGACAGCCAGACAGACAGGCAGACAGACAGACAACAAAGTGATCCTATAAAGGTTTCGTTTTTCCTTTTAAGGTACGGAACCCTAAAAATAACACATTCTGTATTATTGCACCATCTAATAGTGTCACGTATAAGGATCAACTTCTGGGATGTAATAATATAAGGCAATTTAAAGAAAAAGGGTTATTTTTTTACAAAATGCTTTTAATGAATGCGAGTAAAATTCTCCTTTCTTGAGAGGCACCACAGAGTACAGCCTTTCGTATGAGACATGCCATTCTGTAGCCCACGCGAACGAATCACACTGCTAGTATCATATATTTATAAAATGCCTTATATTTATAATCAATTCTGGAAACTTTATAAAAATTAAAAAAATAAATAAACCTATTTCGGAACGAATTTATGACAGCCAATTGGCGGTGGCGGTTGGCGCAGTCACCGCAACTGACTGAAATGCTAATGCGGGTTCGATTTCCGCTCGTGTGTATTGGACCAATATTTGTGGCCTGGGTGTTGTGTGTTAATCCTCAACACAGGATCATGAACCCTAATGGGGGTCGTTGACGTCGGTGATACGTTTATTTATTTATTATTATTATAAAATATATTTTTTGGGGTATGGTATTCGCATCTATAACAAAATTCCGCAAATAGCTTTACAGTTGCCACTTAATAAGTTTAAAACCTATATTAAGAAATCTTTAATAGATAAAGCATATTATACTATACAAGAATATTTTGACGAAAAGAGGCGTGGCGTATCAAACGTAAATTTTCTATCAGGACAACACAAAATGTGATAAAAATACATTATGTATAAATGATTTTAAAAGAGTTACTACCGAGTTTCTTGCCGGTTCTTCTCGGTAGATACTACATTACGAACCGGTGGTAGATTTATAAAAATCTAAAAAAAAAATTACATTTAAATTAACGATTCAAAAGTGCTTTAAAAGCCCATTTGAATAAAGCATATTTTGAGTTTGAGTTTATATAACATATTACCATCAATATTTGTATTAAAGTATTGATCGGATTGTGATGAAACCCTGGCAGGGTGTTCTGGGGACGGGTTACTGGACAAACGATCTATATACTTAATCCATTACAACGCATTCCGAATAAAGCTAGTATATTATATATTAAATTACATACCTGTAACCTCAAAACGTTCCTCTTATTAGTAATTCCTCATGCCCAGACAGCAGCACGTATTCCCCGCCTGGAAATAAGAAATACAAAAAGTTAATTTACATGCTATATAATTAAAAAGAATATAATTTTAAAAGCCGTTATCAATATATTCATTGAGACCATTTCAACTAGCCCCAACACGATGCTTTTCTGTAAGTGAGGAGTTCTGTCCTGCTGCTTGCAGATGACGCAGCGTCAGGTCAAGATTACTATATTTTAAAATCATTCATCCTTTAGACTAGTTTAAAATACTCAGATCCTTTCATGAACTAGAAAAGTAATGATAGCCGTCAAACGTCACAATGGATCTTCATAAATTATAGCTAAGAACCACATCGATTACATCAGCTTTCAAATATGAAAAACCATATTGGTTCATTCGTTAAGGAGTTACGATGCCTCAGATACACACGTCAAGCTAAAAACACCATTTTTTGATCAGGGTCAAATTCTGCTGTACATTGGTGAGGAGTTGTGTCCTGCTGATTCCAGAGGATGTTGCAGCATCAGATCAAGGTTACGCAACATGTTATTTTGATATCATTCAAAATCAAATCAAAATCAAAATAAAAAAAATACTTTATTCAAGTAGGCTCTTACGAGCTCTTTTGAATCAGCATACATGAAAATTCACCGAGAATCAGAATCAGATTCTACCGAGAAGAACCGGCAAGAAACTCGATAGTAACTCTTTTAAAATTTTCAGTATAATATATTTTGAATCGAATAGACCAGAAGAAATTGCTCAGATCTTTGCAACACTAGTTGTTGAATTTTCTCAAGATATTCAGGGGTGAGTTTTTTAACGGTAGGCCACATCCGAAAGTATAGGGCATAGCGAAAAATACTTAAAGAAGCCGATGTCGATGAAAACTTACTCTCCTAGCCAGGAATCGAGCCCGCTGATTATTGCACTAACTGATACTGTTACTTATAACGATCAAGATCTGGGGAGTAATAGCAAACTAAACACATTAAAATTGGTACATTCGTTTGGAAGCTGTGATGCAACAGACAGACACACACGTCAAATTTATAACTCACATTTTTGGGTCAATTATAACTTATTCTGTGGACAATAACTTTTAGTAGTGTAGGAAGTTTTTTTTTAATGATAAATCACCAAATGTCGCAAGGGTTACTGTGAGGTTTACTATGATATCATTATTTACTTTGAGTATGGTCCGTGGTAGAATTATTATGTGCCATCGTGGTGAGAGGATTGGTCACCTAGACTCTGCGTTACCGAGTGCTAGATGTCCAGGACTGTTCGTGGTGGGAATCGTGTTCGCTTTAATTACGTCACTCGGGGTGGCTCCTCTCGTGCACCCCAACATCGACACGAAGAAGAAGAAGAATTATTTACTTTCGAAACTTTTGTGAGGTATATATGGACGCTGATAAGCAATAATGTGTTAAGCCACATGGACTTCATTTTGAGAAAATCGTCTTAAGATGTCAAACCTTTTCTTAACCAATTTGTTTGAAGACGTATGTATGTCGCCATCATTTCTTTTTTATTTTGAGAAAAGGTAGAATGAATTAAAAGCACATGATATATTTAATGTGTAATCTAATAATAAGTTTTTCAAATATTTGACATTATTGTATAAATTGCAAAATATGGAACGCAGTCGAAATTCGAGACATTAAACTTTTTCCGTACTTATTTAGTTTATAAGACCTCAAATTTTTTTGAATAACGTTAAATAGGTGATGCAGTATCAAAATACATCAATATCTCCGAATTTGACTTATTGTGGGTTGACACATTATTGCTTGTCAGCATCCAAATAGACGATTGCATATTTTTTGAGAATTCAATGTAATTATACCCGATTTTAAAATTGCTTGTCACCATCCATGTATGATTTTAAAGATAAGCATTTTTAAAAAAAATATTCCTACTAATGTAGTATGTATAAAAAATATACATGATCTTAGATGGGGGTAGTACAAAATCTCACCACGTAGAGGGAGGGGAGGGTCTAAAAGGTTGCTAAATATCATCACGTGATTCACGGACAGTCTCCTCTGATGCTGCAATCAATGTGAGATCACTTTACTTCAGGTGTCCTGCCAGATATTTATATAAACATGGATGTATGAATATCGATGTCTGTCTATCCAACATCCTGTGAACGTTCGTCGTGGACATGTGTTAGCGGCCTTAAAAAGATAAGAAAAAGACGGTCGTATCTTTCATCTCCCTCTGTAATATCTTTACGTGATAATATTTTTAACTGCTATTAATACTAGCGGGTATCGCGGTGTTGCGCGTGATTATTATTTCTGTTTTAATTTTTAAATTATAATAAAAATAATTGCTTACTTATAACATCTCGCACTGCAAAAGCTAATTTGAATTAAATTAAATTAATTAATGTTTATATTATAATTTTAAATTTTTATATAGATGAAACCCGCGACTTCGTCTGCATAAGATCATTTACCCCTATTTTTTATTATTATTTTACTCCTATTTCAACCCCTAACAGCCCTCTCATTGAAAAATAATCTATATCCTTTTTCATGCTCTAGACTATCTCTGAAACAAATGTCATTGAAATCGGTCCAGTAGTTTCGACATGATTGCGTAACACAGACAGACTTACTTTCGCATTTATAATATTAGTAAGAATAATTTTAGATGGTCGTCTGGCCTACGAAAATCGTTAACCCGAGCAAAGCCGCGGATAAAATGTAGTTAGTTAATAATAAAGTTAAAAGCATTATAATTATTATTATATCATATTGATGTTAACTATATATTTTTAGTGTATTATGTAATACCTGTAAACAAAGTAGATACTAAATAATATTATTATAGTATCAGAATACCTATATATGAATGATAAGCGATAATGTGTCAACCCTCATAAAGTAAAATTCTGAGATCTATTTTGATACTTCGTCACCTATTTAACGTTATTAAAAAAATCGAGTCATCTAAAATAAATAAGTACGGAAATAAGTTACTTAATGTATTGTTTCGAATTCAAGTGCGTTCCAAATTTTGAAATTTATACAATAATCTCAGATACTTGAAAAACTTATTATTTGATAGCACATTAAATATATCTGTCCGCGCTTAATTCATTATACCTTTTATCAAAATATAAAACAAACAAAATGATTAAGTATAGGTTTGAGATCTTTAGACGCCATTTTCTCAAAATGGAGTCCATGTGGCTTGACGCAGTATTGCTTATCAGCGTCCATATAGACTATGTAAATCTCATGTACGTGAATCAATGCTCTTATGAGATATAAACTTCTTTATCCACTGATATTAGTATATATAAATCTTAATGTTCTGTTTCTTGGTCATTAAATAATAAAATATCTTCTTCTTCTTGCCACTTTATGGCGGTCGGCAAAACATGTTGTTCTCTTCCATTCCTTCCTATCAGCCGTCATCTCAACACTCACTTTCTTACTCATGTCACCTTTTACGCAATCCATCCATCTTTTCTTTGGTCGAGTAATATAACCGTCCACAGTCATAATTAGCACTCTTCTTGTCACGTGGCATTCATCCCTCCTCCTAACATAAATAATAAAAAATATATAATAAAATTAGTCAAACTATTAAGGTCAAAATAGTTCGTCTATATTGAGAGTTAACGTCCGCCATGTTGATTTTTTGCTGACGTCACATAGCCTGTGACACTCCGGGGAAGAAAACGAATAAAATGACACTTAACTTCAGATCACAACAAACATACATAAATAATACTGTTAAGCTGACTGCTATTCAACGTCTTTTTTATCGAATCAGTAGTTTCATAGATTTTTAAAATATTAGTATAGATAATATTATTTATTTTTCGATTACTAAAATTACTTACCAAAGAACCATGAACGCGAAAACATGACCCTTCTTCTCGGTCAGTCGGGTAAAAACTATGTGTAATAAATCCGGAATCGAACTCGCTGCCTTATAACGACTAAACATCTTAAAAAAGACGGACCCGGCGAGAGCGGAACTCTCGACATGACTAAGCGACGTGGTGTAGAACACGGGCGGTCGCGATTATTGAAGTTATATAACAAAATTGAAAAATTTAACAAAACCCCCGACTATCTATTCATTGAGAACATTTCAACGAGCCCCAACACGATTCTGCTACATAATATATGGATGCTGATAAGCAATAATGCGTCAACCCACAAAATGTCGAAATCGGAGATAAAGTCATATAAACTAAATATGTACGGAAAAAAATTACTTAATTTAATTTTTCGAATATTGAAGTGAGCTTATTCTTAAAATATTGCAATATACAGTAATTTAATATATTTTAAAAACTTAATATTAGATTAAATTGCTTACTGGTTTTAATTCGTGACACTTTTATCAAAATAGAAAAGAAAAGATGGATATAAACGTCCCCAAACTAATTCGTTCAGAATAGCTTTGACATCTTCAGACGCCATTTTCTCAAAATGAAGTCTATGTGGCTTGACACAGTATTGCTTATCAGCGTCCATATATGCTATAAAATATTATACATCTATAAATCTAAACATTTAAAGTAAGTATTACAATATAATTATGGATGTATCGCTACCTCCTTAGACTGAAATCTCGCTTGGTAACCGGTCCGAGTAACTCAAAAAATGTCTACCGGCGGTCTACCGGCCAAGGCGAAGGCGCGACACACACTGTAGACAGGTTTAACCGACTTCGACTGACGAGAGGTTCATGTTTCACCATGCCTGCCTATGTCAAAATCAAAATGAAAGTATTTTTATTCAAATAGTAATTTACATTCTCTTTTTGAACGTCAAGAAAATGAATCTACCACGGTTTCGGAAAAGTATAACCTCAGGCCTGATAAGAAACCGCGAAAGAAACTCAGCGGGACTTTTTTTGTTAATTTTTTTCAACAACGTCAAGATTGGTTACGTAATCTATTGAGACAGCCTGGAAGCGATCGCATTATTCCCAAGGCGTGTCATCATCTATGAAATCTTTAATATCATAATTACCTCTAAGATACAAACGTTTCTTAACAATTTTTTTGAACTTTGCTATAGAAGCATATTGAACGTTATTTGTAGTATTTTTATGTTCTTAAAACAATAGTAATTAAAAAAAAGTTCTTTAAAAAATATCGAATTAAGCTCAGTCCTATACAAGATGATAGAATTCTTGGTCGGATGTTGCAGTCAGGATTAGCAGAATTCACAATTTCTCGCCAACTTACAGAAGGTATCGTGTTGGTGCTCCTTGAAATGGTATCAATGATTAGATTAACAGTTATTGGTACATAGTGCTTTTAAAAAAATAGTATCAGTTTTTTACTGCCTAAAACATGAAGAAACGATGTTTTTTATGTAACCTACCTAGATCTATGTATGTATCGTCCCCGAAACCTTCCTCGTATTTGAATTGGAGCCGATTCCGTAATTCAGATTATATGAACGCTGAAAAGCAATACTGTGTTAAGCCACACGGACTTCATTTTGAGAAAATGGCGTCTAAAGATGTCAAACCGATTCTTAATAAATTTGTTTGAAGACGTATATATTCATCTTTTCTTTTCTATTTTGATAAAATGTATATTGAATCAAAAGCAGATAGATTTTTTTAATATGTTATCTAATAATAAGTTTTTAAATGTTTGAAATTATTTTATAAATTGCAAAATATGGAACGCACCTGAAATTCGAAGCATTGATTTAAGAAACTTTTTTCCATACTTATTTAGTTTGGATGACTTGAATTTTTTTGAATAATGTTAAATAGGTGATGCAGTATCAAAATACATCAATATCTCCGAATTTGACTTTCTGTGGGTTGACACATTATTGCTTATCAGCATCCATATATAAACTAATATACCAAAATTGCTTGTTAAAGGTACTAGAATCATAACAATTGAATACATGATTCGTTCATAGTTTTGATTAAATATTCAAAACGAATTAAATGCATTTATCTCAAAACAGTGTACTTCTTAAATATCCTCAAATACGGTTGTTTTAAGGTTTAAAATTGTTTGTATACACTGAATACTTTTATCCATACAACGAATAATCCTAAATGCGACATAGCACTTTCTTTCGCCAATAGTATTTTGATAAATCAAAAACCCCGACTGTAACAAGACCATCTGCAGTCCGTATCAATATCAGTTCATCTCAAAGCCTATAAGTGAGAATCGTTACTAACCAACTTTAAGCCGTTACAGATCCTAAACGATAATTCTCATTGAAAAACGATATGAGAAACCCAAAAATGATTTTTAAAGACCTATTCAACGATATACCATTCGACATAGTTCGTCAATTTTCATTTTTTTCTTTACACACTATGGCGTCCAAAATCGGCCATTTTAAATTTCCCAAAATTTTATGAAATTCGCGCCGTCATGACAAATCTAACGACGTATCATTTAGCAAAATCGGTTCACGCGTTTGGCCTAAATAGTGCCACTGAGATACAAACCCACATACATAAAAACATTACCCTCTTTTAATTTGCGCAGTTGGGTAATGATTAAGCTTAATCTTTTGAGTTACAGGGGTAATGATAATTGCGAATTTGTAGTATCAATAACAATATTTTAAAAAGAAGCGTAATCGAATTTGAAGCCACGAAAATTAATTACATCCAACATATTCTACCCACCGAACCTCTGGTCGTTTTACGTAACATCCGTTATAATATAAAGTGTGTTTTTGTCGAGACTTCTACATCCGCTGATTAAGACGCGGCATCCACTTACTTCCTTTTGTAAGTTTGTAACGGTGTTTTTTTGACGAGTTACATTTGGACGCTGATAGGCAATAACGTATCAACCCACGGAAAGTCAAACTCGGAGATGTTGATGTATTCTAAAAATGCGTCACATTTTTCAAGTCATCGGAACTAAATAAGTAGTACAGCTGACCGAAGGGCTGGCGGCTACCTTGGCCAGCATATCAGTGTGGCCATACGAAGAGGTAATGCTGCCAGTGTTTTGGGCACCTTGCCTCACTGTGACATCGATAGTTACTTAGGCTTAATATATTTTTAATTTCTCGTTCTTTTTATTTTTAACAGATATATTTGTTTATATTAGAATAAGAATGTTATAAATGTTCTTAATTTAATGTTTCGAATTTCGAGTGCGTTCCATATTTTGCAATTTATACAATAATCTCATATATTTCAAAAACTTTCTCATTAGATAAAGCGTTTTATTATACCAATTGGCTTTTAATTCATTACACCTTTTATCGAAATGGAATAGAAAAAATGCATACATAATGTTCAAACAAATTAATTAAGAATAGTTTTGACATGTTTAGACGCCATGTTTTCAGAGTGAAGTCAGTGTGGCTTGACACATTAGTATTTATCAGCGTCCATTTGTAAGTTTTACTTTCGTATATATCGCCATATTCTCTTGACATCAACAATCCGTTGCTAGGTAACCGACCAAGTCACGTGCACATTATTCTTAATAACAATACATTAACACGCGAAGACGCGACCTAATGCTTATTACATAAGTTACCTAGCAATTGTAAGGCGAGAATTATATGTGTAAGTTACTCTCGAGAGCGATGTAAAACAACTTTGTAACTTAGGAACGACACGTCGTAAGTAGCTACGAAAGCTGTGAGTCAAAAATGAGATACTGACATTAAATTCTTTCAGGTGTAAAGCAATGAGAAATAACTTATGCCATTCTTTATGAAAGTCTGAGAGCGAAATTTATAAGTATAATTCTCGTTTAGAATTAATAGTTTTGATACAATTTTGTTTGGGTATAATCAATATTTTTAACCGTCAAAAAGAGGGGGGTATTAATTCGTTGTGTTTTTAAATAACTCTGTTCTATCTTAACCGACTTTGAACATTCTTTGTTTATTCAAGAGGGTAGACTAAGGTAAGGTAACGATTTCAGATTGGCCCCATAAAACTTTTATCAAAATCAGCTCAGTTGTGTTTTTATATCAAAATAAGTTAAATGAGAGCCAAGTTCAATATTATGATAAATGCCTTGGTTGTTGACTTCGCGACAAAAGAAGTGAGATCTAATTGTGTGCCAAGTTCAATGGTCAGTCCTGAAATGTATTTATAAGTAACAGTATCACATACCATATCTTCTTATCAAAATCAAAATCAAAAAAATACTTTATTCAAGTAGGCTTTTAAAAGCACTTTTGAATCGTCAAAATAAACAAAAAGTACTTAAATTAAGGAAAAGCTACCACCGGTTCGGAATGTAGATTCTACCGAGAAGAACCGGCAAGAAACTCGATAGGTACTCTTTTAAAATTGTGTTATTAAGTATATACATTTTAAAAATTACAAATGTGTATATTAAACATCCTGTATGAAATTCATCTATACTAAATCCATGCATTATTATCATCTATATAATCTTGTACAGAATAATATGCTTTAGCTATCAAAGACTTTTTAATATACAATTTAATCTTATTGATTGACAACTGCAAAAATTTCTTTGGTATTTTGTTATAAAAACGGACACCTTGCCCCAGAAAGGAAACATTTACTTTGCGAAGTCGAAAGCTTGGTGTTATGAGTTTATCCTTTCTTCTTGTGTTAATACAATGCGAGTCACTATTTCTCTCAAAAAAATCAATATTATAACATAACATAATGTATTGATTGTAGCTTAAGGTCTGTCTTGGTTAGTTGTTATAAACATACCAACGAATTATTATGCTCGATCGCTAGTTTCTACCAACAATCCAAATTTTCGGAATTATAAAATAAGAACCGGCAAATACTTGTAGGTTTAGAACTTGCGAAGGCTATAACTCATATATGAAAACTGCTTTTGAAGTTGGTTACTTAAAAAAAAATTTAATCGGTAAAGCAGAGCAAAAAAAGCATACATATAAAAAAGGGTTCCAGACGAATTGAGAACCTTCTCCATTTTTTGAAGTCGGTTAAAAATAATCCTTTTTTTCGCAATGTAAAAGGGCTTCATTGCCAGTCTGATGGGGACACGTGGGTCCAGGTCACGTGATGCTTGCGAAATCAGCCTCGTATTTAACTTCTATGGAGATAATTTTATACTACTACTTGTTCGCGGTTATTCTTGCGTTTGTCGACGCACATAGCGTGATATTATATAGCCTATAAACTTAATAAGTTATTTATTTACATTTAGGTGGTTCTTAAATTTTGAGATGAGTGTTAGATAGCCCGTTTATCAATAAAGATTATAGGCTATATTACATCACGACAAAATTCATTGGAACGGGGTAATAGCAATAAACATTTATAACGGAATTGAATTGTTAAAGCCGCAAAGCACTGGTGGACCATATGTAGGGAGCTTAAAAAGCTTTTTTTACGCGAACTTTCGTCACGATCGATTTGATTGGTTTTTTTTTTAACTATTGATTCTTTTTCAACCCCATTGTTCGATTTAGGGTTGCAGAAGGGGTGGTGTAATGAAAGGGGCTAATTTTGGGGACAAAAAGGATTTTTTTGTTAATTTAAAAAAAAGTGTGCATCTGTCGTTTTTTTTTTGGTGAAAGTATTTTTTAAACGAAATTGATGATATTAAGTGAAACACATTAATTTTTAAAATGTTTGAACGCTTATTTCAGGAACTACTGATTCGAATTGAAAGATTATTTTTGAGGTGGATACTTCACGTATCAATATAAAGGCTATATTGCATCACGTTATGATAAAAATGTTGCAAAAACAGGAAAAATTATTCATTTTTGGGTGCGTTCCATAAACGCTTAAAATATAGGATATATATTAGAAGATTTTCATCAAATTTACGCGGGTAACACCGCGGGATATAGACAATATACATATAAAGCTGAACTTTGTTGTTTTAACGCGCTAAACTCAAGAACTACAAAAATTAAAAAAATATATATTTTTTCTGATAGCCTGTTTATTGATGATATTATAGGCTATATTAAATCACTGTCCATACAATATATAGAAACCGAAAACTGATAAGTAGCACACGCGTAAAACCACAATATATAGCTCGAGTACTTAAATATACAAGATTTAAGCACATAATACACAATACCATTGTCACAATACGTGACACACATATAGACAAACAGTCATTATTCTACCAATTACGATTAAGTTGTAGTTCAATTTATAGGTCACTTTTCAAAATGTCTGTTCGGCTTTGCTCGTGCCTAATTCGAATTTCATACATACCATACTAATTCCATACAGCCATATTACAGTACTTTGGACCCTGTTTCAGTCGTTTAGGGGGTGAATTTTGCAAAATCGTTTCTTAGTGGATGCCTACGTTTTGATTATGATGTTTTCTTTTTAAATAACTACTTTGCTATATATTTACCGGTCGCGTCACCATATTGTTTTTTTTATAAAAAGGGGGGCAATGGGGCAAATAGTATACCCTGAAGTTAAGTGGTCACCATCGCCCACATCTGCAGCACCAGGGGCGTTGCGACCTTTGACGGAAAGGTGATACACTCGACGCTTGAGAATGGTTTATTTTGAAAACAGTTTTTTGACAATATCTTTAGTAATCATTTTACGATAAAAATAGTTATACTGTGCTAAATTGTATTTTCAGTCAACCGACTTTAAAAGCAATATGTGGTTCCACGTGGCTGATTTTAATTTAAAAACTAAACAACTTAAACGATTTTGATGAAAATTATATGAGACAAATAGGAAAATATACCCTTTCAAACAAAAAACAACAAAATCGGTCAAAGCAATACTGTGTCAAGCTACACGGACTTAATTTTGAGAAAATGGCGTCTAAACATGTCAAACCTATTCTTAATACATTTGTTTGAAGACGTATATCTATATATTCTTTTCTATTTTGACAAAATGTATTATGAATTAAAAGCATATTGGTATAATGAAAAGCTTCATCAAATAATAAGATTTTCTGATACATGAGATTATATTATATTTCAAAACATGGCACACACTTCACTATTCGAAACATTTAAATAAAGAACTTCATTCCGTATTTATTTACTTTAGATAACATAAAATATTGTAAATAATATTAAACACATAATGTACTATCAGAATACATCAATAACTCCGATTCTTTTTGTGGGTTGACACATTATTGCTTATCAGAATCCATACATAAAATATAAAAAAAAAACCATAAAAGCAGATTTTAGAATGGGAGTCGATGGAACCATATCGCGGCGATAGCTAAAGGTAGAATTGCATGGAAATGTACTGCCTTAAGCTCCACGTTGGAAGAGTAGAACATCCTATTTCGGAAGTTTTTTAAAAAGTACTAAGAATGATCACGTAATGGTCAAAGCATTAAATGTCAGTTGGCCGGCCATTTCTTTAAATGTCTGCTCACCGCACGACCTGCGGCACGTATTGTCCGAGGTCAAGAGGTCGATGGGGGTCAAGGATTATGGGGCACGTACCTGTGATCAGCGTTCGTATGTGACTTCGCTTGTAAGCTCAAAGGGTTCAAAGGTATTAACAGAACCTTTTTATACGTAAGTAATGTAAGTCCAAATTACCAGCTTTAAAGGAGAGCGAAAAGACTGTATAGTTTTTCATAGACACCATTTTTATCAATTTAAAAAGCAGAGATGGTCTAGTGGTTAGAACACGTCGATCTCGACCGATGATCGAGGATTCAAACCACGGCTAGCACCACTGATTTTTCAAGTGCTGAATTTGTATTTAAATTATCTCGTGCTCGGCGGTGAAGGAAAACATCGCGAGGAAACCGGCATGTGCTGGGAAAAATTCTGACACATGTATATCCGCCTGCAGTGGAGCAGCGTGGTGGATTAAGCTCTAAACCTTCTCCTTAATAGGAGAGGAGGCCTTAGCTCAGCAGTGGGACATTTATAGGCTGTTTTACTTTACTTTGATATCATTTTAAATGACATATTTCCTATTTCGTGTACTTAAGATTTGATTGAATATCAACTAGCGCCCCTCGTGGTTTTACTCGCGCTTAACATGCGACTTTGATACAAACTTCTTCCCCCCTTTTACCGTCTTAGCGGTCGTATTTGTAAAATTTTAGTGAGCACCTACGTTCTAAAAAAACACCGATACAAAATTTTAAACTGCTAGTACTTTTAACTTTTGAGATTTCGTGATGAGTGAGTGAGTGACTTTCCACTTTTATGTATATAGATTCATAATCATCAAGTGTCTGTGTAAAGTTATAATATACCTATTATACCAACCTTTAAATATTCATAACGTTTATAGAAAAGAAAAGATGGATATATACACCTTCAAACGAATTTATTAATAAGTTTAATATTTTTAGACGACATTTTCACAAAATAAACTCCGTGTTACCTGACACAGCATTGCTTATCAACGTCCATTTAAACTTGACGATTCAAAAGTGCTTACTTGAATAATGTATAAATAACGCATCACACAACGGCCCCCATTAAGATTTCATGACCTTGTGTCGGGGGTCCGGAAACACTCAGAACACTAACACAAACACCCAGACCACGACAAACATCCGTATGGCCAATACACACATTTGCCGCGAGCGGGGATAGAACCCGCGACCGTTAGCGCTCTAGTCAGTTGCAGTGACCATTGCGCCAACGCGTCTGTCTATTTTATATTTGAGTTTAAATTCACTTCTCACATACAAATTGGGTTCTGTGTTTATAATATTCGCACAGATATATAGATAGTATTTATTTTAGTCTATAAATTAATGATTGTCTTTAAAAATAGATATTTTTTTCATGATTAGAACGAGTTGTTAAAAATATATCCCGGCAGACGGACCGTGGGTGTGCCTTTGTGTCAGTCGATAAAGCGTGTAGGTCATGGGTTCGTGACTCCGTTCAGTCGATTGTTATCAATAAATCAACACTGATACTATTAAATAAATTTTGTTCGTAGACGTTAAAATCATCTGTGCAATTATTGATTATATTTAAAAAATTAACCGACCTCAAAAGCAAAATTGTAATTTCGTTTACTTGAATGACATATGTGACTGCTGATAAGCAATAATGTGTTAACCCACAAAAAGTCAAATTTGGAGATATTAACGTATTTTAATAATGCATCACATAGTTAACATTATTTAAAAAATTTCAAATCATATGAACTAAATAAGTACGGTATAAAAGTTTCCGAATTAATTGTTTCGATTTCCAAGTGCGTTCCATATTTTACAATTTATACAATAATCTAAAATGTTTGAATAAATTTTTATTAGATATTAAATATATCAATTTGCTTTTAATTCATTATGCCTTTTATCAAAAAAGAAAAGAAATGATAGATATATACTTCTTTAAACATATTTGTTAAGAATAGGTTTGACATCTTTAGACGCCATTTTCTCATAATGAAGTCCATGTGGCTTGACACAGTATTCCTTATCATCGTCCATATAGGGAGAAAATCTCAGAAACTAATGATCTGATTTGAATTTTTTTTTTTCATAGTATATACAGTAGTCATGTACATGTAGTTTTTAATAAAGGTTATATACTATTTAACACTCTACTCATAAAAACGGAACAATTTAAATAAGAGCGAGTGAAACTGCAAGACACAGCCAGTGTATATGATTACCATGGTTTTTTGTAAGTAGGTACTTTTATATTATTTCTGAAATGAGTTTATGTTGGGAGGAAACCGTAATACCGTATCAAAAAAGATGTTTTGTCCGTCATGTTGAAGACTTCGCTTAACGACGAGCGTAATCACAATATCACAAGGTTCGTTAAAAAAATCTGTTCAAAATTATTAAGTAAGTGATTACTGTGGGAAGTGTTTGCGAGTCACTTCGTAAATTAAAATTAAGTACCCACTGAAAGAAAAAAAAACAGAACCGCTGATTTTGAAAACAGAAAACACAGTCTATATTATTGTACCATCTGATAGTATTTCTTATAAAGATCAACTTTTGGGATGTAATAATATATGAAAAGCTAAAGGAAACGACTTTTTTTTAACAAAATACTTATTAAATTCATATATTAATTACACCTGAAGTACTTACTTATTACTGAGTCGATTCAAAGAAACAATGTTTTCGGATTTGGCTTATTACGCCAAGTTAAAACATTCCTTCTGTAAACTTAATGGTAGCTTTATAAAAATTGACATGTAACTTGACGATTCGAAAGCGCTTTAAAAGCCCATTTGAATAATGTTTATTTTGAGTTTAATGTTAATACTAATTTTATTGTAATCCATAGATAAATAAGTAAAAGAAAATGTGAATTCCTAAGATTAAATATATTTTGATTTTCGGAAAAGTGCGACCTGTGTTTCAACGTGCGAACGTGTTAATCTCAGGAACTACAAAACTAATTTGAAAAATTTCTTCTAAGTTTAATATCATATTTGTTAAGAGAAGTAATAGGCTATAAAACATCACGCTACCAATAGCACCGGGGCAGTCACCATAAACGTTAATTTGGTAAAACGTGTTTTATAGACACTGACAATATTTTCGAGGTGGGTACTTTATAAAATAAAATTTAAAACAAAACAATTTATAAAGAAAGGAAATTACTTACTTCAATTATATATTCAAAACAACTTAAAAGCACATAACACAAAATCACTTAAAAGAACACATTTTTCTAAACGTACCCTTTTTTCATTTACAAAAACCTACCAAATAAAAACTGCAGATAGAAACTTTAAATCGACTTATCAATTAACACTACAAAATCACAATACAATATACAATAAAAAATATTTTAGTACAAGTTACATCGTAAATAAATACGATAGACTTTAGAACGCAAAACGACACACCCTTCCCTCACGAACGCTCGCGGCCAACTGACAAAAATGCGTGAAACGAGCGACTTTCTTCACAATGGTACCAACTTAAAACGTTTCGTTACGGTAGTAACAGATCTATGTCATTCATAATAAGATATAGATTCGAAAAAAATATTTTATTTTTAAATTTTTCGAAATGAGTCAAGGTCAAGGATTTTTTAATATTTTTTTCTAGGTACAGAAAAAAAAGTACTAATGCTATAAAGAGGTAAAATTTGTTTGTAAGTTTGTGTGTAATGAAAGTACTGATCTAATTAAAAAAAAACTCTTTTTATAGTTTATTGAGGAAGATTATAGGCTATATTAGATCACGCGACGACTAATAAGAGCAAAGCAGGATACATTTAAAATCGGCATGAACAATCGTTATCTATATTAATATTATAAAGCTGAAGAGTTTGTTTAACGCGTTTATCTCAGGAACTAGTGGTTTGAATTGAAAAATTATTTTTGTGTTAGATAGTTTATTTGTTGAGGAAGGCTATAGGCTATATTACATCACGCTACGACTCATAAGAGCGAAGCAGTAACCAACGCGAGTGAAACCGGAAGTGACAGTTAGTATAGTATATAACCTACCTCACTAAAGAGGTCATTAAATGGTAATATATAAAAAATGGTAATTGGAAATTGACACATTCAAACAAACACACATTTCTACTATATATATATTAGAAATATAGATGACAATTTTGTTTAAGAACATTTTTGTGGACTTTTTTTTATAATTAGTTATGTATACATGTATAGTGATGTGTGTCTATATATATACTAAGTGTAATATATGACCAAAGTTGGCTGGCTTCGTGGTGCAACTGATGCAGCGGTCAACGACCTTCGAAAGTACTGTTCACAAAAAATATATTTTTAAGTTAAAAGAATAAAATCAATACTAATACTGAGCGAAAATACATAAATTACAAAAAATTTCAAAACGATATTTAAAGTAAAACTCGTAGTTATATCGTATATAAATGAATGTATCTCGTATTGCGCAAATTATTTTGTCGTGTTTGTAAATGTTAACACAAGGTTTTTGTGAAAGAAAATGTTTGAAAAATTTAACGGAAAAGTCAAAAATTTAGGTGAAATCATCTTCAAATAAATAGTGAATAAGTCTTAAGCACAACCGTGAGAAGCCGGCAGGCATAACTAGTAAAAAGAATAAAAGTATTGTTAACCGTTAAATATGTCAAACTGTTAATTATTAAACTTAGCTAACAACTGCCAAGTGTGAGTCGAAAGTGTTACAGAACCCTTGATATGCAAAACTGATTCGCTCTTGCTGGATTTTTTATCTATACTAAAATTATAACGTAAAATTTGTTTATACGTTTGTATGTAGGGGGTAATCTCTGAAACTACTGATTCGATTTGAATTTTTTTTGCGTTGGATAGTCAGTTTATTGAGGATAGGCTATATTACATCACGCTATGTATCATAGGTGCGAAGCAAACATAATCGCAAGCCAAACCTCAATGTGCAGTATAAAATATATAAGCGCAATATTTGAGATAACTTTTTAACCGAATTCAATAAAAGGAAGTAAGAATACGACTCGTATGCAGTATGCACTATGACGTAGGTATTAAATTTGAACTCACTTATTGCTACTCACCACTTACATAAATATATTTTTATACTTTTACATAAAGCACAATAAAAAAAAAAAAACTGAAATCTTCAAAACAATGTTGACGCTACTCACCCAGACTCATCCCCCGTCTGGGCGTCGAACCCGCGGCCCTCCACTGCAAATTGCAGGCGAGACAGCTCCGGCTTCGAGTTTCATCCCTTAAGACAGAGACACACTGGTAAAACGACACGCTAATCCATACTTATAAATAAAATTGAAGTGTCTGTTTGTAATTTCATATTAACAGCTTTTAACTAAATGCATATAAAAGTATATACGATATTTGCATTAAATACACATTTTTTTGTCTGTCTGTTTGTTCCGGCTAATCTCTGAAACGGCTAGACGGGATTTGGACGATTTTGACGGGACTTTCACTAGCAGATAGCTAAAGGAGTAACTTAGACTACTTTTATTAAAAATATGTATATATTTTAATTAATAAATAAAAAATAGGGTTATAAAAAAAATTGAAACCAATGAAATAGTGAACAATATCCCATTCAAATATACCTATTTTATTTAATTAATAAGCAAAGATTATATAAGTATACTTTTTTCCCAAATAAACGCGTTTGAAACCGCGGGGCGCAGCTTGTACATTAATAATTGAAATATATATAACACAAAGGTGACTGACTGACTGATATAGTGATCTATCAACGCACAGCCCAAACCACTGAACGGTCCGGGCTAAAATTTGACATACAGGTAGATGTTATGACGTAGGCATCCGCTAAGAAAGGATTTTGATTAGTTCTACCCCCAAAGGGATAAAATAGGGGATGAAAGTTTGTTTAAAACTTTGTCAATTTTAAACCGATCGGGCTGACTTTGTATGCATAGAGCTACTATGACGTAGCCATCACAGACATCGCAGAGGAAGTCGCGAGCACCAGCTAGATAATAATAATAAACGTTTATTGAATGACTACGATACAGATAAAACTAATTGTTTTCGTATAAAAAATATAACCGATTTTAACCGTTGTTGTACACGCAGACGAACGATCGCAGAATTCGCTGTGAATAATTGAAGAGTTCCCTTATATATCTCCGAAGATATTCATCAGATATTAATATATTATATACTTAAATCTTTCTTGTAATACGCATTTAAATAGCGAAAACTCCATCCAAATCGAATTAGTACTTTTTGAGAATATACTAACGAGGAGTATCCTATGTATACATACAGGTTGAATTTTTTTCAAAGCGTCTAAAACTATGCAATATATGTATACAATAATATATACAGGATGTGAACTGGGCATGTGTTGGAGACAAAAAAAATTAAATAAATAAATAAAACGCATCACACTCAACGGCCCCCATTAGGATCTTGTGACCTTGTGTCGGGGGTCCAGAAACACTCACAACACGAACACAAACACCTAGACTTGAAATTATTTTTCATAGATGATACCTATACTGTACGAGCCTACAAGATCCAATGTTTCAATAATAAATATTTTGGTTTGTTAATAAAAAAAAATTAATTGAGTTTTCAACCGACTTCGAATAAGGTTCTATGTTCGGATGTACGTATTTTTTACAATTAAACATATATTCTGATATATATTTAGGTAACTTGTTATATTATGTTCTTAATAAAATCTGAGCGGTTAACTTAAATCGGAAATCATATTTTATTAATTATATTCTCGATCAGAATTAAGTAACACAAAATTAGGTACCTTTATCTTTATTGTAGTTGCCATATCCTGTTGTAATGAATTATCTAAAAAGCTTTATTGATTTCATTTGTGTGTTACGCTTTCACGCCTTAACTACTCAACCGATCATAATAAAAATACAATTCAATTTGCATACATGTTATCTATACTAATAATTTAAAGCTGAAGAGTTTGTTTGTTTGAACAGGCTAATCTCAGGAACTACTGGTTCGAATTGGAAAAATCTATTTGTGTTAGTTTAGAAGCTTATTTATTGAGGAAGTCTATAGGCTATATTACATCACGCTACTCATAGTAACGAAGCAGTAACTATGAACGCGAGAAACGAGTGTAGTTCGGTATATGTATATACAGGTATATTATGAAACTCTACTTAATTTATATATTCCACATCTGAAAACCATTTTGGTATTAATATATTAAGTAAATTGGCCATATCGTAACTGGATGCCGATAAGCAATACTGTGTCAAGCCACACGGACTTCATTTTGAGAAAATGGCGTCTAAAGATGCCAAACCATAACAAATATGTTTGAAGAAGTATATATCCATATTTTCTTTTTTTTTATAGACGGTATAATGATGTATGATTACTTTTTGTAGGTTGACACATTATTGCTTATCAGCATCCAACTGTTAGGCGTAATTAAAAATCTGCTCTAAAGTGTTATCTATAACATGTAAATAATTACAGCAAAGCGGATCCAAAACATTTCTATAAAGATAACCGCGCGTCGGTTTTAGAGTGTGTATCTAGCTTTACACGATCATGAGCTATATAAAACTTATATTTTTAACGACTCGAAGATTAAGTTGCAATATCTATACTATATAAGGTGTGTCTGTATGTTAGTGACAATCTCGAAAACAGGTACTCGTTTTGGAATTTATTTTTATCACACGAAGATAAATTTTTAGTTTTTTTATTCCCGTATTCTGTTATAGTTGCGTTTATGGATCCTGCTTCCTATGAGTCGTAGCGTAATGTAATATAACTTAAATTCATAATATACTTTATTTAAATGGGTTATTATAAGGTCTTTCGAATCGTCAATTTACTTTTCGATAACTAATGGTAGTAATACCTTTTTATTGCCCGACGTTTCGACGAAGTTGCATTTGTCGTGGTCACGACTATTTATACTGTGAGTGGTGAGTGTGTGTATTACTACCATTAGTTATCGCGATAAGACCCGTTATATTAAATATGAATAGTATAAATCGCGAAAGTTTAAAGTATATAGTCAATTTATTTTGTCATGTCAGTTCCACGTGAAAATACCGGAATGTGGACTCTACTGAGAGCTGGCAAGAAACTCGGTACTTTCTTTTTTAAAAATATATTTGTACGATATTGTTAGCAATGATATATTACACTATAAACATGTTACGTTCATTCTGTTTAACATTAAAAATCTATGCTGATTTCCAACTTTGACGAGCTCGTCAATTGACTTGTTGGCCTAAAGTTTCGCCTGTCATACTGAGTCGCTATTTTATTGCTAGGCAACGTCGTCCAATGTGGTCGCCAATTTGTGTGCCAACATTTATAGGCTACTTATAGTCAATTTTTAATAAATATGGCGTACTACCAACCACACATAAGAGTCAGAGTTGAGAAAATCGCTCGAATGATTGAACTAAATCATTTTTTTTAATGAAAATTTATAACAAGAAATAACATTCGAAAATTCGTGATTATCGTTCCAAATATTGTTACTAAATGAGACTAATAAAGAAATACAGACTATATATACCTGTGTTTTGCCCGACTGTCCCAGTGCGTTGTACCTTTGTGTGTTACCAATTGTCAAGTGGGATTTCGTTGAATAAATAATTAAAAATAATTTTTAGGTTTCATAATTCGATGAATAGATTTAAATCATATGTTAAAAAGTCTCTAGTAGCTAAAGCATCTATCTATAGCTATACAAGATTACGTTGACAATAAAGATGCGTGGGCTTAGTATATGCTGAACTTCGTACAGGATAAATAATCAATTTGTAATCATAAACTGTGTTGTATTGACAATATTTTAAAAGAGTAACAATCGAGTTTCTTGCTAGTTCTTCTCGACAGACTCTACGTTCCGAACCGGTGGTAGCTTCATTATTGATGTAATATTTTTTTTCATGTATTGACGATTCAAGATTGCTCGTGAGAGCCTACTTGAATAAAATATTTTTTTGATTTTGATTTGATAATTAGCGTTTAGTAAAACGATTCAAAGTTTTTTAGTAACGATTCTCACGTATAGCCTATATTTTAGACTGATATTCATACGATACTGACTGCACATGGTCTTGTGACGCACGCGTTTAGTTTTTTTTTTTTTTAAGTAATTAATTATTCGTAAAATGTTCGTAATCTGAATGCAGGTTTACTTATTGGAATGGAAAATCGTCTGTTCATCTCAATGTCTTGAAACTATTCATATATCAAGTTACACCATTGAGGCGTTGAATTGGAAAAGTATTATAAACAATAATATTATTTTACGAGCTGTTCTTTATTTTTAAATACTCCGTTATAATTCGTAGCCTGATATCGGCTATATTACATCACGCTATGTTTTAGTTACAAAGCAATAATCATGAATAGCAACGAATCGAATGGTTTCCACGTCGTCCACACTGTTTCGAGCAGCGATTTTGAAAGTGGAAATAGCCATGATGTTTTCCTCCTCCGATAGGAGTGGAACCTTAAGAAGAAGAAGAAGAAGGAACTAATCTAGCAAGTGTTGGACAAAATCGCGATTTCAAGCTAGTTTTCGTATAGGTACAGTGTGATTTTTTTATTTATTTTAATACGTTTTAAGAAATTTGAAATTAGAATAACGCCGGTGATACTGCAAAACCGCGTATCTAACTTTTCCTATAAAGTCTAAATTTGTTTTCAATGTTAAATAACATTGTTAATGAAAATAAAGCCTTATTCGTATTTGCCATGACGCAGTGAATTGTATTTGTGGTGTCAACGTCATGTCAAAATTTATTTATGATAAATATTAATTTTACAAATATCGATTATATAATTTTTAGCTAACATGTTTTCCTATCAATAATGAAATTTAACATTTGATTCAAAGATGGACCTTATAGCAAAAGGTAGTTACGCGGTTTTGCACTATCCCCGACGATATGACGTCGTAGCACTAAATACAGATGGGGTCAAATAGTCGTAAATATATTTACATTACTTCGAACAATTTGTTTAGTTTCAAATTGTGCTATTCACGCTCAATCAAAAAATTCTCATATGTATTGTATGCTTGACTCATGAAGCACGGCTTAACCCATTAAGCGCCAATATGACTGTAGCAGCAATTTAAACCCAAATCCTTTATTTTTTTATTATTAGTGACATATTTATATACAAAAGGAGAAAGGCCTATTCCTATTATGAATAGTTTTAGAAGGGTGTACTCGCACGAGTATTGCGGTCACAAATTAACTGAATCGTCCGTAAAAAAAGATAAGTTACAAAAACTTACTGTACTCAAACGAGTACGACGGCGCTAAATGGGTTAATATGCACAAAATCCCCCTTTACTTCCCGGCGGACATGTTCGTATTATAATGACTCAAACAGGAATCGAACGCTGACTTGTCCACTGAGCCGGTCCACCGATATTCACAGGCATATTAGCACAATGGGTTAGACTTTTTTATAAAAAGGATCGACTTTAAATATAAAATAAGCAATTTAATACTAGTAAGGTATTTATTCCTGTTTTTAAGTTGTCTAGACTAAATAAGTTCAGAAACATGTTCTTATTTTAATGTTTCGAATATCGAAGTTTGTTTCATTGCATTATGCAATAATATATATTAAAAAAACGTTTATGAGATAAAACTTTTCATTATACCAATCTGCTGTTAAATCATTATACCTTTAACGAAAATAGAAAAACAAATTTAGATATATATTTCTTCAAACGAAATTAAGAACAGGTAAAATCGGTCTAGCAAGATTTTATTTATAGAAAATTTCTCAGTGTTTTCAGGTAATGTGTTTTTGCTACTATTTTTTTGCAAAGTTCGGTCATCCAGGTACTCAATACTTAAACTATAAGCGATTACAACCTTAAGTATTATGAGCCGAGATGTCCTAGTGGTTAGAACACGTCGATCGTTACCGATGATAGCGGGTTAAAACCCCGGCTAGCACCGCTGATTTTTCAAGTGCTAAATTTGTGTTTAAATTCATCTCGAGCTCGGTGAAGGAAAACATTGTGAGGAAACCTGCATGTGCCGGGAGAAATTCTGACACATGTATATTCACCCCGCAGTTGAGCAGCGTGGTGGATTAAGCTCGACACCTTCTCCTTAATAGGAGAGGAGGCCTTTGCCCAGCAGTGGGACATATACAGACTGTTACATTACTACTACTTAACGTGTTTAGACGCAATTTTCTCAAAATTAAATCCGTGTGGTTTAACATAGTATTGCTTATTACGTCCATATAGGGTTCAACTACATCAAAATCGATTCGCAAGTTTCGTAACAGACAGACAGTTGTGTGCGTAGGTAACTTGGTTTCAAGTGAGGAAGGTCGGAATCTAATTGTCGTTTCATTCAAGGATGGCGTCTAGGTAAGTTTTTACATTTTATTCGACTGAGCTAGAAGTAATGTTTTGTGTTTGTTTATGACAAGCGTGATGTTATATGGATGCTGATAAGCAATAATGTGTCAACCCACAAAAAGTCAAATTCGGAGATATTGTTGTATTTTGATATTGCATTACCTATTTTACATTATTAAAATTTTCAAGTCATATAAACTAAATCTGTACGGAAAAAAGTTTCTTAAATAGCTGTTTCGATTTCCAAGTGCGTTCCATATTTTGCAATTTATATAATAATCTGTAATATTTGAAAAACTTTTTATTAGATAATATAATAAATATATCAATCTGCTTTTAATTCATTATACCTTTTATCAAAGAAAAGAAAGGACGGATATATACTTCTTCAAACATATTTGTTAAGAATAGGTTTGACATCTTTAGTCGCCATTTTCTCAAAATGAAGTCCGTGTGGCTTGACACATTATTGCTTATCAGCGTCCATATAGTCTATATTTCTTTAATTGTCTCATTTGTTAACATTATCCGAAACGAAAATCACAAATTTTCTAATATTATTGTTCATTATAATTTGTCATTATGAAAAATGATTCAGTTTAATTATTTGATCCATAATTTCTCACCTCTTATGTGTGGTTAGAAAATATGCCATATATGAACGCTGATAAGCAATACTGTGTCAAGCCACACGGACTTCATTTTCAGAAAATGGCGTCTAAAGATGTCAAACCCATTTTTAACAAATTTGTTTGAAGAAGTATATATCCATCTTTTCTTTTATTTTTTAATAAAATGTATACTGAATTAAATTCAGACTAATATATTTAATATATTATCTAATAAAAAGTTTTTCAAATATTATAGTTATTGTATAAATTGCAGAATATGGAACGCACTCAAAATTCGAACCAATTAATTAAGAAACTTTTTTCCGTACTTATTTAGTTTATATGAATTGAATGTTTTTTTAATAATGTTAAATAGGTGATGCAGTATCAAAATACATCATTATCTCCGAATTTGACTTTTTGTGCGTTGACACATTATTGCTTATCAGCATCCATATGTCTTTTGAATGGGACAAGAGAAGAAAAATAGACTATAGACTATAAGAACTTTTTATGGAAAACGTTACCGAGGAGCGTTGGATCTTGTAGGTTTATATAC
The DNA here is from genome assembly GCA_037950945.1 of Hypolimnas misippus. NCBI lineage: Eukaryota > Metazoa > Arthropoda > Insecta > Lepidoptera > Nymphalidae > Hypolimnas > Hypolimnas misippus. Next base: position 3,818,299 of record JBBEEQ010000021.1, read on the forward strand.
ATATCGCTGCTTTTCAAGAATATCGATGCAACGAAAAATGATGAATTTTAGGGAATGGGGGTTTTTAAATTTCTTTATTAACGTGTTGGTGTGTAGCTGCAACATTTAAACGATCCCTTGATGTTACAACTTTATTGATTTAAAGAAAATTCATCATCGCAACTCTTTTTATAATAAAACATCAAAGTTTTATGGTCTTTTGTCATACTAAGTTCTATTTGTTAGAATTTTGAATTACTACGATATTCTTGCAAACTAGCGATATAGGTACAAATATAGGCAACACGATACTTAGCTGTAAGCTCTTGCTGATTGCAAATGATGTATAGCATCACGTCAAAGTTGCACAATTATGTCTTATTAAAATCATTCACAGTAAACCAAAATTTCGTATCGATGAAACTAGTCGGCGATACTCAGAAACCTTTCAACAGCTGGAAAAGAGCTGAGCATCAAACGCCAGAATCGATCTTCATAAATTATAGCTAAAAACCATCACGATTACATCAATCAAAACCGTATCAAAATCGGTTCATTCGTTGTCAAACTAATAACACCCCATTTTAGGTCAGTGGTTAAAACAATTAATATTTATACATACGTAATCGCGCTGAAGCATCCCATTTCATTATCCAACTATATCTGAAAAAAAAGGACATTATAATTAATACAATACTTTTTAACACAAAAAATTAACACATCAGAACAAGACTATTAAATACTCTAAAATAAATATAAAAAAATACTATAAATTGAGACCATTTCAAGGAGCCCTAAGATGCTTCTGCTGTTGGTGAGGAGTTGTGTCCTGCTGATTACAGGTGCTGCAGCATCAGTTCAAGGTTACGTTATTATGTTATTTTAATATCATTAACAGTACGGTTAAATTCGATTCTATCATACCAGTAAAAGGTGCTCAGATTCTTTCAACAAACAAGCATAGTTAAAGACCGTCAAACGTCTTTTTCATAAATGATAGCTAAAAACTATTTCGATCATATTAGCTTTCAAACAAATAAAATCGTATCAACATTGGTCCAGTCGTTAGGGAGCTACGATGCCACAGACAGATACACACGTCAAACATATAACTTCTTTTTTGGGTGGGAGTTAAAAAAGCGAAACAGACTACAAAAGTAAAATAAGAAATACGTATACTTGAATGACGGATCTATTTATCCTGATTTTTACTGAACCGATTTTAGTGTAAATTCTATGGGACCAATAGGAGAATATACACAACAAGAAAAATAATAAACCATATCGGTTAAACCGCCTCCTACTTTTTTGGAAATGTGTTAAGTGATCTTAAAGTGTCGTAAAATATATTAATTTCGATGACAAAAACACCTTTACTATGACGAGCCACATTGACTTCATTTTGAGAGAATAACTTTTGAAGATGTCAAAACCTCTTAATAAATTTTTTTGAAGACGTATGTATATACATCTTTTCTTTTCTATTTTGATAATAGGTATAATTAAATAAAAGCTAAAATAAGTTCTTCAAATATACGAGATTATTGGTTATTGCAAAATATAGAACACACGTCAATATTTAAAACATTTAAGAAACTTTTCGTACTCAGTTTTAATGACTTGAAATATTTTTGAATTAATTGGACGCTGATAAGCAATAATGTGTCAAGCCACACGAACTTCATTTTGAGAAAATGGCGTCTAAAGATTTCAAACCTGTTCTTAATAACTTTGTTTGAATACGTATTTATCCATATTTTCTTTTCTTTTTTGATAAAAAGTATTATGTATTAAAAGCAGGTTGATATATTTAATATATTATCTAATAAAAAGTTTTTAAAAATATAAGATTATTATATAAATTACAAAATAAGGAACGACCTGGAAATTCAAAACAATTAGTTAAGAAACTTTTTTCTATACTTATTTAACTTATATGACTTACTTTTTATTGAATACTGTTAATGCACTATCAAAATACACCAATATCACCAAATTTCACTTTTTGTGGGTTGACACATTATTGCTTATCAGCATCCAATTACGTGACGCATTTTCAGAATACATTAATATCTCTAAATTTGACTTTAAGTGGGTTGACACATTATAGCTTATCAGCATCCATATGTTTATGACCTGTTTGAATGATACTTAAAGCTGCTTAAAATTAGTTTTAAAATCAAAATAAATGGAACAAGTATATTAATGAAATTACGTATTATGCTTTTGAAGTTCGTTCTTCCTTTAAAAAAAAAGTCTTGTAGACTCTTTTGACGAAAATTGAGTAAATAATTCAAAATTAATACTTTCATATATACTAATATATGTTTGAGCGCGCTAATCTCAGGAGGTACTGGTTCGAATTGAAAGATTCCTTTTGTGTTAGTTTATTTATTGAGGAAGGCTATAGGCTGTATTATATCATGCTACGACTCATAGGAGCGAAGCAGTAGTGCAATATATACTTGATTGTTTTTATTTAAAACTAACGTAAGGCGGGTTCGATCTCCACTCGGGGCAGATATTATATTTGTATAAATATTTGTTCCTAGGTCTGGGCGTTAACAACTTTTAGCCTATAACCTTCTTCAATAAACGGGCTATCTACCTCAAAAAGATTTTTTCAAATCGGATCAGTAGTTTCAGAGATTATCCCCGTCATAAAAACTTACAAACAATATTTCACCTCTATGATATAGAGGATACGGAATCCTTGTAACGATAATTCGCTTCGCACTTGGCCGGCTTTATTTTTATAATTACAGATAAAAAATAATAATAATAAACATATTTTTTTTTATTTCATCACAACTGAGGACCAACCCTGACACACACAAGCGGACCCAGACGCACGCACACATACACAAATCCTCACAAAGCGAGATCTTATACGTTATACATGATGTTATTTATAAGTTTATAATGTTCAATTTTTTCAACCGATTTCAAAAAAGGACTTCATGTTTTAAATTGAGTTTTTTTTTAAATAATATTTAGAGACATTTCATTTCAAAATCAAAATATTCTTTATTCAAGTAGGCTTTTACAAGTACTTTTGAATCGCAATACAGAAACAAAAACAATTAAATAATTAATTAATTAATTTACCACCGGTTCGGAATGTAGATTTTACCAAGAAAAACCGGCAAGAAACTCTATAGTTAATCGTTTTTTAATCGGTTCAGTAGTTTGCTTTTAAAATCGTAATAACTGATATAAGTGTTATGTCCAAAACGAAATTCCAATTTTATTTTGAAAATTCCCAATTAGATTTTTAAGTCAAATTTATAATATTAGGTTTAATATATAAATTGGATTCTTATTTGACTCTTGTAAGATTTTACGTAGATAAGTTACAAAAGTAAGTTTGTGCATGCTTGTAAATACCTAATAAAATAACAACAGGTTTTTGTTGAATCATACATAAGAAAGAAACTTAAGAAAATGGATATTAATAAAAAAAAAAAAAAACAAAACACAAAAACGCAGGAAATAATTTTAATTATAAAAACTTTGCTAACACTTAAATTAAGCCATTAATCTTAACGACGTAAATATAAAAAAAAAATTTACAGAATATTATAACCTTAATATTTACAAATACATTTTTATTTAATAAAAATAAATACCCATAAAAATCTCATACGACAAATAAAAACCAACAAAAATTTTTAATACCACACTGTATACGGAATACAGACGACCGTCTACACACACGTCTGCTACTCACACAGGCACAAGCACGTAGCGCACACATACACAACACTAACACGACGCACACAAACAAAACAAGTTCATCGACCGAACGCGCGTTCTGCAACCGAGATTCAAAATACGAATTTCGAAAATAATAATCCTTAAGCCTTTCACAATACGACTCAAATTAAAAAAAAAAATTTGAGCGCCAATTCCTCGCTGTCAATTTTCGTGCTTATTTCATTTGTCATAAAGTTGAAAGTCTTTTAACATTAATACAAAGACTTTTAAACGGGATTCCGATGAAGGATTCTGCGTTTTATTCTTTTAAAAGTAAGGTTTGCTTTTAATCGTCTTTCTTTATATGTGCAAATGTCAATTATTGTCTTGTATTAAGGAAGCTCTTTAGGTCGATTTTTTTTATTACAACTTAAAAACTTTTTGGTAAAATTTCGTATTCAGATGTAATATACAGATTAAGTAAGAAAAAATAACGTTTCGTTTCAAAAGGTTTTGGGCGAGAATTACATTTGTGAGTTTTACACTCGTAATTGGTAATAGTTACCTAGGTAACTTTATTATTTTTATTTTTAACGTTCACAGTTCAGTCGTAACGACTTACGACGTATCTATTGCTAGATTACAGAGTAAAACTTGCAAATGTTATTCTCGCCTAAAAATAAGTCACTAACAGTAAATTCTTTCAGGTGTAAAGCGATGAGAAGCAACTTATGTAAATCTTAATATAAGTCAGAGAGCAAAACTTATTAGTGTAATGTAATTTTCGCTGTTTGCTAATTTGTTTTTTCATTAAAAAAATAAGTTAGTTCCTGCTAGAATGCGTGGATTAATTATTTTGAATTATATATTTCTTTGAGACACTATCTGTCATACTACAAAAGACGCATTAAAACCATGTTGTACGCGTGTCTAGCTAAACAGTGTTTAAAAATTAAACAATGCTTCAAATATTATCTAAATTGCTTAACAGCGAATAAACTCATAAAAAACTTATTGATAAAATGTTATACGTTACATTTGACAGTTGAAATAGATTTTAGACATCTATTAAACTCACTTACACGTATGTTAATCTATATCTAAAGCATGTTTTACTCAAAACGCTGCTTAGACGCGGATTTGTAGTACGGATTTTTTTAACCAGGCGTTTAACGTCTGTTTAAATCTTTTGTAGTAAGGCAGTATAGGTTCTCCATCCAAAATTATATTCATCTTTACGCCCTTCACCAAGGTCTGTCTATCTGGACCCAAATTCGACAAAATTAGTTCAGCGTGCAGACGGAATTATTTTTAACCAAGTTAAAAAAAGTCTCTTCGACTTTTAGTTAGTCAGGTTCTCATTTAACTGCCGCCCCTGATGATCTGGCATCGTAGCTCTCTAACGAATGGACAAATGCGTTTTTCTTTAACCCGGAACTTTTCTTTAATTCGAAATGGTAATAATTTTTAATAATCTGTTCAAACGTTTTAAGGTTATAAAATGAATTAAATATATGGATGCTGATAAGCAATAATGTGTCAACCCACAAAATATGAAATTCGGAGATATTGATGTATTTTGATACTGCATCACGTATTTAACATTAATCAATAAAAATAAAGTCATATCAACTATATAACTACGAAAAAAAAATTCTTAATTGTTTCGAATTTAGTTCCATATTTTGTAATTTATACAATAATCTCATATATCATAATAAAGAAGGTGAGAAACTAACACACACACAAGACATTGAATTTATAATATTGGTTATATTATTACGAATAAATCGTACATTAGTTATTTAGTTATTAATAGAAAACCTTCAAAATTACCATATAAAAATGAAATCTATACTAATATTATAAAGCTGAAGAGTTTGTTTGTTTGAACGCGTTATTCTCAGGAACTACTGGTTCGAATTGAAAAATTCTTTTCTGTTAGTTTTTTTATTTATTGAGGAAGGCTATAGGCTATTTTACATCACGCTAGGAGCGAAGCAGTAACCAAACGCGAGTGAAACCGCAAGGGACAGCTAGTAATAATATGTTATATGGATGCTGATCAGCAATAATGTGTCAACCCACAAAAACTCAAATTCGGAGATATTGATGTATTTTGCTACTGCATCACCTATTTAACACTATTAAAAAAAATTAAAGTCACATAAACTAAATACGGAAAAAAGTTTCTTAATTAATTGGTTCGAATTTCAAGTGCGTTCCACATTTTGCAATTTATACAATAACCTCAAATATTTGAAAAACTTTTTATTAGATAATATATTAAATGTATTAGTCTAAATTTAATTCATTATACCTTTTATCAAAAAATAAAAGAAAAGATGGATGTATACTTCTTCAAACATATTTGTTATAAATGGGTTTGACATGTTTAGACGCCATTTTCTCAAAATGAAGTCCGTGTAGCTTGACACAGCATTGTTTATCAGCGTCCATATATTAAAATAATTAAATAAACAATTTCTATTGTCAGATCATCTTTTTCTTTTTGTCACATGTTTACCCTATCGTATGATCTGCCTAAGCTGCAAGGATTTATGTCCAGAGCCGTTAATTAAATAAAAAAAAATATGGCTTAAGCATCAATTAGTCAGTTCATTAAATAATTTTATACACGCTACGGCTGCATCAGGAAGTTAGTTGACCGGCGCCGTATTGTAAGGAGGCTAGGCTGTTAATAGGCTTATTAAGCTGTTGCCTGCGTCATATCAATTTCGAGAGTAAAACTTACATTTGGACGCTGATAAGCAATACTGTGTCAAGCCATTATTCATTTTGAGAAAATGGCGTCTAAAAGTGTAAAACGTATTCTTAACAAATATATTTGAAGAAGTATATATCCATCTTTTCTTTTTTGATAGAAAGTATAATTATAAAAGCAGATTTATATATTTAATATAATGTCTAATAAAAAGTTTTTCAAGTATTTTGAGATTATTGTATAAATTGCAAAATATGGAACGAACTTGGAAATTGAAACATTTAATTAAGAAAATTTTTCCCGTACTTATTTCGTTTATATGACTTGAATTTTTTTAATAATGTTAAATAGGTGATGCAGTATCGAAATAGATCAATATCTTCGAATTTGACTTTCTGTGGGTTGACACATTATTGCTTATCAGCATCCATTTGTAAGTATATAATGTAAAATGTGAACGTGAACGTATGTAATATGTAAAACTAAATAACGTGTTTAAACTTGCTTTGTTAGTTTGTACCTTTGTGGTAGTCTTTAGATTACACGTCACGTGACACGACACGTCGCTTGATTCATAAATATACTGATTTTGGAAGCCAAAGTGTGAAAGAGAAAAAAAATTGACGAATCATGTCAAGTGGGGTGTCGTTGAATAGGTATATAAAATTACTAGCAGTTTCTCGCTGCGTTGCCCGCGTATACCTCAATACCCCCTAGCACAATTATAAGGGATGATTTTTGAATTCGGGGATGTAGATATTTATTAATTCATCCTAAGGAATATTTATGCTAAGTTTAAGGATAATCGGCCAAAAAAATAAATTTTGTCCATACAAACTTCACCACCCCCTTGCAGTTCAATAGGGGATGATATTCGTGCGTTTTATGGTTCGCATTTCATTACTATCATCCAGAAGTATGTATATTAAATTTTGAGTTAATATGACCACGAAATAAGATTTTCCACACAAATGTTTTTACCCCTTTTCACCCTCTTAGGGGTGAATAATCGAAAAACCCTGTCTTAGTCAATACCTACAATCTAAAAGCCATCTAGTGACGGACGCGTTGGCGCAGTGGTCACTGCAAATGACTGAAGCGCTAACGGTCGCGGGTTCGATCACCGCTCACGGCAAACGTCTGTATTGGCCATACGGATGTTTATCGTGGTCTGGGTGTTTGTGTTAGTGTTGTGAGTGTTACCGGACCCACGACACAAGGTCACGCGATCTTAATGGGGCCGTTGAGTGTGATGCGTTTATTATTTATTATTACTGCCAAAATTTCAGGTTCGTAGCCCCAGCGGTTTAGGCTCTGCGTTGATGAATCAGTCAGCACAAGTGATTATATATATATATATATATAGATTATAAGGTTTCAATCAGAATTATCGACTAGGATCTATCATAATTTAAAGTTGGTAACACTTCTCACTTCAGGCTTTTAGACAGAACTGATATTGATACGGTATAGACTGCAGATGGTCTTACGCGATCGTTTGGGGTATTGATTATTTCAATTAATTACTGTACATGTAAATGAGAGACCTTTAATCCAAAACTATCAGTCCAATAAAAAGTAATTTTTGCACTGCACGTTTACTAAAGAATTATCAATATTAAAATTATCATGTCTGTCTGATTGGTACGTCTTTACACTTAACAACGAAACCTATTTTTATGAATTTTTATATAGATATAGATTTTAAATTTGAACTTACTATTTTTTTGGCTATTTTGAATAGTTATTAAGTATACACAGACGTTTTATTACTCGTAGTATGATAAATACTAATTTGAATTTGTTTTAACCGACTTTAAAAATAAGGGGTTGTTTTCAATTCGTCGAGGACATTTTTATGCATGTTCACTTACCATAGAAACGTCTAGAACAATTTCATTAATTCTTTATTTGTTTGCAAAGTATCTCTCCCAGTGGGCCTATAGGATTTTCATCAAAATCGGTTCACTAGTTTGGATTAAAAATTGAAACATCTGGTATAAGTATTTAATTCAGATAAAAATACGTATTTCGTTTTTTAAATATTTTCTTCTTTTTAAAAAACCCTAGTAAGAAGTACTGTACCATTTAAAAGGTTAACATTATTCTAGATGGTCATAGATTATATTATTTTATGTATAAACTATTTTTCTTTATTTTTTTTATTTAGTAGACAAATGTGGCGTATTTCTAGCCACATAAGAGTTAGATAAGACATTATCGATTGAATAATTGAACCCAATCATTTTTTACACTGTAAAATTCTAATGAAAAATAATTGTTTGAAAATTCGTGATTTTCGTTCGGGTTATTGTTGCCAAATAAGTGAAGAAAAATTGACTATATATACTAGCTGTCCCTTGCAGTTTCACTCGCGTTTATCGTAGCGTGATGTAATACAGCCTATCTCAATAAATAAACTATCTAACGCAAAAAAAAATATTAAATTCGAACCAGTAGTTCTTGAGATTAACGCGTTCCAACAAACTCTTTAGCTTAATTATAATAAGTATACATACATACGTATTAATTTAAAACAATTACTATATTAACGACGGCGAGTAACAGATAAAATTAGTAAAACATAACTTTCCTTAACCGCTTGTCGGTTAAACAAAGTTGGTTCAAAAATTTTAAGTTAAAAATAACTTAGGGGAGTAGAATGGTGTAATAATGGGGTGAAAGGTGCCTACCATTGGTGGAACCACCCCACCTCCTGGCCAATGGGGTGAGAATTAATATCGTTATGCAACACGACTTAGAATTTAGTTAAACAATGTAGCTTTAATGCGGATATGAGGTTATGTCTAGACGAAATCTTTTTTTTAATATTAAATTAATTTATACCATTCAAAGAGATATGCCGCCAGTGTATGGACACCTCGTATCTATGACATCGATAGTTACTTAGGCTTAATATAGTTATCTTTAACTTCATATTTATTTTTAAGGTTAAGGTTGTATTAATTCGTATTTTATATTGTGATAAAAATAATTAATTATTGTTGTTTATTCAATTGAATATATATTTACATTTATAATGAGGCAGGCAGCTCGTGACCACGACGGAAGCAACTTCGTCGAAACGTCGGGCAATAAAAAGGTATTACTACTATTAGTTATCGCGATAAGACCCGTTATATTAAATATGAATAATATAAATCGCGAAAGTTTAAAATATATAATAATGAGGTAAAATTTGTTTTTAAGTTTTGTAAGTTTGTATATAGGCGGCAATCTCTGAAACCACAGATCCGATTTGGTAAATTCCCTTTGCGTTGGATGGCCCGTTTATTGAGGAAGGTGATAGGCTATATTACGTCACACTACGACTCAGAGGACGTCACGACTCAGAGGAGCGAAGCAATGGCCATAAAAGCGAGTGAAATCGCGACGGGCAGCTAATATATAATAAAAATGTATATAATTTGAGAGAATATTATGTGTCAGAATATAATGTTTAATTTAATATTTTTTTTTACTTTTCTACTAATATAAAATGCACAGAAAATATTAATATTTATTAAATAAACATACAAACTTTTTAAAATCAAAAATACATAATTTTGTGATTTGAGTGACGGTCTCATTCCAGTTATTTTGATTTTAAAATTAAACTTCTGGACCGATTTTCATGAAAATTCTATGCGACCAAGAGGAGAGTACACCCTTTCGAACAAAAAATAATTCACCAAATCGGTCTAGCCAGTTCCGAGTAATCAGTGAAAATACAAAAAAGTCCCCAACGAATTGATAACCTCCATTTTTTTAAAGTCGGTTAAAAAGTTACAGCCCTCTAAAGATAAGACAAACAGCGAGACGTTGACTTAGTAATAAGGTCCTTTTGACACTCTTACCGAACTACAAATATGTCAAAATATAGGTGTTTACATTCCAATTGCAAACGAACAGACATACTGGAACGAGCATTACACATTTTATCAGCGGACTTGGATAAAAAAGCCAGGTTAATACAACCCTCAGTTGAAGTTGAAAAAAAAAGTTAATACAAACACACACACGTGAAAGACAAACACACAATGTACACATACATCTATATTTGTATATAAGCTTAATGTAAAGACGAGTTCACACGAACGGGTTTTAATTTTTTCTAGTTATTTTATTACTCCAACTTCGTATACCAACTAGTTGGTGCTCGCGACTTCGTCTGCGATGTCTGATGCTTACGTCATAGTAGCTTTATGCATGAAAAGTGTTAGCCCAATCGGTTTGAAATTGCCAGACGCGTTGGCACAATGGTCACTGCAACTGACTAAAGCGCAAACGGTCGCGGGTTCGATCCCCGCTCACGGCAAACGTGTGTATTGACCATACAGATATTTGTCGTGGTCTGGGTGTTTGTGTTAGTATTGTGTGTTTCCGGACCCCCGACACAAGGTCATGAGATCTTAATGGGGGCCGTTGAGTGTTATGCGTTATTTATTTATTTATAAAGTTTCATACAAACTTTCATCCTCTATTTTAATCTTTTGGGAGTAGAATTAATCAAAATCCTTTATTAGCGGATGCCAACCTCATAACATCTACCTGCATGCCAAATTTCAGCCCGATCCGTCCAGTGGTTTGGGCTGTGCGTTGATAGGTCACTATGTCAGACAGTCTTTTAGTCTTTTTTCACCTTTGAATTATATATATTTAGATAAAAGAATCTGTCTGTCTTTTGGGTTTCTAAACCTACTCCTGAACCTAAATCATTTTTTAATGTATACAGTTTACACCAAGGCTGCCAGACACAAATACTTAATTGCCGGGAAAAAATATATACTACTTAATTAAATACCTACTACGTTACAACGTAAAGAAACAAAAAAAATACAAATCTTTAGTAACTATCGAAATTCCATATCATTATTTTTAAGTAAAAAGTGATTAGAAATTATTAAAAAAAGGAGAAAAACTAAAAACTTTTTGAACTATAGGAAATAGGATTAATATTTATAATTTTCCAAAATGAATAACAATTCAGTTATATAGAATTAGAAACCATCTTGAAATTTATATGGTTTCGCTCCCTCAAAAGGTACAGTTTTATTTCATAATTTGTTTTATGTTATAATTCGCACAGAAAATAATGAGAAAAAAATACAATAAAAATATTAAAAGAAGAATTACAAAACTATATAAAACCTAGAAATCTGTCGATGTCCTTGCTATTTATTGATTTAAAAAATTTTAAAAAATAACAAAAAAGTTTACTGTCTTTTTACTTACATTAACGAAACAGCTGATGTTAAAAAAAACCGTTTTATAAAAATCTAGTAGTTGTTCGAAATTCGTGATAGTACAGTCTAATTCTTGGTCGCGGGACAAGACGCGAAATTCATTATGGCATTATGTGGCCACAGGGGAGACATCTGATCACCTGAGGTTCATAGAACCTCAAAGTCTGAGTTGTCTCCTTTTCACAGCACACGACACTAATATTCCTACTTTTATTTTTAGTATTGTTTAATTAAATTTTTATTTAATTTGTTTGTATGTTTTTTTGTTTGGATTATCTTTTTGTATGTTTGTCTGTGTGTTTCTAGACAAACGAACTCGCACAATTAGGCCATACTGGTATTATAAATGTATTTGTCTGTCCATCTGTTTGACAAAGTTTTATCGCAATCGGACACCAAATATAGATTAAAAAATAAAAAAAATTTACACCTTAATATCTTAAAAAAAACAACAATGTAAACTCGGCCTAAAGCGCACACAAGCGTAGCATGCGCACGCGCAAGTGTGGGTGAGTGATTCAGCGTAGACACGCCGGGCCGGTCCGGCTACCGCGTTACGCGGCGCGTGCGCATTGTCGCACGATACGTGGCTTCATATTATTATTTTTTAACCCCCGACCTAAAAAGGGGTGTTATACGTTTGACGTGTGCATCTGTTTGTCTGCCTTATCGTAGTTTTCTAATGAAAGGAACAATTTTGATGCGGTTCGAAATGGCTGGTATGGTAATCGAAATGGCTTTTGGCTATAATGTATGAAGAGTTTATTTCGCACATACAAAAATCATTCTCTTAAATTAGATACCAGCTGCTCCTTGTGTTTATGGTTACTGCTTCGCTTTTCGTAGCGTGATGCAATATAGCCTATAACCTTCCTTAAGAAACAGGCAATGCAAAAAAATGTTTCAAATCGAAACAGTAGCTTCAGAGATTACCCCGTACATAAACTTAAAAACAAATTTTATCCTTTATAATATTAGTATTGTTATGTTACAAAACAATTATTGTAACGCTTAATGTATTCTGTTAAATAAATATGTAATTTAATTTCTTTCATACAGAAGTTTTTATAGGATGATTCAGTGAAACAAGTTTCAACGAGACAAATCATGACTAACTCTAAATATAATTGTCCTTGGAGTAACTAATCATTTCCTTCACACTTTGTCATCTTTAGGTATCGCCTATTAGATGATGCTGCGTATAGGCAAGCGATACACTTGTAAGTTTCACTTACAAGCAGCAAGCGAAGCAAAACTTATCAGATGTACCGTATTAGTAAATTATTCGTAAATCCATGGATCCACTTATTAAAAATTTAAAATTCCAAGTCAAACAGACTACAAGACCCAAAGATACATTTAGTGCCTTCTGCGTGAAACCGGAACGTTGGCGGTAAATAATATTTTCTAAAACCTCAAATAAACAAATGACATCTTAGTCTACCCGTACCACGAACGCTGCAAAGTGCTCGAAACGTCGGGATGATAAAAATAGTTAATATACGCGATTTAAAACCGTTTAAAATAGATTTATTTCAGTGAGTTATAATCGCGAAAATCTAAGACAACGGTATGTGATAGCTAATGACATTTGGGATTGACAGTTCTCATTCTAACGAGACCACATCTAGTGCGTTAAATGCAAGGTGGAGTTGACATTGACCAGAAGGATAGTATTTAAGATCATACCTTATCTACGACGAGAATTACACTTATAAGTTTTGCTTTCAGGCTAGAAGATTTCCATAGGCTTTTTTTTCAGCATTTTTGTAACTACTTACGACGTACATATCTGGTCCAGAGGTTTTTACGTACGGACGTACCATGTTACAGAGGTTTTCTTTTTATATTAATAAGAGTTATATTGAGTTTATTTTTTGTCAAAAATAGTATTCATACGAGATAAATTTAGAATATATAGAGATAATTTAATAAAAAAAACTTTTAACCTCACAAAGTCCACATTTCCTTGGGTTTCAAGGCGGTCAACATTTAGGTGTTTCAAGAAGTTCTTAAAATTATAAAATGTAATGATTTTTACTTACTTATATCCACAGTTATTTTCGTAATCCATTTCGCGTCTGAAACAAAAAAAAATATTATTTCGAGTTGAAATCGGGAATATAATTATATAAATTACATTTCTAAAATTAATATAGTTCGATTTCATACAGTATTTTTATATTACCTGCACCTAACCGGATTTTTGTGTTGAAATAAAGCGTAGTCTTTTTCACCCATTTTATTTTTTTATACATAAAAAAATCTTTATGTATTACATAAGACTTAGGTAAGTAATATATAAAATTAAAAACCCGACTGACCAAAAAAGCGTTACAAATATTATACACATTATTATATAACTTTTCATTGGCGAAAAAAAAAATTAAAATTGGATAAGCGGTGTCGGTATTTTCCGCGTAATTCCCGTTCTCAGTAATTTCGGTAAATAATATATAATACACTCTATGTCACTCCCATTACAATAACGAATTTAATGACACATATATTGAAATCAAAACGGTAGAAACAGACGCGGACGGTGTGCCAAAATTAGATACATTCAAATCGATCGAACAAACATACATACATACAGACGTTTAAATAGCATAATTGTCAGTCGTGATGAAGTTTTTGATTGCCAGCACCATAATATTACTGTCATAAACTGTTTTTTTTAATTAGAGTCCTATTTTACTTATTCGAATAAAATGAAAAAAAAAAACACTGAATTATGGTATTATTGTTTAATATGGTATGGTTATATAACTATAAATACATATGTTGTAGGCTCTTTAATTTTCGACACCCAGAATGCCGACCATTTTGGACGACGTTGCCGAGCAACCAGCTAATCAATTGACAAGCTAGTCAAAGTTGGAAATGGATACAGATTTTGAACATAAAATACTATGAACGTTACTTTTCTATACTTACAAAGTATTATACACAAAAAAATGTACCTAAAAAAAAACATTTTTTATTTCGATTTTTTTATCGTATGATCGTGGAAACGCGTTCCGGTTCACGAGGCATTGACACGGGGTTCGAGTCCCGAGTCGCCTCGGATCTAGATCTCTGAATAACTAACGCGTGTTACTAGACTTTATATTAAACTAGCTCTTCCCCGCCGCTTCGCCCGCGTATACTTATGAACTTGATACCTAACAAACTTTCAACCCTTTTTTTAACCCCTTAGGGGATGGATTTTTAAAAATCCTTTCTTAGTGCACATTTACGACATTTAAGTAACGTTTGTGCAAAATTTCATGTTTCTAGACCCAGTGAATTAGGCTCTGCGTTGATCAATCAGTGAATATATCAGTCAGTCAGTTTAGATTTTTATATATGGACGCTTATAAGCAATATGTCAAGCCACACGGACTTCATTTTAAGAAAATGGCGTCTTAAGATGTCAAATTTATTCTTTATACGTTTGTAAGAAGTGTATATCCATCTGTTCTTTTCTATTTTGATAAAAAGTAAGTATATAATTAAAAGTTTCATTCACTGACGAGTTTTTCAAATACACAGGACTATTGAATAAATTTAAAAATATGGAACGCATTTTGAAATTCCAAACGCTACATTAAGTAACGTTTTTCCAGTTTTTTAGTTTAGATGACTTGCATTTTTTGAATAATGTTAAATACGTGACGCATTATCAGAATACATCAATATCTCCGAATGACTTTTTGTGGATTGACACATTATTGCTTATCAGCATCCATATATAGACTAAAAACTACATCATCTTTACATAGTATAAAACAAACGCTTCCCGGCGTCTGTACGCTTAGATCTTAAACTACACAACGGATTTTGATGCGATTTTCATCAATAAACAGTGATTCAAGAGGAAGGTCGCTAGTAACCAATAATATTAGCTTACCGCCCCGGCTTTGGATGCATTAATCAATTTCAAAAAAGGTTAAGGAAGTTCTTTTTTACAAAGTTGGTAAATGAGCAGGTTGGACACCTGATGTAAAGTGACATTTGCAGTACCAGAGAAGACAATGCGTTACAAAGAAAGAAAGGAATTTGGAAGAGGGTTAGGCTCTCTCACTTACCGTACTAAACGCTAATATTAGCAACTTCACGCTGATCGTGTGAGATGAGGTACTGACGTGCTCTATACGAGCTGTAGTCAGTGGACTTTATAAAGGTTCTACCTACTCGAAGACGGCTTGTCTGATTTGGTTAATTCTGGTATACTTTCCAAGTGGCCCTATGCAATTTTCATCACAATCGATTCAGTAGTTTAGTTATAAAATCAAAATTATTGAAATAAAGATGTCTTTTTTTAATCATCTTTCTCACTTATCGTATTTTTGAAACATTTTCATTCATACAAAAGAAATAGAAAATTAGCAGAAGTGATGCACCGAACTTCATAAAGATTTACATAAGTTTGTATTGCTTTCAGGTGTAAAGCAATACAAACAACTTGTAAATTTTTATGAAAGTCTGAGCGCAAAACTTACAAGTGTAATTCTCGCCTTACGTACAGAGTTAAGAGATGTGATACAATACCTTACTAATGTTATATATATAATCGAGTGTCTTGCCGGTTCTTCTCGGTAGACTATATTCCGGACCGGTGGTAGCTTTATAAAAATCGATAAAAAAAAAAATTATGACATGTAACTTGACGAGTCGAAAGTGTTTTAAAAGCCTATTTGAAGTATATTTTGAGTTTGATTTTATTATAAATGCGGAAGTACCTATTTGACTGTGTGTTACGTATCACTCCTGAACACCCATCACTGAACGAATATAAATTAAATTTGGTATAGAGATAGTCCAAAATATGAGAAAGATCATAGGTTACTTTT
Organism: Hypolimnas misippus; assembly: GCA_037950945.1. Classification (NCBI taxonomy): domain Eukaryota; kingdom Metazoa; phylum Arthropoda; class Insecta; order Lepidoptera; family Nymphalidae; genus Hypolimnas; species Hypolimnas misippus. The sequence goes on from JBBEEQ010000021.1 coordinate 3,834,780, forward strand.
AATTCCGGTGTAATTCTTTTTTGTTGTGTATGTAATTGTCAGGACAAGGTTTGTACGAAAGAAAATGTTTTTGAAAAATCATACAGAAAAGTTAGAAAATATTTACAAAAATAGCGTTAAAAAACTAGCTTTTCATAATGTAGAGTAGGTTCTCAATTCGTTGTGTATGCTTTTTTAACCGACTTCGCGACGAAAAGGAAAGTTATATGTTTATCAGTTTATGCGTGTGTGGGTTTGTACCTACTCGGCACTATTTAGACCAAATATGTAGACTGATTTTGATAAATTGGTAATAACGCCAATTTTATAGAAAGCATATAAGCTTGGAAAATCAAAATGGCCGATTTTGGGCGCTATAATATAAAAATAAATAAAATTAACTAACTATGTCCCGTGAGGTATCATTGAATAGGTGTTTAAAAATCATTTCTAGGTTTCTTATATCGTTTTTAAACAGAATTACAGTTTCGGATCTATAGCGATTTAAAGTCGGTCAGTAACGATTCTCACTTATTGGCTTTTACACAGAACCGATATATTAATAAGGTACTGACTGCAGATGGTCTTGTTACACACACGGGTTTTAATTTTTTAAATTAATATTACTTGTTAATGTATGAACGTCTGTATTAACCATACGCATGTCTGTGTGTTTGTGTTGTTTGTGACCTCGACACAGGATCATGAGATCCTAATGGGGGGCGTTAAATGTGATGCGTTATTTAAAACTATTCGTTGTTTAAAACTATTGGTCCAATAGAATTTTCATCAAAATCGATCTAGTCTGGTTTTGAAATAAAAACAACGCGAATCAGCTTGTCATTTAAATATACGAAATTGCGTATTTTGTTTATGAAGTCAGTTTCCTGCTGTCTTTGTGTTATTGTTATTCCACTGAATAAGTCATACATCGAGGTCATCAGATGCACAACAGACCTTGATCTTAAAATGCATTTAAAGATTTAAGATTATATCTTTATGTAAAACTAGTCGTTCCCCGCAGCTTCGCCTTTTAAGCCTCTTTTTAATCTATCCCGGATTTTCGAAAATCCTTTGTTACATCCTGTTACACAATATTTAAGGAACGTTTGTGCAAAATTTCATGTTTCTACACCCAGCTGTTTAGGCTCTGCGTTGATCGATCCGTCAGTGAATATGCCAGCCAGTCAGTTTTGATTTTTATATGTACAGAAGACTGGCTGTGCCTGCGACTTCCTTACCGTGGGCTACAGGATGGCAAGTCTCATACAAAGCAGGGCAAGAAAAATAAAATAGCCAAGTTACTCCTCATTAACATTAGCTATCTGCTAGTGAAAGTCCCGTCAAAATCAGTCCAGCCGTTTCAGAGATTAACCGGAATAAACAGACAGAACAAAATCTTAATTTTTAAGATGTTTTCAATGTAAGTGTCGTGTATACTTTCATATGTATTTACTTTAAAACTGTTAATTTGAAATTATAAACAGACATTTCAATTTAATTTATTTCTAACGATATTAAGAAATATAATTGGTTAAAATTACGTAAAAGCCTTAATGATTAATTTAACTGCACTCATATTGAAAACTGAACATTAAAAATAATATTTTGAATAAGTATCTAACTCCTTTTCTATAAAGTTAGAAATTGTTTGTAACCTTGTATGTAGGGGTAGCCTCTGAACTGATCCGATTTGAAAAATTCTTTTCGAGTTGGATAGCCCGTTTATTGGGGAAGATTAAAGGCATATACATCACGCTAGGATTTGTAGGAGCGAAGCAATAACCATAAACGCGGGCGAAACCGGGAGGGGTCGCTAGTCTTCAATGAAAGAGGAGGGTTTTGCCCAACAGTGGGAAAAGTTGTTAATGTGTCCTCACTAATTTTTCTCCTTTAATGCTTTACAATAAAAATCGAAAAAAATTAAAATCTATCATCTTTAAATAACATTCTAAAAACTAATTAGGTAATTATGAACTATTTGCATTTATTTCTTTTTTAATATTATTAAATATTTAATCTTCCTTTAATAAGTAAAAAAATATCAGAAATTTTTATCTATAAGGAGGAGATTTTTATTATATTAAAAAAAATTGAATAAATACATTTAACATAAGTTTTTTTATCGTTACTTTATCCCAAAAAGAATTTACTGTCAGTGTCTTATGATTGACATTTGCAGCTTTCGTAACTCGTAATGTATTTTGTAAAGTACAGGATAATTGGACGCTGATAAGCAATACTGTGTCAAGCCACACGAACTTCATTTTGAGAAAATGTCGTTTAAAGATGTCAAACCTATCCTTAACAAATATGTTTGAAGGAGTATATGTCCAACTTTTCTCTTATTTTCGAAAAAAGGTATAATGAATTAAAACCAGATTGATATATTTAATATATTAACTAATAATTTTTTTTCAAATATTTGTGATTATTGTATAAATTATAAAATATGGCACGCACTTGGAAACCGAAACAATTATTTAAGAAACTTTTTTTGTACTCATTTAGTTTATATGATTTTAATTTTTTTGAATAATGTAAAATAGGTATCAATATCTCCGAATTCGACATTTTGTGCGTTGAGACATTATTGCTTATCAGCATCCAATTCTAACTTCGCAATACCGTGCACTTATTAAAAAAACACAAAACACTGTTCACTGTCCGATTCGAAGATGCAACAGAACCTCGTCACGAAGTGTAATTTAGAATCGTTTAAACCTTAGGTGTATTGGTTTTTACTTATTGAAGAATTTCACTAAACACTTCCTGGTTCCGTCATCAGATAGATGGAATCACATTACAATATTGTCATCGGTATGTACATTAACGAAGTTTTAACGCTTAAGTGCATGATCTTTTTTAATAATTAAAAAAAATATTATATAAACAGACTTACTAGTACATTCATGGAAAATAGTTTAAAAAATCTGTATGTAATTACTGGTTATTTAAATAAAAAGATACAGCCAAATTAGTTGTTAAGTAAAATTTTAAATTGTCTGTAGTCTTTTTAATAAGCGTTTCAATTTTGATACACCATGCTTTTTAAGTTTAAATTAAAATATGAAGATGTTGATTAAATTTTTCTTCCAAGATTTATTTACATACAAATTAAGTATTAGTGAACCAAATTAAAATATTAAAAATAAAAAGGCTTATAAAACACACACATTCACAGACAGTCTAAATAATGTTTAAATATAATTTTTTCAAATCATAAAAATTTGATAACTTACGAAATAGAAGTCACTGTTGTAAAAATTATATTCAAACTGCAAACGGTTGATATTGGTTGAAAGCAAAAAATATTTGTCATAAGTAATTGTTTCTACGTAATACCGCTACTTAGCGCTAGATGGCGTCACTTGTATACAAAATTTTGTAAATTAAAAAAAAAACGAATTGTAACATTATATTGAAGAATACACAGATATGTTAATACCTCTGTTCTTAAATATCTTTTTTTAATAAAAAATATTATTGGCACATTATTTTATATTATACAGATAAAACAATCAACACAAAATTATCTATGTTACTGAAGAACTAAATTGTTGTAATACAACTTATTTTTCAATTTTACTAGCTGACCGCCCCGGTTTTTGCACGGGGCACTTGGTTATGAAAATGGGACTAGCTTTTTCCTTTACATTTTTCAAAGATTTCTTTTTACAATTTCAAATATAACGAAAAAAGTATTACTCAAATAATGCATATATTTTTTAAATGTGGCGCTCACAATACATTCGGCAATTGATTCGTATTTATATATATCGCACGCTTATATAGATTATATTTGTTTATAACATTAAATAATTCAAAATTTACATTTTAGGCACAAAACGAAAAAAACATTTTACACTTCGGTATTCGACTGTTTATTCAGACTGATGTCACAAAATGTTAATGGCATAGTTATTTTTTTTACCATAGAGTATAAACCACAAAATTTTAATTACTAACTTAGTTAACTCGTTCTACATAGATTTTGGATTCGGTCACTTTAATACTAAACGTTCAATACAATAGTATTTAAAACAAATACTGTTTGAAATATAATATATATATTTTTTATTTTGTGCATATATACATATGCTTGTAAATAAAGAGTGACAAAAATATTTATACATCAACCTAAGTCATACAAACGAATTTATTTATCTATACTAATATTATAAATAGGTAAACTTTGTTTGTAATACAAACGTATGTAAGGGAGAATCTTTAAAAAATACTGATCCGATTAAAAAAATATATTTTTGGGTTGGACTGCCTGTCTTTTGAGGAATGTTATAGGCTATATTACATCACGCTACGACTAAAAGAGCGAAGCAGTAATCATATATTTATATACTCTAGTTTGACTCGCAGCTTCGCTCGTATTAAGTTTTATTTTTCTACACAAACTTCGGATCACGTTTAATTTGACGTTCATCCCCTTAGGGAATTAATTTTGGAAAATCATTTTTTATCGGATGCCATCGTCATAATTACTATCTATGTGCCAAATTTCATCACCATCGGTTCAGTGGTTTGAGCTGTGTATTGATAAATAAGTCTGTAACGACTTTGATATATATACAAATTATATAAAGCTAAAGGCCTGATCAGTTTATTAAAAAGGTAAGCTATATAACATCACGCTACGAACTCAGACGAGATACACGTAATACCACAGGACTTGTTACTATATAATTATTATGTATTATAAAAACATATGTTATTAACTCGCAGAGTAAAATAATTGTTAGCTGACCTACCTCAATATGAAAAATGTTTTGCTAGCAAAACGATTACATTTATACTATAATATTAAAAAGCTAAAGAGTTTGTTTGTTTGAACGCGCTAATCTCAGGAACTACAGGTTCGAATTGAAATATTCCTTTTGTGTTAGATAGTTTATTTATTGATGAAGGCTATAGGCTGCATTACATCACGCTACGACTCATAGGAGCGAAGCAGTTACCATAAACGCAAGTGATACCGCAAGGGACAGCTAGTATTATCATATATATATATTCATATAACATTCCGATGTCCGTGTTTGTGTCACTGAACACGTTAACAGTTAGGCTAATTTTGATGAAATTTTGTTTGAGTGCGTCTCTAGATGGTTTAAAGTCACACTTGTTTCCGGTAGATGGCGCTGTATTGGGCATGATGACATAACAGATCCGTTAGTCTCTGTATAAACAGGCAAAGACAAGTTATGTTTTTGACGTATGTATCTGTGTTCTGATGCGGTTTTTTTTTTTAATTTATAAATATCTGATCAAACGTTTCAAGGTTATCAGCTCTTTTATGGTTATTATAAGAATCTAAGCAAGTTCTAATGGTGTAATCGACTCGAATTTTACTGTTACGAATGATATTAAAAGAACATAGTTACGTAACCTTGACCTGATGCTGCACCATCTGCAATCAGCAGGACACAACTCTACACCAACTCACAGCAAAAGTATTTTGTTGGGGTTCGTTGAAATGGTCTCAATGAATAGATTTTAGATTTTTAATTTTATAGTATTTACATAATTATGTTATATTAAAGAATGTATTATGTATATTTGTAACTATTTCATGCTAAAATGACTGAACAGATTTTGATAAATATGTACTGTATTATAGCTTCTACATTATAATAATAAATATTTAGCCTATTTTGTGCCAAACACTACAAAATATAAATTCTATGTCCCATTTAGTTGTAAAATAGTTTTTTGAGCATTCAAACATAACGGGTAAATATGTACCAATATACTGTCCTAAGTAGGTATATATGTAACTTATAATCTATATGGAGGTCAATTTTGTTTGTATGTAAGAGGTAATCTTCGAAATTAGTTATTTTATTTGAAAAAATATTTTTGTGTCTGTTTGTCGAGGTTATAGGCTATATTACGTCACGCTACGTTACATGGGAGCGGAGCAGTGGCCATGAACGTCAAACAATCTGGTAAGAATCTTTTAGTAATCTAGTACAATTCATAAAATCTCGTATTCTGCATTTGAATTGGGTTATTTTTTTAAAGATAAGTAATACCCCTAACTTAGTAACAAAAAAATAAAAAAGTTGGGATCGTTGGTTATAAGTTTGACGTGAGTATCTGTGTGTCTGTGGCATCGTAGCTTCGTAACGAATGGACCAATTTTGATGCAGTTTTTTCTTTGAAAGCTGACTTAATCGAGTTCTTAGTTATAATTTATAAAATTTCAGATCGGACGTGTCAAGGTTATCATCTCTTTTCTAGTTGTTGAAAGGATCTGAGCGACTTCCACTGGTCTGATCGATTCGGAATTTGCTACATGATGAATGATATTAAAATCACTTAGTTGCATAACCTTAATCTGCAATCAGCAGGACACAACTCCTCACTTACAGCAGAAGCATCGTGTTGGGGCTCGTTGAAATGGTCTCAATGAATAGTGTTGTTTTTTTTTTAATTTTAGATTATGTTTAAAAGGTAGGTAAATGTATTTTGGTATTTAAATGTAAATAAATTTTATTTATTTTAATTAGAAGTGTGTCATTCAAGTAAACGAAATTACCTACTTTTGAAATTGGTTCCTTTTTAACCCCCAATTCAAAGAGTGGTGTTATAAGTTTCGCTCCTATGTGCGTCTGTGGCACCGTAGCTCTTTAACGGGAGAACCGATTTGGATGCGGTTTTTTTTATTTGAAAAGCCTTTCTAGCGATGGTTCTTAGACATGTTCTACCAAAATTTTCTATTCCATTACCATTTCCGCATCATGAGCTCTTTTAGCTACCTTTTAATGGTTATTGTGTTTGGGTTTTTTTTAGACAATTAGACATGTTAAAATCTTGTTAGGTTAATAATGACTTCAATGTTTTTTATTTAATTTTATTTTCAGACGAAGGTCCAGACGGGGGTAGTTGTATTATATATTTTATATATGATAAACTAACATTGCTCAGGTGTAAGTTTACTCACTTTTTATTACAAATGCTTTTCAGACCAACTATTGAATTTTTGAGAATTTTCAAACACTTTCTTTCACACAAACCTTGTCTTGACAATTACAAGCACAACGAAAGAGTATTAGCGAATCGGTGCAGCCGCTCTGAACGCGAACATACATTAGACAATCGATTTTTATTTATATATATATATATATATATATATATATATATATATTTGAGTCTGTTACATTATGTAAAGGTTAAAATTATGAAACGATTTTGATAAAATTAAATACATAGTTTTGAATACTGGAAAACGATGTAAATTTTTTAAATATATATTTATCCTTAAAGGGATAATATAGGAACTTCAATAAACCCAATTAATCGCGGTTTTACTCGCGTTTATGATTACTACTGAGTTGTAGCGTGATGTAATATAGCCTATAACCATCTTTAATAAACATGGTATTTAGAACAGAAATATTTTTGAAATAGGATCTGTAGTTTCAGAAATTAACCTCTACGTACGAACTTAAAAGTCAAAATCACGACTAAATATTAGAACATATGTTACTAAATATTATTATATAGGTACTTTTTATGATTTCTTTCATGAAATATGTTAAAAAAAGTAGATTAATATAGATTTTTAATACATAAGTAAATTTTTTGGTGGTTGCTTGAAAAAATCATAATAGAATAAGCTTTAAATATTGGGTATTCATGTTTTTATACAAAAATTATTAATATTTAATTAATTTACAATACATTGGTAACGTTTTATTGTAACATACGATTTTCACGAAATTTTAACGAAACTTTTCCATTCAAACTGATGTTTCTTTAAGAAATTAAGCCAAAAAATTGTTTCAAGCTTAATTTTTTATATAAAAATGTACAAATCAAAAGATTATGTAAGATTCTACGGAATCGAACGAAATTTCTACAAACAATTTCAGACAAAAACGGTTTTTAAAGTATTTTTTTCTACACATAGACATAATTAACCACGCCACATAAGATTTATGTCATAAATAACGTAATATTAATAAACTTACCCGCAAAAATCGAAATATCTTCAAAGAACCACGTTTCTTTTAACCAAAAAGTCCACTAACCATAGAAATACACCTAAAAACTCAGAAATACTCATATTTAATACAATTCAACTCACCGTACTAATACAAAACACTCACTTTAGTTTTTTTTTAATTCAACAAAATTCGTCACTAAAGAAAGTCGAGAAGGACAAAGTATTTAACTAAAAAAAAAAAACAGCTCTAGTTCAAAGCCCGGCGAGCGAGACGGCTGTCTTTACCGGCGTTCGGCCTCAAATTAAAGAGTTCATTGCACCTCCTTACGTGGGCGCGGGCGACGCGTATATCCGTCTCGCTCGCACTCGTACAATTGACGCGCGTGCGAGCGAGAAGCACGCGGTCCACTTTTTGCTCCGAACTTGAATTTCGATCAATATAGCGCGACGCACGCGGTCTTGGTACTTGAGGTTTTTTTTTCGGTGGATAAAATTTTTGCCCTTGTTTAATATTGGTGGTTATTTCTTAGTAAGTATGGTGGTTGGTGATAAGAATTATGAAAGTGACTTTTTTCGACGCTTCTTGCGTCGAATAAATCAATACCTTACGTTTTTAGGTCATTAGGTTAAGCTATTTTGAGAGTTGTCGAGTCATTATGAATTTCATGTTTCATATAATTCTGGTTCTTAAAATAATCGCAATGATCACAGTGTCTTTTTACACTATCATTAAAAGGAATACCAATTAAAGGTAGCATTATCAATCTTGTTACCAATTTAGTTTTTTTCTTTAATGTTTGAGTAAGTAAAAAAGAAAATATATTTTTCTCTTAAATATAGTTTACATAGATTCAAAATACATATATGTAAATCGACGGTACAAAAACGATTTAAATGCCTTGAATATAGTGTATTTCGATTTTAATTTTGAATAATTATTATTTGTATTTTACAATAATGAATGTGCAATGAAAAACAACACATTTACTTTAACCTTGCCACATAATTATGTACAACGTTGAAACATTCGAAGTATGCAACGCCGCATGCACTAGACCGTCGCAACGCTGCTTAGTAACAGCCGTCTATTTATGGAAACCTATTTATAGCACAGAATCATTCAATTAGAGGTCTAGACGTACGGTCGGACACGAAGATTGTACACTAATATATAGCTCTTATTCACTACATCTTAAGGGTTAAATCATCTCGCGTTGTTCATTGTACGCGAGCTCAAACGCAAAACGTAACTGGCTTAAATATGGTAATGTTTTACGATAAGCTTTTTGCTCCAGGCGCTTCTCGGTATAGACAAGATTCTTCGGAGAAATGAGGGATCCCTTTTCATTTAGAGGAAAACTGTACACTCGAATTAGTTTAGTATATTTAATTTTTTATGTAATATTAATTTTCGTTCACGGCTTTGCTTGCGTTCATGTAGGTTTGATTACGTAAAATACGTATATATAAGTATGTATATATACGTAAAATGTACCTTATGATTATGTAGAATAGTGTACCTTTCAAACAGTATCATAATTTTTAATATAGGATCATTGGTTCCGTATTTTACTTCGCACATACAAAATTCGCTCTTTATTTTATTATATAAGTATAAATTTTATTGTTAAATTTTATTTGTAAGTAAGAAAGTTTTATTGTCACGTAGATAATCATATGCGGTGCTATTAATAGACTAAGCATTGTCTGTCTGTGTTAACTGTTGTGAAGAGGTTTACCTAGCGTTGCATGCATAAATTTAGCATCGGGAATATGCTAATAGCGTTTCACAGATACGCCGTATCTCGAAGATTCTTCGCTCATCACTATTCCTTAGAGTTGGAATTAAGAAAAGAAATCTTCTGTGGACTGAAACAGGTATTTTTAAATATGATCAAGGCTGAACCATTGTGTTCGCATGATATTAACGACTGGACAGACAGGGGCGTCTAAATGCCAAGTACATATACATTTATTATTACGGCCGTTGTAATAAAATCTTGTCTCGGTTAAGTATTTGAATGGTACAGTAAGAAACATTGGGTTTATCTTTGTTAATATATTGTCGGTTTAAATGGTTTTCTTTGAATTTTATATTGATTATATATGTTTTTGATATCATTTTTATATTATATTTATTCGATTTTTAAGTTTATTATACATAAATGGCTGCATTGGGTTGAATTTATTAAACACGAGTTTCGTTCGCAATATCATGGGAGAAAACGTGACGCATGTATTGAAACAGGATATAAACTATTCGTCTAATATTTCACTTAAATCCATCTTAATAAACATCGTAACGAAGTAACAAACATACATTTTTACTTATTATATTATATTCCTTTGGTGAAAAAATGAAAAAGTATCATTCTTGTCATTTCATTTGATTGATAAATTTTATAGTATTTGTTATTTGAGTTTGATATACATATATATAAAACAGTTTTGTATATTAAAATATAAAATGGTAATATTTATTTTAAAATATTTCCTTTTTTTATGCAATTTATTCATCTAGAACTGTACTGCAACATGTACTTATTGATAATTTAGCTTTTTAAAGCTGAGCTCATTATTTTAGATAGTAAATGTATTTGTACATGCACTCAATATATTTCATGTTGAACTGGACTGCAGAATGTACTTAAGTGTCGTCATCGCGTATCTTAATTACTCAGAGCTAATAATACTCAACCTCATTGAGATAAACAAAGTAATAAATATAGATGAAAGTTCGTAACGTAAAAAGAAAATTGTATTTACGAAATTTCGTTTTATAACAATAAAAAGTTTAAATCTAAAAGCGTTTTATTTCAAAGGAAACTATTTCGTACTTATCGATTCTTGTGCAATCAAAATCTATACTAATATTAAAAAACTGAAGAGTATGTTTGTTTGTTTGAAAGCTCTATTCTGTTCTGTTGTTTTTATTTAATTACATTTCTTCAATAAAAAACCTAAAGATATATTTATACCTTAATCAACTTCCAACAAATTCATCGTAAAACCTAACACAAGTACCAAGCTGCCATAACTTTCTCTATAAAACGCAGACTTCACCAACATTACCGACAGTCAACGACATCGAGGAATTAAACGTACTAATTTATATTTATTAAATGATAAAGTATCAAGACGCATCCGCACAGTACGCCCGCACCTCCGAGTAGGCGGGAGGCGGCGCGTTCGAGCGAGAAGGGTATAGTTCATCTCTGTTCAGATATAACGGTGCGTTCGCGCCGGTCGACCTCAGCGTTTAAAAACTTTTCTCCGTTCCGAATTCGAATTTCGAACGAAATTATTACTTTTTTCGAATTTCGCGAGAATGTTTTGTGTGTGATGGTTTTGAATGCGGATTTCGATTTTCGAATCGTTGCTCGTTGAGTTTTTGTTATGGAACGATGAATGACGATTTTTATTTTTTTTTTACTTACTATTTTTGAATTGTTCTATTTTTAAACGAACATGAAAAAACATTTTTTTTATTTTTATAAAATAAGTAATGAACCGTCTAGTTTTGAATACTGTTTTAGGAAATATATTTTTAAACCAACATAAAAATAACTTTATTTTATATTCGTTTGATTTTTTATGAATTTGATTACCTAACGTGGGAAGGGATCTTTATAAAGACTTATTCGGAATATATTTTTTCATGAACAAATTAGATTGATTTATTTTGATTTGAAGGATTCTATTTATAAACGAACTTACTTTTTTAATATCTATTATTGTTAATAAACACATTTTGAAAATGGAAGGATATAAGTATTACTAATTAAAAAGTAGAATGCTTATATACCTTAAATAATATATTATATTAAAAATACTAAATGTATTAATCTATAGAAATAAAAAGAAAAATTTCACCTCTAAGGTGATAACCACACTAGTAAGTTTTACTCTCGTAATTTATATAAAACTCTGTGACCTGGTAACAGTTCCCTTATAAGTAATCTTATGAAAGCTGTGAATGTCAAAAAGAAGGCATTTTGCAGTAAATTCTTTTAGGTGCAAAGCAATGACAACAACTTAATAGTTTCTAGTAACTTAATTAAGACTTAAAAAAATCAACCGACTTCCAAATAAAAGTACGCAACTCCCTTTACGAGGACCACACAGCAGTTATTTCGAATTTAATACCAAAGTACTGAACCCGTTTTGATAAAAATTCTATGACATCAATATGAAAGTATACCCTTAAAAAAAAGAATTTTCAAAATAGGTTAAGAAATGACGGAGTTCTGAGGTAACTAATTGAAAAAGCGATTTGTGAACTTCCTTGATTTGGAAGGCGGTTAAAAAATTTTACTAAATTGGTTCAAAAGTTTAGGCGTAAAAATGTAACAAACAAAAGAACATAGACACAGTTATGTACCTTCATATTTACTATCTTAAAGCTTATATATGTTTTTAGTCCTTGTATAATGTTTTTATATAATAATGTATTTAAAAAGTTTTATTTTAAACAGTAAGCTCAATATTTTTGTTACATATGTAGATACATATATATATATATATATATATATATATATATATATATATATATATATATATATATATATGAAGATTCTACACATACCTAACATATGTAAATAATAATAATATTTGTTCCCTTTTTACTTTACTACAAGATTTTCTAAACTACTTTGAAGTCCCTAATTTTGAAACAATTTCAACAAAGCTTTGCACAATTTTAAGGATTAAAATTTATTTTAAATGTAAACACAGTTAAGATTCATAGAAAGTAACTGAGAAATTAATACATTACATAATGCGTCAATTACACTTGTAAGCTTGCTGTCAGACTTTCATAAAGATTCCCATAAGTTATTTCTCATTGCTTTACACCTGAAAGAGTTTACTGTCAGTGCCTTATTTTTGATACAGCTTTCGTTACTACGACGTATCTGTTGCTAGGTTACAGAATTGTTTGATATAGCTCTCGAGGGTAAAACTGACAAATGTAATTCTCGCCTTACAAATAGACAGGACAAAATTTTTAACATTATTAACGAAATGCTTCTTTCACTCCATTAGTTATATGTGTATTGATATTTGATATAAAGACAGACACGTTAGCGCAGTGGTCACTGCAACCGACTGTAGCGCTAACAGTCGCGGGTTTGATCCCCGCTCACAGCAAATGTCTATAGTGGCCATACGTATGTTTGTCGTGGTCTGGGTGATTGTGTTAGTGTTGAGTGTTTCCGGACCCCCGACACAAGGACACAAGATCTTAATGGGGGCCGTTGAGTGTGATCCGTTTATTTATTTATTAAAAAAAGATATCTTTTTTAACGACACCTGGATATTATAATTATTCCTGGGACCAAAAATATATAATTTAGGTAAAATATGCTATTACGTGTACTTTATAAATTCCATGGGATTAATCTCAAAGTATTATGTATGCTTTCAAATAATAATATAAAATTAGAATTAAAAAAAAATTATAATTTAGACAATTTCAACGAGCCCCAACTCGATATCTCAGCTGTTGGTGAGGAGTTGAGCCCTGATTGATGATGATGCAACATCAGGTCAAGGTTACCCAACAATGGTGTAGTAAATTTTGAATCGTCTACTTCAGAGCTCAGACCCTTTCGACAATTAGAAAAGAGCTTCAAACGTCAGAACAGAATATTATTAATTATAGCTAAGTACCACCTCGGATATATTAGCTTTCATATTAAAAATCGCATCAAAATTGGTCAATTCGTTATGCAGGTACGATGCTAGACAGACTAATTAAACGTTGATAAGCAATACTGTGTCAAGCCACACGGACTTCATTTTGAGAAAATGGCGTCTAAAGATGTTAAACCGATTCTTAATAAATTTGTTTGAAGAATTGTATATCCATCTTTTATTTTATTCTTTGATAAAAGGTATAATGAATTTAAATCTGACTGATACATTTAATATATTATCTAATAAAAAGTTATTTATATATTTGAGATTATTGTAACAATTGCAAAAATGGAAAGCATTTGAAATTCAAACCAATTCCTCAAATTAACGCGGGTGGAGCCGCGGGGCACAGCTAGTAATTGATATAAAACAACTCTGTAACCTGGTAACAGTAACCTAGGTAACCTTAGCGAGTTGCGTCAACAAATAAGTCGCTGTAGTAAGTACTTAAGTATATTATTTTAGGTGTCATTACAATGATAAGCAATTTATGTAAATTTTATTTTTAACTTAACTTACTTTTGTACTTATTTGTACTTGTAAGTTTTACTTACGGACTTACGTAAGACATAATTTATACTTAATTATGTATTCCACGGACTCCCGTGTAATCTTTCATTCCTTATTTTACATCCTTAGAGGTGAGTTTAACATTTGAAAAGTAAGAAACTCGAAATTTGACTCTATATCCGTTTAGAAATAAATGCACTGTTATTTTCAAAAATTTACTCCTAAGGCGAGACTTACACTTGTAAGTATAGCACACACTTTAATAAGATTTACAAAAATTGCTTGTCATGGCTTTCGGCTCAACGACTTCAAAAAGGTTTTCAAAGTGTATGTTCTTTCAAAATTTATATTATATAAATTAGTTTAATAACTTACAACTCCGTCATTTCATAACCGATTTTGAAAATTTTTATTTTATTCGAATATACCTTCAGATGGGTCCCAAGGATATTTTATCAAAATCGGTTCAGTCGTTTTATTTTTAAATTAAATTTAATGAAATTAGTATATAACGAAGCATTTTTTAGTATTTATTATATTTTAGATTATACTAGCTCTCAATAAAATTTATATATAATAGTGCTGTAAATACAATTTTTAAAAAGAGTAGCCTTACTCGTTATAACAATCACTATCTGCTAGTGAAAGTCACGTCAAAATCGGCCTAGCCGTTTCAAAAATTTGCCGGAACAAACGGGCGTACAGACACAAAAATTTTGACAATTGTGTTTTTGATGTAAGTTCCGTATATATGTTCTTTAATATGAATTTAGTTAAAAGCTGTTAATTTGATGTTACAAACGAACACTTCCATTTTATTTATTCGTATAGATATTTTGATTCATCTTGTGTTGTAAAACAAAGTTGCGAAAATAACTTAAAGCATAAGTTCGTTGCCCTCCCGAAGCATTAGCTTAGGTCCTTGAACTGACCCTCTTTTTGAGCTTTTTGTAACTTACGAGCTTTTTATTTGGACTTGTTAACTGGCTTTTAGGACTTGTTTTTATTTTTTAGGTTTTTTTTTACGATTTTTTCGCCTTAAGCTTAGTTTGAAATACGGTAGCTAGTGACGGCATTAGAATATCTTACTAATATTATAAATGGACGGTGATAAGCAATACTATGTCAAGCCACATGGACTTCATTTTGAGAAAATGGCTTCTAAAGATGTCAAAGCTATTCATAATTAATTTTCTTGAAGACGTATATTTCTTTTCTATTCTATTTTGATAAAAGACATAATTAATAACAAGCAAATAGATATAATTAAATTTTTTACATAATAATACATTTAAAAAATATATAAGACAATCTATATCATCTATATCGCTTATTATTATGTTACTTTTAATTTATAATACTAATAATAAAATATAACATTTTATTAACCTAAAGTCAATTAATACAAAAATAAATAAATAAATAAAAAACAATAATTACAGAAGATTGTAGACCTCATCTGACTGCATCTGTGTAAAGTTTCCAAAATACTGGCAGCATTACCCCGTTGAATTGCCAAGCTGGTCCTTTGACCGAGGTAGCTGCCAGCTCTCGGGTCACCGGTTGTATGAATTGTAAATTTTGAAACGCATTTGAAATTCGAAATATTAAATTAAGTACCTTTTTCCGTACTCATTTCATCTAGATGTGTATTTTTTTTAATAATTACGTGACGCATTATCAGAATAAGGTCATATCTCTGAAATCGATTTGTGGGTTGCCACATTATTGCGTATCAGCATCCAAATGTGAAAGTAACTCTGTCTGTCTGTCTCTTATGTTTACACTACTTAACAAATTTTGGTGAATTTTGATACAGTAATACTAGATGTCCTTTACACAAACACTATCTCCAAAACGGATTTAATAAAATCTACATTCTAACTTATGTATAGATACTAAAATTGGACGCTGATAAGCAATAATATGTCAACCCACAAAAAATCAAATTCGGAGATATTGGTGTATTTTGATACTGCATCACCTATTTAGCAATATTAAAAAAAAATTAAGTCATATAAACTAAATAAGCACGGAAAAAAGTTTCTTAACTAATTGTTTCGAATATCAAGTTCGTTTCATATATGCTATTTATACAATAATCTCAAATATTTGAAGAACTTTTTGTTAGACAATATATTAAATATATCAATCTACTTTTAATTCATTACACCTTTTATCAAAAAATAAAAGTAATGATGGATATATATTTCTTCAAACATATTTAATAAGAATAGCTTTGACATGTTTAGACGCCATTTTCTCAAAATAAAGTCCGTGTGGCTTGACACAGTATTGCTTATCAGCGTCCAATTATAAAGAGGTAACATTTGTTTGTAAGTTTATATGTAGAGGGCAAATAAAAAACTAACTGAGCTCCAATGAGTCTAGCATGATGAAATATAGCCTATAATCGTTCTCAATGAACGATCTATTCAAAGCAAAAAAAAATTCAAATCGGTAGTGTCAAGTATTACCCCATACATATAAATTTACAATTAAGCTATTTGAAGACAAGAATTACATTTTTAAGTATTGAGAGATATAAATCACCTCTGTAACTTAACAACAGATACGGTAATATATTTTTAATACTATAAATCGACTGCAAAATCGAATTTAATAGGTATAAAATTTACTAACTAATTCAATTCAATTCTTTGGTTAATGGCTTCTAGTTGTGCCAATTCGACACATGTTATTTCGCCAATGTCACGTGGGATGGAGAAGACACGATGGAGATTGATCGGTGGGATTTACTAACTCAAAAGCCAAAAAAATATTTTCATCAACATTTTGAAGTCGGTGCCAAGTAAAATCTTTTATGAGTACCAACATCAGGAACGCATCCATAAAAAAAGTCCGACGAATTGAGAACCTCCTTTTTGTTGGAAGTCGGTTAAAAAAGAATCCATTGACAGTAAATTGCAATGGCAAACAACTTATGTGAATAGTAATGAAACTCTGAGATCAAAACTTATAAGTGTAATACTCGCTTATATTAATATATACATAAATAATTTTTAATAAAGACACTTACTAAATAAACTAATTATCTGATATTTTAGCGTAGACGGACAAAAAATAACATAAAACCGGATTCTTATCCGGTAATAACCGTATAAAACACCAGACACAATGAAATTACGAAATTAAATTGTATCCAGCTTCTGTGAGTAGTTCTTATTAGAAATATTTATTTAGAAATGTCATCCCATGGAATTCTATACCGACGGAAATCCGCCCAAATCTGACGAAATCCGTTCAGACGTTAAATTACAATAACACTTGCGGTACAAGTAGGTACAGCACAACTAAATACTAACTCCTGCCGGCGGTTTTAGCTGACTCTCAAAAAAGGAGGAGGCACTTCGTCTGGGACTTTATGTGTGTTCTCCGATTACTCAGTAACGGCTTGATCGATTTGGATAATTGTTTTGTTTGGGCAAAACGGGTAATTGCACCCCCTGGTTTATAACCGAAATTAAACTCGTCGTAGTATCTACTACCAACCCCCTCCCCGTGACTCGTATTGGTATTCATCATCACACAAAATTTGCTCCCACCCTGAACAAAATCCTGGATGAATCCGCGCCTGGTCGCTGTGGTCATTGTGACTGGAGCGCTTGCAGTCGCTGGTTCAATCCCCGTTCGCGGCTAACTGTATTGGCCATAAGAGTGTTTGTAGTAAGTAAGAAAATTATAGTTTTTCCCGACTAACCGACTTCAATAAAGTAGGATTCGTTGTGTGTGTGTTTTTTTTTAAATATTTCGTATTTTAGCACTTCGTCATTACTTAACCGATTTTGAATTTTTTATTTGAAAGGGTATACTTTTACATTGGTCCCATAGAATTTTCTTAATTATTTCTAAACAGCGATTCCTATCTTCATCTTAAAGAAACCATTGACTCGTTAGCTTTACTTTTCAGTACTTAAGAAGCCAATTAAAACAAAAATACTTTAATGGCATACCCAATTAAAGTAACCAAGTGGAAATTAAATACCAGTAAAGCCAAGTAAGCCGATTCTGCGCTAGACGGTCTAGAATGAATTTATTGACTTCCAGACAAATAATTTCTGAAGTTAATTTCATTGAAAAGATTTTTGAATCGACTTTTAAAATGGGATAGGTTTTCAATTTATTCGTAGTGTGTTCTTTTTAGAATTTTGTCATTTCTAAAACGATTTTGATAATGTTTTAGGATATCATTTCAGGTTACAATACTTTCAATCGACTTTAGGAAGGAGGTTTATTATGAATTCGTAATGTTCTTTTTTATTGTTTATTACGTAAGAACTCTATTCTTAAAATAATTTACAAAGTGGGTTCAGAAACCGATAATAATTAGCCGTTAATAATTGACTAGAATTGAAATTTAAAAAAAAACCACGACAATCTATTCGTTGATACGATTTCAACGAGCACGAACACGATAATTCTGCTGTAATTTAATGAGGAGTTGTATATCCTGATCCTGGCTGCATCAGACCAAGAATTCCATAATTTTGTAAAGTTATGTTGCATGCACAGGTGTTTAAAATTTTAGGTACACACATACGTTCGAAAGTAAATCAAATACTTATTGTGCATCTAAGATTCCTACTGCAGCTAAGAAGAAAAGAGCTCATGATATTTAAATGGCTGGAGCGATTTTTTTATCATATTAATATATCTAAGAACCATTGCTAGAAAACCTTCATTTAAATAAAAAAAAAACCGCATCCAAATCGGTTTATCCGTTAAGGAGGTACGGTGCAACAGACAGACACACATAGCGATCAAACTTATAACACCCCTCTTTTTGCGTTGGGGGTAAATTAGCGCATAAATGGGTACGTTATGTGATCACCACCACTCATGAACATTTGGAACACCAGAGGAGCAAGAATGCGTTACCAGCTTAAAAAGGAAGAAGGGAATAGTTTCAATCAAAGATTCCAACTCGAATTGTAGTCATTAGGATACAGATAGACTACCTTAATTTATCCCCACCAGCGCCGGGGCAGAATAAATAGGGTGCGCCCTCGGGTCGTGAGTGCGTGAGATGGCGGTCCCACGCATCCAAAATGGTCGCGAGGAGGGCAAGACCAAAGTTCGCCCTCTTGAGAGGAGCTCCGCCAGCTACGAGCGGAGCGTCGCACGGGAGGGGCAGGATGCGCGTGCGCAGGCGATCCCGAAGCCTCTCCATTACCATGCTGAGGAAGGCCATTGCAGGGGTTTTAGTGGGTATAAATCTCCACATAATCCGAATCGAGTATCTTTTCGAAGATTGGCGAAACAAAACAAAAAGACTACCTTAATTAAAGAATGATCACTCGTATGCATTACTAAATCCCCTGCAGGTCACACATGTATACTGATAAGATTATCTTATCGCTAGCTTCAGTAATCGTATGTAATTTAACGTTTATTTAATAAAATCGTCGTAAAAAAGCCGAAATAATTACATAACCTTGCCCATAGTTATGGGGCTTAAAACTAAGTGATCACTTACTGTCATACTACAAAAGACGCATTAAAATCATGTTGAACAGGTGTCTAGCTAAAGAGTGTTTAAAAATTAAACATTGCTTAAAATATTATATAAGTTGCTTAACAGCAACTAAAGTAATAAAAAAACTTATTGATAAAATGTTATACGTTACATTTCACAGCTAAGAATAGGTTTTAAACATCTATTAAACTCACCTAAACGTTTATTAATCTAAAGCATGTTTAACTCAAAACTTGTGATTTTTTTAACCAGGTGTTTAACGTCTGTTTAAATCTTTTGTAGTAAGACAGTTAGTGTCTTGTGTCCCGCCTGGTGTCTGGTATTTTTATTTTAAAAAAGCATGGATAAGTATGACATGTGTGAAATTATGGCATAACTAATAATAATAGCCAGAATAACTTGTAGCTTGCATGCCATATACATGGCATACATTTTCGTGCAATGCCATTGATTTTGACATGTCAAAATCGGAGATAGATAAAACAAAATGGCGTTATTGGTAACGGATTAATGATAATCTTACTATTTCGCCTGTCTTCAAAATGTACCTAAGTTTGTAATCTCAACCGCATCGAACATTCTCCTTCGGGTCTTCTCCATCCTACGCGACGTTGGCGAAATAATCCGCGCTAATATGGCCCAACTAAAAGCCATTAAACCTAAGAATTAAAAATATGGCATGTTTTAACGCAGCTACCATTTGCTAGAAAAACTATTTATTACGTTTTTATTTTATTATTATTATTTTAATATTTCGATAGTTTTAAGTTTTATTTTAACGAATGTGAGTATATATTTACATTAAATAATCTGTGACGTGAAGTTTTTTTAGATGTAATTTGATTTGGATTAGTAAATTGGATAAAAATAAATAAAACTAGATTTATAATTAATACTTTCAATTAATTATAAAATTGTGTCTGTTTTAGTAAATAGAAATATTCTTACGGAGACAAAGTACTAATGGTTATACTTGACTTTGCCGATAACAACAAGTAACGAATCACTCGGTATATTGGACTTTGTAACAGCACATGTTCCAACTCCTAACATTACACATTACATCTTACATTAGTTCACTGTATATGCCAATAGATGGCGTTAGTTGTATTCTAAATCGCGCTAACGTTGTAACATTGTAAATTGCATAAATATCCGAGACTAAAATTGCATTGTATCGAGCCGTAGGGACATTTATAGTGGCATAAAAAATACTGCTTCCACCTTGTTGGGACATTATTATGAAAGCTACCAAGGAATATCATTCTTCTAAGTACGATTTCCGTTGGCTACTTCCACCTTGTTGGGATACCTCGCTGGCGTCGTAGTTAGAGGCCTAGTCGTTCAATTAAACTTCATGTCAAGACACTCTATTACAACTTAAAATATAAATGATAAAAGATGATAGAAGTATTAAAGATTTGATTTGAAGTTATCCATTAATCAGGCCTAAATAACCCCCACTGTTCTGGGAAAAATTCAACAAATATCGCAAAGGGAATACGGAGGAAATTTTCGTTATTTATCAGAATTCAATGCGATTATACCTGTTTTTAAAGAAAAGTATTAAGGGGTAGCACAAAACCTCACCACGAACACCATAGGAAGGGGGGTTCAAAAAAGTTAAAAAAAAATCGCGTGATTAATGTACAGTCAAGGTTTCCAGTCCCTGGTTTTCTTCACAGTGGTATGCCATTTAATTGTATTTTAACTTGCTAACCTATATTAATGGCATCTGGCTTAAAAAGGCTAAACAATACAAATTATTACGGTATTTATTCTTTATGTCAAGGTCTGTTTACGTCTTCCAGGGAGACCGGGTTGGAACAGGTTTCAACTGGTTGTCCACCTGGCCTTTATAATTTAAACTACTTATAGGTATGCATGCTGATAAGCCATAGTGTGTCAACCCATAAACAGTCGAATTAGGAGATATTGATGTATTCTGATAATACATTTTGTATTTAACATTATTCAAATTTTTTTCAGGTCATTTAAACTAAAATACGGAAAAAGTTTCTTAATCTAATGTTTAGAATATTGAAGTGTGTTCCATATTTTGGATTATGCAATAATCTTATATATTTGAAAAACTTATTATAAGATAAAAATATTTACTACACCAATCTGCTTTTAATTTATTATGGCTTTTATCAAAATAGGAAAGAAAAGATGGATATATACTTCTTCAAACAGATCTATTAAGAATATGTTTGACATCTTTAGACGCTATTTTCAAAATAAAGTCCTTGTGGCTTGACATAGTATTGCTTATCCTCGTTCGTATGTTGTAACCCATAAAGCTCAAAATATTCTTTATTCAAATGGGCTTTTATAAGCTTTATCGAATCTTCAATTTCCAAGTTTGTCATGTCAGTTCCATGAGAAATTAACACCGGCTAGGAATGTGGATTATCTTTATTAATCAATTAACTTTTTTATGTTATGTTTCATAGTTTAACATTATTTAATTAATTTATAATAATATTATGGATTCTAAAATGACTGAAGCATTTTAATGAACTTTATAGGCATCTTTAGATAAAACAATTTTATTTTGATTTTTTTATTTTATAGCAAGCTTAGATTGATAGTTTCTTAATAAAATCAAAATTACATCTTTTTTTTTTGTTACACAATAATTTCTTCTAACAATAGAAAAAAGTATATATACACCACTATACAATAAACAAAAAAACACAATGCAACATCAAAAAACCATAAAAAAAAACTTACCAACCAAACCACCCACGCCATCTAGGTTTATTTAATCTGTAAACAAAAATAAAACGATTAATTTATTTCTCAGCTCGTATCGAACATAGACAGACAGACACATAACTCTATATATAAAACATAAAAATAGACGAGGTCTTCCCCGCCCTACGGAGTTAGAATAAAAAAATAGGACAAGGGCCGCTTTCTCGCTCCCACGTACAGCGCGCTCTGTCTAACTCGTCTAGCACAAGGATACAGATTGGACACAAATCGAGTTTTTTTTTTATTTTTCCCGTGTAGGGCGATGAAGTAGGGTCGGTCATTTGATTAATGGCTGTTCTGTTAATGTGTGTTTGTTCGCTTCTAAATAAAATGCTTTTTTTTTATTTATTTTTTTTTATATTTGTTGATTTGGATCAAATTTTATAGAGTTATATTTCGTGAAAGTACTTTTGCTTAGAAAGTGTATCTACATATACAATATTATACAACAATAGATATGTTAAAAACTAATGGATTTTGGTACCCAGAATGACTTTGGACGATGTTCCTAGCAACCAGTTAGCGACTGAGTATGACAGGAGTATTTTTCGTCTAAGGTAAGGTAAGCAGGTAAGATATCTATAGTTTTTAATTATCATTGTAGGTTAGGGTTGCCAGAAGGCCGGGAAATCAAGGGTTGTCCCGGAATTTTGCATCTTAACCTGTCTCCAGGTATTATATTATACTGTACCGGATTACGAACATCTACTGGTTATTGTTCTTAGAGGGTTTCTTAAATGTCATTGATGTGTCTTAAAAGTGGGTAAAACAGTAAACTTTTTAGTTATTTTTACATATTTTTTAAACTAATTAATGGAATACATGAAATATTCTTCCTGAAACAGATTTAAAGGTGGTTTCTATATAATTATAATTCAATTTCCTCGTTTATTAAATATTTTTTGTCATTTTTCACTAACACACGTATGACCTTTCGAAAAGGACGAATCTGTTGTATTTTTATTTGTTGTATTTTTTTTATTTTGTACAGTAGTATAATTATCCCTGAATTGATGAACTTGTAGATATAGTTAAAAAAAACCTGTCAAGTGCGAGATGTAACCATATACTTTGTGTACTTTTTAATACTTTTGTAAAAGTAATACTTATTAAAAATGAAATAATATGTAAAAATTTGTAAAATCCGGTTTGCACTTGACCAATTTTCATTTTTTGTTGGTATATCGGCAATACACTGAAAATTTCAACTCTTTACTATTAGATACCTACGCTCTTTATATACTACCAGTATTGTTACAGTTCATGAAATACAGCCAGCCCACAGACGGACAGACAGACGATGGAGATTTACTAACGGTACGGAACCCTAAAAGGATTTATAAATTACAAAACTCAAAAATATCATCCCATGTAATTCTATACCGACGGAAATCCGCCCAAATCTGATGAAATCCGTTCAGACGTTACATATTCACATTAACATTTGCGGTTAAAGCACTAACTTCTGCCGACGGTTTTAACCGACATCCAAAAAAGGAGCATGTTCTCAATTCTTCGCGGATTTTTTATATTTACTGATTACTCGAAAACGGCTAGACCATTATGGTTATCTAATTATTTTTTTGTTTTAAAGGTTATCTCTAAATTTCATAGTTTTTTTTTTATCAAAATCGGCTTAGTAGTTTAGTTTTGACGACCGCTCTGGTGTAGTGTAGTACTCTATCACCGACCTTAGTTAGTTCGATCCCCGCTCGGGGCAGATATTTGTAAACACATTTGTTCCTATGTCTGGGTATTTGTCCTTGTCCCCACTGCTTCGAAGAGCACGTAAAGCTGTCCCGGTTGTTATCACAATCACCTGATAATGCTCGTGACTCTTAGTAGGGGGATTATTCTAGTCAAAATGGTTACTGGATTGTCTTCAGGGGTTGCGGAGGTCAGATGGCAGTCGCTCTGTGTAAAAATCAGTAACTCGTCAATATCTGGACTAGAGTAAGCAGACCCTGGTATAACCGGGAAAATGCAAAAAAAAAAATTAATTTTAAATTTTAAATAACTAGAATTAATATGTCATTCATGTAAACGAAATTATATATTTTGCTCGTGAAGAGGTTTTCTCTTTATTTAAAAAGTCTTGTAACGGTAATTTAAGAATGGCAACTATGCGGTTTCTAATTCTTACCAACTTCAAAAAAAGAGAAGAGAATGTGTGCCACATTTGGTGCGTCATTTCTTAATCGATTTTGAAAATTAATTTCTTTAAGACATTTTAAATACCACATACCATCAGAAGAACATAGGGATTATTGTGAATTATTTTTTGGTCCCTTTTTTTTACCTCCAAACCAAAATGAGGAGTATTGTCGAGTGTCTGTGTGTCTGTCTGTGGCATCGTAGCTCCCTAACGAATGGACTAATTTCGATGTGGTTTTTTTTGTTTGAAATCTGTGGTAATAGAAATGGTTCTTAGTTATAATTTACTAACTTCTCTTCAAACGTTTGAAGGTTAACAGCTCTTTTCTATATATTTAAACTATAATATATAATATTAACTGTACTGTGATTTAAAGTGAATAACTATATTATATAAAATGAACTATACTGTGACTTGAGCTATAATAAAAAAACATAGGTTTACGAAATCGGTTATTACATAACGAAGTTATAAAGTAACCAACATTATATAAAAAATCTAAATCAAAGTATACTTTATTTAAGTAAGCTCTCACGAGCACTTTTAAATCGTCAATACATGAAAAAAAATTACATCAATGATGAAGCTACCACCGGTTCGGAACGAAGATTGTATCGAGAAGAACCGGCAAGAAACTCGATAGTTACTCTTTTAAAATACTGTCAATATCACACAGTTTATGATTACAAATTAATTATTTATCCTGTACGAAGTTCAGCATGTACTGAGCCCACGCATCTTTATCCTCAACGTAATCTTGTAGAATAATAAAAAATACATACATTACGAATTAGAACCTCTTTATATGAAGTCCGAATATGTACGCCTTTATCCTTCTTTCAAACCACAACTCAGACGGAATTGCGAGAGAAGTTAATATATTAAATATACCCATGTGTGTATGTGTGTGTTTGTCATATGACGTACGAAACACGCCAGGTGATGTCACGCGGCCTTGGGAACAATCTCGTTACAGAGAAAATATTTCTTCGATCATACACTCAGGTAATTTCTAGATGTTTCACTCAACTTAGAAAGGGAGTAATGTATTATGAGTGTCAATTTGTTATGCTCTGTACCGTGACGAGCGTTATATACCATACTACCAGACAACCGCGGTGTACTCGCGCTTAAAACAGGACTTTCATACGAACTTTTTTTTTTTTAGGGGTCGAATTTTCTTTTCTTTAGGGGTCCCACGTTTTCTTTAGGGGTCGAATTTAGCAAAATCGCGTCTTAGTGAGCAGCTACGTTCTAAAAAGGTCCGATATGAAAAATTTGTAACTCCTAACACTTATACTTTCTGAAATGTCGTGATGAGTGAGTGAGTGATCTTTTGCTTATATGGATGCTGATAAGCAATAATGTGTCAACCCACAAAAAGTCAAATTCTGAGATATTGATGTATTTTGATACTGCATCACCTATTTAACAATATTAAAAAAAAATTGAAGTCATATAAACTCAATAAGTACGGAAAAAAGTTTCTTAATTAATTGGTTGATAAGCAATACTGTGTCAAGCCACACGGACTTCATTTTGAGAAATTGGCGCCTAAAGATGTTAAACCCATTTTTAACAAATTTGTTTGAAGAAGTATATATCCATCTTTTCTTTTATTTTTTGATAAAAGGTATAATGAATTAAATTCAGACTAATATATTTAATATATAATCTAATAAAAACTTTTTCAAATAATTGTGTTTATTGTATAAATTGCAAAATATGAAACGCACTTGAAATTCGTACAAATTAATTAAGAAACTTTTTCCCGTACTTATTTAGTTTAAATGACTTCAATTTTTTTAATAATGTTAAATACGTGATGCAGTATCATAATACATGAATAACTCCGAATTTGACTTTTTGTGGGTTGACACATTATTGCTTAGCAGCATCCAAATGTGAAATTATCTACATATATTAATATTATAAAGATGAAAGACTTGATCGATTGTTTGCATTGATTAGACTCTAAAACTACTTTGAAAAATTAATTCACCATTAGAATCCTATATTATCCCTGATGAACATAGGCTGTAGAATTTTTGTTTTGTTAGATATCTATATCTACCCATGTGAAGCAAGGGCGAGTAGCTAGTATTAAATAATGGCGATTATTATGATATAAAACAACTCAGTTATCTGTATCAATTATCTTGGTAGCCTTACGAAAGCTGTGAACATCAAAAATAAGTCACTGACAGTAAATTCTTTCAGGTGTAAAGCAAACAATTACGTAAATCTTTATGAAAGTCTGAGAGCAAAACTTTGAAGTGTAATTCTCATCTAAATCTGTCAAAGATGTTTAGTGTCAATTTTCATATTAATTTTAACTCAAATATTAGGTATATTTGTAGAGTTAAAAGTAGAGCTTTTAATCTTTTATAAAATGGAAATCCGTTTGATTCGTTAAATCGTCTTCAACCGAATCTAGTAAAGCCGGTCAGAATATAGTATTTCATGAAAAAATTATTAATTTATACGGATTGTAGTTCAGTAGTTCAGTGAGGCGTTATGCTGCGGTCACGCTCGGTGAATATTGTCGAGCAAGTTTTTTTTATTAAAATAAATATTTTGGTGCTAAATATTTTTTAAAAGAAGCCTTTATTAAAATATTTTTCAACGAAGAAAGGGGGCTAATTTTAATAAACTGTCGTTATAAAATATCGTTATTGCATTATGTACACTTTCACAGCCTTTGGAGGCGATTAGTACAATAAAAACTGTCAAAATGTAGGTTTTTATAGCGATAGATTAACATAATCACTCTGCTGGAAGTAAATGAAACTGATCTATTTGTTACAATATACAGTTTTATATGATGTAATATGATGTATATGCGTTGTAATGTAATGAACCAACATGTAAAATTGCAACTCCATGCAAGTCCAACTCCATAAGAGGAAGTGGTTCAAATTTAATTTGCAAGATTTAACCCGAATAAATATTACATATCAAATAAAATTAATAGTTTTTTTAAGTTAAAATTAATAGTTTAATAGATGTTTAAAACCTATTTCAGCTGTCAAATGTAACGTATAACATTTTATCAATAAGTTGTTTTATGAGTTTATTCGCTGTTAAGCAATTTAGATAATATTTTAAGCAATGTTTAATTCTTAAACACGGTTTAGCTAGACACGTGTTCAATATGGTTCTAATGCGTCTTTTGTAGTACGACAGATAATTTTTTGTATTCCGAATTACACACAAATCTGTTAAGTTCGAGTATGAACATTCACAAACATTCGTCATTGATATTTTGTTAAGATTTTTTTACATTTGTAATATGCCTTGCCCCTCGATGTTTCATTCGCTTTCATGGCCACCGTTTCGCTACTGTGAGTCACAGCGTGATGTAATGTACCCTATGAACTTCTTCAAAAAGCGGGCAAAAATAATTATTAAAATCTGATCAGTAGTTTCTGAGATTACTTTTAACATACAAACTTATTAACAAATATATTTTACCCCTTTATAATAATAATATTGAGGGGGGGGGGGGGGATTATATAGCACATTTTGAATATAATTCACGCTAAATAAATAAACAGATAACAAATAAAAAATTCAAGTAAAATGCTAGTAAAAAAGACAAGTTAAAAAAAAAATAATCAAAAGATAAAACTTAAACGTTGGCAGAACTGTCATAGTTAACGGAAATAGTTTGAAGGGCCGATAAAGGGCGGTGCGCGTGCGCAGGCCCAACCTGATTGGCCGGTTTCACCTCGCATCCTGCAGCGGGTCTCCTAGACACATTCTATTGGTCTATTTTTTGATTGGTTAAGTTTTTTTTCCCGATGCATTTTTTGGACTCCGGTTGGATAGTGTTGTAACTTTTTTGTTTGGGTTACCCTGCGTCCTTTGCTCTATGAGTTTTTTTTTTAATTTTTTGCTTTTTGGTATAAGTTTTTATGTAACGATTTTTTGTTTTTTTTTTCCGTCTGTAACTATGTTGGGTTCGTCATTGGTAAGGTTTTATGTTATTTCTATGGTGTTATGTGAAATATGGTAGTTTTTTTTGGTGTTTTAACTGTTGGAACTTTTTTTCACTGTCGAACTAGATTTATGAGTTAGTTTTTTTATTCTATTTATGTTTCGGCGAGTGTAGTTTTGTATAGGTATAATTTAATTTATTTATTTTATGTATTTCACAAACTTTTGTTTAACTAACTTTTAATTAAGTTTAGTTAAAATCTTGCAAAGTATATTATTCTAATTATAGTTTTGATCTCCAAATGTCTTTGAACGTAATCCAGACTTAAAAAAAAGCAGTTTACATAGACAATTAATTCGATTTTAAAACTAAATTACTGAATCGATTTTGATAAAACTTCTATGGGACCAATCTGAAAGAACGGAACTCTGAGGTAACAAACTCTACACTACGAATTGAGGATCTACTTCTTTTTGAAGTCGGTTGACAAAACTATTAGGAAACATTTATTAAATTATTTTTACAAATCATATTACTTACTTAAAACTGCATCGAAATTAATTTTTAATCATTTTTCGTTCTTATGACGAAAATTAAGTAAATACATCATTACTTGCGATTCGATTATTTCGATAAAAATGCTAAACAATGTACGCTCGTCACAATGCATACGATGAAATGGAGCTGATGATGCAACACCAGGAGAACTCCTCAATAATTAATGGCTCAATTAATATTTTTTATAGAAAAATACAGTTCAAAATTTTTATTATGTACTGCACAGTGGTCTAACAAGTCACCTAGTTAACTTATAAACCTTTTGCTTTTGTAAATATATTTTCGGTTTTGCAAATTTATATACAAAAATCTATATTTATCTTAATAATATAAAGCGAAAAATATTTTTGTTTAATTATAATCTCAAGATCGATCGACACAATTTAAAAATTGCATTAGCGACCACGTTTATTGGGGACGATTATAGGCTATATTACATCACGCTATAACCCATAAGAGCGGTCAGTACTACAGCGAATAATATAACCTTTAAATTAACGTTTCACAAATTAATGTTTTTGACTCTACATAGAGCTTTCATATATTATAGAGATAATCTAACAAGTAAGCCTTTTGTATAATTTTTTAATTAGATATATATTTTTATTAATGATATTATATAGCTATAGTATTGGACAATTGGACATTGGACAACGTTGCTTGGCAACCAGCAAGCGACAGAGTATGATAATTAAGAGTATTTTTGTTGACCAGCTCGTCAATTGTCAGAAAATTGACGAGTTTGTTAAAGTTAGAAATGGTTAACGATTTTTAACGTCACATAGTATAAACGTAACATATATAATTAAAAAAATATAATTTAAAATTATACATTATTGATTTAAAATGGTGTCTATAGAAAAATTATGCATACTTTTCGTTCTCCATTAAGGATGCTAATTTTGACTTACGCATTGTTAAACGAGAATCATTTGTAAATTTTACCCTCGTGAGCGATATAAAACTCTGTAACCTAGCAAGAGACACGTCATAAGTAATTACAGAGGCTGTGAATGTCATAAATAAGGCACTGATACTAAATTCTTTCAGGTGTAAAGCAATGAGATATAATCTATATACTAATACATGAATTAAAAACTGTGTATCCCTTAATACTAAAATTCGCGGACGGACGATGAAATTTCGCATATTTATATAGAGGAGCGAGGAATGCTTATATTTTATTATTATGCATAAAAAAGTATATTAAATCAATAAAAAACATTACACACACTATCACGTATTACAGACAGATATATATGGATGCTGATAAGCAATAATGTGTCAACCCACAAAATGTCAAATTCGGAGATATTGATGTATTCTGATAGTGCGTCATCTATTTCACATTATTCAAAAAAATTCAAGTTTTATAAACTGAATGAGTACGGAAAAAAGTTTCTTAATTAATTATTTCGACTTCCGAGTGCGTTCCATATTTTGTAATTTATACAATAATCTCAAATATTTGAATAACTTTTTATTACATGATATATTAAATATATCAATCTGCTTTTAATTAATTATACATTTTATCAAAAAAGAAAAGAAAAGATGGATATACACTTCCTCAAACATATTTGTTAAGAATAGGTTTAACATCTTTAGACGTCATTTTCTCAAAATGAAGTCCGTGTGGCTTGACTTAGTATTGCGGATCAGCTTCCATATACTGTTTTGTTTATTGTTAAAGTATGCGATCAAATTGAGAATAGATTATCAATAAGGTTCTATTAATAATAATGTCCAAACTTATATTTAAAATAATATTGTCGACCATTAAGTACAATTTTTATGAGAGCGAAACTTATCAGTGTAATTTTCGTCTAAAATTTCACCAACATTACCCTCCATCTAGGTAAGTCGGTTAAAATAAAATAAATAAAAGCGTATAACGATGATAATAACAATATAATCGAAGGGCTATAGGTATTATATGTGTACACACAGACATACATGTCATTGACCCAGCATCGGCAGTACAGATATAAAGTGCATTGAACCTGTGACATCTGTTGAGACAAAACGATTTATTATTATTGATTAAATGCATGTTTTGTATAAACTAATATATGGATGCTGATAAGCGATAATGCGTCAACCCACGAAACGTCAAATTCGGATATATTAACGTGTTCTAATGACGCGTCACGTGTTTAACATTTAAAATTTTGCAATATTGAGATTTCGTTGCTATTCTGACATATCAAACTTAGTAATCTAACATTTTAGGGTATAAAATATCCCCTTTAACACTAGAAAGACTGAAACTTAGTATTTGATAGGGTAATATATTCCTATATTATTATAATAATGAAGAAGGGGATAAGAAACTATAATCATCAATGAACGCATTACA
Organism: Hypolimnas misippus; assembly: GCA_037950945.1. Lineage (NCBI taxonomy): Eukaryota > Metazoa > Arthropoda > Insecta > Lepidoptera > Nymphalidae > Hypolimnas > Hypolimnas misippus. Next base: position 3,866,198 of record JBBEEQ010000021.1, read on the forward strand.
AATAGTTACAAAATTCTAAGTAATTGTGTCATTATAGACATATTTTTCGAATTGAAATTAAAAAGCAGTCAAAATGACTTTCTTGGGCAGGACCAAAATTAATGTCGAATACGTCATTTTAAGTATAAAATGATAAAAAATTAGTAAATACATTAACATTAACGTTTTCATTAAGAATTTTCAATTCGAAATTATTACGTAACTATTAAGTAAGTTATTGTATCTTAAAAATCTTCTATATTGAAAAAAAACAATTAAAAAATCAAATACAATAATGTCTTAATTCATTCAAAATACATAATTATTATGTAGAATCTTAAGTTAAGGTTGTTTCCAAAAAAACTTGGCCAGAGCAAATGACATCTTATAAGTTTTGCTCTCCGACCTGCTGTACATATAAAAGAATTTACTGTCTGTGCCTTATTTTTACATGTGTTTTTATTTATAGTCCATTTTTCTTTATTTAGTAACAATACCCCGAACTTTTTATATTTTTAGCCAGATCAAAAAAGAGGTGTGTTATAAATTTGACATATGTATATGTATATCTGTATATTTGTCCGTGGTATCGTTGCTTCCTAACGAGCGGACTGATTTTGACGTGTTTTTGTGTTAAAAAGCTGACATCAGCTGAGATGGTTCTTACCTATAATTTATGAGGATCTGTTTAGGTTTTCAGCTCTTTTACGGTCATTGAAGGGATCTGAGCTATTTCAATTGGTCTGATCAATTCGAAATTAATTATACTGTGACTTCAATGGTACTAAAATAACAGATGCGTAACCTTGACCTGACCCTGCATCATCTGCAATCAGCAGGACACAACTCCTCACTTACAGCAGAAGTATCGTGATGGCGCTCGTTGAAATATCTCAAAGAGTGGATTAACAATTAATTTTTAATTTTAGATAATATTTTCAACAATGATAATTTTAGAATATATTCGTAACAAAGAGTCGGGATGGTCTAGTGGTTAGAACACGTCGATCTCAACTGATGATCGCGGGTTTAAACACTGGCTAGCACCGCTGACTTCAAGTGCTATTATATTTAAATTCATCTCGTGCTCGGTGAAAGAAAACGTCGTGAGGAAACCTGCATGTGCCGAGAGAAATTCTGACACATGTATATCCGCCTGCAGTGGAGCAGCGTGGTGGATTAAGCTCTAAAAACCTTCTCCTTACTAGGATTATTTTTTTACTTTTGTAACAATAAAAAAAATAATCTGTTCATAACATGTTATAATATAAGCATTTATTTTTTCACGATTTAATATATTTTTTATAGCTAAGACGTCACAATTGGCACAGAGGCCGTGAAAATGTACCAAAAACATTTACTTTCGCATAACATATTGCCAATTGAATCTTTTGTATGTACTTAATGTAAAATTAAATATCTTCCAATTATTTTTATTCGTTTAGCTTCTTTGACGTTGATAAGCAATACTGTGTCAAGCCACACGGACTTCGTTTTGAGAAAATGGCGTCTAAAGATGTCGAACCTATTCTTAACAAAATTTATTTGAAAACGTATATAACTATCTTTTCTTTTCTGCTTTGATGAAAGGTATAATGAATTAAAAGTAGATTGGTAAAAAGCAAGGTTTTATCTTATAAGTTATTCTAATACGTGAGATTATTTTATATTGCAAAATATGAAACACACTTCAATATTCGAATCATTAAATTAAGGAACTTTTTCCAGTACTTATTGAGTTTACCTAATTTTTTTTTTTATATTGTTAAATGCGTGACGCATTTTCGGAATACATTAATATCTCCGAATTTCACTTTTGGTGGGTTGATACATTATTGCTTATCAGCATCCATATATGTTAATCTGTCTAATTTCAAAAATAAGGTAAAATTAGATTTTATATAGATGTAGAGTCGCTTTGTACTTAATATTACAAAACATTTAGGTAATACGTATATAATGTTTAATTTCTTAATTAAATCGAAAAAATCAGTTTTATTATATTGTAACACTTATAGACAAAGAAAATATATAATTTATTAAATTTTATTGTTTTTATGTTATGTTTATTAAGTATTTATGTGTTTTATGTACTATGAAATATGTAATTAAAAAAATATATAATTGTACTAAAAATGCATTATATAACATGTGCATTTTTATTATATTACGCATGCAATGTAAAAACTAATCTATATGGCTTGTGATAATTTTTTTAAGTTTAAAAATCGAGTAGGTATATTGAATGTTCGACCACACCCATGGAGCAACAAAACTTATTATATAACAATAAATAGTCAATGATATAAATATAATTCGCTCGCAAATTTATAAATGACACAAAATAAATGCATGTAAAGCAATTATATACTTAAAATATAAAGCAATGACTTTTTTAATTTTGTGAGGTTATAAGAAATATTGTTTTTTTTTTTAAACGAAATACTTAAAGGAAAAATTGTATAAAGCTTAATATAGTCAGTTCCAACAAGAATCTTATTAGGTTATATAAAATGAAATGTATTACTTTAAACGTAATTATATTTGTTATTGCTTAAATATAAAGAAATTTATATGTTCTAACAAAAGTAAATAAAAGAAAATATCACTTAAAATTTCATAGTAACAATAAATAATATAAAATTTAGTGTATTTATACATATTATAGCTAAACGTAAATAATTGTCGCTATATAATAATCTTTTAACACGTAAACGATAGGACGCGAACGCGTTTTCAAAATGGCGCTCACTTTATGTGACGTAATGTCAATTATTTCACATAATTCCCTCACTTTCACGGTTTTAAAATTAAATCGACAGCGATATTTCGAGAAAATACGTTTTAAAAACAATTAATTACACACTAACAATGGTGGGCGTAAACGTACACGTAATACTGATCTAACGCTAGACATCCGATAAACCATTAATTCAATTATTAATCCAATTATTTTTATTCCATAAAAAAAAAACGATGCACGACAGATGTTCACAAAAAAAAAGCGAACAAAGACGATTTTCAAAATGGCGTTCAGTTTCGAATTCAAAAAAATTGGAAAGCGGACTCACCGATCTTGAAACAACATGGCGTCGGACAAAGGAAGATTTTAAAACGACCTAACACATTTTTATATTAAAAAATATTATTGCAATAATTTTTAACACGAATTTAACGATTTTTTTAGTAGATTTTTTCTGATTTTTGCCATTTGTTAACGCGACGCGAATGCATTCATTCGAGTGCACCAGAGAGTACTGAGTTACTGACCTAGGGTGCATGCATCGGCGCAGGGCTGCACACACTCGCAATACTCACACAGGCACTGTTGTAGCGCGATACGGACGATTTTGAGTCTTATCTTTTGATATACATGGATCAGTTAAGCTTGATAATCGGTTAAGAGCGAGTCGCTCCGTTCGATAGCCATAGTAACAGGCTGAAAGGGTATATAAAGAAGGTTGCATTGGTTTAATGTATATGCATTAAGGCGTGTCGAAATTTATTTAAATATCTTCAAATATTACGCATTTTCCTAAAGTATACAATTTTTTTTATAAAAATATATATATTTTTGATTTTTTTTTACATTGCGTAATGATTTTTTGACGATCTTAAAAAACGATTTATAATAAACAAATTAAAATCAATTACATTTTTTTTTTCGTTCCGATTTCATACTTATTGGTAACAAACAGACAGTCAAATTAATCTTATGTTTAAACATGGTAAGTTTTATACAGTACAATAAGTCTGTAAATGTCCCACAGCTGGTAAAAGGCCTCTCCTATTCAGGATAAGTATTGGAGCTTAGTCCACGACACTGCTTCAATGCGAATTCGTAGATTTTCGTAATTTAACAACATATTTACAAATATCCGACGGATATCTAACTACTGACTACCGCTATCAAGTATACTGCATTTTGACTGTTAAATTAACCGAATAATTGGATGCTGATAAGCAATAATGTGTCAACCCACAAAATGCAATCATGTATTCTGATAATACGCCACGTGTTTAACTTTATTCAAAAAAATTTCAAGCCATCTAAACTAAATAGGTTCATTTAATATCTCGATTTTTATTTTCCATAATTTGCAATTTATACAATAATCTCATATATTTGCAAAACCTATTATTAAATAAAAGTTATAATTATACTTTTTTTTCTTAAATAGAAAATTAAAGATTAAGTGGATGCTGATAAGCAATAATGTGTCAACCCACAAAAAGTTAAATTCGGAGATATTGATGTATTATGATACTGCATTACCTATTTAACATTATTCAATAATAAATATAGTCACATAAACTAAAAAAGCCCGGAAAAAAGTTTCTTAATTAATTGTTTCGAATTTCAAGGTCGTTCCATATTTTGTGCTTTTTACAATAATCTCATATATTTAAAAAACTTTTTATTAGATAATATATTAAACACACCAGCCTGATTTTAATTCATTACACCTTTTATCAAAAAAGAAAAGAAAATATGGATAAAAACTTATTCGAACAAACTTTTTAAGAATAGGTTAGACATCTTTAGACGCCATTTTCTCAAAACGAAGTTCGTGTGGCTTAACACAGTATTGCTTATCAGCGTTCAAGTAAGAATAGGTTTGACATGTTTAGACAGCATTTCCTCAAAATGAAGTCCGTGTGGTTTGACACAGTATTGCTTAACAGCATCCAATTATCGTAGAAATGATAATTATTGATCAGTAATTAAAGAAATCTTTTCATCATCTACCGTATTTTTCCCGGTTTAACTACGGTTTGCTTATTCTACACCAGATATTTTTACATAGAGCGACTGTAGTCCGACCTCAGCAACTGAGGACAAAGCAGTTACCACGTAGACTAGAATAATCTCTCTACCAAGAGTAATGATCACTATCAGGTGATTGTGATAACAACCGGGATAGCTTTACGTGTTCCGAGGCACGGTATGAACCCACCAGGACGAACACCTAGACTTCGGAACAAATATTTATATAAACTCAAAACTCAAACTCAAAATATACTTTATTTAAATGGACTTTTAAAGCACTTTCGAATCGTTAAGTTACATGTCATATTTTAATTTTAGATTTTTATAAAGCTACCGCCGGTTCGGAATGTAGTCTCTACCGAGAAGAACCGACAAGACACTCGATAGTAACTCTTTTAAAATAATTTATACATAATGTATTTTTATTACATTTTAATTATGTTATCCGGATTATCTGCCCATTACGGCGTTAGAGGCACATTTAGCACCACTACACCAGAGCGGTCGACAAACTAACAAAGCTTATACTATATATGTATAGTTGTATATATTTCACTTTTGCAGATAATAGCAGACCGAGATGTGTTCTAATGATGTGTAGAATTAGTTATTTTCGTAGAAAAATATAACTGACTAGCTTCCTCCTACGACTTCGTCCGCGTGGAATAGTTACTTTGGGCTAATAATGCATTATTTTAGAACAAATTTGTTTAGCATAAAAAGGTTATAGTGAGAAAACCTTAAAAGATAGACCTATGCTGTCGCGGACTCTTTTAGAACTTTTAAAGGGGAACAATTCTGTCATACATGATTTTTGCGAAACTTTCACCGTTTACGCAGCGCACGCAGCGTAAGCTCCCGCAATAGGAAAATATCCCCCGATTTTAAAACATTCTTCATTGGTGCTGGTGATAATATAGCCTATAGCCTTCCTCGATAAGTGGGCTATCTAACACTGAAAGAATTTTTCAAATCGGACCAGTAGTTTCTGAGATTAGCGCGTCCAAACAAACAAACACTCTTCAGCTTTAAAATATTAGTATAGATTTCAGAACTGTAGTTGTATACCTATATATATCGCAATCGCGGGTCATTAGCTGTTAGTTATTTAAGAATACCTTAGTCTACCTCCGAAGATCTTCATAAGGTCTTAATATATACTAAACCCCTCCAAAAATATATAAAAAAATAGACTGACTTTAAAAGCAAAACTTATAATTTCGTTAACTTAAATGACATATTTTTTCGAGTTATTTTTATTTTAAAATGAAACTACAGAACCGATATTGATGAAAATACTGTGGGAATTATACATATAAGTAAGATGACTGATTTTTTTTCCTAGTTACGTAACACTTATCGTTATAATTTTAACAGGTCACAAAATATCATTATAAATTATAATCTATGTGTTGTTCTGATGTATAAGCTTTATTATTGTGAAGTTTCATCAAAATCAATTCAGTCAGTTTTGCGTGAAAGAGTAACAAGCATCCATACACAATTTGGCCAAACAAATCGTTTTGTGGCTTTCGCAACCTTTGACCCAGTAACCATGTAGACTAGAAAAATTTCCCTGCTAAGAGTAACGATCGTTATCACATGATTGTAATAGCAACCGGGACTAGTATAGAATAAATAAAAGATTAAATATTTTAAGCTTTCGCGATTTATACTATTCTACGTAACTAATGGTAGTAATACTTTTTTTATTGCCCGACGTTTCGACGAAGTTGTATCCGTCATGGTCACGAGCTGACTGGCGTACCGTGCGCCCTCCGTCGGCGAGTGCATGGGTTTTTTCCCTCGATGACCCATTATATTAAAATTGAATAAAAAGATTTTATATTTAACCGACTTCCAAAAAGCTTTCAATTCGTCGCGGACATTTTGATGTATTTTCTTTAATTAATGGAAGTCGACTCTACTCTACTCATACCTTCTTAACCGATGTCTACACCCTATAAGAATCTACCTGTCAAATTTTAAGTTTGTACGTGTTATAGTTTCTGAGATTTCGTGATGAGTGAGTGACCTTATGCTTTTATGCTTGACAGACACGTTGGCGCAGTGGTCACTGCAACTGACTCAAGCATGGTCGCGGGTTCGATCCCCGCTCATGGCAAACGTGTGTATTGGCCATACGGATGTTTGTCGTGGTCTTGGTGTTTGTGTTAGTGTTGTGAGTGTTTCCGGACCCACGACACAAGGTAACGCGATCTTAATGGGGGCCGTTGAGTGTGATGCGTTTATTTATTTTATTATTTATTTATTTTATATATTTAGATCTAGATTAGACGCAGATACACAAAGAAACTCGTCAATACCCACCAGCAAATGACCCGCAATGGCTGCGATCAATGTACACGACAAAAGTTCTGTTCGAAGTCTATATTTTTCAATGAAAACAATTCTTTTAATCTAAACGCCTCAGCTAACATCTCGGTCTGCCATTAAGTTAGGAACCGGAAAATCGTAATCTATACTCATATATAAAACATTTAAAGACAAATTTGTTTGTTTGTATGATCCATAATTGGATGTTAATAATCAATAGTGTGTCAACCCACAAAAACTCATATTCGGAGATATTGGTGTATTTAGATTCTGCATCATCTATTTAACATTATTCAAAAAAAAATTAAAGTCATATAAATTAAATAAGTACGTATAAAAGTTTTTAAATTAATTGTTTCGAATTTCAAGTGCGTTCCATATTTTGCAATGTATATAATCTCAAATATTTGAAAAAACTTTTTTTAGATAATATATTAAATATATCAACCTGCTTTTAATTTATCATGCCTTTTATCAAAAAAATAACAGAAAAGGTGGATATATACTCCTTCAAGCATATTTATTAAAAATAGGTTTGACGTCTTTGGACGCCATTTTCTCAAAATGAAGTCCGTGTGGCTTGACACAGTATTGCTTATCAGCGTCCAATTACCAGTTCAATTTGAAAGGACAGTTCCATGTTTTAGTACTTATCAGATTGCTTGATAATTTAGTTTACAGTTTCGCTTCTACGGGCTGATGTGTGATGATTTATAGCCTATGGCTGTATCCGGCATGTGTTACAATGGCATGGATTGTTTGTGCCAGCAACTCGTCCCCAAAACACCCAAAGTTTCATCACAATCCGATCAATGATTTCGGAACGCATTGGAGAAGGTTTGATCAATAATTAAAATCAAAATAATTTTATTCAATAAGAATTTACAGTCATGTTTTTTGAAAGTCAAGAAAATGAAACTACCACGGACATAACCTCAGACCTGAGAAGTAACCGTGAAAGAAACTTAAGGGGACTTTGTTTTTAACAACGTCAAGAATATGTGGAATAATACGTGGCATATGTTCATATTCAAAGTTAAGCAACATTGTTGCCACGAATTGAAATAAAACTATTTTAAACGGATTTAAATCGCGTATATTAACTATTTTTATCATCCCGACGTTTCGAGCACTTTGCAGCGTTCGTGGTCACGGGTAGACTAAGGTGACATTTGTCTATTTGAGGTTTGAGAAAATATTATTTACAACTACCGCCAACGGTTTCTTAGTAGGTATCGTGAATAACGTTCCGGTTGCACGCAGATGGCACTAACTGTATCTTTGGGTCTTGCAGTCTGTTGGACTTTGGATTTCAAATTTTTAATAAGTGGATCCCAGGTGTTCAATAATCTCCAACCATCTTCTCTATTGAAGTTCGGATATTTTTGGATTTCAATAGCCTCTCGTATCATTCTAGGAATGAATCTGTGTTCTCTAGCGAGGATCTGTGGTTTATCAAATCGAATAAAATAGTTAGGTTTATCCAAAGCATGTTCACAAACTGCAGACTTTGAAGAACGCCTATTTTTGACATCTCTTATGTGTTCCTTGACCATAGTACCGATGCTTCTACCAATGAGTAATAATCGCGAAAATCCAAGACAACGATATTGTTACCACGCTTAGTCGTACCTCCTCAGAAGAGGCCTCTCACCAGCTGTGGTAGAACTCAGAAGATAAAATAATCAATACATATATAATTACTTCTCCTGACTGACTGTTTCAGTAACGCAGAGCCTAAACCGCTGGGGCTACAAACTTGAAGTTTCGACAGTAGGTGCCTTTTACGCTGTAAGCATCCACTAAGAAAGGGCTTTTCAATATTTTACCCCCATTCGGCTGAGGAGTGAAGACGTTTATAAGACGTTATAAGGAAAATGTTTTTCAGTAGCCGTATTAACTTAAAACTAACTACAAATACTTCTGGATGATGATCATGAAATATAAAAAACTATCCAATCAGTTTTCTGAATCATTTCTATCAAATTCCAAAATATACGCGGACGTCGCGAGAGACTGGTAGCAAGCAAAACCAGAGAGATTGTTAGTTAAGGAAAGAATAAATGTAAAATGTTTCTTTCAATGATTCATCTTAAGGCACAATGCCAAAAAGGCTGGTAGCCTTCCTCCACTGAATATTGATACTAATTCTTCGAGAGAAAACTGCCAACTCTAGTATAATGTAATACCAACTCCGACCCGCGGTTACACTCGGAATAAAATACTTAGGTCAATCTGTATATATACAGGAATTTTTAAACAAGCAATTTATTAAAGATATTGAAAAACCCAACTGCGTAACAAGACCTGAATTTAGCAATACCGTATTAATATCAGTCCTGTCTAAAAGCCTATAAATGAGAATTGTTACGAACCAACGTAAATCGTTACAGATCCTAAACGGTAATTCTGATTGAAAAACGATATGAGAAACCTAAAAATGATTTTTAAATACCTATTCAACGATACCCTACTTAATATAGTTAATTGATTATCATTTTTATTTTTTACATTATGGCTTCCAAAATCAGCCATTTTGAGGTTTTCTATTACATTCACTCCGTCGAAACGAATCAAACGAATTGAAAATTGACATGCACGTTGGCGCAGTGGTCACTGAAACTGACTGAAGCGCTAACGGTCGCGGGTTCGATCCCCGCTCACGGCAAACGTCTGTATTGGCCATACGGATGTTTGTCGTGGTCTGGGTGGTTGTGTTAGTGTTGTGTGTGTTTCCGGACCCCCGACATAAGACCACGAGGTCTTAATGGGGGCCTTTGAGTGTGATGCGTATATTTATTATTTATTATTAAACGACGTGATTTATTAAAATCAGCCTATGCGTTTGGTTTTAATATTGCCACATAGATACAAACCCACATACACACATAGGCTGAAGATAATGTTTACATTACCTTCCTTTGCGTCACGTCAGTCAGGTAACAAACGGCCACCATTACTGACTGACTGATCTATCAACACCAAGGGCGGATCCAGCTTCGCCGCTAGTGGGGGAGGGGGGGGGGGGGTCACTTAGTCAAGTCACAAGAAGTAATAATTTAAGTTTGATAATAATCGATACAGGTAAAAAGTTATCACTTCTACTTCGATGGGTACGTTTTATGGACGTGGAGAAGCGCCAGTCCGGTTAAACGTTCTTCAATCATACAAATTATATTAAATTAATTAAATATTAAAGGTACTTACATAAAATTTATATTGTGACAAAAAATATGAAAATCATGTTATCATCATCATGTTTAACAATTATAATTAGTGCCTTACCTAGGTCTTGGACCCAGCCCAGGGGGGAGGTCATGCCCCCATGACCCTCCCCCTGGAGCCGCCTTTGATCAACACATAGCTTAAACCACTGCACAGACGCTTACATTTGATAACGAAGATAGGTATTATGACCTTTACTTTCTGAAATGCATCCCTTAAGGGAGTGCAATGGGGGTTAAACGTTTGTATGGAAAAACAAATTTGGCGCATCTATATCGTAGCTATAGTTTTTATATGGGAGGGGTCCGTCCAAGGAAAGGGTCTGAAGAGGAGGAGGGGTTGCAGGTCTAAAATTACAAAGATAAACTAATTTTTACCCGGGCATTACGCAGTAAGATGGTATGATTCTAAATGCTTATCTCAGTTATGTAGAAATTATATAAACCATTAATCGTTCAATATACTAAGTATGAGTCCATGTATATAAACTATAAACACGACGAATTTCATTCAAATCTGTTCAGCCATTACAGCGTGGAGTAACAAATATACATTCATAAAGCTTCGCATTTATATTGTCATCAACCGACTTCAAAAAAGAAGGTTCTCAATTCATAGTGTAAGTGTAGTTTTTATTCAAGAAGATACTTTCAGATTGGTACTATTTTTATCAAAATTCTTCTTTAAATTTTTTTCTCGACAAAAAGTAACACATGCACCCTTCTTCAATCATTGCTGAATTTCATCAAAATTTGCTAAATAATTTAATTAACAACAGTCACATACATTCATGCATATTATTTTTACATGTATAATCTACGTATAAATAATTTTTAGTAGCCTATTTAGTTGATTATTGCCTAAGAAACAAAAGACATAAATCATTTTATGACGTCATCAAGGTCTCACAAAATGGCGTCTACCCGATCATCAAATTATTCATAGCCTCCCATAATCGAAATGGCATCGATCACATAATTATACACACATATGTATACTCGAAACACGTATGTATTATTGTGTATCTTACCCCCTCCCCCCACCACCCATGGCAAAAGGAAAAAAATTATCCCATGGCTTGTCGCATGTGAACAACGTCCAGTCCCTATTGATTTTTATACTTTCTGATTGCGCAGGTGAGGTGTTTATGGTGGCCATGAATATTATGGGACGTTAGAAGGGTGATAGACGAATAAAATTGGATAACATACATAAAAAAATCTAAACAAATTGATTTCTGGGTAATTTATATATGGACGCTGATAAGCAATGCTATGTCTAGACACTCGGACTTCATCTTGAGAAAATGGCGTCTAAAGATGTCAAACCTATTCTTAACAAATCTTTTTAAAGAAGAATATATTCATTTTTTATTTTATATTTTGATAAAAGGTACATTTAATAAAAAGTTGATTGATATTGTAAAGAGTTTATCTAATATAACAGTTTTTTTTAATATATGGGATTATTGAAAATTTCAAAATATATTTAAAACATTAAATTAAGAAACTTTCTTTTCGTACTTGTTAGACAACCTTCTTTCAAATAAATAAAAGCTTTTTGAAAAAAAAACCAACCGACTTCGAAACCGAAACAAGTATACTAAAAAGTAAAAAATAAATATTTCCCACAACATTTTGAAGTCGATGCCAAGCAAAAAGTTCGAAGTCAGCGCCAAATATAAAGCTTTTACGTGTTATTAACTGGCACCGACTATAATATTTGAAGAGTTCCCTCGATTTCTCCAGGATCCCATCATCAGAGCCTGAACTGATTACAATTGAACCGTCTTGGAAGTATACCGTTTCAAACAAAAAAAATCAAAATCGGTCCATAAACGCCGAAAAAAACGGTAAACACACAAAAAAAATACAGCCGAACATAGAAGCACATCCTTTTTCGAAGTCGGTTAAAAAGCCGCGTCCAAATCGGGTCATCCGATTAGCTGCCACAGACAGACACATAGCGGTCAAACTTATAGTACCCAACATTCACGTCGGGGGTTCAAAAATTATATATTCTGCACTTATCCATGGTTACAAATATCGCCTACTCACCCTACGCCTATGACTCCATCGATCTAGCCAGAATTTAGGTCTTATGTCTAGTCGGGTACAGTTTAACATATATTCCAGTGAGGTCGGTCCGTCATTATGTATTGTATTATGCACGAAAATTACTTGGCGGAGAAATTTTCCATTGTTTACTGTGGATTATTGATTTTCATATTACTCAGGGCCTAATATACCCGTGCTCGGTTAAATTTTTAAATAGTTAACCGACATTTCACGATAATTGGACGCTGATATGCAATACTGTGTCAAGCCACACGGACTTTATTTTCAGAAAATGGCGTCTGAATATGTCAAACCTATTCTTAATCAATTTGTTTAAAGATGTATATATCTTGTCTTTTCTATTTTCATAAAAGGTATAATTAATTAAAAGCAGATAGATATCATAAAAATATTTATCTAATAAAAACTTTTTCAAATATATGGTCTTATTGTATAAATTGCAAAACGAAACACACTTTAAATGCGAAATATAAAATTAAGAAACTTTTTTGTGTACTTATCTTGTCTATCTTTGGATTTTTTTTAATAATGTTAAATACATAACGCATTTTCAGAATACATCAATATCTCCGGAGTTGACATTTTGTGGGTTGACACATTATTGCTTATCAGCATCCAATTAAGGTTTACGTGACATATTAAGTACAAAAGAAAAAGAAATAATTTCCAATTATGGAAAGTTTTTGAAGGGTGTACTCGGATGAGCACAGCGCTCACAAACTTATTACATCGTCCGTATGTAAAACCTAGGTTACAAAAACTAACTGTACTCAAACGAGTACGGCGGCACTAAATAGGTTAATCAAATTTATTAAAATAATCTAACTTAATAAGTAGTGTTCTTAATATTTTGCAATATGCAATAATCTAATATATTTGAAAAACTTATTATTAAATATTTTTTTATGATTATACATTATACATTTTATCAAAATAGAAAAGAGAACATGGATAAGGCTTCAAAGAACTTTATTAAGATTCGACACCTTTAGACGCCATTTTCTCAAAATGAAGTCCGTGTGGCTTGACACAGTATTGGTTATCAGCGTATATTATTACCGTTTCACCATCGATCTCCTTGCTAAATTAACATATAAATAATTTAAGTTGGCATTTACAATTTGACGGGACGGCAACGTCGCCTTTAAATGTTTCAATACACGGTTCTAATTTTTTTTTAATTGTATCCATGTTATATTTTTATCGAGACCTTTGAAACTCAAAATTGTAGTTTATTAGGTAGATAAGTTCCGATTAAGGTACCGTTAACTTTAGTCGTAACCAGTGAAACAGGATTAGTTTCAATTACTAATATCATAAATAGGTAAATAAATCTCTGAAAGTACTGATCCGATTTGAAAAATTCTTTTTGCGTTGGATAGCTCGATTATTGAATATATTCCTTTTAATAATAAATAAATAAATAAATTGGGATACAAAAATTTTATAATACACACCCATACATATACACACACGCACACACACACACACACACACACACACACACACACACACGCATGTAAAATGTTTTCCATTTTTAATTTTAAGTATAAGTTAAATTAAAGTTAAATTAGTTAAAAAAATTTGTTAGTTTATAATTATGTTTTCGATATATGTATATACAGGAGGAGGAGCGGGTACTTTGGGATACAGGTTTAACCTACTTCAAAATTCCTACTGCTAACTATTGCTGTAAAAACTGATTTAAACAATAAATATTTATTTAAAAAAAAATTGAGGAAGTTATGGGCTATATTACATCACCCTACGACTTATATGAGTGAAGCAATAACCATAAACCGTGAAGGGTAGCTAGTAAGTTATAGAGAGGGAAAGAATTTTGTTTGTGCGCAATATACTCTGAGACCACTGAACATATTTTAATAAAAATACCAAAATTTTGGTGCCAATTGAAAGGTACATTATTCTATAGACTAGAATACTTTCCCTACTACGAGTAACGATCATTATCAGGTGATTGTGATAACAACCGGGACCGACAGCTTTACGTGCTCTCTGAGGCACAGCGGGGATCCACAAGGACAAACACCCAGACCTAGGAACAAATATTTATACTAATATAAATATCTGTCCCGAGTGGAGATCGAACCCGCAACCGTCGGCGTTAGAGGTCAATTAAGCACTACACCAGAGCTGTCGTCATATATGTATATGAAATACATTATTTACATTTAATAAAAAAAAATGTGTGTGATTTATTTTGAAATAATTATAATAAATCTATATATCTTTTAATAATTGTTAAATACCAATAAACTTACATACATACATACACACAAGGGCCATCGGTTATCAGCACTGATAACGTCGAGTAGACAAATTACGTCACACATTCATACACAAATAGTTATATGTGTTTCAATTATATTTAGAGACAGCTTATTGGTCCTAAGAACCACAAATATTTAACCGATTTCAAAAAGGATGGTTGTTATGTTTTTAGCCGACTACGTTTATCAGCCGTATAATATAATACTGCGGCAAGACACACGGACTCCATTTTAAGAAAATGGCGTCTGAAGATGTTAAACGTATTCTTACTGATCTGATCAAAGACGTATATATCCATCTTCTATTTTCTATTTTGATAAAAATAATGAATCAAAAATCAGATTGTACCAATCTGATTAAAAGTTTAATCTATTTTTTTTTAAATATCAAATCAAATCAAATCGAAATATGCTTTATTCAAGTAGGCTTTTACAAGCACTTTTGAATCGTCAATAGTTATAATAATATAATATATTAGATTATCAAATATTGTAAAATATTGAGCACACTTCAATATCCAAAACATTAAATTAAGAAACTTTTTCCACACTTAATAAGTTTAGATAACTTTTTTTTTTGGATAATGTTAAATATATAATTCTTTATCAGAATACATCAATATCTCCGGATTAGACTTTTTGTGGGTTGACACATTATAGCTTATTAGTGTCCAATTATGTATATATGTGGGTTTGTGTCATTGTGGCACTATTAAGTGCAAACGCGTGATCCGATTTTGAATCGTAGAAAGCATAAAATAATTTGGAAAATTTGAAAAAAAATGAAAATCGACGAATTGTGTCACGTGGGGTATCGTTGAATAGGTATTTAAAAATCATTTTTATGTTTCTCATATTGTTTTTCAATAGGAATTATCGTTTAGGAGCTATAACGATTAAAAGTTGGTGGTACCGACGGAGCATCCGCAATGCGTCTTTAAGTAATTACATAAAACACGCGATCAAATGGACGCTGATAAGCAATACTGTGTCAAGCCACTCGGACTTCATTTTGAGAAAATGGCGTCTTAAGATGTCAAACCTATTCTTAATAAATTTGTTTAAAGACGTTTAAATCCATGTTCTCTTTTGATAAAAGATATAATGAATTAAGAGCAGATTGGTATAATTTAAATTTTTATTTAATAATGAGGTTTTATATGAGATTATTTCATATTTCACACATTCAATTAAGAATCTTTCTTCTGTACTCATTTAGATCAGATGACTTGAAGATTTTTTGAATAAAACATTATGCATTACAAGAATGCATAAATATATATAAATTTGAATCAGCAGCCATATATGGATATATGGATGGATAAGCAATAATGTGTCAACCCACAAAATGTCAAATTCAGAGATATTAATATATTCTGGTAATGTGATACGTATATAACATTATTTAATCTTTTTTTTAGTTATCTTAACTAAATAAGTATGGAACAAAATTCAAAATTTAATGTTTCGAATTTCAAGTGCGTTCCAAGTTTTGCATTTTATACAATAATCACATATATTTGAAATAAATAAATAGAAAAGAACAGTTGGACATATTATACTTCTTCAAAGAAATTAATTAAGAATAGATTCGACATTTTTAGAGGCCATTTTTTCATTGTTTGAAAGGGTATAAACTCTCCCATTGCTCTCATAAAATTTTCATTAAAAATCATAACAAATTGATTTTTTAATCAAAATAACTCGAGTCAGTTTAACTTTGCCGGTTCTTCTCGGTAGAGTTTTTTTTGGTAGTTCTTTTTTTATATATACTACAAGACTAATTTTAAAATTGACGATTAAAAATCGTTTTATAAGCCTTTTAGAATAAAGTATAATTTGAATTTGAAAAGTATGTCATTAACATAAACGTATTTTCCTTGTCTCGGTCTAGTTTAATGAAGACTTATTATAGAGTTTCATTTTAACCAGAAATCCATATTTCTATATCTATAAAAATTCGCGGCCTTTGATATAAGACTTTCATACAAATTTCCAACCTCCGTTTTATTTAGGGGTTGAATTTTGGAAAATCCCGTCTTAGTGAGCACATACTTCCTAAAAAGAAACCCCACGGAAAATTTGAAACCCCTGGCATTCCTAGTTTCAGAGATTTCGCGATGAGTGTGTCACCTTTCGCTTTTGTATATATATAGAAAGTATTTTTAAACCGCGTTAAAATAAAAATAATGTACTTTATATAGCCAAATTGTTGAGGAATGTTTTAGGCTATATTATATTACGCTACGGCTTAAGAACGATGTATTAACGAGAGGCAGTCTTTAATAAATTAGTCAAGGACGGTTATTTCAAAAACGCAAACAGACAAACATTCCTTGTTTATATATATCGTGTAGGCAATAATGTGAGTTCGTTGAATCTTATCATTGTAGTTTATTGCAGTTGTTCCTAGAAGTCAGATGTATATGTTACAGTCAAAACTCTTAAACGGTCAAAAGTAGTTTTAACTGGCAAAATGAGTCAAAAGTTATTTCGACCGTAGGCTTTCGACAGTAATAAATAAATATATTTTAAACTTTCGCGATTTATACTATTCTGACTGAGTCAGCTCGTGACCACGACGAATGCACCTTCGTCGAAACGTCGGGCAATAAAAAGGTATTACTACCATTAGTTATCGCGATAAGACCCGTTATATTCAATATGAATAGTAATAAATTTGTCTGAAATAACAATTAAAGGTACTCGTAGTAAGTAATTACAAAATTATTCAACACCTTTCCTAAAAACCGAATTATCTAATGCAAAAAAAAATTAAAATCGGATCAGTAGTTTTGATTATACATACATACTTACAAACAAATTTCACCTTTTTTACAATATTAGTATAGATAGCTAAGTCATGCGTATTCCTTAATTTAAGAAAAATACCTACTAGAATATATTCCATACTTAAACCATTTACGCAGAACGAGCTTTTAAAAATTTTACCGTTTCTGCAACATCATCTTTGATGCCAGCTTCTTTTAGTTGTAGTGTGATTTAATATAGCCTATAACCTTCCTCAATAAAGTATTCATGTTGTTTCTTAAGGATATGGGTGGAAGAAATCGCTCTCTTAGCGATAAGACCGTCTCCGTACATTTTTCTTTCTCATGTACTGTATGAAACGACATTCACGAATTTTCGAACTTTAATTTTCAATATAATTCTCATTATAAAAAACGATTCAGTTTAATCATCCCATCGATAATTTCTCATCGTCCTTTGTGTGGTTAGAAGTACGCCATTTTTGTCTGCTCAATAAGACAACAAAAGAAAAATACTCTATAATTTCTATTTAATTGGTGTACAATAAAGATTAATTGTATTGTATTGTACCCAGCACAAAAAAGAAAAAAAAATAAAATTAGATTTTGAGATTAACGCGTTCAACCAATAAAGTAACACCTGTAAATGTCCCATTGCTGGGCAAAGGCCTCTATTAAGGAGAAGGTTTAGAGCTTAATCCACCACGCTGCTCCACTCCGCGAATATACATATGTCTGAATTTCTCCCGGCACTTGCAGGTTTCCTCGCAATGTTTTCCTAAACCGAACTCGAGATGAATTTAAACGCGATCATCGGTTGAGATCGTCGTGTTCTTATCACAAGACCATCTCGGCTCAACAACAATTAAATTCAAACTCGAGGGAGGGTGATCGAGGAACTCTACAATATCTGCCTATTGTAGAGTTCCTCGATCATACATAAAAACAGTGACATATTAAAAAAATGTGACAATTATCAGATTAATGCGAGGAACAAACTCGCTATACCCGCTACTCGACTATGTCGAGTAGATAATTCTTTTGTTGGGAGATGTATAAGATTTTACAACAGGATCCCAGAAACCGTTCAAAATTCTTCTACAGCAAAGTTCAAAAGGATTGGTATAACGATATTAAAGATTTTTCAGATGATGTTTTACGTTTTTCAATTCATAGTGTGTTTTTTTGTTAATGTTTATTACTTTATAATTCCGTCTATTATGATCCGTTTTTGTAAATTTCATTTCAAAGGATACAATTTTAGAGGCCAATTTTGATAAAAATACTACACTAGTTACGTTCATTGGTTTGGTTTTTAAATCAAAATAACTGTAATAAGTATGTAATTCAAAGAAAAAACGATTTCGCTTTTAAAATGGCTTCTTTAAAAAAAAGTATTTATTCAAATAAAAAAAAAACGAAATAACCAATCATAAATAATAATTACAAAAGATACATTCGACAAAGTGTCCTAAACTCGTTGTATTTAGCGTCAATTCAACCCCAAGGAGCCGGCCAAGGCCGTACAGAAATCGGGACCCAAGATCGTGCCTTGCGAGACTCCAGTCGAAAAAACAAACAAGCAAAAGGCATGCCCGCTTATCAATTATTCCTCGTCCGGTTCCATGCTTATAAGTGAAATCGTTATCCGCAAGCCATAATCGTCTTTACACATTGAGAAATAAGTTTCAAAATCGTGATGGACGCTATCGAAGGCCTTACTGAGGTAAGACAAAAGGAGGGTGTGTTAAAATTTAAGCTGTTGCTATGTGCGCGTACTTAGCCTTACGAGTAGACTGGGTGACTTCGGTTTGCATTATTTTTTTAATGTTTTTATTGACATAGTTATGTCTGGCGACGTGGTTTTTCGCTCTTCTCGTTTAAAAGAGTCTATTTATAATAATAATAATACTGCCTCTTCATTTCCATAATGATTAACTTACAGAACATATATATTACAGTAGGTATTATTACATATTATATGCATGCAATGAATGGTAAAATATTACATTTCATGACTATTAAATTCCAAATTTCCATATAAAATAATTACATGTTATTATAAAATTTCTCAATATTATACATATAAAAATCAATAAAATCAAAAATTCATATTTAATTTTTAACCTTTTCACCTGCTTTTCTTAATATTTCGTCAACCCTCAAAAGAGTCTATTTAACAATTTTCAATACGATTAACCCAGACGGCGAGTGATGTGTTTACGGTGATAAGCAATACTATGTCAAGCCACACGGACTTCATTTGGAGAAAATGGCGTGTGGGTTGAAACATTATTGCTTATCAGCAACCATGTATATATTATCTCCTGTAGACAGTTGGATCGATTTTGAAGTGATGGTGCCATTAGATTCGTATTGTTCCATGAAGTGTCGTAGGCTGTGACGTCAGTAAATAATCATTATGGCGGATCTTAACTGTCTAAATTTGCAAGCAAAAATTTAAACAGTTTGAATGATTTTGAAATTCGAGATGTTAATAGGCACAGAGGTTTTATTGTTAAAGTCTTGTTTTCTTAAACATAAAAGTTGGAATATTAAATTATATAAATCTTTAAAATCATATGTTAGTCATGCTGCTAAGTAGAGTTGATTGTGGTAAAAATTAACATTTCTATGCAATCTGGTTATGTTATACTAACATGGTCAAAGAGCTAGTCTGATTGTTTACTATTTACATAAACCCATGATGGGTTAAAAATCGATTGTCCAAACCGTCCAGGGTGTCATAATTCAGGAACTGTTTCCTTTATTTTCTTAAAATATAGTAGATTCATCAATTTATTTATTTATTTTTTGTTTCTGTATTGACGATTCTAAAGTGCTTTTCAAGGTCTACTTGAATAAAGTGTATTTTGATTTTTAAAACATGATTGTTTTAATATTTCTAAATGATATTTTATTTAATTAGTTACTCGTTTTATCTAAATTGTTATGTTAGGTTTCTGGATTCTAGAGATATCTTAGCGATAAGTTTTAGATCATTATTTTCATGGCATTTTTCTATGCACTTAGGTATATACCGTCGCTCCATACATAATACCTCGTAAGTAACAATTTTGGTAAATGTGGATTTTCTCAGTGATTATAGTAATAATTCACTTTGATAATAATAATATTTTTTACAATATTTTAAGTCTAAATCATTTAAAATGTAATTACAAGTACAGTTAGCTTGAAAATAAATTTTTTGTCTCTCCTGTAAAATTCGGCAGATTGCATGTACGAGCGATATCTAAACCTGGTATTAGATTTATACATTAATTTTAAAAGCATATTACACTGTACAAGATTACATTAACGATTAACATGCAGGGACAATGCACGATGATTTTCTAGCAATATATAAATTAAGCTCTTATTTATAATAGACTTTGTATTAATCGTACATTTTAAACTTTCGCGATTTATACTTTTATATTCTCAGACCTAGTGAGTGACTCGTGACCACGACGAATGCAACTTCGTTGAAACGTCGGGCAATAAAAAGGTATTACTGCCATTAGTTATCGCGATAAGACCCGTTATATTCAATATGAATAATTTAGCTGTAATATTAGAATTGCATTTCATTAAATATTTCTATATTTCATACCAACAAAAAATACTTTTGAAATATCTATTCTAATATTACAAAGAGGTAAAATTTGTCTGTAAGGTGTTATCTCAGAAACTACGGATCCGATTTGAAAAAAAAAATCTTTGCTTTGGATGGCCCGTTTAATGAGGAAAGTTATAGGCTGTATGATATCATGCAACGACTCATAGGCGCGATGGGCATCTGCTCAACCATAAAAAAAAAAAACAAATATTTAGCATTTGAAACTTCAAGTGGGGTTTAAATCCGTGGTCATCGGTTAAAATTGACGTGTTTTAACCACTAAGCCCTAGCTCGGTTTATTCTAACTGAATGATCTTAAAAAGAGGGTCGTTAACCTTTTCGGAATTTAACATTTTAACTAAGATTTTTGATAGATGATCTAACTAACTAGATTAAGCGGTTGAACACCCTTTCTATTTCTAAATTACTATATTTTAAGGCGGATTTATATTTCGATGCGATTTATATTTAAGGCGGATTTTATAGTTTCAGTACTTTTATGTTCATTCTTTCTGTTCTTTTTGATAAAAGGTATAACGTATTAAAAGCAGATTGATATATTTAATATATTATCTACAAAAAAGTTGTTCAAATATATGAGATTACTGTATAAATAGCAAAATAAGAATCGCACTTGAAATTCGAAACAATGAATTAAGAAACATTTTTTTTTTCTTTTTATTCAGTTTATATGACTTGATTTTTTTCGAATAATCTTAAATTAGTGATGCAGTATCAAAATATCAATATCTCCGAATTTGACTTTTTGTGGGTTGACACATTATTGCTTATTAGCATCTATATATGAGGCCGTAGTGGTTAGAACACGTCGATCTCAACCGATAATCGCGGGTTTACCTCGTCTAGCACCGCTGAGTTTTCAAGTGCCTTTGTGTTTAAATTCATCTCGAACTCGGTGAAGGAAAACATCGTGATGAAACCTGCATGTGCCGGGAGAAATTTGACTCATGGATATGAAGTTCGCACCGTGGTGGATTAAGCTCTTAACTTCTTGATAACTTCTTCATAGGAGAGGAGACCTTTGCCCAGCCCTTTCATATATAACCAAATTTAATTTTTGATAAAACTTTTCATTATACTAATCTGTTTTTAATTAATTATACATTTTATCAGAATAGAAAAAAAAAAAGATGGGTAACGTCTTCAAACGAATTCGTTAAGAATTTTGATATCTTTAAACGCCATTTCCGTGTGTCAAAATGAACTCCGTGTGGCTTGACACATTATTGCTTATCCGAGTCCATATATACATGCATCTCGCTTTTCGAACAGTTGGTTAAACACACGAAACGAATATTTAGAAACAATTGGTGATACGTCAAGCTGGTCGAAATGACAAATTTAACAAAAAAGTAAACTCCCGAGACGATTAAATCTGTACCCAGACCGTGTACAGACGGACTGTATGTATGTATGTGTAGTTATAACCCTAAACACGGAAGCAGAGCCTTCGAGGGTTCAACGACCGAACATCTGTTGAGGTGGGGTGCGAGTGTCAGCGAGACTATACATAGACGGGCAACTCCTTAAGTTATATATACTAATAATAATATTATTTCTATAATAATAAGTAGCTAAATTTATACAAAAACATGTTTATATAGTAAAGTAAAGTAACAGCCTGTAAATGTCTCAATGCTGGGCAAAGGCCTCCTCTCCTATAACGGAGAAGGTTTAGAGCTTAATCCACCACGCTGCTCCACTGCGGGGCGGATATACACGTGTCAGAATTTCTCCTGGCACGTGTAGGTTTCCTCACGATGTTTTCCATCACCAAGCTCGAGATGAATTTAAACACAAATGTAGCACTTGAAAAATCAGCGGTGCTGTCCGGTATTTGAACACGCGATCGGTTGAGATCGACGTGTTCTAACCACCAGGTCATCTCGGCTTGTTTTTATAACTTTAAAAAAAGTCATCATTTTAAAAACATGTAGAATAGTTATGTAGTTTCTACTTTTGACAGACACGTCGGCACAATGGCCACTGTAACTGACTCAAGTGCTAACAGTCGCGGATTCGATCCCCGCTCACGGCAAACGTGTGTATTGGCCATACAATATGGATGTTTGTCGTGGTCTGGGTGTTTGTGTTAGTGTTGTGTGTTTCCGGACCCCGACACATGGTCACGCGATCTTAATGGGGGCCGTTGAGTGTGATGCGTTTATTTATTCATTTATTTATTTTACAATCAGATCAAAATACTATAAACTACTCAAAAATACAATAATACACTATTTTAATAAAAATCGCACTTGCTTAACAATGCCGATGGTTTCAAATTTACCAAAAAATAATAATAATAAATAACTTTACTGCAAAATAATATATACAAACAAAAGAACAAAAGCAAGGCTTAAGACTACAGCAGCAAAATCATGCAAAGGGCGGTCTTATCACTACATATATATATATGAAGTGATAAGACCGCCCTTTGCATGATATACACTATACCGTGACCTCTGGCAGACTATTCTACAAAGTGAAGCTTGCTAACTAAACGGGATAGTGCATAATAAACGAATTAAATACAAATACAATACATACATTAAATACTACCCATAAACATATATAAATAAATATATAAGCAAAGTGTATAATTGGATGCTGATAAATGTGTCAACCCACAAAAAGTCAAATTTGGAGTTATTGATGTATTTTGATACTACGTCACCTATTTATTATGCAAAAAAATTTCAAGTCATCTAAACTAAATAAGTATGGAAAAAGTTTTTTACGACAATGCTTCGAATTTCAGGTGCATTCCATATTTTGTAGTTTATAAAATAATGTTAAATATTTAAAAACCTATTATTACATAACATATTAAATAAATCTATCTGCTTTTGATTCATTATACATTTTATCAAAATCGACAAGAAATGATGAATATATACGTCTTCAAACTAATTTATTAAGAATAGGTTTAACATCTTTAGACGCCATTTTCTCAAAACGAAGTCCGTGTGGCTTGACACAATATTGCTTATCAGCGTCCAATTATACTACACTAATATTATAAAGAAGCAAAGTTTGTTTTTTTTTGTATGTAGGCAGTTAACTCTGAAACTATTGATCTGATTTTAAAAATTCTTTTTTAGTTAGATATCCCGTTTATTGTGTACGATTACAATCTATATTATATTACGACTCATAGGAGCGAATCAGTGACTATGCGAGAGAAACTGCGAGCAGCTAGTCAATGATAACATATAACTACATATGGACGCTGATAAGCAATAATGTGTTAAGATTCAGGGATTTCATTTTGAGAGGTTGACACATTATTGCTTATCAGCATCCATATATGTTACGATCATACTATTTGACGTTAAAAATCTATGTCAGCTTCATTGTATTGTAATTAATATCTTTTAGTTACAGGTAAATGATCAGTTCAAAACAAAAACTATTTCTTATTATTCTTGGTATATTTTCATTCTTGCCTAATTTGGAGGATATTGGGCAAGAAATTATACCATGGTTAGGTAAATATATTTCTATTCCTTTCCACTAAAGTGTGAAAGTAAGTTATTTTTTTCTATAATCAAATATATGCCACTCCCTTCATAACTATTAACAATATTTACATTCTGCGCTTAACTATTATTTAAAGCATGGTAGCTTAAAAAAGAAATCTATAACCAATAGACCTGTAACTTAACGATTCGAAAGTGCTTTGAGAAGACTATTTGAATAGCATATATTTTGGATTTGAATTTTGAAGCTTCGCCGACTAAAATGATACAGCATTTTAGTAAGCTAAGATACTATTACACGAGACAAAATCTAGGTATAGCTTGAATTTGCTTCCTATCTGTTTGGTCCCCATCACATTGCATCAATATGTGATTTTATTTATTTTATTGGAAACATACAGTTCAAGTACATTTATAAAATAACTGGTCAAGTGCGAGTAGGACTCGCGCACCGAGGGTTCCGTACAAACTTATAGAAATCTATATAAGACTAACCCATCTACGCCATTTGTGGTCTTCATCATCAGTTCCAACATAAGTTACTATCAAAAATACCTAAATCGGTATACGCTTGCCTATAATATTTGAGGAGTTCCCTCAATTTCTCTAGGATCCCATCATCTGATTCTGACCTGAAGACAATGGGACCACCTTGGAAGTATACCTTTTCAAACAAAAAAAAAATTTGAAAATCGGTACCCAAATGGCGGCGTAATCGGCGAACAAACATAAAAAAAAAATTAAATACAAGGTCGAATTGAAAACACTCCTTTTTAGAAGTCGCTTAAATATAATCAAATATTATGTAAATATGGATCACGTCCCAAAAACTATTTTGAAACTACTTAGGAGCACTTTAATTTAAAACACGATCATGGATGCAATCCATGGAAACACAAAATTTTATTTTAAGTACTATTACACCTTATACTTTCAAAAAAAAAAGTTATAGCGCGATTCAGGCTATACCTAGTGCCATCTCTTGACAATTTCAATGAACTAACTTGTTGACTTTGACATTAACTTGTTATTAAGCTCTTATATTGAATGTTAATTACGTAATGACGTTATAAATCGACGATAAAACTTTTAAATAAAAAGTTTATTTTATAATTTTTAAATAATAATTAAAATAAAATTTTTTATTAATCGAGCAGAATTATATCACAGTTAATGTCATAATGTTGTAATAGATGGCATTAGCTGTACGCTGCATCGCGCTATCATTTTGTTAGCTGCGATATATAGATTGCATTGCGTTGTTGATAAAGGTTTGCTGCTTTTTAATGTTTTCGTATTGATACAAATTTCTTCTCAGTGTTTGTAAAATTGTTTTTTTGACCATGGTCAACTTCTATGTTAATTTGTTACAAGTACATATAATTTTAATTCTAAGATTAATATATTTTCCGCTTGATCAGTTTACAACTTGATACATTTACGCATTCCTGAGAAAAAGGTTGAAAGACAGACGTACAGACTGACAGACACACGAACAGAAATTTACAGTTTTCGGATTTTTTCCTTTATGTATACTAAAGGACCTTGCTCCTGGCCAAATTTCATAATGCTTGGTCAATGGGAAGTACCCTATAGGTTTTGATTCCCTTGCGAAAACGTTAAAAACGCTATCATACTTAAAATATGTGATATAAATGACCGTATCTTTTGATTGCGTTAACTTAGAAGTTTCATTTTTTCATAGCTCTTAGTAATTACAACTCTGAGTACTTGACGTTGATAAAAATTTGTTACCTTCACGCGTTTCTGAGAAAAAGGTTGAAAGACAAACTTACAAACAGACAAACATACATACAAAAATTTACAGTTTTCAGATTTTTTCCTTTATTTGTACCATAAGATCTTACTTCTTGCCAAATTTCATCGTGCTAGGTCAATGGGAAGTACCCTATAGGTTTTGATTCCCTTGCGAAAACGCTAAAATGGTCAAAATATACGACATATTTTCCATTATCTTTTGATTGCGTTGACTTAGAACTTTAATATTTTCACGGCCGCATGTCATCGTAGACTTGAGTATATGATATTAATTTCAACATGATACGTCTTTGCATTTCTGAGAAAAAAGGGTTGACATCCCGACAGACAGACAGACAGACAGACAGACAGACAGACAGACAGACAGACAGACAGACAGACAGACAGACAGACAGACAGACGGACAACAAAGTGATCCTATAAGGGTTCCGTTTTTCCTTTTAAGGTACGGAACCCTAAAAATACAAGAAATACTTAAACCTAAGCTGTTTCGTATGTTAAATTAGACCATAAATATTTATTCAGTATGGACGTTTGTAAAAACATTAGAACATAATAAATATATAATTTTAACCACTAATAAAATTAAGCTTATTCCAATTAATTCCATTAAAATTAAATAGAATATTTCATTCTTAATATTAACATAATATATGAACAATAAAATCAATTAAAAGTGATATTAATAAACTTACCTTAGCAGCATCTCTTTGAACACCTGAAAATAACACATATGTATGTATTAGTCTTAGGTAATATTGCTGTGATCAATGATATGATATAACTACTAGCTGACCCGTTGATCAGGTATCGAGCGGGATGAAAAATGATTAAATTACTAAAATGGCTATTAAAATAGGGGTTGGTAATGAAAGGGTAAAAATTTAGGGTATATATTTTAATGTCACATTATAGAAAAATAAAAACAGAAAATTTTGTCTAAAAAAAAGTTAAGGGTAAACAACCCTTGTCACTTAGGGGTATGAAAAATAGATAGTCACCCAACCTTAGACAAAAAAAAATTGGCTAAAATCAGTAAAGCTGCTTCGGAGGAGTAAAGTAACTAAAATTGTGACACGAGAATTTTATATATAAGAATATACGTGTTATAAGCGCATGGATTTTTGCACTGTGGACGACGTTGCCTAGCAACCAGCGACAGAGTACGACTGGTATGAGCATCTTTGAGCAACAAATCAAAATTGGAAGTGGGCACTTATATTTAATATCAAATAATATGTATTATGACAAATAATTGACTATAACCTAAAAGATCTGTGTGATGCCATTATATATACCTAATACGCAAATAAAATTTTTGTTTGTTTGTACATATTTCCCCTGTTATACCGATACAACGATTGCAATAACACATTATTAACTTATAGATTGATAGAGCCAATCTGTAGCCTAATGATAACAGCTATATACGAGTTAACGAGACCGGGGCAGTACCTCACTCTCACACAAGATTGGCGTGGCTATGTTTTGTACGATGCGTGAGAGAGTCGAAAGCCTAACCTCCTCCCCCATTCCTTTCCTTATTTCCTATTCCCTTTTTTAGCTGGCAATGTATTTGTGGCGTTTGTGGATCTTATACCACTTATTTTCAATAAAATTACCCACAACAAACAAGCAAAATTCCAAACTTAATTACATATATACAAAAATTACTTCTAAGCCTTTGTAGCACAGATTACTAAAAAAAGAATGTCTTCATAGACAAATATAACCAATTTAGAACAGAAAATACATAGACATATAATCGCGGCAATTGCATTGAGTCATTTTCTGTTACTATCTGCGAAGATCTTCATCAGATCCTAACAAATGCATCTAAACAGCGAAAACACAACCAAAAACAGATCAGTAATTGCGAAAATCACAATCACACAAACTTTCACGAATAAACGAGTCGAATACAGAAACCCCATTTTCTAAGTCCGTTATACATCATTCTCTCCAATAATTAATCCGCTCCGCTTATAAACCCGCGCTCTCAGCCACCCAACCCCAGACTGAGACGGATCGGGCTGTAGGAAGACAACCCATCTCTTTCCCACACACGACCACGCATACAGTCGTCCTTGTCTCGCAGACAGAATATCAAAATTGTGCAGAATTCAATTCGGGTATACTAAACCCGAGTATAAGTCTGTCTGGTCTGCTACATGGGATAAAAGGCCTTATTGCGTAAACTTTAAAGGTCATATTGGTCTTAAATTATTCATTGCTAGGCAAACGATTTGTTTGATATGAGTTCCACGGCGAAGTTTCAGAAATGGACGGGTTTAAATGATTTGCCTTGTATGTTGTAATAATTCGTGATGTTTGGTAACTAGCTGGCCTTCCGACTTAACGTAAAAAATTGAGATTTACACTTTTTCTTTTCTTTGGAGATCTTTTAACCTATTGTTTTACTTTTCAGTAAGATTTTTCGAACGCTTTCTTTCATATGGATGCTGATAAGCAATAATGTGTCAAAACACAAAAAGTCAAATTCGGAGATATTGATGTATTTTCATACTGCATCACCTACTTAACATTATTCAAAAAAATTTAGTCATATAAATTAAATAAGTACTGAAAAAAAGTTTCTCAATTGATTGGTTCGAATTTCAAATGCGTTCCATATTTTGCAATTTATACAATAATCTCAAATATTTGAAAAACTTTTTACTAGATAATATATTAGATATATCAATCTGCTTTTAATTCATTTAACTTGTCATCAAAAAGTAAAGGAAAAGCTAAATATATACTCCTTCAAACATATTTATTAAGAAGAAGTTTGACATGTTTAGACGCTATTTCCTCAAAATGAAGTCCGTGTGGCTTGACACAGTATTGCTTATCAGCATCCATATATACCTTGTCCTTTACATATTTATCAACATAAAAGGTGATACATATAAAAACAAAAATTGACTCAAAAGTATTTTATAGTTTCGCTTGTTTAGATGTCATAGTCAATAAAGTTATTTTGATACCGTTATTGTATACTTTTTCGAATTTCGAATAGAAAAGAGTTCAGTATCATTTAAGAAATGACGGAGTTCCGAGGTAACAAACTTTTAAAAAATGTTATAAATTGAGAACTCCCCCTTCTTTTGAAGTCGGTTGATAAAGAATAATTAACCATTTACGGATCAATGTATTCTGATACTGCGTCACGAATTTAACATAATTCAACAACATTTTCAAATAATCTAAACTAAATAAGTGCGAAAAAAATCTTAATGTTTCGAATATCGCAGTGTGTTCCATACCTTGAAATATGAAATAATCTTAAATAAATTCACTATGACTTTTATTAAAATAGAAAAGAAAACATGAAAATATACTTATTCAAACAACTTATTATTAAGAATATGTTGGACATCTGTAGACGCTTTTCTCGAAATGAAATCAACGTGGCTTGACATAGTATTGCTTATCAGCGTCCAATTAGTAGCAAAATGCGATCAATGTGAAGTCATTGAGAGATAGTTAGTTTAACATATTGACAAGTTTTTGACAGACACTTGTGTAGGTTAACATTGTATTGCTTACCAGCGTCTATTTGTGCTATTGTGTAGTCGTTCTGAAGTGATGTTCCAATTTGTATTTGACAATAAATTTAAATGTATACAGAACTAGCAGCCACGTCGCAGTTTCACTTACACTTATGGTTACTGCATCGTTCCTATGAGTCGTAGCGTGATGTAATATACCCTATAAACTTCTTCTATGAATGGGCTATCCAACGCTAAAAGAATTTTTCAAATCGGATCCATAGTTTCAGAAATTACCCCTACATACAAACTTAGAAACAAATTCTACCTCTTTATATTATAATATTAATCTATACTAATATATAAAGCTGAAGAGTTTGTTTGTTTGCTTGAACGCGCCAATCTCAGGAAATACTGGTCCGATTTGAAAAATTCTTTCAGTGTTAGATAGCCCATTTATCGAGGAAGGCTATAGGCTATATATTATCACGCTAAGACCACAAGGAGCAGAGCACCAATGAGGAATGTTTCAAAATCGGGAGACATTTTCCTATCGAGAGAGCTTACGCTGTGTGCGCTTCGTAAACGGTTAAAGTTTCGCAAAAATCATGTATGACAGAATTGTTCCCCTTCAAAAATTCTAAAAAAAAGTCCGCGACATTATATGTCTATCTTTTAAGGTTAGCTCACTGTAACCTTTTTTATGCAAACCAAATTTGTTCTAAAATAATGCATTATTAGCACAAAGTAACTATTCCACGCGGACGAAGACGCGGGCGGAAGCTAGTATAAATTATGAATAGGTACGAGAAACTCATTCATTTAAATTATTTATTTCAGCAACTTAAAACAATATGCTTTATATCCAATTTCAAGGCGAGAATTACACTTATCAGTTTTGCTCTCAGACTCTCATAAAGATTTTACAGAAGTTACTTCATTGCTTTACATCTGAAAGAGTTTACTGTCAGTTATTTTTGACACTCACAGCTTTCGTAACTACTTACGACGTATTTGTTGCTAAGTTAGAAAGTTTCTTTACATTACTCTCGAGAGTAAAACCTATAGAGCACTTCTCGTCGAAGAGAAGCGTCGTAATATCATATTTTATCATTAATTTTTTTGAGACCATTGGAACATCGAAAAGTATTTTTCATATGTAATATAGCGGGTTTTATCCCGATAACTAATGGTAGTAATACCTTTTTATTGCCCGACGTTTCGACGAAGTTGCATCCGTCGTGGTCACGAGCTGACCGTTATATACAATATGAAAATAAATCGCGAAAGTTTAAAATATCGAAAGGAATTTATCGTAGTAAATAGTTGTTAAACATTAGTTAAGGATTTGTCAATTGTCAATTAACGTACAATAGAATAATCGATGGTACACAGCAGTTCAATTGTGGGGACGATATTATTTAATCTAGACCGAGTCTAGATACATCTGTTGAGTCTAGATGAGCTTGTATTCAATAAACTCTATATATGTAGAGGAATTAAATTCAAACTTCAATATAAAGTGATATTATTTAATCTATACTATATATGGACGCTGATAAGCAATAATGTGTCAACCCACAAGAAGTCAAATTTAGAGATATTGATGTATTCTGATAATGCATTTCATATTTCACATTATACAAAAAATTTTCAAGTCATCTGAACTAAATAAGTACGGAAAAAAGATTCTTAATTTATTCGTATTGTTCCAATTTCATATTTTGCACTTTATAAAATAAAGCCATATATTTGAAAAAGTAATTATTAGATAAATATTTTAATGAAATGCTTTAAAATTATTATACTTTATCATAATAGAAAAGAAAAGGTGAATATATAATTATGTACTCAAACAAATTAATCAAGAATAGATTTAACATCTTTAAACGCCATTTTTTTCAAAATGAAATCCACGTGGCTTGACATAGTATTGCTTATCAACGTCCAATTAGTAGCAAAATGCGATCCACGTGAAGTAATGGAGAGATAGTTAAACATATTGACAAGTTTTTTCGTTCGAAGGTATGAAATGAAAGTATGCCAATAGACGCGTCGATTATGATAACGATAAGTCAATCTGATAGCGCTCAATACAGACAAGGTCGTTCATTTGCATATCTCCTCCGTTTTAGATTCTGATAGCATCTACCGTGTGATACTAGCACGTGTACGTTATGACCTGCATGTACATCTCAGCTGAGACCATACCGTCGGGGATAGAGCAAAACTGAGTAACTAGCTTTAGAAATAAGGAGGTGATTCTGTTTAGCTAAAGCATTTTACTCTATACAATATTACGTTGACGATAAGGATGCGTGGGCTTAGTATATGCTGAATTTCGTACAGGATAAATAATTAAATTGTAATCATAAACTGTGTTGTATTTACAATATTTTAAAAGAGTAACTATCGAGTTTCTTGCCGGTTCTTCTCGGTAAAATCAGCGTTCCGAACCGGTGGTAGCTTCATTATTTATGTTTTTTTTTTGTTATTTTCATGTATGACGATTCTAAAGTGCTCGTAAGAGCTTACTTGAATAAAGTATTTTTTTGATTTGATTTGATAGCCACCTTAAACTAACAACCCTAAGGTGGATAATCGAAATCGTCCGTTTGGCCACCCAAGGGGCATAAACTGAATTTCGGATTTATCTTCCTATTATCCCCAAGGTAAACTGAGGTATTAAATACATTTTTTTTTTTCAGAATTTCTTTAAACTTTTTGACTGTACGTAGTCAGGGGGGATAATTCTATGATATATAGGGATAGGCCTACTTTCTTTGTAAATATCTGTTATGTATTCAGTGCAATAAAGAATATATATATAATCGGAAGAAAACGAATATACGAATTCCGTTTGACAAACGGACACGCGATTCCGATTATCCCCTTAGGGTGGCTACTTTGGGGTGGCTAAACGGAATCATCCCAATAAGGTATTAGAATGAAATGTTAAATTTAATTATTGATAAAAAAATTAGCTAGCTAAAAATCGATATTTATAAAATACTTAACATTAATACATTTTGACATATCGTTACCGACACGACAAATACAATGCATGATGGAAAATGCCCATATACGTTTTTCTTATCAATAATGTAATTTTATTTTTGGTTTAAATTTGACTTTATAAAAAAATCTAGTTATGGAGTTTTGCATTGTCTCCGATATGCTATTACGAGCTACTATAGCTTTCAATAACGTAATTTTCGATTGGTATTCTTCCTTAGCCGAGAATTTCAATTATAATTGTAGCTCTTAGACTTTTATAAAAATTTACATAAGTTAATTGTCATTGCTTTACACTTGAAAGAGTTTACTGTCTTAGATCAATCAATCAATCTAAATTTGAAGATGGTTCCATTTTTTTTTAATGTCTTAGTTATATATTTAACAACAAACAAATTTCGGATTTATATATTAGTAATACACATCACAAGCCGTGAGAAGTCAAAGCGTAAAGCTAACTTAATATGTTTAACAAAATACCACAAACGAAAATCGAAAAAAACTCGACCCCAGCGCGAATGGAATTGAGAAAAAAAAGCGAGTTTCCCTCCAAAATGTCTGTCAAAAATAAATTAAAAATGGCCGCCGGCGATTGGCCATTTTCGTGCGGGTGGGGAGTCCATAGACGCGTGTTACTTTGTCTACGCGAATGTGTCTTTTGCTATCTATATAAATAAATAAAATTGACGTGTCTGTTTGTAATTTCATATTAACAGCTTTTAATTATACGCATATGAATGTATACATAAAACACAATTTTTAAAATGTTTGTCTTCTGTCTGAACCCGCTGATTTTGAAAAAAAAAACACATTCTGTATTATTGCACCATCTAATAGTGTCACGTATAAGGATCAACTTCTGGGAAGTAATAGTATACGGCAAATTAAATAAAAAGGCATTTTTTTTACAAAATGCTTTTAATTCTTGCGAGTAAAATGCTCCATTCTTGAGATAAACCACAGAGTACAAATCTTACATTTTAAGAGACATGCTATACTGTAGTCCACGCGAACGAAGTTGCGGGCACAGGTAGTTTATATCTGGATGCTGATAAGCGATAATGTGTCAACCCACAAAAAGTTAAATTCTTAGATATTGATGGATTCTGATAATGCGTATTTAATTTACAATTTTTTCTTCAAGTCATCTGAATTAAATAAGTACGAAAAAAAGTTTCTTAATTGTTTCGAATATTAAATTGTGTTCCATATTATATAATATGTAATAATTTCGTATTTTGGAAAATGTTGTTATAAGATAAACATTTTATTATTACAATCTGCTTTTAATTCATTATACCTTTTATCAAAATAAAATAAGACAGATATATACTTCTTCAAACTAATTTATATCGAAGTGTTTTGACGTCTCTAGACGCCATTTTCTCAAAATGTGTCAAAAATTCGTGTGCCTTGACATATAATCAAAAAAAAAGCAAAATAAATCAAACTTAAAAACCGACTAGCCCGTGACTTCGTCTGCGAAAAATTAAACAAAGTAAAATTTCTAAAAAAGTAGCCTAAGATAATCCTAATAACATTAGCTATCTGCGAATGAAAGTCCCGCCAAAATCGTTCCAGCCGTTTCTGAGACTAGTCGGAACAAACAGACGGACACACAGACAATTTTTTTTAATTGATGTAAGTATCGCATATACTTTCATATTCATTTACATGAAATCTGTCAATTTGAAATTACAAACACACACTTCACTTCATTTTTTTATTTGTATATGCATATATATAAGTTAGTATATAAATTCCAATAATAATACCAAAATAAGTTCACACAAAAAAATATATATAGAAAAAATATATCTACCTGATTTAGGACCCTAACACCGGCCAATGGAAACGAAATACCATAAAACCCTTTCGCCATTGGTCTATGGTAAAAAAACCCTTCGGAACTTGTTCTATGTACTATCCTAGACCGATGGACCGGGCGATTAATTTATATACATGTGCTGGATCCTTAGGTACGTCAGCTGGCCGCGTTTTGATATCCACAGAGTTCATTTAATGTAAATTTAGTATTTAACCGACTTCAAAAAAGAGGAATGGGTGAATTCGTAGTGTATGTTTGTTTTACCTAATGACTCCGTCGGTTTGTTATTTAAATTTTTTTTTATATTAAAAGATACATTTTAAAATTGGTCCTCTAGAATTTTAATTAAAATCGATTCAGCAGTTTGAATTTTAAATTACCTTTAAAAAACTATTTTCAATTCTTTTATTAGGTGCGCTACAG
The DNA here is from genome assembly GCA_037950945.1 of Hypolimnas misippus. Lineage (NCBI taxonomy): Eukaryota > Metazoa > Arthropoda > Insecta > Lepidoptera > Nymphalidae > Hypolimnas > Hypolimnas misippus. The sequence goes on from JBBEEQ010000021.1 coordinate 3,901,308, forward strand.
CTCAATGGCTACTAAAATTTAAAAAAAAAGAAAACATATTTATTATTTCATAATAATCTATACAGATAAATAAAATTGAAGTATCTGTTTGTAATTTTAAATTAATTTCTTTTAACTAAATGCATATGAAAGTATTAATAGTATCACGTATAAGGATCAACTTCTGGGATGTAATAGTATACGGCAAACTAAAGGATAAGTATTTTTTTTACTGAATGCTATTAATGAATGAAAGTAAAACTCTCCGAGATGGCCTAGTAATTGGAACGCGTCGATCTCAAGCAATGATCGTGGGTTCAAACCCTGGCTAGCGCCGCTGAGTTTTCAAGTGCTAAATTTGGCTCGGTGAAGGAAAACATCTTGAGGAAACCTGCATGTACTGGGAGAATTCCTGACACATGTATATCCGCCCCGCAGTGGAGCAGCGTGGTGGATTAAGCTATAAACTTCTCCTAAATAGGAGAGGTGGCCTTTGCCCAGCAGTGGGACATTTACAGGCTGTACTTTACTTTTTTACTTTTCAAATTCCCCTTTCTTGAGAGGCACCACAGAGGCCTTGCTTTGTATGAAACATGCCATCCTGTAGTCCACGCGAACGAAGTCGCGGGCACAGTTAGTATGAATACAAAATATTATTCTTTAACCATGAAATCGCTATAATGATTTCGATAAAACATCAAGGTTATAAAACTTTAGGGGAATACCGTATTAATAATAATTTTAATCTTATTATTTATCTATTTAAAGCCTTTAACGGAAATAATTTCATTACATTGAACAGCAAAATCTATTAGAGATAAGACAAAAATAAATCATTTTTAAAATATAACATACATAGCAAATTATGTTACAAAAAAAGGAATTTTTAAAACAAGTATCAAATTAATTGTAAAAAAAATCCGAATTCGTCATAAGACCATCTGCAGTCGACAGTACCATATCAATTCTGCCTCAAAGCCTATAACTACTACTAACCAACTTTAAATTACAATAGATCCTAAATAATAATTCTGATAGAAAAACGATATGAGAAATCTAAAAATATTTTTTTTATTCCTATTCAACGATACCCACATGACACAGTTCGTTAATTTTCATTTTTTTCTATTTCACATTATGGCGTCCAAAATGGGCTATTATGATTTTTCAAATTTTTTATGATTTCTATGATATTCACGCTGTTATGACGAATTAAGCGACTTCTCATTTATCAAAATCGGCTTAGGTGTTTGGTCTTAATAGTTTAAAATCAAACACTCATACATACATAGATAGTTTGATAAACATTACCATTCGTTGCGTTGCGCAGTCGAGTAAATAAGAAACCGACTTCAAAGCCAAAACGCAATTTCGTTTACCACGATTTTAAAACCAAATTACTGAACCGATAACGATGAAATTTCCATAAAGGCAATCCGAAAACATATCCTTTCAAACAGAATAAAAAAATTTAAATTCGGTTACAAAATGACAGAATTATGAAGCGACAAACATTTATAAAAAACATACGCTCCAAATTGAGAATCTTCCTTTATTGAAGTTAAAAACATAACTTACATTAACACGAGTGACGTCACGAGCGTACACTCTATTATTTAATTCCGTCGTGCCGTAGAAGACAGTTTTACTTTGATTATATTATATCTTATGAAGATGTATACAGTCGGTCTCCGCTTGGCAAGGAAGGAGCGCTATGACGCGCCGGTCAGTGACCTCGGCACACATACCTACTAATGGTATACGAGATATTGCAGAAATAATATACATACATAGTATTATATACTTTAGTAAAAACGTACTATTGATTTTATAGATTTTTTTACATCTGCAAATTTCTAGTCATATTCGACTTCTAGTATTTGATCTTATCGAAGATAAAATACTTTACGCTAGACACCCCCATTAGGATCGTGTGATCCCGTGTCAGGGTCACACACAACACGACAAATTATATGGCCAATACAGATGTTTACTGTGAGCGGGTATCGAACACGCGACCGTTAGCTTCAGTCAGCTGCAGTGACCTCTGCGCTAATTAGTCGTCATATTATAAAAGATATTTTATAACTGAATTCTGATAAGCAATAATGTGTCAACCCATGAATTATAACAATGCGTCACGTATTAAAACTAATAGAAAAATTTCCAAGTCATCTAAACTACATAAGTGTGGAAAAATTAATTTAATGTTTCGAATATTGAAGTGTGCTCATTATTATACAATATTTAATAATGTAATATATTCGAAAAACTTATTATTAGATAAAACTTTTTATTGTACCCATCTATACATAGACTTTATCAAAATATAAATGAAAAGTTGGATATACATACGTCTTCAAACAGATTTGTTAAGAATACGTTTGACATGTTTAGACGCCATTTTCTCAAAATGAAGTCCGTGTCGCTTGACACAGTATTGCTTATCTATATACATTTTAAAATAAAAAAAATACAATTCGAAATCCGTTACCAAATTATAGAGTTCTAAGGTTGAAAAAAACCCTAATTTGACGCTGATAAGCAATACTGTGTCAAGCCACACGAACTTCATTTTGAGAAAATGGCGTCTAAAGATATCAAACCTAATCTTAATACATTTGTTTGAATAAGTGTTTATCCATATTTTCTTTTCTTTTTTGATAAAAGGTATAATGTATTTAAAGCAGGTTGATATATTTAATATATTATCTAATATAAAGTTTTTTAAATATATAAGATTATTGTATAAATTACAAAATATGTAATGACCTTGAAATTCGAACAATTAGTTATTTAGTTTATATGACTTTATTTTTCATTGAATAATGTTAAATTGTTTAAATATCTCTGAATTTGACTTTTGGTGGGTTGACACGTTATTGCTTATCAGCATCCAATTAATAATTGCGTTTCGGAGTCCGTTGAAAAATCTAGATATTATTTTTAACAGCTCTCAAAATCGTAGGCACGTCGCCATATCTTATCAACGCTTATTGTATTTGGGGCGCCGGCGTGTCTCCTTGCACACGATGGGTTACTTTTTTAGGTATTTCTTAGATAACATTTTCAAGGCAACTTGTTTCAAAGACTGCTACCAACTTTGTAGACTTTTTACGTCTCGCTTTCCCCACTTAAAGATCCTTGATCCGTGATCTGTTTATCAGATTAAGTGTGTGAGTTTGTACCTTTGTGTCACTATTTCATCATTTTTAGGTTTCTCATATCGTTTTTCAATTAGAACTACCGTTTAGGATCTGTAACGATTTAAAGTTGGTTAGTAACGATTCTCACTTATAGGCTTTTAGACGGAACTGATATTGGCACGATGCAGATGGTCTTGTTATAAAGCCGGATTTTTTTTAATTAATTGCTTGTTATCGGAATCTAACTTTAGGTAAGAATATGGAAGTTTTACTCTCGAGAGCGATATAAATCAACTCTGTAACCTAGCAACAGATTTCTTAAGTAGCTGTGAATGTAAAAAAGGCAATGACAGTAATTTCTTTAAAAACTTAAAAATGTAATTATAACCTTACACTAATCTTCCCCATTAAAAATGTTTTTAACCGATTCCTATATTCCATGATTAAAATTAAAAAAAAAAAAAACAAATTACTTCAAAAAAATACTTATTAGTATTATTTACATTATAAAATCATAAGTATTTAAAATCGCTTGTGATAAAACTTCTATGAAACTAATCTGTAAGTAAATTCTTTCAAATAAAATAAAGTATTTTCAAAATCAGTTTAGAAATGACTAATTTCTGAGGAGACATTTGAAAAATGCACTATAAGTTGTCCTTTTGTAGTAGATTTTTATTTTATTCCTTAATAATATATTTTATTAATTTTTTTTTGTAATTTTCATTATTAAGGTTACCTTTACATTGTATAATCATGTTAAATTTTGCTATCAAATTCTTATCATTGGAAACTGTATATGGTAATGATTTATTATTAATTTTTAACCCAACCTATATAAAATATATAAACTCCATGTTTTTTTTTTTTGTAAAAAACTGAAATAAAAAATTCGCCTCCCTTTTTTTTCTTAAAATCCTTTTATAGTCTATTTTTCTTCACTTGTCTTATTTAGGAGACAAAAATGGCGTACTACTAACACATGGATGCTGATATGCAATACTGTGTCAAGCCACACGGACTTCATTTTGAGAAAATGGCGTCTAAAGATTTCGAACCTATTCTTAAAACATCTGTTTGAAGAAGCATATATCCATCTTTTCTTTTCTATTTTGATAAAAAGTATAATTAATTTATAGCAGATAGGCTAATAAAGATTTTAATCTAATTATATGTTTTTCAAATATATGAAATTATTGCATAATCCAAAATATGGAACTTACTTCAATATTCTAAGCATTTGATTAAGAAACTTTTTTCCGTACTTATTTAGTTCAAATGACTTGAATTTTTTTTTTGTATAACGTTAAATACGAAATGCATTATCAGAATACATTAATATCTCTAAATTTGACTTTTTGTGGGTTGACACATTATTGCTTATCAGCATCCACATAAGAGTTAGAGATGGGAAATTATCGATCGGATGATTGAATAGAATAACTTTCTATAATGAAAAATAATGTTCGAACCAAATAAGTTGTCTTATTAAAGAATAATAGACTATACAGTGAGTCCTCATCTGTATAAATATCTATTATAGAAGTAAAAATCGCTAAAACTGCTAATCCGATTTCAAAAATTCTTTTTACATTGATAACCCGCTGTTTGAGGAAGGCAATAGGCTATATGGATGCTGATAAGCAATAATGTGTCAACCCACAAATAGTCAAATTCGAATATATCGATGTGTTCTGATTATGTGTTAGATATTTGACATTATTTAAAATATTTAAAGTCATATTAACTAAATAAGTGAGAAAAATGAACCTTAATTTACTATTTCGAATACTGAAATATGTTCCATTTTGAAATTTACAATAATCTCGTATATTACAAAAAACTTATTATTAGATACAACTTTCGATTATACCAATCTGCTTTTAATTTATTATAGTTTTTATCAAGAAAGATATGAAAAGATGGATAAATACTTCTTTAAATATTAGTTTATTTATTACTATAAGTTTTATTTTAATTTGAAGTTTTAGACAAATCAAATCAATAATAAAAATAAATAATCAAATAGACAAATGTCACCTTAGTCTACCCGTGACCACGAACGCTGCAAAGTGCTCGAAACGTCGGAATGATAAAATAATTAACATACGCGATTTAAATCCGTCTAAAACAGTTTTACTTCCTACCTTAAAACCTAAGTTAAAATTAATTAATTAATTAATTTCCTAGTTTAAACATAAGTTAAAATTAAGAATATATTTGACATCTATAGACGCCTTTTTCTCGAAATGAAGTCCGTGTGGCTTGAGACGGTATTGCTTATCAGCGTCAATATAACATCACGCTACGAATCACAGGAGCGAAGTTACCCTAAACACAAACGAAACCGCGACCGCTAGTTTTTGATATAACTTTTGACAGAAAACGTAAAATTCGTTATCAATAATATGATATCATCCAGCAAATATCAGGGACGGAGTATTTTTTTAATGTCTGGAGTTGAAAAAAAACCGTCTGACAAGCCATGACGTCACACGCGACCGGAAACGCGTGTAACCCAGCCTAAAGCCATCTGCAGACGTCGCGTGTCAGTGTACGCGTACACTGGCACGCCCGGTATCAATTAAAATGTCTCAAAATTGTAGTATGTATTTAAAATTATTTTATATAATTATAGATATATGATAAGCTCGTGGATTTTGACTCAGAATGCCGACGATTTCTGACAACGTTGCCTTGCAAGCTAGCGACTGATTCGGCTGCCAGTGTTTTTAACCCTCAATTAAAAAGAGGTGTTTTAAGTTTGACATGTGGTACTGTGTGTCTCTCTGTGGCATCGTAGCTCTAGTAAATGGAACAAAGATGCAGTTTTTTTTTGTTTGGAAGCAGTTGTAAGCGGAATGGTTATTGGCTATATTTTATGCACATCTGCTCAGACGTTTGCAATATTATTGTTCTTTTGTTTTTGTTAAAAAAAATTTAAACAAATTCTACTGGAAAATTACTATATTGTGAATGATATTAAAACAACAGAGTTGCATTATCTTGAACTGGTACAACATCATATGGAATCAACAACAAAACTCCTCACCAACCCATAGTAAACGTAACGGCTTCTTGAAAAAGTTTCTTTGAATAGATTCTCGAGTAATTTTTAAAATTTTCAGTTTAATAGTATGCCGTCGTTAATACAGTTCGCAAATCAATTCAACTTTAATACGTGTTCTATATAGCAGAATACAAGTAATTATATATTTTAACTGACAGTCAGCTCGTGACTACGACGAATGTAACTTCGTCGAAACGTCGGGCAATAAAAAGGTATTACTGCCATTAGTTATCGCGATAAGACCCGCTATATGAAATACTAAGAGAACAGGTACACTAGAACGAACACGAACGCGCAGTCTGTACCAGCCTTATCGTATTATACATCGTTGCATGTCTTAATTATATAATGCATGGTATTTTATACATATTCGCATGTATACTGACTTTTTATTTTTATTCAACTGCGCGACGCTAAGGAAGGTAATGTTAAATACATTACCTTCCTTAGCGCCATACATATGTGGGTTTATATCTTTGTGGCACTATTTGGAACTAACGCGTGGAACGATTTAAATAAGTGACAATTTGCTTGATTTATGAATACGTAGAAAGTTTAAATTAAAAAAAAAAAACAAACTATGTCAAGTGGGGTATTGTTAAATAGGTATTTAAAAATCATTTTTAGGTTCGTTTAGAATCTATAACGATTTAAAGTACACAAATTAAATTATCTTGTTATTTCAATAGCTGGAGAACGAGCAGGCAGGACACCTGGTGGTAATTGATCACCACTACCCGTGGACATTTTCTGCACCAGAGAAATTATAAATATGTTGCCAGCTTATAGAGGAGGGATGAAGAGGGGAAGTAAGGAAAGAAATGGGGATTAGGTTTCTGACTCTCTCACTCACTGTACATTATGAAGCTATATTAAATACTTCACCCTGATCTTCTGTGGGAGTGTGGTACTGCTCTGGTCGAGTCCGTATAACGCAAACTCAAACTCAAAATATACTTTATTCAAATGGGTTTTTTAAATTTTCGATTAATTAAATTAAATGTCAATTATTTTATATTTTTATAAAGCTACCACCGGTTCGGAATGTTGTCTCTACCGAGAGGAACCGGTAAGACACTCGATAGTAACTCTTTTTAAGTCATTTAAGTCGCAGTTAATTTGATACATGTCAATTGAACTATTATATATTTAGCGTTACGTAATAAAAATCAATAGTTAACAATCGAACTAGTGTGACGATTCGGCGAGACGCATTGAATTTTAAATTCGGACGAGACGCCATTATGTCTAGCCATTTTTTTCATCATGTAACCAAATATATTTTATATGTATATATTACGTTCATGATATCTGACGTCTATAATCTGTATCTATTTCCAACTTTGCAGGCTGTGATCTACCTCCTGAGGTTCTTCGAGAGCACTATAATTTGGGGGTTTTAAAGCGTCGAGTGTATAGACACCTTTCCGTCAACGGCAACGCACCCTGGTGTTGCAGATGTCCGGGCGATGGTAACCACTTCACAGCTAGCTGGTTGCTAGGCAACGTCGTCCACTGTCGGAATTCTGGGTGACAGAATAACCTCATAACATATCAATAGTTATATAAGATCATTGTGTGTAACTATCTATCTATATTTTATTCAATGCCAACTTTTTTTACCCGACTGCGCGACGCAAAGGGTCCTGTGTTTATCAGCCTATGTAGGTGTGAGTTTGTACCTTTGTGGCACTATTTAAGCAAAACAATAAAGGCATGTCGTTTGATTCGTCATGACGGTGTGAATGTCGTAAAAAAGTTAAAAATTTCAAATAATAAATATAGCCGATTCTGGGAGCCATAATGTTAAAACGAAAAACCGACGACAAATTATGTCAAATAGGTTATCGTTAAATAAGTCAGTCGATTCTGAGATTAGCCGGAACAAATAGACAGACAGAGAAAAATTTTACAAATAAATGTTTTTGATGTAAGTACCATATGGATGCTGATAAGCAATAATGTGTCAACCCACAAAAAGTCAAATTTGTAGATATTGATGTATTTTAATACTACGTTACCTAATAACACTATTCAAGAAAAAATTCAAGTCATCTAAACTAAATAAGTATGGAAAAAAGTTTCTTAACTCAATGTTTCGAATTTCAGATGCGTTTCATATTTTGCAATTTATAAAATAATATCAAATATTTAAAAACCTATTATTAGATAACATATTAAATAAACCTATCTACTTTTGATTCATTATACATTTTATCAAAATAGAAAAGAAAAAATGAATATATACGACTTCAAAAAAATTTACTAAGAATAGGTTTGACATCTTTAGACGCCATTTTCTCAAAACGAAGTCCGTGTAGCTTGACACATTATTGCTTATCAGCGTCCATTTATACTTTAATATGCATTTAGTTAAAAGCTGTTAATTTGATATTACAAACGGACATTTCAATTTTATTTATTCGTGTAGACTTCACTCTCGTAATTGATATAAAACTGTGTAACCTGGTAAAAGTTACTTAAACAGAGTAAACTCTTTCAGGTGTAAAGCAATGGCAACCAACTTGTGTAAATCTTTATGAAAGTCTGCGAGCAAAACTTATAAGTGTAATTGGACGCTAATAAGCAATACTGTGTCAACCCAGATGGAATTCATTTTGAGAAAATGGCGTCTAAAGATGTGATAGCCTTTTCTTTATAAGTGCGTTTGAAGAAGTATACATCCATCCTTTCTTTTATATTTTGATAAAGAGTTTAATGAATTGGCAGATTGGCTAGTAAAGAGATTTATCTAATAATACGTTTAGTGTAAATGTGTGAGTTTATTGCATAATCCAAAATATGGAACACACTACAATAATTTCAGTACTTATTTAGTTCAGATGACTTATTTTTATAGAATACTAGCTTCCGCTCGCGACTTCGTCCGCGTGGAATAGTTACTTTGGGCTAAAAATAATGCATTATTTTAGAACAAATTTGGTAAGCATAAAGAAGGTTATAGTGAGCTAACCTTAAAAGATAGACATATGCTGCCGCGGACTTTTTTTTAGAACTTTTACAGGGGAACAATTTTATCATACATGATTTTTGCGAAACTTTAACTGTTTACGCAGAGCACGCAGCGTAAGCTCCCGCAATAGGAAAATATCCCCCGATTTTAAAACATTCCTCATTGGTGCTCCGCTCCTTTTGGTCTTAGCGTGATAATATATAGCCTATAGCCTTCCTCGATAAATGAGCTATCTAACACTGAAAGAATTTTTCAAATCGGACCAGTAGTTCCTGAGATTAGCGCGTTCAAGCAAACAAACAAACAAACTCTCGTTTGCGGGATTTTATTATAGATATATAACACGATAAACTAAATAAACACGATACGAGATAGCTCATAACATCTCGCACAATCAAAACTGGTCCATCCTTTCAGTGAAAGCCACATCAAAACCGTTACAATCCCTACAGACGACCTTCACCCAAGTTGACGCGAGAAACAACTAGTTTCCATAACAGGTTATTTAAACCTTGGATATCTTCTCACCCTTGACGACTCAAGGGCTCTGTCCCTTTCATGTTGGAACAAGTTTATCAATTAGGGTGAATCTTGCATTAATAATTTCGTCTATTTGTCTATTGGTCTACATCGCCCCTCGTCTAGTAGATACATATCTATTAAGGACTAGGGTATGTATTTATTGTAATAGGGTGTCATTATATGGACGCTGATAAGCAATACCGTGTCAAGCCACACGGACTTCGTTTTGAGAAAATGGCGTTTAAAGATGTCAAACCTATTCTTAATAAATTTTTTTGAAGACGTATATATTCATCTTTTCTTTTCTATTTTCATAAAATGTATATTGAATCAAAAGCAGATAGATTTATTTAATATGTTATCTAATAATAGGGTTTTGATTTTTTTTTAAATAATGTTAAATAGGTGACGTAGTATCAAAATACGTCAATATCTACAAATTTGACTTTTTGTGGGTTAACACATTATTGCGTATCAGCATCCATAGGTGATTTTTGGCGGTAAATATCTTTATTAATACTGGATCGAAATTCGTGTTTGATACGCCATTTTGAAGATCATTTTCCGTTGTAATCATGAATATTTATGGGAATATCACAAAATCAATGTTTTCGTTAAAATGTTTCAGTTTAAGATTATTACGTTATTTATTATTAACGGTGCAAAGTTACTATATATATAAGCAAAAAGTCACGTCAGCAGAATAAGTGACTCATCACAAAATCTCAGAAACTACAAGTGCTAGGAGTTTCAAATTTTGCATGGGGGTCCTTTGGAGGACGTAGGTGCTCACTGAGACGGGATTGTGAAAAATTGGATCCCTAAGGAGATAAAACGGGAGTTGGAAGCGCGAGTGAAACCACGAGGGGCCGCTAGTAATATTATACATACATATGTTGTAAGCTCATAGATTTTGGTACACATAGTGCTAACTATTGTAGACGACGTTGCCTAGCAACCAGCTAACGACTGAACAGCTAATGACAGGCGAGTATCTTTGTGCCAACAAGTCAATCGACGAGGTTTTTAAAGTTGAAAATGTGTACAGAATTTTAATGTCAAATAGTATGAACGTAACAGATCTATAGTTGGACGCTGATAAGCAATACTGTGTCAAGCTACACGGACTTCGTTTTAAAAAAATGGCGTCTTAAGATGTCCGTTCTATTCTTAAAATATGAAGTAAATAAATAAAAAGTTTTTCAAATATTTGCAAATATATGGTACACACTTGAAAATCGAAGCGATTAATTAAGAAACTTTTTTCCATACTTATTTAGTTTTGTAGTGACTTGAATTTTTTTAATACTACATACTACATACATCCAATTATAAAACATCGTTGATATGTATGTATAGATCGTGCAAGTCAACTGTGAAATGTCTGAATTATTTGAATTATCTTACATAATATATATTATTAAATTAGGTAATTAAATCTGTGAATTAAATTTATTTTAATATAATGTTTGAACTCACGTAGAGCTAGGTCCTGTGTTATCTGTGGAACCGTATTTTAGAGTCAAACGCTCACTACAACACTGTCTTGCAAGAACTAAGAATAATAATTATCGACACGACTCAAACATTACTGGAAATAATCTATCCAATTCGAAACATTGCTTAGGAAATGGCGATAAACCATATTCTAAGGCGTGACATTTTCATAAAGTGCGTTATGAAAAAAAAATTGAAATTAGGAATTTACATACTCTTTTTAAACGTTCAAACAAATGAATCTACGAAAAGTTAAACCCAGGTCTGAGAAGAAACGCGAAAAATACTCACCGGGACTTTTTTTCTTTTGTTGTATTTTTTTTAACCGACATTAAAAAGAAGGAGGTTCTATATTCTGCTGTAGATATGTATTTTTTAATAAGGTGTAGGTACTTGTCAATTCGAACGTTTTACTTGGCAACGACTTCTAAATATTGTAGAAAATACATAATACTTTTTAGTTAACTTCTTTCGTTTTCGAAGTCTGTTTATTTTTTTTAAGTTATTATTTTTAAAAACGTATAAGTTTTTTACAAAATATAAAATTTATTGAAATAGCTTGAAGTGTTCGCCGAATTTGGCGCCCCCAACGTGGCGCCCGTGCATCTTATGCACATTACTTTGCGGCCCGAGCATACCCTATAGGACCGCTCAAGATGATGTCACTTCCCGTAGACAATATTATATGACAAATATTCTTAGAATTTCTGAACTTAACTGGTGTTTTCTTGGACACATAATGATTATAAGAATTAATAAATTTAATAATGTTATTATATTATGACTAAGATTCAAGGGCAGTGTGCGGTCGTTGTAGGAAATGTTTATTTAAATAAGTTTAATATATAACAGTAACTTTTATGTAGAGAACAATAAGATTCATAGTTTTCAATATAATTATATAATTATAAGGGATATGTCCATTAATTTGAAAAGCTATATTTAAGGCGAAATTTACACTGGTAAACCTAACTGAGGGATTTACATAAATTATTTTTCATTGTTTGCTTTTTGGTGGTAGCTTCATTATTGATGTAATTTTTTTTTCATGTATTGACGATTCAAAAGTGCTGGTGAGAGTTCCGTACCTTAATTTTATTTTGATTTTGATTGCTTTTACAACTGAATTATATTATTTTGAGGCATCTTGACGTATCTTATTTATTAAAACTTGCGTTCAATAATTAAATAGTTTATGTAAATGGAAATACATAATTTTGTTAACTTGAATGACATATTAATTTCAGTTATTTTGATTTTAAAACTAAAGTACTAAACTGATTTTGATAAAAATTCTATTGAACCAATCTGAGAGCTTATTGAAATAAAAAAAGATTGAAGTAAATCAGAGCTGTTTTCGAGTAATCGGTAAAGTCTCCGAATTAACAACCTCGCTCTTTTTTGGAAGTTTAAAAATAAACAATTTGAATACTCCTTAGTAATGTTCAAAATCGAATCTTAAACGAGACTCACACTTTGAGTTTCGCTCTCAGAATTTCATAAAGATTTACATAAGTCTCATTGCTTCACACCTGAAAGAATTTACTGTCAGTGCGATTATTTCTGACAGGCCCAGCTTTTGTATAAAGTGTTAGGAGTTTTTGATATAAATTCCAAGACTGAATCTTACAAGTACAATTCTCACCTTAGACTGATACATTCCCGCTGAGAGAGTGCGAAAATTTCGAAAAGATACCCGATGGGAGATCGGTTTATGTGGAGATTTATGTATACCCACTAATTGTAACTGTTATATATATATGTATATATATTTTTATTTTATTTGTTTTATGTGACTAATTTTACTTTCTAAATTTTATGTCTGCAGTGTTTGTCCTAAATAAAAACTTTCCTTCTTTTTCTTACTAAAACCCCTGCGATGGCCTTCCCCAGCACGGGCTTGGAGGCCGCGGGATCACTGGCGCATGCGTATTCGCTGCCCTGAGAATGTGCCTTAACACGAACGAAGCATCGGGCTAAAGTTAGCTTTGTATATTACAGCATTATTAGTGATTACTGGATGGATTACTTAATTTCCATGGTGTACTGTAATGATAACATTGTCCATGTCTAAACCACAAATAAATCAAAGTTAAATTTTAAGTCGATGGTACCCGACTACCGAAGAGTGGTTATAATTTTAACCGATTTCAAAAAATGGTTCTGAGTTCCTTAAGGAATATTTTATGTTTTTTAAAAGGTTTTGTTACCTTAGAACTTATTTATGAACCGATTGAAAAATTATAAAGAAAAAATTCTAATTTCTTCCATAAAATTTGTGAAGAGTTTGTTTCTTTGTTTGTATACTTTAATCACAGGAACTTCTAATTTTTCAGACTCTTTTGCATAAATACGAAAATAACTCTGTCTGTCTGTCTAATTGTTACGTTTTCACGCCTAAATTGAACCAATTTTGATGCATTTTTGGTATAAATATCGATTGGACCTTGGAGGGGTACATATGCATCTTTTTCTCACGAAAATAAAAGCTTCAGGTGGAATAGGGGATGAATGATTATACGCAGATGAAGGGACGTGGAATTATACGTTTGAAATAATGCGCAATTAACACTATAGGTCTGACTGTTTGCTATATTTTCGCCTAAACCACTGAACCAATAATGATGAATTCTAGTATAGATGTAGATTGGTCTTTGGAGGCATACATATGTTACTTTTTGCCACAAAAATAAAACCTACAGGGGATGAAACAGGGGATGTAAATTTACAAGATTAGTTAAATCAGTAATTAAATTATAACAAGTAGAATGGGACATTAAAAACAAATATATCTATTTTTACGTTACGAATATCTCACCAAGAATCCACTTGTGTTATTAACCCAAAATATTTGAAAGATTGCCAGATTTTACTCATTGCCAACTCATCCTGCCCTCATTATTCCGAACTAGTATCGTATTAGGTTAGGTTATGTTATTTTATGGTGTCTATGGTTTTGTACTTGCAGCGTATACGGGGCAGCATCTCACTCTCACAGATCAGCGTGAAGTAGCTAATGGCGAGTGAGTAGTGACAGACACGTCGGTGCAGCGGTCACTGTAAGTGACCGAAGTACTAGCGGTCGCGAGTTTGATACCCGTTTGTGGAGATCTGGTTGTTTGTATTAGTGTGGTGTATCCGGACCACCTCAAGACCACGAGATCTCAATGGGAGGTTGAGTGTGATGCGTTTATTATTATTTCTTTTAGCACTTCCTAATGCATTTCAACCCTTATGTGTGAAAGAGCCCGAAGCCTAATCCTCTCCGCCATGTCTTTCCTCACTTCCTTTCATCCCGTATTCTATATCAAGCTGGCAACGTATGTATCTCTTCTGATGCAAATGTCCATTTTTTAATATCAAAAAGGGGCAAACGAGCTAAAAGTACCACTTGACGTTAAGTAGTGACTATCACTGGTGGACATCTGCAATAATCATGGGCGTTGCGGGTGCGTTACCGTCCTTTGACGGAAAGGTGTCTATACACTCGTCGTTTTGAAAACTCCTCAATTATAGCGCTTTGGGAAAACCTCAGGAAGATCATTCACAGCCTGCACGTACACGGGAAAAAGGATAGTGAAGCCCGCACATTGGATACCGACCATGCATCCAAGTGGTGTGGATGATATCCTGAGGCGAAGAGTGCGATGGTAAAAGCGAGACGATGACACCATGTCAAAAACTTCATCATGCGAGTAACTTTACAAGTGTCACGCTTCGCTTGTCCGTCATTTTTGTAAAAAAAAGTCTAATCAGCCTAAACCAGTTAAAACCGGATATATATTAATAGAATTAACTATAAACTTTTTTCCCGCGACCTCGCTCGTGTTAATATAGATTGTGATAAGTCAAAATTTTATAAGTTATTTCTCTATCTGGTCGGTACGACACGTGCGCCACATACTAGAAGTTTTTTTTTTTTTTGGTATACGAACAGCAATTTATATAAACATACACTTAACCATATTGTCTTATACAGTATTAATTACTATTACAGGTATATACAAAATTAAGAAATTTTATACCTCATTATACCACGCATATAATCATGTACGTGCAAACAATAAGTTGACAAAGTTTTATCAAAATCGTATGATCAGTATGGGACGAACAAACAGATTGATACTTTATAAATTAGACTAGTTTGCTTTGCGGTTTCACTCACGTTTATGGTTACTGCTTCGCTCCTGTGAATTGTAGGGTGATGTAATGTGGCCTATAACCTTCCTCTATAAGTAGGGTATCCAATGTTAAAAGAATTTTTCGTATCGAATCAGTAATTAAGAGATTACGTCTACATACTTACAAACAAATTTTACCTCTTTATAATATGAATATAGCTATAATTGTATTATAGCAGACAGTTAGCTTACTGTTTTAATAAATGGATATGTGTTCGTCTATCACACTAAACTACAAAACACATTTTGTTGAAATGATTTTAAGAAAGCTACTATCGAGTTTCTTGTCGGTTCTTCTCAATAGAGACTACAATCCGAACCGGTGGTAGTTTTATAAAAATGTTTACAAAATTGACATGTAATTTTACGATTCGAAAGTGCTTTAATAAGTCCTATTTGAAAAAAGTACATTTTAAGTTTAAAAAATAACTCATAGACTACTCTTTACTAACATACCACACGAGCGAAACGGCGGACGAAAGCTAGTAATATCAATAATGGGTTTGTAAGACCTTAAATACAATTGGATGCTGATAAGCAATAATGTGTCAACCCACAAAATGTCAAATTCGGAGATATTGATGTATTTTGATACTGCATCACGTATTCAACATTATTAAAAAAAATCAAGTTATATAAACTAAATAAGTACGGAAAAAAGTGTCTTAATTAATTGTTGCGATTTTCAAGTTACATATTTTGCAATTTATACGATAATCTCAAATATTTGAAAAACTTTTTTCTTGATAATATATTCAATACATAACTGCTTTTAATTCATTACACTTTTTATCAAAATAAAAAAAAGAAAAGATGGATATACATACATATACTTCGTCAAACATATTTGATAAGAATAGATTGGACATCTTCATACGCCATTTTCTCAAAATGAAGTCCGTGTGGCTTGACACAGTATTGCTTATCACCGTCCTTGCCTGTCGACTAGCAGGCGAGGCATAACCGGTTAAATCGCTATTATTCCGACTAAATCCGGTTTCAACTAGACATAACCGGTTTCAGCTAGATATAACCGGATTTTGATAGAAGAGACCAATTGATAAATATTTTATTATGATATTTTTTTTTGTTGTATAAAGTCGGACAACAATTTTTTTATATACATATGGTCTAGTTTTCTTTACTTGTAGCAGAGAAATATGGCGTATTTCTAGCCACAGATAAGAGTTAGATAGGAAATTATCGATTGAATGATTGAACTGAATCATTTTTATTATGAAACAAAATTCTTCGTAAATTCGTGATTTTGTTAGGGGTATTGTTACCAAATAAGTACAAGTAAAGAAAAAAAATATACGTAATTATATTATCTATACTGATATTATAAAGCTAAAAAGTTTGTTTTTTTTGTTTGAACGCGCTAATCTCAGGAACTACTGAATCGAATTGAAAAATTCTTTTTGTGTTAGATAGTTCATTGAGAAAGTCTATAGGCTATATTACATCACGCTACAACTCACAGGAGAAAAGTAGTATTCATAAACGCGAAACCGTCAAGGGCAGCGAGTATAAAAATAAATTTTTATATAAAAATTGAAACAGCTATCAAACTAGATGTAGACTCAACTGCCTAGATTATCAAGCTTAAGCTAAATTATAAAGCACGAATTACACTTGTAAGTTTTATGCTCGTAACTGATATAACCTAACGTTAACTGTGAGTATTAATAAATATGTCCTTAACAGTAAATTCTTTCAGATTTAAAAATGCAAGCATACTCGTAAGTGACTCGCAGTTTCACCTTTATGGTTACTGCTTCGCTCCTATGAGTCGTATCATGATGTAACATAACCTATAACCTTTCTCAATTCACTGGCTATACAACGCCCTATCATTTTCAAAATCGGATCAGTAGTTTCAGAAATTACCCCTACATACTTACAAACAAATTTCACCTTTATAATATTAGTATAGATTCACAGTGACAGTAACTTACAAGTGTAATTCTCGCCTAAGATACGGTATAATTTTTTAGTATTATATTAACTTATTGAGGTCAAAGTAAGATGGCCACATAAATAAAATATCTAGAATTTAAATATAACCTAGAATCGATAGATAACAAACGACCATTTATGTAAATATAAATACGTGTTATATAATATTCTTATTGCCTCCTTTTCTAATGTTATTGATTGCTGTTATGAGAGAAAGAGATGAGAGATATGGGTATGCGGGTAATCTCTGTGGGCGTAGGATTAGGAAAGAGCGAGAAAATAAACCTCTTTAAAAAAACATTGGTACTTGGGTTCCGTATCGAAAGGGACAATGGAAACCTATTAAAAGATTTAGGACATACTTAAAAAGGCCAATCATTCTTATCCAACTGATCTCGAAGACGGGTAACGTGTATCGCATTTATATATTAACTGCCCTTCGAGGCTAAGCGTATTGTTACTGTTTCGCCCCCATGAGTCAGTGTGATGTAATATAGCCCGAAACCTTCCTCTATAAACACGGCTATTCAATGCAATAATAAAATTGTTGAAATGATTTTGTTGGGTACGAAACCCAAATAAATCAGGGTCTTATTACGAAACTTACTAAAAGTAACTTTACAAGGACTTATTCTTTGTTACTCACAGTTAACTTAAGGTCACCTAAATAATTGTTACCGGGCGAGAATCCAGAATCTGCTTCATAGGTGGGAGGAGGAATTTTTGTGGAATACTACGCTAAGTAGAAAAAAATTGAGTTGTAACGGTTATGAGTCTGGCGGTGAGGGGGGGGGGGGCGAATTATCCCTTTTGTCCCATCTATCTCAATCCGCGTCTCACTGTTACAAGTTGTTTTATATCAGTTACAATTGTAAAACTTACAAGTGTGATTCCCGCCTTTAGTATAGCATCGAATTATAATATTAAGCGTTATTCGTTGTAGTACGGAACCATTAGCACGCAGACTTAAATCACACTTTAACGGTAGTTTAAAACTCTTGTTAAATTTGATGTTCTGTGTTTAAGTTTATAATTTTTAATCACTCAACAATCCACTTCTTCTTGCAACTATACTTAAAATTAATACATTATTCTAAAAAAAAATTATAAGTTTGATATATATCTGTGTGTCTGTCTGTAGCATCGTAGCTCCCTAACGAATGGACAAATAATTATGCGCTTCTTTTGGTTGAAATGTTATGTAACTCTGATGGTCTGTTTTGAAGTTTCAAGGTTATCAGCTCTTTGATGGTTATTGAAAGGATTTGAGCCACTTCGTTTGGTCTGAACGATTCGAAATTTACTAAACGGTGACTTCAATGATACTAAAATAAGATAGTTAGGTAACCTTGACCTGATGCTGCATCATATACAATCAGCGGGACACAACTCCTCACTTACAGCAGAAGCATCGTGTTGGGGCTCGTTGAAAGGGTCTCAATGAATAGAATATGAATATATTGTCGGGGAATTTAAACATTTTCAGTTTTATCTTTTAAAATAGAAATATATATGTTGCCTAGCAACAGGCTGTTAATATCGAGAGAATAATATATTATTACAAAAGGCAGAAATGCCTTGTCTAACGTCTTGTTAATATTCACTTATAGACTTTTAAAAATTATTTTACTTAATCATTTATATGGGTGTTAGTTCTTGACTAACAGCGTTCTCTTTCATATACGTCTATCTCGTTGATAAGTTTGAGAGAGCGATTCGTTTTCAAAAATAACAGTAGCAACGTAAAATAGCTGTAATAATTACGAATATTAAATAATTATATCATATTTCTGAAATTATATGTATGTTAATTAATAACATATTTTTTAATTATAGATATGACACGTTCATACTATTTAACGTTAAAAATTTGTACCCATTTCCAACTTGACAAGCTTGTCAAGCTCTTGACAAGCTCGTCAATTGCTAGCTGGTTGCTAGATAACGTCGCCTAAGTTAAATGACACTCTGGTTCCCAAAATCCATTAGCTTATATCATCTTTAACTTTGTAATATTATTTATATTAATATTATAAAAGTTAAAGCTGGCTGTTTCATTTCATACTGAAATGATTTTACTGAAATTTATAATAGGAGTAGGTTAAACCTTAAAAATTTAAATAACCCCTGAACATCATCTAGACATCTTGAAATGACTAGGCCGATTTTGGTAGAACATGTCAAAGAACTATCGCTAGAAAACTCTCTTTCAAATAAAGAAAAACGAATCCAAATCGGATTACTTGTTTAGGAGCTACGGTGCCACAGACACACATAGCGGTCGAACTTATAACACCCCTCTTTTTGTGAACAAGGTTAAAAAGAAAGCTTAAAGAAACATTCACTAAGGGAATGAATTCAATTAACGTAACAATTAATTAGTAGTATTTTTTTAAATATAAATCTATACTGTAAAAAGAAGAAAATTAACTTAAATAAAACTCATAATTTTGTTACATTATACAATTTTATACGACACTTACGCGAGTTTTAACTATATAAATTTATTTTATCAAAACTCTCTGTCTCTTTCGGTTGCACTCGTATTTCTAGTTACTGCTTCGCTACTATGATTTGTAGCTTGATGTAATATATATTATAACCTTTCTTAATAAACAGGTTATCCAACGCAAAAATAATTGATCAAATCAGATTAGTATTTTCAGAGATTAATCCCCACATACAAACAAATTTTATATCTTTATAATATTAATGTAAATACATCAATATCTACTTAAATCTACTTGTGTCTTCTCATTTCTATTTATCACTAATTTAAATTGCGTACCTAAACGAAAAGGAAATAAAAATATAGGCGAGAATCACACTTGTAAGTTTTACTTTCATAATTCATATGAAGTAGCTCTGTAATCTGGTAACAATTACCTAAGTTACCTTACGAAAGTTGTGAATGTCATTAATAAGGCACAGTAAATTCTTTCAGGTGTAAAGCAATGACAAGCAACTTACGTAAATCTTTATGAAAGTCTGACACTTATAATTACGTAATTATTACCCAAGAAATATTTAAGATTTTTTAAGTATATTATTTATTTTGTAGCTGTAGATTAGTTTAAAATTAGTTGTAAAATTTCAAATGTGCTAGAAAAAGTCTATTTGAAAAAAAAATGTATTTTTTATACTATTTTGTATATGTCAATATTAAAAAATGAGTATTCTTATACATAAAACATTATATGTATATAATATGTGCCTGAGTATAAAGTATACAACATTTTAATTGTAATTTTTAATCTTTAGTATCTTGTACCCGGGGTTAAAAATATCGAATAATAAAAATTTTTATTCTGAGAGAATAATTAATTAAAATATAAATAATAACATAACACGTTAAATACATACGTATGTATAACTAAGTAGTTATGGTTTTAACATTAAACAAAATTATTAAATAAGCCTCAATTATTAAAAACTAGATTTTTCATGTTTTTTTTCTATATTGAGATTTATAAAGAGATTGAATTTGTATGTTTGTTTATTAACAGTAACTATTATAAAATAATGTTTATAGATATATTTACACCTATAAATAAAGTTCTGTCCTAAAACATAAATACTATAACTAAAATATTTTATACAATTTTTTTAAACTCATCCCTATTCGGGATAGGCAATGATCTAAAACCATACAGCCTACTCATTAGTCTATACGATACATTTCAACTTAATAACTAAGACGTCATCTACACAAATATTATAAATTTTTTAATAACTCCGTCTATTTGCTTATTACCTTTTTACGACTAATCTGCTGAATCGATTTTGTTGAATTTTTTTATAATGATATATTGGATTTTGAAGAAGAACATACGTTACTTTTGTCGCGGAAAAACAAATTTAAAAGGGAGTGAAGTAGAAGATAGAAGTTTGTATAAAGGATCCGTCATATATCAAAGAAGTCATATTCAAAATAATTATTCTAAGCAGATAAAGACGCAGGGACTAACCTAGTACGTAATTGAGCTCAATAATTGAAATGTCATTTATTATAGTTTGTCAATTGACTCCAAAAAAGTATTAAGTTCTTAATTCACAGCGTATGTTTTTTTTAATAATTTTTGTTACCACAGAACTTCGTCATACATATATAAACGACTGTTTTTTTTTAATTTATTTAAAAAGGTACATATGTAGGCTTTCAGATTGATCCAAAAAATCAAAATAATTGGAATAAACTCATTCGAATGAACCAAAATTGTGTATTTTGAAATAGGTTCCGTTTTTAAAAGTCTTACTTATTTAAATAAAACTGACAACTAGGATACTGATTTTACAAAATACTATAGTAATAAGTATGTTTCAGACTTCATTTTTTTTAAGTCAGCTTCTCATAGTATTATATATAACAATGATATTAATAACTAATATTCATATATTACGTTCATACCGTTTGAAATTAATAAAACCTCCGCTAATTTCCAATTTTCACAATTGGACTTAACTGGTAATTAGGCAACGACTATATGATCGGTCTTCCGAAAGTGGAAGACATTTTGGATGCCAAAATTCATACACATATACAAATATATCTATAGTATAAAATGTCATTGCCTTTAAACTGAAAATGAATTGGTATATTTTAGTGTTTATCCCAGAATGTTTTTTTATAAGATTTGGAAGGGAGTAAATTGAGACGTCAAGAAAAAAAAGAATGCGTAGATTTTTTTTAAATATGTTTTTGATATTTATAATATGATATGCTGTTTAAAAAAATGTAAGTTATATATTCGTTTATATAAAAAGCTAAACTTTTAAGCCCATGTTAATTATTAAAGTTTTTTGCAAAAACTGTTAAATATATAAATTATTTATATAATTGTTAACACTTAATTTTACACAATTCCACGTGTAAAATATAAAAATTGTCTTGTCTTACTGTATAATGACAAAAGGCTTTAAATAACATATATACCTTTTTGTGGGCAGATATATAATTTGGCTTAAATTATTTCATACAGTGATTGATTACGATGTATAGAGTAAAAAAAGTTTTTTTTTTTTATTTAGGCACGGATGTATGGAAAATTCCAAAATAATATTTTAAATTTTATATACAGACTAAATAACTTGCTTGATTATATACATATACTTAGTGAATGTTTTAAATAAGTACATAGAATGTAAATTGTTTTATAGATTTTTAGTATCGGGAGTTATTAATCTTATCTTATCCGTCTATAAGTGTTCTCCTTCAAATTTCTTTTGTTCATAAAAGATAAAAAGAAATTAAAAAGTGACCTTTTTATCCATTTATATCGATACTTATATTTGTGTGTTTTTTTTTTTTAATAGAAAATCTTCATCTAAACATGCCAGAGTCCTCTAATATTAATTTAATTAAAATGCGTAATTTTTATTTCGATAACAAAAAAATTATTTCACAAATTATGCCAAAAATATTTTTCGCCTTTTATTGAGATTTAAATGAAGGATATTTTTTGTATCGGTAAAATTATAACTTAATTATGTTTTTTTAGTATAAATAAGTCTAGAAGAAAAAATTTAGATATCTAGTCTTACTTTTTTCGTGGCTCTATTTTTTTCTCTTGATTTTATTAATATGATAAAGATTTATCAATTTTAAGCCAAAAAAAAAATGGCAACGACATTTTTTCACAATTATAATTCTGTATAATATATATATTTTTTGTTTACATGTATATATTATATATAATTTTATTTAAATGCTCGGTGGACTTATTCTTATAAATTCCAATATGTTATATTGAATATATAAAGGTATATTGTTATATATCATGTATTATTAATAATAACAATAATCTGTGACTAATATATTACATATTTTATGTGTATTATTCGATTAAATTCATATTTTAGCTATTTTCTAATAATTTAAAGAAACGAAAAAGTAAGCCAGGCTATTTTAGCTCTACAATACACTTAAGAATTGAAACAACTTAAATTGTTTATTTTCTTTCTTTTTTGGCTAATAATAATGATAAATTAATAAAAATACTATCTAATAATAATATAGTTTTAATATTTTTATGTACTCTTATATCTTTAGTTCGAATTTTACTTTTCAAGAAGGCGTAAACTCTACACGCGGAGAATGTTCTTAAGAATACAAGAAAAAATATTATTTACCATAAAACACATAATAAAATACATAAAACGAATCGTGTACTTACATAATCGAAGAACAAAACACAAAAATATCCAAATGTAAAAGTTTCCTTAGCACATATTCGACACGGTCCGCGTTAAAGCACTAGCACTTCACAAAAACGTTAAAAAATCATATATTAAACGTATTTTCCAACGAAAAGTCACATCAATCACACAGAACAGGGTCCAGAGGGTCCAAAACAGTCGTTTCCCAAATAGGCCTATAAGAATCTTATTGGGATTAATACGCCGATACCTTTGCAAAAATTTCGCGCGGCCATCCGTCGCCCGTATATTTAGGCCTAACCGGGCCGCTGAAGCAACGCGCGCGCACCAACCCACCGAACTCCATACTTGCGATAGATTCCCGATAATGAAACGATAGCGATTACGAAGGATAAAAACCCTGATAAGGGTACGAAAAGTTTATAACACGTAAGAATATAATTTTCGCTTGCAACTCGATACGCGAACACGTGTAACCTCGGAAGCGGGTCGCGTATGCCGTTCGTGTTTTGAACGATGTTTTTTTAAGGAATAGGGAGTTTTTGGCGTGTCGTGTGGGACACGTTTCGGCTGTAATACGATCGATCGGTTAGTAGGGCAGTTGCGGACGCGTAGGTGCACGCGCGTCGGTCTGACGTCGTGGGTCGGGGTTGCGAGGAGGGTGTCGGGAACCCGGGGGTTGGTGGCGACGTGTTGGCCGCGGGTTGGTCGACCGGTGGCGCTCGGGCGAGCCGCGCAAACGAAATGGCGTCAATCGACTCTCGCGCCGACGTAACCTTGTGTCTACGACCTCGTGGACCGTTTTATGCCTAAATGAGCCATCCTGCAGTAGGTATATAGCGTCGGTACCTAAAATTTCGGACCCGACTTTCGATGTTGTACACTCTATTGCGAATTTTCCAGAAATTTCAATGTGATTTTTTGTTTTAAATGACTATTTTGTAAGAGCACCTTAACCTATAACTTCAGAACTCTACTTTTATTTTTGAAATAATATTACTTCATTTATTTTACCATCTTTTAACTTATTATATTATTTTCTTATTAAGGAATATTACTATTAACTATATAAATAACATAATAAATAAAATGCTATACCATTTAGGTAATGAAACCAATTAGAATAATAACTAGATTTCAAGAGAGTATATCAAAGAAACTTCAGACATTTTAAACAAATACACCTAAAGAGGACACTACAACAGAATCTATATTGAGATAAATACTGAACTATATTAAAAAAAATAGAAAAAAGAAAAAAAAAGATAAATATTCTTTCAAGTCTTTCCGCGTGTACATATTTCACTAAAATAATGCAATAAATCTTAATTCCAAGAGTTTATAATTGTATAGGTACTATATAACAAGAATTACCTTTACCAAATATTGATCATAATGTACAATTTTAAAAATAATAAACACTTATTTCTTATACATAAGATATAAAGGCTTTTAATTAATTAGAAGTGTATTTTAAAGTACAATATATGTCATATCACGAAGTGGAGAAGAGAGAGTATTTAAAAAATTATATAAAGCTCTCAGCAAACTTTCATCTCCTATATAACTATTTAGGGGATAATTAGGAAATAGTCTTTTCTTAGAAATCTGCGTTATATAAGGTTGTGCAAATTTTAATGCTTCTTGACCCATTAATTTAGGTTATGCGTTGTTACAGGCAGTGTTAGACCTGTTCTTAAGTTTAAATTAATTCAATATTATATTAAAAATATTTAGATCTGTTTATGTAAATAAAAATAAAACTGTTTATTAAATATTATTTCATTTTATAGTATGTGTTAGAAATGTAATGCATTTTAAAATACATACATATATAAAATTATAAGGTGCTTAAAGTGTTGCATTACAAATAATTGGTACTTAATATTTCATTCTAAAATGTATATAAAAATTTAGTTAATACCTATTTTAACTAGTGCAGAGTTAAAAGTAGAGCTCTATATTATTTTATTTATTTATTTAACACTTTATTGCACACCACTTATATGCATAGGTACAGAGTTAGTATCCTTAAAATTAGACAATAATGTGGTCACACAAAAGGCGGCCTTGTGGCTTATTAGCATTTCTTCCAGACAACCTTTGGGTCAGAAGGATTGTGATTAAAGACGATTTCAGGGTGGTGCAATTAAAAACTTACATAATAATAATTACAATCTAACACATACAAAAAGTACACAAATTATATATGTATACATATATTATACTTACAAGTAAACAATAATAAAAATATTTAATTTTCATATTATATGTCATAATTATCATTGATTTAAAAGATAAAAATTTTTTAACCCTGTTTTTAAATGTAACTAATAATTTTGATTGCCTTATGCTTAGTGGTAAGTCGTTTCAAAGTATTATTGCCTGAACAGTAAATGAATACTTGTTAAATTTACTGTTATGAACTAGAATTTTAAGAATAAGGCTTCGCGCTTATCTTAATCTAGATTGGTCTCCGAGAAATTGAAACTTCTCCTTTAAGTATTGAGAAGAATTTGGATTAAATAACACACAGTACAGAACAGAATATGCAAGTTCCGGCGATGGCGTATAGGAAGCCACTTGAGCGTTGAACGAGATTCTGATACATGGTCATATTTTCGAAGACCGAAACTAAACCGAATATTATATTATATTATAAGAAAGAAAACATTAGCAATTATCAATACTTTTAATACTATCGATTTTATTTATTTTTTTATAGTTATTGATTAGAAGATTATAAACACGCTTATATAAACGTTATGCAAAACGTCTTTAAAAAAATAAACTACTTCGTAAAACTTAGAAATTATTATAATTATTTTACTAAATTAATATTTAACTAATCTTAATTATTCATAATTAGTTTAATTATATTAATGTTAAGTTTTATAGTCTGTTATTAATAACGCTACAATACATTAAACATAATGAAATGTTAAATAAATAACATAAATAGGACCATAGACACCATAGCTACATAGAAACAGGATTTTTATTTAAAAAAACTCCAGTTAACTCGGAAATACAATGCTATTTATAACTATTGATATTTTATAAGTTCATGGATTTTAACACCGAAAATGCCTACTTTGGACGACGTTGCCTAGCAACCAGCTAGCGACTGAGTATGACAGGAGACAAGAATATCTTTAAGCTAACGCTGAGCTTGTCATAGTTGGAAATGATTACAAAATTTTAACGTGAAATAGTATAAATACGTTCATTATTTTTAATTATGAATTATCGTTGCAGAAATAACGTTTTATTAATATTTTACCTAACTCCTTTGTTATAGGGGTAGCTGAAATATTTCGTTACAAACGCTATATTTTCATTAATAATAAAGAGGAGTAGATTTTATTTTGAGATTAAAAAAGGACTAAAACTATTAGACTGAATTGAAAAAAAATCTTTTAGTAAATATAAAATTACATTATTCATAATATATTTATAAGATATAACTAAGTTATATCAAACTATGCAAGTGAAGCCAGATATAATACCTCTCCATAATTGGATGCTGATAAGCAATAATGTGTCAACCCACAAAAAGTCAAATTCGGAGATAATGATGTATTTTGATACTGCATCACCTATTCAACATTATCATTATTATTTAAAAAAGTTCAAGTCATATAAACTAAATAAGTACGGAAAAAAGTCTCTTGATTAATTGTTTCGATTTCTAAGTGCGTTCAATATTTTGCAATTTATATAATAATCTTAAATATTTGAAAAACTTTTTAGAAGATAATATATTAAATATATCAATCTTCTTTTAATTCATTATACCTTTTATCAAAAAATAAAAAAAAAAGATGCATGAATACTTACTCAAACATATTTGTTAAGAATCGGCTTGACATGTTTAGACGCCATTTTCTCAAAATGAAGTCCGTGTGGCTTGACACAGTATTCATCCCCTATTCAGACCCCAAGGGAATGAATTTACATTATATTCATCATTTATATTATGTCCATATATGGACGCTGATAAGCAATACTGTGTCAAGCCACACGGACTTCATTTTGAGAAAATGGCGTCTAAACATGTCAAACCTATTCTTTATTAATTTCTTTGAAGACGTATTACATCTATCTTTTTTTCTGTTTTGATAAAAGATAAAGTGAATTAAAAACAGATTCGTATAATAAGTAGTCACGAAAGATGTAAATGTCAAAAATAAGTCACGGACAGTAAATTCTTTCAGGTGTAAAGCAATGAGAACCATCTTATGTAAATCTTTATGAAAAAAGACTTAGAAGTGTAATTCTTGTTTCATGGAATCCTATTCACAAGTACTGTTTAAAAAAGTAACCAATTTTAATGAGATTATTCGTTTAGTTTTAGTTACTTATTTCCACGGGCGTAGCCATGGATTTCATATGGGGGGGTCCGTCTATGGGAAAGGTCCAAGCTCGTTGGTATGATTGTCTTATAAGTAGGTTATATGTCAAACTATTTCGAAAATATATTGCTCCCATGGATAATGTTTTCTCAAAATCGGTTTAGAAGTTTGGTTTTGTAAACGAAAATAATAGATATAAGCATGGACGTACATATGTATACACGACTTACTTATACTTAGTACATTAAACGAATGTAATTACAATTGTTTATATAATTTCCTTATAACTGAGATTTGCATTTGGAATCATACCATCTCTTAATAATGCCCGGGTAAAACTTAGTTCATCTTTGAGCATTTTCGACTTACAACTCCCTCCTCCCTTCGGAACCTTCCCTGGGACGGACCCCTGCCATGTAAAGGCAGTAGCCGCACCAGACATATAATATCATACTTTAAATAAATAAATTAAATAATTAACACGTTTGAAAAAAGTTAACCGACTTCAAAAGTGAAATACGCAATTTTGTTTAAGTGAACGACGAGTTATGTCGATTTTAAAACTAAACTAACAGACCGATTTTGACATAAATTCTATGGAATTTATCTAAATGTGTACACTTTAAAATAAAAAAAAAATAAAAAAAAATCCACACGAATTGAGATACTTCTAGTTTTTCAAGCCGGTTAATAATAAACTTAAACTAAAACCAAAGAAATGATATTAATGATTTGTAGGTTTTATATACTTTAAAATTTCTTTTAATATAATTATGATATTAACTAAATTTGAATAATGTTATTGAATAACATAGATATGTAGGTAAACACAAAACGTTTCTATGTTCTCTTTAAATCCTTACTAATATTAGAAATGCGCGTCTGTCTGTGTTACGCAATCACGCCTACACAGATAATGTAGAGAATGAGAAAGGACATCAGCTACTTTTTAATGCGAAGAAAGTCTGTAAGCGGTTGATATAGGGGATGAAAGTTTATATGGAAACTAGCAGTTCCTCGCGGCGTTGCCCGTGTATACTTTAATGCCCTAGATATATTTATTTATTCACCCTAAGGAATAGTTATGTTACGTTTAAGGATAATTGGTCAAAAAAACAATTTTTGTCCATAAGAATTTCACCACCTCCTTACAATTCAATAGGGGATGGTATTCGTACGTTTTATGGTTCACATTTCATTACTATCCAGAAGTATGTGTATTAAATTTTAAGTTAATATGATTACGGAATAAGATGTTTCATACAATTGTTTTCACCCCTTTTAACCCTCCTAGGGGTGGAAAATCGAAAAATCTTTTCTTAGTGGATGCTTACACCCTAAAAGGCACCTACAGCCAAAATTTCAAGTTTGTAACCGCAGCGGTTTAGGCTCTGCGTTGATGAACCAGTCAGGACGAGTGATTTTATATTTATAGATTATGGTAGACGCTTGAAGCTTATTTTTTTAGGCTTTTGATTAGATATAAATAATATGCGACATAAAAACTTTTTCAAAAGTTTACTTTAAAGGAAAATAAATGAATGCGCCATTTTCTAAACTTTTCGCGGGCGAATCCACGAGCTACTGTTAGTTATTAATAATGATTACGATCGGATTTAAGCAATTGGGTGAATATATAGATGCTGATAGACAATAATATGTTAACCTACAAAAATTGAAATTAATAAATACTGATGTGTTTTAATACTGCGTCACCTATTTAACATTATTCATAACATTTTTAAGTCATCTAAACTAAATAAGTACGGAAAAAAGTTTCTTAATTCAATGTTTTGAATTTGAAGTGCGTTCTATATTTTGCAATGTATATAAAAATATAATCTAATATTTAAAAACTTATTATTATATAACATATTAAATATTTCTATCTTCTTTTAATTCATTATTCCTTTTATCAAAATAGAAAAAAAAATGAATATATACGTCTTGAACTAATTTATTAAGAATAGGTTTGACATCTTTAGACGCCATTTTTTCAAAATGGAGACAGTGTGGTTTGACACAGTATTGCTTATCAGCGTCCATATACTAAAATATATATACATGTTCTATTTATATAGGAAATATATTAGAAAGTACGCAAATATGATTATATAAAGCACCCCTAACTAGGGGTGTGGGTCCCTTAGGGATTGGTAACATTAAGAGATTAACATTTTATCCCCTGAGGCGTTTTATGTAGTCAGTATTTCCATGAAAATGCTCACAAAAAGATGGAGTTTTTCCTTTATAAAATATCTTTCATTATATACTTATATAAATGGTAATAACGAAGTTTGTATGCGCGAAATAACTCCGGAACCATTGAATATATATTTAATAATTTAAAAAATCATAAATCTGTGTGCCTAACGTCTGCAGTCATCATTAACGTATCAATATCGGTTCAGTCTAAAAGCCTATAAGTGAGAATCGTTACGATCCAACTTTAAATCGTTATATACCCTAAACGGTAATTCTAATTGAAAAACTGTATGAGAAACATAAAATAATTTTATTTCACTTGATATAATTAGTCTATTTCATTCTTTTTATTTTTTACATTAGTGTCCAAAATCGGCCATTTTCAATTTTTCAAATTTTAAGGATTTCTATGACTTTCGAGCCTTTATGACGAATTAAAAAACGCCATAAAGATACAAACCCATACATACATAAACTGATAAACATATTACCTATCTTTACGTTGTACAGTCGGTTAAAAATTTGGTATCATTTGAAAGGTATATTATTCTAGATTGACATTTTTTAAATACATGAAATATGTGTATTATTTTAAAACAAAATTTACATTAACACGTTCAAACCAGCGAGCTAAAGCTATACTTGTATTGAGGGTATATATTTATAGAAAAGGTTTTACTTAAAACAATTTCATTTTTTTTAATACGCTACAATTATTGTAGAGTCAATAATTGTGACACAGCTTATAATTAGTAGTTCTATCTAAAAATGTACTCAGTAAAAAAAAGTTAAAAATATTTTTGATATATTACTAATTATAATTATATGACTAAAAAGTGAAGAGATTATTAAAATTCTATTTGAAAATTAGTTATATCTATACGAATATTATAAAAAGACAAAATTTGTTTGTGTTTGTAATCTATGAAGTTCGAGATCCGATTGAAACTATTATTTTTGCGATAGATAGCCGGTTTATTGAGGAAGGTTATAGGCTATATCACATCACGCTACAACTCATAGGAACGAAGCTATAAGTATAACAGTGAGTGAAACATCGAGCTAGTCTATAATACTGTATCTGTATTCAATTTGACAAATAATAATGATTGAATAATTACAAAAACTTTAATATTATCATACTTTTTTCCGAATAATTTTTTAACTTTATTCTAACGTTCTAATGAAAAGAATGATACTACATGACAGACACGGTGGCGCAGTGGTCACTGACTGTCGCGGGTTCGATCTCCGCTCACGGCAGACGTCTCTATTGTCCATATCCATCCATGTTTGTCGTGGTCTGGGTGTTTGTGGTAGTGTTGTGTTTCCGGACCCCCGACACAAGGTCATGAGATCTTAATGGGGGCCGTTGAATGTGATGCGTTTATTTATTTATTTATACTATAGTATTTTTTCTTTACTTGTTTTTATTTGGCAACAATACTCCGAACAAAGATCACGAATTTTCGAACGATTTTTTTTTTCCATAATAATAACGCATTATAAAAAATATTTTAGTCCAATCATTAAAGCGATACTTTTATCTAACTCTTATTTGTAACGATTAAAAAAATAGACTACACGTAACTATAGGTGAACGGTGATAAGCAATACTATGTCAAGCCACACAGGTCTTATTTTAAGAAAATGGCGTCTAAACATGTCAAACCTATTCTTAATACATTTATTTGAAGACATATTTCCATCTTCTTTTTTCTATTATGATGAAAGGTATAATGAGTATAATAAATATTTTATCTAATAATAAGTTTTTGAAATATATGAGAATATTACATATTGCAAAATATGGAATACAATGCAATAGTCTAAACACGAAATTAAGACATTTTTTTTTTCGTACTTATTTAGTTTAGATGTTATCAAAGTATTTACATAATGGTAAATACATCATTGTCTTCGAATTTGACTTTTTTACATAAATTCCTATGAAAGAATTTACTATCTGTGCCTTTATTTTTGACAGACATTGCTATCG
Organism: Hypolimnas misippus; assembly: GCA_037950945.1. Classification (NCBI taxonomy): domain Eukaryota; kingdom Metazoa; phylum Arthropoda; class Insecta; order Lepidoptera; family Nymphalidae; genus Hypolimnas; species Hypolimnas misippus. Next base: position 3,933,351 of record JBBEEQ010000021.1, read on the forward strand.
TAAGGTTAGCTAACCTTTTTGTTAACTGTTACCCGGATACAGAGTTGTTTTATTTCAATTACGAGAATTAAACTTACCAATGTAAGAGTTATATTTGTGTAATTTTTTTTTTCACATATTTCTTTGACATATCAGGAATACTGACTTTTTTTAATCTGTCAAACATGCAGCAGAGTGACGTCATAACATGAAAGAACTATTTTTTGTGCTTCTTTTGACTACAAATTTGCAAACTTATAACATTTTCTTTATATATCCAAGTATGTCAATTTAGTATTATAATATTGTAAATTATGACTTTTATGTATCCATTTAAATTACAAATATAAAGTTATTTATTTACAATTTTCTTACATAAAACAGTATTAGGTATGAAAACATACATTTTTTGCATTATTATGAATATTACAAATGATAGTAATATTTATCTACATATATAGAGACGTTATATTTTTTACTAATAAAAGTGTCTTCACTTTAGTTTGAAACGTAAAATTTCCTGGTTATACCAGGGTCTGTCTATTAGGTACTCCAATCTAGATATTGACAATTTAGTAAGTAAACAATTATTCAAACAAAATATCTCGTTTAATATAGTAAAAACATTCTGGTTCTTTTTTAATTTTTCTCTCGCTTTAAGATATTAGGTATTATATTATAATGTAGGCGAGAAGTACATTCGTAAGTTATACTCACTCACTTTAATTGATATAAAACAATATAACCTGGTATCAGTTACCTGAATAAACTTATGAAAGTTGTCAAAAATAAGTCACTGACAGTAAACTCCCTTAGGTGTGAAGCAATGATATACAAGTTATGTAAATCTTTTTTAAATTATATACTTTAAACTTTCGCGATTTATACTATTCATATTTTATATAACCATTTGGAAGAACCTTCTTTATTGCCTCGACTAACCACGTCAACAGAGTCAACTCGTGACCACGACGGATGCAACTTCGTCGAAACGTCGGGCAATAAAAAGGTATTACTACCATTAGTTATCGCGATAAGACCCGCTATAATAAATATGAATCTTTATTAAAGTCTGAGAACAAAACTTATAAGCGTAATTCTCGCCTATGGGTTATCATATGTCAGTGTGCAATATTAAGAAAACAAAAAAAAAATGTTTTTATATTTATAACTTTAAGGTCTTCAAGTCCACTTCTAAACAATTCTTCCGATTGAAAATTAAAACATTCAAAATTTATTTATTTAAACCAATTACACTAAAACTAATCAATTTACAGTACAAGCAACGTATACCCATGTTTATTATATAAGAATAATTCAGTTGACGTCACATTTATAAATAAGTTTTAACTTAAAAAAAGGAATTGTGTTCAAAAACCAATACACAGTTTTTTTCATTTGCTATACTTATTATATATTATTCATGAAAATTTTATGAGACCAATAAAAAAGGATCGCTTTCAATTAAAAAAAGAATTTTTAAGTTCGGGAATTTTGCGATAATAAATCCATAAAATCAAATCATATACTACGAATTAAGAACCCGCTATTTTGTAGTCAGTTGAAATTATTACAGTCAATAAATTATACAATTACGTTATTTTTTATATATTTTTTTATATATATAACTAATGTAGTAACGTTTCGTACAGTGAGTGAGAGAATCCGAAGCCTAACCCCACCCTCATTCCTTTCCTTACTTCCCATTCATTCTTTATTCCTTCTTAAATTGACAACGCATATGAGACTCTGTCAAGTCGAGTTGAGTTGAGTCTCTGGTCTGCACAGGCCATAAAAAATATATGATTCCTACTTTAATAGCCTGCTTTCCTCATTTCAATGAAGCTAGCAGAGTTTCTAAATTCAGATTGTTTTACATATGAATGAGACATACCTACTAACGAACATATTCTTGTAAGATACGAATAATTTTTCAGAATGAGTTCAATCTTTTAGTTCATAAAGGAGGTACTTTCTTGTTACATTCGTTTTTTTAGTTTGTGGAAGTTGAAAAAAACCTTCAAGAAAGATAAGAATTACACTTGTAAGAGATACGTTGGCAACAGATATGTCGTAAGTAGTTAGGAAAACGTCATAAATAAGGCACTGACAGTAAATTCTTTCAGGTGTGAAGCAGTGAGAAGCAACTTATGTAAATCCTTATAAAAGTCTGAGAGCTAAATCTATAAGTGTAATTCTCGCCTAAAGCAATGACAAAGATATCATGCCAATATTTTTTAAAGTTTTGCTTTAAGCAAAATGTATAAGTTTAATTCTATTTTAAATAAAATACTGCCAGGGAGTGAAAAAGTGAAACATATTTTTTTAAACGCATGATTTTTACAATATTGTAAACTCTGCCCGTCCGAAACGACACACAATCTAAGGTTATTCTGACATTTTTTTTAGTATTTAGTATTATTGGTTGCGTAATAATTTCAAACTTTATTTTTAAAATCATGAGTTTTAGAGTTAAAGTGAAAAATGATAGATAAAATGATTTTATTAATTTAAAATAACAAAAGTATATTATATAAAGTTACGTTACAGTATTATTAAACGCATTACTTATTCAGAAAACATACATTTTTATATCTATTTAATATTTAAAATATTACCTGATATAAGAAATATGGTCAACCAAGACAAAGATATAAAATATATATTCTTTCGTATTAAATATTTAAAGCTGTGTCTCTATTACACTAAACTGTCATTACAAAATATACACAATAAACAATTTACAACCTTAGAGTGGATTGAAATGATCGGCATTTCTTTCTTAAAGCTTCCATGCAATATATAAAACGGCCTCAATTAAAAATATTTTTAAACTTTCATGTAGAGCCTCTTATTGTAAAGCTTGTCGTTGAGATGTTAAGGTTTGGACAGCACAGCCAGCCATCTATTGTTGCATTTTATCAACAATTTGCTTCTATTCCTCACAAGATGTCGTTGTTAACCAGGCTGAACGTAGAAAACCTTTATCTAGTAGCATATTTAAAAAATTAAAATGACACTTAATTTGCAACTAACTTCAGATCATTACGCGAAACAATTTTGAAACATGGCCTCCGTAAAGTTTGCAGTTGTTGATGTAAATGATTTTCTATCTAAAAAACAAGCTTCAGAACCTGAACTGGCTGCAGATTGGGCCAAATTAGAAGAGCTTTACAATAAAAAGTAAGTGACCATACCATTTCACGTATAATCAAGTGTTTTTTGTTATATTAAGTCGTCCATGTCATTGTTTTCAGATTATGGCACCAACTTACGCTGAAATTGCAGGAATTCGTAAAACATCCATCATTACAGGCCGGCGACAATCTAATACAGCTATACAGTAACTTCTTAACCATATTTGAAAACAAGTAAGTAACTTGCAAGTCACTAATAAACAACATGAAACTTCGTTGTTAAGTTTATAGTTTACACATTTTTAAAGAGTTTCAATTAGAATTAGTTTAATAAAGTGCAATCTTAATATTATTTAGGCTTAAACGTAATGCTTTTACTCATAGTGGTTTGTTTTTCCATATTAAAATAACCTTAATTGTTATAATAAACAAATTCATTTTTTCAGAAGTAATTGCAAACTTAAATAAATTAGGGTTTTTTGGCGTTAACAAAGTTTATTTCTTTGTTCTTACATATTTAATAAATAAAATTGGTTTAAAAATAACAAAGAAAATCACAACAATCTTAAACAATGTTAAATGTATCCTAAACACATCTATTCTTTTTTTGTAGTTGGTTATAAACAGCATTAATATATAATAATAGTTTTGTATATATGAATAGTTAAAATTGTAATTTCAGTGTCTACCAATTTAGTTTAAAAAAAAAAATCTCAAAAGATACTTATTATTAGAGTTATAGGCTGTATAACATCATTTGACCTTTAGAAACAAAGCATTGACCATAGACAAGGATAACTGCAGTATTACTAGTATTAATGTGAAAATGTTTATATTTCAGGATTAACCCATTGTCGTTAGTCGAGATAGTAGCACACATAGTCCAGCAATACTCGGACAAAAAGGAAGCTATTGCATTCTTGGAGAAGGTCGAAGCTAAGGTTAAAATGAATGATGAGGCCCTGGCTCTCTGTAAGGTATAATAATTTAATGTATTATGTAGTTTTTTTATTTTTATATAGTACGAAACAAAGGCACTTCGTGCCGTCTGTATGCTTAGATCTTTTAAACTATGCAATAGAATTTAATGCAGACGTCAACAATACAAGAGGAAGGTTTATATGTATTATAAAATGAAATATGAATAACTATTGTATCAATATTTGAAGACAATTAACTCTAGCTCTTTTGAAGTTTTCTGTCAAAATAATATTAATTTTTAAATTTGGTCATTATAATAAACTTTGTAAAATGTGCCATATTATCATGTTGTAAACTCAAATTTCTAATTTAAAAATCTATAAAATTATATTACTTTTCCAGGTCTTACAAGGTCAGATATACCTCGAGAATCTGAATGACCTGGATGCTACAGAGAAGATTATCGAAGACCTGGAGAATTCACTGGAAGATGCAGATGGAGTCACACCTGTCCATGGAAGGTTCTACAAACTCGCTTCAGAGTACTATAGGTTTGTAAACAAATTTGGTTGAAAAGTAAACAAGCAGATGATAAAATTTATAGAGTTTCATACATCAATGGGACAGTATTAATGAGCCTCTTTGTCAGTCCGTCTATCGTATGTTTAATTGGCTGTATCTTGGGTACAGCTACAGATAGTAAAATGTACACAGAATATAACACATATTTATTTTTTTTATATACTCTTTATTGTACACAATAAGAAATGATACACAATATTTTCAAAATTACATATTGTATATATATAATGTACATATCAATACATCTTGAGAGACAGGTTGTCGAAGTGGTCACCGCATCTGACTGAAGCGCTGTCACTGGTTCTATCTCTATTCACAGAAAACCTCTGTATTTGCCATTCGGATGTGTGTCGTGGTCTGGGTATTAGTGTTGTGATACTGACACAGGATCACGAAATTCTAACGGTGTCTGATGAAATTGATCCTATATATTATTATTTTTTTATAAGAATAGCGGGCAAATGAGGCGGGTTGGTCACCTGGTAAAGAAAAACACTCAACACAAACACCCAGATTACGACAAACATCTGTATAGCCAATACAGATATTTGCCAGGAGCAGGAATCGAGCCCTGGACCGTCTTATCGGTCATTAATCGGTCATTGAGTCGCCAATCCGTCTGTTAAAAAAATATATAAAATAATCATACGTATGTTTGTCCCCAGGGTCCGCGGCCCCATGGCCCGCTACTACCGCGCCGCGCTGCGCTACGTGGGCTGCGCGGGCGGCGGCGAAGCCCTGCAGCCCGAAGAGCGCCGCGCCTGCGCGCTGCGCCTCGCGCTCGCCGCCGTGCTCGCGCCCACCGTCTACGACCTCGGCGAGCTGGTGACTCTCATTCACTCACTCTCACAACACCACACCGCTCTATAAACAGCCTACAGCCTTACTAACTATATCTATCTACTGAAATATAAATGTGAAAAGTTTTAATTTGTATAACTTCTACCAATCCAATTTGAAAAGTTCTTTTTGCTAAATAAACAATGCTTTGCTTTCTTTTATTTAAGAAAGGTTTAGGTTAACTTGTAATGCTACAATATGAAAGTGGAACATTTACCATAGACCCATAGGAAAGCTAGTCTAAAACATGGTTTAATATATTTTATTATTATTGTTTCAGCTCGCTCATCCGATCCTGGAATCATTGGAAGGCACGCCTGATGCTTGGGCTTGTGAGTTAGTGCGAGCAGTCGCCGCTGGAGACGTTGTCGCCTTTGAAAAGATACGGTAAATGACAAATTAAAAATAATAAATTTTTAATAAAAACTAGATGTTAAGTGATCAACTCCACCCACACATTTGCAGCACGAACGGTGACACTAATGTGTTGCCAGGTTAAAAAGGAATGCAAGAGAATAGGAAGTTAAGAAAGCAATGGGGAGGGTTATAGGGGAATCTCTCACCCACTGTACGACACCTGAAACAATATACAATATATATACAGACACAGTATCTTTTCTTGGACAAGGAACAGCTTCCGTAAGGTTAGCTAACTCATTGTTAGCAGCTTACAGATTGTTTTATGTGAATGAAGTAAGACTTACAATTGAAATATGTTATTAATGAATTATTAATTATTTCAGTGCTCAGTCTCCGCATCAAGAATTACACCGAGCCGATCGTCAACTGCGCCAAAAAATAGCTATATTGTGCCTTATGGAGGTAAGATATTATGTTATTAGAACCAATTATTGTATATAATTATAGATAAGCTAATGGATTTTGGACGAGGTTGCTTAGCAACTGAGTATGACAGGCGAGTATCTTTGTGCCAAGAAGATAATTGAGCTTGTCACAGTTAAAAATGAATACAGATTTTTAACGTGAAATGACGTAACATATCTATTATATTAACCTTTTACGTATGACAGATATTTTGAGTTTAGTAATGGGGTTCCATTAGCACCATAAAAAAGCAAATTTATTAAATTATCTACAAATTTTATTATCACTAATGTCTGTAATTACCAATTGAATTTATAAACTTCGACTGTAATAGATACAAAATACAAAAAATGAATCCATTGATAAACAGTTATAATACTACCTAAAGTATATGAGGTGTCGATATTTAAAAGAAAAAAAATGGAACAAAACTTTTTTTAACCCATTTAGCGCCGTCGTACTCGTTTGAGTACAGTTAGTTTTGTAAGTTAACTTTTACTTCTCTGGAAATACTCTGTGTAGTATTTGTGCTAAGAATCTTGTGTCCCCAGAACACTACCAAAGTTTCAACACAATCTAGGCTAGTCAAAGTAGGCTAGAGGATAAACATACCAGAGGCATAACTATGCCCTCTGAGGCCCGTGGCAAGTTCTTTGGATGGGGTCTCCCAGTAAAAATCGTCACGTTATAACTTAATTTTAATGAACCGCTTAAGTAGTTACCGAAAAGTATTAGTAATATTGTGTGCATTTTAGTTAAATATCTGATAATTTTTATTTTCAAGAGCATAGGTTTATATATATTTATAATGAAATAACAATTTAATTATAATAAGACGTTTATTAATATAGTCCTTTTAGGCCCGTGATTAAAACATACATAGATTATTATTTACAAAGTATCTGACCGAGTTAACTTCGTTCCGTCTCAATTACAGAGTTGTTTATTATACTTTTGAGAGTAAAACTTACAAATGTAATTCTCGCCTCATATTAGTATAGAACGTAACATTTTACATATCAATAATAATGTATATTTTTTACAGATGGCCTTCAATCGTACATCAGCCCAACGTCGTTTAACATTCAGCGAAATTGCCAGAGAAGCAAGAGTACCACCAGCGGATGTGGAACTACTCGTTATGAAGGCGCTCGCTGATAAACTTATACGGGGACATATTGATCAGGTATAGACTAACAGTCAGTTAATTTCCCACTGCTGTCTTTTATATTAAGTTAAGAAGGTTTGGAGCTTAATCTACCATATAGTCCTGTAAGGATATATGTACATGTGTCAATATTTCTGGACACATCCAGGTTTCCTTACAATGTAATCCGAAATGAACTTAAACACAAACTTCTCTTTGTTTTTTATTATAAAAAAAGGGTGACAAATGAGAAAATAGTACCTGATGTTAAGTGGTCACTATCGGACATGTGCAACGCCAGGGGTGTAGTGGGTGCGTTGCCTTTGACGGAAAGGTATCTATACACTCGATGCTTGAAAACCCCCAAATTCTAATATAATAAAAAATCTATTAATTTACACCAAATAATAGACATTGTGCAATATCATGATAATAGTTTTGGAGAAATCATGACATGATATCCTGCACCCAGGTGAAGGAGACGGTGACGGTAACGTGGGTGCGCGCGCGCGCGCTGGGCCGCGGCGGCGCGGGCGCGCTCGCGCAGCGGCTGGACGCGTGGTGCGCCGCCGCCAGCGACGCCGCGCTGCTGTTGGCCAAGGCCGCGCCCGACCTGCTCACGCTATAGGTGACACGACCAAACTTATATTTTGATTCAATTGAGACCAACTGGTGCCCGTGACTTCGTCTGCGAGTAATTAAAATTAAGAAAAGGTAGCCTAAGTCACTTATATCTGAGAGTGAGAGTACCATCAAAACTGGTTCAAAACAGACAGACAAACAAAAATTAGTATGTGAATACTGTACCGTATATACTGACACTTCAATTTTATTCATTTGTATAGACGAAACAGGGTGTATCAATAATTATGTATATATGCTTTAATATAGAAATGTACATTAAGAAAGCCCAAGCTAACCCATTATCTCTTTCCAAGACGAGAATTACACTTTTCAGTTTTGCTCTGACTTTCATAAAGATTTACATAAGTAATTTGTAATGACAAATACATATGAAAGAATTTACTGTCTGTATTTTTTTTAAATAATAATACTTGCATACATATGTAAGTGCATAACAAAATACTGCTTACACTAATTCATAATTATAATACTTTATTAGGCTAAATATCACCTATCAAAGCTTACACAATTTTTACTATTTCCCGTTACATCAGATTATTAAATAATAATTTAATAAATTGTGATGTATTTTTATACAATCATTTATTACTTAAAGAGTTGTAGATGGAAAATATTACATTGTCGGTATATCTTAAGCGATGTGACTGTCAGTATCTTTGTTTTAAACCACAGCTCGTAAGGTTACCTAGGTAACTGTTACACTCAGGTTACATAAAGTTGTTTTATATAAATTTCGAGAGTAAAACTTACTAATGTAATTCTCGTCGAAAGCTCGGTTATATTATACTGATAAGCAATACTATGTCAAGCCACATGGAGTTCATTTCGAGAAAATAGTGACTAAACATGTCAAACCTAGTCTTAATAAATTTGTTTGAAGAAGTATATATCCATCTTTTCTCTTCTATTTTGATAAGAAAGTACAATAAATTTAAAGGAGATTGATATAATGAAAAGTTTAATCTAATAATAAGTTTTTCAAATATATCAGATTATTGTATATTGCTAAATATAAAACAAACAATATTTGAAACATTAATTAAACAACGATTTTTTTTTTCATACTTATTTAGCTTAGATGACATGAAAGTTGTTTTGTATAATGTTCAATATGTAATGCATTATAAGAATATATCTATAACTCCAAATTGAAATTTTTGTGGGTTGACACGTTATTGTTTAATCCATTTGGAAGCTTCTACTGTACCATTGTTATTAAATGGACGCTGATAAGCAATAATGTGTCAACCCACAAAAAGTAAAATTCTGAAATATTGATGTATTCCGATAATGCATTTCGTATTTAACATTATACAAAAAATTTTCAAGTCATCTGAACTAAATAAGTACGGAAAAAAGTATTGAAGTGAGTTCCATATTTTGGATTACACAATAATTTCATATATTTGAAAAAAATATTAGATAAAACTCATTACTAGCCTATCTGCTTATTTATTTATACTTTTTAATTTTAATAAAATAGAAAAGAAAAGATGGATATATGCCTCTTCAAACAGATGTGTTAAGAATAGGTTCGACATCTTTAGACATCATTTTCTTAAGAAGTCCGCGTGGCTTGACACAGTATTGCATATCAGCGTCCAAATATATTAATTAATATGTTAATTTAATTTTCAGATACCCATTAGAGAAGTATGCAGAGATCAAGAACGAGTTTTATTATATTAAATGTATGTCTGGAATTAAATTAATTTCATTTATAAGTGGTTTTTTATTTAGACGCTGATAAGCAATACTGTGTCAAGCCACACGGACTTCACTTTGAGAAAATGGCGTCTAAAGATGTTAAACCTATTCTTAATAAATTTGTTTAAGGATGTATATATCTATCTTCTCTTTTCTATTTTGATAATAGGTATAATGAAATAAAAGTAGATTGGTACAATAAAAGTATTATCTTATAATAAGTTTTTCAAATATATTAGATTATTGCATATTGCAAAATATTGAGCACACTTCAATATTCAATACATTCAATTAAGAAACTTTTCTGAATAGAACTTTTTGTTGGTTGACACATTATTGCTTATCAGCATCCATTTACATTACGATAATGACTACTGAAAACCCGATTCTGGGTCTTTTTGATAACTTTCTTGCTTTGTAAGAAACTAAAAAATATTTAACGGATATAAGAAGGCACTTGTTTTTCCATTTCTAGTTGGTGTTTTGGATTTTTTAAAGAATTATTTTTAGTAATTTGTAATCTCTGAAACAATGATCGGATATGAAAAATTAATTTTACCTTAGCTGGCCCGTTTATTGCGGATTGTTTAATTACATCATGCTACGATATAGCGAAGTTGATCTAAAAAATATAAGGAAAAAATGTAAATTTAAAAATAATATAGACAGTATACAAATATTTTTGGCTTTCTAATATCCATTCCTTCCGTGACGCTGTTAGGCAAAAATTATGGTTATAAGTTTTGGTCTCAAGCTTTCATAACAATTTAACTAAGCAATAATTAAATAGAATGTTACTGTTACATGAAGGCCACATAACATTATCGTCTCTCATCTAGATCCTCACTATGATTCATTGAAATTACTGAATTATTTTAAAATTACAACAATTTATAATAAAGATTTAATGTTATAAACATACAGTTTGTGATTAAAACTAAGTTGTTAGTGATTAAAATTACAACTTCAACTATTATTTACGCCTCAAGTAATCTCCAGGGTCCCCTCCTCCCCACATTTTACAGCATTTTCCTTCCAATTAAAACTATACTACACTCCTAATCTCCATTACAAAACGAATATAATAATTGATTAGTCTTCTATGACTTGGAAAAATTGTCAGTATATTACAAATTTATTACGTTTTCGTAAATCTTTCATTTAATAATTAATCTAACTAACCACAGTAATTCAAAGAACCCAACAAAACATTTACATAATTTGTCTTTTAATTAAAATAAGAATAATAATTTATTTCAAATAAAAGTACTGAAAACTCACAGCAATGTTTTTCCGGAAGGAAAAATAAATAAGTTAGGTTGTAATTATAGAGGCCGGCTAATAGTGTACCCAAACGGATGTGAACTCGAAACAGACTGAATGTTGTAGAAGAGGGGAAGACTGGATAGTTTCACATGGGAGAAAATGTTTTTCTTTATTATAGTAGAATATTTGCACCTTATTTGCTTTTAAAATCGACTATCGTTTGATTTTTAACGAGAAAGTAACTCCGTTTAATGATTCAGTTGGTTTGACTACAGAATATTATTTTATAATTACTTTTAAAGAATATCGGTTTGGTTACCACAATATGAAGTTGAGAAATCGATCTTTATAGATTGTATTTAAGAACTGTATACTTTATATCACAGAAAAAAGTCATAGGAATCTCATAAAGCTAATTAATTTTTAGTTAAAAATAGTACCACGCAAAATTTACAAAAGGTATATCTATTCGTGACCTCAACCAAATAATACTTTGACAACATTTATAATGTTACAAGATCATGAAACATTTAATCGATTTTATATCGATATTAAATATAATTTACCTATATAACTATTCCCTAGTTTTAATATTATTGAAATATCTTTATAAATTACGTTTATAAAAAGTGTCCTTACCTTGATTTTTTATAGTATGGCAACTCTGAACACTTCAGACGTCAAAATTACAGATGTGAAATATCCAAATGCATGAATGCTTGTAAAATGTAAATGGCGACCGTGTGACGGATGGTTGCTTGCCGTCAAAATGCATTCGCAATACTTAAAAAATGTTTAAAAATCTAAAAAAGACACCTAAATATTACATTATATGGTAAGTAAATATTAGTTTAGCCACATAGTTGTTGAATTACGTAATGATTGATGTATTTGTTGTGTTCTCGAGGCTATTCCCCGTCTCACTCGTTTGTTATGATTCTTTTCTGTCATTATTTACAATCGACGACGTATATGCATCTCTTTCATTCACAGTTTTCTTGCAATAGGTTTTTCATTTTTAAGTGTCCGCGCGACTGAGACCGCGGGAGGAAAGTAGGGTCTGTTGGAAAATATGAACAATTTTGTGCTCTTAAAAATTATTGATTTTTCATAGTTAAAAAAAACATCAGACGCCGCTAATTGCATACGTGATGTGGTTCCGCGCGGTCGCTCACTCCTGTGAGTATATGTCTATTTTAGCATATTTGCCTTATTAGAGGTTGTGGTCGTGAAAAGTCACATTTTTCAGCACATGATAGACGACCATTTCGTTGCTTGTGCGGATCGCGTCGTATCAGACCTTTTCTCGGTATCTAAACATAGAATTGAGTAATTGTTTAAATATTGATTTTTTTTTATTGGGGGCTTGCATGTGTGAGTCAGTCGCTCATGCACGAATGTTTATAACATTAGTTGGGGCCTGCGATATACTATTTTGGGATCGGCCAAATGTTGGCTTTGTGCTCATGTTTTAACCATTATGCTTTCGTATAGCGCCCAAGAGTGTATGGAGTTATTTGTTATTCTGAAGGATATTTCAGTGCCTTGTGTGCTTATTATTTTTCACGTGTTCTAATTATTAATAATAAATATGGATACGGATTTACCTGTCCGGTGAGTTTTATCCGCGTTGTTATTAATTTTTTTAATGTTAACTTACTCTTTATCGGTCAAATGACCAAACCTAATGTTTACAGCGTCGTGGAACATAAAAACTTTGATAAGATTACTCCGAACACACCTCTGAATAGAGGCCCAGAATTTTTTTTTGTATTTTCTTTCGCGACTTTGCAATATAATTTTCCAAGTGCTTAAGTTTGAACGCTTGACGTATGAGGTGTATTCATATCAATAAGAAACTCGAGATAGATAAGTGTTCGATGTTAGAAACATTCAATAGATCATAGATATTAGATATCGTTGGCTAAAGTCGCATGATTCACCAATCACGAGCAGTGAAGCATGTTGTTGTACATCTTCGTGAAATTTAAGTCGGCAATTTGATGTTTTTACAGGCTGACATAAATAACATTCTTGGAAACAATACGAGAGTACTATTTTTTTTATTTCCCAATTTCGACCGTATATTTTTAAAACAATTTATTTGATAAAAAGTACGCGTATATTTTAAAAGCCGTAAAATGTTGACATTTATGAAGTATTCAAGTTTGTAATAATAATAAAATGTTTTAAGTGCGTTGACACAAAATTCCTTCAACACTTAGTTTTGCTTAGTGAAGGCTAATTAGAATCCATTATTATGATAATAATGTGAAGTTTCAAATCACGTGTAACGATGTTTATGTGCCGGTGTCGATCATATTCCATTTTCAACCACTTTCGAAAATTGAGGTTACGATTTGACCTATTTTGAATGGAATAGAATATTTTTAAAATGTAATTAGTGTTTTTTTTTTCAGTAATTTTCAGGAACATTAAAATTTCGTAAGATAATTTGACCTTCATGACTAATCGATTTCAGTGAATTTATTTTATACTTATTTATTTTAATATGCCTCATAATTACTCCACAATCATTTTTTAATTTATTATTTCAGACTGAATTTTTCATAGCTGCCTTTTACGGAATTGGTATTGACTATAGTTTTATTACTATTATTTATGATTAATTATAACTATTAAACCATATATCTTCATATATACTATATACGTAAAGATATATAGTGCGACATGACGTACATGTTATCATTGTTTTCTATAACCCATTGTAAATATAATATAATTACTGTACATCCATAAATGTAGAAATCGTTAGCTCCAAATAAATCACTACGATTAGGTCATCATTTAATCTAATATTATAATCAATTTCTATTTAAATTAAGTAAAACTTTTTAACATCTCAAATTGATATCTAATATTGTAAATAATAACTAAGAAAGACGAAATTAAACTAATTACTAATTGGATAACCAATGTTTAATTATTCCAAAATTTTCTTTACAAAGTGTATATTTTTAATTTGTTTCTATTTCTATAAATGTATAATACCTAATTATGATATTTGGTTGGTTAAATAAGGCAGAAGCTACACGGGATATAATTAAATAACAAGAATAAGCTTGTAACCTTATACCATAACACGGTAGTCTTGCAATTGTTTTAAGAGGTCATTTAACAACGTACTGTACTGTAATAAAACGAGTCGTATTTCCGAGAATGAATACTGGCCTCAAAATGTTTCCAAATATAAACGATACATACACCGTGCAGGCTACAGACCCCCGCGCGGACTATTTCGGGCGCGCCCCTAGGGTCGTTGGCCGATGCCCTGCCAGACCCCCCCGCTAGGGAGTTTTTTTTGCTTATCTTTTAGATAGCGCTCCCTTCTGATGCTTTAAGAGCTTAATTCCAAGTGTCTACTTGAAATTTTTACGTCTGTCGAATCTTTATTAACTTAATGAAATATTCTGGAATGTAAAAGTTTTAAATTGTTCAATCTAAAATTAAAAATTCCTTTTATCTAGAGACATGGTGTGCATTTTTGTGTTATTTAAAATTATGTTTAAAACCATTCCACATAATACAAGATACTCATATACAAAGTACCCACATAAGTAAATTTCAGAGCAACGAACTTTCGATCAGAATTAGACCATAAGGCCTTTAAAATTACAATTTGTAAATAAAATCAGAATTAGAATCGAGAATGCTTACTTGGTTCTAAGTGAGTTTAATCTGTGGCAAATAAGATATCGTTAATTTCATTTAGTCTTACCAATTTACCTTTAATGTATAATCTTGTTAAGATTTCTATAAAATAGCCTTATGTTTTATTTATTATAGTCATGTTATTGATCGGAGCGCGATCTAGTTTAGCGTGTATCCTTAATATACGGGCTATCTGACGCAAAAATATTTTTTCAAAACGCATCAGCAGTTTTAAAGATTACCTACATACAAACATACCCATACACAAATTTTACTTCTTTATAATATTAACATAGTGTATACTACATTAGACATATTACAATTGTAAAACATATTGATAATATGAACAGAGACTGCACAATTAAATAAATAAGTTATAAGAGATATATATTTAGAATATTCTATTCTATTCTAAATATATATCTCTTATAACTGGCATTGTATATATAATATGTACTTGTTATTATATATGTATTCGCGAACATCGTGATTCCATAAAATATTTACGATAAGAGACTTATCGATTGTATGAGTAACTTGAATATGAACATATGAAACATCTTAACCAGAAAATAGGATTATTACAATTTTATGGAGATTACTTCTTGACCTAGATTTAATAAAGCACAATTAAATTTAGTTTAAATGTGAAATATAAAGTTTAAGTTGCTATTGAATGAGGTAATTTCGGTGAAACAAATAATATCTCTGTCTAAACTAATTGCCACTTGCTTTTCTTTTACATGTGTAGAATAGAAAGTGATTAAAGAAATTATTGAAACATGTTCATGTATACAGGTTCTTGGTGATAATTAATTAGACCAATTCGAACGAGCACAGCCAATAACGAACGATGATCTCTAAATAAAGCTATGAACGAACAGTACATATACACAAATAGTTTCAATTCGATATCTTCTCTTCCGTCTCCGAGGCATATTTGTAACATTTATCTTAAATCTTTAGACCAAAATAATTTGCTAATTTGTCACGTCACTATGGGAAAGCCTCATACAAGGCCGTCTCAAAACCGTTTTACATGAAAGTCGTTGTTATGGAGTAAAACTAATTAATTAATTTAGTCTTATAAATAAGCTTTCTTTTCTATATTTTTTAGTTATTTTTTGCTAATCATAATGTATAAAAAGATCAAAGCTAACTCATGTTCAATGATGTGATTTTGGCACAATTCAACGCCACATTACTCGAAAGTTTTTGGTATAAATATATAAGTATTATACATTTTTGAAATGCTTATAATCTCCTCATAACGTTTCTCAAATAATATTATGTATAATAAATAAATTAATTAAAATTAACCATTATAGTTTAAGATGGTATAATTTTCGGGTTACTTTTTTTTAACGAGACATCCGTTTGCCGCTGTTTACCGCTGTCAAGATATTAGTTGTATTACGATCTTTATATATTAGTTTACACAAGATTTTTTTTTCTTTTTCTAGTATCTTTTTATTTCCCACAATCCACCGTTTCTGTTATCTATTAAGGTCAAATTGATAAAATGGTCATTACAATGATGATTACTATTAATAGTTATTTGTGGTTTTGATATAGTTTTGACCACTTTATTTGATAAAATATGGTCACTTTATCTATTAGCGTCAAATTAAAAACAGGTTGGTTATGGGAAGAGTCCAAATATTAGTTTCTCATCTTTTGCACTATTTCATTGGGCTATAAAAGAAAAGCGAACCCTGAAACATCCACAATTGATCGTCAGAAATTCAGTTGCCGTAAAAAAGTAGTTAATACCTATTTTCAAATATTCATAGAAGTTATCTGATTTGAAAATAATGGGTGAATTTGTTTGTAGTAAACGAGAGTTGTGCAATTTGTTAATAAATGGGAATAATATAGAAGACTACTTGCAAGAAAATATCAATTTGTCACCAGAGGATATGGCCACTGTGGTCTCCTACATTCAAAGAAACTTGGTATTTAAATGTAACGAACGCTGGAAAAATGCATCCCGGAAAAAAGAACGCTTTGAAAGTAAGAACGTCGACGGGTTAAATGGTGAATTTCGTGTTCCACTGGAGTGTCGAGTCACAGTTAATGACTCTAACACGTCTGGAAGCAGTGCTGGTGCTGCCATCGAAACCATACGAAGCATCTTCAGAAAAAACAAAGAAACGAAAAAACATGGAATTAATACATGAGTACGGTTTGGACTGTGTGCTCAATGTATATGCTCAGGAGTTGCGGTCTATGGGTAAGACGGAGGAGGCGACAATTGTTAATATTATACGAACTGCATTAAAAAATAACAAAAAAAGTTTCTCAAATTCATAACTGAGAACCCTGAAGACGTTACACCTTTTACAAAGGAAGAACCACTACGGATATTTATTGACTTAGACCTTAACAAAGAACAGTATGGGAAACTTCGAATATGTTTGGCGGACAAAAACTGCTCAGTATTTCCTTCGTATCCAACTTTAGCCGAAGCGAAGAAGATGTGTTACCCACCAGATTCGAGCATAACCATTACTAACATAAGTGCAAAAAACAATCTGCAGGACTCATTGGATCATACTGTGGCACGTATATTATTAATTGGTTCAGTTTACAAAAACCGTTTAAGACAGTTGAAACTATTCTGCAAATGGGGTTGTGATGGGTCATCAGGGCAAAGTTAATACAAGCAAGTTTTGCCCGAAGAAAGCGATTTCATATCAGATGCGAACCTTTTTATTGCTTCACTTGTACCCATTAAACTCATAGAAGAGACAACTAATATTGTTATTTCTAAAAATGAAACTTGCTCATCCGTACGATATTGCAGACCTATATTGATAGATTTTGCCAAAAATCTCCTGAAAAAACCGCGTCTGTTGTGGCTGATATAAAAAATCAATTGAAAACCTGTCTCCTTCCGTGATAAATAAGAATGGTGAAGTAATTGAAATTACTCATAACCTATTTTTAACCATGATTGATGGTAAAGTAGCACAAGTATTAACTGAAACTCCTTCGAGCGCTTCTTGTACAATTTGTGGTGCTACTCCTCGGCAAATGAATAACTTAGAGGCAGTTAAGACACGAGATGTGAATGAAGTTTCATTTCAATATGGACTTACAAGCGTGTAGCGCTTGGATTAGAAGATGATGGAGAATTATGGAGATGATTTTACACATTTCCTATAACTTTTTTTTTCAAAAGTGGTCAGCCACTACACCAGAAAATAAAAAAAGTAAAGACGAAAAGAAAAAACTGTTACAAAAACGGTTTAGGGAGGAAATGGGACTGCATATCGATAAACCTCGACAAGGCACTGGAAATAGTAATAACGGAAACATAGCTCGGAGATTTTTTCAGAATTACTCTTGCTCTGCTGACATTACAGGTGTAGACGTAGAACTTATAAAACGAATGTACATTATACTACAAACTATGTCATCTGGAATGGCTACTGATTCAAAAAAGTTCGGTGAATACGCATATAGTGCCGCCCAACTGTACGTAAATATTTATAATTGGTATTATATGCCTTCCTCCGTACATAAAATACTTATTCAAGGAGAAAAAATCATTGACTACTATGTTATTTTACCTATCGGACAAGAATCCCGCAACAAAAATTACAAAAACTTTAGACTTCATCATTCTAGAAAGTGTTCAAGAGCGGCTACCAATACAGACGTGTTCCATACCTTATTGTACACTTCTGATCCATATATATCAAGTTTGAGAAATACCTCAGAAACAATATCGAAAGAACTTTGCGATGAAGCGAAGTACCTTCTTGCTGTCAACAAAAATCTGTAGGAGCCTGTTGAATTTTGTACATTATTTTATTCTCGTGAGATACTGTAAACTACAAATAAAAGTATTTTTTCTTATAAATGCATGTATTTTTTAAGTTTTATTTTTTAAATAAATTAATAAACATAATTTTCAAAATTATTATTTTTTCTATTAAATCTTATGCTTTCACGTTTATGTGTGCTAAATTACAGATCATTTAGTTTTGAAATAAGAGATACGGAGTTTTGAGACGAAACATACGCGTTTTTCCCATAGTGCGTCACCAGCTTTGTCTAAACATCAACCTAGATATACTTCATTACTGTAGTAACTTTTGCTCGCGGCTTTGCGTTAAAGTAGATTTTGCTATGCCGGAAAATCATCTGAAACTTATTTTTCTATCTCCCGATGAAAGATATCCTTTGCCATTTCCATCTATCCACGGAATAGTTGAGACGTGAAAGCGCAACAAACAAACAAACAAACTCACATTCACATTTGTGATATTATTATTACAATGATTCAAATAATTTTATATGAAAAACATTTTATGAAATCATTATAAATAAAATATGCTAATTCAATTACACGTTTATGCTATATAAAAATGATAATTAACACCTAATTAAATAAAATTAAAAGCATTCCTAAATAGTTAATTAATAGTCAATGTTTCGGAAGATAATATGACGAAAAATTGTTTTTTATTATAACATTTAGTTATGTATCGTCGAGACTCGTAGGGGTCAGACCATCCCTCGTTTTACGACGGCTGATATTGATTTTTTATGTTCAAGCGCCTTTTTATTTGTAACTTTTACTGTGGGGGAATTTTCCGACGAGTTGGCGTCTCGCTCGCACTTACACAAATATAATTACCTCATTCAAAAGGATGGGTTTATATTTTTTGGAAACGAAATTTAATAGCAATGCACAAATATAACATCTAATTTATTAGGTATTTTTATTATTTGATTATAACCAATGAAAACTTACTTATTTAGATTTTATTTCAAATTAGATAAATATCGATTTTAATTTAATCGGTATATTTAAATAACTGTTACTTTTTTGTAATGGCAAAACTTTCTAAAAATGTCAAAAATGTTACGGCAAGCCGCGAAATTTTGTTTTATTTATTTCGTAAATTCGAATTTTATTATTATGTTATTTATAATTCTAAATATTGTAATTAAAGTTAAAATACGGAAAAGTGTTTTCATTTATTAATTATTGATTGATTTTGCAACAATTATAAGTATTATTATTTTAAAAAAATCGCGTAAAAATCGTGTTTATAAATATAATATTAAATATTGTAATTTTAAGATAACCTAAACTAATATACTGTTTTTTCTTTTTCAGGTTTCCAAAATAAACCAACATTCTTGCAAGTTCCAGTATTCTAAAAAAAAATAATATCTAGTCCTAAAGTTTCTACTTGAATTTAAAGTATTTCTCTGTA
Source organism: Hypolimnas misippus (assembly GCA_037950945.1). Taxonomy (NCBI): domain Eukaryota; kingdom Metazoa; phylum Arthropoda; class Insecta; order Lepidoptera; family Nymphalidae; genus Hypolimnas; species Hypolimnas misippus. The sequence goes on from JBBEEQ010000021.1 coordinate 3,953,306, forward strand.
CTTAACTTACTTTTAGTAAATATCTGTGATAATAAAACCTTTTTGGTGGACCTTATAAAACGAAACGTGCAATTTTTTTTACAAACGGACTGATAAAATATTGGCCAAAGAGTATTTAGTTATGTATATAAATAGTTAGATTATATTGTATAAGTGTCGAAGATGGCGTTACCCCCACAGCAGTTCTGCGTCAGGTGGAACTCCTACCATACCAATTTACAGGTAAATATTATTCTTTTTTAATATTAAAAAGTTAATATAAAAATTATATTCAACTTAGTGCAGTGGTAACTGAAACTGGGTAAAGTGTTAACGGTCGGAAGTTTGTGCCTATTTACGATCATATACATTTGTATAGGACATACATATATTTGTCGTGGTCGGTATTTTTGTGTTGTGTTCTTCTTGACCCCTACACAGGATCATGTGATCTTAATGGGGGCCGTTAAGTATGAAGCATTTACCTATTTTTTTATCTATATTGCTAAGAAGTCTTTAATAAAGACCTAAAACTCTACATACTTGCTTAGAATTAAATTACAGTAAAAAGCATTTGTCTATATTTTATTTAAAAACATGAATAAAACTGTAATACTTATGTGTATATCGCTGGTTTGTAAGAATATCGTAGTAACTCAAAATTCTAACAAATAGAACTAAGCATGTCAAAAGATCATAAATCTTTGATGTTTCATCATGAAAAGAGTTGCGATGATGAATTTTCTTTAAATCAATAAAGATGTAACATCGAGGGATCATTTAAATTTTGCAGCTATGCACCAACACAAAGAAATTTAAAATTCCCATTCCCTAAAATTCATCATTTTTAGTTGCATCGATATTCTTGAAAAGCAGCTATTTAAATAATTTAAACATATTTAATTAAAATAATGAATTTATAAAGTACTTAATGTAGTAAAAAATATAAATTCTTATTATACAATTAGACATATAACATTTTGTATAACCTTACATTGTTAAAACACACATTTTATTCAACTATATAAATTATAGCCTGTGTTATTTTGAATTTTATGTTTAAAGTTTTATCAAAATCTGTTCAACAGTGTTTGTATAAAAGAATCACCTATCCACCCATCTAACTTTCGACTTGATAATAATAATGAAATTTCCTAATCCAGTACGAAATATAATAAATTAATTCATTATATATTTTCTCTTCCAGGCAGTATTCCCTCGTCTGCTCTTAACCGAGCAATTCGCAGATGTGACGCTAGCATGTGAATCGAGGCAGTTGAGATGTCACAAACTAGTTTTGTCAGCCTGCTCCGCTTACCTCGAGAGGCTGTTACTACAGAACCCGTGCAAGCATCCGATCGTACTTATGAGAGATATGAGGTAAGTTACACATGTCTCTCGCTGTTAAATCGCGTTTATCGTTACTGCTTCGCTCCTATGAGACGTAGTGTGATGTTGTATAGCTTATAGTCTTTTAGATGTAGCTTAACATACGCTTAACGGATGTCTAAAACCTATTTTAGTTGTCAAATGTATTGGCATTATATTAATAAGTTGATTTTACTATCTGTTAAGCAATTTTTAAACACTGTTTAGCTAGGCACGTGTTGAACATGGTTTTATTGTGTCTATTGTAGTGTAATAATTAATGTCTAATAACCAAATATTGAGATTATTAAACAGGATAAAATCTAGGATCTTTATTTCATTTAAACACACATAATGCAAAGTTTTATTAAGATCGGTCGAGTAATATCGATTATCATACTAACATTACGAAGCGGGATTTTTAAACATAAAAAATTGTTTTTACACATAGAGCTTAGAGTAAAGTACGTAAAGTTACAACCTGTAAATGTCCCACTTCTGGGCAAAGGTCTCTTCTCTTAAGGAGAAGGATTAGAGCTTAATCCACCACGCTGGTCCTTCGAGCCGGATATCCATGTCTACCGACACATGCAGATCTCTTCACGATGGTTTCCTTTACCGAGCTCGAGATGAATTTAAACACTTAGCACTTGAAAACTCAGCGGTGCTAGCCGGGGTTGGAACTCGCGATCGTTGGTTGAGATGGACGTGTTCTAACCATTAGGCTATCTTCGGTCGTTTAGAGTTTTGAGTGATTTAGTGCAATATAATTGAATTTATTATTTCAGTTATTTAGTTAGTGGTTAATATTTTTTTTTGTTTAGTCTTAATTTAAATAAAAGTTTTTTTTTGTTTGTTTTTAATTAGTATCTTATCTGTGTTCGTTTTAATTCAAATTTGTTAAAATTTTGTTTTTCTTCTTATTTTTATATTGCGTTGTTTGTAACGAGTGTTGTATATGTATGAAATACTGAATAAGTAAATAAATTTGTTAACAGATTCAGCGAAATGCAGGCGTTAGTGGATTTCATGTACAAAGGTGAAGTGAACGTCACACAGGATGAGCTGCCGAGTCTACTGAAATCAGCTGAAGCGCTACAAATAAGAGGTATTCTTAAATGCACAATATATTTACAGTTTACGTGCGTATATTTTAGAATTTCAGCTAAATAAATGGACGCTGATAAGAAATGTGTCAAGCCACACGGAGTTCATTTTGAGAAAATGGCGTCTATAGATGTCGAACCTATTCTGATTCAATTTGTTTAAAGATATATTTAACTTTTGTTATTTATTTTGTTAAAAGATATAATGAATTAGAGCAGATTAACACGTATGTGTTAACCAATATAAGGTTTTTCAAAAATTTGAGATTATTGTGTAAATTGCAGATTACGGAACGCACTTGAACGAAATTTGGAACATTAAATTAAGAAACTTTTTTTATTTATTTATTTAGTTTAAATGACAATGAAAATACATCAAAATCTCCAAATTCGACTTTTTGTGGGTTGACACATTATTGCTTATCAGCATTCAAATCTACCAGCGAGATTGTTACCGTTCCAGGATTTAATAACCCCTAGAGTCATTATGAAGGATTTTGGAATTCTGGGATATATATATTTAGTTATTCTCCCTAAGTAATGTTTGTGCTGAATTTAAGAATATCGCTCAAAAAAGTACATTTTTTCCATACAAACTTTACAACCCCCTTGCGCCCCAGTGTGGAATAATAGTACCCCGTTTTCTATTTTACATTTCATTATCGCCCATAAGTTTAAGTTAATATGAGTACGGATTAAGATTTTGCATACAAACGTTTTTTACCCCTGTTCACCCTCTTAGAGGTGAATAATCAAAAAACCCTTTCTTAGTGGATGCCTACAACGTAAAAGCCACCTACTGCCAAAATTTCAAGTTCGTAGCCCCAGCGGTTTAGGCTCTGCGTTGATGAATCAGTCAGGACAAGTGACAGGACAGGACACTTAGGGTTGTAAAATTCGGGATTGTCCTGGACTTTCAAATCTTGTCTCTTGTACTGTCCCGGATTCCGAACACCTACTAATTTTTTAACATCTCTGAAAAAACATAGAAAACCATGTATTTTTTTTTTCACTTTTTTTTTTAAATCAATAAATAGAATACAAGTAATATTCTTTTTTGAAAACGTTTGGAGATGGTTTCTTATTAAATATTATAAAATTTACATTCCTCTGTGCAAATTATAAATATATTTTCTCTTTTTAAGTTTTTTTTTAACATTTTTTACTGTCATATGTATCATTATCTTTTATAGTACTAGGATTTATTATATATATTAAATATATAATTAGTTAAAACCATTGAAATGATTCCATTTATTCACCTTAAAGTATCCACCCTAAGGTCGTGGTGGATATACGGAAGTCGTACATAAATTTTCTTCCGATTATCCTCCTCGACTGTGTACAGTTAATAACACACACAACATTAATTTAGTTTTTCAAATAGTGTGAAATGATTTTGTTTAAGCTCATGATTAAAAAACATTTGGTTTGTTATGTATAACGAAGTTCTATTAAAATATATAATTCCTCACTATACTGTGAGGTGGAAAATCGGAGGGTCAATCGGAATGAAATTCCGTTTTTTATCCCCGCTGGGGTGGATAAAGACACACGTGATTCCGATTATGCCCCGTAGGGTGGATATTTTGGGGTGGATAAACGGAATCATCAAAGCCCATCACGATATGTTTTAGTGCTCGTTGTAATGGTCTCGTGATGTCGATGGTCCTTCAAAGTTTTCAATTGTATATTGTTAAACGACTAATGCAAAGCCTGTGCTCCAGGGCTGTGCTCGGGCGAGGGCGCGGGCGCAGAATCTCGCGACTACACTCTGGCCAGCGACGCGCTGCTGGCGCACGCGCAGCGAGACGCGCCGCCCGGTGAGTGACACGGATACTAGAACTGTATACGGACGCTGATAAGCAATACTGTGTCAAGCCACACGGACTTCGTTTTGAGAAATCATCCATCTTTTCTTTTTTTATAAAATCTTATAACCAATTTTCAAATATATGTAATGTATTACTTAGTTCCGTACTTATTTAGTTCAGATGATTTGAAAAATGTTGTGAATAACGTTAAATACGTGACGCATTATCAGAATACATCAATATTTCTGAATTTGGTTTTTGTGGGTTGACGCATTATTGCTTATCAGAATCCATATATATCGCGCTTTCAGATTGTTGTTAGAATTTTTATCATGTATTGATAAATAGATAAAATCCTACATCGTCGGGGACACTGCAAAACTGCGTAACTGGTTTCTGCTATAAAGTTAAATTTAATTATTGAATTACATTATTGATAAAAATAAGGCAGTATGGACATTTTCAATTACGCGGTGTATTGTATCTGTAGTGTCACCGACGATATGTCAAAATTTATTTATGTTAGGTATCAATTTTAAAAATATCGATTTTTAGCTACTTTGTTTTTATCAATAGTTAAATTTAACGTTTGATTCAAAGATTGCAAACTCAAAATAAACTTTATTCAAATGGGCTTTTTAAAGCACTTTCGAATCGTCAAGTTACATGTGATTTTTATTTTAGATTTCTTAAAGCTACCACCGGTTCGGAATGTCTTTACCGAGACGAACCGGCAAGAAACTCGATAGTAACTCTTTTAAAATCATTCATACATAATGTATTTTTATTACATTTCAATTTCGTTATCCGGATAGAAAATCAACGCGTATCAAATCCACGCCACTTTGTCGTCAAAATATTCTTGTATAGTTCAATATGCTTTGTCTATTAAAGATTTCTTAATATAGGCTTTAAACTTATTAAGTGGCTAGTGTAAAACTGTTAGTTACGCGGTTTTGCACTATCCCCGACGATATGTCTATTTTCCTAAATAGATAAAATCCTAAAGACTTCAAATAAGGATTTTCTCAATTTGTAATCTCTTTGTTACCTCAGAACTCTTTTCTTAAATATAAAATCATATTTTTTATAATCATATTTTCAAACACAAAATTAAATCCAACATCACGATCTGCAGCGCAACAACAACAACAACAACAGCAGAAGACAACAAACACAACAAACGGACCGAAGAAGCGGAAGTCGGAAGAGAGGGACAAGAACCCGGATGTTAAAGAAGAGACGGTAGAAGAAGACGGCCTGTACTACGGAGAACTGGATAACGATCATTTGGAATATAACGAGGTGGGTTTCACCTAGGTTTTGGGGGAGGGGGTTGTGTGCTTGTGATTAGGTAGTTTTACTTAGGTTTTAGTGGTAGGGGGGGCCGTTTGCATGTGATGAAATGTACCTAACATTTAGATAGGTCTTGAGTGTGGGAGGGGGCAGTTTGCATCTAGGTTTTGAATGGGGACAGTTTTGTGTGATTTAGGCTGTTAGGCTTCCGTCTCGGCTAAAACACAGGGGTGTTTTAAGTTTGTTTGACTTGTATATATCTATGTGTGTCTATGCCATCGTAGCTCCTAGTTTGAAAGTTGATGTTAACGAGATGGATCTTAGTTTATGAATATCTGTTCAGGTGCTTAAAGGTAATCAACTCTTTTCTAAATGAAAGGATCTGACCAACTTCTACTGGACTAATTGACTCGAAATTGATTATACACAGTATATTATATTATTATATTAAACTAACATAGTCGCGTAACCTTGACCTGACCTAGTAGTGCATCATCTGCAATCAGCAGGACACAACTCCTCACTAACAGCAGAAGTATCATGTTGGTGCTCGTTAAAATGGTCTTGGTTTTTTTTAGTTACAATTTTATATTATACCTAGGTTTACAGGGTGTGAGATTTTGTGGTTTTACCTAGATTTTGGGATGGGGGAACGCTGTTTATGTATTTTTTACCTATGTCTCGAAAAATAGGAGGGGGGGGGGGGTAGCTCAAAACCTAGGTAATAGGTAAAATCATCTAAAAGGGCAATTTTCGTATTGTGCTACCTAGGTTTTAAAGTGGAGATGAGGTCAATTTTCGTGTGGTTTTATTTAGAATCTTTACTTAGTAGTAAACCAAGGAGTGTAGACTATACATATTCTACGTCTGAGGATTTTCGTGTCAGCATAGGGATTTTTGTGTTATTTTACCTATTAATTTCTTGTTGTTTTTTGATTAACAATTTTTCAGTTCTTTAGCTATTTTTTTTTATCAATTCTTACTTTTTTATAAAATATATTATTTTCAAAGCAACACGGATAATATGGTGATGTACAAATAAATTATGTTCCAAAAGTAATATAACGTAACTGAAAAAAAAATTTCAGGACGACGAATCCGGAAAACCCGGCAGCAGTTTAGGACAGACATCAGGTAAGACATACACACACACACACACACACTGATAAAGCGTTATTTTATTTTTCGTTTATTTTAAACCAATGTTTATTTGCAATGTGACTTCAATTTTGTCACTTGCTAAAAAACATTTTTTTTTTATTATTTTTTCTTTTAAAAATTTCGCGTTTAACCCGTGTGATGATGAAGATCATATTGTGAATGGGCATTGTTATACCAAAATGAATGTCTGTAAGGTAGGCCGATTTTCGATATTTGAAATTGTAGATTTTTTTTTTGTTTTATATAATCTGTAGATTTTGAACCATGAATGTTGAAAAAAAAAAATTTTTTTTATTGTTTATGGTATATCTTACAGACATGTCATTTGTCGGCTGTGTTTTTGACATTCATGGTTAATTATTGCTTTTTTTCCATGATTTTTTGATTTTTTTTTGTGTCTTTTTAGGGCAAAGCTACATCCGCGTGAAACCGGAAAGCGAACTGTTTTTCCATAACAAATTGCAAAATTTAGCTAATTCGGAATACGTGAATCGTTTATCGAAAATGAATTCCGCGGAAATACAGACGGAATTCTCAAAATATGGCCTCCAGAATATAGCGGAGGATTTCCAAAAAACGGAAAACGATTACTACAAATCTTGGTTAGAACAGAACGGCGAACTCGAAGTTTCCCTCCTAAAGGCGAATCAAGTTAAGAAGTCGAAGAACGATATAAAGAATCAAAAGTCCGAAGTCGAATTGATACCGCAAAGTGCTACAAAGGAAATTTTCCCGAAAATCGGAGAGAAGTTGGTCCGGAAACGGGGAAGACCTCCTATTTTTAAGGATAAGAACGTCGATATCGGGGAAACGGTGTTGAAAGCGGATCTGGACCAATTTCTGGAAGGGAAAGAAGTTAGTTCGTCCGGTCTGTCGAGGAAGGATCTGGAAAGGGTCATGATGGGGAAGTTCAACCCGAATAGACGGTATTCGAATGAGGCGATGTGGGCGGCTTTGATGGACGTCAAGAAAGGGGGGAGTATTTATAGGTGAGAATATTTAGTTTACTAACTTTTGTCCCTTACTTTGGGTTAATGTAGATTTTTTAAACCTCTAATTCTAGATTTTTGATGGTACACTATGGCCTTTTTCGTATCCTAGGTAATGTATAGCATAAATTTCATGATAAACGGTTGAACAGAAAGAGTTTAACTAATAATCTTCTCGGGGAGGACAAAAACTTTTGTGTTAAAATTGTAAAATTATTAGTGGTTATTAAGACAAGATTACTTGTTTGTAAAAGTCCGGTCTAAATTGTTACAGCCATTTCGCAGATTAGTTTAGACATACAATTTATTAGATACTAGCTGATGCTCGCGACTCAGTTTGCGATTTATGCTTGCAAAGTCTTAGCCAAATACAAATTTTCATCCCCTATTTTATCCCCTCGGGGGTAGAATTGATCAAAATCATTTCTAAGCGGATGCATACGTCATATTATCTACCTGCATGCCAAATTTCAGCCCGATCTGTCCAGTGGTTTGGGCGGTGCGTTGATAGATCACTATGTCAGTCAGTCAGTCAGTCAGTCACCTTTGAGTTATATACTTACAGCTTGAACCGTAAAGTTGAAATTATAGCATTTAAAGTAAAGTAAAGTAACAGCCTGTACATATCCCACGGCTGGGCAAAGGCCTCCTCTCCTATTAAGGAGAAGGTTTAGAGCTTAATCCACCACGCTGCTCCACTGCGGGGCGGATGTACATGTGTCAGAATTTATCCCGACACATGCAGGTTTCCTCACGATGTTTTCCTTCACTGAACTCGAGATAAATTTAGAAAAAAATTTAGCACTTGAAAAATCAGCAGTGCTAGCCGGGGTTGGAAGCCACGATCATCGGTTGTGATCGACGTGTTCTAACCACTAGACCATCTCGGCTCTTATGCAATTATATTTAGCTAATTATTTACGTACTATTATTTTCCAGAGCGGCTCAAACGCATAAAGTACCGAGAAAGTCTCTACGGAATTGGATGAAGAGATGTCACATAAAATCATCATTCCCAATGCCGCAACAGCTGAAGCAATTCGTCGAGAACAGCAAGAAGCAGCGGGAGTACAAGCCGGATAAGCCGGAGACGGCAAGCTTTAATCCGGAAATCGATTTCGGGAAACACTTTTTAACGTGCAACCAAATATCCAGCGACGAGGATAAAGTTGAAAACAATTGTGATGGCAACACCGCTATTAATATGTCGTTGCATGAATAATTTTTCGTGCTGGCAATGTTTTTGAAGTACATTTCTGTATACAGTAGAGATATGGGCTGGATTAGTTAAATATAATTGGATGATAAGCAATAATGTGTCAAGCCACATACAATTTGGAGATGATTTAGAGATTCGTGTAATCATTTTTCAAAATATATTCAAGTCATCTAAATAATTAAGGAAAAAAGTGTCTTAATCTATTTTATTAAAAATCTTGTTACTAATTAAAACTATTAATGAAACTAATTCGATTTAAATTCATTATATCTTTTATCGAAATAGAAAAGAAAAGATTTATTAAGAATAGGTTTGACATGTTTAGACGCCATTTTCTCAAAATGATCTCCGCGTGGCTTGACACAGTATTGCTTATCAGCGTCCAATTGGTGTGCGAATGAAACTATTAAAGAATCGGTCAGTGTGTGTCGATTTGACATACGAAAGGTTCTTTACCATCCTACAAGAAATAACAATGACATTTTTAAATACTTTTGTAGTAGAAACAGGAGAGGTGTTAGTAAAAATGTAGAAAATCGACTCGCACTTGGCCGGTTTTTATTGGTTATCGTAGCTAGCGATGGCAAATTTATACCAATAGTTATTTCTAGGATCCTTATTGGTCGACAATAAATACGCGAATACGTCATTCATTTATCGACCAATCAGAACGCCGGAATATTCGCGTCTCTGTCTACAGATTGGTCAATTTTTGGAAGCTTATGCTTCTTTTATAACTATAGATGTGTTACGTTCATACTTAATGGGTTAATATAACGGGTCTTACCGCGATAACTAACACGAAGAATGCAACTTCGTCGGAACGTCGGACAATAAAAAAGGCAATACTACCATTAGTTAACGCGATAAGACCCCTTACATTAAATATGAATTTTACAAGCAGACCTAATAGCCCAAAGATTCTGTCATACTAGTAGCTGGTTGCTAGGCAACGTCGTCTAGAACGATCAAATATATCTATAGTTATATAATATAATTATTCAGTCCATGTCTTTATGTATATGGTTTATAAGATCTTTGTTAAGGGTTTTTCAAGATGTCTTTTATCGGAACATAGTTTTTTTTTTGTTTAAAAACTATATTTGAGATATATAATATATTTATATATATGTGTGAAAAGAATAAGTACCTAAGTGACATTGATAACTTAATTCGAAAAATAATAAAAAAATGTCACTTAGGATGTTTTTTCTTTCCAGTGTCAATATTTTTTTTCTTATAAAAAAAGATAATCTGAAAATATTACTGCCAAAGAGGATTCAAAGATTTTTTTAAATTAAAAACGAATAATCAGTTTTTTTTAAATATATTTTTTAATATAATTTGCAATATCGCGCCCAAAGATTTGATTTTTTCTTTTAATTTTTATTTAATAAAGGAAGATGGATTACGGAAATTATTTTTCAAAGTGTCTAATAACTATTTTGATTATAAGGCGAGAATCACACTTGTAAGTTTTACTGGACTTGCATAATTTACATAAATTGTTTGTTGTCAGTGATGTATTCATTGACGCAACTTATGTAAGGTTACTTAACCCAATTAGCGTTGTCGTACTCGTTTGAGTACAGCTAGTTTTTGTAATATAACTTTTACATACGGAACATTCAGTAAGTTTGTGACCGCTGTACTCATGCGAGTACACAAATCTATAAATAGGAAAACATTTCTTCTCCCTTTTGTATTTAAATATGTCACTAATATATAAAAAAATAAAAGATTTGGGTTTAAAATGCTGCTAGTGTTATATTAGCGCTTAATGGATTAAGTAACTGTAACTAGGTTACATAGTCGTTTATATCAGTTACGCGAGTAAAGCTTACAAGTGTAGTTCTTGCCTAAGAAGTTAATTCTGGTGTTAATTCAGTCTACAATTGTTAGAATGACGTTTGATTGGTGTGTTTTAAAAGATTATAATAAATGATTTTCGTCCATTGGTCGAAATTTGATAAAAAATATTATTGATAATTCTAACACTGAAGGGCTTTTTTGACTTATATATTAAAATAATAGTCAGTCATCAAGACTACAGAATTATGTGATAACTTTAAACTATGAAATTACTGAAAAAAAAGTATTCCCTAATTAATTCTTAACATTGGCCTCTGATGGTGATGTTAACATTATATTTTTTCCCTTAACATGAAATGTCGTTAATAACTTCTAAATTAAAAAAAAAAAGATTTAACAAACATAACAAAATGATACTAAATTGTTATTTCTTTTAATAAAATTATCGATGCATAGTTATCGTATTGCGTTTTTAAACTTAAAAATGCCATAAATAAGTAGAAAGGTTAAACAAAATCTTTCGCTTAGACTTTCATAAAGATTCACATAAGTTATTTCTCATTGCTTTACACCTGAAAGAATTTACTGTCAGTGCCTTTATTTTTGACATTCACACCTTTGGTAAGGTTACCACAGTGTTATATGGATGCTGATAAGCATTAATGTGTCAACCCACAAAAAGTCAAATTTGAAGATATCGATGTATTTTGATACTGCATCACCTATTCAACATTATTCAAAAAAATTGTAGTCAAATGAATTAAATAAGTACGGAAAAAAGTTTCTTAATTAATTGATACGAATTTCAAGTGCGTTCCGCTTTTTGCAATTAATACAATAATCTCAAATATTTAACTAACTTTTTATTATATAATATATTAAATGTATCAATCTGATTTAAATTAATTATACCTTTATCAAAAAATAGAATAAAAGATGGATATATACTTCTTTAAACATATTAGTTAAGAATAGGTTCGACATCTTTAGACGCCATTTTGCTCAAAATGAAGTCTGTGTGGCTTGACACAGTATTGCTTATCAGCGTCTATATGACAATAACGAGAATAAAACTTACAAGTGTAATTCTGGCCTTAAGATCCAATTTTGAGATATATGAAATATATTTATATAGATAAATAAAATTTGCAAGAATTTCTCGTTCGAAGTTACGAAATAACTTCAATTTATCAAACGTCAGTTCCAATGATCTATACACTGAATTAACGCGAGAGTGTGTAACATTATTATAGACACGTATTTTGTTTTATTTATTTGTTATTTTTAAATAATATTTTAGCGTAATAGTTAATTATTGTAGTGAATAAAAAAAAAATATTGGCCTTTTCGAAAATTCGTGTGCTTGTGGACGACGTCCGGGATAAAAAAAGACTTAATATGAAATTTTTAGAATAACGTTTTTTGTAAGTTACATTTTTATCGTGACAGCAATTTTCTTATATATTACAGAAAATAAAATCGAATTTTTTTTTTTTTTTTTATCAAAAAAATGTTTCGGAAAATTGATACGAAATTAACAGTATTTTTTCTTTATATAATTATATTTTATTAACGATTATTATTATATAATATATAGAGATTTGCTGTTACATATATGCTTAATTATTATATGATAAGAATAATTTATTCGTTGTAATCGATGTATTGTACTTAACGATGTTTTTTTTTAACGTAAAAATTCATCGAAATTTTTCTAAGTGAAGTTTCCGTGATGGCCGCTAATGTGTGTCGAATTTTTGATCGAATAATGTGAAGAAAAATAGTTTTTATTTTATTTACAATATAAATGTTTTACATAAAATTATATATATAAATTACTTAATAATATGTACAAGTTATATACGTTAAGGCATTCTCCCTTTTCAACCATAATTCCGATTTTTCGGAATAATGAAATTTTTATTTTTTCCGAACAATGTTAAGTTCAATGATTTAACTAAATTATTTAATTAATTGCGAATTGACTGTGTTTTCAAATTATATTGTTATAAATAATTAAAAAAAAAGTATTATTTGATCTTAAATTCGACACAAAATTGGGGTTTCAACTGATTTCTATGTTCCTACATTAAAAACTAGTTTTCAATGATTGACATTACACATTGTGACGTCACTGTGTTCCACGTATACATGGTGTTTCAATTTTCAATTATAATTGAAAACTATATATATAATTGGATGCTGATAAGCAATAATGTGTCAACCCATAAAGTTAAATCTATAGATGTTGATGTATTCTAATATTGCATCACGTATTTATCATTATTAAAAATAATTCAAGTACGGAAAAATGTTTAGAATATTGAAATTCCATATTTTGGATTGTGCAATCATCTCATATATTTAAAAAACTAATTATTAGGTAAAACTCTTTACTAGCCTATCTGCTATTAATTCGTTATACTTTTTATCAAAATAAAAAAGAAAAGATTGATATATACTTCTTGAAACAGATTTATTTAGAATAGGTTTGACATGTTTACACTCCATTTTCTCAGAATGAAGTCCGTATGGCTTGACGCAGTATTGCTTATCAGCGTTCAATTTATAGGCTTTGTTCACACAAAGAAGTAGTGGAGCCCCCTCCACTAAGGGAGGAAATTATAGAGTTTTGGCTTAAAATGTATTACTGGTAGTCTGTTTTAAAATCAAACCACTTAAGTAAAATGTTTATGATTTATTCGACATCTTAATTGTACGATTATTATTAACAAAAACAAATAATTCTATTAAAAATAAAAAGAAAGAGAAATTGTATTGTATATATGATTTTTAATATCATTATACGATAAATTCTCACTTAGTTTCAACATTATGAAAATCACTTAAAATGTACGTAACAATTTTGTTTAATTCAGACTAGTATAACATTTGAGACCAAATCTACATATATATTTTTAATTTAATGTTTAGTTCTACAAAGGGCGAAATCTTATGTTTTTTTTATCTGTGGATCAAAGTGACGTCACATTTCGTATTTTAAATTCGTTTGAATAGTTATTCGCTTAATTTTACATTTCCGAGGCGTGTGGTGATATTAAAAATTTAAAAAAAAAGTTATTAAAATTAACTGTAATGTTGCCAGATGTAAATGTTTGGTGAAGTCACACACGCGCCTCTAATCCAAAAAGTGCCTATTAGTATAAAATAATATATAGGGTGCTTGATATCTACATGCCTTTTTATATAGGATGTTTTATAGGTGTGATATTTTCTTTATACCAAAAAAAATAATTAACATAGTTTATATTTTTGTCATTTAATATTTAAAATTTACATATAATATTGTAATACAGTTTGTTTAATACGATCTTGCAGTCAGAGCCATTTCCGAGTCACGTCATACTAAGATCACGTCGTCATATTAAGATTTTTAACTAAGATAGAATCGAACTATACCCACTGACTACAGATATACGGGCTCAATAATGGTAGTACCTCATTCTCACAGAAGATCAGCGTAAAGCTAGAAAGAAAACCTCAACCCCAACCCTTTCCATACTCCCTATTCACTTTCATCTTATTCCTTTAGGTGGTATGTGTCCTCTGGTGCAAATGTCCATGTATGATCACCTAGCATTATCTCCTGCCTATGAGTTTAGTTAGCTATTTTTATATAAAAAAACAATAGTTTGCACGAATATCGCAGTAATTCAAAATTCTAATAAATAGAACTAAGTAGGTCAAAAGACCATAAATCTTTGATGTTTTATCTTGAGAAGAGTTGCGATGGTGAATTTTCTTAAAATCAGTAAAGTTGTAACATCAAGGGATCGTTTAAATTTCGCAGCTATATATAGTCCTTTTAAATTTGCATTTGCATTTAAAAAGCTATTTTTGATCATTTTTTGTGTGTAGTGAATGATGTTACATCTAAAAATTCCTTTCAAAGGCGTGTAGATATGGAACACCATGTATATCTAGTATATAAGGCTATGTAGTATATAATCGTATCAGTGTTGTACGCAGTATTATGTTGGTTTATTTTGCAATTAATTATTATTAGATATTATATTATTTCAGTACTTAATGATAGATGATAAAATCGTCGAATGTTTTATTAAAACAATATCATTGATTCATTTTTATTAATTTATACATAATGTAAACAAATACATATTTAAATGAGTAACGTTTTTAAGGGTTTAATACCTAAAATTTTCCAATAGTAATGTTAAATTAAATTAAACCGGTAAATTCGAATCACGCTTGGCCAGTTTCATTAATGTTAGAATATCTGACAGTAATAAATATTCTCTGAAAGTTACAACCGATTATCTTCAAGATCCAGCTTTTTAAAGACGGACAGGCGATGGTTTATGTAATAATGATTCTGAGCACTCTGAATACATCTACTTCGAGTATTAGGACAGTTTTGACATAATTTTCGTCGTAATTTCACGAGTGATAGAGAAAATTATGATTTATTTTATCGTTTTGTATACATTATGTACAAATATACATTTGTCATAAACGTTGTCCAATGTTGCCAATTAGATGTCAACTAAAGTGTGTTCATGCGTAAAAATTAAATTGTTATTTTTTTTTTCATGACCCGTTCCTTATTCAGATTGGCGCAATATTGTCTTACGGCCAAATATTAAAGGGCTAATTAATTTTAAGTAGAGAGAGTATCTTCGAATTACGTTTTATAACCATGGGTACGTAATGTTCATATTATTTGACGTTAAAAATCTTCCATTTCCAACATTCACTAGCTCGTCAATTGACTTGGTCATAAAAAAATCAGAGGTCACACTCAGTCGTTGGTTGCTAGGCAACGTCGTCCAAAGTCATCAGCATTTTGGGCGCCAAAATCCATGTACTTATAACGTATCTATAGTTATAGAAAATATATTGTTTTAAGAAGACACTTTTGCGCCAAAACTTACGAGTTTCTCCATTAGTTTCGCTTAAAACAGCACCAGAGAAGATTATTACAATATAATTATTAAAATAATGAATAATAGAATAATTTGCAATAGAAATACAGTCCGTTTTATATGAATCCTATTTTGTAAACAAACTTTGATATTATCTTAAGTATAGTCTAAACTGATAAGTTTAAAACCATGAAACTTTGCACCAGAGCTGCTTATGTAACACAAGTGACCACTTGAAAGAATTTTGGAAATATTTAAGGGGATTCAATGGGAGGCAGTAGTTAGTAATTTTTGAAGTTGGAAACATGTAAATTGCTGCTTAGACATCTAAAGAATTAGGCATGGTTTTACCCATAGCTAGTTCAAAATAAAATTACAATTACCAAGACACGAGATTGTCAGTGTCAACGAAAACGTCAACATTGACAATCTCGTCAATTGACTTGTTGACCCAATGATGAATTCATTCCTGTCATAATCGTTAACCGGTTGCTATGGCAACGTCGTCCAAAGTGGTCGCCATTATAGCCAAAATCTATAAACTTATATCATATATACTTATATAACGTTATGGGATTTTAATAAAACGTTTGTTTACAAAATTAGGAACTTTTTAAACATAATGGAATATTCGTGTAAAGTCAAATGATAGTATGTATTGTTTCATAGTATAGAGGTTTAGTTCGACTAAAGTGTTTTCTTCCGACCACTTTATATATATATGTATTTAAAATGTCCGCCCGTTTATAATAAATATAATTATTAATCATTGTATCAGTTATATATTGACGGTTTAATAAAATAAATATATA
Source organism: Hypolimnas misippus (assembly GCA_037950945.1). Lineage (NCBI taxonomy): Eukaryota > Metazoa > Arthropoda > Insecta > Lepidoptera > Nymphalidae > Hypolimnas > Hypolimnas misippus. The sequence goes on from JBBEEQ010000021.1 coordinate 3,969,766, forward strand.
CACAAAAATTACTTTTTTTATTAAACTACAAGCTATCGTGTTAATAATGTTATGTGTGATATAAAATTAATGTAATGTACAGCCGGCCACTTAAATCAAGCAAATTCAATTGTTTAAAAATTCGATTTTAATCGAATCGTAACGGCCAAAGATAATTAAGTGATTGCAAAGAGGTAAGGTAAGTATCCGCCTACCCACAGAGCAGATTGGTGGATTAAGCTCTAAACCTTCTTCCTAAGGAGAGAAGAACCTTTGCCCTGCAACATTTACAGCTGGTACTACTTACTGTAACGTAAATAATTATTACGGATGAATACAACATTCTGAAACTAAAGAGCTCCTACAAGTGGTAGCTTTCCGTTTCGTGATTGGCGAAGAAGTTTTACTTCTCTGAGCTCGAGATGAATTATCAATCCAAATATAATATATTCAAGTAAGCTTTCACAAGAAGCTGGTAGATATGATATGAATGTAGGTAGATTCCTGATATATTAGAAATTTATTTGTGATATATTTCGTATTAATTTTTAATCAACGATCATATACTGAATTTCGGAAACTACCCTCATCAAATTAACGGATTATTTTTTATTCTTATAGCATAAAAAACGTTGAAATGTCATTATAATATAACCGAGCGCCAGATAATTTATAAATTAAATATAAAATATATATATATATATATATATATATATATATAAAACAAAGATTATCGGTATTTGTAAATAAGTCATAATGAAGGCCAACTGATCTTCACATCGGTATAACTATAACTATATTATTAAAAGCAATGACCTTAACCTTATCGATACGTTTTTCGGTAAATAATTAAAAAAATAAAAAGTTAAAAACATATTAAAAACTTTTGAATATAATAAAATAATATATATCGGAATACACATGTATTTAATCAGCCATTTAAATGGCTACACTTTCTGTGCAATGCCATCTATATGGCATAGTGTCAAGTGTATTGCACAAGTTGATTTGGCATGGCATAGAAGGCGGTCTGACTGAAAGTGGCAAAAGGCTTGTTTGAATATTATGTTCACTAATTTGTTTGTCAGTTAGCATATTACTAAACCATTTTGATGACATGTGTATTTCGGGCATTGCGGGCGTAAAAGCTATCAAAACTTATCGAGATAGGCTAAACAGCCTAGGTTTTTAACGTATTACCTTTGTATTTATAAGATATATGATCATTGATTAGAGCGGCTTTTCCTCGCTTTTTACTCAGCAAAACCCCGTCCCATCCTGTAGGAAGCCAGGAAAAGAAACGCCCATCAAATGACAGTTTAGTATTGGACAGTATCGATAAAATATAACAATGAAAAACTAATGGGCCGTTTCTTATCCTCGCTTGCAGGTTTGCGGACATCGACGGAAATAGTGACGAGACATTTTATCGATATGGAGCACGGTATTCCCCTGAATATACACGCGAGGCCTCGGCTGGTTGGAAGGCGACCTAATGCGATTGTGAACATTGAAACCGACGTCTTCCAAGAGAAATCCTACAAGCAATATTCCTCTCAACACTTAAGGGATGCGCTAATAGCGGTTAAGAAAGGATATAGCGTGTATGCAGCGTCAAATAAATATGGTGTCCCGAGAAAGACGTTAAGGAATTGGATGGAAAAATATGATATTAAGAGTCAGTTCTCGAAGGGCAGGCGCGGGACGAGGTCGAATCAGATATTGGATCCTTTGGACTTGATGTCGGAGACCAGGTCTGAAAGGTTTGAAGGTAGCTTGTAAGTGGTAAATTGGTGGTAACTGTTGTATGATTTTGAGTGGTTTTTGCAAGTTTTCGTTTAATATATTGGTGGTATGTAATTGAATTACGCTATGTAGGTTTTATATTTCCGATGTGAGTGAGTCCACGATATTGACAAATATGTACTTAAATACAAGCATATGACAGTTACCAAAAAAAGAATTTGAATTTATTTATTAATAAATATTATACGTTGAAACACAGCTTATTTTAAGATTTTTTTTTAATTTCACTGCTATTTTACTTTTTTGATAGTGGGATAAATACTAGTGATAATATCAATTATATTGTATAATTATAGATATATCACGTGCGTATTATTTGACGTTAAAAATCTGCACTCACTTTGACAATTTTGTCAATAGATATGTTGTTCTAAAGATACTCTCCCCTGTTATACTGCGTCGCTGGTTGCTAGACAACGTCGTCCAAAGTTATTGGTATTCTGAATGCTAATAACGACGAGTTTATAACATATGTATACTAAGATACTATCATTGATATACGTTGTGTTCTGAAATACAATACAGCTCCCTGGTCAGAGCTAATGATATTTGGACATTATCCGATAACGAGACGGCAACTAGTGTCTTCGATGCAGAAATTTAAATGAACGTACATTTGGACACTAATAAGCAATACTGTGTCAAGACACACGGAATTCATTTTGAGAAAATGGCGTCTAAAGATGTCAAACCTATTCTTAATCAATTAGTTTGAAGACGTATATATCCATATTTTCTTTTCTTTTTTGATAAATATAATGAATTAAAAGCAGATTGGTATTGTAAAAAGATTATCTAATAATAACTTTTACAAATATGGCATTACCGTATAAATCGTAAAATATGAAACACACTTGAAATCCGAACCATTAAATTAAGACCCTTTTTTGGTACTTATTTAGTTTAAATGACTTGAATTTTTTTAAGTAATGTTAAATGTGACATTTTCAGAATACATCAATATCTCTGAATTTGACGTTGTGTGGGTTGACACATTATTGCTTATCAGCATCTATTTATGACTAATGCGAGGTTTCTCTTAAAAATTTTTTTTTTAGAAAAATGCTAGAAGGTTAAAGAAAAAACATCGATTAAGTTAATTGACTAGCTAATTTAATTAATTCAACTGAAAAAAAAAAATAAAAATATATAAAAGTTTTTTTGGTCTCGTGTATTTCCTATGATACTATAACTGACGCTATTTTATAGTTGCTGACATGCAAAAATAAACCTTTTCTTTGCTTCAAATTCAAAGGTTAACCTTTATTTCTAAATTGAAGTCTAAATTTCAAAATCACAAAACATTCAGTACTTTTTCAATTTTTTAATATATTTCAGTAGCGTTTTAAGTTAAATTGAAGTATTTTTTATGGTCATACCTATATAATATAATCTGTTTTCCGATTAATATATAACTTTAAAATATCATAATTTATATATTTCTATTAAGATGTCAAATAAGTTTACATATTTTCATTACATTTTGTGGAAAATGTTAACAAAACCATTATTTCTATAGGTTAGATTTTTAAGCTCTTGAATGAAAACAGACAATGAATTATTTCAACAATACTATATTAAAAGGGAACCTACTGTAATCATATACTTAAAAAATATTCCCCGACGAATTGAGGATCTCCTCCATTTTTGTCCGTTTAAAAGACTACGCCATAATATAACGTTCGCTGAAAATTCCGAACACCATTCACTTGTTCGCGTTTTGGGTATCCTAAAAACCAAAATAGTTTTAGATTACCTCTTAAATCTTTGTTTACATTTTATATATTGTAATTATATATAACTATGCCAAAGTAACATAAATTAATAAATAAATGTATATAAATAGTATACATGGAACCGCACAAGATCGTTATAATTTATTAGAATTATAAAATTTTTATTTTTTTTTCTCTGAGCAACGAGTATATAACGTATTAGATTATAAAAAGTTAAAATATAGCTTATTTTATTTTAATTTTACTTTTTTACTGATTTCAAATATCTCTTTAAAGCTTATTACAATATAATCATATTCTGTCAAAATATCCTAACATTGAATGCCCAAAATACATATGCCATCAAAATCAGTCACACACGTAATTGACATGGCATGCAGTAACAATCTCATTTAGATTTTCTTGTTGCCACTTTCAGTCGCTTCAAGAACCCGTGGCATGTCAAATGTATTGTGCAATCCACTTTATACTAGCATGCCATGTAGATGGCATTGCACAAAAATAGATGCCATGTACATGGCATGCAAGATACTTACGTGTACTGGCTTTTGACGTTTATGTTATACGAACTATTATTTTGATGTAAACTAACGCTTCTGATTTCTAACGACTCTGACAACCTTAATAAACAATTGAGGTTATCATAGAGAGTTAACATAACTACAAACATTAAAAAATAGAGTTCTGACCTAAAATGTATTATTTACACGATTATTTTTAATTAGAATAATTTAAGTTTAATTTTCACAATTTAAAAAAGGTTATATATTGAGCTCGGTTATATAGTACTGGCTTGTACGTGCTTTTTCAAATGCGTTAATGTAGAATTTGTTATTCCGGACGGACGATAAGTTTTTTTTTATCACTCACCTTTAGTTTTTTGGATAAAAGATACATTATATCCTTTTCGGTATCGCTGAAAAATTGTATACAAAATTTTATGATGATCGATTCATTAGTTGAGACGTGAAATCGCAATAAACAGACATAGTCACACTCGCATTTATAATTTATATAAATATATAATATTCAGTATTGTAGTACACAAGGTGAGATTTTTAACAGAGCGTGGTAGGCCAAATTCGAAATAGATGAATTTAAAAGAAATTTGTAAGAAAATAAGCCTTTTTTTTAAGAAGAAGTTGATCCATAAAAGAAATACTATCAGATGATTCATTGTTATATTTTTTTTTCAAATAAGCGAATTCGAATTCTGGCTGGGAAAATTTTTCAAAAAATAAATGATACAGTTTTAGTTTCTTCAAAATCGGCTCCGAGAGGTTGTATCAGTGTTTTTCGTTATATGTTTCGGATTTCGTCTACCACGCCCAGTTATAAAATTCAGTCTGTATACTAAGTCAGGACTCTATTAATATTAGGCCATTTTAATTCTCATGGCCTCAAATTTCATCATTATTTAGGCGATAATATGTAACTCTTTAAAAATACTTAACATGTAAAAATATCTAGTCTAACATTATTTAAGATTTTAAAATGTGTCAAAGAAATTTCACTTAATTAGTATTAAAAATATAATTATTAGTTTATTTGTAAATTAAATTAATATTTAAGATATTTCGATATAAATTCAAATATTGTGATTTTTTTCGGATGTGGCAATATTTTTAGTCATAATCGCCATTTTATGCCAGATTAAAAATTTTTTTTTCCATTTAGTTCCTAATATACCAAAGTAGTGTAAATCCAAAGTGTTATTATTTATTTTTATGTTGATTATTTATTACATAAGACTTGTGATTAGCATTATTATTATAATTACATATGTATTAGTTTTTAAGTGATATATTTTAAAAGGGTAAATAAACATATTTAAATTAAAACATTGTTTTTTTTTATCACTAAACTAATTAAAAGTTTTACTATGTAATTGACCCTCGATAATCCGTCTCTAACTAATCAGATACACCCTGTATTCAGACATACGAAAGTCAATAAAATTGGAATGTTCCATTGTAGCTTTGAAATAAAAACTATATGGTTTCAATACTGTATAGCTTTCAAATCAACCCATAGATTACTTTTCGACTTATCTAGACAGATACATACGGAAATATAAAGATACTTAAAAGGAATTAAGAAGTACTTAATATACGTAAATCGCTATCAATATCATACAATATTAGTAAATGTTAATACATAACAATGATCTTAAATCTTATAGGAATGTTACATTTCTAATAAAAGTGTTTAAAAAATACGCATATGTATATGAAAAGCATACAGCCTAAAACTATCTAAAAGATGGATTATCTAGTACTAAAGCGCACCCCACTCGGAAGGCGTTGGGTGATTTAAGAGGGGACAGGGGGGAGATTTTGAAATGCGCTGGCGCGATTAATCAGGTGCAGCCACAGTGCATTCTCTAATTATATCTTTTACAATACTTTTTTATTTACCTACTTGTGATTAAAATAACAATAAACACGTGAATTTTATATACGTACCTATATGTTCATTTATTGTTTGATTTTCTTATTTCTATTCCTTGGAGGAGTGGTGTTTTAGTTTAACTTTGGGTATGGTATAAAAGGTTGGGAATCTCTGATCTTGTATATACCTTCAATGGTAATGACAATGGTTCGGTTATTCGACAAACAAGTTGGCGCTGTGGTTATTGCAACTGACGGTTGCGGCTTCGAACCCCGCTCACGGCAAACAGTTGTACTGCACATATGGATGTTTGCCATGGTCTGGGTATTTAGCTGGCAACGCATTTCTTATTCCTCTGGGTTACAAATGTCCATTTTGTACTCACAAACCCCTCCTCCCATTGGGATCCTTCCCTTGGCTACTCCCATATGAAAGCTATAGCTACGCCCGTGTTGACACGTTCTGTAAAGACGCTGAAATATTATAGATGTATTCTATGATTTTTCTAAGGCCTTTGATTATGTTGAACGTGAAAAGTTTTTTTTATAATTTAAGTAACTGTGATGACAGAACATATCTTAGTTCAACTTAAATCGTGTTAGAGTTGGAGAATTCACGAAATTTTAATAAATAATATAAAGTCCTCCTTATATATTTTAACAACAGAAGTTCTACAGGGCTCAATTTTAGGACCTTATTTCCTATCCGATGATCGCAGTTTCAAACCCCGGCTAGCCCCACTGAATTTTCAAGTGCTAAATTACTGTTTAAATTCATCTCGAGCTCGGTGGTGAAGGAAAACATCTTGAGGAAACCTGTATGTGCCGGGAGAAATTCTGACACATGTATATCCGTCAACCCGCAGTGGAGCAGCGTGGTGGATTAAGCTCCATAACCTTCTCCTTAATAGGAGAAGAGGCCTTTGTCCAGCAGTGGGGTATTACCTGGCTGTTACTTTACTTTAAAATTTATTCCAGAATTCGCTATCGCCAATGTCCAATGTCAATACGAGTGCAGTGATACAGAGGCTGAGGACCGAACGACGCGAGCGACGGGAGACCACACGTACGACACGCGAGATGAACCACCCGCCTTCATCATTCACCAGATACCAGCGGTGAGTGACACTTTATACCAAAAAATATCTTGAGTATCTTCCGAACTACAATATAATGTGTTGGTCAGTCTTGTTGACGCCTCCAATTGATGAATGCACCAGTTGACATCTTGTTAGAGTTACATTTGTAAGTTTTACTCTCAAGAGCGATATAAAATAATTCTGTAACATAGTAACAGATACGTCGTAAGTAGTTACGAAAGTTGCTGTCAAATAGAAGACACTGACATTAAATTCTATATATAATATTCTTAGGTTTAAAGCAATGATAAATAATGTCTTAGTCCTTATGAAAGTCTGAGAGCAAAAATTATAAGGATAATTCTGGTAAAAATGTTAATTAGAGATGTCATTACCTCTGTACCTCTAGTAGGAGTGTTGATAGTTTTCGAAAGAGTATTTTCCATCGGTGTTCTTCGCTACAATGACTAGTTACGCTATAAATCATTATTTGCAAAATTACTCAAAAATTTTGATCATTTCTGGATTGTATTTCAGGACACCAATTTTTATCAGATATAAAACAATTTTCTGTCACCACAAGACTTCCTCGACTTCAAGTATCCTTAAATCATCGTCATTTTGACTATCAGTTTTAACAATTAGCTTGAAATAAAATAATTATGGTTTATTTTAGTACCAAAAATGTATCTCTTTGATTTTTGAGCTTTGCTTTTCCACGATTTCCAGTCATCAAGTTCCCAGGGTCCGTTCGTAGAGGTTCGACCAGGTCTGATGACGCTCACGCCCGGCTGCGTGCCCGCTGTCAACGTCATACACATTGGAGATAGGTCACAGGTATGTAACAGATTAGTCTATGGGATAATAATTCAACAGGTTGTCCAAGATCGTCCAATTTTCGTTTGTGGTCATACATTGTTTAGGAGAGAGGATTATCTTCGTACAACTTAATTCTGAAGAGATAACTTTTTACTAACTTACCCGACAGTTTTGGTTTTTATTTGGATATTGTTTATATGGATGCTGATAAGCAATAATGTGTCAACCAACAAGATATCAAATTTGGAGATATTGATGTATTCTGATAATACGTTACGAATTTAACAATATAAATAATTTTAAAGTCATCTCAACTAAATAAGTACGAAAAAAAAATCTTAATTTAATGCTTCGAATATTGAAGAGTGGTCCATATTTAGAAACATTAAATTATCTCAAAAATCTTCAAACAAATTTATCAAGAATAGGTTCGACGTTTTTAGACGGGTTAACACATTATTATCAACATCCAAATATTTTCACACTTTTAAATGATTTCGACTTAAGATAGTGTATGAAATATTATTATTATAATGAAATTAAATTATTTGAATAACAAAATTGTTAGATGAAGATGTATGATTAAATTCTGGGTAACTAATCTACCCCAACCTAACCCAACCACAGATAACAAACAACACAGTAGTCAACACCACCCCCACCCCAAGCGGTGGGGCCACCCCAACACCAGTCACCCAGGACTTTTCCAGCATGAACAAGAGAATCCGGAGAAGCGAAGTTGTCCTCAGGCAGGCAGCGGATTGCGTCTCACGAGGATCAACATTCCAAACTGTCTCTGAACAGTTTAATATACCAATATCGACAATACGGTGAGTAATTTTAACTGTTTTGGATGTTTTGTTGTTATGCAGACTAGCTGGTGCTCGCGACTTCGTCTGCGATGTCTGATGTCTACGTCATAGTAGCTATATGCATGCAGTCTCAGCCCGATCGGTTTAAAATTGACAAAGTTTCGTACAAACTTTCATCCCCTATTTTATCCCCTTGGGGGTAGAATTAATCAAAATCCTTTCTTATCCGATGCCTACGTCATAACATCTACCTGCATGCCAAATTTCAGCTTAAAACCGTCCAAAAGTTTGGGTTGTGCGTTGATAGATCACTATATCAGTCAGTCAGTCAGTCACCTTTGAGTTCTATATATTTAGATTCAGTACTTAATAAAAATAATAGCAGTTTTTCTTTACTACAATTTGTTATCAAAATCGGCCCCGTAAAGGACTCTTTCTTTAATTATTTTTCGCTATTGTATACACATACGGATTTGGCCTATCACGCCCAGTTAAAAACTTCATCCTGTATATAAATTCAGCAGATATCTGTATATATCAGCGTTACCAGATATTTAAATGTAAAAAACTAAAATAATTTCTTTAATAAAAAAAAATCATTTTTCAATTTAAACGTTGGATCTCGGTTCGTACAGTATAGACGTTTATAAATAATAATGTAAAACAAAGTTCCATTAATTACTTTAAATCTCGATTCTGGTAACGCTGGTAAAATGTCCAACAAGATAAATTGTTCTATTAATTTTTAAGTTTACAATTAAGTAGGTTTTATATTATATCGTGGGAAATCGCGTCAAATTAAACAAATCACAAAATAGTTTCACTCCTTTATTCTCACTTTTACAGCTTACAATTTAGAATATTTAAAAGTATTCCATAACAGTTTCAAAATCATATCCTTTCCCGCCATATTGTTTATATAATTAAGCAAAAAAACACAGTAGTGTGGCCAGCATTAAAAACCGTTGTAGCAATTTTTTTTTTCTTTCTAGTTTCTTCATGGCGCGGAAAGGTATCCTACCTCGGCGGCGTCGCGGACGCAGTACTCATGTAGGTAATCTTTCACACCACACATACATACATACAAACATAAAAACTTTAAATTATAAACTAAATTCTCATTGTGCATAAAGATTTATTAATTTTTATATTAACCATTCCGTCCGTCTGTCTGATCTTTAAAGGTATTTAAACCATGACAGATAGGGACGTTGATAAGCAATACTGTGTCAAGCCACACGGACTTCATTTTGAGAAAATGGCGTCTAAAGATGTTAAATCTATTGTTATATATATTTGAAGAAGTATTTATCCATTTTTTTCTTTTTTATGTAGATAAAAGGTATATGAATTAACAGCAGATTGGTGTAATAAAACGTTTTATGTAATAATAACTTTTTTTAATATATAAGATTATTTTATATTTCAAAACATGAAACACACTTCAATATTCGAAATATGAATGAAGATACTTCTTTCCATACTTATTTACTTTATTTGAGTTTAAAAAATTCGAATAATGTTAAATACGTGACGTATTATAAAAAAAAAACAATAATATCTTCGATTTTGATTTCTTTTGTGGGTTGACACATTATTGCTTATCAGCATCTAAATATTTAAAGTAAATATTTTATACGAAATGAAATTTTTACAATGTTATTATAATAAAAACTATAACATTATGTCATATATAAAATCGAATCAAACTACATACATAACGATTTTCAATTAATTAAAAAATATACATATATATGACAGACACGGTGGCGCAGTGGTCAATGCTACTGTCTCAAGCGCTAACGGTCGCGGGTTCGATCCCCGCTCACGGCAAATGTCTGTATTGGCCATACGGATGTTTGTCGTGGTCTGGGTGTTTGTGTTAGTGTTGTGTGTTTCCGGACCCCCGACACAAGGGCACGCGATCTTAATGGGGGCCGTTGAGTGTGATTCGTTTATTTATTTATTTATTTTATATTTCTAGATGGCTCGACCTTGCAGTCCTGAAGAGCCACCTTTTCACATGCAACACTTCAAATTACCAGACATGCTTGCTTTAAGGGCTGATGAGGAACCCAATGCTTAGAAATAAATAAAATTGACTATGTACTGTCTATGTACATTATATAACTATATATATGATACATTCATACTATTTGACGTTAAACATTTCCAATTTTGACAAGCTCGTCCATTGACATTTTGACTGTGAATAACACTGGACGACGTTGCCTAGCAACCAGTGAATACGGGCAGCTCATTAGTCACGTGATGTTTTTTTTATCAACTCTTCAACCCCACTCACTTTTGATATGTGGTGAGGTTTTCTACTATTCCTTCCAACCCCGTTAAATCACCTGTAATTTTTTTTGCGTAGTATCCTTCCTGGATTTAAAAAAAATAGCCCCTTGTGACATTTTACTAGGCACCATCGTCCTAAATGTTGGCACTCTTGGTTCAAAATGGAGGAGCTTACAACATATCTATGGTTATATAAAGTAATTTCTTTCGAACGTATTTTACTTTTATGACAAAAAATATGACGTATCTTCTATCTTTATGTATTTTTTTAATCAGTAACACACTGTTTGACAGTAATCATCTTGACACATAGACAATATTAAAAACATTTCGCTGGTTTGCAAGAATATCGTAGTAACTCAAAATTCTAATAAATAAAACTAAGTATGTCAAAAGACCATAAATCTTTGATGTTTTATCATGAATATAATATATAAAAGTTGCGATGATGAATTTTCTTTAAATCAATAAAGTTATAACATCAAGGGATCGTTTAAATGTTGCAGCTATGCACCAACACATTAATAAAGAAATTTAAAACCCCCATTCCCTAAAATTCATCATTTTTAGTTGCATCGATATTCTTGAAAAGCAGCGATTTGCATGTACAAAACTATCTATGGTAAACTTCTCAGTGAATACTCTATAAATCTATGGTATATGTGTAATTTATATCAATTACGATATTTTTTTTAATGTATATTGTCTGTGGTATAAATATGACAGCTAGTCTATGGATAAATGGAAATAAAAATGTCAGTTAATTATGAATAAAATAATGGATATAATCGTAATCCTATCCTATTATATCGTACAACATATATTTATTTAATAGTATTTAAGTTATGTATATAATTTAGGTGTAACATTTGTCAAAAGTATTATTTTCTTTTTTCTTATATCAAAACCTTTCAGGGCTCAAGACATTATTGACAAATTGGTTTGTAGACAAGTCGAAATGTATGAAAATTTATTAAGACAAGCGTTTGTAGGCAAATGGAAAATTAAAAAAAAAACCGACACGAAATTCTTTATAAAGTAGAGAAAAGAGCTCATGATATTAAAGTGGCTGGACCGATTTTGGTAAAACATATATAAGAACATCGCTAGAAGATTCTCTTTCAAATAAAAAATGAATGCGGATCAGTTCACCCGTTTAAGAGCTAAGGTGCCACAGACAGACACACAGACATACATAGCGGTCAAACTTATAACAACTAAAAAACAGTCACATTTATATGCTGATAAGCAATACTGTGTCAAGCCACACTGACTTCGTTTTGAGAAAATGGTGTCCAAAGTTGTCAAACCTATACTTAATGAATTTGTTTAAAGACGTATATATCCATCTTTTCTTTTCTATTTTGTTAAAAGGTATAATGAATTAAAAGCAGATTTATCGTTGTCTTAGATTTTCGCGATTATTATTCATTGAAATAAAACTATTTTAAACGGATTTAAATCGCGTATAATTATTTTTTATCATCTCGACGTTTCGAGCACTTTGCAGCGGTCGTGGTCACGGGTAGACTAAGGTGACATTTGTCTATTTGACAAAAGAAATATATATATATATGTATTTGACAAAAGAAATAGACAAATGTCACCTTAGTCTACCCGTGACCACGAACGTTGCAAAGTGCTCGAAACGTCGGGATGATAAAAATAATTATACGCGATTTAAATCCGTTTAAAATAGGTTTATTTCAATAAAAGCAGATTGGTATAATCAAACGTTTTATCTAATAATAAGTTCTTCTAATATATGAGATTATTGTATATTGCAAAATATGGACTTCAATATTCGCACCATTAATTAAGAAACTTTTTTCCGTACATATGTAATTTATATGATTTTAAAAGTTTTTGAATAATGTTAAACGTGACGCATTATCAGAATACATCAATATCTCCGAATTTGACTCTTCGTAGGTTGACACGTTATTGCTTATCAGCATCTTTCAGATAATAAGGCGTATTACTAGCCACACATAGGAGTTAGATAAGAAATTATCGACTGAATTAACTGAATGATTTTCGTAATGAAAAATTATTCGAAAATTCGTGCTATTCGTTCGAGGTATTGTTACCAAATGAAGACAAGTTAAGAGAAATGGACTATACAAGTCTTGGCCGTAAGGCATTAACGAATTTACGTTCACACGTTCGTCCATTAATACATTTGTCGGCATAATGTACATAATGTCTACAAATTAATTTGTCAACACCTATATGGACGTTGATAAGCAATAGTGTCAAGCCACACGGACTTCATTTTGAGAAAATGGCGTCTAAACATGTCAAACCTATTCTTAATCAATTTTGTGAAGATGTATATATCCATCTTCTCTTTTCTTTTTTGATAAAACACGTGAAGAATTAAAAGAAGATTGATATATTTAAAATATTTTCTAATTAAAGGTTTTTGAAATATTTGAGATTATTGTATAAATTGCAAAATATGGAACGCACTTGAATTTCAAAACAATTAATTAAGAAACTTAATAATGTTAAATAGGAGATGCAGTATTAAAATACATTGATATCTCCGAATTCGACTTTTTGTGGGTTGACACATTATTGCTTATCAGCATCCGCTTAATTTTTTTATTGATTGACAAACTTATAAGCTTGAGTCTCCTAAACTATTGTCGTAGAGACCGATATTATAAAAAAATTGTATTTAATGATAGAGCGCTGTAAATATGGAATCTCATATGTAAATATGTAGAACAAAATAGTCTTTACTTTAAGTGTGGTGTTCTGTCTCGCTCGCACATGTGTTTAGGTTGTATAGCCATCTCGCTCACACAAGTACTGTTAGCAGAATAAAATATATGAATGATTTTATTAAATTTTCGTTTGAAGTAATATTTATGAGTTGTTTTTAATTATATGGACTATTTTTGGTGTTTTTATTGAGGCTGGTTTTTTTATTAATTTTGATTGCGTTTTTCATAAAGATTACCTTAAATGTTATTGTAAATGTAAAAATAATAATAAATAGAAATTAAATACCGTAAAATATTATGTTTACTTTTCTTTTAGGCTGTTTATAATCTAGTTGGGAAAGAATAGGCTAATTGGCTCAACTAGAAGCAGTACTGATCATGTTTTGTTTACCTCTCTTTCTGGCTTATATTAAACACTAATGTGTGAGCGACACAGAACACATAATAATGCGAATAAAACGCTTTAAGGAGGCAACTATATTTTGAAACATACATACATATATATATATATAATGATTTTATATCTTATATATATAATGGTAGGAAAGATTTGAGAGTCAATCCTTATGTGTGTCGAGTTCAACTATTGTTACATAATTACTCGATTGGGGTTAAGTAAACACAGTTTTTTAATGCAAATTTAGCACTATAACTCAGCAGTGCTAGGTTTGAACCCGCGAGCATCTGTTAAGATCGACGTTTTGTAACCACTAGGCCATGTCTTGATGGTATAATAAAAAGTTTTAACTACTAATAAGTTTTTTAAATGAGATTATTACGTATTGTAAAATATGGAACACATTTCAATATTCGAAACATTAAATTAAAACATTTTTTTAAATTAGTTTAGACGATTTTAATTTTATTAAATAATGTTAAATACGTGACGCATCAGAATACATCAATATCTCTGAATTTAACTCTATGGGTTGACACATTATTGATTATCAGTTTAGTAAATTTTACGACAAAATCCATCGAGTAATTATCGAAAAACTCTAAGTTGAACTTATGAGCGGGATAGATATACACGAGACTTACTAGCGAGACAGAGATAGCTCGCCCAAGGAGATGTAGGCTGTATAGCCTAATTTGTCAATAACTAGGAAATTATAAGATATAATATCATTGGATTTACCAATAATATCGATACTTCCCACGTAAGTTGTTGTAACCCCAAAATTATAATTTTACAGTAGAGCACTTTTAATCCGTTTTAGTTTGAAAGTTACAACAAAATACGCCTTTTTTCCTTGAAAAAAAAAAGATTTTTGGTATTTTTTGACTTTGAATGCATTAAGCAATGCAAATTCGTGTAGTATTCAGTAAAAACGCTAACGGCAATTTTGTGGCTTACAATAACTTACGTGGGAGGTATCGATATGCTATTGTGAGATCGTGTATTTTTTTATGTATTTTTTTTTGTTAAATAGGTATTATTTGAAATTCCTATTATTAATGATATAACAATAAATTATATGACTATAATTATGATTGGATAAAGGGATTTTGTCAAAAGTTACATCCAAGTCGTTTGACGAATTCATCTGTAGGCAAACGAAAATATATACAAATGACTTAAAACTAGTGATGTGGATATCCATATCCGTATCCGAGGATATTCGGAAAGAGAAGAAAAATTAGTATCCGTATCCGTTACATTTTGGTGGATCTTTTAACTTATTATTTAAAATAAATAGATGAAATTTATATCTATGTGTAGTCATAATAAATTATCGACAAAATAAAAGTCATTGCAAGTCGTATCATGTCTTGTCTATCACGCAGTGTCAAATGGCGACAATTATTGTTTTAAGAAAGTTAAGATCCGTATCCGTAAATCTCGACACCAAATATCCGTATCCGAATCCGTATATACTTATTTAACGATCCGAAACATCACTACATATGAGAAAGAAGACTAATGCTTTACTAAATTCCACACATATTGACTTACCTACAAATGAATTTGTCAATTATTAAATTAAGTATATACATTTTGAGGCTTATTGAATAGACTGTCATTTAGCGGCCGCCTTGTAGCGGTAGACGATTACTGAGACATTGTCTATGAAAAATATCGTTTCTTTTTTTAAAGCGTTTCTGAATAACGTAAGATTTTTTTTTTATTTTTTTACGTCCGCTATATAGCGCTTGCTGTTTTTAGTAAAATATTGTTGTTGGTTGTAACTTTTGATGTAATTCGTTTTTTTTTTTATAATTAATATTAATTAATAGACTAATGACTGCATTTGTAAAGATCTAATAGATGAAGTATTATCTATGGTCATAGACCATTTTAAGTTTTTTTTTTTTATTAGCGTTGTTGTTAAGTCATCTTTTTGTTACAATTAGCTATTAAATCAGTATTATGTTTTGAACAAAATAACTTTTTCTTTTATATGAACTTTTTAAACATATTTTTTATGATTTGTATTAAAGAAATAATTTTGTAAATACTTTTTTTTTTGTTTTTCGAAAAATAAAATAACTTGTATTTGTGCACTACAAAAGTGAATGAGTTATTTTTCTTATATTCATACATACTATATTAATATAATATATATTTTATAATAATGTACAACGTTTATAAATATTTAAAAAAATGTAATTATTTAAAATATTACCTAAGATACGCGGTTCCATTTACGTTCATGGTTACTGATCTGCTTCGATAAATCGTAGCGTGATGTAATATAGCCTAAAACTCTATTAATAATCAGGCTATTTAATGTAAAATATATATTTTTAATTTGACTTGTAGATTTTGAAATTAGCATAACAAACTTAAAGTTTATATATTAATATAGATATAAATTCGACGTGAAATTTTATCAATACAATATGTATCTAATAACTTAAAAACGCTTAACCATAGAATATTAAAATTTTGTATTAAAAATTGTACATACAAGGTGTTAACTGGGCATGTGTTGGATTTATACAGCGTTAGCAGAATTGATATTTGGATGCTGATAAGCAATACTGTGTCAAGCCACACGAACTTCATTTTGAGAAAATGGCGTCTAAAGATATCAAACCTATTCTTAACATTTGTTTGAATAAGTATTTATCCATATTTTTTTTTCTTTTTTGATAAATGGTATAATGTATTAAAAGAAGGTTGATACATTTAATATATTATCTAATAAAATATGGAACGACCTTTTCATTGAATAATGTTAAATAGGTGATGCACTATCAAAATACATCATTATCTCCGAATTTTACTTTTGGTGGGTTGACACATTATTGCTTATCAACATCCATTTAAGAGTAAAAAAAATACTGAACTAAACTTTTAAAAATTCTTATATATTATATTGTTCTATAACGTATAAGTCTATACGTATACACGATCTAACGTGTCTTTGGAAACATTGTATATGACATGATTTTTTTTTCTAATTTTGTTCTAAAGTGTACAAATATAAGGTTATGTTATACTTTTATTTATTTATATATTATCTGTGAACCGGTGACGTGTCCTTTTCTAGAATGTAAGCTATACTTTTTAATGGCATTTCATACTATTTCTTATAATTAACCATTTCAAAATGTAATCTATACACAAAAACGAAATGCTGTTCGTTTGTCTCGCTAAAACTCGAATGGCTGGATCGATTTGGCTAATTTTTGATCTCGAAATATTTGTGTAAGTTTAGCGAATAATAAGGAAAATATTGAAAATGATAGTTAAAATTTTCAATATGAACTGTTTTGTCACTAGGTTGTCAAATATTTATAGGTGCGTTCAGAATTTTATTACATTTGGACGCTGATAAGCAATAATGTGTCAACCAACAAAAATCAAATTCGGATATATTGATGTATCCCGATAATGCGAGACATAATTTACATTATTAAATTTTTTAAGGTCATTTAAACTAAATAAGTACGAAAAAAAGTGGCTTATTTTAAAATATATTTGACGTGTTTAGACGCCATTTTCTCAAAATGAAGTCCGTGTGGCTTAATACAGCTTATCAGCGTCCTTCTATTGTAGACAAAAAATTGTATTAAGTCTTAACCACGTTTTACACAATGTAGGTGAGACATACTTCACCGGGTTTATCTATTATCTACTAAATATTTCGGCGCTAAATTCAAAACATTTAGCAGATATTAAATTATAAAATGGTTACTTAGAATAAATAAAATGCAATGTCATTAAAAAGCGTTATTGCTAAAATTTTGTGACAGGATACGTTGCTCGTTCAGTCGATGTGTATATATATATGTATTAAATAGGGTGCCATGCCGGTAGAATATTGTATAGAATATAGTTTTTCAAGAGTATACGGGCAGTAGACGTCGTGTGCGTAGAATGGTACAATAAAATATTTTGTGTAAATTGTCTTTCATTTTAACAATCCTGACTATTAAACACTAAATCATAGCCTATTAAGATTAAAAAAGAAAACTAAAATTCCGTGTAACTTATTAAGTCATCGTCTACCTAGCATTTTCCAGGTTATACCAGGGTCTGCTTTCTATTCTAGTCCAGATATTGACAAGTTACTGATTTTTACACAGAGCGACTGCCATCTGACCTCCGCAACCTGAGGGCAAGCCAGTAACCATTTAGACTAGAATACTTTCGCTACCTAGTAATGATCATTATCAGGTGATTGTGATAACAACCGGGACCGACAGCTTTACATGCTCTCCGAGGCACAAGGACAAACACCCAGACCGGAACACATATTTATACAAATATAAATATTTGCCTCGAGCGGGGATCGAACCCACAGAGGTAGATTCAGCACCACTACACCAGAACGGTCGTCTCCGTGTAACTTATTAAGTATTTTCAAATAAATGTTAGGAATCATAAAAGTAAATTTACATAATATTTTGTGTATGGGACTTCCGTCCTCGCTATATAATTCGTAATTAATTACAAGTAAACTAGAGACTAGAGCCCCAGTGAAAACATAACAATAAATAATAGTACAAATACCTTACATTTCAACCGACTTCAAAAAAGTACGACGTTTCGTTGTGTGTGTTTTTTCGGAAAACGGCTAGACCGATTTGGTATTTTTTTTTTTTTGTTTGAAAGGGTATATTTTCAGATCGATCCTATAGATTTTATATCAAAATCTGTCCAGTAGTTTAAAATTAAAATAAGCACGTCTTTCAAATAAACTAAATTACATATTTTTATTTTTAAGTAGATTACCTTTTTAAAAGTTTAATTATTGTTTTCAAAATGGCGGTCGTATTTGTCAATTTTTTTTACCTTCTCTTCTAACTTATGGTCAATTTATGTTTCGTTAACAATGTAAAGAAAATGGACGTAGTTTAGCAGTAAGGACTCAACCCACAATATGTTATTTCTGAGTTATTGAGGTTTTAAGTTTAGGTGTGTATTGCTTCAATGATTTAGAATTTGGAATAATTGGAATTATAATCACGTAATGACAAAATATACAACAGTTGCAGTAAGAAAGACCAAATTATTTCCGAGTTATTCGGAAAAATGTTGGTTTGAGCCGTTTCTGCCAGTGTTTTAGTGGTTTGAAGGAAAATACCCGTCCTTATGTGGGTTGGTTTGCGTCATTAAAAATCATACTTATGGTAGTAGTATCACGTATCTTTTTTGCTGAGTGAAAGAACCAACCTTTAGGACCTCTTTGGTATATATAACTCATTTTTGACCAAAGTGTGGATTGAGTCCTTTCTGCTAAACTACGTCCAAATATTATCTGTTAATATCAGTTCCCATTTTAAAATTTTATTGTTTTCAAAATGGCGGCCGTATTTATCATTTCTTTATAATTTTTTCTTTTAACTTGCTAACTTTTGTTTTGTTAACAATGTAAAGGAAATGTTTATATTATCGTATTGAATGCGTCGTCTGCGGAAGAAGGCGTTAATTGTCAGAGGATGTGACTTTATTGCCGCGTCCTTCCGTCTGGCAAGGTTAAACGGTTGCGTTTATGATATTGGTATTATTCATTTTAAACGACTTTTTTTTAAAGGCGTACCGACTACAAACGCGAAGTACGTTAATTGGACGCTGATAAGCAATACTGTGTCAAGCCACACGGACTTCGTTTTGAGAAAATGAATTCTAAAGATGTCAAACCTATTCTTGATAAATTTGCTTGAAGACGTACATATATATTCGTCTTTTCTTCTCTATTTTGATAAAATGTATATTGAATCAAAAGCAGATAGATTTATTTAATATGTTATCTAATAATAAGTTTTTAAATATTTGAGATTATTTTATTAATTGCAAAATATGGAACGCACCTGAAATTCGAAACATTGAGTTAATAAACTTTTTTCCTTACTTATTTAATTTAGATGACTTGAAATTTTTTGAATAATGTTATGTAGGTGACGTAGTATCAAAATACATCAATATCAGCAAATTTGACTTTTTGTGGGTTGACACATTATTGCTTATCAGCATCCAATTAATGACGTGATGTCTTTTAGCAACTTTTCAGACCCCATGTGATGTGTGATGAGGTTTTTATACTAAATACAAGATATCCTAATAAGCCCTTGTGTTAGTGTTATTTGGTGATATTTTTTCGGATACCCCTAACCAGAAGTAACCATTAATTTTCGTGTTTCTTACTTTGAAAATGGCGGATTTTCATACAATCGTTTATCACCTATTTTATCCTTTTAGGAATGAAATTTCCAAATATCTTTTATTAGTGGATGCTTACAACATAAAATGTATCAAATACTAAAATTTCTATATGTCTCCCCAGCGGTTTTAGGCTCTGCGTTGATGAACCTTTCAGTCAGTCAGTCGGGACAAGTGATTATCTTTGTAAGTATTATTATATACTAATACTATTATTTAATAAATATACAAAAAAAGAGTTTCGTTGTAGGTGAAATAACTTTTTATATCAATTGACTTATTTCTTAATTTTGGGCGCTATTTTTTTAAGTTGCCTTAACTTTTTTAATTTTTTTTTATTTTTAACACGTCCAAGACAAGTGAATCTTTTTCAAAGTCCGGTATAAAGTATAAAAACTTTTTGTGTGTCGGTACGTTCCAACTAATCTCTAACAGGAAACAAGCGTTACTAACGAAACACCAAAAAAACTGTCATTTAAACTAATTGAAAAGGAATTTATTCACAATTATAGTAAAATCTTTAAATAGTGTGTAAGTTTTAAAACTACATCATACATTTCTGTTTTAACAGACACAAAACTTTTGATTGCCAAACAAATTCTTCAATGTAAACTGACACAATAAAAACAGCCACTACACTTAAGATTTGAACATCAAAACTTGTAGTTATTCATAAAAATATATTTATTTGAAAATGAATTTTATGTTGTAACAAATAAGGTATGAAATTGGTTAATGCTGTCATTTTTGGACGAATGTCATTTTTTCTTTTTTTTTTAATGCATTTTAAAAGACGCCCCGACACGTGCAGCGGAAGGTCTGCTGATTTTAATATTTATAAAAAACGCAGGTGTGTTCAACATTTATTTCGGTTTTTGTTTTTTTTTCTGGAAATTGAGACGTTTGGACATCTGACGGTATGTGATATTTGAGTAAGTATTTTTATTACTTAATCCAATTTATAAAACTTGATTAATTTTAAATCATTTATTATACGAAAATCGATATTATTATTTTATTTTCTTTTAAAATGAAGTCGAATTTAATGGTACAAATAATAATTTATAACATTAATTTCATATATAAAAATCAAATTTTAAATTGTTGGTATTCGTGCAAATGTTAGTTATGTTTGAGCGCGCTAATCTCACTCAGTTACAACCAAATAGGATAAAAAAATAAATAACCCTTGTTTATAAATAAATACATAAAACATTATATGGATGCTGATAAGCAATAATGTGTCAACCCACAAAAAGTGAAATTCGGAGATATTGATGTATTTTGATACTGTGTCACCTATTTAACACATTCAAAAAAATTTCAACTCATCTAAACTATAAAAGTACAGAAAACCGTTTCCTAATTTAATGTTTCGAATTTCAAGTGCGTTCCATATTTTGCAATTTATATAATAATCTGAAATATTTAATAAACTTATATGTATTTCAATAACAGATTAAATATATCATTCTGCTTTTTATTCAATATACCTTTTATGAAAATAGAAAAGAAAAGATACGTATATACTTCTTCAAACAAACTTATTAAGAATAGGTTTGACATCTTTAGACGCCATTTTCTCAAAACGAAGTCCGTGTGGCTTAACACAGTATTGCTTATCAGCGTCCATATTACAATTTACTATTATATTTGTTTACGGAAATTGTTGATTAATGTAATACATCATCCTTACCTTTTCTCTCTCTAGGTAAGAGTACTCTTCCGCGCTGTTATAAAGATAATATTAATTGCAATTCGCAAGTAAACTTTAGTCTAGAACCCCAGAGTTCGCATAGTACAATGTTGGTAGCATCTGCCATTTTTTGCAATGGCGGCCGCCCACCAAAATTTGACGGCTAACCTAAACGGATGTTGCTAATTTCTTGCTTTGTCCCGGAATAAGCCGTTTCCCGGGACACGCCCGCGTCACGCAAGGTTATACCGTAACAAGATTTATGTTACAATTTTTTTTTTTACGTTATTAGAATGTGATATTTACCATATTTAATATAATTATTTATTTTTTTTATTTAAGTTGCTAGATATATGTAAATATTAATTATTTATAAATAAAAATTATTTTATATATTTACCATTATATAGATGTTACGTTAATATTGTTTGACGTTAAAAATCTCAATTAAATAAATCTTTGGTTAATGGCTTTTAATGATGTCAATTATTTCGTCAATATCACGTGGAATAGAGAAAACACGATGGAGATTGATTGGAGGGGAGAAGCCAACCTCAATTAAATTTTCGAAGCACCCTAAAATAGTGTGAATGTCATTGTTAGCCCTTAACCTAAAACAAGTAGGCGAAAAATTAATAATCTGTACAAATTTTTACTTTGACATGCTCGTAAATTGATTTGTTGGCCAAAAGATACTTTCGCCTGTCTCAGTCGCTGGCTCGGTTGCTAGGCAACGTCGTCCAAAGTGGTCGGTAATCTAGGTGCCAAAATCCATGAGTTTATAACATATTTTATATCATGTCATTGGATTTGTTTATTTTGATAAAAGTCATTGTTTACGAGTAAACTTAAACTATAATAGTAATATTTTATTATATATACTAATATTATAAAAAAAGTATAATTTGTTTCTAATTTTATAAGTTTCTATGTAGGTCGTCATCTATGAAACTACTGATCCAATTTGAAAATTTATTTTTGTGTTGGATAGCCAGTTTATTGAGGAACATTACAGGCTATATTACATCACGCTACGACTCATAGAAGCAAATTAGTAACTCCAGAACCACTGAACCTATATGAAAAAATTGGATACTATTCGCAAGATACATTATTGTCGACCATCTATACTAATATTATAAAGCTAAAGAGTTTGTTTGTTTGAACGCGCTTATCTTAGAAACTACTGGTTCGAATTGAGAAATTATTTTTGTGTTTGATAGTTTATTTATTGAGAAGGGCTACAGGCTAAATTACATCACGCTACGACTCAACCCGTAAGGGTCAGCCAGTAGACTATATTTTACGCATACATTATTTTAAAACAAAATCATACATTATTGCAGTCAAAGACACGAGACGCAAACAAAAACTAGTTACTAATATATTAAGATACTTCTCAACAAAAAACAACAAAAGCTTTTTTTTAATGTCACAGTTTCTACCCCGGACGTGCGCGCGCGCAGCTCCTACGAGATTTGGGACCGGAAGGAGGTTACATATGAATGGTCAGACTTTAATCTCTTTTAGTGTAAATAGGAGTATTTTTTTAACGTCCTGACAGAATGAATAGTCGTGTCGGATGTGTCTTGATGTTGTTTACCCGATTGCTGCGAAGGAGTGCTGTAGTGTGTTTTGCAACATTATTATGACTTTTAGGTTCAAATTGTCACTTAAGGGTTACGTGTCGTTTTATAGCCAGGAAGGAGTGTACGGAAAAACGCCGGCGTGTAACAAGAGAGGGGGGGGGGGGTAAAAAATCTTCAGAAAATGCGTTATGTAAACGTCCCCTTAATTGTGAGAATAACGCATAATATATAATTAAAAAAATTAACGTTTTGCTAAATCCATTTTCATATAGTTCAGCTAATAAAATATAATTATTAGAAATCGATACTAATAATAATAGTTAAAGAGTTTGTTTATTTGTTTGTTTAATCTCAGGAACTACAAGTTCGAATTAAAATATTCTTTTTGTGTAACATAGTTTATTTATTGATGCTATAGGCTATATTACATCATGCAATGACTCATAGAACCGAAGTAGTAATCATAAACGCGAGTGAAACTGCAAGGGACAGTTAGTAATGATACACAAAAGAAGTAACGAACAAAACTTAGTCTAATCCCATGCAGGCCACACTGGGCGGAGGAAGTTATAAATAAAAATAACTGGTCACGTGCGAGTAGGACTCGCGCACCGAGGGTTCCGTACAAACTTATAGAAATCTATATAAGACTAACCCATCTACGCCATTTGTGGTCTTCATCATCAGTTCCAACATAAGTTACTATCAAAAATACCTAAATCGGTATACGCTTGCCTATAATATTTGAGGAGTTCCCTCAATTTCTCCAGGATCCCATCATCTGATCCTGACCTGAAGACAATGGGACCACCTTGGAAGTATACCTTTTCAAACAAAAAAAAATTTTGAAAATCGGTACCCAAATGGCGGCGTAATCGGCGAACAAACATAAAAAAAAATTAAATACAAGGTCGAATTGAAAACACTCTTTTTTAGAAGTCGCTTAAATATAATCAAATATTATGTAAATATGGATCACGTCCTAAAAACTATTTTGAAACTACTTAGGAGCACTTTAATTTAAAACACGATCATGGATGCAATCCATGGAAACACGAAATTTTATTTTAAGTACTAATACACCTTATACTTTCAAAAAAAAAGTTATAGCGCGATTCAGGATATACCTAGCGCCATCTCTTGACAATTTCAATGAACTAACTTGTTGACTTTGACATTAACAACATAATAATATTGTATTTTATTCTCGTTTTATTTTTATTTATATTCTACTACACTCCACTACCCCTGCACTACGTTCGTAAAATATTTAGATTTACATTATCAATCAAAATATCGAAATATATATTAGTGTTGCCAAGACGAAAATAAATAGTCCTTAATTCGAACAAAACTAATTGTTTATTTATAAATAACTAATTATATTACTAATAACCAGAAGACTTATATGTGTAGATAAATAAGTAAATTAAATAACTCGATCTGTTTGAATTTAATTTTAAAATTTTCGTACTAAGTCAATACGAGTACTTAAATCAAATCGCGTGAAGCTCTTATATTGAATGTTAATTACGTAATGACGTTATAAATCGACGATAAAACTTTTAAATGAAAAGTTTATTTTATAATTTTTAGCGCGTTTAAATAATAATTAAAATAAAAATTTTTATTAATCGAGCAGAATTATATCACAGTTAATGTCATAATGTTGTAATAGATGGCATTAGCTGTACGCTGCATCGCGCTATCATTTTGTTAGCTGCGATATATAGATTGCATTGCGTTGTTTATAAAGGTTTGCTGCTTTTTAATGTTTTCGTATTGATACAAATTTCTTCTCACTGTTTGTAAAATTGTTTTTTTGATCATGGTCAACTTCTATATTAATTTGTTACAAGTACACATAATTTTAATTCTAAGATTAATATATTTTCCGCTTGATCAATTTACAACTTGATACATTTACGCGTTCCTGAGAAAAAGGTTGAAAGACAGACGTACAGACTGACAGACACACGAACAGAAATTTACAGTTTTCGGATTTTTTCCTTTATGTATACTAAAGGACCTTGCTCCTGGCTAAATTTCATAATGCTTGGTCAATGGGAAGTACCCTATAGGTTTTGATTCCCTTGCGAAAACGTTAAAAACGCTATCATACTTAAAATATGTGATATAAATGACCGTATCTTTTGATTGCGTTAACTTAGAAGTTTGATTTTTTCACAGCTCTTAGTAATTACAACTCTGAGTACTTGACGTTGATAAAAATTTGTTACCTTCACGCGTTTCTGAGAAAAAGGTTGAAAGACAAACTTACAAACAGACAAACATACATACAAAAATTTACAGTTTTCAGATTTTTTCCTTTATTTGTACCATAAGATCTTACTTCTTGCCAAATTTCATCGTGCTAGGTCAATGGGAAGTACCCTATAGGTTTTGATTCCCTTGCGAAAACGCTAAAATGGTCAAAATATACGACATATTTTCCATTATCTTTTGATTGCGTTGACTTAGAACTTTAATATTTTCACGGCCGCATGTCATCGTAGACTTGAGTATATGATATTAATTTCAACATGATACGTCTATGCATTTCTGAGAAAAAAGGGTTGACATCCCGACAGACAGACAGACAGACAGACAGACAGACAGACAGACAGACAGACAGACAGACAGACAGACAGACAGACAGACAGACAGACGGACAACAAAGTGATCCTATAAGGGTTCCGTTTTTCCTTTTAAGGTACGGAACCCTAAAAAATGTGAATATTCCTCTCCTGTTTACTGTCCACTTCCGTTTCCGGATCCTTTAAGTAATGGTCGGCGTCCGTCTGTCTGTGCGCCTTCGGGTTTTGGGGTTACGTAAAAGATTTACTAAAACGTTATATGGACGCGAAATGCAGTACTGTGACAAGCCACTCGGCCTTCACTTTGAGAAAATGGCGTCTAAATATGTCAAACCTGTTCATAACCAACTTGTTTGAAGACGTATATATCCATCTTCTCTTTTCTATTTTAATATAAGATATAATGAATTGAAAGCACATTAGTATAATAAAACGTTTTATCTAATAATAAGTTTTTCAAATATATGAGATTATTGAATATTGCAAAATACTGAGCACACAATCTGCGAAACATTATACGTAGAAACTTTTTGAACTACTTATTTAACTTAGATGACAACTTTACACGCCATTTTCTCAAAATGAAGTCCGTGTGGCTTGACACAGTATTGCTTATCAGCGTCCATATACGTACAAGATTTTTCTTAAAAACATCCGGAACCCGTCATCGTAATACCGTATATATCTTAACTTACATCCTGTCCTTACAATAGGCTCCGTATAGCTCACAATAAACATCCTTCGATCCCTTTACTACATTCTGTATATTCGTAAACAAAAAAAGTCAATATAACCTCAAAAAGAATTTTTTGAAACGTGATTTTAAAAAAATTTTGTTAATATTTTATAATAATATTTAAATCAATTTACATTTACAAATGATAAATGATATTATAAATTACGTTTCTAGAGTTAGAAAACAGCGTATACTATATGGACGCTGATAAGCAAAACTGACTTCATTTTTAGAAAATATCGTCTAATGATACTAAATTTGTTTGAAGATCTATCTAACTTTTTTTTTTCTATTTAGATAAAAGGTATAATGATTTAAGCACATAATAATATTTTTATTAATATTAAGTTTTTCAGATGTATAAGACATTAGCTCTTATTGCAAAAGTGTATCCATTACACACATTCTAAACATTATAAATAACTGCCTTACTACAAAAAATTTAAACAGACGTTAAACGCGTGCTTAAAAAAATCCATACTACAAATCCGCGTCTAAAGACAGTTCTGAGTTAAACATGCTTTAGATATAGATTAACATACGATTAAGTGAGTTTAATGTATGTTTAGAACCTATTTTAGTTGTCAAATGTAACGTATAACATTTTATCAATAAGTTTTTTATGAGTTTATTCGCTGTTAAGCAATTTAAATAACATTTTAAGCAATGTTTAATTTTTAAACACTGTTTAGCTAGACACGCGTTGAACATGGTTTTAATGCGTCTTTTGAAGTATGAAGTCACTTTTTCCGTACTTATTCAGTTTAAATGACATGACACTTTTTTGTATAATGTTAAATATGTAAAAAATTAACAGAAGACAACAATATCTCCGAATTTGACTTTCTGTGGGTTGACACATTATTGCTTATCAGTATCTGTATATGGCATGGTTATATGTTGTATATTTTAGAGCTAATTAATACATACCAAAACAAAAACTCATTTTAGAATATAAATTTCACCAATTTGTTTTACGCCATTTTAAAATTGTCTATTAATTTTTTTTATAGCTGCCATGTAAATGGCTAATGTCGAACAATAATCTTCCGGCGGACTCCGGTCGTTAAAATGTAGTTAAATGAATAAAAACTCTTTTCTTATTTGTAAGTTGTAAACCTCTTTGGTGATTTTTTTTTCTTTTGTCTTTTAAGTTTTAGCGGGAATTCTTTCGTGAGAAAATTTTAAAATGACTTTCTATGCTGCCTATGTACTTTTTGCTTTTATAAATAGATGTTGGTAGGTACAAACAATTAATATACTGGAATCTGTAGTTTTTTTTAAATAAACTTTAATAATAAATGTATATAAAACTATATTATGTAATTGCAGATATATCGTGGATTTGGCACTTAAAATGCCGAGCACTTCAAACAACGTTGCCTAGCAACCAGCTAGCGGCTGTATATGGGAGTATATTTGCACAGATTTTTATCGTCAAATAATATGAAAGTAACTTATATATCTATGGTTAGTATTGGTATAAATTGATACATTTATTTTTATTAATTACATTATACATATGTATTTTTTTAAAGGAAAAAGTAATAAATTTTACACCCCAGTCTTAGTAATTTCTGTTAACATACATATATTATTCCTCTCTTTCTGTCATTAATAACGTTTCGTAATCTAAATTAAAAAATAAAACAAGAAAAACTCTTAACCGAACAACACATTACTTACGTCAATTAGATAAATCACAAGAAAAAAAAAACATCCCAAATGTCGACCGCCATATCTGAAAATAAATTTGGCGGGAAACCGAAAAGCGGAAACCGGCGCCCTTAATTATCGACTGGCGAAACCGGAGGACCGATATTACAGACATGTCATTAAAAAATACACTTTATTCCCTAATAATAAAGTTGAAATCCATTACAGCATGTACAATATGTTTGTTTCCTTCTTAACTTTGACACGGAAACGATTAGTTTCAGAGCCACATGTCGACAGGATGCGTGAATTCATTATTGATTCTCGAAAACAATCTTCCATCCCGCTCTAGCCATTGTCATTTCTAAATATGCGAAAGAGCAATATACCGCACCCGCATCCGGCTTCAAATTAATACTGCTACTTACGAAAAATTTGCTAAACGATTTAAAACCTTAATATAAATCAATAAGGTTTAAATTGTTTTGCGTTTGAAATCAGCTACTTACAAATTTTTTGACAGATCATTTAAAACCTTCGCTCAATCGAATAAAGTGTATATTTCTTTGTTATTTGTGGCGCTTATGTTCTTTTAAAAATGAAATAGCATTGGCATCTTGTATTCATTGATGTTTTACGTTACAACGTCATCCATTCCCGCTTAAGCGGTCTTTGAAGATAGATGTGTATGATTTTTTGAAACAAAGTTGTGTTTCGAGAATTTACTATTAAAAACTATACTTGTGTAAATAATTGATCGAATTCAGTGATAAGTGGATACAGTGCTGTTAGTTTGTGTAGGAAAAGGATTGTTTTTCGTGATTTTTGGTGTATATGTAAGTATTTTATATATATTTTGTTAACGTTATTTTGAATAATATTCATAAAATATTTTACGTAGTTTCATATTTAAATGAAGTGACAGTTACCTTCTTAAATAATTGTCTGTTTTTATAAACTGTAAGAACTATCAAGTCATTTAAAATTAAAATTATAATAGATAAAGAAATAACCAACATTTTGACACTAACTGTAGGTAAAGTTTTTCAGTGCTTTCTGATTATATTATAACTACGTTAAATAATATAATTCAAAAGACATTACGAACGAGTTACATACATACTTCTTCTCATTCTAAAAAAGTCATTACATATATATAAAATGTAATAGACTATAATTAACATTGTGAAGAATAAAACAAAGAAAAATTAAACTATATAAAACCTACAAATCTATCGATGTAAAGAATGTTTTTAATATTAATTATAATAGAAATTGAATATCAATAGTTTCCTATTAAAGCATGTTAAGAATAAAATAATTTGTCAAAATTACATTTAGTTTGTCTAAAAATATAGATATGAAATATATTTTACAGTTATTATACATACAGAAATATAAAAAAATAATATTATAATCCATATACACTAAAACATTAAGTTATGTCTGATTAAATATTAAATACCGTTAAAATGGAGTGGTACCAAAAAAAAAATTAAGGTAAAACTCTTTGACTCAGTAGATGCCATCCTAAAGTTCGACATATCCTAGTCCTGAATACAAATCAACTAAAAACACAAATACCTTCAATTGGCTGACACACTAAGAATCTATATACATTAAAACTGTAAAAATCTTGTCTGTGTTTAAAATTTGAAAACCGTTAATATGCAAGTAGCCTGGTGCAATAAAAAATTAAGACAAACCCCCTTGACTCAGTGGATACAATCCAAAGGCTGGACCTGTCCTTAAAACAAATCAATAATTATGATTAAAAAAAGCAACCGACTACAAAATCAAAATACGTTGTTTCGATTACATTAGGACCCACTACATAACCACTAGGTTAGAACACGTCGATCTCAACCGATGATCGCAGGTTCAAACCCCGTCTAAAATGCTGAATTTTAAAGTGCTAAATTAGCCTAGTGGGCATTTCTGCTTTAATATTATACATATTATAAGGCTGAAGAGTTTGTTTGTTTAAACTTATCTCAGGAACTACTGGTTCGAATTGTAAAAGTATTTTTGTGTAAGATAGTTAAATTTTAAGGAATGCTATAGGCTATATAACACCACGCTACGACTCATAGGAGCGAAGCGGGAACTATTCTGGCGTGCGCTGCAAAAACTACATATAAACCATATATGGACGCTGATAAGCAATACTATGTCAAGCCAAACGGAGTTTTTTTTTTAAGAAAATGGAGTCAAACCTGTTCTAAATAAGAATTTGAAGAATTATTTATTCATCTGTTTTTTTTTCTGTTTCGATAAAAAGCATAATAAATTAAAAGCAGATCGGAATAAATTGTTTTATCAAATAATAACGTAGAGATTATTTTATATTGCAAAATAGGGATCACACTTTAATATTCGAAACAGTAAATTATGAAACTTTTTTCGTCTAGACGACTTCAAATTTTTTTGAATAATGTTCAATACGTGACGCATTATCAGAATACATTAATATCTCCGAATTTAACTGTTTATGGCTTGACATATTATTGCTTATAAGTAGTCGCCATTATCGCGAAAACTAATCACGCGCAGATGAAGTCGTGGGCACCAACTAGTACTAATAAAGTTAACTCGTGTAAATATACAGACATTAATGGTTTAGTAAGTGCGAACGTATTTCCGCCTCAGTAGGAAGCGGTTAATGGCCGATTGTTTCCCGCCATCTTGGTACCCACTTTCGCGTTTCCGCTGACGCCATGAATGCGAGAATTTCTTTCTTTCATCGTGTGTATTGAAATGTTAATTTATTTGGATATTTATGTTTGTGAGTTTTATTTTGATAATGAACTATTTTGATAAGGTTTTATTGTTATAAGAGTTGTTTTTTTATATATTTAATTGTGTATCAACTATTAATATTCAAAGGTACAAATGTCATGAAAAAAAAACTTTACTTATAAAATAAAGAGAAAGTGAATTTTGTATGTGCGAAATTAACTCCGGAACTACTGAAAAACTACTTAAAATAGTTAAAAATTATGGTACCATTTTGAAGGTATATTATTCTAGATTGTCATAAGCTATATTTTAACAGACTTCTAAAAAAAAACATTACACACTCTACCATG
This sequence comes from Hypolimnas misippus, assembly GCA_037950945.1. NCBI lineage: Eukaryota > Metazoa > Arthropoda > Insecta > Lepidoptera > Nymphalidae > Hypolimnas > Hypolimnas misippus. Next base: position 4,001,396 of record JBBEEQ010000021.1, read on the forward strand.
TATTTGACACACGCATATAGATAACTCATTTGTTTATTGTTAGTCTGTGGTCATATTAAGAATAGATTGTCTGTGATCAATCTTGAAATTGGTTTAATGAATCACGGTCGAATTTCGACCTCTAGTATATCACATTAATACCGTTTACTTAAGTCAAAAAACATATTTACGGTAATATAACGTAGAAATTACATAAAAAAAATTAAATCGGTGTACAAATAAAACTTATTGTCCCTGAGCTAGCTTTTACCTAAAAACCTCCATTTAACTATCGACACTATACACACACAGCTCTCTTATATATTGGCACACTATTACACGGCCTCACCTACATGCTTATAGGAAGTGTAAGGCCGTTCGCGACTGAGTCAGACATGATAGTGAAAGTTGAATCACATGCGGGTACAATACGAATGTATAACCGTTACTTTACGTCGGATCAATATTATGTAACTGATAAGTTAAAATAAGAAAATAAAGAGTAACTATCGAGTTTTTGCCTTTGCCTTCTTGGTAGCTTCATTATTGATGTAATTTTTTTTTCATTTATTGACGATTCAAAAGTGCTCGTGAGAGCCTACTTGAATACAGTATTTTTTATTTTGATTTTGGACGACGTTGCCTAGTAATCTATAGATTAGAACTTTTCAGAATTAGAAACGGTTTAACGTTTAATAGTATGAACGTAACTTATATCTATATGTTAGGAATATATCATAAAAGTAAATAATACTGTATTTTGTCTATGGTAGCTCGTTGGTCAGTTAGTTATTATTATATATCGGCAGTACGCACCCTCCCTCTCTCTAGGATAGATTGCTCGTCTTTACTCTCAGAAATATATTCATAATTATGAATAAACAACTAACTAGAACCCCAGAGATAACTTAACACTATATAGTATATATTAATGGATATTAATATAATTATTATATTAATTATTAGGGGCCCCTCGCGATTGCCTCCCGTTGGCCTGGTTTTACTCGCGTTTAACACAGGACTTCAAATTTCCAAGCCCGTTTTACCCCCTTAGGCGTCGAATTTCGCAAAATATGAGTACCAACGTCCTAAGAACCCCCATGTAAATTTTGAAAATCGTAGTGCTTGTAGTTTTTATCGCTTTTGTATATTATATAATGTTTGGCCTTAAAATCAAAATAACTACAATAATTATGTCATTCAAGAAAACGAAATTATTTCGGTATTGAAGTAATTTCCACTTTTTTAAAGTCTTGTTAAAACTACTTATTAAAAAAACTGTTTATGTAAAAAATACTTTTTTTTTTAATTTGTATTTAAATTAAACTACATCTGCGTTCGTAATTAATTAAAAAAGGATGTGTTCTCATTAACATCTGCTTACCGCTTCCTATAGAACAATGTGCCATAAAACTTAAAAAAAAAACCGTCTACTGCACCGGAAGTGTCGATTTCGATTATGGAACGTTGACGCACTTCCGTCTGGTAAATGTAAATAAGATGTTTAGGGTCTTTCAAAACGTTAGATCGAGGGATATGGTTTAACGGAAAGATGTAACACCTCCTTTCCGTTTCTACTATTGTCTGGTATATTTATTAGGAATGCATAATTTAAATTTTAATATTATCTAGTAGGGTCATTAAGTTTGAGATTAATAAAAAAATTACTGCCTTAAAAAATTGAAACGTATGTTTATATATATACGAATGTTTTAAAAAATCTGTACTAAAAATCGGCGTCTAAGGACGGTTTTAAGTTTGATGTGCTTTTAGCTTAACATACGCTTAACAGATCGCTGGTTTTCAAGAATACCGTAGTAATTCAAAATTCTAACAAATAGAACTAAGTATGTCAAAAGAGCATAAATCTGTTGTTTTATCATGAAAAGAGTGGCGATGATGAATTTTCTTTAAATCAATACAGTTATAACATCAAGGTATCCTTTAAATTTCGCAGCTATGCACCAACACATTAATAAAGAAATTTAAAAACCCCATTCCCTAAAATTACCTAGAGTAAATCGATGTTTTCAAAGCACCCTATCAGAGTATAAACACAATCCATTTACACCCATTAATTTCAATATGCAAAGAGGTTTTTTTTATATCACTCTCGAAATAAAAATAAACATAAATCTCTAAGAAATGTTTAGTTTATTGTCAAGATTTTTCAAGACAGGTCTATTATATCTGTACAAACTGTTAAAACCAACGATAGACACGTTGGAGCAGTGGTCACTGCAACTGACTGAAGCGCTACCCGTCGCGGGTTCGATCCCCGCAGGCGGCAAACGTCTGTATATGGATATTTCGTGGTCTGGGTATTGGTGTTTGTGTTGTGTGTGATCCCGGACACAGGATCATAAGACAATAATTGGGGCCGTTGAGTTCGATGCATTTAACATCATAAAAATTAAAAATAATAAAATTACATTCGTCAGAATTTCTCCCCGCACGATGTTTTCCTTCACCGCCGCTGAAAACTTAGCAGTACTACCCGCGATTATAGTTTTAGATAGAAATTAACCACTCGGCGATCTCGGTTCTTTTAACTATTACAATGACTATTAATATAAATATCTCCCAGGACCAACGAAACAACAAAAAAAAAAATACTGAAAGAAAATAATGACATAATAGTCGCCATTTTAATCCGTCATTAGCACGGACGCGTGACCCACATCCGGTTTCCGGCGACATTATGGCGCGTTTGAATCGGTTTCCGCGTCGCCATGTTTTGTATGATTTCCCTATTTTTGTGTGGGACGGATATCCGATGTTATTGTAAGAGTAAGGTCTGTTGTTTGTTAATATGGACGCTGATAAGCAATACTGTGTCACGCCACACGGACTCCGTTTTGAGAAAATGGCGTTTAAAGATATCAAACATATTCTTAATGATTGTGTTTCTTTAAAGACGTTTATATCCATCTTTTCTTTTCTATGTTGATAAAAGGTATAATGAATTAAAAGCAGATTGGTATAATCAAACGTTTTATCTAATAATAAGTTTTTAATATATGAGATTATTGTATGTTTCAAAATATGGAACAGACTTCATATTCGCAACATTAAATTAAGGAACTTTTTTCCGTACTTATGTAGTTTATGAATTAAAGTTTTTATGTTAATTAAATCAAGCATTATCAGAATACATCAATATCTCCGAATTTGATTTTTTGTGGGTTGACACATTATTGCTCATCATACTGAACGAACCCCATTAGGATCTCATAATCCTGTGTCAGGGGACACAACACAAACTCGAACGCCCAGACACTGCGAACATCTATATGACCTATAGACGAAGGACGGGTTATGTTGAACTGATTATATGGATGCTAATAAGCAATAATGTGTTAACGCACAAAAAGACAAATTCAGAGATATTGAAGTATTTTGATAATGCATTTCGCATTTAACATTATTAAAATTTTTTAAAGTTATTTGAATTAAAGAAGTACGGAAAAAAATTTCTTTGATCTTTATGTTCAGAAAAATGTATATTTTAGATTATGCAATAATCTTATATATTTGAAAAACTTATTATTAGATAAAACTCTTTCTAAACTAGCCAATCTGCTTTTAATTCATTATACTTTTTATTAAAATAGAAAAGAAAAGATGAATATATACTTCTACAAAAAGATTTATTAAGAATTGGTTGGACATGTTTAGACACCATTTTCTCAAAATGAAGTCCATGTGGCTTGACACAGTGTTACTAATCAGTGTCCATATTTTAAATAAACAATTTCTAATAAAATTAATATGTCTATCTCTTTCTTCCACAGCTGCAAGTGTCCTTGTGTGAGCAAAATGCCAACACAGGCTCGTTGCGACCGCGTGCCCCCGGCAGATGGCGCTTGGGGTGCCCTGGACTTACGCGTCTTGCAAGAAGACGATTTACCACTAGGTAAGAATTTTATATAAGTTTAAAAAAATATTACAACGAAAATTTTAAGTATTTTTAGTTTTTAGGGTTCGATTCCTGGCTAAGACAATTTTTGAAAAAAGTAATGATACACTTTTAAATTTCATCAGAATCGGCTCCCAGGGTCGTTTAAGTATTTTTTGCTAGTCCTTGTACTTTCGGATCTGGCTGGAGCTGGATTCGATATTTACATCAAAAACTTAATTTTAAATTTTTTTGTCCATCCGTCTGTTTCGGCTAATCTCTGAAACGGCTGAACTGATTTTTACAATACTCTCACTAACAATAGCTAATGTTATAAAGAGTAACTTAGGCTATATTTATTTTTAAATATTTATTTAAATTAATAAATAAAAAAGAGGGTTACGCGAAAACAAAATTGAAACCAATGAAATCGTGAACAACATCCCAATTAAGTAAAAGTAAATATTATAGAAATATAATTTTTCCTCAAATTAACGCAGGTGAAACCACGTATTTTTATATATAATACTAAATGTGTTATATATAAACATACTCAGTTTCATGTATATACGTTTATCCCCAGATCCCAGAGAATGGTGCCGAGCTCAAGTGGGTTCATGGGTGTCTCGTCGTGGTGGTCTACCAGAACGGTTTCCCATGAACGGGAAAGCCCTATGTCTCATGTCGAAGGATATGTTCGCGGCTAGAGTACCGAGGCTTGGACACGTTTTACATCAGGTAATGTTAAAAACCAATTAATGTTTCTTAGGCGAGAATCACACTTGTAAGTTTTTCTCTCATAACTGATATGAAATAAGTTTGTAACCTGGTAACAATTGTCTAGGTAAGCTTACGTAAGCTGTGAATGTTAATAAATAAATAATCTAAATGTATATAACTCAAAGGTGACTGACATAGTGATCTATCAACGCACAGCACAAACCACTGGACAGATCGGGCTGAAATTTGGCATGCAGGTAGATGTTATGACGTAGGCATCCTCTAATAGAGGATTTTGATTAATTCTATCTCCAAGGGTATGAAATAAAGGATGAAAATTTGTATGAAACCAAAATTATCAATTTTAAACCTGAGAGGCTAAGACTTTGCATGCATAAAGCGAGCACCAGCTAGTTCTCAATCAGTTGTCAAGTTTAAAAATAATGCTAAACAATTTATGTGCAAAATGTAGAAAATTCTGTTAGACAAATGGAAGAGTATACCCTTACAAACAAAAATAAGAATTAACCAAATCGATGAACCCATTTTCGAATAATCTCAGAGGTATTAAAATCCGCCTAATTTTTGTCCAACCACAGCGAAGTCAAGTCCGTATTATTTCGAGCACAGCCTCCATGACCTTAGAGTCATGCGTATTGACATCTTGAGGTTCCATAATGGACTTTGTTAAGGCCCCATCGTTCTGCTAAACCTTCCAATGGCGTCGTCACCGTCTTCAGTGTATTAGATATAGATCTTTGTATGACACCCCACTGTGGATGCGGAGTCTCTCGTTCTTACTCTGGACGATGATTACCGCTTCATAAGTCTGTCCCTGCAAAACATACAAGGCAATTCTCGCCTTAAAAATAAGACTGTTTAAGAAGTTGTTTCTCATTGCTTTACACCTGAGAGAATTTACTGGCAGTGCCTTAATTTAATATTCACAGCTTACGTACCTGTTTACGACGTATCTGTTACTAGGTTTAGTTGTTTTATATCGCTATCGATAGTAAAACTTACAAATAATTCGTCTAAGCCAATCCCAAAAATATAAACGTCTGATTTTTATTTCTGAATAATTAATTAATAATATTATTTCATATCTTTCCAGGATTTCAGAAGAAGGCTCGCGAAAGCGTTAGCTCTACAAGAACTCATTGAAAAGCTATCGAAGTAATGAAAGAAATAAATGAAAGGAATTTAAAAAAATACAGGCAGTTACATTTCGTTTTGGGAGGTTAGAATTCTGAATACTTCGTTTTATTTTTCTAAAAAATTTTTATTGATACTTTCTACTTTAGAATTTCATTAAAATTAATTTCATTATAACTTAATTTACCTTTAATTAAAATTGAACATTGATGGTACGAAAAATAAATTGTTAAAATCCTAAATATAAACACATTTGACGAAATTGTCTCTAAGGCGAGAATTACACTTATAAGTTTTGTTCTCAGACTAATAAAGATTTACATAAGCTATTTCTCATTTCTTTACACTTGAAAGAATTTACTATCAGTGCCTTATTATTGACAGCTTACGTAAGGTTGCCTAGTTACCAGGTTACAGAGTTTTTTTTATATCATTTACGAGAGTAAAACTTACAAGTGCAATTCTCGCCTAATATTTATTACTATTCAAAAATAGTTAATTAAAAATATTGTGTTGACTGCCTGTTATATAGGTTTTAGTGTAGTTATTATACATATCAAAGCTTATTATATTTAAGAGTTATTAGAAGTTAGAATTTAGCTAGAGGGCGTTTCTGCATTCGAATTAGGTAATTTAGCGACTAATTGGATGCTGATAAGCAATAATGTGTCAACCCACCAAAAGTGAAATTCGGAGATATTGATGTATTTTGATACTACGTCACCTATTTAACATTATTCAATGAAAAATAAAGTCGCATAAACTAAATAAGTATGGAAAACAGATTCTTAATTCATTTTTTCGAATTTCAAGATCGTTGCATATTTTGTAATTTATACAATAGTCTCATATATTTAAAAAACTTTTTATTAGTTAATATATTAAATATATCAACCAAAGAAAAGAAAATATGGATAAATACTTATTCAAACAAATGTATTAAGAATCTGTTTGATATCTTTAGACGCCATTTTCTCAAAATGAAGTTCGTGTGGCTTGACACAGTATTGCTTATCAGCGTCCAATTCACGTAATTTTTTTATTATAAAAATTAACTGTATAGGTTGTAATGTAATATAGTATATAACTATCATAAATACGCAGATTATTATAAGCAAAAATAATTTTTGAAAGTTTTTAATTTTGGTTTCTTTATCACAAACTAATACCAAAACACACAACGTAAAGGTAATTGCGAATATTAAATGAAAACGTTATTATGTAATTGTTACATAGCTATGTAAATAACGCCCTCTAGCGTCAACTATAGACCTCAGTATTTCTTTTTTTATTTAACCATGGAGATTAAAGATGAGAAAAAAAAATTATGCAGCTTTTTTTCGCTTTCTTAAAACTTCATATAAGTTATTTGGACGCTGATTAGCAATATTGTGTCAAGCCACACGGACTTTATTTTGAGAAAATGGCGTCTAAAGATGTCAAACCTATTCTAAATTAATTTGTTTGAATGGGTATTTATCCATATTTTTTTTTGTTTTTTGATAAAAGATATAATCAATTAAAAGCAAGTTGATATATTTAATATATTATGTAATAAAAAGTTTTTTTTTAACATGTGAGATTATTGTATAAATTAGAAAATATGGAACGACATTGAATTTCGAAACAATTTAGAAACTTTTTTCCATACTTATTTAGTTCATATGACTTTATTTTTTATTGAATACTGTTAAATAGTCCAGTATCAAAATAGATCAATATCTTCGAATTTCACTTTTTTGTGGGTTGACACATTACTGCTTATCAGCATCCATGTATATCCGGCGTTACAAGATTTGTAAGTTAGCCTAGCTATCTCTTAAGTTCACAGATTTGTTTTATATCAATTACGAGAGTAAAACTTACTAGTGCAATTCTCGCCTTAATTTTCTACACGACGTCATAGATAAAGGTAGGAATTTTTAATAAGTTTTCTATATAATTTGTGTAGTATTCAATTTTGGCGTCATCAAAAATCTCTTTAGTGTCCATGGTATTCTAGATCGTTCCTACTAATGTTAGTATTATGGTGTATATATCGTTCACCCGGGACCTTTTGATAAGTATTGTATAACTCCAGTATTATATTAGACCAATTTTTTCTGTATAATTAATGTGTAATGTGATATAAGATTTGATATAGGTTAAAATGTTTCGTTGTCTTAGATCAGTCTACCCGTGACCACGAACGCTGCAAAGTGCTCGAAACGTCGGGATGATAAAAATAATTAATATACGCGATTTAAATCCGTTTAAAATAGTTTCATTTCAATTAAAATGTTTTTTTAATGGTATATTAAAAAAGCATTTTACTTATTAAATATTGAACGATCGAACCGAATGTTAGTTTAAATTCAAATATTCTGTTAACCGAGCGACAACGGTTTTAATACATTAAAATCGATTTTTTGAGTTATGTCACTATTATTTTTTAATTAATTTTCATTTCGTTATTATGCATCTTCTATGTTACCTCACCCTTGTAAGTTTTACTTACGGACTTAAGGAAGATTTACGTAAATAAATACAAAAATTTATTGTAACAGACTTATTTTTTTAACTTACGTAAAACTTATCTAAATTACTGTAAGTGACTTACCTAAGTTACTAAATTTACATTAATAAGTTATCCGTAAGTATTTTACGCAATTAACTTAAGGGAGAACTTATAAATGTAACGCCCATTTTGAATGATAGTTTATAATTAAATATATATTTATTTTGACACTCAAAATATTTTCAATTATTGGCAGAACGGTTATATAGTCGTTGCCTACATACCAATTAAAATCTCAGCCGTCAAAGTTAGAAATGTTCGCTGATTTTAACGTAAACATATATAATTGCCCACTTTATTAATCTGCGTACTTTTAAAATATTATTTTGTAATGTATAAGAATTAATTGTTCATTTCGTCGTTTAGTGTTGCTATTGTGTAAAAATAGTTATTTATAATGTCTAGTCAGGTCAGGGTTTAAATATACTATATATGATTAAATTTTCGTTTTATTTCACACCTTTTAGGATACCGTACTCAAAGAGTGCTTAAATCGCCTGTGTCTTTGTCATACTTTTAAAGGACTGTTTGTTTTAAAACATAATAAGTAAAAGTAAGTAAAGTAACAAGGCCTCCTCTCCTATTAAGGATAAGGTTTAGAGCTTAATCCACCACGCTGCTCCACTGCAGGCGGATATACATGTGTCAGAATTTCTCCCGGCACATGCAGGTTTCCTCACGATGTTTTCCTTCACCGCCGAGCTCGAGATGAATTTAAACACAAATTTACCACCTGAAAACACAGCGGTGCTAGCCGGGGTTTGAACTCGTGATCATCGGTTAAGATCGACGTGTTCTAACCACTAGGCCATCTCGGCTCGTCGGAAAAGTACGTAGTTGAAATTTTCATTGACTTATGGATGGTATTATGACGTATAAACCGACATTCAATTTAGACAATGGTCTTAAACATGTAAAATGTAACATAATAATCCAATACCGATTAAAATAATCGATCAAAAATTTACATAATTCGGTAGTCATTCCTGTTGCTGAAAAACTATGAAATATAGTTTTGTGTGGCGACGTGTTCAGGATTATTTCACGGATTATACACAATTGAAATGACTAGAAATATTTTTAAGTTAAAATGTAATGTAAACAATAAATAATTAATAATTTATATAAATAAAGTTTAATACGAGCAATATTTAAATTTTATAAACATTCAGAATAAAATAAGGTTGTCCATACACAAGTAACATTTTTTTACAGCTCTTTTATAAAAATTAATTTTAATTTTTTTTTTTATGTAAACCGTCTTTTTTAATAATTATTTTAATTTCGCTGCGCCCTGCGGGTTCACCCGCGTTAATTTGAGGAAATATTTATATAATGTTTACTTTCCCCACTTGAATTGAATATTGTTCACTATTTCATTGGTTTTTGATTTCGCGTAACCCTCTTTTTTTTCTATGTTAATATTTTATTTTTTTCAAATAAAAGTAGGCTGAGTTATTCCTTATAACATTAGCTATTTGTGAGAGATAGTCCCGTCAAAATCGGTCCAGCCGTTTCAGAGATTAGCCGGATCAAACAAACAAGCAAAAAATTAAAAAAGTTGTGCGTAAAAACCGACAGTTCAATTTTATTTATTTATATAGATTTACCTTCGTATTCTAATTAGTAACTGTAGGTTTTCATTGCCAAAAAAACACAAATAAAACTACCTTTTCTAAAATTAAAGCCTAAGTAGATCGATAGCGCACTAAATTTTACGAAGATCATTGACGCCATTTCCGATATACAAGTTATACTATATATACAAGAATTGCTCGTTTTAAAGTATAATACAGACGTACAAATAATAATCAAACTTTGTATTATTAATTTAAACTAGCTTTTGTTCGCTAATTATAATATTATCATAGACTAGCTTCCAACCGCGTCTTCGTCCGCGTGTAATAGTTACTTTGAGCTATTAATGCATTATTTTAAAACAAAATTTGGTTAGCATAAAAAAGGTTATAGTGAGCTAACCTTAAAAGATAGACATATGCTGTCGCGGACTTTTTTTTACAACTTTTAAAGAAGAACAATTTTGTCATAGATGATTTTTGCGGAACTTTAACCGTTTACGCAGCGCACGCAGTTCTCTCAATAGGAAAATATCCCCCGTTTTTGAAACATTCTTTATTGGTGCTCCGCTTTTTTTGGTCTTAGCGTGATAATATATAGCCTATAGCCTTCCTCGATGGGCTATCTAACACTGAAATAATTTTTCAAATTGGACCAGTAGTTCCTGAGATTAGCGCGCTCAAACAAACAAACTCTTCAGCTTTATAATATTAGTATAGATGAACAGATGGTAACGGAGTCTCCACAGAGGAGCACTAGGGCTCCACGGAGCTTGCTGCATAGCTGATTCACATCACCTACTTCGCACATCGCTAAAATAGGCATAATATTTAGTATAAAGAACAATGGAGATTATTCTTTGCAATGACGTACTTACCATACAGGGCTGTATTTAGGGGAAAGGCCTTCGACAAAAATAAATATATAGTCTAGTTTTCTTTTCTTGTCCTATTTACCAGACAAATATCGCGTATTTCTAGACACAGATAAGAGTTAGATAAGAAATTATCGATTGAATGATTGAACAGAATTGGACGCTGATAAGCAATACTGTGTCAAGCCACACGGACTTCATTTTGAGAAAATGGCGTCTAAAGATGTCAAACCAATTCGTAACAAATTTGTTTGAAGACGTATAAATCCAACTTTTCTTGTTCTATTTCGATAAAATCTATAGTGAATTAAAAGTAGTTTGGTATAATGAAAAGTTTTATCAAATAACATTTTTTTATAATACAGGAGATTATTTTATATTGCAAAATATGGCCCGCACTTCCGTATTCGAAAGGTTTCATTAAATAACTTTTTTCCGTATTTATTGACTATAGATGACTTGGAAATATTTTGAATAATGTTAAATACATGATGCACTATCAGAATACGTCAATATCTCCAAATTCGACATTTTGTGGGTTGACACATTATTGCTTATCAGCATCCAATTATATTTTATAATGAAACAAAATTTATAACAGGATAAAATGTAAATCCAAGATGCAAGCCATCTTCATTTCAAACAACCAAATCGGTTCAGTAGTTTTGTGTGAAAAACTAAAAAGTTCCGTTTAAATTATTCCTGTGGGAACTTTAATTTTTTTCGGGATAAAATGTAGCCTATGTGTTATACCAAGATATAAGCCATCTTCATTTCAAATTTCAGCCAAATCGATTCTGTAGTTTTTGCGTGAAAGAGTAACAAACATCCATCCATCCATCCATCCATCCATCTAATTCAAACCTATTTTCTTGAAAATAAAACTTATCTTGTAACTTCTTAAGGGTAACTTCTTAAGTGGTTAAAATTAAGTTATAGCATGACAATTTTACTTGGAGGCCCCATCTAAAGAATTCGCCTCAGATGGTATAGTTACGCCTCTGAGCAGAAGATATAACTGATTTTAGAATAGGAATTTGTAATGTTTCGCTAGGTTATATTTCCCGAATAAAATACATTTAATTTTTAATTTTATTAAAAAAAAAATTGGAGCAGAGAAGGTTACGTAATCAAGCAAGAGAATTAAGTAAAATTTTTTTGCTCTTTAGTTGTCTTATATCCTTTTTTTCAGTGCATTTTATTCCACATTTCGTTGAAGTATTTTCACAGATGCTATAAAAAGTTTTTCAATTAGTTTTATATTATCTTCAATTTTTTCTCTTATATATCTAAATTTGAAGGTGAAGGATTTCGTTTAATATATTTAAGCCAGCATTTGTATAGCAACGGTTATAGATAAAAACAGGTTCTATTAATATTATCGCTAATTTCGTAGTCGGCGCAAATTTTAATTATAGGAATACTAGCTGTTCCTTGCGGTTTCACTCGCGTTTATGGTTACTGCTTTGCATCTATGAGTCGTAGCGTGATGTAATATAGCCTATAGCCTCAATCAATAAACTATCTAACACAAAAAGATTTTTTTATTTCGATCCAGTTGAACCCTTTTCATACAAAAATACAAACGCATTTTATTTCTTTATAATATTAGTATAGACTATCGTATATGTACATAGTAATATTAGTATATATAGGATCGCGGCTTCACTCGCGTTAATGTAAATTTTGTTTTAAAATATTACGTATATAAACATAAAATATAGTCTCTGACCATCTGGAATAATGTACCGTTCAATTGGTGACATAATTTTTAGAATAGCTTCAGTTAGGCCCTCAATAAATAAACTATCTAACACAAAAATGATTTTTCGATTCGTACCAGTAGTTTCTGAGAAGCGCGGGCTTCCCAAATTCTCCTTTAAAACTTGCTAATTAAAATCAACCGGTATCTCTGACAATACAGATGTTAAGGGACTTTTGTATACCATATTGAACTAATGGCTTGGCTATAGTATTCTTACTGTGTATTTTAATGGCCATTGCACGGAAGGGGTAGTGGATGCGCATGCGCAAGCGAGCGAAGTGATAAAGTGGGCCACGACAGGGGTTTTAGTGGGTACAAATCTCCACATAACCAACTGTTATAATTTGATTATTTGAGATGTAATTAATTAATACACTCTTTATATTTTTGTAATACGTTTTATTATTTTTTTCTTAAACTTAAAAAAAAAAACTAAAACACTCTTTACCATAGACAATACTGCCCCCTGATATACGCTGTTTATTTTTTAATTATATATAACACCAACAAATAACGGTTGCCTAGAAGAATCGCTATTATGCCATAAGGCTGGCTCATTGTAGTATTTTTTTATCTGTGTGCTGTACAATAAAATAATCTATCTATCTATGTCTTTTGTTATAAAATATTGTTTCAGGTGTGTTTAATTCGGCCCTGTGTAATTTCACCAGTAATTGAATGCGTTCCTATTGTAATTACTTTAGTTTATCATAATTTATTGGCACCTTAAAATACACTGTATTTAAAAACTCTTTTCGCTCGACTTCAAAACCAGAGGTTCTCGATTCATAGAGTAAGTTTTTTTTTCTAATATTTGTTACATCATACTTGTCATTGCTAATTAATTTTAAAAACATATTTTTTTTATTTTAAAGAATACAATTTGAGATTAGCACCATCGACTTTTTAATAGAATCTGAAATTGTTAAATAAAAAAAAAAAACCTAAAAAAAATAAATCGTCTTTGAAACGAAAACTCAGTTATTAGAAAACGGCTTAACGGATTTGGTTAATTCTTTTTTCTTTGTGTCATGGTATACTCTCCCATTGGTCCTATAGAATTTTCATTAAAATCGGTTTAGTAGTTTCATTTTAAAATCAAAATAGCTGAAACAACTCTGTTAGCAAAGTAAACGTAAAATTACGTATTTTAATGCTGAAGTTGATTAACCACGTCGCAAAAAGTGGGGTGTTATAAGTTTGACTGCTGTTTGTCTGTGACATCGTAACTCCTGAACGGGTGAAACGATTTGGATGTGTTTATTATATTTGAAAAGGGGTCTTTTAGCTATGGTTTTTAGACATATTCTAACAAAATCGGTGTAGCCATTTCAACGTCAGCGCTTTTCTTCTTAACTGCGGTAGGAATCTTATGTACACGATACGTATTTGATTTACTTTCAAACATATGTGTGTAGCCTAAAATTTTAAACACCTATTCATTCAAAATAACTATGAAAAATTATGGAATTCTTAGTCTGATGCTGCCAGGATCAGTATACACACTCCTCACCAACTTACAGCATCGTTGGTGCTCATGAAATGGTCTCAACGAATATTTTCAGGGGATTTACTTATTTATTATTTATTTAACTGTTTATTAAACTTGCTAGAGACATTATACACAAGTCACAGGAAAACAAAGTTTAAAAGGTTTGCTTAACCACCAAAGATATTTCTTACAGCATACCCGATACAGAATTGGATGCTGATAAGCAATAACAACCCACAAAAAGTCAAATTTATAGATATTGATGTATTTTGATACTACGTTACCTATATGACATTATAAAGAAAAATCATGTCATCTAAACTAAATAAATATGGAAAATAGTTTCTTAACTCAATGTTTCGAATTTCAGATGCGTTCCATATTTTTGCAATTTATAACATAATTTCATATATTTAAAAAATTATTATCAGATAATATATGAAATAAATCTATCTGCTTTTGATTCATTATACATTTTATCAAAATAGAAAAGGAAAAATGAATATATACGACTTCAAAAAAAATTATTAAGAATCGGTTTGACATCTTTAGACGCCATTTTCTCAAAACGAAGTCCGTGTGGCTTGACACATTATTGCTTATCAGCGTCTTATTATTGTAGACTAGCTTTCACCCGCGACTTCGTCCGCGTAATTAATAAATGTAAATCCAAGATATAAGCCATCTCCATTTCAAATTTCAGTCAAATCGGCTCAATACTTTCTTAGTGAGTTATTCCTGTGGAAACAATTTTTTGGGATAAAAAGTAGCCTATGTGATAATCCAAGATGTAAGCCATCTTCATTTCAAATTTCAGCCAAATCGGTTCAGTAGTTTATGCGTGAAAGAGTAACAAACATACATCCATCCATCCACACACACAAACTTTCACATTATATTAGAAGGATAGATACAGAATATTGTAGAAGGCAAAGTCGTACAAAAGACAGTTATACAAACATTAAAAAATTACAATTACAAGTACACACATAAATACCATATATATACATATACAATACATATACAAACAATAGATACAAACACATTATACTCACAGATTAATTTGGTAAATGCTTCTTTTAAATTTTCAATTTTAGTCTATTGTTAACTTCTTGTTTTATATAACTGCGTCATGAAAACCGTCTGCGTCTCGGTGACTAGTTTAGAAAATGGCGAACGTTTTTTATATTACCGTCACCATCGGTTTCGGCGTGTTTATTCTTTAATCTAGTTTTTGTCGTTTATTATTTTTATTTTATATTTATATACAATATGTATATATGGACGCGGATATGCAATACTGTGTCAAACCAAACAGACTTCATTTTGAGAAAATGGCGTCGAAAGATGTCAAACCTATTCTTAATCAATTCGTTTGAAGAATAATATATCTTTTTATATTTTGATAAAAGCTACAATGGAAGATTGGTATAATAAATAGATTTACCTACTAATAACTTTTTCAAATATACGTAATTATTGTATAAATCGCAAAATATCGAACACATTTGAAATTCGAACCATTACGTTAAGACATTTTTTCGGCATTTATTTTGTTTAAATGACTCAAATTCTTTTTAATATTAAATACAAGACACATTATCAGGAAACATCGACATCACAGAATTTGACTTTTACAAAATTTTTGTTTGTTTTAACGATTCAAAAGTGCTTTTAAAAGCCTACTCGAATAAAGTATTTTTTTATTTTGATTTTGAGAAGACGTATAAATCCATCTTTTCTTGTCTAATTTTTATAAAATCTATAGCGAATGAAAAGCAGATTGATATAGTGAGAACTTTGCAAAATATGGCCCACACTTCAATGTGTGAAACTTTTCATTTAATAAGTTTTTTCCGTATTTATTTACTTAAGGTGACTCGAAAATTTTTTTGAATAATATTAAATACAAGATGCACTATCAGGCTACGTCTATATCTCCAAATTCAACATTTTGTGGGTTGACACATTATTGCTTATCAGCATACAAATATGAATGGTATAAATCGCGAAAGTTTAAAATATATATTTTTACATATATTCACCGATTACCCAAAAACGGCTTAAAATAACTTATTTCGTATAAAATCGGTTAACTGTTTTTTAAAAAGTCTTTAACTATACATTTCTAATTAGGTATGTACATAATTAAATTGAAAGTCACGTGTAACGATTATTTTTAAATTTAAATTAACGTTCTCATTTGGTAAATGTTTTTGTTAAGCTATTTTTATACGAGTAATTCTCTTGATTATATATTATATGATATGTACATATATACTAATATTATAACGAGATAAGGTTTGTTTGTATGTACGGTAATCTCTGAAACTGCTGATCGGATTTGGAAAATGCTTTTTGTGTTAGATAGCCTGTGTATTGAGGAAGGTTATACATCACTATATTACATCACGCTACGACAGAGTCACGCTAAGTTTTCGTCACAGGTCTGTTATACTTTTTAGATTAGATGCTAGATAGTGGTAGATTTATTTCTTGACGTTCAAAAAGAGATTGTAAATTCCTATCTAAATATATATAACTCAATGGTAACTGACTGACTGACATCGAGATCTATGTATCAACGCACAGTCCAAACCACTGGATGGATCGGGCTGAAATTGTACATGCTGGTATGAAATGGACGCTGATAAGCAATACTGTGTCAAGCTACACGGACTTCGTTTTGAGAAAATGGTGTCTAAACATGTCAAACCTATTCTCAATAAATTTGTTTGAAGACATATATATTTATCTTTTCTTTTCTATTTTGATAAAATAGATTTATTTAATATCTTATCTAATAATAAGTTTTTAAATATTTGAGATTATTTTATAAATTGCAAAATATGGAACGCACCTGAAATTCGAAACATTGAGTTAAGATACTTTTTTCCGTACTTATTTAGTTTAGATGACTTAAAATTATTTTGAATAATGTTAAATAGGTGACGTAGTATCAAAATACATCAATATCTCCAAATTTGACTTTTTGTGGGTTGACACATTATTGCTTATCAGCATCCAAATAGGCATCCGCTAAGAAAGGATTTTGATTAATTCTACTCCCAAGAGGATAAAATAGGGGATGAAACTTTGTTAATATTAAATTCCTGCCATTCCTGCGCAGATGAAGTCGCGAGCTCCAGCTAGTTATGAATCAAAATATTTTGATTTCATTTCATGACAATTACGTATTAGGAGGAAAACTATTTAGTTAAATAAAAAACAGTGGTATATTTCACGGTATCTTATTTTTGATTACGAAAAGTAAACTAAATGTTTAGTTATTTTAGAGGTAAGTGGACGTTTTGACGGGTATTTTTATCGACTTCAAAACAGGATCTAATTCTGTTTGAAGAACCTCTTCTGCCATAATGGGGGAGTCATGGGGGTCATTACCCCCCTGGGCTGGGTCCAGACCTAGGTAGAGCACTAATTATAATTGTTAAACATGCTGATGATTAACATGATTTTTATTTTTTTTTGTTACAATATAGGTTTTATGTGAGTATCTTTAATATTTAATTAATTTAATATAATACGTATGATTAAAGAACGTTTAACTGGTACTTCTCCACGACCATAAAAACGTACCCATCGAAGAAGAAGTGATCACTTTTTACCTGTATCGATTATTATCAAACTTAAATTATTATTTCTTGTGACTTGACCAAAACTACGTGACCCCCCCCCCCCTGGCGGCGAAGCTGGATGCGCCCTTGTCTGCCATACTACAAAACACGTATAACCATGTTGAACACGTGTCTAGCTAAACAGTGTTTAATTAAACATAGTTTAAAATATTATCTAAATTGCTTTGTACTTTGCCTATTTAATTATTAATAGAATGTTTATGTTAATATATGGATGCTGATTAGGAATAATGTCAAATTTGTTAATATTGTATTCTGATTACGCGTCACGTATTCAACATATTCAAAACTTTTTTAAGTCGTCTTCATGAAATAACTACGTAAAAAAGATTCTTAATTTCATTCGTATTTAATATAACGGGTCTTATCGCGATAATTAATGGTAGTGATACCTTTTTATTGTCCGACATTTCGACGAAGTTGCATCCGTCGTGGTCACAAGCTGACCCGTTATCTATACTAATAATAAAATTCTAGAGGGTCGATGTCTGTACATGGAAGATATATGAAAAAAAATCTTACTGGGGGCCTTTACCAACGCAATAGAACCCAAAACAAAGATTTTTAGAATTCTTATCTGTTTGTCTGTTTGTCTGTTTGTCTGTTTGTCTGTTTGTCTGTTTATCTGTGCGTTTGTGCACGCTAATCTCAGAAACGGCTTATCCGATTTAGATGCGGTTTTCACTAATATATTGTGGTAAGCTTCACTTAACATTTAGGGTTTGTTTCATGTCGATCGGTTCATAAATAAAAAAGTTATGTCAATTTAAGGGTTCACGTCGTACATTATTTTGTACTTTTCACTAAATGCATGAAAGTATATACAGTACTTATATCAAAAAATACATTTTTAAAATTTTTGTCTGTCAGTCTGTCTGCCTATCTGTTTGGTCCGACTAATCTTTAAAACGGCTAAACCAATTTTGATGGTACTTTTACTTGCAGTTAGCAAATGTTATAAGAAGTGACTTAGGCTTACTTCTATTTTAGATATTTTTAATCTATACATATAAAAAAAAATTCTAACGGGTCGCTGTTTGTACATAGAAGGTATATAAAAAAAAAAAAAACAAATTATTTGGGCCTTTACATACGCAATAGAACCCAAAACAATAATTGTTACAATTTTTGTCTGTTTGTCTGTTTATCAGTGCGTTTGCGCCCGCTAATCTCAGAAACGGCTTATCCGATTTAGATGTGGTTTTCATGATTATATTGCAGTAAGGTTCACTTAACATTTGGTGTTTATTTAATTTCAATCGATTCATAAAAAAAAGTTATGTCAATTTAAGGGTTCACGTCGTATTTTATGCTTTTCACTAAATGCATAAAAGTATATACATTACTTACATCAAAAAATAAATTTTTTAATTTTTTGTCTGTCAGTCTGTTTCTTACGACTAATCTCTGAAACAGCTGAATCAAATTTGATGGGACTTTCACAAGCAATTAGGGAATTTCCATTAATCACGTGAGGTCCAGAAAGGGAGAGGAGATGGAAGAAGAAATTCACGAAATATTACAAAGTCTAAAAAGTTCTTCAAAACATGACGTATTTAATGGCTAATATTATAAGGATTAACTTTAGCTACTTTTTTTAATATGTTTATTTTAATGAATAAGTAAAAAGGAGAATTACGCGATAACAAAATATTGTAGAAACCAATAAAAAAGTGAACAATTTCCAATTTAAGAAGGGAAGGTATAAAAATAAATAAAATTGATGTCTGTTTGTAATTTTAAATAAATGCATATTAAAGTACACACGGTACTTACAACAAAATTACCAATCTTAAAATTTTTGTCTGTCTTTCTGTCACTCAATTTTTTTCGGCTAATATCTGAAACAGCTGGACCGATTTTGACGAAACTTTCACTGCTGAAAGCTAATGTAATAAGGAACAAAATTGAAACCAATGAAAAAGTGAACAACATCTAATTCAAATATGGAAGATATATGTATATTATATAAATATAATAATTTGGAAAATAATATATTTACTGGGTAATTTTTTTACTGGTTATGATAGACCAAATCCGAAACTATAAACAACGGCGAAAAATAATAAAATATTTCGTTAGTTTTTTGAAAAATAAATTCTCTTAGCCAGAAACGAACACGTTGATTTTGGAAAAAATTAACATTCTGTATGATTGCATCATCTGATACTGTCACATATTATAAGAATCAACTTCAGAGAGGTATTATTATATAGTTAACTGCAACAAAAAGAAAGGGCAAATTTTTTACAGAATTCTATCAAATTCATACATTAATTAAATCTTTTGTAATTCTTCAAAAAAACGATCATACCTAAAAGTGAAAATTTTAAATTATAACGAGATGTTGTAACACTAATAGCGGGTGAGTACAATAGCCGAGTCCAGTGAAATGTAGATTTTCAATAAATTGAGTCATCTTTTTAGGAATTATCTAAATCTACTTAGGTAACGGAGTAGGTGACGGGGACCAAAACAAACGTCACATTGTATCTACTTTGTATAGCTCACATAGAAAAAATAGACAAACATAAAAGAAGTTACTGTGAGTTATTCATTTTATATATTTTTGATATTCTTTACACTCTTCCTTACTTTAGTAGGTGACTAGCATTTTGATGCAAATAAACGAATCGTTCGAAGTTATGCAGACTTTTTTTCTAAACTTACCGGGAGCCGTGATTTAACCCACATATTTGATATGTATATTTGATATATATAGAATCGATTACATAACTTCTAATTTATGTATAGATTTAATGTTATTTTGTTAAAAAATAAATCTTTTCCTAAAACTTTCCAAAAGTTGATTCTTACAAGTGACACTATTAGGTAGGTGGTGCAATAATACAGAATGTATTTTTTTTTAATTAGTGGGTTCAATTCCAGGTCAGGACAATCATGAAATTCAAAAAACTTATGATGCAGTTTTAGATTTCTTAAAATCGGACACGAGACTCCTTTAAGTATTTTTCGCGATTCCTTAAAGTTCCGGATATGGCCTATCAAGCCCAGTTAAAAAAGTCACCCGATATATAATACAAGGAAAACCTCGGCGAGAATATACTGGTATACAGTCGAAATTTTAAAGACTAGCACAAAACACTTTTCTTCAACATTTATAGTGAAAACCGTGGAGGAATATCTGAATTAGAGTCTGCTTATAAATACAACCAGAAAGTTCCCAAATCCAAAGTAAGAAGCTCCTTTCTTGAGCAGCACCGCAGACTATTATAACCTTGCTTTGCAGGAGACATGCCAAGCATTCTGTAATCCACGCGAACGAAGTCGCGGGCACAGCTAGTATTAAATATGAATAGTATAAAACGCGAAGAAATTAGTTAAGAATCAGTCTGATATGTTTAGACGCCATTTTCTCAAAATGAAGTCTGTGTGTCTTGACACAGTATTGCTTATCAGCGTCCAAATATTAGCCACCCTAACCTCAATGAACTAAATTTAAATAAATAGCCTAGTCAAGCAGTTTAACGATTAATAGGCTAGGAAAGTAGTTAAACATTACAGTTTCAGTTCATTTGCCTAGGTGAATGATAAAATGCCTGAATATCATTCAGGTAGCTAGTTGAACGACGCCGTATAGGAAAGAGACTAGGCTGTTAATTAAACTAGTTGGCCGCGACATATATTATATAGGTAATCGGTTTCATATTGATCCAATAGAATTAAAATCGGCTCAGTTGTTTGGTTATTAAATCTAAATAACGAATTTTGTAACACGGGACATATACGGATGCTGATAAGCAATAATCAACCCACAAAAAGTCAAATTCGGAGATATTGATGTATTCTGATAATACGTTAAATATTTAATATTATTTGAAACATTTTCAAGTTTCTAGTTATTTATACAGCGAAATAAAGTATTTAAGAAATATTTTGTAATATGCAATAAATTTAATATACTTAAAAACCTATCTATACTAATATTATAAAGCTGAAGAGTTTGTTTGTTTGTTTGATTGTTTGCTTGAACGCGCTAATCTCAGGAACTACTGGTCCGATTTGATAAATTCTTTCAGTGTTAGATAGCCGATTTATCGAAGAAGGCTATAGGCTATGTATTATCATGCTAAGACCAAAAGGAGCGCAGCACCAATGAAGAATTTTTCAAAATGTGAATGTTTGTTTACGCTGCGTGCGCTGCGTAAACGTTTAAAGTGTCGCAAAAATTATGTATAACAAATTGGTTCCCCTTTAAAAGTTCTAAAAAAAAGTCCGCGACAGCATATGTCTATCTTTTAAGGTTAGCTCACTATAACCTTTTTTATGCTAGCCAAATTTGTTCTATAATAATGCATTATTAGCCCAAAGTAACTATGCCACGCGGTCGAAGTCGCGGGCCGAAGCTAGTTATTAGATAAAACTGTTTATTATACCATCTGCTTTAATTTATAATACCTTTTAACAAAATAGAAAAGAAAATTTTAACAAATTCAATTCAATTATTAATGGTTTTTAGTTAACATTGGTATATACATCTTCAATTCAATTCAATTCTTAGGTTAATGGATTTTAGTTGTGCCAATTAGGCACGTGTTATTTCGTCAAAGTTATGTGGAGTGGAGAAAACACAATGAAGATTGTTCGGTTGGGATACATCTTCAAACAAATTGATTAAGAATAGATTTGACATCTTTAGACGCCATTTTCTCAAAATGAAGTCCGAGTGGCTCGACATAGTATTGCTAATCAACGTTAACATATATGTAGTTGCATACTGAAAAATTGTTATTTTACATTTCAGATAAAGAATTGGAAAATAGATTTCGTCGATATTGAGTTCGACGAAAACAAAGCAAAAACAGATTTTCGATATTTTGATATTGAATTCGACGAGGACGAAGCAAAATGAAGAGGAAATATTCTTTACGGCGAAGTTTCAAGATCATTAAGTTGAAAAAGCCGTTTAAAAGCTCCAAGCGGACCAATGATATGTAAGTAATTTAATTTTTGTAAATCATTGTATTAGGTACATGAGTTGTAGCGTGATGTAATATAGCCTATAACCTTCCTCAATAAACAGGTTATCCCATGCAAAAGAATTGTTTTTAATCTGATCTGTAGTTTTAGTGATAGCTCTCTAGAAACTTACAATACTATTATAGACTAAATGCTCCTCGCGAGTTCACTCGCGTTTGTGGTTACTGTTTCGCTGAAGTGGGTCGTAATGTGATGTTTAAACGAACACACGTAAACTGTTTTGTGTGTTACAATAATCAAATTATTATTAGAATTTTAGTTATACAAGTAAACATATTCACTGACTCTTAAAGTATCATATATATATATAAAATATTGATTTGACCTATATGGGGGATAATGGGTCATGGATGAAAGGAAATTGGAAAAGGAATGGGGAAGGAATTGGACTTCGGTTCTTTCATTTACCGAAATGCAATTATATTACTACCTCACGCCGATCTTCCGTGACATGGATGCTGATAAGCAATACTGTGTCAACCCACAAAAAGTCGAATTCGGAGATATTCATGTATTCTGATAATGCGTCACGTGATTAACATAATTCAAAACATTGCTTAATTTTTTGCAATATGCAGTACTCTAATTAGTTACAATTAAATAAAACGTTTTAATATACTAATCTCCTTTGAATTCATTATACCTTTTATCAAAATAGAACAGAAGATCGATATCGATCTTCAAACATATTTGTTAAGAATAGGTTTGACATGTTTAGACGCCATTTCCTCAAAATCCGCGTGGCTTGACACAGTATTGCTTATCAGCGTCCAATTTTCAGACATTGAATTGACTTTCAACGTATCTCGTATCAATAAAACAAAGCAAATATTTTAATAAAGACATCGTTAAAATAATAAAGCTTATAGGTTTGTAAATATTAATTAACCAACAATGTGTTATATGTATAATTATGTTATATATCTGTATTTAGATAATAGCTCGTTGATTCCTATGACTTCGTCTGCGTGGAATCGTTATTTTTATTGACAACTTTTCCCCATACAAAGTGTCAATTGGGCGTGTGTTGGATATTTGAGAAACGTTAGCAGAATCGATATTTAAAAGTAAAAAAACTGAATTAAACTTTTTAAAACATTCAAATTCGGAGATATTGATGTTTTTTTAATAATACGTGACCTATTTAACATTATTCAAAAAAATTTTAAGACATCTGAACAAAATAAGTACGGAAAAAAGTTTCTTAATATCACGATTTAAATTACAAATGCGTTCCTTATTTTGCAATTTATACAATAATCTGTAATATTTGAAAAACTTTTCCTTAGATAATATATTAAATATATTAAATTGCTTTTAATTAATTATAACTTTTATCAAAAAATGACAGAAAGGGTGGGAACAAACTTCTTCAAACATTTTTATTAAGAATAGGTTTGACATCTTTAGACACCATTTTCTCAAAATGAAGTCCGTGTGGCTTGACACAGTATTGCATATCAGCGTCCAATTGTTCAATTAACTTTTAAATATTGATTCTGGTAACGCTGGCAGAGTATCTAATCAATTGACACCTGCATATTTCAGTCCATTCAAGTTTTGTTTTCGCCATAAAATGTAGATACCATATATCTTTCTCCAAGATGTATATTTATATTAAAAATCATTAATTATTATTGAATTTCATTTATTTGTGTAACAAAGACCCGATTGTTAGTTGTACAATTTACTCACACTGTTTTAAAAATTAAAAATGATAATTAAATTATCATTTTATTTATATTTAGTACTATACTGTAATACGGTTTCAGTCGCGTTAATTTTAAGAGAAATTATATTTATAGTATAATGTTTGACTTTGACTACTTGAAGCGGATATTGTTCACTATTTCATTGGTGACAATTTTGTTTTCGCGTCATCTTATGTTTATTTATTTATTAAAATAAATAAAACTTTGAAAATAAAATTAGTCTAAGTTACTCCTTATAACATTAGTTATCTAACAATTTCGACTCATCTCTTTAACACTTTTAATCTTCATGATAATGCTATCTTGCTGTCAACTCAAAAATAACAAAAAAAATACTTGGTTTCAATTTAAAAAGTAAAGTCTCTTTAGTTTTACTTTGATCATTTGCTGCAATTTGAAATTCACTTAACAAGCTGGCTGAAACGTTAATTCGTTGACGAATTAACATATAAAAAAGTTTATTTGTTTAAACTTTAACTTATTAATAAAATGAGATAAAAATTAAGAGTATTTTATTGTAATAAAGTATTTTTAAAATACGTATTACGCATTTAGCGTTTTAAACATAAAATAAGAAACAATTTTGTATTTTGTATTTAAAAAGTCCTATTTTATAATCTGTTTTGCACATCTCTGTATTTTGTATATACATAATGTATAATATATGATAACGACTTAACGCAGTACGACATTAAATTGTTTAAACAATCTTGCTAAGAATAACAATACGTAAACGATGTTTTTTTAAGTAATCCCTTTTATTTCATCGCCATTCCTAACGATTGTTCTCGTATTAATGTAGAGTAGTTATTCCGGGTGACACGCGCGTCACCTGCTGGAAGTTAATTGTAATGTGCATTGGTTTTAAAATCAAAATAACTGAAATAAGTCTGTCATTAAAGTAAACGAAATACGTATTATCCGTGTAAAGTTATTCTGTCGCTAGTAAAATAAACACGCTCGTTTGCGTGCTAGAACTAAATAATTACTTTTTTGTTAATTAACTTTAAATTATAAAATAACCTGATTCAATGCATAACGCTATGGTATAAAATAGAATATTTTGTTTACTCCTACTCATTTATGTAGACAATGTAGTAGGAATACGTGTTTTTGCTATATATTTCTAAAAGGCGCAAACTAGTACATGGAGTTATGATTAATAACAATTCAATTTTTTTATTTGTAGCTTTTGGTATTAAAGTTTTGGTCCAGTCAACAAAGGCTTTTATGTAAGCGAAATATTATTTGATTTAGAACAGTATATAGATTAAAAATAAGGTTAAAAAAACTCCATTTATGAAACGCAAAAAAGGGATTTAGTTTTTTTTTTATTTCTGAAAACTTAATGTCAGAGAAGTTACAAATTCTCAAAAATTTTTCAATAAAACATCTTATCTGTCTGTATGTTCTCCGTGAATTAAGTAGAAATATTCATTAAATAGCCTAATTCTTTGACTCATTTCAACATTAGTTGAAAAGCTTATTGAGTAACCATCATGGCACTTGATACAATCTTTCAACTCATCTATATATAAAAAAAGAATTGCTGTTCGTTTGTCTCGCTAAAACTCGAAAATGGCACGAACGACCGGGTTTGTTTTTTTCTTTGAATATTTATAAAAGTTTCGGTAAGGTTTAAACGGTGTGAAACAACAAATAATAAGTAAAGGAAAATAGTAAAAATGCCAATTCAATATTCCAACAAACTGTGTAATATTTGACGTCATTGTTCTTTTTTGAAATTAAAAAATGTTACATGGTTGCAACTACAACAAACAACATGGTACAAATTTATAGGTGCGTTAAAATATGTAGGTATGTAGGCAATACGAAGTTCATCTAGTAATTTAAAATAATAAAATTATGTTGACTTAGCAATAAAAGTAGTCAAAGTTACAATTTGTCTTTCCAAGTAATTTCTAATGATGATATAAACAAATAATTATATTATAAATAAAGAGAAGAAAGAAAAATTAAAAATAACTATATTAAGCCTAAGTAACTATCGATGTCACAGTGAGGCAAGGTGCCCAAAACACTGGCATTACCTCTTTGTATGGCCACACTAATATGCTGGCCGAGGTAATCGCCAGCCCTTTACCTGTAGTTCGACGAGGCGGGAAGACAGCTCTTTGAAAAACATTTTCGCTTCCTCGCCCCAGGACCCCATGGTTTCAACGGCAAACGGCACAAATACAAAACCTCTTTCAATGTTTTCGTATTTGCGCCGCTTGACATTTTCAGCATAAGATGCGTCCCCGCCGTTAGAGAAATCCCTCGTATATGTGATGCACAGATAGCATACAAGCGACATCTGTATTTTATATTAATACAGGTAATATTGCCAAGGATAATGTATTTTTCTTTAAAGTACAAATTAAGCGATCGACTCATTCATGTAAATAGATCTATTAACAAATAACTACAAACGAATATTAACAATAACAAGCCTATTTCGAAGGCCAATTAGAGCATCTAATACCTTACGTAAATAAAACTTTTAGACGATAATTACCTTTGTAAGTTTAATCTCGTAATTGATATACATTCGTATTCAAATTCAAAATATACTTTATTCTTAAATAGGCTTTTTAAAGCACTTTTGAATCGTAAAGTTATAGGTAAATAGGTTTAAATTTGTTTTAAGCTACCAACGTTTCGGAATGTACCACATGCGATAGATGCATCCAAGAAGAACCGGCTAGAAACTCTTAAAAAATTATTCATAGATAATGGATTTTTATTACAAATTATTTTTGTTATCCTGTTAGAAAACTAACGCACATTAAATCCACGCCTCTTTGTCGTCAAAATAATCTTGTATTGTATTATATATTTAATATACTTTATGTACTAAACGTTTTCAGATATGTTGGCTCGTATAATAAAATCCTACAGATTTTTTTGTAGTTTTCAATAACATCATATGCTAAAATTTTCTTAAGGCGAGAATTACATTTATAATTTTTGCTCTCAGAAGAGTGAAAAAGTTTACTGTCAGTGCATTATTTTTGACATTAACAACTTTCGTAATCACTTAGTTTTACGACGTATCTGTTACTAGGATGGTCAATTTCGTAATTCGTAAATTACACGAACGAAATTAAAAAAAAAACTATGAGGACCTTGCCAGTTCTTCTCGATAGGATCTACGTTACGAAACGGTGGCAGCTTCCCATTAATTTTAATACTTTCTGTTACTTTTTTATAACAATTAACACAAAAAAAATCCTTGCAATTACTTATCAGTTATCACTAATAAAAAACACTGGCCACTAACGAACACAAAACGTAAAAACTATTCTCCGCGCGTAAATAGTCACATGTCAAATTGTTTTAAACTTTATTTTGTAAAAACATAATACAGTAATGCATTCTGTTTAACATAATTCCTAAGTCATTGATAACATATGTGATAAAAATGCTACTAATTATAAATAAATATATCGCCGCCAGTCGCGCGGAAGCAGCCATAGCGTACGAACGTGCGTTGCCAACATTGAAAAGCTAAAAATAATTTGTCATTTGACTATTTACGCGCGGGAAATTGTTTTTTTTTCGTCTGTGTTAGTGGCCAGTGATTTGTTGTTGTTTTTTTTTGTGAAATGTGATTGCCAGGATTATTATTTGGTATTATTTTCTGTGAATACTCTTTAGTGCTGCGATTTTGTTATTTAAATGTATTGTTAATTAAATGCGTTTGATAAATTCGTTCGGTTGGTTACGATAATTACTTTAAAAAGTGTACAGTAATTATCATTTGAAAACAAAAGGTTTTATAAAAACAACAGTCCTTAACGTTTTGTTTTTTTTTCGAAAAAAAGAAACATTTAATAACGTTTAAATTAAAACATTAATTAATATAATTAATCTAAAATCGTTATCAATACAAATGTTACGATTCGTTTCGCATATTTGTCTGACTTAAGGACTTTACTGTTATAATGTGTTAGGGTTCCGCACCTGAAGAGTACACCTGAAGGATTCTGCACCTTGGATGTCTGTCCGTCTGTTCGTCCGTCTATCAGTTGTATTTATATCATATGTAGGAGAAAAAGTTTTCATTGACTATGTATTTGTATATCTCTTCGGACTTTACTAATCTATACTAACATTATAAAGATATACCGTTTATTGAGGAAGGTTATAGGCTATATTACATCACACTACGACTCATAGAAGCAAAGCTGTAACCATAAACAGTCAGGGTTAGCCAGAAGTTACATATTGTTCATAGGACCCTTTTAACAAAAACTAATTTAAAAATTACATAATATTAAATATCGTTCGATAGACAAAGAAAACACACACAAAACAGTCACAATGGAACGTATATACACACGAAAGACAGTACCCTCCTTCTAGCTCAGTCAGGTAAAAATATACGTATTAATGTTATAAATATCAGAACGTTTGTGTTTCTCTGCCTTTAATCTTTGAAAAGTTTATCTTAAAATTTAGAACAATAGATTTTGTAAACAGTTAAATCTGCCCAATATGCATTCTAATTTAAAAGAAATAAACAAAAATCGAAGCGATCTAAATCGAATAAACACTTTAATTTAAAAAAAGTGACTATCAAGTTTACCACACGCCGAATTTGTGATAACTTAACTTTTACTAAGTTAACTTAGAATAGAAATAAAACACACAAAAGTATTATTAATTACTAAGGTAGAGTCTAATTGTAGCAATGACCTCGTATACCGGCTCGACCAGGGAAGTATCACATTCTTACAAAAATCGGCATGAAGTCAAATGATTTAGCAGATCACCTGGCCAACTTATACATGGAAGGTGGAGGAAAAGGAGGGCTGGGGGAGGCGTTTGGGCTTCTCACTCCCCGTACGTGATGTCAATTGGCTGATACTGTTGGTTTTTTAAATGATAATGTGAAAGACTGATGAATATTGTTGACGTTACCATAATATTGAGATAAATCCTAGCTGTAGCTCACTGACCACAGCTTATATGGATGCTGATAAGCAATAATATGTCAACCCACCAAAAGTGAAATTCGGAGATATTGATGTATTCTAATAATGCGTCACGTATTTAACATAATTCAATAAAAAATTAAGTCATATAAACTAAATAAGTACGGAAAAAAGATTCTTAATCCATTATTTCGAATTTCAAGGTCGTTCCATATTTTATAATTTAGTGTTCTGCGCAGCGTCATGCGCATAGTTCAGACACACACACGTGAAACAAGGTTTAGCTAATGTTACGCAAATAGCGTTTCATTCAGTGAGTGAGAGAGCCGGAATACTAACCCCTTTCCCCATTTCTTTCCTTACTTTCTATTCCCTTTAATTCCTAATTCCTTAAGGTTACAACAACAAGGCTACTTTGGTGCTGCAAATGTTTAGGCAGCGGTGATCACTTACCATCACGTGACTAGCCTGTTCATTTGCCAGCCAATTTTATATAAAAAATCAGCACTTATAACTTTCGCTTAGACTTTCATAAAGATTCACATAACTTATATCTCATTGCTTTACACCTGAAAGAATTTACTATCAGTGTCTTATTTTCGACATTCACAGCTTCCGTAATCACTTACGACGTATCTGTTGTTAAGTTACAGAGTTGCTTTATATCGCTCTCGAGAACTTAAAAATGTATATGTAAATATGTCTTCTTCAACATAACCTACAGACGAAGACGTGGTATATACCTGAGTATACAATGAAAACCTAATTTCCCATTCGTTTTATATAATAATTAAATATAAATTAATCCATATATCATTAATAATGACGAGTAGCACATCGTTAAACGAATTAATGACTGTATACATCATTATAACACGTGTTCGTCACAACAGTATATAGCATGATACATAATGTGTACATAAAATTATGTGATAACAAGAGAACGCTTATATGTTATAAAGAATGAAATAAATATCTATATAATGATATACATAATAACATTATCATCATCTACCTAGCATATTTCCCGGTTATCCCAGGGTCTGCTTTCTATTCTAGTCCAAATATTGACGAGTTACTGATTTTTACACAGAGCGACTGCCATCTGACCTCTGCAACCCGAGAGCAAGCCAGTAACCATTTAGACTAGAATAATCTCCCTACTAAGAGTAACGATCATTATCTGGTGATTGTGATAACAACCAGGACAGCTCTACGTGCTGTCCGAGGCACGTTGGGAAGACTCACAAGGACAAATACCCAGACTTAGGAACAAATATTTATACAGATTTAAATATCTGTCCCGAGCGGAGATCGAACCCGCAACCGTTAGCGTTAGAGGTCTATTTAGCACCACTACACCACAGGTGTCGTCTACATTATATAACTATAAAAACGT
This sequence comes from Hypolimnas misippus, assembly GCA_037950945.1. NCBI lineage: Eukaryota > Metazoa > Arthropoda > Insecta > Lepidoptera > Nymphalidae > Hypolimnas > Hypolimnas misippus. The sequence goes on from JBBEEQ010000021.1 coordinate 4,032,122, forward strand.
TATAAACTCATGGATTTTAGTATCTAGAATGTCGATCAATTTCGACGACGTAGCCTAGCAACTAAAAGTGACAGGCGAGAATACCTTGGGCCAACAGTCAATCGACGAGATAGTCAAAGAAAATGGGTACAGATTTTTAACGTCAAATAGAATGAAACTCACGATTTCACTGGCGTCTATGGTTACTGCTTCGTAGGGTTATATGAAATCAAAATCATATTATTTTTATTCAAAATTAGAAATTTACATTCTCTTTTTGAACGTCAACCAAATGAATTTACCACGTTTTCGGAAAAGTTAAACCTCAGACCTGAGAAGAAACCGCGAAAGAAAGTCAGCGGGACTTTTTTTGCTTTGTTGAATTTTTTTTTTCAACAACGTCAAAATTTATTACAAATTATAAAATGTATTGAGACAGCTTGGAATTGCCGTATTTCCATGGTGTGTCATGTAATATGCCTATAATCTTTCTCAGCACTATTCAACGGGAATATATTTTTTTTATTCAGATCAGTGAGTTAAATATAACCCCCTATATACAAACTTATAAACAAATTTAACTTTATAAAATATTATAGAAAAGTGTCACGGAGAGTGTTATAGTCAACGAGTACTGAGACTCAGCCTAGTGAGATCGCACCTCGGCTTAGAACGTCGTCGGAGTGGAGGATGGCGCTGTGCGGAGCGCAGATGACGAGGGTGACGGTCTCACGACGCGCCTAAGCGCGCCCGAGCCGTCGCAAGCCGAGGACCTCGTCTCCGCCGGCGGAGACGGTGTGTGTGTGTGTTTGTGTTCGTCCCTAAGAATGGCGCGTTCGCCAGGGTGATGTTATCATCGGGATCGGCTAAGACGTGCATGGGACGTCTTATTCTTTTCGGTAGGTTACCTCTCCTACCGGAATAATCACAAGCCTCTTTGATGAGGGGGTTCGGATGGCGGGTAGCTGTCTCGAAGAAGGTAGTGGACAGCGTTTTGAAATGTTTGGCGATCGAATCCGAAGTCCTTATGTAAGTCTATATTACGTACATACCACGGTGAAGCCGTGGCTGTTCGTAAGAATTTATTTTGGATAGTCTGAAGCTCTTGCAAGTAGGTGGGTTTGCAATAACCGAAGACAGGGCTCGCGTAGGACATAATGGGACGTACGTAGGTAGTCAATATGAAAACATCTAAGAAACATGTAAATCTAAAACAACACAACGATAGCGCGATTTAACTCACAACTCGCGCCATCTTTTACTTAAATTTAATAACTAAATGTAACCTGTCACACTAGACATCTAAACGTCGTAAACAATGTTAATGCATGACGGATTATCAGAATACATCAATATCCCCGAAGTTTCGTGGATTGAGACATTGCTTATCATATAATATAATGTATATTACATTAATAAAAGCATAAAACATCTTGCCAAAATTATATTTAAGCAACAACGCTATTAATTTGTCACGATAGATACATAATTATTTACAACTAGCTTTTGCCTGCGACTTCGTCCGCGTTTTCGTCGTTTTTCGAAATAAAGTAGCGTATGTCCTTCCTCAGGGTTCAGTGGTTTTGATGTGACAGACAGTTAGTTTATTATTAACTATCGTAATTTAATAGGGAAATATAATATGTCAAACCACAATACTTGATTTCTATGATTTTTTTTATTAAATAGGTAATAATGTTAACTTTTTTAAATTAGTGATGAGTGAGAGTATTATAAACGTAAGAGTAAACAAATATAATCAGAATTCTCCGAACTGCTAACCTATCAGGAGTTACACGTGTTATTGTGAGTCAAACATAAAAGATAGACATATGCTGTTGCGGGATATTTTTTAGAAAATTTTATGTAGAATATTTCCGTCATACATGATTTCTATGTAACTTTAACCATTAAGGCTGCATACGCGACGGAAGCTTAAAAATTGGAGTAACGTCTCCCGTTTTCCCTTTATTACTCTGCTCCTGTTGATTGTAACGTGATGAAAGGTATACTATAACCTGCCCAGGAGTATGAAGAATAATTGTACTAAGTTTCATTAAAATCCGTCGAGTAGTTTTTGTTTCTATAAGGAACATACATACAGACAGACAGACAGACAGACAGACAGACAGACAGACAAAAATTTTACTGATTGCATTTTTGGCATCAGTATCGATCACTAATCACCCCCTGATAGTTATTTTGAAAATATATTTCATGTACAGAATTGACCTCTCTACAGATTTATTATAAGTATAGATATGATTTAACAGACTTAGCCGATAATGTTTTAATCCACACTTATTGTATAGTATTACCCGCTTATCACGATTTCACTCGCTTTTATAGATACCGCTTCGCTCCTCTGAGTCGTGCCGTGATGTGATAATGGATGCTGATAAGCAATAATGTTTCAAGCCACAAAAATACAAATTCGGAGATATTGATGTATTCTGTTTATGTGTCACGTATTTAACATTATTCAAAAATTTTAAAATCATCAAATTATATATTTTGCAATATACGATAATCTTATATATTATAAAAACTTATTATTAGATACTTTTCATTGTGCCAATCTGCTTTTAATTCATTACACCTTTAATGAAAATTAAAAATAAAAGATGGATATATACTTTATCAAACAAATTTATTAAGAATAGCTTTGACATCTTCAGACGCCATTTTTTTCAAAATGAAGTCCGTGTGGCTTGACACAGTTTTGCTTCAGCGTCCATTATAGCCTATAACTTTCCCTAGTAAACGGGCTAACCAACGAAACAAGAACTTTTAAATCGCATCAGTAATTTTAGAGATTAAAGCTACATAAAAATTATTAACAAATTTTAAAATTTAAAATTCGCCGTTTTCACGACGCGACGACAACAAACGTTAGCGTCGGTACAAGCCACGACTCGACGTCGGTGATGTGTTTCAGTCGTCTCTTTCGCCAATAATAATACCGCACCTTAAAGTTAATATTAAATGAAATGCGACTTTCCTCTGTAGTTAGAAGCCATTAATCTTATCTGAGCTATTAAATAGATTACAATATAGACAGATAACTGTGCCAACTACGTCAGTTTAAAAGATTAAACGTGTGCTCAGAGTTTTGCAATACTTGGCTACGAGTGGCATTCCTTATATAATATACCAACTAGCTGAACCTCGCAGTTTCACTCGCGTTTATGGTTACTGTTTCGCTCGTATTAGTCGTAGCGTGATGTAATATAGCCTATAACGTTCGTTAATAAATGGGCTATCCAACGCTACAATAATTTTTCAAATCGGAGTCGTAGTTTCAGAGATTATCCCCTACATATAAACATACAATTAAATTTTACCTCTTAATATCATTAGTAAAGACTAGCTGTATCTCGCGATTTCACACATATTAATGGCTACTGCTTCGTTTCTATTAGTCGTGGCGTGATGTAATATAGCCTATAACGTTCGTAATTAAATGGGTTATCTGATGAAAAAGGAATTTTTCAAATCTGATTAGTAGTTTCAGAGATTACTTTTCATACAAACATACAAACAAATTTTAACCTCTTTATAATATTAATATAGACTATCGCCCGCGGATTCACTCGCAATGTAATGTTAAATTTGTTTTATAATATTACGCATATATACATAAAATATAGCCTATGACCATCTAGAATAATGTACCTTTGAAATGGTGACATAATTTGAAAAATAGCTTCAGTGATTCCGGATTTCACTTCGAACATATATAATTCGCTCTTTCTTTGTTATATTAGTATATATTTAAATCAAAACAAATGAAATCAAAATATATTTTATTCGAGTAGGCTTTTAAAAGCACTTTTTAATCGTCAAAACAAACAAAAATTACTTAAAAGGAAAAGCTACCACCGGTTCGGAATGTAGATTCTACCGAGAAGAACCGGCAAGAACTCTTTTAAAATAGTATAAATACATACATTTAAAATGTACAAAAGTTTACATTAAATATCCTGTATGAAATCCAGCTACACTAAATCCATGCATTATTCTCATCTATATAATCTTGTACAGAATAATATGCTTTAGATAACTACTGAGTTTTTCGCCGGCTTTTCTCAGTAGAGTCCACACTCCGGCGGTAGCTTCACGTGGAACTGATATCACAAATTTGTAAATTGACGATTCAAAAGAGCTTGTAAAGGCCTATTTGAATAAAGTATATTTTGAGTTTGAGTTTGAGATATTAAAGACTTTTTAATATATTTCAGTTTAAACTTATTCATTGAAAACTGCAATAATTTTGGTTTCAATTTCAAAATAATTACTAAAAATTTCGTAAAACCGCCCCTTTATCTAAATAATTACTTATGTAAGCTTAGTAGTAGAATAGGCACTCTTTAAAAATAAAGGGAAACATTTTGTAGTGTATCAAAAAATTAAAAATTTTTAATAAAATCTCTCGCATCCCAAATTTTGTCGCCTTGGCCACTGGCCTCTGGACCTATAGCAAATCTAGTATTCGATGTACCGCCTGTTTGCCAGCTAATATGACAAAAATATACACTATACTAGCCCAGCCAGCATGCTCTCCATATCAAAACATATATTACAACACTTACATAGTAACAAAATTAATAAATAAATAAACGCATCACTCTCAACGGCCCCCATTAAGGTCGCGTGACCTTGTGTCGGGGCTCTGGAAACACTCACAATACGAACACAAACACCCAGACCACGACAAACATCCGTATAGCCAATACATTTGCCGTGAGCGGGGATCGAACCCGCGGACATAGCGCTTGAGTCAGTCGCAGTGACCACTGCGCCAACGTGTCTGTCAATTAATATAATTAAATCAATAAAATTACAGAGAATATTTACAAAATTCACATAAAAATCATGGGTAATGACAATAACAAATAAAATAAAAATATGAATAGAAGAATTTAAAACCATATAACACCTTAAAATCTGTCCTTGCAGTGAAGAAAGTGCTTAAAATAATGGCGGGATTGCCCCTTGAATGGCTGTGTTTATTTAATTGCAAAATATAACTTCTTGAACCCGAAAAATCAATAGTTATAATTACTAGATTGAAGCACTCATGTTGTTTGATAGCTACTAAGTTACATGTGGACGGTGATAAGCAATACTGTGTCAAGATACACGGACTTAATTTTGAGCAAATTGAGCGTCTAAAGATGCCAAATCTATTCTTAATAAATCCGTTTGAATAAGTATTTATCCATTTTTTCTTTTCTTTTTTGATAAAAGGTAAAATAAATTAAAAGCAGGTAAAGGTAAAATAAATAAATAAGACATGCAGTTATGATTAACTGGATACTGATAAGCAATAATGTGTCAACCCACAAAAAGTCAAATTCGGAGATACTGATGTATTTCGATACTGCATCACCTGTTTAACATTATTAAAACGAAATTGAAGTCATATAAACTAAATAAGCACGGAAAAAAGTTTCTTAATTAATTAGTTCGAATTTCAAGTGCGTTACATACTTTGCAATTTATATAATTATGTCAAACATTTGGAAAACTTTTTATTAGATAATATATTTAATATATCAGTCTGATTTTAATTTATTATACCTTTTATCAAAAAATAAAAGAAAAAATTGATATATACTCTTTAAACATCTGTGTTAAGAATAGGTTTGACATGTTTAGACGCCATTTTCTCAAAATGAAGTCCGTGTGGCTTGACACGGTATTGCTTATCAGCGTCCATATAGCCTATAAATTTCCTTGTTAAATAGACTACCCAACACAAAAAAACAATTCAAACCAGTAGTTCCTGCGATACTATATTTAAAAAAATGCATTTTACGTTAATACAATACCATACATATTTGCGTCGTAATCGAGTAACAAAAGAATATAAAGACTTCATAAGAAAATGTTAAAATATGTTAAATTGCATAATAACTGCCGAGACTTATTACCATAGAAAATGTTATAATGGCGTTCCATGGAATGAACAAATATGCATGGAAGACATAGAACATACGCATTTATTGGAAATGCTATCATCTTTAAAAAAAACCTTAACCAGCCTGTTACAAAATACACATTATATTATAAAATACATTCAGACTTTTTATCTTTCTTTATTTTTAGTATCGTATCACTATCAGTTCCGTATAAAGCCTATAAGTGAGAATCGTTACTAACCAACTTAAAATCTTTATAGATCCTAAATAATTCTGATTGCAAAACTATATGAAAATATTTTACTGGTTATATTTTTTTGCTAGACTGTCCTCTTTAAGTTAATCGTTTACTGTAGCCACATTTTGTACAGGAATAAAATATAGACACCGCAAGCGAAAGGTCATAAAATATAGCCTATAGTAAAAATATTGGTTATATTCTGTCTATGGAAAAAGTAATTATATGATACAAAAGTCCTGTTAATTATAGAGATATCTAACTGTCTCTTATGGTTATCCGCGATTACAATATCTGCCTAGCTTCTCATTAGCATTTTCTGTGGCGTGATGTAATATAGCCTAAATCCTTCCTCAAAAAGCGGGCTATCTAATGAAATAAAAATCTTTCAAATAATAATAAGTTTAGAGGAAATTAAAATTAATAACTTTTTATTTCTATATATTTTTTCACATACTAAGTTTAGACATTTATATACGCCATTTCTATTGCATCCTGTTCTGCGGCTATTCCACAAATGATCGTCGGACGCGATAATTAGATATTATCTAAACTTACATGCTTATTATAATAATGGCCTTGCATTAAAATGTTTTATTAATAGTCTTTGAATTTAATTAAAATAATAAAACAACCAAAATAGCGCAGTGGGTGAAAGAGAACTCAACTTATGGGATCGTTAAAATACTGAAAAAATTTTCACCTGGTTTTGGTATTACTGATATTTGTTAACCACGGTGGTTTCACTCGCACTTAAAGATTTTGATTCACTCATACGTCGTAGCGTGATGTAATATAGCCTATAATATTTCTCAATAAACAAGCCATCCAAAGCACTATAATTTGTTTTTTAATAAAATCAGTAGTTTTAACGATTACCCCCTAAATAGAAAGTTATAAGCAAATTGAACCTGTTTATATTATTAGTACGGATTAAATGCTCTGTAGCAAAGACGGATTAAATGCTCTGAAGCAGAGCAAGGTCAAATTCCATGTTTTCTTGTTATTGTACACTTAGAGTGCCATATTAACATTTTCCCCCTACGACCTTCGCTATTAATGTCTGCGATAAAAATAATAATCTAAGGTTTTTTGAGTTTTACTTCAAATCTTTGAATGTAGTGTTACTTAACATCAAAACTAGCGACTTGGTTCCTTTTAACAAAATTCTTTTGCTCTCTTCTTCATGGTTTAAGATTTTCTTCCTCTGACCCATCATTATGTATCAATCTGTACACCATAATGCAAATAGTATTTCAAACTGACATCTAGTTTTATGTAAAATTTGCATTTTAAAATTTTAGATTTTTATACATTAATTCTAAGACGCTTGACATGTATGTTATTATGATATTTATAATTATTGTCTTAGTCGTATCGTGATGTTATATAGCCTATAACGGGACTGAAGAAACTTAAATGAACACATCAGTTATGTTAATACATCATCGTTATATTTATAGCAAATTTCTTGTACGTATGTATGAATAAGGTCTTAATCTGAATAAAACATGCGGCTGCGCAAGTCGTTGCACAGATTACAATAATAAGAACGGAATTGCATACAATGGCCATACGTGGCGAATCTTTATGTTATTGTTCAATATTACACATATACATACATCTATATACATAGAGTATAAAAATATTCGATATACTTGAGTTTCGTAGTTACTTTTGCGTTGTCCGCATCATGACGTGTACGGTTACTGCTCCGTTCTTGAGCTGTAGCGTGATGTTATACGGCCTGTCGTCCTAAAAATCAATATAAAAATATTTTAACTTTTTCAATGTCAAGCAAATTTATCTACCACGGTTTCGAAAAAGTTAAACGTCAGATCTGGTACCGCAAATGAAACACAGCGGTAATCCCGGTTATTGTTGATTTTTTGTAAAAACGTCAAAATTTGTTACAGAGAGGTACATTATTCTAGATGGTTATAGGCTATATTTTATATATTATTTTTAAAAATCTACATTAATGCGAGCGAAGTCACAATTAAAAGCTAAGTAACTAAGTAACGTAAAAAGAATATTTTTAATCAGACAAAGGTCCAAATTATTCAGCCTTGTAAAATTTATATAAATTATTTATCCTTCTTGACTTTAACGAGATAAAATAAATCTAAGTATGTTTATTATTTAATATTCTAGTCGAGTACGAAGGTCGGTAGGAAAAGTTGAAACGTATTGTAAAGTTAAAGCCTAGTTTTAGCCCGTTGGATAACTTGTAGTCGGGTTGGTTCAAACGAGGCCACAAGATGACAAAAGATCGGTGTGAAGTAGTTAATATAGCTTCGGTTCGTACGATGAGAGAGAGACAGAAGCCTACACCGTACTCTTCCCATGCATTTCCTTCTCATTTGTTTCCACCCATGTCTTATTCTTTTTAACTGGTATTGCATCTTTATCTCCTCAGCTGTTGCAAATAGTCATGTGGAAAACCTGCAATTGTTATAAAAAAAAACAATTGCCACCTTTTTATAGGTACGCTAGTTTTTTTTCTACGTTCCCCTGTATTAAGGCAAACGAAAAAATAAATTTGTACATCTATACTAATATTATAAAGAGGTAAAATTTGTTTGTATGTATGTATAGTAATCTCTTAAACAATTGGTCTGATTTAAATCATTTTGCGTTTGTTAGCCTGTTTATTAGGGAAGAAATAGGCTATATTACATCACGCTACGTTTTTTTTTGTCTCTGTGCTTTCATGCTGTTCATCGGATTGCAATGAAACTCTAATAAGTTTTTATTATCATTTACAAGGTTCAAAGCGTAGTACAATAAAGTACCAGTAGGAGACGTGCGGGTCGAGCAATAAGTATTTTGACGGTCATCTGACATAATAAAATCTTCATTAACGCGAACAAAAGTTTGTAACAAATAACAAATATTATGATTTCGTAATAGGTGCGAATACCTTGCCCCAAAAAAGATACATTGACTTTACGAAGGCGAAAACATGATCTTACAAGTTTATTTTTCCTTATCGTGTTTATACAATATTTTTGTTTTAAGTTTTTAAGGAATATAAACATCGTGATGCATAAATACTGAAAATCGTGACTTCATAAGATATAATTAAAATTGAATAAAATCTTAATTTCAATTATTTGACAAAATTACAACAAATAGTACTCACGCTAAGATATGTCTAAGAAAACATTTGTTCGAATTTGAATGCCTTAATCTCAGAAAATGCAAGTCCAATAATTAATAAGTCAATTTTTTGAGAAAAGTTATAGGCTATAAAACATCACGTTACAAGTCACAGTTGTATAAGTGAAGCAAATACGAAAAAATACCTACATAAACACGTTATGACGTTTTCACGCAGCAACCTGGAATCGTTAGTTTTTCTTCGATTTTAGGAACTACAATGCCCGAGACAGACACACAGATATATAAATACATAAACCCTTTAGCGTCAGGGGTTAAAAAGCTTCATCTCGAATGGAGCCGAATAAACTCGATTCAGCGTTGCCGATTTCGATCGTGTTAACATATTTTGTTAACTGTTCATAAAAAGCAAAGAATGCTTAAAGAATTTCCTCTTCAAAATAGGCGACAGACAGATACCGAGGCGATTATACCAATGGCTGATAAGCAATGTGTCAACCCACAAAAATCAAATTCGGAGATATTGATGTATATCTGATAATACGAGACGTATTTAACATTATTCAAAGAATTTTGAATCATCTAAACTAAATAAGCACGGAAAAATTTTGTCTTGATTTCATTTTTAGAATATAGAAGTATGTTCCATATTTTCCATAATAATCTCATGTATTTGAAAAACTTATTATTAAAATTGTATCAATTCATTATACCTTTTATCAAATTAGGAAACAAAATATAGAGACTTGACTTGACTGAGGTTTGACTTATTTAGACGCCACTTTCTCAAAATGAAGTCCCTATGGCTTGATATAGTCCTTATGAATGTCCATTTTATAGATACGTTCGTACTATATCCGTTTCCATCGTTGACAAGCTCATATTATTGGCTCAAAGATAATTTTGCATCATTCAGTAGCTATAGCAGACTCAAGTCAGTCAAGTCAGTCAGTCAGCTCGTGACCACGTCGAAACGTCGGGCAATAAAAAGGTATTACTGCCATTAGTTATCGCGATAAGACTCGTTATATTATATATGAATAGTATAAATCGCGAAATTTCAAAATATGTACTTCAGTTGCTATCTGGTTGCTAGGCGTCGTCTAAAGCTGACATTCCAAATTGCATTAACTAATAACATATATAACAATATGTATTAAAGCTAAAGATCAATCACTCACTCATCACGAAATCTCAGAAATTACACTTATTAATTAGAGACGGTATTTTGCAAAACGAGGGTTGGATGTTTGTATGAATGATAGGACATTTTTACATCGTTAAGCGCGAGTGTAACTGCGAGCGAACGCAAGTACCTATATAATATTGTTGGATTATATAATATACTGAATCGTACTCTTCTGTTATCTGTAGGGTACAATTATAAAAGATATATCATTATAATCCATTATAACACATAATAGGATGACAGTTATCGACTCATTGAAGTAAATGAATCATGAAGTTTACGTGACTATACTCTGTTATATACTTTAAATTGCGCGTGATATTTATTTACATTTTCACTGTTTAGTTATAGCGTGATGTTATACAGCCTATAATATTTCACAATTTAAATAAATAAATAAATAAACGCATCACACTCAACGGCCCCCATTAAGATCTCATGACCTTGTGTCGGGGTCCGGAAGCACACACTACAGTAACACAAACACCCAGAAAACGACAAACATTTGTATGGCCAATACAGACGTTTGCCGCGAGCGGGGATCGAACCCGCGACCGTTAGCGCTTTAGTCAGTTGCAGTGACCACTGCGCCAACGTGTCTGTCCAAAAATTTACAAGCTATTTAACGTTTTATCAGTGTTAAATGAACAGAACTGTTTATGGTTACTGTTCTAGTTTTTATTAATTTATCGTGATATAATATAGCCTATAACATTACTCAATAATCAGGCTATCTAAGGTTTTATCTGCGTTTAATTGATCATGACGTTTATGGCCTATGTTGATGAGTTAGCGTGATCGTTTTAACCTAAAATTCCTCAATAAGTAGGCCATGCAAATTTTTTAGCTTTTTGTAGTAGTCGTAGACGTCCCTATTTCATCCGCATTTACTATTACTATTCTGTTCCTATGACCGATGCAGCGTGATGTAGCGTGATGTAATATAGCCTATAACGCTCCTCAACAAAAAGGTTTCTGATCTAAGATAAATCAATAGACAGTAAGAAATAAAGAAAAAAAAAGTTCTGTCAAATTAAATCAAAACAAATTAATCTTTATTAGGTTTAGTAAAACCTCTTTTGAATCTATATTATTGTCTTAGAATCTAAAAATGTATGATATAATTATTAAATAAAAATTATTTTAGACTTACATATTATTATTATTTAATTTAAAAAATATATAATTTTGTCAGAGAGTATGGTCCACATATTTTTGTCATTAATAAATTTATGAACAGAATAATAAGCTCTGTGAATTTTATTCATTTTAAAATTATATTTGAACCCATGGGCGTATATTAATAAGGGAGGAAGGACCTGAAAAACTCAATCATTCGCCGCACGAACAGCAAATATAAAAGATATAACTCTAATTTTTTATATACGTTAATGTATATAAAAGATTTCCTGACATTATGACGAACAAACAAATTTCAGCTTTGTATTATTATACAATTTATAATAATATATTCAAGCACATAAATTAGAACCGAGACAATAATTATTATCATAGAATAGTTCTCGGTAATCGAAAGGGACATTTTTAATTATTATATGCGTATAACGTCTGTATATATTATATATTACGTGTTAAATGGATTGTAAATTTCCACGCGTTTTATTAAAATGGTAATAATACTTGTTCGATAAAGGAAATAATTTAAATGATGTAAAATTTTTACTAACTTTGAACCTTGCGGTTTTACTCGCGTTTATGGTTACTGCTTCGCTCCTATAAGTCGTAGCGTGATATAATATAGCCTATAACCGTCTTCAATATGCAGGCTATACAACGTTTAGAGAATTTTTGAAATCGGATCAGTAGTTTCAGAGATTACTCCCTACATACAATATTAATTAATTAAATCTTTGTCAAAGTTTTGAAATACTTTTTAATGTCAAATATTAGTTAAATATTAATGTAACACATCTAGAGTTAAAAAATATAATTGTTGTGATGTTTTGTTTTACCTTAAAAGTATTTAAATTTTTATTATTTTTCGAAGAATGTTTTTACGACGTTTTCCTTTACCGCAGGAACGAGTTGCATACCCAAGGTACTTAACCGAGCTTAAAATGTGACACTAATACTAATACATTTTAAGTATATAATATAATTTATATAATACTAATATATTTTAAGTGAAACTTATGAAGCACCGATGTAATAATCGCTTAGTTTAACGTGGTATCTTTTGCTGGCTTTGTTCGTGCTTATTTAGTTTTTTTTTTTTTAAATTATAAAGGGTTTTTCGATATTCTACCCCCAATAGGGCGAAAAGGGGTGAAAATGTTCATATTATTGTTCGCACCTCCTAAATTGTTGTTTTTAGAATTTTCCTTATGGAACTTACACGAATATTTCAAGATCAAAATTAGCCAAATCGATCTACGTATTTTCGAGTTTTAACGAGACAAACGAACAGCAATTCACTTATATTAACGGCCCCACGAAGTTTCACTCGCGCTTAACCTTGGGTTTTACATATAATCTTCCAACCTCCGTTTTACCCCCTTACGGATCAAATTTTGCAAAATTCCATCTTAGTAAGCACTTACGTCCTAAAAACAACATCTATGCTAAATTTGAAACTCCTAGCACTTGTAGTTTCTGAGATTTCGTGATGAGTGAGTGGGCTTTCGCTTTTATATATAAAGCCTAGAATTTCAAAGATTTGTAGTGTGATGTCATAAAAAACTACATTAAACCTTTGTGATGTCGGGTAGGTTTGCTAGTTTATAAAGCTAAAGATTTTTTGTTAAATCTCAGGAACTACTGGTTAGAATTGAAAAATCTTGTTGTGTTAGATAGTTTATTTATTGTGGAAGGCTATAGGCTATATTACATCACGCTACGACTCATAGGAGCGAAGCAATAACCCATTAACAATTTTGGTTTTCGTTATAGGAGTTCTTATTTTAAACTAGCCTCCGCGCGCGACTTCGTCCGCGTGGAATAGTTACTTTGGGCTAATAATGCATTAATTTAGAACAAATTTGATTAGCTTAAAAAAGGTTATAGCGAGCTAATCTTAAAAGATAGACATATGCTGTCGCGGACTTTTTTTTAGAACTTTTAAAGGGGAACAATTCTGTCATACATGATTTTTGCGAAACATTAACCGTTTACGCAGGCACGCAGCGTAAGCTCTCTCAATAGGAAAATATCCACCTATTTTGAAACATTCTTCATTGATGCTCCGCTCTTTTTGGTCTTAGCGTGATAATATAGCCTATAGCCTTCCTCGATAAATAGGCTATCTAACACTGAAAGAATTTTCAAATCGAACCAGTAGTTCCTGAGATTATCGCGTTCAAGCAAACAATCAAACAAACAAACTCTTCAGCTTTATAATATTAGTATAGCTACAGATTAAAAAAGTATACATACTTATAACACAGATTATATAATAATGATATCTTTTTTCACGTCGTTAAGGTTAGGTCCATGTTTCAAGTCAAATGACCAGTTATTATTTACCAATCACGAGAATACTAAGTTTAAAATAATTATTATACGATCAAAAGTATATTAAACCGTCTTAAAATAAGGATGAAGTTGTATTTGGTTACATTTTATATATTTGGATCAATGATTTTCACAAAGTAAATGTTTCCTTTCTGTGACAAGGTATTCGTTTTTATAATAAAATCCTCCAGAAATCTTTGCAGTTTTCGATGAATAGATTTAAATCATATGTTAAAAAGTCCCTAATAGCTAAATAATATTACTCTATACAAGATTACGGTGACGATAAAGATGCGTGGGGTTAGTATATGCTGAATTTCGTACAGGATCAATAATCAGGGTAAATAAAACTTTAGAAGAGTAACTATAGAGTTTCTTGCCGGTTCTTCTCGGTAGAATCTACGTACCGAACCGGTGGTAGCTTCACTATTGATGTAATTTTTTCATGTATTGACGATTCATAAGTGCTCGTCAGAGCCTACTTGAATAAAGTATTTTTTGAATTTATGGACACTGATAAGCAATACTCAAGCCACGCTGACTCCATTTTGGGAAAATGGCGTCTAAATAAAATTTGTATCAAGACGTATATATACGAAAAATTAAATTAAGAAAACTTTTTATTTAATTAATTCGTTTAATTTACATGATTTTTTAAAAATAATCTATACTTATATTAAAACAGTTCGTTTGTTTAAACGCGCTAATTTTAGTAACTACTGGTTCGAATTGAAAAACTCTTTTTATGTTAGATAGTCTATTTATTGAGGAAGGCTATAGGCTATATTACATCACGCTACGACTCATAGGAGCGAAGCAGTAACCATAAACGCGAGTAATACCGCGAGGGACAGCTAATTTTCTTACAGTCAATTGATAAAGTTGCGTTAATAACTTACAGTAATTAGTAGATAACCTGCAATTAAGTGCTTTCACACAGTATCAGTTTAACGCTAGCTTTTGTTGGGTACAGTTTAAACGCATATATTATATAAAAAAAGTAAACTTCTTTTTGTACAGAATATAACGCTTAGAAATGTCTTTTTTATTCGACGATTTTTATTTTTATTTATTTATTTTGTAATTTTTAATTGTATTTATTTATTTATTATATTTATTCTTCTGTAGATATATAGATTATAACACAATACCTATTAATTTTATTTAAAAATCAAAATACTGGACCTATTTAATAAAAATTGTATGTGACCCTTTCGAATAAAAAACAATTTTTAAATTCCCATTCCAATTTCCCTCATTGGTTTAATACAAATTTGATCAAAATAGGGCCAGTAGTTTTGGTTTTAAATCAAAATAACTGGAATAAGTATTGTTGTGTTTATTATTATTTTTTTTCTAATTTTAAAGTTTTCTGAATATAAATTTTATATTTACCGAATAAATAAATTGTAAACTATAGGAATATTGTCATTTAACCGTAAAATAGTGACATTTCGATATTATATTGATATGGACTTTTTAACAAGCGACGCAAAAAGAAGTGTGTGATAAGTTTGATCGTTATGCGTCTGTCTGTGGCACTGTAGCTCCTAAACGGGTGAACCGAATTGGATGCGGTTTTTTTATATTCGAAAGAAAATCTGTCCAGCCATTTTAAGATAATGAGCTCTTTTCTTTACTTTTTAAAGTATTAACATTTATTGATTTAATAAAAGCACTTTTATGTACAATCAGGATATTAGCACCTTCTTTATATATTTTGTTATAAATTGAAAGATCAATGGAAAAGAAATACATTATTTTAAGTTTTTTTTTTTAATTTAGCGTCGTATGTTATTATGAATATTAACTGACATTCGAAAATTAAAATGGACGAAATAGAATTAGAAGTTCCCTCGATATCAGGGTAAGAATTTAAAAATATATTTTAAATAAACTAATTGGTGCTTGTGACTTCGTCTGCGAAGAATTCAAATAAATAAAATTAGCCTAAATTACTCTTTATAACATTATCCATCTGCGAGTGAAAGTCCCGCCAAAATCGTTCCAGTCGTTTCAAAGATTACACGGAACAAACAGGCAAACAAAAAATTTTCAAATCGATTTTTTTGCTGCAAGTCCCTAGCACGAAAAGCTGTTAATTTAAAATTACAAATGGACACTTAAACTTAATTTATTAATATGTATAAATAAATAAACGCATCACACACAACGGTCCCCATTATGATCTCACGATCCTGTGTCGGGGTCACACACTTACAGACATTTATATGGCCAATCTGTATTGGAAATACGAATGTTAGCCGTGCACGGGAATCGATTCGGTGATCGTAATGCTTCGCTTAGCGGTCAGTGACCTTTGTGTCAACTTGTCTGTCATCAATAAACAATACAATAAACGCATCACACTCAATGGCCCTCATTAAGACCTCATGGCCTTGTGTCGAGGTCTGGAAACACACACAACACTAACACAAACACCCAGACCACGACAAACATTCGTGTGACCAATACAGACGTTTGCCGTAGCAGGGATCGAACCACGACTGTTAACGCAGCAGTTTAACGCAATGTCAGTTGCTGTGACCACTGCGCCAACGTGTTTCTCATATGTATAAGAAAGAAAGAAAGAAAGTTTTTATTTAGGACAAACACTGCAGACATAAACGTAGAAAGTAAAATTAGTCACATAAAACAAATAAAATAAATAAATATTATATATATAACAATTACACACTAAATATAGTTGAAATAAAAAAAAATAACAAAAAATTTCGCTGGTTTGCAAGAATATCGTAATAATTAAAAATTGTAACAAATAGTACTAAGTATGTCCAAAGATCATAAATCTTTGATGTTTTATCATGAAAAGAGTTGCGATGATGAATTTTCTTTAAATCAATTAAGTTATAACATCAAGGGATCGTTTAAATTTCGCAGCTATGCACCAACACATTAATAAAGAAATTTAAAACCCCATTCCCTACAATTCATCATTTTTAGTTGCATCGATATTCTTGAACAGCACCGAAATACATATAAATAAATAAAATTTAAGTGTCTGTTTGTAATTTTAGATTAATAGCGTTTCACTAAATGCATATGAAAGTATATACAATACTCACATAAAAAATCAATTTTTTAAATTTTTGTCCGTCTGTCTGTCCGTTTGTTTTTCCGGCTAATCTTTCGGCTCGTATTAAGGAATAATTTAAATATTTTTTTTATTTATTATAATTTTTCGCAAACGAAGTCGCGGGCACCAGCTAGTTATACATATATGGACTCTGATAAGCAATACTGTGTCAAGCCACACAGACTTGATTTTATGAAAATGGCGTCTAAAGATGTCGAACCTATTCTTCATAAATTTGTTTGAAGAAGTATATATCCATCTTTTCCTTTCCTGTTTAATAAAATTATAATTAATTATAAGCGGATTGATATATTTAATATATTATCTAATAAAAAGTTTTTCAAATATTTGAGATTATTATATAAATTGAAAAATATATGACGCACTTTAAATTCGAAACAATTAATTAAGGAACTTTTTTCGTACGTACATACGTGATGCATTATCAGAAAACATGAATATCTCCGGATTTGGTCTTTTGTGGGTTAACACATTATTGCTTATCAGCATCTAATTATAATAATTAGTCCTGACTGACTGATACATCAACGCAGAGCCCCAACTTATAATTTTGGCATTAGGTGTCTATTAGGTTTAAAGCATTCACTAAAAAATATTTTATTTTGAAAGAAAAAAAGAAAAACTGTTTTTTGAAAAACATATAGACTAGTGACATATCGAAGAGTTTGTTTGTTTGCTTGAACGCGCTAATCTCAGGAACTAGCCCATTTATCGAGGAAGGCTGTAGGCTATATATTATCACGATAAGATGAAAAGGAGCGGAGCACTAATAAAGAATGTTTCAAAATCGGGGGATATTTTCCTATTGAGAGAGCTTACGCTGCGTGCGCTGCGTAAACGGTAAAAGTTTCGCAAAAATCATGTATGACAGAATTGTTCCTCTTAAAAACATCTAATAAAAAGTCCGCGGCAGCATATGTCTATCTTTTAAGGTTAGCTCACTATAACCTTTTTTAAGTTAACCAAATTTGTTCTAAAATAATGCATTATTATCCCAAAGTAACTATTCCCCGTGGATGAAGTCGCGGGCGAAAGGTAGTTAAACAATATAAAAAAAATGTTGACGTCATAACACCAAGTTGTACTGGGTAATAGTCTGCAAACATCTTCAACAGTAAACAAGAACATGTCCTGACATGTGCAAGCCGCACTTTATAAACATTATTAACGCTTTTAGTAACAGTGTTTAAGAGCTATGTTTATACAAACGTATACATCACTAGCTGGTGCTCGCGACTTCGTCTACGATGTCTGCGATGTTTACGTCAAGTAGCTATATGCATGCAAAGTCTTAGCCCGATCGGTTTAAAATAGAAGTTTCATACAAACTTTCATCCCCTATTTTATCACTTTGGGGGTAGAATTAATCAAAATCCTTTCTTAGCGGATGCCTACGTCATAACATCTACCTACATGCCAAACTTCTGCCCGATCCGTCCAGTGGTTTGTGCTGTGCGTTGATAGATCACTATGTCAGTCAGTCACCTTTGTGTTATATGTATTTAAATTAGGGCGTTATTGGTTTTATTTTAACGTATTTTTAACCATTTTTAAGATCCAAAATAAATAAAAAATCAAAATATACTTTATTCAAGTACATTTCTATAAACACAATTCAAGTAATGAAAAACTACCATCGGTTCGGACTGTAGATTCTACCGAGAAGAACCAGCAAGAAACTCGATGGGTACTCTTTTAAAATTTTGTTAATACATTTAGAAATTACAAATATGTATATAAAACATCCTGTATTAATTCCAGCTATACTAAATCCACAAATCAGTATCTATATAATCTTGTACAGTATTTTATGCTTTAGCTATAAACGATTTTTTAATATACAATTTAAAAATTATTCATTGGAAACAAAATGTTATTAAATTATACCTACAAACGGACACCTCGCCCTAGGAAAGAAACATTAACTTTGCGATGTCGAACACACCAGTGATCGCCACATAGTTTCTTTCTAATATTATTTATTTTTATTTATTTAGTTTAACACTTTATTGCACACCACTTATATGCATAGGTACAGAGTTAGTATCCTTAAAATTAAACAATAATGTGGTGACACAAAAGGCGGCCTTAAGGCTTATTAGCCATTTCTTCCAGACAACCTTTGGGTCAGAAGGATTGTGTTTGGAAGACGATATCAGGGTGGTGCAATTATAAACTTACATAATAATAATTACAACCTAATACATACAAAAAGTACACAAATAATATATCTATATATATAAAATCACTTGGGGTGACTGATTCATCAACGCAGAGTCTAAACCGCTGGGGCTACGAACTCGAAATTTTGGCAGTAGGTGGCTTTTAGGACACTTCTTGCGTGGCAAGAATTATTTTTTAAAATAAGGTAGTCAATAGTCTATTTATTTGTACCGCTATTTGCATTTTTTGCGGCGTTATATATCTTTTCTTGTAGGGTCTCTTTTTTTTTCCCATTGTCATATATATAATATTTTTTTTTTTTTTTTTATAATATTCTCTTTTGTATCAAATTTTATTTACAATTCCTTATAACTAATTATATACATATTAATTATTATAACATACACATTTATTTAAAACTACCTTACTACTATTGACAATTTCAATCTTGCCGACGGCTTGAGGTTGCAGAGGTTGTTACGGGACTCGGACATTCATTTCTAAGTTTAAAACAAATAACATTTTAAAATAAAATAAGTAAAACATTAAAAGGTTAAGTTTAAAATATTACAATTAAATTCTGTACAATTAAATAAATTAAATGCCATAAACCATAGAATTGAATTAAATAAATTAAATAATAAATTAATAAATAAGTTAAAATTTTTAAATTAAAAATAAAATTACAATTAGCATAATGAATTAAAATAAAATGTAAAATGGTAAAATATAAATTAATAATTTAGTTAAAATGAAAATAAATTAAAATAAAATTACAATTAACAATTCATCTTGTTTTATTTCGTCCCGTAACAATTTTGGCCGTCTTGAGGCAGAACCGCTCCAGATACGGCCTGGAGTGTTTTTCAGATATGAGATCTGCGATGGTCGTCTCTGTCAGTTTAATACCAGTACTTAATTCCAGGTCGTATCTGTCTCGGTCATGCCTCGGGCATTCAAACAATATGTGTTTAATGTCCTCTGCAACCTCTGGGTCGCACACGCAGCCAGCACTATCTTTCAGTTTAAAGCGGTAAAGATAGGCGGCAAAGCCGCCGTGGCCCGTCAGCACTTGCGCCCATATAGACGTCTTATCGAGGCACTTCAGGGCCCGATAAGCGCGCCATACATCCGGGAAGAACATGCGGGTGACCTCGGCCGTGGTTCCACCGGTGTACCTCTCGTTCCACCGCCGGACCACGCCCTCTCTCACACGTCGTCTGACGTATGAGATTGGACACCTGGCATACGCTGGGGCGACCCTGGACTGAGCCGCCAGCCTCGCCAACTCGTCGGCACGCTCATTGCCGGGGATCCCGACATGAGCCTTCACCCAAAAGAACTGGAGGGTTTTACCCCTCCCCTGCAACTCCCTAATATTCCGACGAATATGGGTAGCGAGGGGATGGTGCGTGTCCGGGTTCCGGATCAAATCGAGCGAGGACCGGGAGTCGCTGAGCACAGCCGCACAGTCGAAGCCCCTCGCGACAACCAGGTCAGTAGCCCTGGCTATCGCGAGTAGCTCCGCCTGAAAGACGGTGCACACCGACTCCAGCCTCAGCCGCTTTGTCCGGATCTCGGTTCCATCCCGCCAGTAGGAATATGCCGCCCCGACCCCGTCATCCGATTTACTACCGTCTGTATAAATCAGATGAGCGGGGAGCTGCAGCTGAGCTACAGTTTCGGGGAGCATATTCTCCAGGCACCGGTATTCAACCTCTGGCTCACTGGCGGGGTGGGGGGCCTTGATAAAGGCCTCACGCTCCTCCAGTTCGAGGAATTCCAGCTCATCGATCGGGCGTCCCCGTTTGCACTCAAACAGCCGGGCCACCTCCCAAACTCGAAGATCGAGCGGCAGGAGACCCGACAGCGTGAGCGCTGCATTGAGCGACACCGTACGATGTGACTTGGCGATCTTCTGTGCGAAGCCCCTCTGAACGGTTGCAAAGGTTTTCCGCACAGAGATCTTCTCGGCGGCCTTCGCCCAGGAGCTCGCGCCGTACAGGATAGTCGGTTCGACTACTGCGGAGTATATCGTCCGGATGATCTCCGGACTCAGGCCCCATTCCACCCGAGCCATCGTCGACAGTTTCCTGTACAATCCCGTTGCCTTACGACAAGCGTAGGCAACGTGACTGTTGAAGGTCAGTTTACTGTCGACGATGACTCCGAGGATTTTGAGCTCGGTCACCATCGAGATGTCAACGTGTTGGCTTTTAGGTTGTAGGCATCCACTAAGAAAGGGTTTTTTGATTATTCACCCCTAAGAGGGTGAAAAGGGGTAAACACGTTTGTATGCAAAATCTTATTCCGTGGTCGTATTAACTTAAAACTTAATACACATACTTTTGGATGATAGTAATGAAATGTTAAATAGAAAACAGGGTACTATTATTCCACACTGGGGTGCAAGGGGGTTGTAAAGTTTGTATGGAGAAAATTTATTTTTTTGGCCGATTATCCTTAAATTCAGCATAAACACTACTTAGGGAGAATAACTAAATACATGTATCCTAGAATTTCAAAATCATCCCTTATAGTGACGCTAGGGTGTATTAAATCCTGGAACTGTAACAATTTCGCTGGTAGATTTATTTAGCTGAAACTTTTACAGCGTATTTCTATCAAGACAAAGGTTTGAATTAAAAAAGAGCTTTTCGATATTTCACCCCAAAACGGGTGAAAAGGGGTAAAAACGTTTGTATGCAAAATGTTATCCTGTGGTCATATTTACTTAGAACTGAATACTCATTCTTCTTTATGCTAATAATGAAATATAAAACACAAAATCATCGTATCGATGTCAACCCCAACCCACAGTGGTGCAACGGAGTAGTTTAGTTTAATATTTGAAGAAAAAAATCTTTTAAGATCAAAGGTGAAAATAATTCAGCATAATTTAAATATTTATTATATGTACGCATTTAGTAGTTAAATACCTTGAAGGATGGTGTTTTACCAGTTTTTTTTTATTGCTTCTATCAAATTCCAAAATATACGCGGGCGAAGCCGCGAGCAACTGCTAGTATAAAATATATACTTAACTGATATATTAATACATATATTATACTTACAAATAAACAATAATAAAAATATTTAATTTACATATTATACGTCATCATTATCATTGATTTAAAAGATAAAAATATAAAATATTAATAACATCATCATCATCTCCCTAGCATTGTTCCCGGTTATCCCAGGGTCTGCTTTCTATTCTAGTCCAGATATTGACGAGTTACTGATTTTTACACAGAGCGACTGCCATCTGACCTCCGCAACATAAGGGCGAGCCAGTAACCATGTAGACTTGAATAATTTCCCTACTACGAGTAACGATCATTATCAGGTGATTGTGATAACAACCGGGACCGACAGCTTCACATGCTCTCCGAGGCACGGTTGGGAGACCCACAAGGACAAACACCAAGACCTATGAACAAATATTTATACAGCTATAAATATCTCCCGAGCGGGGATCGAACCCGCAACCGTCGGTGTTAGAGGTACATTCAGCACCACTACACCAGAGCGGTCGTCTTCTGATATTAATAACATATAGGTAATAAATAAATAATAAATAAACGCATCACACTCAACGGCTCCCATTAAGATCGCGTGACCTTGCGTCGGGGTCCGGAAACTCACAACACTAACACAAACACTCAGATCACGACAAACATACGTATGGCCAATACAGACGTTTGCCGTGAGCGGGGATCGAACCCGCGACCGTTAGCGCTTCAGTCATTTGCAGTGACCACTGCGCCAACGCGTCCATCTATAGCTATAGTATATAGGTATAGAAATATCAGTGTAATCTTATGTACAAATTAAGTCTTTAATAACAACCATTTGTTATCATTTAGATATTAAGTACAACAGTCCAATTAATTACTCATTGTTTCTATAACTCTAAATTTATTTATTTTATAGCCTTATTTTTTGATTCCCACCAAAAACACGTAGAAGGAAATTTCAAATACTACGGATCCGATTTTAAAAATTATCTTGTGTTGGATAGCGTTTATCGAGGAAGGTTATAGGCTTTACGTCACGCTATACGAGTAAAGCAGTGACCAAAAACCGAGTGGAATCGCGAATTGCAGCTAGTCTTTTATAACAGTAAAGATCGTGCAATATTTTCTTCCATAACAGGCGTGCTAGTATTTTTTAGCACCCTGTCCCCCTTATCGCGTTTGCACATATCTATGGCTTAGTAGCGTAGAACATAGCTAGTGGAATCGTAGCTTTAGAATAAAATAAATAAAAGCATGTACATAAAGACGAGGATCAAGGATTTTAATATTTAGTTTCTTGTTAGACTCCGTGACGGACAGACGGCTTTAAATCTTAAAAAGATAAATAGTAAAACGCGATTCAAACCAGTGTTAAACACTGACTAACCACTCACTAATATGACTGATATCCATGAGTAATTCTGTGTAATATTTAATAATCAAAAACTTATTTTCGTTCAGAAAATTAATATGATAAATAAATTGGGTCCTTTAATGGAAAAACGAACGATATTGGCTCATTGATAAATAATATTTTCATAAACACTAAAGAGTATTTACATTTTAATAACATTCTAAATAAAGACGCTGTTAAGAACTTCATTTGACATTTAAGACGTGTCAAAAAAATACAGTTTCATTTATTTCGTAGTGAAAATCGTTCATAATTACACAAATTAAAATTGAAAATGGACTACAATATTTAAGTATAAAATTATATATTTATGACTATAATTTCAAATAAATTTGAAAATGGACAAATTCCTAACGAAAGTTAAAGTTTGGAGTGGTGTGAACAGAAAACAGGACACTCCTGAACTGAGTAGGAGTCAGTACTCCTTGGTGTCGACTGGGGAGCTCACTGCTGAGGCGCTGCAGGTCTGGCTGAAGTTACCCAAGAAGATCAAGTATGACCCAGAGTTGGAATCCTTCCAGAAGTGTTATGAAAAGGAAATTGGTGAGTTCAATTATATTTTACACTAGCATTTCCGCGTGTATTAAGGAATACCTATTAAACGTTTAACCCTCTTTTTAAGCCGTTAGGGAATGGATTTTCAAAAATCCGTCCTTTGTAAGAATATGTGAGGAACGTGCGAGCAAAACATGTTTCTAGACCTAGCGGCTTCAGCACTGCGTTGATCGATCAGTTAGTGAATAAGTCAGCCAGTCTGATTTGATTTTTATATATTTTGTTTATATTATTATTGTCGTTATGTAATCAGAAATTTTATAAAATTATTTCCAAAAAAAAAAACAATAGCATCACAAGAAATATAAAAACATTTTTAATTAAAATTTTAAAGTCATTTTAAATTGGTAAATTTTTAAATAAAAAAAAATAGCAATGGGGAGTATTCTGATGAACTTTTTGACACAGTGCCATCGTCTCGCTTTTACCATCGCTCTCTTCGGCTCAGGACGCGGTATCATCCACACCACTTGGACGCATGGTCGGTATCCAATGTGCTTCACGATCTTTTTTCCCGCGTACGTGCAGGCTGTGAACTGATCTACCTCCTCAGATTCTCCCAGAGCGCTATAATTTGGGGGTTTTCAAGCGTCGAGTGTACAGACTTTTCCCTCAAAAGCCGGCAGCGACCTCTGTCAGAGGCTATTCGATTTCTTAATATTTGTTATTAAGGCAATTGTTCAAATTGAACTAATAGTACCTTAAATAAGCGAGTTCCAACAAACAAACCTTTAAGTTAATATTAGTATACATGTAGGTACTAATTATTCACTCCATATACGTAGATAAATATGCCAAAAATGATATTTACGTGAAATATAACATGGTTCCTGCTCCGCTCCTATGAGTCGTAGCGTGATGTAATATAGCAAAATCAAAACATACTTTATTCGAGTAGGCTCTCACGAGCACTTTTGAATCAATAGTGAAGCTACCACCGGTTCGGAACGAAGATTCTACCGAGAAGAACCGGCGAGAAACTCGATAGTTACTCTTTTAAAATTTTGTCAATACAATACAATTATTTATGAATTACAAATTGATTATTTATCCTGTACGAAATTCAGCATATACTAACCCCACGCATCTTTATCGTCAACGTAATCTTGTATAGAGTAATATGCTTTAGCTATTAGACTTTTTAACATATGATTTAAATCTATTTATCGAAAACTGCAAATATTTCTGGGGGATTTTATTATAAAAACTCATACCCTGCTCCAGAAAGGAAACATTTACTTTATGAAGTCGAAAACAAGGTCTTATAAGCCTTCCTCAGTAAATGAACTATCTAACACAAAAAGATTTTTTCAATTCGAAGCAATATTTCCTGAGATTAGCGCGTTCAAACAAACACTTCTATGTGTATAATATTAGTATAAACATTAACTGTTTGTGGTTTTCGTTGTTAACAAAATCTAGTTACATGAATGAGTCGATCGCTTAATTTGTACATAAGAAAAAAAATATCCTTAGTATATGAAGGGCTGTCCATTAATCACGTAAGGCCCGAAGGGGGAAGGGGAGGTTTCTAAGATATCACGTGTATTTATTTTCGAAACTTCTGTAAACTATATATATACGGTTGCATAATTTTTCAGAATTCAATGCGATTATAAGTGTTTTTAAATTTAAGCATTTTTTTAATATTCCTTCTTAGACAGGACGTACAAAAAATGCATGTGATCTTAGGTAGGTGATTAGTACAAAACCAAACCACTCATTCACGGGGGGATGGGGGGTTTTAAAAAGTTGCTAAAAACATCACGTGATAAATGGACGACACCTAAGTGATTAAAACTTAAAAATAATTTACTTCAAAGGCAAAATATGTATAATCTATTTTTCTTTACCTATCTTATTTGATAATTTAAATTATCGAACATTATTTTTTATTATATTTAATTTTATTATAATTAAAAAAATATATTTGTGTAAAATGTAGTTAAAAATGTATAGAAATTTTTTATCTACAATAAATGCGAATTGTTTTTTTCGCTTTTTTCTTCCCCTAAAGGGAAAAGGCAATGGTATAACACCGTACAACCAAGTCTCTTGTAATTTTTATTGATATTCAATTGTAAGGCGTAAAGCCATGTCTTCCGTTTAAATGCAAATTATTATATAATATCTACAATTTTTTTTTTAATTTTTTAAACTAGAACTGTTTTGTATGCCAACAAAACAGACCAAAGAGATTCGGACCTCTACTGTAGCTATAAAACAAACGAATTTCTAAACGCATCTATAAATGGACGCTGATAAGCAATACTGTGTCAAGCCACACGGACTTCATTTTGAGAAAATACTGTCCAAAGATGTCGAACCCATTCTTAACAAACATGTTTAAAGAAGTATATATACATCTATTCTTTTCTTTTTTGATAAAAGTATAATTAATTAAAAGCAGATTGATATATTTAATATATTATCTAATAAAAAGTATTTAAAATATTTAAGTGTATTGTATAAATTGCAAAATATGGAACGCACTTGGAAATCGAAACAATAAATCAAGAGACTTTTTTCCGTACTCATTTAGTTTGTATGACTTGAATTATTTTTTAATAATGTTAAATACGTGATGCAGTATCAAAATATATCAATATCTCCGAATTTGACTTTTTGTGGGTTGACACATTATTGCTTATCAACATCCAAATATTTGAAAACCAAGTGACAAAACAATTTATATGGGAAAATTTTAATTATCGTTTTTAGTCATAGTCATTCTTTTTTTATTTTATATTTATTTTCGTGTTGTTTTAGGTCAAGGACTAACAATGAAATTAACACTATTTTAAGGTGTTTTCAAAATTTAGTTAAGGTTGAATTCTCGGCCTCACCGACCAATTATTTATTTAGTATTATTCCTTTGTTTATTATATATGTTTCTCGCAGTTTAAATCTTCCATGAACTTACACAAATATTGTAAGCCATTCTCGAGTTTTAACGAGACAAACGAACAGCATTTCATTTTATATACGGACCCTGATAAGCAATACTGGGTCAAGCCACATGGACTTCATTTTGAGATAATGGCGTCTAAAGATGTCAAACCTATTCTTAACAAATATGTTTGAAGAAGTATATGTATATCCAACTTTTCTTTTATGTTTTGATAAAAGGTATTATGAATTAAAAGCAGATTGATATATTTAAAATATTATCTAATGAAAAGTTTTTCAAATATTTGAGATTATTACATAAATTGCAAAATATAGAACGCACATGAAATTCGAAACAATTTATTAGGAAACATTTTTACGTACTTTTTTAGTTAATATGACCTTAATTTTTTTGAATTATGTTAAATAGGTGATGCAGTATCAAAATACATCAATATCTCAGAATTTGACTTTTTGTGGGTTGACACATTATTGCTTATCAGCATCAATATATGGACGCTGATAAGCAATAATGTGTCAATACGGACGTCATTTTGAGAAAATGGCGTCTAAAGATGTCAAATTTATTCGTAACAAATCTATTTGAAAAGAAGTATGTATCCATATTTTCGTTTTTATTTTGATAAAAGGTGTAATGAATTGGAAGCAGATTGATATAAGCAAAAGTTTTATCGAATAATAAGTTCTTCATATATATTATACTAATGCATAATACAAAATTTTGAACACACTTCAATATTCGAAACATTGAATTAAGAAACTTTTTTCCGTACTTATTTAGTTTAGATGACTTAAGTTGTTTTTTCTGAATAATTTTCAGTACGTGACCGCATTATCAAAATATATAAATATCTCAGAATTTGACTATTTGTTAGTTGACTCATTATTGCTTATCAGCAGACATATAGTTCCCTGACATGCGATCTGATATCCTCGATCAATCTTTCTGATAGGTTATCATAATGTTCTAATATCTAATATTTCTGACGGACCTTGATAGTTGTCATTGTCGTATTGTCATTTTTACGAGTTCGTATGTTGATTGCTCTATACAAGATTACGTTGACGATAAAGATGCGTTAGCTTAGTTTCTGCTGAATTTCGTACAGGATTAATGGATGCTGATAAGCAATAATATGTCAACCGACACAAAGTCAAATTCGGAGATATTGATGTATTTCGATACTGCATCACCTGTTTAACATTATTCAAAAAAACGCAAGTCATATAAACTAAATAAGTATGGAAAAAAGTTTCTTAATTCATTGTTTCGAATTACAAGTGCGCTTCATATTTAGCAATCTATACAATAATCTCAAATATTTGAAGAACTTTTTCTTAGATAATACATTAAATATAACAATCTGCTTTTAATTCATTGTACTTTTTATCCACATTCAAAAGATAAATATATACGTCTTAAAACAAATTTGTTAAGAATAGATTTGACATGTTTAGACGCCATTTTCTCAAAATGAAGTCCGTGTGGCTTACACAGTATTGCTTATCAGCGTCCAAATAATTCATTTGTAATTCATAAAAAAATGTATTGTAATGACAAAATTAAAACAAATAACTAACGAGTTTCTTGCCGCTTCCTTTCGGTAGAATCTACATTCCGAACCGGTGGCGCTGCTGAATGAAGCATTACTGATGTAATTTTTTTTGTATGTATTGAAGATTCAAAAATGCTCGTGAGAGCCTACTTGAATAAATTATATTTTTCAATAGCATTTCTGTTTAAGAGCCTTATTATTGTTATGTCGAAACAAAAACATTACATTGTTTACAAATAAAGTTAACCTTGAAGTTAAAATTAACCTTTGAGTCAGTGTCTGCGATTTCTAAAACATCCATTCAATCTACACTAATATTACAAAGAGGTAAAATTTAATATAACGGGGAGCTCGTGACCACGACGGGTGCAACTTCGTCGAAACGTCGGGCAATAAAAAGGTATTACTACCATTAGTTATCGCGATAAGATCCGTTATATTAAATACTAGCTTATGCCTGCGACTTCGTCCGCGTTTTCGTCGTTTTTCTAAAAGAAGTAGCGTATCGTTTTGATGTGACAGACAGATTAACTATTGTATTTTAGTAGGGAAATATAATATGTCAATCCACAATACTTGATTTATATGATTTTTTTTATTGAATAAGTAATAATGTTAACTTTTTTAAATTAGGGATGAGTGAGAGTCTTATAAACGTAAGAGCAAACAAATATAATCAGAATTCTCCGAACTGCTAAACTATCAGGACTTACACGTGTTATTGTGAGTCAACCATAAAAGATAGACATATGCTGTTGCGGGATATTTTTTAGGAAATTTTATGTAGTATATTTCCGTCATACACGATTTCTATGTAACTTTAACCATTAAGGCTGCATACGCGACGGAAGCTTAAAAATTGGACTAACGTCTCCCGTTTTCTCGAAATTTCCCTTTACTACTGTGCTCCTATTGATTGTAACGTGATGAAAAGTATACTATAACCTGGCCAGGAGTATGAAGAATAATTGTACTAAGTTTCGTTAAAATCCGTCGAGTAGTTTCTGTTTCTATAAGGAACATACAGACAGACAAACAGACAGACAGACAAAAATTTTACTGATTGCATTTTTGGCATCAGTATCGATCACTTATCACCCCCTGATAGTTATTTTGAAAATATATTTCATGTACAGAATTGACCTCTCTACAGATTTATTATAAGTATAGATGAATTGAATAAATCGCGAAATTTTAAAATATATAATGAGGTAAAATTTATCGTTGTCTTAGATTTTCGCGACTATTATTCATTGAAATAAAACAATTTTAAACGGATTTAAATCGCGTATATCAACTACTTTTATCATCCTGACGTTTCGAGCTGAAAAGTGCAGCGTTCGTGGTATACCACAAGGTAAAATTTGTTTGTGAGTTTATATGTAGGTAATCTCTAAAACTACAAATCCGAATTGAAAAAACGTTTTGCGTTAGATAGCTCGTTTATTGAGGAAGGTTACAGGCTATATTACATGACGCTGCGACTCATAGTTTTGAAACAGTAATCATAAACGTGAATGAAACCACGGCAGTTAGTATCTAATAATTTCCTATGATGCGTTACTTTACAGACGATCACGTACGAATCCATGCTTATTCTTTACGTCGTGCTTGGTTTTGTCCGTTAAGTTACGCACAATTAACAACTTAAACCAATTGCGATTTTGATATTGTGTACAGAATTGATGAAAAATTTTGTATTTTTCAAAAGTGAGGACATTCTTAATTCGTGATGATTTTTTTTAAATATTTCGATACCTCCCACGTAAGTTGTTGTAACCCCAAAATTACAATTTTACAGTAGAGCACTTTTAATCCGTTTTAGTTTGAAAGTTACAACAAAATACGCCTTTTTTCAGGCGTATTTTATTGTAACTTTCCTTGAAAAAAAAAAAGATTTTTGGGATTTTTTCACTTCGAATGCATTAAGCAATGCAAATTCGTGTAGTATTCAGTAAAAACGCTAACGGCAATTTTGTGGCTTACAATAACTTACGTGGGAGGTATCGATTTGTTATCTCAGAATTCCGTCAGTTTTTAAACTATTTAAAAAAACTTTTTTTTTTTATTTGAAAAGTATATAATTTTGCATTGATTCGACTTCCAATGATTATATTAAATGATACGCACGTTTCAAAAGAACAACTAAGCTTGTTAAATAAAACCTAGATAGTTTATATACGAGATATGATCACCGACAGTCGTATCGTGAATGGCTGCTTCATTTTATAACTAATTGGCGATAACCCAAGTAGAATTCCGAATTTGTCTGTCTTGTCATTGAGCAAGGAATTTATACTAGAAGTGATAGAGATATATACGGACGCTGATAAGCAATACTGTGTCAAGCAACAAGAACTTCATTTCGAGAAAATGGCGTCTAAAGATGTCAAACCTATCTATACTAATAATAAAATTCTAGAGGGTCGCTGTCTGTACATGGAAAATATATGAAAAAAAAAATTACTGGGGGCCTTTACCAACGTAATAGAACCCAAAACAATGATTTTTAAAATTCTTATCTGTTTGTCTGTTTGTCTGTTTGTCTGTTTGTCTGTTTGTCTGTTTATCTGTGCGTTTGTGCACGCTAATCTCAGAAACGGCTTATCCGATTTAGATGCGGTTTTCACTAATATATTGTAGTATGCTTCACTTAACATTTAGGCTTTGTTTCATGTCAATCGGTCCATAAATAAAAAAGTTATGTCAATTTAAGGAATCACGTTGAACATTTTTTTGGGCTTATCACTAAATGCATGAAAGTATATACAGTACTTACATCAAAAAATACATTTTTTAATTTTTTGTCTGTCAGTCTGTCTGTCTGTCTGTTTGTTCCTACTAATCTCTGAAACGGCTGAACCGATTTTGATGGTACTTTTACTTGCAGTTAGCAAATGTTATAAGGAGTGGCTTAGGCTTACTTCTATTTTATATATTTTTTAATCTCTACATATAAAAAAACTTCTAACGGGTCGCTGTCTGTAAATGAAAAATATAATTTGCCTTTACCTACGCTATAGAACTCAAAACAATAATTTTTAGAACTTTTGTCTGTTTATCTGTGTGTTTGTGTTCGCTCAGAATCGGCTTATCCGATTTAGATGTGGTTTTCATTAATATATTGCAGTAAGCTTCACTTAACATTTAGTGTTTGTTTCATTTCAATCTGTTCATAAATAAAAAAGTTATGTCAATTTAAGGGTATTACTACCATTAGTTATCGCGATAAGATCCGTTATATTAAATACTAGCTTATGCCTGCGACTTCGTCCGCGTTTTCGTCGTTTTTCTAAAAGAAGTAGCGTATCGTTTTGATGTGACAGACAGATTAACTATTGTATTTTAGTAGGGAAATATAATATGTCAATCCACAATACTTGATTTATATGATTTTTTTTATTGAATAAGTAATAATGTTAACTTTTTTAAATTAGGGATGAGTGAGAGTCTTATAAACGTAAGAGCAAACAAATATAATCAGAATTCTCCGAACTGCTAAACTATCAGGACTTACACGTGTTATTGTGAGTCAACCATAAAAGATAGACATATGCTGTTGCGGGATATTTTTTAGGAAATTTTATGTAGTATATTTCCGTCATACACGATTTCTATGTAACTTTAACCATTAAGGCTGCATACGCGACGGAAGCTTAAAAATTGGACTAACGTCTCCCGTTTTCTCGAAATTTCCCTTTACTACTGTGCTCCTATTGATTGTAACGTGATGAAAAGTATACTATAACCTGGCCAGGAGTATGAAGAATAATTGTACTAAGTTTCGTTAAAATCCGTCGAGTAGTTTCTGTTTCTATAAGGAACATACAGACAGACAAACAGACAGACAGACAAAAATTTTACTGATTGCATTTTTGGCATCAGTATCGATCACTTATCACCCCCTGATAGTTATTTTGAAAATATATTTCATGTACAGAATTGACCTCTCTACAGATTTATTATAAGTATAGATGAATTGAATAAATCGCGAAATTTTAAAATATATAATGAGGTAAAATTTATCGTTGTCTTAGATTTTCGCGACTATTATTCATTGAAATAAAACAATTTTAAACGGATTTAAATCGCGTATATCAACTACTTTTATCATCCTGACGTTTCGAGCTGAAAAGTGCAGCGTTCGTGGTATACCACAAGGTAAAATTTGTTTGTGAGTTTATATGTAGGTAATCTCTAAAACTACAAATCCGAATTGAAAAAACGTTTTGCGTTAGATAGCTCGTTTATTGAGGAAGGTTACAGGCTATATTACATGACGCTGCGACTCATAGTTTTGAAACAGTAATCATAAACGTGAATGAAACCACGGCAGTTAGTATCTAATAATTTCCTATGATGCGTTACTTTACAGACGATCACGTACGAATCCATGCTTATTCTTTACGTCGTGCTTGGTTTTGTCCGTTAAGTTACGCACAATTAACAACTTAAACCAATTGCGATTTTGATATTGTGTACAGAATTGATGAAAAATTTTGTATTTTTCAAAAGTGAGGACATTCTTAATTCGTGATGATTTTTTTTAAATATTTCGATACCTCCCACGTAAGTTGTTGTAACCCCAAAATTACAATTTTACAGTAGAGCACTTTTAATCCGTTTTAGTTTGAAAGTTACAACAAAATACGCCTTTTTTCAGGCGTATTTTATTGTAACTTTCCTTGAAAAAAAAAAAGATTTTTGGGATTTTTTCACTTCGAATGCATTAAGCAATGCAAATTCGTGTAGTATTCAGTAAAAACGCTAACGGCAATTTTGTGGCTTACAATAACTTACGTGGGAGGTATCGATTTGTTATCTCAGAATTCCGTCAGTTTTTAAACTATTTAAAAAAACTTTTTTTTTTTATTTGAAAAGTATATAATTTTGCATTGATTCGACTTCCAATGATTATATTAAATGATACGCACGTTTCAAAAGAACAACTAAGCTTGTTAAATAAAACCTAGATAGTTTATATACGAGATATGATCACCGACAGTCGTATCGTGAATGGCTGCTTCATTTTATAACTAATTGGCGATAACCCAAGTAGAATTCCGAATTTGTCTGTCTTGTCATTGAGCAAGGAATTTATACTAGAAGTGATAGAGATATATACGGACGCTGATAAGCAATACTGTGTCAAGCAACAAGAACTTCATTTCGAGAAAATGGCGTCTAAAGATGTCAAACCTATCTATACTAATAATAAAATTCTAGAGGGTCGCTGTCTGTACATGGAAAATATATGAAAAAAAAAATTACTGGGGGCCTTTACCAACGTAATAGAACCCAAAACAATGATTTTTAAAATTCTTATCTGTTTGTCTGTTTGTCTGTTTGTCTGTTTGTCTGTTTGTCTGTTTATCTGTGCGTTTGTGCACGCTAATCTCAGAAACGGCTTATCCGATTTAGATGCGGTTTTCACTAATATATTGTAGTATGCTTCACTTAACATTTAGGCTTTGTTTCATGTCAATCGGTCCATAAATAAAAAAGTTATGTCAATTTAAGGAATCACGTTGAACATTTTTTTGGGCTTATCACTAAATGCATGAAAGTATATACAGTACTTACATCAAAAAATACATTTTTTAATTTTTTGTCTGTCAGTCTGTCTGTCTGTCTGTTTGTTCCTACTAATCTCTGAAACGGCTGAACCGATTTTGATGGTACTTTTACTTGCAGTTAGCAAATGTTATAAGGAGTGGCTTAGGCTTACTTCTATTTTATATATTTTTTAATCTCTACATATAAAAAAACTTCTAACGGGTCGCTGTCTGTAAATGAAAAATATAATTTGCCTTTACCTACGCTATAGAACTCAAAACAATAATTTTTAGAACTTTTGTCTGTTTATCTGTGTGTTTGTGTTCGCTCAGAATCGGCTTATCCGATTTAGATGTGGTTTTCATTAATATATTGCAGTAAGCTTCACTTAACATTTAGTGTTTGTTTCATTTCAATCTGTTCATAAATAAAAAAGTTATGTCAATTTAAGGGTTCACGTCGAACATAATTTTGTACTTTTCACTAAATGCGTGAAATATATACAGTACTTACATCAAAAAATCCAATTTTTTATTTTTTGTCTGTCAGTCTGTTTCTTACGACTAATCTTTCACACAGCTGAATAAAATTTGATGGGACTTTCACTCGCAGTTAGAGGATGCCCATTAATTACGTGAGGCCCAGAAGAGAGAGAAGAAGAAAAAAATCACGATATATCACAAAGTCTAAAATGTTCTTAAAATCGTTACGTGATTATCAGCCCCTATAGCTAATATTATGAGGATTAACTTGAGCTACTTTTATTAAAAAATATATTTATTTTAATGAAATTAATAAAAATGAAAATTACGCGATAACAAAATATTGTAGAAACCAATAATATAGTGAACAATTTCCGATTTAAGAAGGGAAGGTATACATCTATACAAATAAATAAGATTGATGTGTCTGCTGTAATTTTAAATTAATGCATATGAAAGTATACACGGTACTGACAGCAAAATTACCAATTTTAAAAATTTTGTCTGTTTATTTGTCACTCAATTTCTTTCGGCTAATATCTGAAACAGCTGGACCGATTTTGACGAAACTTTCACTAGCAGAAAGTCTATTTAATGAGGAACAAAATTGAAACCGTTGAAATAGTGAGCAACGTCTGATTCAAATAGGGAAGATATATATTACATATATAAATATTATAATTTTAAAAAATAATATATTTACTGGGTAATTTTTTTACTGGATATCATAGACCAAAATCCAAAACTATAAGCAATAGCGAAAAACAATTAAAGGAGTCACAGTGCCGATTTTGATAAAAACTAAAAATATCATTAGTTTTTTGAAAAATAAGTTTTCCTAGCCAGAAACGAACACGTTGATTTCGCAAAAATTAACATTCTATATAATTGCATCATCTGATACTGTCACATATTATAAGAATAAACTTTAGGGAGGTAATAGTATACAGTTAACTGCAACAAAAAGAAAAGGCTATTTTTTTTACAAAATTCTATCAAATTCATACATTATTTAAATCTTTAGTAATTCTTCAAAAAAACGATCATACCTAAAAGTGAAATTTGAAAATTATAACGGGATGCTAATAGCGGGTGAGTACAATAGCCGAGTCAAGTGAAATGTAGATTTTTAATAAATTGATTAATCCTTTTAATAATTATCTTAACCTATCTAGATAACTGAATAGGTGACGGGGACCAAAACAAACGTCACATTCTATCAACTTTGTATAGCTCACATAGAAAAAATAGACAAACATAAAATAAGTTACTGTGAGTTATTCATAGTATATATTTTCGATTGTATTGTTCACACCCTTCCTTACTTTAGTAGGTGACTAGCATTTTGATGCAATCTATAAACAAATCGTTCGAAGTAATGCAGAGTTTTTTTTCTAAACTTACCGGGACCCATGACTTAACCCACATATTTGATTATGTCTGTGTAGAATCGATTACTTAACTTCTAATTCATATATACATAGATTTAATGTTATTTTGTAAAAAAATAAATCTTTTCCTTTAGTTTGTCGCTTACTATTACTTTCCAAAAGTTGATTCTTACAGGTGACAATAATACAGAATGTGTTTTTTTCAAAATTAGTGGGTTCTATTTCTGGCCTGGTGAATCATGAAATCAACAACAAATTATGATGCAGTTTAGATTTCTCAAAATCGGGCACGAGACTCTATTAAGTATTTTTCGCGACTCCTTATAGTTCCGGATTTGGCTTAACAACCTCAGTTAAAAAAGTCACCCGATATAATTATAATATAAGGAAAACCTCGACGGGAACATACTGTTTTACAGTCGAAATTTTAAAGACTAGCAAAACATTTTTCTTCAACATTTATTGTGAAAACCGTGGAGGAATACCGTATCTGAGTTAGTGTCTGCTTATAAATACTACCAGGAAGTTCCCAAATCCAAAGTAAAAAAAGCTCCTTTCTTAAGCAACACCGCAGACTATTATAACCTTGCTTTACAGGAGACATGCCAAGCATTCTGTAATCCACGCGAACGAAGTCGCGGGCACAGCTAGTTCTAAATAAATTTGTTTGAAGTAGTATATATGCATCTTTTCTTTTCTATCTCGATAAAAGGTATAGTGAATTAAAAGCAGATTAATATTTAAAATGTATTATTTAATAAAGAAAGTTTTTCAAATATTTTGAACAATTTGAACCAATCAATTAAGAAACTTTTTTCAGTACTTATTTCATTTATATGACTACATTTTTTTAATAATGTTAAATAGGTGATGCAGTATCAAAATACATCAATATCTCCGAATTTTACTTTTTGTGCGTTGACACATTATTGCTTATCAGCATCCAGTTAAGAAAGGCTTCATTCAAAGGCTTGCAATATAATGCAACACGGCTCGGGAATCGAAGCTGATAGTTTTTTAACCGGCTTCCAAAAAAGGAGGTTCTCATTTCGTAACGGACTTAGATAGTAACTAGCTTCCTAGCTTAGTGGAATAGTTAATTTGGGCTAACGCTGACTTTAACTTGCGACTTAGTTTATGTGTAAAAGTGAGTAAGTACTTTGCACATTGTGCGCGCAGTACTCGATCGTTATTTTGCTGAGATGCTATTTTAAATTAACAATATTTTTTAAGATACTCATTTAAATCGAATGATGTAAATGACAGTTTTGTTTTAAATTAAATACTTGTCATGAATAATGTAATTATTTGGATAAGGATTAATATCATATTTATAAAAATACCTTCGCAAATAATGCATTATTTTAGAATAAATTTGGTTAGCATAAAGAAGGTTATAGCGAGCTAACCTTAAAAGATAGACATATGCTGTCGCGGACTTTTTTTTACAACTTTTATAGAAGAACAATTCTGTCATACATGATTTTTGCGAAACTTTAATCGTTTACGCAGAACACGCAGCGTAAGCTCTCTCAATAGGAAAATATCCCCCGATTTTGAAAAATTCTTCATTGTTGCTCCGCTCCTTTTGGTCTTAGCGTGATAATATATAGCCTATAGCCTTTCTCGATAAATGGGCTATCCAACAGTGAATGAATTTTTCAAATCGGACCAGTAGTTCCTGAGATTAGCGCGTTCGAACAAACAATCGAACGAACGAACGAACGAACAAACAAACAAACAAACAAACAAACTAAAAACTCTTCAGCTTTATAATATTAGAATAGATTAGTTAAGTAAATAAATCGAAAATCGTTTACTTGGCGCCGATTTCAAAATGTTGTAGAAAAAATTTATTTTTTGCCTTAGTTCATTTGTATCTATAACATTACTTTTTCGAAGTCGGTTTTTTTTTTGGTAAAAAGTTTTTAATAAAGTCGGTTGCTATACTCAACTGAGCGACATAATGAACGGTAATGTGTTTATCAGTTTGTGTATGTATGTGTGTTTGTATATTTGTGGCACTAATTAAACCGAACGCATGGGCCGATTTTGATGACACATAATTGAATTCGTCATAACAACGTAAATAACATAAAAAGTATAATAATATGAAATAATCAAAATTGCCGATTTTGGACGCCATAATGTGAAAAAGAAAAAAATGAAATTCGACGAACTATATTAAGTGGGGTACCGTTGAATGGGTATTTAAAAATCATTTTAAGGTTTCTCATATCGTTTTTCAATCAGAATTACCGTTTAGGATCTATAACGATTTGAAGTTGGTTAGTAACGATTCTCACTTATAGGCTTGCAGACAGAACTGATATTAATACGGTACTGACTGCAGATGGTCTTGTTACGCAGTCGGGTTTTTGATTTTAATTACTTGTTTTAAAGTCTTGATTATATAACACGATATTGTGGGGTAAAAAGAGAAAGAGTGGAAAGGAGTACCTGGTTTATGGGTTCCCGCGAACAGAGGTAACGCCGAGCACGTACGCCAATCGCAACGTACTCCAAAACTTGATGATTTGCTGATGATTGAACGCACTATCAGCCATTTTGTTCGTATTTATGATTCACCAATCACAAATCACGCACTTTTAATTAACCCCCGAACGCAAAAAGAGGGGTGTTATATGTTTGACCACTTTGTGTGTCTGTGGCACCATAGCTCCTAAACGGCAGAATAGATTTTCTTCTATCGATGGTTCTTAGATATGTTCTACCAAAATCAGTCCAGCCATTTTCAGATCGTGAGCTCTTTTCTTCTTACCTACTGTAGAAATCTTAGATGCACCATAAATATTTGATTTACTTTCAAACATATGTGTGATTTAAAATTTTGATGCATTTAACATAACTATGCAAAATTATGGAATTCTTGCTCTGATGCTGCAGTCAGGATACAACTCCTCACCAACTTACAGCAGGTATCGTGTTGGTGCTCGTTGTAATGGTCTCAATGAATAGATTTTCTTGGGTTGTTTAATATTATCAATTTTAGTCAACTATCGAAAAGAGCGCAGCTCGACTCAACGCGTCGCGTGGCGGCTGATGATGCGGAACTAGAAATGTGTCTACCCTCCAATTTGACGATTGGAATGACAGACAGTGAGTTTATGGATGCGTTCAGGATATGTATCCCTAACAGATAATACTCTTTGTTGAACAACAGTTATTTTGCAAATTAAAAAAATTAAACAAAGAAAGATGTATAAAGGCGGTCTTATCGGTAAGATAGCGATTTCATCGAGACATCTTTGGACGTAGGACATGACATGGTAAAAGCAGTTTAGACGTGAACAATGCACAACTTAAACATGGACGCTGATAAGAAATTATATGTTTTTTTTTTTTTTCGCTTGCGTTGGCTTTGGTTGACACACGTGTTAGAGAGATTTTGTTGTTTTGTTTTCGGATTTTGTTGTTTATTCACTGTGAAAATAGTTTGTTTTTAACTAATATCGTGTTGTACTAACATTTCGGTTGTGGTAAGTGTTTGTAGTTAGCTATTATTTATTTTTTAAGTAGTATATAAGTATAATTTGTTATAAGTGATTTTTCAAGCTAATATGGAGGTCGATCGACCTCCTGATCCTCCTGATCCTGGAGGATCAGATAATAATTGCAACCCGTCCTCTCCTCATTCTTCAACCGACTCCCGCAAACGCCCAAATGAAAATGCTTTGACTGATACATCAGCAAAGAAAACATTGATTCATCCTTCTACCGGTAACCCGTCAATCCAATCCCTATATGTCCATCCCTGCTTTTCCGAAGGTCCCAAAAAATACTCTGGAGATGACAAAGGTCCCTTCATTGTTCAAGTGTCGCGGGAAGTAGTAGACCCATCAGCAGGAACTACTGTGCGGGCTATCAAATTTGGGCAGTTTCTGCACAAAAATAAAATTAGTTCCATCGTTAATGATGGTGTAAAAAACATTGGCCGAAACAAAATATCTGTTGAGTTTTCATCTGCGCAGGCAGCTAATGACTTTTTAAATAATCCTGTTTTAGGCCTTTCTAATTATTCTGCTGTTATCCCCACCTATAATATCACTAGAATGGGTCTAGTAAAAGGCGTTCCCGTGGATTGGTCGATGGAGGAATTTGTCGACTCATTAGATGTTCCCTCTGGCTGTGGTGAAGTTCTGAAAGCGAGACGTTTAAATCGTAAAACATCTAATGAGGGAGTTGTCTCCTGGGTTCCTACCCAGTCTATCGTCCTAACTTTCAGAGGGCAAATGTTGCCTTCTAAAGTTTATTCATATCATACTTCTCTCCCCGTGGAAACCTACAACCTTCCAACCATCATGTGTTTAAGCTGCTGTCGCTATGGTCATGTAAAAACCCAGTGTAGATCTAAACCAAGATGTTATAAGTGCGCCCAACAACACACTGGTGAGTCATGTGACGTTGTCATGCCACATGTTTGTATTGCTCAGGCAAACATTTTGCCTCAGACAAGGATTGTCCCGAGTATTCGCGTCAACACTCTATTAAATTAGTAATGGCATCAGACAATATTTCCTACCTTGAAGCGTCCGCTAGATTTCCTCCTGTCCGTAGATCCTATGCAGAGATTGCAAAAGAGATGTTTTCCTCCCCAATTTATATTGCTCCCAGTCCTTCTAAAGCAAATTCCTCTCCAAGTAAATCCGTACATTCCTATCGCCAAACTATAGTCCGTCAGGCCCGTCCCAGAGCTCCTCTTGGGAAAGGCTTTGATAAGCATGCCCACCAAGCCATAATTGGCAACTGCTCCTCATCTACTCCTAATGGTTGTGCCCTTCCTAACGATAAGGACACTCCTCCTTCCAACCAAACCACAAATCTTTTGGAACTCCTTTCCCAAATGATCCTCTCTATAGTCACTTCATGTAGTGACATACCTTTACCGTCCAACGTTGCCGAAAACCTTTCCCAATTAATCCATGTTATTAAAAATGGCCCCAACCAGCTTCCTTCAGTGGAACTGTAAAAGTATCCGACCCAAAAAACATGAATTGCTCTCTATAATCAATCTGCATAGTCCCTCCATTGTTGCCATCTCGGAAACATGGCTAATTCCTGGTTCTCGGTTTCGAGTTCCAGGTTTTTCCTGTTTGAGGGATGACAGGAGTGATGGGTACGCAGGTTGTGCCCTTTTTGTCCGTCATCCAATACCTTACTCCCAAATTCCCCTCCCATCTAACCAACATTTTAATGCTGTTGCTGTTAGATCCCTCAACATTTCTTTTCTATCTCTTTATATTCCCCACCCATCCCCCTCTCTTATTCCTGATCTAAATTCTATTTTCTCTATGCTTCCTCATCCTATCCTTGTTTTAGGTGACTTCAATGCCCACCATACGGCATGGGGCTGCCACTCCTGTGATGGTTTTGCGCTCTTGTTGGTGGATATTATTGATGATGTAAACCTATGCATCCTCAATGATGGTTCGCTGACTCGTAGGGTATACCCCTCACAAAACCCTAAGTCCGCAGTAGACCTCTCCTTATCCTCCCCCTCTCTTGCTTCTCAACTTTCCTGGAAGGTCCTTCCATCCACTTACGGCAGTGACCACTTCCCTATTCTCCTTTCTCTAAATCAAAATTCTACTCCTTCTAATACCCCGAATCCCCTCCTAAAATACTCCCTTAAAAATGTAGACTGGTCTGACTTTGCTAATTCTGTTGATGCCATGTTGGACTGCCTGTCTGATTTGGAAGATGACGAGAATGTCATTTCTTATTATGAAACATTTCTTAAGGCTCTTTTAACTGCGGCAGATCTTAACTTCCCCAAAAAACATTTACCAAAAAAGCGGTTGCTTTCCACCCCCTGGTGGGATGAGGAATGCACCCGCTTAACTACACAACGAACGGAGGCAGAGGATGCGTATTCTCTGTCTATGTCCCCTTCTAATTTTCAAATATACCAACGGTTAGACGCAAAATTAAAGAGACTAATTTCTAAAAAGAAAAAACTTTGTTGGATTGGTTTTTGTGAATCCCTTTCCCCTCGATCTCCTTCTTACGTAGTCTGGCTTAAACTTAAAAAATTTCGTCGTTTCCTAAACTCTGTTAACCCTACCTCCAATAATCCATCTGAATGGCTTAACGATTTTGTCGACAAATTAGCCCCCCCCTTTGCACCTTGTCGGGAAAACTTTCTCTCTCCTCTCCCTGCATCCATTTCAAACGAAATGGATGACCCTTTTTCAATGTCTGAGCTTCAGTGTGCTCTGTCTGGTCTCACAGATTCCTCTCCTGGAGAAGATGGTGTTCCATATTCTTTTGTTAAAAACCTTAATGAAAAATCTCAGAATGTCTTTTTGAATATTATTAATAAATTTTACTTGTCAGGTGTTATTCCAGAATCTTGGAAGTCTCAGATAGTAATCCCCATTTTAAAACCCGGCAAGAATCCTTCAGATTCAAATTCCTACAGACCCATTGCTCTGTCTTCAGCTTTAGCGAAAATAACCGAGCATCTCTTAAAGAATCGTTTGGAATGGATAATGGAAAGTAGAAATATTCTCTCACCCTCTCAATTTGGCTTCCGAAAGGGTTTGAGCACTATCGATAGTCTCAGCATTATTACAACAGATATTCGAATTGCCTTTGAAAAAGGAGAGTACCTTGTGGGTGTTTTTCTGGATATAGCTTCTGCATATGACAATGTTCTCCTCTCATCACTCAGGCAAAAATTGCAACAGCTGAGTATGCCTCCGAGGATGATACACTTCATATGTAATCTGCTTTTTTGCAGATCAATAATGGTAAAACACCAAAATACATCTCTTCCCCCCAGATTGGTCTGGAAAGGTCTCCCCCAGGGCTCTGTCCTCAGCCCTCTGCTTTACAGCATTTACACTCATGATCTCGAACTATCTGTTAATAATTTTTGCAACATTTTACAATATGCTGATGACATTGCAATTTATTATCGATCAAATTCAGTAGAAGATATTACATTTCGTCTCAACTCTGCTTTGCATTATCTTGGCCAGTGGCTGTCTGATCATGGCCTGTCTCTATCGATAGCCAAAAGTCAGGCAGTTACATTTTCTAGAAAGAGAATGGTTCCTGCCTTCGATTTGTTTTATGGGGATCAACGTATTAATTTTGTAGATAAGGCTAAATTCTTAGGAGTTATACTCGATAACCGACTGAACGGAGTTTCTCATTCAGAGTACATCTTAAAAAAATGTGAAAAAGGTATTAATGTTCTACGTGCCGTATCAGGCGTTTGGTGGGGAGCTCACCCATACTCACAAAAACTCCTATATAATGCTATAGTTCGTAGCCATATGGACTATGGGCTTTTCGTTTT
Source organism: Hypolimnas misippus (assembly GCA_037950945.1). Lineage (NCBI taxonomy): Eukaryota > Metazoa > Arthropoda > Insecta > Lepidoptera > Nymphalidae > Hypolimnas > Hypolimnas misippus. The sequence goes on from JBBEEQ010000021.1 coordinate 4,075,538, forward strand.
AGATCCTATAAACAAATCAGCATCTGAAAAGCTGAACAAAATTCAATATAAATGCCTTAGAATCATTCTGGGTGCTATGAAATCTACACCTACGAATGCTCTACAGGTTGAATGCGTTGATGCGCCCTTGCAAATAAGGAGACAGTATCTGTGTGACCGGTTTGTCGGCAAGACGTTACAGCTTTCTTCCCATCCTCTCTGGTGTCGTTTAATCGAACTATCCCAAATTCAGAACCCTAACAGGCCCTTATCCTGTCTTCTTAATAGCTTCCTCCATTTTACCAAACTACCAAGTCCTTGTGTTCAACTTCCCATGAATCCCCTTTTTTCTATCCCTTATAAGGCCCTTGTTCATCAACCTCCCGTAGTAACCAATCTTGGATTTGTCAAAGGGTCACCTGACACCGTATCTCTCTTTAATAGAATTTGTCATCAAAATTGGTCAGATCATCTTCTCATATATACCGATGCGTCTAAACTCTCCCCGGAAGGCTGTGTTGGTGCAGCCTGCTGGATCCCTAAATTCAAAATTATTTTACAATTTAAATGTCCGCCTGAATCATCAGTCTTCACTGGTGAGGCGATCGCCTTATTGGAAGCCATCTTATATGCCCACTCCCATGACTTAAGACGGACTGTTATATTGACCGACTCCTTAAGCTGCCTTTTAGCCATTAAGGAAAACCCATTTCGTAGTAGAAAGAGGTATTTCGTTATTTTAAAGATTAGAGAGGCCTTGTTCTCGTGTCATCGGAAGGGATTGCAGGTCTCGCTAGTTTGGATTCCCAGCCATTCCGGAATCCCTGGCAACGAATCTGCTGATTCGTGTGCTAAGTCCGCCATCCAACTCGGTTCCCTAGATCATTTCAAAAATTTCCCTCAAGATCTGTGTGCTATCGCGAATACTCGTATGGCTAAATCTTGGACATCATTTTGGAATTCATCAAAATCGGTTAAAGGTAAATATTATGCCAGTCTGCAGCCTGAAATTCCAAGACGCCCTTGGTTTTTTCTTTTTAGACGTGCTGACCGCTGGGTGACTTCTACAATATGTCGTTTACGTCTTGGTCATGCGTGCACTCCTAGGCACCTTGCAAAAATTAGGGTACGTGACCACTCGCTTTGCGAATGCGGCTTAGACGAAGGTTCCCCATCTCACATCTTATTTAATTGTCCTAGACTTCTTCATCCCCTCTATGACGTCCTTCCCGCTAAAGTCCCTCGTCCTATCAATGTAGACTGTTTATTAATGTTTGTGTTTAGTCCAATGTGTCCGTTTTTGTGTAAATTTATAAAAAGTAATAAAATTAAGTTGTAAATAAAGTGTGTGATTGTCTTAATTAAATTATAAATATTTATATAATGACGTGTATTTAATTTATTTAATTATATTCGTGTTGTTTTAGGTTAAGGACTAATAATAAAATTCACACTATTTTAAGGTGTTTTCCAAATTTAATTAAGGTTGGATACTCGACCCCACCGAACAATCTCCATCGTGTTTTCTCCACTCCACGTGACATTGGCGAAATAATATGTGCACAATTGGCACAACTAAAAGCCACAAAACAAAATAAAGAAAGAAAAGAAAGAAATTATATGTCACCCAACAAAATGTCAAATTCAGAGATAATGAGTCATGTATTAACATGATTCGAAAACGTTTAAGTCAGCTATACTAAATAAGTACGGAAAAAAGTTTCTCAATTTAATGTTTCGAATATTGAAGTGTTCCATAATTTGGATGGATGGATGGATCGATGTTTGTTACTCGCGCAAAAACCACTGAACCGATTTGGCTGAAATTTGAAATGAAGATGGTTTATATATTGGATTAACACAGGCTACATTTTATACCAAAAAAATTTGAAGTTCCCACATGAATAATATAAACTTTTTACTTTTTCACCCAAAAACTACTGAACCGATTTGATTGTTTGAGATGATGATGGCTTATATCTTGGATTTACATTTACTATTCCACGCGGACGAAGTCGCGGGTGAAAGAGCTAGTATTTAATATTCTTTTTAAATTATAGATAAGAAATAAATAACCCACACTACCATAAATTTGAAACACAAACGTATGTATATATACCCTTTTGTTTAATGTTAGAGTCTATCGTCTTGAAATCGGTTGAAAATTTATAAATATATAATATAATATAATGAAGTTTACATAAATATGACAATATATATATTTACATATACAGGGTGCCAGGCGGGTCGATGCAGACTTTTGGAGACGTGATAGAAGAGGTAATTTAGAGTCTATTTAACGTCATTGACCTTAGTACCAAGTTTAACAGTTTTCGAGAAAATCGCGATTTTATCCTTTTTTTCGGAAAACTCCACTTTTCCGTCTGTAAACGCTAATAAAACAATTATAAATGATTTCTTTTTTCTTTTTTTATAATTAGTTACTCTGATAAGTAAGTGTAAATTTTTTTTAACTTAATTTAATATTAATGAATAGGTGGTACGGAACACTTACTTACCAGAGTAACAAATCATAAGAAAAAAAAATCAGTACTCATTCTTGTATTACTAGCGTTTAAAGACGGAAAAGTGGAGTTTTCCTAAATAAGTACAAAATCGCGATTTTCTCGAAAACTGTAAAACTTGTTACTAAGGTAAATGACGCTAAATAGACTCTAAATTACCTCTTCTATCACATCTACAAAAGTTTGCATCGACCCGCCTGGCACCCTGTATAATTAATTACGTGCGATTTATACAGATGCATATTTATATACAGATATGTTAATAAAATTAAAATGCATGTAATTTTAAAGCTATATGGACGCTGATAAGCAATACTGTGTCAAGCCCCACGGACTTCATTTTGAGAAAATGGCGTCTAAACATGTCAAACGTATTTTTGATTGATTTGTTTGAAGAAATATGTATATATCCAACTTTTCTTTTATATTTTGACAAAAGATATAATGGATTAAACGCGTATATACATAAATAAAAATTTTAACTAGGAACAAGTTTTACAAATATATAAAATAATTATATAAAATGGATAATATGGAACGCACTTAAATTTTGATAAATTACATTAAGAAACTTTTTTCCCTACTTATTTAGTTTGACACATTATTGCTTATCAGCGTCCGGTTTCGCCATTTATGCACATAATATTTCGCAAATATCACGTGGAAGGAGAAAACACGATGGAGACTCATTATTAGCTTATCAGCATCCCTATACTATCACGCGTTTAATTATCTTGATACCATTTAGGATTCACATTGTGTTCTGTGTGTCAGCGTTTTGTTTGCTATAATAATTATTTTTTATTTTTACCTCGCCGTCGTCCGGCCTTGTTGTTTATCTGTGATCTGATTTAGGTTATCTGTAGATGAGAAAATTACATCATCTAATGTTTAGTGGTTATTTAAATAGTTAAAGGAAAATCCCCCAAATAAATAGGCCATATTACATGCTCTGACGGAAAAATGTTCTCATATATGAACGCTGATAAGCAATACCACACGGACTTCATTTTGAGAAAATGGCGTCGAAGATGTCTATTCTTTTCTTTTCTATTTTTTATAAAGGTATAATTAATTAAAAGTACATTAGTATATTAATACGTTTTAATTTTATTAATAATATTTTTTCCAATAAGATTATTACCTATTTCAAAATATGGAACTAGTGAATATTCGAAACAATAAATTAAGTATTTTTTTTCCGTACTTATAATACGTGACGCATTATCAGAATACATCAAAATCTCGGGATTTGATTGGTTGTGGGTTGACACGTTATTGCTTATCACTATCCATATTTAATCTATATTAATATTATAAAGTGACAAGATTTTACTGTTTGTTTGTTTGCATTGAATAGACTCCGAAATGAAAATGGGGCGACTTGAGAAATTCTTTCACCATTAAAATCCTACATTATCTCTGATGAACATGGGCTATAGAGTTTTATGATTATTATTTATTTTTAATACCCATATCTACGCCAGGGCGGGTCACTAATCTATATATATAAAAATCAAAATGGTTTTTCTGACATATTCGCTGACTGATCGATCAACGCAGAGCCTAAACCGCTGGGTCTAAAAACATGAAATTTTGCAAAAACGTTCCTTAAATATCATCACACTCACGAGTGTGCACTAGGAAAGAATTTTTGAAAATCCATCCTCTAAGGAGTTAAAAAAGAGGGTTGAAAGTATCAAATTCCCAAGTATACGCGGGAGAAGCTGCGGGGAAGTGCTAGTTATTCATAAAGGCATGTTTTTTTTAATAAGTAATAGATCGCTACGGAAATTTTTAGTGGGATCTCGTTTATATAAGATAAATAATACTCCGACAATCTTGATAGACACTTTGGCGCAGTGGTCACTGCAACTGACTCAAGCGCTAAGGGTCGCGGGTTCGATCCCCGCTCACGGCAAACATCAGTATTAGCCATATGGATGTTTGTCGTGGTCTAGGTGTTTGTGTTAGTGTTGTGAGTGTTTCCGGACCCCCGACACAAGGTCACGCGATCTTAATGGAGGCCGTTGAGTGTAATGCGTTAAAAAAAAAAAACAATCATCGAGACCTTTTCAACGCTAGTGATCTATTCAAAGTTAGTGAGGACTTCAGTATTCAGCTGACTCAAGATGATGCTGTACCATCATGTTAGGCAACTATGTTATGTTTGTATCTTTGAAGTGCTAGAATAGTAAATTCCGAATCGATCAGACGTGAAGGAGTTGCTCAGATCCTTTCAACAACGAGAAAAGTGCTGATGACCTTCAAACTTCTGAATAGATCTTCATAAATTATCGCTAAGAACTATCTCGATTACATCAAATTTTTAACGAAAAAGAAAATTAACAAAATTGGTCCATTCTTTAGCGAGCTACGGTGCCACAGACAGACAGATATACACGTCAAATTTATAATACCACTCATTTTGGGTCAGTGGTGAAAAAAATTAAAGTAAAACACAGCCTGTAAATGACCCACTGCTGGGCAAAGGTCTCCTCTCCTATTAAGGAGAAGGTTCACGCGGCTCCATTGCGGGGCGGATATACATGTGTCTGAATTTCTCCCGACACATGCAGGTTTCCTCACGATGTTTTCCTTCGCCGACTATTTTCTCTTTCTATGTAAAACTACCGACTTCTACGTGACTAATGGCTACGCTAAAGTAATGGCTAAAGTAATTTTAATATATTTTAACCGACTTTGAAAAAAGAATGAGGTTCTCGATTCGTTAGTGACTTTTTATTATATGTTCCTCGAGAATTCGAATTTGCCTATTTCTCTTATATATTTTAAACTTTCGCGATTAATAGTATTCATATTTTATATAACGGGTCTCATAACGATAACTAATCGTAATAATACAATTTTATTGCCCGACGTTTCGACGAAGTTGCAAGTTGGTTACGAGCTGTCTTACAGTCATATGACGGAGTCTGATTCCGCTATCGCTGGTAAAAATGTCCAACACATGCTCAGTTCACACTCTGTATATATCTCAGGTTAATAAGCCGTTCAATTAACAGCCTAGCCTCAACTAGCCTGAACAATATTCAGCCATATTACAATATTTAACAAACTGGCTGGTTGATGCTTAGGCCATTCGTGTAATAGGGTGGCCATTTTACAAAAAGAAAAAAGTTGAAATATCTGTCTTAAGAAATTGTTAATTATTTTAAAATATAAAATATGGTATTTAATCGGCTAACCCTGACTCCATCTGGTACTGGTCTATTTTACTCCTAAAGAGTTTTTGTAAGTCCCGTGGCGTGGAGGGGGAGCAGCCTCCGACTGCTTTAACGAAGCGCAGATACCGTGCGAGCTGTAGCTTTCGAGGATACGGAGACGAGAATAGAGAACAAAACGTGGTTGTTACGGCAAGGTGGAGAGGCTTTTCGTCCCGGATCACCGGAGACGTAAAATACTCTGATTGGTAAAAAAAACTTATATACATTTTAGCCATCCTTACCTTAAGGATCTTTTAAGGAATAGGTTAGTACCTTAACGATGATAGGGGAAAGAATATAGTTAAATGGTATCAATCCAAGTCATTTGTCTAGTTACATAAATAATAATAAATGAATGTATATTATTCAGGCCGCTAGTTGACCGGTGCCGTTAAGTAACGAGGCTAGGCTGTTAATTGAACGGCTTATTAAGCTAGTTTTCTGCGACATATATATCATCAGAGTCAACGAAACTACGTATTTTGTTTTTAAAATATATTTTTTTAAGTCTTAGTTATTTTACAAACGAAGTTATATGACAGAATTAGTAGATTATTATACCATCCACGTGTAAGCTGCACATGCGCAGACTGCCTGAACTGGATCGAACCGGTTTGAAAATAGCGTCTGGCATCTTGGAACGGAGTCAAAACACAAAAAAATGAGTTTTACCTTTATGTTCAGAGTAAGGCCCGCTATTAAAAGTATACTTTTTAACCGACTTTAAAAAAGTGGATATTCTCAGTACTTTTCGGACTTATGGACTAGTTGTTGCTCGCGACTTCATCTGCGATGTGTGTGATGCCTACTTCATAGTAGCTTTATGCATGCAAAGTCTCAGCCCGATCGGTTAAAAATTGACAAAGTTTCATACAAACTTTCGTCCCCTATTTTATGCCCTTGAGGGTAGAAATAATCACAATCCTTTCTTAGCGGATGCCTACGTTATAACATCTACTTGCATGCCAAAATTCAGCCCGATCCGTCCAGAAGTTTGGGCTGTGCGTTGCTAGATCACTATGTCAGTCAGTCAGTCAGTCACCTTTGAGTTTTAGATACTTAGATGTCGATAAATCGAAAAGAGCTGGACCTATTTGGATTATACTTTTTAAGTATACTTTTAGATTGGTCACGTACAATTGTTTTTGTAGAAAAATATAACCGACTTCAAAAAAAGCTTTTATTGTATACATGCGATCGCAGCAATCACGAGGGATTTGCTGTTATAGATGAGTTCCTTTGTTTAACTACGAAGATCTTTACAGATTCTTACATATAATATACTAAAATATTGCTTGAACTATATGTGAAAATCCCGTCCAAATCGGATTAGTAGTTTTTGAGAAAATTTCGGCCATACAAACTTACTTACAACTACAGAACTTTCTTTTTGAAAATCGTTAAAAATTTCACCTCATTGGTCACATAAAATAAGGTTACATCATAATTAAAATTAGGCCAGAATTACATTTGTAAGTTCTACTCTCGTAAGTGATGTAAAACAACTCTGTAACCTGGTAACATTACCTAGGTAACCTTACAAAAGCTGTGTCAAAAATAAGGCACTGATAGTAAATTCTTTCAGGTGTAAAGCAATGACAAACTACTTATGGAAACCTTTATGAAAGTCCGAGAGTGACACTTGGTAACGTGTTCTGGGGGCAGGAGGGTTACTGGGCCAAACAATCTATATACTCTAGATGTAATTGCAAGATAAGATATAAGAAGGAAAATAGGATGGATAAGCTATAATGTAAAACCACAAGGAATTCATTCTTAATAAATTTGATTCAAGAATATATCCATCTTTTCTTTTCTAGTTTGCTGATTGATATCAAGAAGAGTTTTATGTAATGAAAAGGTTTTTTTTTAAATATATAAATGTATTGCATATAGCAAAATATGGAACACACTTCAATATTCGAAACATTAAATTAAGAAACCTTATTCTTATCAGAACACATCGATATCTCGAAATTTGACGTTTTGAGGTTGACATATTATTGCCTATCACTATTCAATTAACGATTACAAATCTATATATAACCCAGACAAGTTCGGGGTAGGTCGCTAGTCTACGATATTGAGATACGAAGATATTTCTGCTGTCAACTTCATAGCATTAACGGTAATTATCTTTGGAATTGTACAAAACTGCGTAACTAGCTTTGCGATAATTTCTTTGAATTAAATGTTAATTTTCATTATTAAAAAGTAAAGTAAAATCAAAGCTAGGTGGACGCTGATAAGTAATACTATCACAAGCCACAAGGACTTCATTTTGAGAAAATGGCGTCTAAACATGTCAAAACGATTGTTAATAAATTAGTTTGAAGACGTTTATATCTCTTAAACTAGAAGCAAATTGGTGTAATAAACAGATCTATCTTATAATAAATTGTTCAAATTTGTTAGATAATTACATATTTTATATTAATATATAAAATATTAAGCACACTTCAATATTCGAAACATGAAATTAATAAACTTTTTTTTTGTATATAATACATCAATTTCTTCGAATTGGACTTTTATGGGTTGACACATTATCGCTTATCAGCATCGAGTTATTAATTACAAAATCGATATTTGTAAAATTAATACTTAACATGAATCAATTTTGATATACCGTCGGTGACATTACGATTTTTCCAGTTATACCAGGGTCTGCTTACTATTCTAGTCCAAATATTGACGAGTTACTGATTTTTACACAGAGAAACAGCCATCTGAACTCCGCAACTGAGGGCGAGCCAGTAACCATCTAGACTAGAATAATCTCCCTACTAAGAGTAACGATCATTATTAGGTGATTGTGATAACAACCGGGACCGATAGCTTTAAGTTCTCCGAGGCACGGTTGGAGTACCCACAAAGACCAACACCCAAATCGAAACAAATATTTATATAAATATAAATATTTGCCCCGAGCGGGGATCGAACGGTACATTCAGCACCACTACACTAAAGTCGTCCTACCAATACACTGCGTAACGGAAAATACCCATTAGTCCTTATTTTTATCAATAATGTTATTTAATATTTAATTCAAATTTAGATTTAATGGGAAAAGCTAGATACGCGGTTTTACAGTATACTCGACGTTATGTTACTTGGAAACCAGTTCGATCCAGTTCTAGCCGCATTTTATTATTTAACGCCATTAATTTATATTCTACGTAATTATATTTATAAATATTTACATTTAATGAATATATAACGAAGCCGTGTCTGTGTCTAATGTATAAAAAATATTGTATGTTTGTTTTTTGTAATAGATAAGGCGGAAATTGCATTTTTAAGTTATACTCTCGTCCATACTGTTATACCTAGATATAATAGAATTAGATAGAATTTTTCAAATCGGACCTATAGTTTCAGAAATTACCCCCTATATACAAACTTATAAACAAATTTATCACATATATATTTTAAACTTTAGCGATTTATACAATATAATTTAATATAACATAATATCTTATCGCGATTACTAATGGTAGTAATACCTGAGAGTCAGCTCGTGACCACGACGGATGCAACTTCGTCGAAACGTAGGACAATAAAAAGGTATTACTACCATTAGTTATCGCGATAAGACCCGTTACATTAAATAGAAATTTTATCACTTTAAAAGGCGAGAATTACACTTGTTTTGCTCTCAGACTTTCATAAAGAACTTACATTAATTGTTTCTTGCTTTACTGAAGGAATTTGCTGGCAGTGCCTTATTTTCGTTTACAGCTTTCGTAAGTATCTATTACCAGGTTACAGAGTTGTTTTATATTAATTACGAACAACGCAAATAAAACATATTATGATGTACTTTTTGACATGGTGCCATCGTCTCGTTTTTTACCATCGCACTCTTCGCCTCTGAACTCGATATCATGCACACCACTTGGACGCATGGTCGGTATCCAATGTGCTTCACGATCTTTATTCCCGCGTACGTGCAGGCTGTGGAATGATTTACCTCCTGAGGTTTTTCCAGAGCGCTATAATTTGGGGGTTTTCAAGCGTCGAGTGTATAGACGCCTTTCCGTCAAAGGCAACGCACCCGCAACGCCCCTGGTGCTGCAGATGTCCGGGCGATGGTGACCACTTAACATCACTATTTGCTTGTTTGCCCCCCTTTTTATAATAAAAAAAATAATATATTACATTACTTTGTTTTATGCGATTGCCAAGTCAAACTATTTATTTTAAACAAAAACATCTATACTAATATTATAAAGCTGAAGAGTTTGTTTGAACGCGCTAATCTCAGGAACTATTGGTACGAATTGAAAAATTATTTTTGTTCTAGATAGTTTATTTATCAAGGAAGGCTATAGGCTATATTACATCACGCTACGAATCATAGTAGCGAAACAGTAACCATAAACGCGACTGAAACCACAAGGGACAGCTAATTTTTAATGCTGACAGGGTCATTGTAATATGTTGTTAGGTTAGTTAATTACTTAATAACTTAAGACAGAATTTTCCTTTAGTAGGAACTGAATAAGTTAACCGACTTGGTATTGAATGTATCTCACAAGTTTTCACGGTAGTATAAAGTCGCGTGACTTGGTTTTTTTTTACAATTTATATAAATATATACATAACTAGCTGGAGCTCGCGACTTCATCTGCGATGTCTACGTCATAGTAGCTTTATGCGTACAAAGTCTCAGAACGATCCGTTTAAAATTGACATTTTAAAGTTACATATAAACTTTCATCCCCTATTTTATCACTTTGGGGGTAGAATTAATCAAAATCCTTTCTTATCCGATGTCTACGTCATAACATCTACCTGCATGCCAAATTTCAGCCCGATCCGTCGAGTGGTTTGGGCTGTGCGTTGATAGATCACTATGTCAGTTAGTCAGTCACCTTTGAGTTACATATATTGAGATGAGAAATACATACGGTTTTAATATAAAATCAACGGATCATTATTGTCTTTTTTTCCAGCGAGTAAACAAGACAACATCCCGTTGAAATTGAAGAACGGGTCGATACCAGAATCGAAGCGGTTACCCCTCGTGAAGTCGGCGCCTCATCTGAACAACAATAGGATCGAAGAGACGCCCAGCGCTGATCCGAAGCTAGATGGAGTCGAGATCCACAGTCCCAGCCAGAATACTCGGAGGTAACTAATAAAATATGAAAAAAATCGTTAGGCGTGATTTTGATGCTGATAAGCAATATTGTGTCAAGCCACAAAAAGTATTGATGTATTCTGATACGATATCGCCTATTTAAGATTATTCAAAAAAAAGTGAAGTCATATAAACTAAATAAGTACAGAAAAAAAATTCACAATTAATTGTTTCGAATTTCAAGTGCGTTCCATATTTTGCAATTTATACAATAATCGTGAATATTTGAAAAACTTATTATTAGATAATACATTAAATATATCAATCTGCTTTTACTTCATTATACCTTTTCATCAAAATAGAAAAAAAAGATCTATGTTAGATATGTTTAGACGCCATTTTCTCAAAATAAAGTCCGTGTGGCTTGACTTACTGTTTCATGCCACACGGACTTCATAATGAGAAAATGGCGTCTAAACATGTCAAACCTATTCTTAATAAATATGTTTGATGAATTATATATCCATCTTTTCTTTTATTTCTTCATAAAAGCTATAATAAATTAAAACCAGACTGATATATTTAATATATTATCTAATAATACGTTTTTTCAAATATTTGACATTATTGCATAAATTGCAAAATACGGAACGCACTTGAAATTCGAAACAATTAATTAAGAAACTTTTTTCGGTACTTATTTAGTTTCTATGACGTGGAATTTTCTTGAATACTGTTAAATAGGTGATGCTGTGTCAAAATACATGAATATCTCCAAATTAGATTTTTGTGGGTTGACACATTATTGCTTATCAGCATTCAAATATGCTATTTTAATAGCAATCCTAGTTAATCTGTGAATGGTCACTTATTTCCATTAACCAGTGAAACTTTTTATAACGTAAATGTTTTCTTTTGCAGGAACGATAATGATGCACCGAAAAAATATCAAAGCAAGGTAATTTTTAATTTACATATGTGTATATTTTTACTTGTTTTATATGGACGCTGATAAGCAATACTGTGTCATGCCACACGGACTTCATTTTGAGAAAATGGCGTCTAAAGATATCAAACCTATTCTTAATAAATTTGTTTGAAGACGTATATATTCATCTTTAAATTTTATAAATTGCAAAATATGGAACGCACCTGAAATTAGAAACATTGAGTTAGGAAACTTTTTTCCATATTTATTTCGTTTAGATAACTTGAATTTTTTTTTTTAATAATGTTAAACAGGTTATGCAGTACCAAAATACATCAACACCGAATTTGTCTTTTTGTGGGTTGACACATTATTGCTTATCAGCATCCATTTATCTTTATTCATATAGAGTTATTGAATTTAAAAATTTCAATTGAATTTATCGTGTAGTTTAATTTTATTTTTTTTTACTTATAACAATTTTAATTAAGCTGAAACTAATTAAGTATTTTTGTGGTTAATATATCGCTGCTTTTCAAGAATATCGATGCAACTAAAAATGATGAATTTTAGGGAATGGGGTTTTTAAATATCTTTATTAATGTGTTGGTGCGTAGCTGCAACATTTAAACGATCCCTTGATGTTATAACTTTATTGATTTAAAGAAAATTCATCATCGCAACTCTTTTCATGATAAAACAACAGATTTTTTGTCTTTTGACATACTTAGTTTTATTTGTTAGAATTTTTAATCACTGCGATATGTATATATATGTACGTCTTCAAACAAATTGATTAAGAATAGGTTTGACATTTTTAGACGCCATTTTCTCAAAACGAAATCCGTGTGGCTTGACACAATATTGCTTATCAGCGTCCACATATGAAAGTATATACGGTGCTACATCAAAAACATAATTCTTTCGTTCACTCACAGATAGATATTGTTATAAGGAGTAACTAGGGGTACTTTTATTAAAAAGAGGGTTACGCGAAAACAAAATTGAAATGACATAGTCAACAACATCCGATTTAAGTAGGGAAGGCAAATATTATTTAAATATAATTTTTACACAAATTAAGCTAGCACTTAATGATAATATAATTTTAAAAGATTAACTATCGAGTTTCTTCCCGGTTCTTCTCAGTGGAATCTTCATTCTGATCCGGTGGTAGCTTCATTATTGATGTATTTTTTTTTGGATTGACGCTTCAAAAGTACTCGTGAGAGCCTACTTGAATAAAGTCTATTTTGATTTTGATTAACGTCATCAATATTACTTTACATTTGGGAAATATATTTTATACGTATACATAAAAATAAAGTGTGAGAATTTCCTTCAAGCTTTACTGTGACAGAAGACGTAAAAAAAAGAAAACCAACTTCAAAATCTAAATTCGATATATTTATTTAAATTTCATACTTATTCCAGTTATTTTGATTTTAAAATCAAACTACTGAAGCGATTCCAATGAAAATCATATAGAACCAATCGGAGAGTGTATACACTTCTTTCAAATAAAAAAAAAAACAAAACGGTCCAGCCATTTTCAAATAATCGGTATACATAAAAAGGTCCCCGACGAATTTAGAACCTGCTTTTTTGAAGTCGTTATAAATGGATGTCCTTTCCCAACAGATTGCAAGAGCGAGGCATTACGTGAAAATGACTCTTTTACTTGCCGGGTGGATCTTCTTTACACTAATCTTCCTAACTTACAACGAGAAGGAAGAAATAGTGCGGTACTCTTCTGTTAATCCTGGTGAAATTAAAAGTGAGTTTTTCATTGTATATTTTAAACTTTCACGATTTATACTATTCATATTTAATATAACGTTTCGACGAAGTTGCATTCGTGACGTCGTGGTCACGAGCTGACTGAAACGTCGTAAACGTCGGGCAATAAAAAGGTATTACTACCATTAGTTATCGCGATAAGACCCGTTATATTAAATATGAATAAGTGGTTCATGTTTAGTTTTCGAACACGTCGATCTCAACAGATGATCGCGAGTTCAAATCTCGGCTAGCACCGTTAGGTTTTTAAGTGCTTATGCGTTTAAATTCATCTCGTGCTCAGTGAAGGAAAACGTCGTGAGGAAATCTGCATGTGCCGGGAGAAATTCTGACACATGTATATCCGGAGCAGCAGGGTCGATTAAGCTCTAAACCTTTTTCTTAATAGGAGAGGCGTTTTCCCAGCAGTGGGACATTTACAGGCTGTTCTTTTAGTGTACATGTTTAGTTCTTGTCGCTAGTTTACTTGATATTAATAATCTATACATATGTAATTACTTGTCCCGACTGACTTAATTATTTATCAACGCATAGACACACTAAACCACTAGGGCTACAAACTTGAAATTTTGGCAGTTACTACCTATTATGTTGCAAGCGTCCACTAAGGAAAGATTTTTGGAAATTTCACTCCAAAGGGTATAATATAAGAGGTGAAAGATTGTATGTGTATCTATTTTCGTAATTCATTATGGCTACTTTTGGTTTGAGCTAAATGCGTATACACATAAGTCCTTCTCAAAATAAGGGTTTGTATTAGGGTTATAAAACTATTTGTAACCTGAGGAAAGCCGGTGTGGGCCGCCAGTTTAAAACACACGCATAATATATTAAGTCGATTCTAATAAATTCTCCCATTTTAAGTAAGTGAGTAGCCATTAAATGAAGCCTACTAAGGCTAAGCATTCACCGCTAGACTCAGCCTAGGAATTACGCGGTCTTCGGTGAACGACCTCTAAAGCGTTACTTGTTTGGATTTCTATATAAATTATACTAAACATATACTTACATAGTAACACTTAAATATACGCTCTAATTCTTGGTATTACTCGCTTTCGAGGGAATCATAGTGTCGTGCGAAATGGTTAATTGGAACTAGAACAAATCGATCACCCGAAGCTTAACCCCTCACCCTATCCCTATATAACGGTTAGAGTTATATGTAGCTTATTGTTTTTTATTTTATGTATATAAAATTGCTGGCAAACGAGCAAGTCACCTGATGTTAAGTTATCACCGCCATGGACATATGCACTACCAGACGAGACGCGAATGTCAGCTTAAAATAAAACGTATGAAAGAGAATTGGAAGCAGGAAAGAGATGAGAGAGGTTTAGGTTCTTAAGCTTCTAGCTCTCTCTCACTCACTGTACGTAACGCAGCTGTATTAGGTATTTCTTGCCAATCTTTTGTCAGAGTGGGGTACATGAGTATACGAGCTGTAGTCAGTGGGATACATTGTTAGCTTCGACATACGTCATGTAAAAGAAGTAAAATGGTCTTCTAATTAATATCCCTTGTGGTTTCACTCACTTCAATATAGAATGCCCATTTCACGAATTGTAATCTATTTTAAAAGTCTATTACAATGCTCGTTCACGAATCGCGTCATCTTACCATATATAAAGATAGATTAAATTCATCAGCTGGCTATAGAATTTTTCTTCTGTAAAATTTTGATAGATGATAAATTGACGACGGCGATGATGAAATCCACGTTCAAATTCAAATTCAAAATGTACGTATTTTAAAAGGCTTTTTAAAGCACTTTCGAATCGTCGAGTTACAGGTCAATTGGTTTCATTTTAAGCTGCCAACGTTTTAACGAATTTATACTAATATGCTACTAATATATTATAAAGTTGATGATTTTATTTGTTTGAATGCGCTAATCTAAAAAAAAGGAAGGTTATATATATATATATATATATATATATATATATATATATATATATATATATATATATATATATATATATATATATATATATAACACAGTAACCACAAATACGAGTGGAACCGCAAGGACTTTTTAAGGACGGAATCCGCCTGTATTATATAACATTCTTATAAAAACACCTCGTTTCAGATTATTTCTTGAACGTTTCTGATCATCAACTAAGTGTTCTGGTGAGGTTATCAGGACCGTTTCTGACGGAACAGGCGGAAGGTAAAATGAACTCGACGGAACAAGATGGTTATAGAAAAATGGTGGTCTGGCTTGAAGGATTGTCCACGGATACGGGAAGCATTCAAGAGTCTAACGCTACTGATAAAGAGGTAATGTAAAGCCAATGGCATTTGTTTTACAGCCATATTGCAGAAGCCTAGCTGGCTACAATATGGCTGAGCTAATTACGGTGAGTGAGAGGGCTGGGAACCGAATATACTCCCTTATTCCTTCCCTTACCGTCTATTTCTTCTCATCACTTATTCTTTACAAACGAGTAAGGAATTAGAAGAAAGCTGACATAAGACTTGTGGCTTCTCTGGTGCTGCGAATGTCTGTAGTGATCACATAACATTGTTCAGCCCAAAAAATATATAAAATTTTTTTTTTTTTCATTTATATGTATGTCTTAGACATAAGTACTAAAATTTTCAATTATTATTAAAGTTATTTTAAAATATGACGAGTTCAAACCCCGGCTAGCACCGCTGTGTTTTCAAGTGCTTAATTTGAGTTTAAAATTCATCTCGAGCTCTGCGGTGAAGGAAAACATCGTGAGGAAACCTGCACGTGCCGGGAGAAATGACACATGTATATCTGTCAACCCGCAGTGGAGCAGCGTGGTGGATTAAGCTCTAAAACTTTCTCCTTAATAGGAGACCTTTAGAGGAGACCTTTGCCCAGCAGTGAGACATTTACAGGCTGTTACTTTACTTTTATTTTAAAATGTAAAATAACATATTTTTTAGATGTCCCAATTCTGGACGATAATGCTACAAGACAACGATTTGGACTTCAAAGAGGGAGAGCCTCGATCGGCCATTTTGAGTCTAGCAACGAATCGGACCAATCAGAGTACTTACACGTTACGTATGAGTACAACTGCCAATGAGAGCACGCCATTCACTTTGAATTACAAGCTAAATCCGCTAGATGCCAGCACTGGTGTTTTATATGCGTGTATTTTGCTTTTTGGACTGTACGTGCTTATTATATTCGAGGTAAGATATTTTTTAACAGACTTTAAAAAAGAGAAAGTTCTCAATTCGTAGTTGGTATATATTTTGTATTGTACCTCCATCATTTCTAAACAGATTTAGAATATTCTTTAAGTTTGATTCTACAGATTTTTTTTATGAAAATCGGTTCTGTAGTTTGGTTTTTAAATTAAATGAACTGGACGGTTGCTTTTTTAAGTTTTAACTAACTACTACTAAAATATGTACCCCACTACATCAGGTGTCCCGACTATTAGTTTTGCTCGAATATTTTACGAATGGCCAGTGCTGGACCTACTATAAGGGCACTAGGGGTGACCAGGGCGGCAAAATTTCCTGGGGCGGCAGAATTTGGGTTATGAAGTACACATTTCGTTTTGTTAAAGATTTTTCTAAGGTAAATGTAATCTGTACGATGATTGGTAGAAAATTATGATTTTTAATATAAAAAAATTTGGTGGTATTTATTCTAGTAAAAATACTACTAAAATTAAAAACTATATTATTGTTAATTTTGCTTCGGATCTCATCTGAGCCTTTATCTTTTTTAAGGAGCGCTTTTACTAATACTTTTACATAAGTAAGTGATGATTTAGGTTAACGGACGGTATTTTTTACAGTGCCCCTGAGCGACACTTAGGCTAAATCCAACTCTACGAATAGCCTTAAAAACAAATTCTCTAGCAAAATGTTACACACCACGAGGAAACTTTATAACGAGATAGTTAAACTAAAGCAAACTAACCATACACGTGTCAACTAGATTGTGATCTATTCAAATAAATCTCCGGAAGATCAAAATTCCATCACAGAATCTATTATATCTTGCTAATTAATTATAAACCTTATCCCAATGATATAAGATTCAGTTTAATATGATTTTGTATGTAATATCTTATCTCCAACGTAACTAATGGCATAGTTAATTATGTCTATTATTTGTAAGTGTATGTCAATGATGGGTCGGAGACTTTTGACCAAGAAAATTGTTTTCTCGGACACACGGATGCTGGGTTGTTCTTTTGTTACCAACTAGCAGTTTGGCAGCGTTGCCCGCGTATATCTTAATACCCCCTAGTGCAGCTATAAGTGATGATCTTTGAATTTCAGGATATAGATATTTATTTATTCACCCTAAGGAATATTTATGCTAAGTTTAAGGATAATCGGCCAAAAAACTAAATTTTGTCCATACAAAATCTAAAATCAAAATCAAAATATGCTTTATTCAAGTAGGCTTTTACAAGCACTTTTGAATCGTCAATACAAAAACAAAAGAAAACTAAACACTAATTAATGAATTAATTTACCGCCGGTTCGGAATGTAGATTCTACCGAGAAAAACCGACAAGAAACTCGATAGTTACTCTTTTTAAAAGTTTTACGATGGGTACATACATTTATGAGTTATAAATACATTAAATACCCTGTGTGAATCAAGCTTATACTAAATCCAAGCATGTTTATCATCTATATAATCTTGAACAGAATAATATGCTTTAGCTACTAAGGATTTTTTAATATGTACTTTAAATTTCTTTTTGTAAACTGTAACACTTCACACAAACTTCTCTACCCCCTTGCAATTCAATAAGGGATGATATTCGTGCGTTTTAAGGTTCACATTTCATTACTATCATCCAGAAGTGTAATAAAGTATTTTAATTTTATATGCCGAATAAGATATTTCATACAAATGTTTTTACCCCTTTAAACCATCTTAGGGGTGGAAAATCGAAAAACCCTTTGTTAGTGGATGCTAACACCCTAATAAAATGCACCTACAGCCAAAATTTCAAGGTTGTAACCCCAGCGGTTTAGGCTCTGCGTTGATGAACCAGTCAGGACGAGTAATTTTATATGTATAGATTAGAATCTTACTGCCTTACTACAAAAGATTTCAACAGACGTTAAACGCGTGTTTAAAAAAATCCGTACTACAAATTCGCGTCTAAGCACAGGTTTGAATTAAACATGCTTTAGATATAGATTAACATACGTGTAAGTGAGTTTAATAGATGTCTAAAACCTATTTCAGCTGTCAAATGTAACGTATAACATTTTATCAATAAGTTTTTTTATGAGTTTATTCGCTGTTGAGCAATTTAGATAATATTTTAAGCAATGTCTAATTTTTAAACACTGTTTAGCTAGACACGTGTTCAACATGGTTTTAATGCGTCTTTTGTAGTATGACAGTTAATCTTTACAATAATTTAGAATACCATTAGTGAGTTGCTCTTTAAAGAATAATTAATTTTCACATGGCGAACTCAGTCTCTTAAATATATCAATGATTTTCCGATGGTTCATATTCGACTAATAATCTTAGAATATGTATTGAAGAACATGAAGACTTAGTAAATTAAGGATGAGGCGTTTTTTTCTTTGTTTTTACCCAAATACGCGACGCAAGAAAACGTAATGTATTTATCAATGTATGCATGTAGATAAGCAATACTATGTCAAGCCACACGGACATAATTTTGAGAAAATGGCGATTAAACATGTCAAACCTATTCTTAATAAATTTGTTTGAAGTATATATCGATCTTGTGTAATTAATTAAAAGCTGATTGGTACACTGAAAACTTTTATCTAATAATAAGTTTTTAAAATATTAATATATTGCATGTTGCACAAATATTGCACATACTAAAAGATTCGAAATGTTAAATTTAGAAACAAAAATAAGGCACCGACAGTAAATTCTTTCAAGTGTAAAGCAATAGCAAACAACTTATGTAAATTTTTATGAAAGTCTGAGAGCAAAACTTGTAAGTATAAATCTCTTAAAAACCTAAAAAAAGTCTTGACAGTCGGAGAGACATACAGACAGACAGACAGACGGACAACAAAATGATCCTATAAAGGTACCGTTTTCCCTTTTAAGGTACGGAACCCTAAAAAAGAAAAAAGCCTAATAATAAGATAGAGAAAGAAAGAGATTTTTCATATAGAGTTTTATTTTTGGATCATGTTCCCCTTGGCCCCGGAAATGTTTATCAGTTTTATGTAAATATTATGATTCATGCGGGTCAAAGATTAGGTTTATATGCATAAATCGAATATATGATGTATACCTACGACCCACTTTATACGAGTTATGAGTGATATTAGTGTTAATATCAATCAACTGAAAATAAACAAAAAAAAAATTAAATTAATGAAGATATTTGAAAAAAAAATATTCGGGGCCTTTACCAACGCAATAGAACCCAAAACAAAAATTTTTAGAATTCTTATCTGTTTGTCTGTTTATCTGTGCGTTTGTGCACGCTAATCTCAGAAACGGCTTATCCGACTTAGATGCGGTTTTCACTAATATATTGTGGTAAGCTTCACTTAACATTTAGGGTTTGTTTCATGTCAATCGGTTCATAAATAAAAAAGTTATGTCAATTTAAGGGTTCACGTCGAACATTATTTTGTACTTTTCACTAAATGCATGAAAGTATATACAGTACTTATATCAAAAAATACATTTTTAAATTTTTGTCTGTCTATCTGTTTGTTCCGACTAATCTTTAAAACGGCTGAACCAATTTTGATGGTACTTTTACTTGCAGTTAGCAAATGTTATAAGGAGTGATTTCTATTTTAGATATTTTTAATCTATATCTATCTATACTAATAATAAAATTCTAGCGGGTCGTTGTCTGTACATGGAAGATATATGAAAAAAAATCTTACTGGGGGCCTTTACCAACGCAATAGAACCCAAAACAAAAATTTTTAGAATTCTTATCTGTTTGTCTGTTTATCTGTGCGTTTGTGCACGCTAATCTCAGAAACGGCTTATCCGACTTAGATGCGGTTTTCACTAATATATTGTGGTAAGCTTCACTTAACATTTAGGGTTTGTTTCATGTCAATCGGTTCATAAATAAAAAAGTTATGTCAATTTAAGGGTTCACGTCGAACATTATTTTGTACTTTTCACTAAATGCATGAAAGTATATACAGTACTTACATCAAAAAATACATTTCTTAATTTTTTGTCTGTCAATCTGTTTCCTACAACTAATCTCTGAAACAGCTAAATCAAATTTGATGGGAGTTTCACTTGCAGTTAGGGGATGTCTAATAATTACAAAATATCACAAAGTCTAAAAAGTTCTTAAGAACATTACTTGATTAATGCTCAGCCCCTATACCTAGCTAATATTATAAGGATTAACTTAGGCTACTTTTATTAAAAAAATATATTTATTTTAATGAATAAGTAAAACGGAGATAATTCTCTTATTATTTTGTTATTGCGTATCGCGATAACAAAATATTGTAGAACCCAATAAAATAGTGAACAATTTCTGATTTAAAAGTTACGGCTAATATCTAAAACAGCTGGACCGATTTTAACGAAACTTTCACTGAACAGAAAGTTATGTAATAAGGAACAAAATTGAAACCAATAAAATAGTGAACAAAATCTAATTCAAATAGGGAAGATATATCTATATTATATAAATATAATAATTAGGAAAATAATATATTTACTGGGTAATTTTTTAACTGGATACGATCGACCAAATCCGAAACTATAAGCAATAGCGAAAAATAATTAAAGGAGAAACAGAGCCGATTTTAATAAAAACTAAAACTATATCATTTGTTTTGTCATTCGAACACGTTGATTTTGAAAAAAATTAACATTCTGTATGATTGCGTCATCTGATACTGTAACATATTATAAGAATCAACTTCAGAGAGGTATTAGTATATAGTTAACTGCAACAAAAAGAAAGGGCAAATTTTTTACAAAATACTATCAAATTCATACATTAATTAAATCTTTTGTAATTCTTCAAAAAAACGATCATACCTAAAAGTGAAATTTTAAACTTATAACGGGATGTTGTAACGCTAATAGCGGGTGAGTACAATAGCCGAGTCCAGTGAAATGTAGATTTTCAATAAATTGATTCATCTTTTTAGGAATTATCTAAACCTACTTAGGTAACGGAGTAGGTGACAGGGACCAAAACAAACGTCACATTCTATCAACTTTGTATAGCTCGCATAGAAAAAATAGACAAACATAAAAGAAGTTACTGTGAGTTATTCATTTTATATATTTTTGATTGTATTCTTTACACTCTTCCTTACTTTAGTAGTTGACTAGCATTTTGATGCAAATAAACAAATCGTTCGAAGTAATGCAGACTTTTTTCTAAACTTACCGGGAGCCATGATTTAACCCACATATTTAATTATGTATATTTGATATATATAGAATCGATTACTTAACTTCTAATTTATGTATAGATTTAATGTTATTTTGTTAAAAAATAAATATTGTCCTTTAATTTGTCTCTTACTATTACTTTCCAAAAGTTGATTCTTACAAGTGACACTATAAGGTAGGTGGTGCAATAATACAGAATGTATTCTTTTTTTTTAATTAGTGGGTTCAATTCCTGGCCAGTGGGTTCAATTCATAAAATCAAAATACTTATGATGCAGTTTTAGATTTCTCAAAATCGGACACGAGACTCCTTTAAGTATTTTTCGCGATTCCTTAAAGTTCCGGATATGGCCTATCAAGCCCAGTTAAAAAAGTCACCCGATATACATATAATACAAGTAGAACCTCGGCGGAAACATACTGTTATACAGTCGAAATTTTAAAGACTAGCACAAAACACTTTTCTTCAACATTTATACTGAAAACCGTGGAGGAATACCGTATCTGAGTTAGAGTCTGCTTATAAATACAACCATAAAGTTCCCAAATCTAAAGTAAGAAGCTCCTTTCTTGAGCAGCACCGCAAACTATCATAACCTTGCTTTGCAGGAAACATGCCAAGCAATCTGTAATCCACGCGAACGAAGTCGCGGGCACTGCTAGTATTACATAATCTGTATGACTTATATAGGCTATTAGGAGTTTTAGCTAAGATTATTTTGTAGTTTTTTCTCATGGTCGCATTCTCACAGTAAATCTGCGTAAAGTATAGTTGGGTTTTTTATGGTGAGTGAGTGAGTCGGCAGCCTAACTAGCTTTTTCTAACTAGGTTCACGATTTTCGTATGCCGAACGACCATCTAAAAACTATTCTTACTGATATTCTAAATGCGAAAGTAACTCTGCGTGTTACGCTTTCACACCATAACTACTGACCTGAATGAAGAAGTCGCGGGCCAAAATCCTAGTTCTTGTTTAAATCTAGGATAGTTATTTATTCTGAATGAAAGATACTCTATTTCCTCTTCCTATACCTCAGACAATATATATGCAATATTTCATGATGATCAGTTAAGTAATTGAAGCGTAAAATCGTCCCAAATAAAAAACAAACTTAAATTCGAGCTCCTAATATTACTAAGTAAAGTAAATTCAGAATCTAAATCGCAGTAAAAGTTAGTCTAAAATAAAACAATTCCATTTCAGATCATAAACCGTACAATGGCAGCAGTCCTCATATCCACAGCGTCACTGGCTGTCCTCGCGCTCATTGGGGAGAGACCCTCGCTGCCAGAGCTGGTCTCCTGGCTGGACGTGGAGACCCTGCTGCTACTCTTCAGCATGATGATCCTCGTCGCCATCATGGCGGAGACTGGGATGTTTGATTTCCTGGCTGTGTTTACTTTTGAGGTATAATTTGGGTTCAAAGTCGTTATCGCTGATATGTATTCTGATTTCGTTAGTAAAATCTATTTTGACACTTAAAATTAATTTTCAATTACTGGGGTCTTACTAACATACATGTGGGTTTTTTATAATTCAATTCATTTCACAATTCAATTATTAACAATGATGTTTTATAACTATAGACATAGGCGTATATATAAGGGGGAGTTGAGGGGGTCTGGACCTACTTCCCCCCTCCTTAATGTACGATCGACTTACACGTAGTACATTGCAGTAATGGGAATGACAGTACTTTATACAATTTTGTAAATAACTGAGGTTAGCATTTATAAAGATACCATCTTACTGCGTGATGCCCGACTAGAACTTAGTTTATTTTTGTATATTTTGGACTTACAACCCTCTCCTTCGGATCCTCTTCTTGGACGGACCTCTTCCATATGAAAGCTATAGCTACGCCAAACATGTTACATTCATACTACACGACGTTAAACATGCTCTACCATTGCCAACTTTGATAAGGTCGTCAATTGACTCGTTGGCCCAAAGATTCGCGTGTCTTCTGTCGCTTATTTCCCCAATTCCACTTTTTGCTTGTTAATCTTCCTATATAGCGAGAATTACACTTATAAGTTTTGCTCTCAGACTTTCATAAAGATTAACATAGGTTATTTGATATTGCTTTGAAAGAATTTACTGTTAGCGCCTTTTTTTTTGACAGCCATAGCTTTCGTAAAACCTAAGTAACTCTTAGCATGTTACAGAGTTGTTTACATCAATTACGAGGGTAGAGCTTACCTTCTCAGGGTATTATATCTCGTGTTTTTTCTCCAGGTAACCAAAGGCAAGCTATGGCCATTAATCACGCTGCTCTGTGCCATCACAGCGTTACTGTCAACGTTTTTGGACAACGTAACAACAGTCCTATTGATGACTCCTGTGACGATAAGGTTGGTACATTTACTAATGGATTTTCCAAATGAATCAGTCCACAGTAGACTGTAAGAAAATTCAAATGGAATTTAGCAAAGGCTTCATATAATGATAATGATCTCACATTTCTGATATCATCATCATGGTGATTCGATTGATTTTCTGCTACATTTTTAATCTCAAGGGAAATATTGCAAAGATAATCAGTAACAGGGGAAATTTTTTACCGAAAGCTTCAAGAAAAGTTGGAGGTTCTCAGTTCGTTGGGGACTTTTTATGTATGCTCCCCGATTACTCGAAAACAGCTTAATCTTTCGGTTAATTCGTTTTTTGTTTCAAAGTATATACTGTTTGATTGGTTCCGTGGAATTTTATTCAAAAAACGGGACAGTGTTTTAGTTATTAAAAAGTATGTCAAATTGCGTATTTTACTCGACAATTCGGTGGTTTTTTAGGTCTCGTATCTATTCCTATATACTTTTCCTTAACAGAGAAGGTCTTAGCTCATTTGAGAACAAGTTATTAAATTGGGTCCACTTTTCAGACTATGTGAAGTGATGGACATGGATCCCGTCCCGATATTGATGTCCATGGTGCTCTTCAGTAACATAGGAGGTACTGCGACCCCCGTTGGTGACCCTCCTAATGTTATCATTGCTTCGAATAAAGCTGTCGTAGCTTCGGTATGTACTTTTATAATTCAACTATAATTTACAATCAATGGCGCAACCTAACACATTTGTCATCTTTAGGCTATTAAAATTTTGCTGTCCCTACCGACCACTACAATTTGACGCCCTAATTTACAAACATATTCTCATAATATATAAGTAGCTCTCGTTCTGACATCGCATATGTAATGGAAGGGAATAAGAAGTGAGAAAATGAATTGGGGGAGGGAGTTAGGTACCCGGCTCTCTCACTAATCGTATCAAACGCCGATATTAGCCGAACTTCTGTAAAGTGCTGCCCCAATAAAACCCGTGTACGAGCTAAATTCAGGCTACATTTAGGTTCAATCTCAATTCATCATCTCATCATCTACCTAGCATTATTCCTGGTTATACATCTCTTGCTGCTTTCTATTCTAGTCCATATATCGATAAGTTACTGATTTTTACACGAAGCGATTGCCATCTAACCTCCGCAACCCCTAAAGACAGGCCAGTAACCATTTAGACTTGAGTAATATCCCTACTAAGAGTAACGACCGGAACTGACAGCTTTACGTGCTCTCCAGATCACGATGGAGAAACCTACAAGGACAAACACACAGACCTCGGAACAAATATAAATATTAGTCCCGAGCGGGGATCGAACCCGCAACCGTCGGTGTTAGTACATTCAGCACTACTACGCCAGAGCGGTCCAAATAAAATAGTCCAAGAGTCGTAAGCTCAATTTCGATTAATATAAAAAAAATATTTTTATATTTTTTTAATATTTTCAGGGTATAAACTTCACAAACTTCACAATGCATATGACGTTGGGTATTCTCGTGGTGTGTGTACAGACCTACTTCCAGCTCAGATACATTTACAGAGACACCAACAAGCTGCGTCTCAATGTACCGAGAGATATACAAGGTATGAACTAGCACCATATTTTTTTGGATCCTCATCTTTTTGTCAATTTGATAAAGAAGCTAATTATATTTAAAGAGTATTTAAACGAACAAGAAATAAAATTAATATAGCTGTTTCAAAAAAGTCACATTTAAATTTTTTCCGCTTTTTTCTTTTCGTAGAGGGAAAAGGCAAAGGTATTACACCGTACAGCCAATTCTTTTGTACCTTTTATGCAAATTCATTAAATTGTAAGCCATAAAGCCACGTCTTCCGTTTAAAATCACATATTAACTAACAAGTTATGTATACAGGTAAGTTTTTTAACTGGGCCAAATCCAAAAGTGTAATGAATAGCGAAATATACTTAAAGGAACCTGGGGCTGATTTTAATGAAAACTAATTCATTATTTATTTGCATCATTAGTTTTTTGAAATATTAATTTTCCTAGCCAGGAATCGTACCCGCTGATTTTGAAAAAAAAACACACCCTATATTATTGCACCATCTGAAAGCGTTACTTATAAGGATCAACTTTTGAAAAGTAATAATATGCGGAGAACCGAAGGAAAAAGCTTAAATTTCACAAAATGTTATTAGTCTCATACATGAATTAAACCTTAAATAGTAAATTCTTTATTTTGCTTTGTTATCAACAGTTCTAAAAAGCTGGTCTTTTTTATTTTCTACTAAATCTAAATATATTTCCAAAACACACAATTCACTGAAAAATAATAATTGCTAAAAATATACTCTACCAAATATGGGATCTTGTTTACACAAACAACATTAGTTGTAGGCGTACAGTATGACGTAACATACCATGGACATAAAAAGTTTATACCACATTACAGATCTACGTCATCAAATATCGATATGGCGTCGGGCGATCGAATCTCTACCACACTTGAGTAAAGACCAGCAGGTGGTAAGAGAACGATTGGAGAGGAAGATGAATAAGTTAACACTACAGCTAGACACGATGGTGAAAGAGAGTTCCAAGAGAGTCTGCCCGAAAGAGACGTTCCAGACTACCCTCGGGCAACTGAAGGAGAAGGTGAGATAGAGAATTAGAAGACATTATATGGCTTCTGATGAACAATACTGTGTCCAAACGGACTTCATTTTGAGAAAATGGCGCTTAAAGATGTCAAACCTATTCTTTAGAAATTCGTTTGAAGAATATTTGAAATATAGAATAAAGAATTGAATTGGTATAATTAAAAGTTTCATCTACTAATAAGTTTCCTTTAAATGTGGGTGTGAGATAATTGTACGGATTTCAAAATATGGAGGCACTTGAAATTCGAAACATTAAATTAAGACTTTTGTCCGTACTTATTTAGTTTAGATGATTTGAATAATGTTAAATATATGACGCATTCTTAGACTATATTAATATCTTCAAATTTAGAATTTTGTGGGTTGTCACATTATTCCTTATCAGCATCCATATGTGATTGGCCAAAATAATCAATAATATTTGTGAAGGTATCGAAATACCATTTAACCTGATTTAGTAAGTTTTAGGGAAATAATTCATTGTTATTAGATTAGAATGACAAGAAAGATGCATATATGGATGCATATATGCAATAACGTGTCAACCCACAAAAAGTCGAATTCAGAGATATTGATATATTCTGATACTACATCACCCATATAACATTATTCAAAAAAATTGTTGTCATATAAATGAAATAAGTACCGAAAAAAGTTTCTTAATTAATTGGTTCGAATTTCAAGTGGGTTACATTTTTTTCAATTAATACAATTATCTCAAATATTTAAATAACTTTTTATCAGATAATATACTAAATGTATCAGTCTGATTTAAATTCATTATAGCTTTTATCAAAAAATAAAGTAAAAGATGGATATATACTTTTTCAAACTAGGTTTAGGTTAAGAATAGGTTGGACATCTTTAGACGCCATTTTCTCAAAATGAAGTCCATGTGGCTTGACACGGTATTGCTTATCAGCGTCCATATAATAAAACTTACCTAGTTTTCGCCAGCAAAATCAAAAGCTCATAATCTAAAATTGAAACATTAAAAAAACCTTTGATAGACTAATGGTTGAGATTATTTCAACGAGTTCAAACGCGATACTTCTGTTTTTAGTTAGTGAGGAGTTGTGTACTGCTGATGATGTTGCAACATCAGGTCAAGGTTACGTAACTTATTTTAGTATCGTTGAAGTCACTGTCTAGTAAATTTCGATTCGATCAGATTATTGGAAGTTGATCTGATCTTTTCAACCACCAGAAAAGAACTATAAAGTTCAAAACAGATCTTATATATGGATGCTCATATGTAACACAGTGTCAAGCCACGCGGACTTCATTTTGAGAAAATGGCGTCTAAAGATTTCGAATCAATTCTTAACACATCTGCTTGAAGAAGCATTTATCCATCTTTTCTTTTTTATTTTTTATTTAAAAAAATATAATTAATTAATAGCAGATAGGCTCATATTTTTATCTAATAATAAGTTTTTCAAATATATGAAATTATTGCATGATCCAAAATATGGAACTTACTTCAATATTCTGAGCGTTTGATTAAGAAACTTTTTCCGTACTTATTTAGTTCAAATGACTTGACAATTTTTTGTATAATGTTAAATACGAAATGCATTATCAGAATACATCAATATCACTAAATTTGACTTGTTGTGGGTTGGCACATTATTGCTTATCAGCATCTATATATATTCTCAATTGCACATAAGTATTTAATAATAAGTTTGAACATATTTTTGAATAAAAGGTAAAGGATCTCCATGAACTATAGCTAAGAACCATCCCGATTATATCAGGTTTTTTGCAAAAAATCGCATCAAAATTGGTCAAAATTAGCTAAGATGCAACAGTCACACACGTCAAAATTTTCTAGTCTGGGACTAAAAATATTTAAATGTATAAAAAAATTGGTTGGATAAAAATGAAATATTCTTTATTTCAGTATAAGATTCGTGATAAAATGCTGCTCCTGAAATCGACAATAGCCATTAGTTTCGTCGTCACCGTGTTCTTCTTGCATTCGATCCCGGAATTGAGTAAGAAATATTTTTTTTTAATCTCTAAACCAGACATCGCACAATTAGCTTCATTCGGGTTCCATTCATAGGGTTCCTAAAGGGTACAAACCAGACCATGTTATTAAGTCTACTGTCAGTCTTTCCGTCTGTCCGTCCATCTGTCCGTTTGCCAGTCCGTCAGAGATTTGAAATTCACACAGAATGTGTATTTGTATTGCCGCTATAACAACAGATAATAAAAATACGTCAAGTGCGATTCGGAGAGTTATAGCTCTTCGTGTATGTTACATAGTAGTTATGCCTCACCCGCGTTCATTTGAGAAAAAAAAATATTTATATTCAGTATACCTTCCCTACTTGAAACGGATATGGCTCATTATTTTATTGGTTTCAATTTTGTTTTCTCGTAACTTTTTTTTATTTATTAATTAAAATTGATACTTTTTCAAATAAAACTAGCCTTCTTCCTTATAATATTAGCTATCTGCGATTGAACGTCACGTCAAAATTAGCCGTTCCCGAGATTAGTCAGAACAAACAGACAACAAAAATTTTAAAAATTGTTTTTTTTTTTAAAACGCTATTAATTTCAAATTTACAAACAGATACTTCAATTTTATCAGGTTTTGGTCGATTTGTGTGGTGGGGAGTCATGTCCCCTCATTTCTCTTTCCTGCATTCAGGAATGTTCTAACCAAATACAATTTCCCCACCAGATCGAGTCTCTCTCGGCTGGACAGCCCTGCTGGGCGCCATTCTGCTGCTGACGCTGGCGGACCGCGAGGACCTGGAGCCGATCCTGCACCGCGTGGAGTGGTCCACGCTGCTGTTCTTCGCGTCACTATTCGTACTTATGGAAGTGAGTAAACTTACGATCATATTCATCTTTTTAATCGACTTCCAATAAGGGAGGAGGTTCTCGGGGAAATTGTTCGTTCTTATGTATGTTTTCTGATTACTCGAAAACGACTTTATATTGCTATGTACCTTTTTAGTTTATTCTGTTTATTATGGTACATTGGTCCAAGTATCCAAGTAATGGAAATGATGTATTTTACTTTTAAACATGATAACATTTTTTTTTTTAGTTTTATTTCCGTAATCAGTCTGGCATTAAAGAATGGTACATATGTGGTAAAACTTAAGATTATTCAGAGGTTACAACAGATTTATCTATAGCCGAGGGTTTAAATCTAGGCCATCACTTCTAGGTTATCGAGTGCTAAAGTGTTTTACATTATCTCGTTCTGGGTGAAGGAATATCAAATTGAAACTTGCATGCGTCGGAAATTCTGAAGTAAATATTAACCAATCCGCAGTGTAATGAATTAAGCTTAAAATTAATGGGCTATTACTGAAGTGTTATTGAGATTTCGCGTATGATTACGATCAGCGTCCATT
This sequence comes from Hypolimnas misippus, assembly GCA_037950945.1. NCBI lineage: Eukaryota > Metazoa > Arthropoda > Insecta > Lepidoptera > Nymphalidae > Hypolimnas > Hypolimnas misippus. The sequence goes on from JBBEEQ010000021.1 coordinate 4,105,789, forward strand.
TGTGTAATACAAATCGAATACAAGAATCCACGGGGAAAACAATAACTTTTTTGTGAGACTGAATTTAGTGCCATCTATCGGGCTATTAGTGTATTATTTTTATACATTAATTAGGATCGGGTAAAATCTTCGTCGTCCACTGTCATTGTTTAATTTCTACCTGTTCATCCGTCGCATGCAACAGGAAGATTCTGACTTTTTGCAATAATTATCTATACTTATTAATATATTATCTATCCATAATAAAGCCGAAGAGTTTGTTTATTTATTTGACCGCGCCAATATCAGGAACTACTGGGTCGAAATGAAAAATTATTTTTGTGTTAGTTATTTTATTGATCGAGGAAGGCTATAGGCTATATTATATCACGCTACGACTGACAGGAGCGAAGCAGTAGCCATAAACGTGAGTGAAATCGCAGGGGCCAGCCAGTGAAATATATTTATATAGTAATGACTTGTTTCAAGATTTGTAAACAAGAAAATAAAATAAAAGACACATAGATTTTGACTTCATAAAAAGTACTTTTCTTCTCTTACTAATAATTTTCGGACATTCATTATTGTTCCCGTGGTGTCTTCAAATACGTTCGATGTTTTCGTTCCGTACTTACGCCATATTTTAACTGTTAAATAAATTTCCCCATTTTAGAAGCAATCAAATTTCTTAATACTAAATTTTCTACGATTATTCAAATATTATGTTTATCTTTTAAGTATATTTTTCAGGCTTTATCGAAATTAGGCCTCATTAAATTCATAGGAGGTCTGACAGAATCCCTCATACTCAAGGTAGACGAGGATGGAAGATTAGCTGTAGCGATTATTCTGTTATTGTGGGTAAGTTTTCTTACGTACTATTTAACAGATTAAATATTTTTTTAAATCTTCTTCATCAGACAACGATCTTTAACTAGGCAATAACTATTGATTTTAAATATCCAAAAATACTTTTTAACTATTTTTTATTCACAAAAAATTGGCAAACGAGGACATTGCAGCACCAGAGAAGCAATGCGTTGCGAGCTTGAAAAGGAAAAGATGGAAGGGAATAAGATGTAGGAAGAGTCAAATTCGTCCCACGTTGCTTTTCTCAATTCCTAAGCCAAAGCTTCCGGCTATCTCTCACCGTATGACATAGCTCGCTTCTGTGCTCGTAGAGTACTGCCATGGCCGAGCGTTTACATTATAGCCAGTAGGCTACAGCCAGATACCAGAGTGAAAGAGCCGGAAGACTAACTCACTCCTCCATTCTTTTATTTACGTCCTGTTTCCTTTCACCCTTCAAGCTGGCTTCGCATTTGTTACTACTCCGATGCTGCAAATGTCATTGCACGGCGATGATCACAGTATAGTCTATTTTTCTTTACCTCTCTCATTTAGCAGACAAATATTTCGTTTCTTCTACCACACGTTAGAGTTACAGATGAGAAATTAATAACGCATCACACTCAACGGTCCCCATTAAGATCTCATGACCTTGTGTCGGGGGTCCGGAAACACTCACAACACTAACAGAAACACCCAGACCACGACAAACATCTGTATGGCCAATACACACGTTTGCCGTGAGCGGGGATCGAACCCGCGACCGCTAGCGCTTTAGTCAGTTGCAGTGACCATTGCGCCAACGCGTCTGTCAAATTATCAATCGAATGATTGAACTGAATAATTTTTTCTAATGAAAATACGTGATTTTCATTTCGGGTATTGTTACCAAAGAGACGAGTACAGAAAAATAGATTTTTCTTAAGCTGTCCCGTCAGCTCATTTGTCAGGTATTTTTATTTATAATAATTGTTTGCAGGTGTCAGGTATAACGTCAGCGTTCGTAGACAACATACCGCTCACCACCATGATGGTGCGCGTGGTAATCGCGCTGGGGTCCAACCCCACTCTGAATTTGCCCATCACTCCGCTCATTTGGGCCCTCTCCTTTGGTGCTTGTTTAGGAGGTAAATTTTTACTGACTAATATTGTAAATGCGACATGGGAGTGTGTACACTGTCACGTCTTAATTATTCAAGTATAAATACTAATGTAAATATTCGTTATTGTACACCAAAAACAAAATAGATTCAATACAAAACAAAATATGAAGAGAAAAATAATGTACTAAAGGCGGTATTTTCGCTAAAACAGGGATCTCTTCCAGGCTTCTTGGATAAGGACAGGTGTACTGAACTGATACAGAACTGATAATACTTCAAATACAATACACGTATAGTATTAAGTGACCGATTTCAAAAATTCACATTTATGCGATATTGCAAAATCGTTTTGCACTTGTTCGGCTGTTTATTTAGACTTTAATGTCACAAGATGTTCATAAAACGGTTATTTTTGGTTTTCAAAATCTCTGATTACGAACCACAGAATATAGAACTAGAATATACGAGTTAATTGAGCTAACTTCAGGAAGGTTTTTAATTCGGTTTCTTTAATACTAAGCATGAAACATATTATCATGGGTAGAGAACAAAAAAAAAAATATTTTTAAAAATAATAGTTTCATGGTCGTTAGCTATAATAAAATCTATATTAACAATAACTAGCTTACTACGATTTTGATTTCAGGTAATGGCACACTGATCGGCGCAAGCGCGAACGTCGTCTGCGCAGGAGTGGCCGAACAGCACGGCTACAGATTCACCTTCATGCAGTTCTTCAAGATCGGCTTTCCGGTTATGGTCGGTCATCTCATCGTCGCTTCCGGCTATTTGCTTATGTGTCATTGTGTTTTTACATGGCATTAAATATAATCCCTACACGTTCCAACAAACTGGCCAGAGCTGATGATATCTCGAATTGATATTTTACATTCTAACGGAAGGATCGCAAATTAGTTTCTTTTTGGGTCCGTTTTATTTAATATTTTAATTGTCGTGTCCCATTGCCACCTACAGCTCCCTTCCTAATATCTTCCAAAGTAAAAAAAGTAAAGTAACAGAAAGCAACAGACAGAAGATATACAAGTGTCAGAATTTCCCCCGGCACATGTAGTATTCCTCACGATTTTTTTCTTTACCATCGAGCTCGAGATGAACACAAATAAGCACTTGAAAACTCAACGGCGCTAACCGGGGTTTGAAACCCTGATTATCGACGTGTTCTGACCACTCGGCCACCTCGGCTCACAACCTATATATTATTATTATATTCTCTTTCTTAAAAGAAAAAGTTTACTTAAAATTTAAATATGTATACTGTCTGAAGTTTGAAGATGCTTGTAACTAGTAAATCAATTAATAAACTTAAATATAGAATACTGTCTGAAGTTTGGAAAAAAGTTTAATTCAAGTAACATGAGTTATTTTTTTAATGGAATTAAATTAAAAAGATTAAGTTTCTGTTATATCCTCCACTGCTTACTGAAGATCCGCATGAAATAGGCCGACTGTCTACAATTTGATGACACCTGGTATAGATATCGATAATTGAGCATTGCCTCCAAAAATCGACCACTCGGTGGCAAGAGAAGCGAATTTTCCAGGATTCTGATTGGTCGATAATAAAATGAAAAAGTTGGCGCCAGATCAGTGTAGTTTATTTTCGACCAATCAGGATCTAGAAATAAACAAGCAGAGACATCTGGTTTTGTAAGTCTCCTTCGCATTTTCTTGGTCAATAATTTTTGACTCGCTGTGAGATGCTTAGCCCATATCTCACCGACAATGTCTGTGTAAGGTTCATTTACGTTTAGTACGGTGAGTGAGACCATCATAAGTCGAAACTCCCTCCTTCCTTTTCAAGCTGGCCACGTATTAGTAACTCCTAAAGGGTAGCTTTGTTAAAGTTACATCATCATTTCTGACCATAGAAACTTAACTTTGAAAATTTTATCTTATTTTGTATGTAATAAAACAACTTATACATTACATGCGAACGAAGCGATAGCGCGATTTAAAATACAACCGGCGCCATTTCTTGACATAAATACGGACTAAATTTTATATGATAATATTGCTATGGAATTAACTCGTCAATGATATTATATAAAAAAGATATGTTATATATGGATGCTGATAAGCAATAGTGTGTCAACCCACAAAAACTCAAAATCGGAGATATTAATGTATTTAGATACTGCATCATCTATTTAACATTATTCAAAAAAAATGAAGTCATATAAACTAAATAAGTACATAAAAAACTTTCTTAATTAATTGTTTCGAATTTCAAGTGCGTTCCATATTTTGCAATTTATACAATAATCACAAATATTTGAAAAAAAATTTTTTTTTGATAATATATGAAATATATCAACCTACTTTTATATCATAATACCTTTTATCAAAAATTAACAGAATAGGTGAATATATACTCCTTCAAACATATTTATTGACATAGGTTTGACATCTTTAGACGCCATTTTCTCAAAATGCAGTCTGTGTGGCTTGACACAGTATTGCTTATCAACGTCCATATAAGCCCATAGATATTGGCACGCAGAAAGCAGATTACTTTGGACGATGTTACGTAGCAACCAGTTAGCAACTGAGTATAACATGCAAACTTATCAAAGTGGAAAATGGTTACATATTTAACGTCATAGTATGCATATAACATATATGGACGCTGATAAGCAATACTGTGTCAAGCCACACGGACTTCATTTTGAGAAAATGGCGTCTAAAGATGTCAAACCTATTCATAATAAATTTGTTTGAGGATGTATATATCCATGTTTTCTTTTTTTTTCATTATAAGAATACATTAATATCTCTGAATTTGACTTGTTGTGGGTTGACGCATTATTGCTTATTAGCATTCACATATATAATAACATAGCTACTCGTCCATAACGATCGATCGATAATTTAAAATATATGTAAATTAATATGTAATTAGAAGTCCATATGTTTAATATATGTATATAAGAATAATAAAAAAAAAAACGTAGAATTATGTGTGAAATCGTTTGAGCCTATGTACCTTGATATATAACCTGTGATAGTTGTTTCGTACTTAAATATATAATGTATATAAGGTTTTCATAAACAAAGTCTATTATTTTAAAGCATGGTCATCTGTGATTGCGACGCTACGTGATACGTATAGTTTTAGTCGAGAATTACATTTGGAGGCTCATATGCATGACTGTCGAGCCACACGGACTTCATTTTGAGAAAATGGCGTCTAAAGATGTCAAACTTATACTTACAAAGTCTGTTTGAAAAAGTGTATATTCATATTTTGATAAAGGTTATAACAAATTAAAGCCGATTGGTATATTAAAAAGTTTTATTATTTTTTTTTCTTTTTAATAAATGAGATTATTGCGTAGTACAATATATTTAATATTCTAAACATTATATTAAGAAACTTTTTCCTGTACCTATGTAGTTCAGATAACTTGAATAATTTTTGAATAATGTTGAACACTTGACGCATTAGCGGATTTGACTTTTTGTGGTTGAGACGTTATTGCTTATCAGCATCTATTTGTACGTTTTACTTTCATAATTGACATAACTCTGTAACCTAGCAACAGTTGCCTACGTAACCTGGGCAGTGGCTGTCAAAAATAACGGTACTGACAGTAAATTCTTTAAAATGTCAAGCAATGACCACTTATTTAAATCTTTATTAAGCCTGTAAGTAAAACTTATAAGTGTAATTCAATCTTTAAGGTGACCAAATTAAAAATGTCTCTGAAACAAATTAGGGACTGTCCAAACACGTGAATCCCAAAGGGACCAGGAAAAAATCAAATTGTTATTAAAATATCGTGTATTTACTATAAAAACCTCAACACTTATCACCAGGGTCTAAAAATTGCTAAAAACACATCACGTGATTACTGGCAAGAGTCTTAGCTAAACTGTACACCAGTCGAGACTAATTTCACGTCTGTGTTTATAATCTGTAATCACGTTTATAATCTATGACTAAAAAAAACTATTCTGTCAACATCTTATGACATTAAATTCTTAATAAACGGCCGAAGTCCGAAAGCGAAACGTTGTACCGTTTTCCCAAAAATCTGAATTTTCACTTTAATATTGAGTTCAATTTATATAAGGGCAATAAAAAAGATATTACTACCATTAGTTATCGCGATAAGACCCGTTATATTAAATATAAATTCCAAAGAGATATAATAGGACTCCAATGTTTTTGAAATTTAGAGAACCATTCTTTTAAAATAATACACTATAATTACGAAAATCTTACCTATTTGAATAAAGAATTTTAGAAGATTTTCGAAATTTGTGATTTATACAAGTGTTAAAATTGATGTTAAATACTGTAGTATATATTATTTATAATAATAATTTAATGAAATTGTGTAAAATTTACATAAATTATATACATTCTATAATATTATTTTATTTTTTACCTATTTTATTTAATATTATAATTATTTTTCAAGGTGGCAACATTTTTAATATTATATTAAGTCTTACCATAACAAAAAAATATGTTTATTTTTTTATAATATATCGAACAAAACTGTTAATATAATAAATAAATAAATTAATGAAAAAAAAAACGTTAGATTGTATATACAGTATTTTATTATAATAAAATTGTTTTATTGTTTATTAATATAGTTATTAAAATCCTTTTTTTATTTTAATTTATACAATTCGATGATATATAGATGTTGTAACAGTTTAACCTTTTTTAATTTAATTTTTTTTTTGCCTTGTGCGAGGAAGTCACACTGCCTTACTACAAAAGATTTAAACAGACGTTACATGCTTTAGATATAGATTAACATACGTGTAAGTGAGTTTAATAGATGTCTAAAACCTATTTCAGCTGTCAAATGTAACGTATAACATTTTATCAATAACTTTTTTTATGAGTTTATTCGCTGTTAAGCAATTTAGATAATATTTTAAGCAATGTTTAATTCATAAACACTGTTTAACTAGACACGTGTTGAACATGGTTTTAATGCGTCTTTTGTAGTATGACAGATAATGTTCACTTTAAGGGTGTGTTCCGAAATACGATCCAGCAGTCTGGTCTGAGCTGTTATCAATGGAGTTCTAATCTAGTTTTCTTGATAATATTCTTATAATTAAACGCTGATAAGCAATACTATGCCAAGTCACACGGGGTTCATTTTGAGAAAATGGCGTCTAAACATGTCAAACCTATTCTTAACAAATTTGCTTGATGATTACTTGGACGCTGATAAGCAATACTGTGTCAAGCCACGCGGACTTTATTTTGAGAAAATGAAGTCTAAAGATGTCAAACCCATTTTTAACAAATTTGTTTGAAGACGTATATATCCAACTTTTCTTTTCTATTTTGATAAAATGTGTAATAAATTGAAAGTAGATTGATATATTTAATGTGTTATCTAATAAACAGTTTTTCAAATATTGAGAGTATTGTATAAATTGCAGAAAATGGATCACACTTAAAATCCGAAACATTAAATTAAGTAACTTTTTTTCGTACTTATTTAGTTTATATGACTTGATATTTGTTTGAATAATGTTATATAGGTGATGCAGTATCATAATACAGTAATATCTCCAAATTTGTCTTTTTGTGGGTTGACACATTATTGCTTATCAGCATCCATTTATTCTTTACTATTTTGATAACATGTAGGTATACTATCCACCACATAATACTATCCACCGGTTCGGAATGTAGTTTTTATCGAGAAGAACCGTCAAGAAATTCGATAGTAACTCTTTTAAAATTCATTTAAATATAATGTATTTTTATTACATTTTAATTTTGTTATCCGGATAGAAAATCAATGCGTATCAAATCCACGGTTCTTTATTGTCGAAATATTCTTGTATAGTATAATATGCTTTATCTATTAAAATTTTTTTAGTGTAGGCTTTAAACTTATTAAGTGGCAAATGTAAAACTGCTGACCCTTCGAACAGACATCTCCCATATGAAAGCTTTAGCTATATCCGTGTACATATCGATACCTCCCACTTAAGTTGTTGTAACCCCAAAATTACAATTTTACAGTAGAGCACTTTTAATCCGTTTTAGTTTGAAAGTTACAACAAAATACGCCTTTTTTCAGGCGTATTTTGTTGTATCTTTGCTTGAAAAAAAAAAGATTTTTGGTATTTTTTTCACTTTGAATGCATTAAGCAATGCAAATTCGTGTAGTATTCAGTAAAAACGCTAACGGAAATTTTGTGGCTTACAATAACTTACGTGGGAGGTATCGATATACACACAAACTTTCGCTTCTATAATATTAGTAAGGATTCTTATCAACAATTACGTTTACGAAAATGATCACAACTCGAATAAGAGTTATTTTATTCTGGATTGTATTTCGAAACATATCCTTTTCATATTATATGATTTTAATAATCATAAATTCTAAATTAAAGTTAAATGATATTTAAGTGAATTGTATATACAATATTTTTTGTGATTTTCTATTTAATTTTTAACGAGAATCTGTTAAAATAATTTAAAATTATATTATTTTAATGTAACACTATTATTAAGGATTGTATTTTAATAGATTGCATATTTTAATATTAATAAGATAGTTTTAAATAAAATTATTTAATATATGCGTTTCACGAACGTGCATTTGTTTTATTTATTTTCATTTAACTCGTAACGAATCTTATATTAATATAATAAAGCTGAAAAGTTTGATTGTTTGTGTACTTCTTTGTTTGCTAATTTGAACGAGCTAATCTCAGAAACTACTGGTTCGAATTTTAAAATTTTTTTTGTAAGCCACATAATATACCATGATATTTTGTAACTATGAATATTATATAACGATAGATACGTGTTAGGAATATATCATAAAAGTCAATATTACTGTACTTTGACTATGGTAGCTCGTCTTCACTATCACAAATATATTCATAATGACAAGTAAACTAGTAACAAGAACCCTAAAGATAACATAACAATAAGTTATAAGCTTATGGATTTTGGCACTCATAAGCCGCCGATACAGGAACACATTAAATCTTGGTTCCGGCAAATCATCGTGTATTTACCAACAAAACACAAACCCCGTTATATACTTCAAACATAATCATTAATCTAAAAAAAAAAAAATTGAAGTGTCTGTTTATAATGTCAAATTATCAGCTTTTAACTAAGTGTATATAAAAGTACAAGATTAAATTCAATTCAATTCTTTGGTTAATGGCAAAGTACAAGATACTTACATCAAAAACAAAATTTTAGTCTTTCTGTCTGTTTTTTCTGGGTAATGTCTGAAACAGCTGGACTGATTTTGACGGGACTGTCACTCATAAATAGCTAATGCTATAAGGAGTGACTTACGCTACTCTTATTTTAAACATTTAATTTATTAATAAAAAAGGGTTACGCTATAACAAAATTAAATAGTGAATAATGTCAGATTCAAGTAGGGAAGGTAAAAATTATATAAATATAATTTTTCCTCAAATTAACGCGGGGGAAACTGCGGGACATAGCTAGTTCATATAATTTGAAAATAATTTTTAGGGAACATTTTTCTTTGTAATTGCAACACATTTTATGCGTCAACTGTCAAGGCTCAAAAGGCCTTGAACCCAGGGCCGTAAAACAAATTAAATAAAAAAAAATAGTCAACTGTCATTTTTAATATGTCAAATTGGCATTTTGACATTGACTAAAGAATGTTTAATTTAGTATCAAATCATGCGCAGGTGGTATCGTATGTCTTTCACTTGATATAAGACGACTTTTCGGTAAGTTTTTCATTTATATAATGCTTATTTACTTAAATTTTAAATGAAGATAAATAAATTAATTCATCTATCTTTTGTTTGTTGCCTATTTTGTTATATATAAACCAGAATTAACTTTTTATATCTATGTTGAGTATATTATTTTCTGATGTCAAGGCATCGTAGAATTAAATATACATTTATATACATTGAAGTGATAATAATAAATTCTGTTAGTATGTAACATTCGATTTGAAAATGAATGTAGGATTTTTATATAAATATATGTATATAATTTAGGATAGCTATATTTATGTCCGTATTCAAAAATACTGAATCAATTTGGAATAGAGTTTAACTCAAAACAGAATCGGATTGGGATAAGTACAGTAATACCCCGTCATACGCGACTTCGACTTACGCGAATTCGGAGTTACGCGATTTAATATTCTCGTCTATTCGTTTTTTGTTTGAACGCCATAGTTTGTATATATTGTCATATTATATATAATAAGATACTAATTATTTCCTAAATTATTGTTTTATTTAGTCTCCAGTCCCAATTAAACATATTTTATATGTCTTTATATGCAAAATTGTACTCCGGACTTACGCGAATTCGACTTACGCGAATCAGCGCTCAATCCCTATCGCGTACGTCCGGGGTATTACTGTACGTATTGGTCTGTGTATTTCGGTTACGATATTTTTCGTATTTCACGTCACTGTCAATTATATTATGTGAAAGTTGATGCGATGTTTTTTTATTATTTTATATTGTGTTATCGTGTTTATTTATAGAATATTATTTACCGCATGCTATTAACATGTAATCAAACTATAAAACATTAATTGTTTCGGATAAGAATACAAGTATTTTAATAAGAGTTGAAAAAACCGACTTTAAAAATAAAATTCACATTTTCGTTTACTTTGACGACACATTTGGACGCTTATAAGCAATACTGTGTCAAGACACGCGGGCTTCATTTTGAGAAAATGGCGTCTAAACATGTCAAACCTATTCTTAATAAATTTGTTTGAAGAAGTATATACACATCTTTTCTTTTCTATTTTGATAAAAGGTATAATAAATTAAAAGCAGATTAGTATATTGAATATATTATGTTGTAAAAAGTTATATAATAAACGACAGACGCGTTGGCGCAATGGTCACTGCAAGTGACTAAAGCGCTAACGTGGGTTCGATCCTCGCTCACGGCAAATGTGTGTATTGGCCATACGGATGTTTTTGTCGTGGTCTGGGTGTTTGTGTTAGTGTTGTGAGTGTTTCCGGACCCCCGACACAAGGTCACGCGATCTTAATGGAGGCCGGTGAGTGTGATGCGTTATTTATTTATTATATTATTATATATTTGAGATTATTGTATAAATTGCAAAATATGGAACGCACTTGGAAATCGAAATAATTAATTAAGAAACTTTTTCCGTACTTATTCAGTTTATATAACTTGATTTTTTTAAATAATGTTAATGTTAGGTGATGTAATATTAAAATACATCAATATCTCCGAATTTTTGACTTTTAGTGGGTTGACACATTATTGCTTATCACCATCCATTTATTAGTTATTTCGATAGTAAAATCAAATTACTGAACTGATTTTGATAAAATTTATATGATAGGTACCAAATCTGAACGTATATCCTTTTAAACAAATAATAATTCTCAAAATCGCTTAAAGCTGAAGCTATGACGTAACAAACAAACAAAAAAATACGCTACGAATTTAGAGCCTCTATTTTTGAAGTCGGTTATCCGTTATGCATAAAATCCATTCACAATATTCATTTTGATATGCCGATGGGACTTTTGAAAATACTTCGTAAATAAAAAAAATATACTCCTGACAGCTTGCTTGCAAAATTTCATGAATATAAGTTTAGTAGTTTAGACATGAAAGCGTAACACACAAACAAACTCAGATTCACATTTGTAACATCAGTTCGGATTAGTAGAAATTTAGTTTTACACAACTAAAACAACACTAGATGATCATTTATAAATGGCTGAACACATTTGGATACAGTTTAGATTCAAGGTCGCGTAAAAAAGATAAAATCTTGGATTATATGTTAGTTCTTAATTGTCTATTTAAGGTGATTTTTAATTTGGCTTTTAAGTAATTTTTATTTTTTTGGTGATATGTGATACTGACAGATGTAAGAATTTAATTTTTTTATATATATAATATCAGTTCTGTCTAAAAGCCTAAAAAATAAGAATTTTATTTATTATTCCAGTTTTGTTTTCATTCGTTATTTCATTATTCTTTTTTTAGTTATTTCGATTTAAAGCACTGAGCCGAATTTCATAAAAATACGGAACCAATTAAAACGTTCAAATAAAAAAAAATTTAAATCGATTTAGAAATGAAAAAATTTACGCTACGAACTGAACCTCCTTTTTTAATCTGCTAAAAATTCAACCTGCTATTATTTTAGGTAGAAATGTCTTATCTTTGGGAGTTTTATCTCTTGTCGAATCATTTTGAATTATTTCACTATCTACATTTTATGATTTAAGGCTAGAACAGCCACGACGCGACATCGAATCGTGATTCTTTGCTCGATGAAAGGGTAACGTACGAAATAAAGTTAACTCCACTTATTGTAGTTATTTCGATTTTAAAAATACTTAAAATTTTGATGAAAATCCTATGACAGTTGGTCCCTATCCTATGGGAGAGTCAGAGGCGTAACTATACCATCTATGACCCGTGGCAAATTCTTTGGATGGGGCCTCCCAGTAAAAATCGTCACGTTATAACTTAATTTTAATGAACCACTTAAGCAGTTACCAAAAACTATTAATAATATCGTGTGCACTTTAGTTATATATCTGATAAGTTTTCTTTTCAAGAGATAGAAGATCCATATTCAAAATGAAATAACAATTTATTTTTAATAAGATTTTATTAATATAGTTTTTATTCTGGGGCCCTCTCGGGTCCGGGGCCCGCGGCTTTTTACCCTGCCTCACTATATTTACGCCCCTGAGAATATAAAAGAAGACAACAACCAAATCGGTCAAGCCGTTTTCAATTAATCGTAAAACATAAATTCCCCGACTAATTGACATCCTTTTTTTTGAAAGTCGGTTAAAATACATATTATTCTACTATGTACTACGTACACTTGTATATTTACATATTTACAGTCAGTATAGCGCTATCAAATGGTGTTGCCCGGGGCAGAATAAATAGGGCGCGCCCTCGGGCTGTGGGTGCGTGAGATGGGGTCTATATATATAGAATTTGGCGAGATAGTATTCTTTTACCAGTATTTAAAATGATGTTTGTGCTTGTCTAGTGTAGTGTTGTGAGCTGTAGTCGACTGCTGACAACACTAAAAACAATTCAATTGATGTAAATTGCATAAAAAGCTTATCGTTAAAAAGGATCTCTTTCAGACAACCTTAATTTAATACTGAACTCAATACTTTATTGATTACCAAATACGTCAATACATTTTTATCTTGGAAAATTAAGACTTCTTTAAAACAACCGATTTCAAACGTAAAATTCGTTTGACGTGAGATAGCATCGAGTTTCATCTGAATGGTGGTGGTGGTCTAAAATAAGCCGAGATGGATAGTGGTTAGAACACGTCGATCTCAACCGATGATCGCGAGCGCAAACCCCGGCTAGCACCACTGATTTTTCAAGTTCTAAATTAGTGTTTAATTTAATCTTGAGCTCGGTGAAGGAAATATCGCGAGGAAACCTGCACGTGCCTATGTGGGGTGTGGTGGATTAAGCTCTAAACATTCTTAAAATCTGAGAAGAATTTGCCCAGCACCGGGACCTAATAATAGCCTGATAACTTTGTTTTTATTTTACAGACAAACCCATGAAATGAAAAAATGGACAAAATACTACGCGCGTTCAGAAGAAAGAACGATTCAAACCAAGTCCTGGACAAGAGCACATACTCTCTGGTCTCATGTGGGGAGCTCACGGCCGACACCCTGCAGTCATGGGAAGGCCTCCCTGACGAGGTCAAGCGTGATCCGTCCATGGAACAGATTAGAAGAAAAGTTGAAGAAATCGGTAGGCTTATTTAGATTACTAGTTGATTTACACGACTTCCCCTGCATGTGTGCTTTCATCCCCTTCAAATTTTAAGTTCAACCCGCAACCCAAAAAGGGGGTTTAGGACATTGTAGATACCTTACGAATTTTTTGTTTGGAAGCTGATGTAATCGATGTGGTTCTTCGCTTTAGTTTTCGGTTCTGGTTTCGTTAAATACTTAGGACGTAACTGTTACTAGGTTACAGAGTTGTTTATCCGTTACAAGAGTACAGCAATACGGATAATACAATTACCGATAAGACAATACCGAAAACAGTTTTACATTTGCCTCTTATTAAGTTTAAAACCTATATTAAGAAATCTTTAATAGGTAAAGCATATTGTACTATACAAGAATATTTTGACGACAAACAGGCGTGGCTTTGATACGGATTGATTTTCTATCCGGATAACAAAATAAAAATCTGAACCGGTGGTAGCTTTATAAAAATCTTTAAAAAAATAATAGGCTTTTAATAACACTTTCGAATCGTCAAGTTACAGGTATATTGCTTGTAGATTTATTTTAAGCTACCACCGGTTCGGAATGTAGTCTCTACCGAGAAGAATCGGCAAGAAACTCGATAGTAACTCTTTTAAAATCATTTATACATTATGGACATATCTCAAAACAAAGAACGTCTTCATATGGTTGTGTCAATTGCATTCACACGCGGATTTCGAATGACATCATTGTAAATAGTGTGTATGAGTTTCCCTTTAAAAATATTATTTACTTAACAACTTATTTTTAAAATGGACATGTTAACAAATTAATATGTATCAATACAATTAGCAATATCTAGATCACCTTTATACCCGACTGACGCAAAGGAGGGTACAGTTTTTTGTTCGTATTTATGTATATTGGTAACTATTAATATTTCGCGGTATAGCAACCAGATGAACGTATCTACAAAATATCGAAAATATTTTTTTTAACTAAAACCGTTGAAAATGTTTTCTATGAAATGGCAAAACAACGTAATTTAAAATTTCACTAATTCCAAAAAACGTTATATTTATTATTAGAACCACTTTTCTATAGAACCAAAAAAAACTATATTATGAGTACTGCTAAATTAGGAAAAAGTAAAATTTTTAAAACGTAGATACGTTCATCTGACTCTTATACCGCGATTTACTGTATATATTTACAAAGTAAATATATATTAAACTATTTACATCTTAATTAATACAAAAAATAAAAAAGGATTATTTTTTACAAAACATTGTAGACCTTATTTATAAATTAAATTACAATTAAATTATTAAATTACCTTATTTTTACAAAGTGAGTGAGTATAAAAGAATTGAATATTTATAATTATTACAAATTAAGCAATAAATTAAAGTCAATTAAAACATAAAATACATATATCCAAACCACTGCATCTAGGTAAAGTTCTCAATACACTGGCAGCATTACTCCGCTGAATGGCCAAAGTGAACCTTTGACCGAGATAGCTACCAGCTCTTTGGCCCCCAGTCTCTTTGAGAGATCTTTGAAAAGGGAGCGAGCTTCTGGACCCCACGGACCAGGAGTTACCACTCCAAACGGAGCAAAAATAAAAGCCTCGTCAAGGCTTTCATACTCCCGTCGCTTGGAATGTTCGGCACTTGCTGCCGCTGCTCCCGCCATCGATGCCGCCGACTGGATGTGAGATGCTGCTAGAGAGTCAACACAAGTAGCATCCCATACCAGTTTTCTCCCCAGCCTCAAAGCTACAAGGGTCATACCGTCTGGTCTCTTACCGTCTTTACGAAGTAAATTGGCTCTAGTGTTGCTGGAATATTTGCACTGGCAAGAGGCAAATGATATCATTGATAGCGTTGTGGCGTGAGAGACGGCCAGCGCTTTTAAAACAAGAAAGACCCTGGTGGTCGTATTCAACTTTTTGTCTACAGTGGCAAAGATGCGGTTGATTTATTTTATAGAATCATGATTGACAAATAATTAAAGAGAGGGTTTAGTTGGTGCAGACCCCGTCCCCCTTAGTAACTTACTTATACCTAGTAGGCACATTCGACACTGCAATCGAATCTTTCCCACAATAAAAAACTGCTCCCTATTGAGAAGACGATTGATGATTCATGAAGTTTCAGAAACGAATTCCAGAGATGCCAAAGAATGTAGACCCAAACATTCACTGACTAACTCTGAACCGGATATACGAAAAATAGAAGAATTAAGGTTTATTGATGGTGTTAACAGTACAAGAATAAACAATAGTTTAGGTCCTGAGGACTTAGAACGCAGGTAAGAATTTATTTATTTATATTCTTGTGTGGTGGTGAGCAAATTGAAAATGAACTATGATAATACCATATACAAGGTGTTACCAAGGTAATGTTGGATCTTGTAGTCTCGTATTAATATACGTACATGCTTACTATTTGAACGCTGATAAGCAATACTGTGACAAACCACACGGACTTCGTTTTGAGAAACATTATTTTAAGAAACTCTTTTCCATATTTATTTAGTTTAGATGACTTGAAATTTGACATTTTGTGGGTTGACATATTATTGCTTATCAGCATCTATTTATGAAAAATAATTTTAAAAAGTTTAATTCAATTTTTTTACGTTTTAATATCGGTTCTGTTATATTCTGCTGATTCTGCTGGCTAAATATCCAACACATGCACTGTATATAAGATAATGCTTTTCAAGATCTGCAGATAACGTGAGCAATTACTTAAGTGACGGTAACATTCTTCGTCTTGAAGTTTTGATTAGAATTACCTATCTTTCTTTCAGAGTGCATAGTACGCGACATTTGCCTGAAAAAAACTCGCAGGTAACAGAACAAACAATTTTCTTTTATCATTATATAGTACACCTCCACAATTTCTTATATCATATATGGACGCTGATAAGCAATACTGTGTCAAACAACACGAACTTCATTTCGAGAAAATAATAATAATAATAATAAACGCATCTCACTCAACGGCCCCCATTAAGGTCGCGTGACCTTGTGTCGGGGGTCCGGACACACTCACAACACGAACACAAAACACCCAGACCACGACAAACATCCGTATGGCCAATACAGACATTTGCCGTGAGCGGGGATCGAACCCGCGACCATTAGCGCTTGAGTCAGTTGCAGTGACCACTGCGCCAACGTGTCTGTCAACAGTCAAAATGGCGTCTAAACATGTCAAACCTATTCTTAATCGATTAGTTTGAAGACGTATATATTCATATTTTCTTTTCTTTTTTGATAAAAGGTATAATGAATTAAAATGAGGTTGATTTATTTAATATATTATCTAATAAAAAGTTTTTTTTTAATATATGAGATTATTGTATAAATTAAAAAATATGAAACGACGTTGATATTCGAAACAATTCATTAAGAAACTTTTTTCAGTACTCATTTAGTTTATATGACTTATTTTTAATTTGAATAATATTAAATAGGTGATGCAGTATTAAAATCCATCAATAGCTCCGAATTTCACTTTTTGTGGGTTGACACATTATTGCTTATCAGCATCCATATTGTCGTAAGCCAAGCCGGTTGCCTGGAAGAGATCGCTCTTCTTTTAACCATAAGGCCGCCGATTGCATTCTGTATATTCTGTCTCTGTGTTATTCTTTTGTAATTTTTGGTGTACAATAAACTATATTTCATTCAGTAATTTCATTTTTTTATAATACATTTGTATACAAACGACGATCGCTCTGGTGTAGTGAAATGTGAAGTACATTCAGTATTTTGTTTTTCTTTTTTACATTATCTAAATATATATGAATCAAAGGGGACTGACTGACATAGTGATCTATCAACGCACAGCACAAACCACTGGACGGGTCAGGCTGAAATTGGGCATGTTGGTAGATGTAAGGACGTAGGCATCCGCTAAGAAAGTCTTGAAATTGACCAAGTCTCATACAAACTTTCATCTGTTTTATGCCCTTGGGGTAGAATTAATCAAAATCCTTTTGTAAGCGGATGTCTACATTATAACATCTACCTGCATACCAAATTTCAGCCCGATCCGTCCAGTCGTTTAGGCTGCGCGATGATAGATCACTATGTCAGTCAGTCACCTTTGAGTTATATATATTTAGATATGAATAGGATAAATCGCGAAAGCTTAAAATATGTTAATAATCATCATAATATAACGTTCTCTATAATTTTACTAAAAGAAATTACTATAACAGAATTAAAACTAAAAAAGTCTGAAATTTTCATTTACAAATATATATAAAAATATCTATTTTTAGCTGAAACGTGCAAAATACTACATCAAAATGTCAGTCCTTCTGGGTTGCTGGGCTTTCTTCACGGCTGTGTTCCTTACATACAATGAGAAGGTGGAAGTTTTCAAGAACACAGCCGTCAGCCTCGCCGAGGAGAAATGTAAGTAAGTGGGTCGAATCTATACTAATATTATAAAGAGACATCTGTTTGTAAGTTTGTATAGAGGAATCTTTGAAACTACTGATCCGATTTGAGAAAGTCTTTTTGCGCTGGATAGATTATTTGTTGAGGAATAGGGTATATTATAAACGCTGTCTAGTATTCACTAGACGAGACTTATCGTCCAGTCAGCTCGTGACCACGACGGATGCAACTTCCTCAAAACGTCGGGCACTAAAAGATATTACTACCATTAGTTATCGCGATAAGACCCGTTATATTAAATATGCATTGTATAAATCGCGAAATTTTAAAATATATAGATAGCGAAGTAATAAAATAAAAATAAAAAAATATTTTTTTATTGCTAAATATGATGAGTTAGACTTATAGAAGTCCACATTTAAAAGACCTTAATTATAAGTCAAACACCCTGTATACATAAAATATAGCCTATGACCATTTAGAATAATGTATCTATTAAATGGTACCATAATTTTTTATAAAATCACTGGTTTTAACTTGGTAAAGTAACTTATACTTTACGCGCACAAAATCTACCCTGTATTATATTAGCGTAGATTCTTATAAAATAATATTATCATTCTTAAAATTATAACAATATTTACGAAAATGTTATGTACATTTTAAAAATAAAAATAATTTTAAAATAAAATACAACTAAAATTCTATAGTATTGTGGATCATGATCCCTCACCATACATATCGTTTAATATTAAAGTGACCGAAATCAAAATCTGTGTTAGCTATGTTAGTAATTAAAATTTAGTTTCACATAATTTCGTGGTTCATAATCTATAATTTTGAAAAATAAAAACTATTCTATCATCATTTTATCACACTAAAATTCTAATAAATGGCCGAAGTATCGTTGTCTTAGATTTTCGCGATTATTATTCATTGAAATAAAACTATTTGAAACGGATTTAAATGGCGTATATTAACTATTTTTATCATCCCGACGTTTCGAGCACTTTGCAGCGTTCGTGGTCACGGGTAGACTAAGGTGACATTTGTCTATTTGAGGTTTTAGAAAATATTATTTACAACTACCGCCAACGGTTTCTTAGATGGTATCTCGAATAACGTTCCGGTTGCACGGTACTAGGGTCAAGGAACACATAGGAGATGTCAAAAATAATAATTTTATTTCAATAAATGGCCGATGTCCCGAGTAAATACTATAATCCCAAGTAAATAGTTTTATAATTTTGTGCTTAAAAATTTGAATTTTTGGATTCGGTCACTTTAATATTAAACGTGTGTTGTGTTATTCTATTATAGTGCATCTAATTTTTTATATTATTTTCAGTATATCCTTTAGACGTGGCGAAGAGCAGTTCAATACAAGTAAAACTGTCAGGACCATTCTTAACTGAGCAAGCAGAGAAGAAACTAAACTCTAGCGAATTTAAAATTTCTTCACAATTGATTGTGTGGATAGAAGGACTAAACGACAGTGAAATTAATGAGATTGATGTAAGTTTTACTCTCGTAATTGACCTAAACAACTCTGTAACCTGGTAACAGTCATCTAGGTTCTTTACTAAAGATGCGTCATTCAAAAATAAAGGCACTCACAGTGAATTCTTTCAGGTGTAAAGCAATGAGAAACAACTTATGTAAACCTTAATAAACGTCTGAGAGCAAAACTTTTAAGTGTAATTCTCGCCTAATACTTTAAAGTACTTCAGTTAAACTCATTTAGTAATTTTAACTGGAAAGTTATCCGACAGTTTTGAAAATTTGGAATGTGATAAATTTTGACACGTTCTTTAGCTGTCGCTTCATATCTTTTCCGGAAACGCCGCCATATTGAAAAATTGACGCCTAAAACAGTTTCTTTATACCATAATTTAAATAAACAAATTACATACTGAAAAGTTTAGCTTTAATCCGCAAAGACATCCCTTCCCCTTTGGTTTATAAAATTCGATATTAAGCCAAATGGGCTCTTCAGAAAATAAATTAATTATGTACCACTAACTGTACGTAAAAATCAATAAAAAAAAATGATACGTAAGGCATAAAAAATAAGGCCATGACTGGATGAGCGTGACATATCGAAAATATAATTTCGAAAAAATGCGTTTATCCGTAAATGGACGCTGATAGGCAATACTGTGTCAAGCCACAGGACTTCATTTTGAGAAAATGGCGTCTAAAGATGTCAAATATATTCTTAATAAATTTATTTGAAGAAGTATATATCCATCTTTTCTTTTCTATTTTGATAAAAAGTATAATGAAATTCTATCAGGCTGATACATTTAATATATTATCTAATAAAAAGTTATATAAATATTTGAGATTATTATATTAATTGCAAAATATGGAACGACTTGATATTCGAATAAATTAATTAAGAAACTTTTTCCCGTACTTATTCTGTTTGTACGACTTCACTTTCTTTTTAATAATGTTAAATAAGTGATGCAGTATCAAAATACACCCATATCTCAGAATTTGACTTTTTGTTGGTTGACACATTATGGCTTATCACCGTCCAAATAGTGTATTTCTTATATATTTCATGTATAGTCTCAAAAGCTATTGTTTAATATACACGTAACAATTTTTAACATACATAGAACAGCGAGAAATCACCAACTTGCACTCATGTTCTCGAATCTTATTTATTTATTTATTTATAAAGGGTTACCAACAAGACACACAATCGTTACATGGATAAAAACAAGACATCATAACATATTTATAAAAAGGCGCCTTAATTATAGGTAACACTACATTTACCATATCAACGAAATTTAATATGTAAAAAGTGACAGAATAAAATAAAATAAAATTATAGTTAATTAAATTAAAATTAAATAAGCCTAAATTAAATAATATAAGCCATGAAAGAAAACATAAATAAAACAATAGAGACAAATATACTAAACAACGAAATAAAATAATTACTATTCATGCTTGGTAAATAATAATGACTGTAAACATTTTTTAAATTTAATATTGTTTACACCAAAAATATCAATATTGCAGGTTTTTGACAAACAGTTATATGATCGAGTTATTCTAGTAATGGGGGCATTATGTCCTAGGTTCGATTTAACTATTTTACTATGAAACAATGAAAATTTATTAGATCTTGGCAATCTTAATTTAGGCTCTATTATGTACAATGTTTTATTATAAATTAATATAGGGTGAGTAATGTTACTTTTTTACTTTGTTAGTGAGTAACTGGGTATCTTGCTATAATTACAAAGCTAGTTCTAATCACAGCATGTAAAACAATTAAACGATTAATTTCGGACGCCTGTTTTCTTCGTACATACATTTTGGCTCATAATTAATATAAATTTCAGGATTGGGAAATAATACTGCACCCGAACATAGATCTCAATGAAGGCGAACTACGGACGAAGATATTTCCTATTAAACAACCTTCAATACATTATAACCTGCGCGTGCGCACAAATGCGGCACAAATCGTCCCATTCGCCATGAGTTACACGAATGATCCGCTAGATGTCAGGACGGGGGTGATTTTTGCTCTGGTGTTATTGTGTGGACTCTATGTGCTTATTATCTTTGAGGTAAATATATACCATTATTAATATAACATTAGAAGCTTTAATAAACAATTTTATTTCATTATGATTATGTTCAAACATTAATATTATGATTTAATGAGATAAAATAATAACTTTATCGAATTTAACTTGTCGTCTTTTTTTGTGATTGGAGGTAACACATTCTCACCCAGAGAATCGCAATTGCGATTTAAAAAGTGTAACGTTTTTGGCATTCTTGATACCTACCTAGCATGAATGGTGTCATTATCTTAATTGTATTAATATTAAAAAGACTTACATATATTTTAGGTATTAAATGAAGGGGCTAGGCAATTTGTTAAACGTTATTCATTCAAGTTATTTGCCTAGCTCTTCGATTTAATCGTCAGGTCGTTCTTTGCTTGGCTTTGAATAGTAACGAGGCTAGACTGTTAATTGAACGACTAATTACGTTAGTTTACTGCGATATATCGATACTAATATTATGAAGAGGTAAAATTTATTTGTAAGTTTGTACGCAGGCGATAATCTCTTAAACTACCGAAAATATTTGATTTTTTTTTTTGTGTTTGATAAACCTGTTTATTCAAAAAGGTTATAGGCTATATTACATCACGCCATGACTCAGGGGCGAAGCAATGACCAGCTTATATATATCATTATATTTATTTCGTGATGAGTGAGTGACTACAATAGCGTAAAGTCACTCACTCATCACGAAATCTCAGAAACTATAAGTGCTATGAATTTCGTATTTTGCATCACGGTTCTTTTTAGGACGTAGATGCTCACTAAGGGTTTTTCAATATTCGACCCCTAAAGGGGTAGAACTGGGGTTGGAGGTTTGTATGTACTATGTTGAGCGCGGTGGAAAGCTTGTAACAAATCAAATCAAATCGTCAATACATGAAAAAATAAAAAAAATACATTAATAATGAAGCTACCACCGGTTCGGAACGTAGATTCTACCGAGAAGAACCAGCAAGAAACTCGATAGTTACTCTTTTAAAATATTGTCAATACAACACAGTTTATGATTACAAATAGATTATTGATCCTGTACGAAATTCAGCATATACTAACCCCACGCATCTTTATCGTCAACGTAATCTTGTATAGAGTAATACGCTTTAGCTATTAGAGACTTTTTAACATATGATTTAAATCTATTCATCGAAAACTGCAAACATTTTTAGGTGATTTTATTATAAAAACTCATACTGCTCTAGAAAGGAAACATTTACTTTGTGAAGTCGAAAACAAGGTGTTATAAGTTTACCTTTCTTTCTGTTATTATGTTTAACACTATTTCCTTCAAAAGAATCTTATAACATATTCATCTTTCATCTCCAGGTTATCAACAGAACAATGGCCGCTGTAACAGTGTCCACTTGTTCTCTGGCCGCGTTGGCCCTGGTGGGCGAGAGACCGACCCTCATGGAGCTGGTCTCCTGGCTGGACATCGAAACCCTGCTGCTGCTCTTCAGCATGATGATCCTCGTCGCCATCATGGCGGAAACTGGGATATTTGATTACTTGGCTGTTTTCACTTTTGAAGTGAGTTTTTAGACAATCTATTATGAGACATTCGAGCATTATAAACCGACTTTCGTCGGAGTCGTTTTGTTTTATGTATGTTCATCGATTACTCGGAAACTAGTATTTGTATTTTTATTTTTAGTTTGTAAGGGTTACACTCACTAGTTGGGCCCATAGAATTTTCATTAAAATCGCTTTAATAGTTTGGTTTTAAAATTCAAAATGATTGCAATTAGTATGTCATTTAAAAACGAAACTACTACACAGATTTTGATAAAACATTTATTGGACAAACAAATTAAGAATTTTAAAAATCTGTTACAAAGGGACGGAGTTCTGAGGTAAGGTACTTTTAAAACATACGAATTAAGAACCTCCTTGTTGTTTGAAGTCAATTGAATAAGAAAAGATTTGCTATTAATATGTTAAGCAATAATGTGTCAACCCACAAAAATTCAAATTCGGAGATATTGATGTTTATTCAGAAAATGCGTGACGTATTTAACATTATTCAAAAATTTTTAAGTCATCTAAACTAATTTTATGATTAAGTACAGAAAAAAAGTATTTCAATTTAATATTTCGAATATTGAATCGCTAATATTAGAAAAATAGAAAAGAAAAAATGGTTATATAGTCATTCAAATTTGTTGAGAATAGATTTGACATTGACGACATTTTCTCAAAAAGAATTCCGTGTGGCTTGACGTAGTTTTGCTTATCAGCGTCCATAAGTCCTAATAATTCTTATGAAGTATACCCATCGTATTGTACCAATAATTTTCAGGTAACCAAAGGTAAACTATGGCCATTAATTTATTTGCTCTGCATAATAACCGCAGTATTATCAACATTCTTGGACAATGTGACTACCGTGCTCTTAATGTCTCCGGTCACGATACGGTAAGCTTCTTATTTTATCCATTTTCTTGATTGTATTATATCGTCATATTTAACATAACATAAAAATAGGAAATCTCCTTCGCGAAACACTTTTAAAATCAAATTAATAAATAATGGTTGATTTGGAATCTTCATTATATGTACTCATATTATATTGTATTATATTATATTATATTATATTATATTATATTAATTTATTTTATATTATATTATATTATATTATATTGTATTGTATTGTATTGCATTGTATTGTATTGTATTGTATTGTATTGTATTGTATTGTATTGTATTGTATTGTATTGTATTGTATTGTATTATATTATATTATATTATATTATATTATATTATATTATATTATATTATATTATATTATATTATATTATATTATATTATATTATATTATATTATATTATATTATATTATATTATATTATATTACATTATATTATATTATACTGTATTATATTATAGTTTCATTATTTAACACTATCTTATGTGTTTTTTTTGTACACCTACATCTTTCTTTCTTGTACATCCTAAGGTTGGCTGGTAGAGAATGCAGTTAAGCCCGCCTTTTGTTAATACTTTTGTATTGTACAATAAAGCATTGAAATAAAATAAATAAATAAAAATAATGGGTCTTATCGCGATAACTAATGGTAGTAATACCTTTTTATTGTCCGACGTTTCGACGAAGTTACATTCGTGGTGGTCACGAGCTGACTCAAAAAAAATATTTTAAACGGATTTAAATCGCGTATACTATTTTTATCTTTAGAAGGCAACTGCGTGCAACCGGAACGTTATTCGAGATACCAACTAAGAAACCGTTGGCGGTAGTTGTAAATAATATTTTCTAAAACCTCAAATAGACAAATGTCACCTTAGTCTACCCGTGACCACGAACGCTGCAAAGTGCTCGAAACGTCGGGATGATAAAAATAGTTAATATACGCGATTTAAATCCGTTTGAAATAGTTTTATTTCTTGATTGTATTCAAAATCTCGCAACAATTCAGTCCACTAATCGATATCATGACTTAGATCTTCAATCAAAAGGAAGTTTCGAATTTTGCTTAATCATAAAAAATGTACTGAACTCATGTATTCAAAAATGGTGTATTCCTTATATATTCAAAACTTTCGCGATTTATACTGTTCATACGAAGTTGCATCCGTCGCGATAACTAATGGTAGTAATACCTTTTTATTGTCCGACGTTTTGACGCAGTCGCATTCGTCTTGGTCACGAGCTGACTGATCTGGTCAGTCAGCTTACTACCATTAGTAATCGCGATAATACCCGTTATATTAAATACGAATACATCAATATCTCCAAATTCAAGTATTTGTGGGTTGACACATTATTGCTTATCAGCATCCATTTGTATCAGAACACTATAAAAGTTTCATCACAATCCAATCAATGATTTCGGCACAAATGTATATTTATTTAAATAGATTAAGCCATGGTCATGGGATTGTCTTTCAGACTATGTGAGGTAATGGATTTAGATCCTGTACCGATTTTGATGTTCATGGCGATATACAGCAATATAGGCGGCACAGCGACACCTGTCGGCGACCCGCCGAACGTCATCGTCGCTTCCAATAAAGCTGTTATACAGGCGGTAAGAATTTAAAGGACCTTAATACTATTTTAAACACACTATATAATCGACTCAAAACTCAAACTCAAAATATACATTATTCAAATGGGCTTTTAAAGCACTTTCGAATCGTCAAGTTACATGTCATATTTTAATTTTAGATTTTTATAAAGCTACCACCGGTTCGGAATGTAGTCTCTACCGAGAAGAACCGGCAAGACACTCGATAGTAACTCTTTTAAAATCATTTATACATAATGTATTTTTATTACATTTTAATTATGTTATCCGGATAGAAAATCAACGCATCTAAAATTTAAAATTAAAATAAACAACGATAATCAATTCATTGGGACGCTTTCAACGAGCCCAATCACGATACTTCTGCTGTAAGTTGGCGAGGAGTTGTGTGACCTGCTGATTCCAGGTGCATCAGCATCAGGTCAAAGTTCCGTAACTAGGTTTTATTAGTATCATTTGGACGCTGATAAGCAATACCGTGTCAAGCCACACGAACTCCATTTTGAGAAAATGGCGTCTAAGGATAACATACGTCTTCTTAATAAATTCGTTTAAAGACGTATATATCCATTTTTCTTTACTATTTTGATAAAAGGTATAATGAATTAGTTGCAGATTAGTATGTTAAAAAGTTTTATCTACTAATAAGTTTTTCAGATATATGATATTCTTGAATATCTCAAAAAATGTATCACTCAATAGTCTTATCATTAAATTAAGACACTTTTTCCCGTACTTATTTTGTTTAAATGACTTGAAATTTTTTTAATAATGTTTAACATGTAACGAATTATCAGAATACATGATTATCTCCGAATTTAACTTTTTGTGGGTTGACACATTATTGCTTATCAGCATCCATATTGTCCTAAGCCAAGCCGGTTGCCCGGAAGAGAACGCTCCTCTTTTAGCGATAAGGCCGCCAATTGCATTCTGTATATTCTGTCTCTGTGTTATTCTTTTGTAATTTTTGGTGTACAATAAACTATATCTCATTCAGTAATTTCATTTTTTTTATTACATTATTGCTTATCAGCATTCATTTAAGGTGTAGTAAATTTCGATTCGGTCAATAGAAGTTGCTCAGATCCTTCAAACGTCTGAACAGATCTTCATAAACTATTAGCTCGGAACAATCCAGATTACATCAGCTTTTAAACGAAAAAATACATCAAAATCAGTCCATTCGTTAAAGAGGTACGATGCCACAGACAAATAATCCGTCAAACTCATAACACCTCTCTTTTTTGGTCGGGGGTTAAAAATAAAAAGTTATCGTGGAGTGGTAAAGTAACAGCCTGTAAATGTCCCACTGCTAGGCAAAAACTTCCTCTCCTATTAAGGAGTTTTTAGTGCTTAATCCACCACGCTGCTCCACTGCGGTTTGGCGGATATACATGTGTCAGAATATCTCCCGGTACATGCAAGTTTCCTCACGATGTTTTCGTTCACCGAGCTCGAGATGAATTTAAACACAAATTTAGCACTTGAATACTCAGCAGTGCTAGCCGAGGTTTGAACCCAGCGTAACTATAGAGTGGCAGAGCTAGCAAACGGGAGACCCGAGAGGGCCTAAAAGAATTTTATTAATAAAAATCTTATTAAAAGTAAATGGTTTTTTCCTTATAAATGGATAGGTATAATGCTCTCGAATATAAAATGTATTTGATATTTAACTAAAATGCACATAATATTATTAATAGTTTTGGGTAACTACTTAAGTGGTTCATTAAAATTAAGTTATAACGTGACGATTTTTACTGGGAGGCCCTCAGATGGTATAGTTACGCCTCTGTTTAAACCAGCAATTATCAGTTGATACCCACGTGTTCTAACCACTAAACCATCTCTAAAACATAAAAAGTCATAATAACAGTAAAATCACAAAATAAAAAATGTATTTAATTTTCAGGGTATCAATTTTACCAACTTCACAGCGCACATGTCGCTTGGCATTTTGCTGATCGTCGTACAAACGTCAGTGCAAATAAGATTCATGTTTAGGGACACTAATAAACTCCGGCAAAGGGTCCCTAGGGATATACAGGGTAAGAATTTTCATTATTAACCGACTTACGTAAAATGAGAGTTCTTCATACGACCCGTGTATAAATGTAAATATGGAATGCAATATACGAAATTAAGTTCACTTTTTTGTTACTTTATTTTGATTTGAAAACCAAACTGGCTAACTGAAGCGATTTTGATAAAAAATCTATCAGATTTTTTCTAAAAGTATACACTTCCTATTTAAAGAGAACCTTTTTATGCGTATAATAATTAATCATAGGCCCCATTCACTATTTACGACAATCTCGTAAAAACTAAGATTCTGTTTTAATTGACCATGGACGCTGGCAGGGTTTTTTTTTAGGTGCATCGTGTCCTTTTATCTTATTATAATGCAGGTGTATTATTTTATAAAAATTACATGCCCGGATTCCACATGCACTTCCTTGAACCCTTCCCGGTACCTATATAGATTAATAAAAGAGAAAGGCCACTCACTCACTCATCATGAAATCTTAGGAACTATAACCTATAATAAAATTTGGCAGGTAGGTTCCTTATAGGGTGCAGACATACGCTAAGCACATTTCTACGAGGGTTGCAAGTTTTGTACGAATATCTTATGTTAAGCGCGAGTGACACCGCGAGGGGCCGCTAGTCATATATAAAACCGAAAGCTCACTCACTCACTCATCACGATATCTCAGAAACAAAAATGCTAGGAGTTTCAAATTTAGCATGGAGGTTCTTTTTAA
Organism: Hypolimnas misippus; assembly: GCA_037950945.1. NCBI lineage: Eukaryota > Metazoa > Arthropoda > Insecta > Lepidoptera > Nymphalidae > Hypolimnas > Hypolimnas misippus. Next base: position 4,134,316 of record JBBEEQ010000021.1, read on the forward strand.
GACGTAGCTGCACGCTAAGACGGATTTTGCGAACTTTAATGCCTGGGAGATAAAATGGGGGTTAGAAATTTCTATGAAAATCTTACGACTCACATAAAAGAGACTCTATTGTTAGGAATATATCATAAAAGTAAATAATACTGTATTTAGTCTATGGTAGCTCGTTGATCAGTTATTATTATATATCGGCAGTACGCACCCTCCCTCTCTCTAGGATAGATTGCTCGTCTTTACTCTCAGAAATATATTCATAATTACGAATAAACTAGTTACTAGAACCCCAGAGATAACTTAACATCTATAAGCTAGAACTAAGTTATCACAAGCTTTACTTAACATGAAATCTAATTATTAACAGATCTACGTCACCAGATTTCAATATGGCGGAGAGCAGCTGATTCTTTACCGCATCTGAGCGAAGGTGTCAACGTTGTCAGAGAGAGATTGGAAAGAAAAATAAGCAAATTAAATCTGAAATTGAGCAAAATGGTCAAGGAAAGCGGTAAACGAGCTTGCCCAAAAGAAACGTTCCGTAGGACGCTTGTGGATTTAAAAGACAAGGTATGTCGTGACTTCGATGTTGGTAAAGCCGAATTTACCATAAAGGCCGCAATGGGCACAGTGGAAAATGCCACCGCTGTACCTAAATCATTATCTATGTAACTAAATGGATGCTGATAAGCAATAATGTGTCAACCCACAAAAAGTCGAATTCGGTATATCGATGTATTCTAAAAATGCTTCACACGAAAAGTGAAGACGGATATATGTATACGACTTTAAAAAAATTATTAAGTAAAGGCTCGACATCTTTAGACGCCATATTTTCAAAATGAAGTCCGTCTGGCTTGACACAGTATTGCTTACGAAAATAAATCTATATATATAAAATCACTTGTCCTGACTGATTCATCAACGCAGAGCCTAAACCGCTGGGGCTACGAACTTGAAATTTTGGCAGTAGGTGGCTTTTAGGTTGTAGGCATCCACTAAGAAAGGGTTTTTTGATTATTCACCCCTAAGAGGGTGAAAAGGGGTAAAAACGTTTGTATGCAAAATTTTATTCCGTGGTCGTATTAACTTAAAACTTAATACACATACTTCTGGATGATAGTAATGAAATGTTAAATAGAAAACAGGGTACTCTTAATCCACACTGGGGTGCAAGGGGGTTGTAAAGTTTGTATGGACAAAATTTATTTTTTTGGCCGATTATCCTTAAATTCAGCATAAACATTACTTAGGCAGAATAACTAAATACATGTATCCCAGAATTTCAAAATCATCCCTTATAGTGATGCTAGGGGGTATTAAATCCTGGAACGGTAATAATTTCGCCGGTAGATTTATTTAGCTGAAACTTTTACAGCGTATTTCTATCAAGACAAAGGGATGTATTAAAAAAGAGCTTTTCGATATTTCACCCCAAAACGGGTGCAATGGGGTAAAAACGTTTGTATGCAAAATGTTATCCTGTGGTCATATTTACTTAAAACTGAATACTCATTCTTCTTTATGCTAATAATGAAATATAAAACACAAAATCATCGTATCAATATCAACCCCAACCCACAGACGTGCAATGGGGTAGTTTTGTTTACATATTTGAAAAAAAAACTCTAAATTATATATTTATTATATATACGCGTTTAGTAATTAAATCCCTTCAAGGATGGTGTTTTACCCGCTTTTTTTAATTGCTTCTATCACATTCCAAAATTTACGCGGGCGAAGCCGCGAGCAAATGCTAGTAAATCTATCTGTACAACAAAAGTTTCTTATTTGAATTTTCAGTACAAAATCCGTGACACAATTCTTCTCGTCAAATCGGCCATAGCAATCGCATTCGTAGTCACTGTCTTCTTCCTACATTCTATTCCTGAACTGAGTAAGTAATATTATTGTAAACACTCAAATAGACTTTTACAAAATATTAAGTTGCACTAAAAAATCTTTTTTTTAATTTTGAGTTACACTAAAATTCACTTTAATAAGTTTGAATTGCAATACTCAATTTAATTTTTACAAACATTTGAGTTACACTCAAAATAACATTTACAACTCAATCGACTCAATCGATGTCGCAGGCTTAGCTTAATAACCCATTCAATTAACAGCCTAATATAAACGGGCAGTTTAGCTTGGTTGTTTGAACTGATTGGTTGGAAAAAAGGAAATATCTGACATTAGAAATTAATAATAATAATAATAATAATCTCCTGAAGGCTGAAAAAGAAAAAATTAGTAAATATTTAGATCTTGCCCACGAGATTACAGCCATGTGGAGAGTGGACTCAACAATTATTGTACCTGTTGTCGTCTCGGTTAACGGGCTATTAGCGAAGAGTTTCGACCAACATCTTCAGAAACTCTCGCTTGGTAGTTGGATCAAGGGCCGAATACAGAAGGCAGTATTACTTGAGACGGCACGTATAGTGAGGAGATTCCTCAACTTGGAGCCCTAACTGCCGGTGGCTCACATTCTGCCACCGGTGGACAGCTATTTTTTATATTTTTAAATATATTTTATATTATGTATACAAAATGTATTTAAAAATGTATAAAATAAGGAAAAAGATACAATAAAAAAAATAATAATAAATTTATTTATTTAGGCATCTTTGACCCATTGTTTTAGTAATAGTTTCCCTATACCTATGTTAGTAACAGCTCCGTTTATTATTACTTAATTAATTACAATTAAAATGTTATCTAATTAATAAATAATTAAAATTACATTAATGTTATTTAATTTAATTGTTGTTATATAATTACTAAAATTCAATTCAATTACAGGTAAAATTTAATTTATAATTTATAATACATATTAATTACATACTTCAATCAAACCTATAATATAATTTACTAATTTTTAAATTGCTATTGTTTTCAATTATTAATTCATTTCAATTAAAAATTAAACATAATCTAATAATTCAACTATTTTTGATGAATTTAATGATTATAATTTCAATGAAATAATTTTATAGTTAATAATAAATTTTAATTTTAAATACATATTCATTTCATAATTTCGAGTACCTACAAAATCAATTATTAATTTATTAAATATTTTTTTTTAATTCTGAATTATAATAATTAATACTATTGATACAAATAATTCTATTAAAAATAAAAAGAAAGAGAAATTAAAAATAACTATATTAAACCTAAGTAACTATCGATGTCACAGTGAGGCGAGGTGCCCAAAACACTGGCAGTAATACCTCTTTGTATGGCCAGACTGATATGCTGGCCAAGGTAGCCGCCAGTCCTTCGGTCACCTGTAGTTTCGACGAGGAAGACAGCTCTTTGAAAAACTTTTTCGCTTCCTCGCCCCAGGACCCCATGGTTTCAACGGCAAACGGCACAAATACGAAACTCCTTTCAATGTTTTCGTATTTGCGCCGCTTGACATTTTCAGCATTGGATGCCGCTGCTCCCACCGCTAAGGAAGTCCCTCGTATATGTGATGCAGCCAATGTATCGACACAGGTAGCATCCCATACAAGCGACCTCCCCTTATTTATTAAATTATTTTAAAATATAACGTATTATTTGCTAACCCCAACTTCATCTAGTACTGGTCTATGCCCCTAGAATATTCTTGTAATTGCGACAACTCAAATCGACTTTTACCATATATTGAGTCACACTCAAATTAGCTTTTACATTTTTATTTTATTTCTAGATCGCGTGTCCCTGGGCATGACAGCCCTGCTGGGCGCCATTCTGCTGCTGACGCTGGCGGACCGCGAGGACCTGGAGCCGATCCTGCACCGCGTGGAGTGGTCCACGCTGCTGTTCTTCGCGGCGCTGTTCGTACTTATGGAGGTGAGAATTAACAGTTGGGAATCGAACCCGTTGAAACGAAAACACACATACTAAGACTTGACTTTAAAATTTGTTTTCCTGTGGCTTGTATATGTATAATCTTTCCGTCCGTTAATTAAGTAAACTAAGTACAAATTCTATTAAGTAATATCAAAAGTAAAGCGCTTTTTTTCTAGCTGTGTAAAAATATCCAATCAACACCTCGTACTTCAAAATCGGTCAAACTGTTGATATTACAAGAGGTCACAATAGTTCGTCAATTTCGACAGTTCATGTCAGACATGTTGATTCTTTACTGACGTCCGGACGTGGGTCCGGACCCCTTAACCCCCACCAGCCTATATACATCCTTTTTCAACTCCATCAAGCTGTTTACGCTATAGGTCACAATCGAAAGGACATACATACCCATATACATAATAGTAAAAGTAAAGTAACAGCCTGTAAATGTCCCACTGCTGGGCAAAGGCTTCTCTCCTATTAAGGAGAAGGTTTAGAGCTTAATCCATCACGCTGCTCCACTGCGTATACCACATGTGTCATAATCTCTCCCGGCACACGCAGGTTTCCTCACGATGTTTTCCTTCACCGCCGAGCTCGAGATGTATTTAAACACAAATTTAGCACTTGAAAAATCAGCGGTGCTAGCCGGGGTTTGAACCCGCGATCATCGGTTAAGATCGACGCGTTCTAACCACTAGGCCATCTCGGCTCATATATATTTAACTAACTCTCTGGTTAATAATTTCTCATTTCCAGGCTTTATCTAAGTTGGGTCTTATATTGTACATCGGAGGCTTGATGGAGCAATTGATATTAAAAGTGGACGAAAACGCCAGATTAGGGGTCGCACTTATGCTTACTTTGTGGGTAAGTTATAAAAAAACATACTTTTTTTCTCGCTATATAGGGTGTTCGACTTTTATTTAAGGTCCGGGAAATGGGAGTTTCTATAAGTCTAACATATCACATTCGATATAAAAAATTACCTTAATATAATATAGTTCAATAATTGAGCATTACTGTTTTTTTTTTTACTTTTAAATATCGATTCTGCTAACGTTAGTAAAATATACAAAATAGTTGACACCCTGTATTTTGCGTGACCTGAACATATTACTGAATAGTCTATTTACTCAATATAAATATATTATTTTTATATTTTCTTAAATTAAATAAATAATGCATTTAAGGTTCAAGCGTTACTTTTTAACAAATAAAAAATTTAATTTCTAATGATAATTTTTTTTTTAGGTTTCAGGTACAATATCAGCGTTCGTAGACAACATACCGCTCACCACCATGATGGTGCGCGTGGTCATATCCATTGGTAACAACCCCAACCTGAACCTCCCCATGGCACCCCTAATATGGGCATTGCTGTATGGTGCTTGTTTGGGAGGTAAGTCTTTTGATATTCATCAAATTTTATTACTACACTAGCCTCCGTCCGCGACTTCGTCCGTGTGCAATAGTTACTTTGGGCTAATAATGCATTATTTTAGAACAAATTTGGTTAGCATAAATGAGCTAACCTTAAAAGATAGACATATGCTGTCGCGGACTTTTTTTTAAAACTTTTAAAGGGGAACAATTCTGTCATACATGATTTTTGCGAAACTAACCATTTACGCAGCGCACGCAACGTAAGCTCTCTCAATAGGAAAATATCTCCCGATTTTGAAACATTCTTAACTGGGGCTTCGCTCCTTTTGGTCTTAGCGTGATAATATATAGCCTATAGCCTTCCTCGATAAAAGGCCTATCTAGAACTGAAAGAATTTTTCAAATCCGACCAGTAGTATCTGAGATTAGCGCATTCAAGCAAACAAACAAACATACAAACAAACAAAGTCTTCAGCTTTATAATATTAGTATAAATTAAATTATAAAAATCTGTTATTACATCCATCTCCAAAGTAGAACGAAACAAACAGATGAGACTTACATTCACATTTAGTATTATGGATCCTGGGTTACTATCTGTTAACTCTAGATTGCCCAAGGAAGTCGTTTTGAGTGCTTTTTAATTTTAATTAGAGAAACACTCTATATATATAAAATCACTTGTCCTGACTGATTCATCAACGCAGAGCCTAAACCGCTGGGGCTACGAACTTGAAATTTTGGCAGTATGTGGCTGTTAGGTTGCAGGCATCCACTAAGAAAGGGTTTTGTGATTATTCACCCCTAAGAGGGTGAAAAGGGGTAAAAACGTTTGTATGCAAAATCATATTCCGTGGTCGTTTTAACTTAAAACATATCCTTCTGGGTGATAGTAATAAAATATAAAATATAAAACGGGGTACTGTTGTTTCACACAGGGGTGCAAGGGGGTAGTAAAGTTTGTATGGAGAAAATATATTTTTTGGTCGATTATCCTTAAATTCAGCACAAACATTACTAAGGGAAAATAATTAAATATATGTGTCCCAGAATTTCAAAATCATCCCTTAAAATAACGCTATGGGGTAATAAATGCTGGAACGGTCACAATTTCGCTGATAGATTTATTTAGCTGAAATGCCAAAATATCGGCGTAGCCGCGAGCAACTGCTAGTTACGTATATAATGACACAATTTCTTAGAATTGTGTAACTTTTCGTACAAAATATAAATGCGTTATAATTGTATTACCTCCCCCTCCTTTATTTCTGGTATATATTAATATGTTATAACTGTATTGATTGATTGATTTTGGGCAATATAAGTGTATACTTAAGTATATTCTTTAATAAAACTTTGACTAACAATTTACAATACTGAAGTATATACTTTCTAGTTAAGAACACGGGCGTAGCTATAGCTTGCACATGAGAGTTCCGTCCGAGGGAAGAATCCGGGCATTAAGATGGTTTGATTCTAATTCCTTATTTCATTTATTTACAAATTATATACTGGTTCGAATTGAAAAGTCATTTTTTATGTTAGATAGTTTATTATTGAAGGCTATAGGCTATATTACATCACGCTACGATTCAAAGGAAAAACGCGATAACCATAAACGTGAGTGAAACGAGGGGCAGCTAGTAGGAAAATAAATACTTCCATCATATATTAAATATTTGGAAGTATACTGCAATGATCTTTAATATTTCTTGTACAGGTAATGGCACTCTGATCGGCGCCAGCGCGAACGTAGTCTGCGCGGGAGTCGCAGAACAACACGGCTATAAGTTCACCTTCCTACATTTCTTCAAAGTCGGCTTTCCTATCATGATTGGTCATTTAATTGTGTCATCTTTCTATTTATTCATGTGTCACTGTGTTTTTGAGTGGCATTGATTTTTACTCTATGGTAAAAATTGCACTTGTAAGTTTTATTCTCGTAATTGATATAAAACAACTCTGTGACCTGGTAACAGTTACCTAGATAACTGTGAACCTAGATAAACAGTGTTTTATGACAACAAATAATTCACTGACAGTAAATTTTTAAAGGTGTAAATCTTATCGAAGTCTATGAGCAAAACTTACAAGTGTAATTCTAGCCTAAAGCCGAATCCTTATTTCGAAATTTGTGTCGTCCATGAAAAAGTTTAATTATTATACTTGTTTCGTCAAAATATTATGATTGACATCAACAGTATCGCTGAGATTATGGCGCCTGGACATTCTAAATTACTTTTTATATGCAGATTTTCTGACCTATATTTTTACTTTATCTTTCATACAAAAGGTTTGTGATGTGAAAATAAGAGACCTGACCTAAAATGACTACAAAAAAGGGATGATTCTGAGTAGCCACCCCAAAGTGGGGGCTACTACTAGAGTGAATAATCGGAATCGCGAATTCGTTCATTCTTCCGATTATCCCCTCTGACTATGTACAGTTGATAACGCGATTAATTAAATTTTTCAATTTGTGTAATATAATTATTGTTAAAACTCGTCTTTAAATTTGGCTCAGTAAACCTTGGGGTGAGTAATCGGAAGAAAATAAATAAACGAATTCACCATCAACACCACCCCGGCCAGGGTGGCCAAACGGACTCGCGATTCCGATTATCCCCCCTAGGGTGGCTACTTTGGGGTAGCTAAACGGAATCATTTCGAAAAAGAATTAACCGAGAACATGCTGCCACTAAAAAAAATATTACATTATTAAAATACTTTTGCGATACTAGTTTCCAAGTCTTAAATACAAGTGAATAAATAAATAAATAAATAACGCATCACACTCAACGGCCGCCATTAAGATCTCATGACCTTGTGTCGGGGGTCCGGAAACACACAACACTAACACAAACACCCAGACCACAACAAGCATCCGTATGGCCAATACACACGTTTGCCGTGAGCGGGGATCGAACCCGCGACCGTTAGCGCTTTTAGTCAGTTGCGCCAACGCGTGTGTCGTGACAATGAAGTGAGTGAAATAGGTGGCATGTGACTAACTGATGTGATTTGATTAGTTAGTTTAGTATTCACGGAATTTTTAAACACGATTATATTATGGCTTTAAGTATTAAGTAACTCATTGTTAAGTATTGCTTTTTTTTAATATGTTATTAAACCTCCGTGATCAATATTTTTTATAGATTTTTTGTTTATATTATTGTTAAATTATATATTTTAAACTTTCGCGATTTATAGTATTCATATTTATTGTGAGGGTAGGCGAAGAAAAAAGGCGCGCGGTACACCAGTCAGCTCGTGACCACGACGAATGCAATTTCGTTATTCGGGCAATAAAAAAGTATTACTACCATTTATTGTTACATAAAGATATGTTTATACTGTTAATATTTTTGTTACTCACGATTTTAAGAATGCGTTAAACACATTTAGTGAAATTAAAAAGTAACAAATAACTCTATGAAAATTATTATTGTTTAAATAATTTATACATAAGCTTCAAATAAATACATATTTTATTTAAAATCGCTTGTTTCATTTTTACATATTAAGTTTTTGTCATTGATGAAATGTTTTTATTTGTGTAACACAATATTTTATAACCATAAAAAAGTTACATTCATACTTTTAAACGTTAAAAATATGTATCCATTTCCAACTTTGACAGGCTCGTCAATTTACTTGTTGGCGAGAAGATACTCTCGCCTGTCGTAATCAGACGGTAGCTAGTTGCTAGGCAACGTCATCCAAAGCGATCGACATTTCGGTTGTCAAAATCAATTGACCTTATATCTAATAAGGTTTAACATGTAATATCATTGTAAACGTGCCGCCAAGTTATAACGAACTGACATTTATTAAATAACTAATAATTTCCAGCTTAAAAATAAATGTGGGATAAAGTATAGGAACTAAATGATAAAAAGGAAAACTCCTTGAGTTACGCTTTCAGCTGTTTCACTAACCACACGAAACAAAGCTATGATACATCGTGTAGTAGACACACCGATCTTGTGTGACTGGAGTACTGCCTCGATCAAACCCATATACGGGCTGTAGTCACTGAGCTACGGCTAAGCACTGACACAATAAATTACTGGCCAAATTTCATCGTGCTAGGTCAATGGGAAGTACCCTATAGGTTTTGATTCCCTTGCGAAAACGTTAAAAACGCTATCATACTTAAAATATGTGACATAAATGACCGTACCTTTTGATTGCGTTAACTTAGAAGTTTGATTTTTTCACAGCTCTTAGTAATTACAACTCTGAGTACTTGACGTTGATAAAAATTTGTTACCTTCACGCGTTTCTGAGAAAAAGGTTTAAAGACAAAATTACAAACAGACAAACGTACATACAAAAATTTACAGTTTTCAGATTTTTTCCTTTATTTGTACCATAAGATCTTACTTCTTGCCAACTTTCATCGTGCTAGGTCAATGGAAAGTACCCTATAGGTTTTGATTCCCTTGCGAAAACGCTGAAATGGTCAAAATATGCGACATATTTGCCATTATCTTTTGCTATGACTTAGAACTTTAATTTTTCCACAGCCGCATGTCATCGTAGACTTGAGTATATGATATTAATTTTGACATACGTCCATGCAATTCTGAGAAAAGTCTTGACAGCCAAACAGACAGACGGACAACAAAGTGATTCTATAAGGGTTCCGTTTTTCCTTTTAAGGTACGGAACCCTAAAAGGCAAACTGCGTCTTCACCTTCAAATATTACCATGAACAGGTTTAATATAAATAAAACACATCTTTACTATAAACAAATTGCAATTTAATTATTTTACTGATAAAAAAAAAAACTAAAAACTACCAATAGATAGTAAAAAAACTCCACCGGCTAATAAACGTAATAATAACGTTAAAAATTAATGTTGTGATAACAGATTGTCGTAGAAATAACGAAACGAAACGGCAGTCGATTTATAATATATACATTAATTTAAACATTCAACATATAAGATTTTCGCGCGCAAAGTAAATAAAAAAGGCTGTACAATTTGGAAACTTTGCCTTTGTGACAATTAAAAAAAAAATAACATCCTTAAGTTAGTATAAGAACTGACACATCACATTTGCCGCGCAAAAACCTTTTGACATAAAATTCGAAATAGTATTATTTTTTAATAATTTTATTTTCATAATAATTTTAATAAAGACGGGAATTTTGAGAAAAAAAATGTGTTAAATTAAAATCGAATTTTACAAGGGTTCTATATAAAAATATTATATAAACATTTCTATATATACTGTTCTTCTTAGATTTAAATAATTATATTTATCTAGTGTTCGATTCCCGCCTAGTTTTAAGATTATAGTGCATTTTAAGGTGAAAAAATTTTCTGCCATTTGAACTATTTTATTGCTTTGTGATAAATTACGAACAACATTATCTCATTGAGGCATACCGAACAAACAGACAGACAAAAAAGATAGAGAACCAACTGCTAAATTATCTAAAATTAGTTTTTTTATATGAAAATAGTGTCAGTCAGTCTTGTCTCACTGCGAAGAGTTTTAAAGATTTTCTACGAGTTTGTTAAAATATTTATATATAAGGATTTGTATATATTTTACTCTTAATAAATGGAATAGAATGTAAAAAGGTGTTAAGGTGTTATTATAATTTAAAAAATCACAAGAAAAAAAAACAATAATAAGTTCTTCAAAGAAAAATTTATGAAAAAAAAATTAAGTAGCTTAAAGCAGTTTTCACCAGCTATTAGATTCCTTTCATAATTTGTTTGTTTTAATGTGCTTGTTATTTTATGACAGAAAATAATATCTTGAATCGATAAAAGATCGAAATATAATAAAATTTTAAAGTACTTTCAAATATATTTAACATACATTTCTAATAATCAAAATGTCACAGATAAAAAATATACGACATATACCTGAATGAGACAATGTTTTTTTTTTAACTTTTTTTATATATTTATTAAAACATACAAAGTCACATAACACAAAACAAATACAGAAATGTGATTTTGTCGAGAGGACTGAATTTTTCCTACGAAAAAATACAAAAAAAATATAACCGATGAGCGATCACAGACTAAAAAATAAATCAGAAAAAAGTCAGCCCTCGTTATTTTTTTTAATGTTTCCGACGAATTTTTATGGATTACAAACATATTCTTTCCATAATACAAAATTCATTGGATCGATCAATTTAGTCTAGCAACCCCGTTGTTTAAAAAAAAGCAATATATTTATTTTTTTAATTATTATTAATTTTTTTTTAATTTTAATTTATAAAAAAAGCTTCTATTCTAATGTTACATGTCTTAATATTTACATAGCGTGATTAAAATATAGATTTTGTTGTATGGCCGGTGTTGCCAGGCTTTGGTACGTCAGAATCAATACTTGACGAATTAGAATCTTCGACAGAACATCTATTAACTAAAAAAAGTTTAATCCAAACGAATTACACATACCACATTAAAAAAAAAGTTTTTTTTTTTAGAAAAAAATTATAATTTATTATAGATTTATTTTTAATAAAATACAGTAATATATCGACTTACGCTCCGACTTACGCAATATTTATAAAAATTGAGATTTTCTTATACATTTTAACAATATTTATAGCATTATCTAAGACTTTATAAGAAATTTCCTTTCAAAATTATTATTTTCTTTACACTCTGGATCAACTTAAACGTAATTTATATTTATATGACAAAATACAACGCGACTTACGCCAATGCCTTACGCGCTCACGGATTACGGCGTAAAGGTCGTAGCTCACTTATACGACTAAAATTTAAACTAAAAATATACTTAATTCAAATAGACTTCCATAAGCATATTCGAATCGAAATACAAGATTGTCACGTCAGTTAAAAAACAAACTTAAAGTCCTATAAGTTAGGTATATTATACAATGACAACTAACTTCTTCCGTTGACTTGCCGCGAGATTTTCGCATAGTATTTATCATTATATAATTTACCCAAATACTAATTTAAACTTGATTTTTAATATACATTCCTTTGCCGTACAGTGAGACACGACCTTAAGTCCGTGAATGTATATAATTTTGTGAAAAAAAAAATGCCATAGATAATAAAGTCGAAGAGTAAAAACCTAGCAACACTGCATTAACGTCTTAAAATAATAAAAGCTTTATAGTCATTCTTTGCTAAACTAATATTAGAACGACATAGCATTAGAAGAGACGAAAATAAGCAATTTTTTTTATTACATATAATAAAAAATTTACAATTTATTTTTAAATAAAAAAAAAACACCAAAATATAAACATTTACAATTACACAGATTACATAAAATTGCTTAACTTCGACTCCTTACATACACCGAATGTAATTACACATTTAATATACAATCGATAGAACCTATATATATGTAAATAAAAAAAATGTACACATTTTTTTTTGTCTCGTTAATTCACTAAAAATTTTCAAATAAAAAAACATTAGAGTGTCTTTTGAAATACGATCATTATTTTCTTAACTCGTCACTTTTCCGCAAAAAAAAAAATTAAAAAAAAATTCACGTCATTCGATTTTCGAACCTTAAGTCAATATTATAAAGTACAATTCAACGTACCTACTATCTACATATCATACAGGTGGCACCATAAGAAAAAAATTATCGCTAAAAATATAATTCATTTATACAAATATAATCTATAATCGAAAGTTAAAAAAATTGCGATTAATTTTATCTTACGGCCACGATGCGATCGCAGATCGATCGTGTTCGAATCGGTCGGTCCGATGGCTTATATTTTTAGAACCAATCATACTGTCTTATGATTTTAGAAACATTTACACTAAACTGGTTATAAGCGAGAATTACACTTATAAGTTTTGCTCTCAGACTTTTATAATTTACATAAGTTGTTTCTCATTGATTTACACCTGAAAGAATTTACTATTAGTGCCTTCTTTTTAACAGACACATTTACGTAACCAAAGCAAATGTACAGGTTACAGAGTCATTTTATAAGTTACGTGAATAAAACTCACAAACGAAATTCTCGCCTTACAGAAATAAATTAAAATAAATCAGAAACGATAAAAATTATCATGAAATTTCATTCAAACGTATTAAAGGTTCCGTACTCAGAGGGCGCCAGCGGAACGCTTTCACTAAGTCACCGCTGTTTGTCCGTCCGTCTTACAAGTTCTCATAAACCGCTATAAATAGATAATTGAAATTTTCCACAGTATCCATCACCGCTATAACAAATAAAAAAAACGGTCAAGCGCGAGCCGGACACTCACAAATACGGTCATTTGTTACACGTTACGCCTCACGTTCGAAAAGCACACCATCAGTTCCCACCACAAAATTCAATCTCTATACCAACATTGGACCAAGCCGACCAACCCGGAACACTCGTAGGCGAATTTCGGCCAACATCAACACAAATGTTTGACCAACTGCTCGGTGACGTCGGTTCTGGTCAAGTCGAAGTCGGCCGACTTGCCCCGCTGCAGTATCTCTATCGTCGATCTCGACTCCAATTGCTTGATGTGGTGAAGCACTTTCGACTCCGGCAGTGGCTGGATTGGTTTCCCGACTATCAGGTTTGTGTTTTTGAGCGCTCTCGCCAATGTCTTGAGGAATTTGTACCATTGGCGTTCGTTAGAGGTCGCTTCGGGCGTGTTCACGAGTAAAATCGCTCGTTCCATTAGTGCGCATACGCAGCTTAGGGTTAACTGGAAGGAAACACTTCGTATGATCTATTTGAATTATAAATGCAATGATAATAGAATGGTGATGAGGAATAATGTGTCAACCCACAAAATCAAATTTGGAGATTCTGATGTATTCTCATAATGCGCGTCACGTATTTAATATTATTAAAAATGTTTCAAGTTATCGAAACTAAATAAGTTCAAAGAAAAAATTCTTTATTTAATGTTTCGAATATTGAAGTTAAGTTAAAATTTGAAAAACTTTTTATCATACCAAGCACTGGAGAGGAAAATCGTAAGAGTAATAGGAATGAAATTAAGTTGATCCACCTCGGCCAGTGTGGATAAACAGACATTCGATTCCGATTATCCCTCTTAGGCTGAATAAAATAAACTAAGAGCTAGTGTAACATGAAAAAGTTTAACTAATAAAGGCATACTCACCGAGGTGGTCAGTGCATGAGGAGTCCTCGCTGGATCCAGGGCTTCGGAGAGTAAACCGCAGGATTCTATCACCGCTGACCAGCCTGATGTACTCTGTATGTATCTGTAATGAGAACATATTATTTATTCTTAACAATGATAATATAAAACGCTGATAAGCAATAATGTGTCAACCCACAAAAAGTCAAATTTAGAGATATTGATGTATTCTGATAATGCATTTTAATATTATACAAAAAAAATTTCAAGTCATTTAAACTAAATAAGTAGGAAAAAAAATTCTCAAATCAATTGTTTAGAATATTGATGTGAATTCCATATTTTGGATTATGCAATAAATTCATATATTTGAACAATTTATAATTAGATAAAAAATCTTTATTTGTCTATCTGCTATTAAAAAAAAGGAAAAGAAAAGCTGGATATATACTTTCTTAAATCTGATCAGATCTGTTAAGAATAAGTTCGACATCTTCTCAAAATGAAGTCCGTGTGGCTTGACACAGTATTGCAAATCAGCATCCAGATATGTTATAAGCTCACTAATTTTGCCATTTAGTCGAACACTTTGGACGATGTTACCTAGCAACTAGCGACTGAGTGTGGGTGTGTGTGTTAAATAATATGAACGCAACACATCCGTAGTTATTTTATATTAATGATTCTTAACATTATATATGTGAAATTGTCTGTATGTTTGTGTGTTATATTGTCACACCGAAATCTTGCATCCCCTGGTATATATTGAAAATGTGAATGGTATGCTCGATGCACCCTTTTTGAATATATTCACGGACGGCACACTATGTAAGGGTTATTCGTATTTCTTCCGAAATATTCTAGTTTTTATTAGTTAATATTTTTGTGTAAATAACAGGAA
Source organism: Hypolimnas misippus (assembly GCA_037950945.1). Classification (NCBI taxonomy): domain Eukaryota; kingdom Metazoa; phylum Arthropoda; class Insecta; order Lepidoptera; family Nymphalidae; genus Hypolimnas; species Hypolimnas misippus. Next base: position 4,149,527 of record JBBEEQ010000021.1, read on the forward strand.
AAACAATACAATTGGCGGCCTTATCGCTTTATAGCGATCTCTTCTAGACAGTCAATATATAACCTATATATAAACAATTTTGAGCGTTAAAACAACCGTGTTTGAGGCTATTCAAGATATACACTAAACACATTTAATACATTGAACTCAATCATATCGAAATTAGAATTCTGTGACAAATCACCGTCATCCCTTCCTGTCTCCAATTTTCTATTTCTAAGTCCGGCAGGCAGTGAGGTACGCTCGACACAAACTCACCGGCGGTAGTGCTGCGCGAGCGCAGCCAAGCCGCCGTCGTCGCGGCGCGCGGCGGCCGGCAGCGCGCGCAGCACGCGCGCCCACAGCGCGCGCAGGCGGCTGTGCGGCGGCGGCGCGCGGCGCAGGAAGCGGACCACCAGCGACTGGTGGGAGACCACACGCGCATTGTAAATGAAGTGGCCAAACGAGCAGGCAGAACACTCGACGATAATCGATTACCGCCACCAATGACATTTGCAGCACCAGAGGAGACACTAATGTGTTGCCAGATTGAAAAGGAATAAAGGATGAAAGGGAATACGACGTAAGGAAATGATTTAATACAAAAAACTTGGCTGTACGGTGTAATACCGTTGCCTTTTTCTTCTAATGTCCATATGCGAGTGATCACTTAACATACATCAAGTGATCTGCTTAATCATTTGACTGCTATTTTCATATAATCTGAAACTGAAAATTAAAAAAAAAAACCCACAATCGATTCATTGAAATCATTTCAACGAACTCAATACAACACTTCTGTTGTAAATTGGTGAGGAGTTGTGTGTTCACTCATTACAGATGATGTACAACATCAGGTCAAGGTTATGCAACTATGTTAATGTTGAATATCATTAACATCACCGTATAGTAAATTTCATTTCAATCAGACTGTAAAAGATACAGATCCTTTCAACCACCAAAAAAGAGCTGAAGCCCTTCAAACGTATGATCTAATCTTCATAAATTATAGCTAAGAGCCATCCCGATTATATAATCTTTCATACAAAAAAAAGAACAAACAAACACACATACGCACACAAATACAAACATCAAACTGATAACAACCGCTCTGGTGTACTGGTACTGAATGTACCTCAAGGGCCGTTTCGGATTCGATCCCCGCTCGGGGTAGATGTTTATATTTGTGTAAATAGTTATTTCTAGGTCTGGGTGTTTGTCCGTGTGTCCCCATTGTGCCTCAGAGAGCACGTAAAGCTGTCCCGTGCTATCACAATCATCTGATAATGATTACTCTTAGTAGGGAGATTATTCTAGTCTAAACTTAGCCCTTACTTGCAGAGGTCACTAAGCAATCAATTTTTGTAGAATCAGTAACTTGTCATTATCTGACTCAAACTCAAAATATACTTCATTCAAATAGGCCTTTACAAGCTCTTTCGAATTGTCGGTTTACAAATTTGTGATGTCAGTTCCCCGTGAAGCTACCGCCGGAGTGTGGACTCTCCTGAGAAGAGCCGGCAATTCAGTAGTTACTTTTTTTTTAATATTTTTGTAGAATATTGTTGGATACAATTATCTGCAGTTATCCTGCGATAATGTCAACGAACTATTATTCCACGCGATTTTATCATTAACCCATTAAGCGCCAAATCCTTTATTTTCTAATTATTGGTGACATATTTAAATACAAAAGAAAAATGAATGTTTTTCTATTATGGAGTTTTTAAAGGGTGTACTCGCATGAGTACGGTTACAAACTTATTGAATCGTCCGTACGTAAAAGCTAGGTAACAAAAACTAACTGTACTCAAACGAGTACGACGGCACTAAATGGGTTAATGTACTCATATACTGAATATTATGCTTTTTCTATTAATTATTTTTTTAATGTAAACTTTAAATTTGTAAAGTGGCAAATTTAATATCGTATATTACTTACTGGACTAGAACAATAAAATATATAAATAAAATATCCATCTTCACTCACCCTGCCTTTCCTAACAGTCAACATCTGCGGCAGCCTGTCTCCGTGCAAGAGACCGGAGAACATCTTGTTGAGGAGCTCGTCCTTGTCCTCGTCGAGGAGATTCTTGACCGGTGCCGGTTTCTGGCAGACCGCTAGGTTAACTACCTGTAATAAATCATAAGTAAGATTATATGAACGCTGATAAGCAATACTATGTCAAGCCACACGGAATTAATTTTAAAAAAGTATCTAAACATGTCAAACCTATTCTTAATAAATCTGTTTGAAGAAATATATTTCTATTTTGATAAAAAGTCTAACAAATTAAACGCAGATTGGCTAGTAAAGTTTTATCTAATAATAAGTATTTTAAATATGTAAAACTATTGCATAATCCAAAATATAGAACCCACTTCAATATTCTAAACATTAGATTAAGAACCGTATTTAGTTCCGAAGATTTGAATTTTTTTAGTATAATGTTAAATACGGAATGCATTACCAGAATACATCAATACCTCTAAATTTGACTTTTTGTGGGTTGACACTAGGGATGTAACGAAGATAGTTTTATCGGAACCGAAGGCGGAGTCGGAGTTTTTAAATTTGATTTACCGGAGTCGGAATCGGAATCGGAATCGGAGGGATTCCTCGCACGACACGTGTGAACCTCATAACAATCGCCACAGGCCGCCGGCGTGCCCACCGCCATGTCATGCTTCGACCTCCGATTAAAACCTTTGATATAAAAGTGTCGGAGCCGAGGATGTAATAATAATCGGAAGTTCCGACTTAACGGACCCGGAGTCGAAGCTCCGTAACATTCCTAGTTAACACATTAATGCTTATCAGCATCCATATATGGACGCTGATAAGCAATACTGTGTCAAGCCACACGGACTTCATTATGAGAAAATGGCGTCTAAAGATGTCGAACCTATTCTTGACAAATATGTTTGAAGAAGTATATATCCACCTTTTCTTTTATTTTTTGATAAAATGTATAATGAATTAAAAGCAGATCGATATATTTAATATATTATTATCTAATAAAAAGTTTTTCAAATAGATATGTTTATTGTAAAAATTTCAAAATATGGCACACACTTGAAATTCGAAATAATTAATTAGGAAACATTTTCCGTACTTTTGTAGTTTATATGACCTTACATTTTTTTAAATAATGTTAAGTAGGTGATGCAGTATCAAAATACATCAATATCTCAGAATTTGACTGTTTGTGGGTTGACACATTAATGCTTTTCAGCAACCATATCTAGTCCGGTTAAAGATAATCTGTAGTTCATAATCTATAGTTTTGGAAAATAAAAGCTACCGACATTTTGTGATATTAAGTTCTAATTAAGCTCTGACATAGTCGGGTAAGCACTCACTTGTCTCTTGTCTATACATTCGCTCTTAGGACTGTCCTGTTTCGGTCTCCGCTGCACAGATTCTATGTTCTTGAGGAAGAGATTTGAGTCCTCTTCTATCTCATTCTCCGCTTCCTTCTGGGCCGCTTCTAACTGCTTCTGCTTTTCTTCTCTCTCCTGGTGAAGCAAAATATTTAAGAATATCTCAATTAATATATAAATAATGATGGTTTAGAAAGAAAATTTATTTTTATTTATAATATATTATTCATTTATTGTATATAAGGAAAAATTTCTTGAAAGATAATAACAAAATAAGAATTACTTATATACGTTATTTACATAACAAAAAAATATTTTTAGTATACAAATAACGTTTAGTAAAAAAATATTATATATAACATTAACTATCTGCTAGTGAAAGTCCCGTCAAAACCAGTCCAGCCGTTTCAAAGATTAGCCGGAACAAACAGACGGACGGACAAAAATTTAATAAATGCTTTTTTTATGTTAGTACCAAATTAGTACATACATATGCACTTAGTAAATGAAGTGGTTAATTTGAAATTACAAACAGACACATCGATTTGATTTATTCACTCGCTGTCCCTCGCGGTATCACTCGCGTTTATGGTTACTGCTTCGCTCCTATGAGTCGTAGCGTGATGTAATATAGCCTATAGCCTTCCTCAATAAATAAACTATCTAACACAAAAATAATTTTTCAATTCGAACCAGTACTTCCTGAGATCAGCGCCTTCAAACAAAACTCTTCAGCATTATAATATTAGTACAGATATGAACGAGACTCTAAAACTGATTATGTACAAAAGTTGACACCAAATCTCTGTATAATATTATCAGGATATACATTTTTAACGATCCAGAATATCGCTAGTTTGTAAAATATAAAATTAATAACAAAATACTTACTTTTAATATAAGGGCATTCGATATAGCCAGTGGGTCGTTGAGTTCTTCGAGTCTGAGCAGTATTAAGTATAACGCCTCTATGTCCAGTAACAGCTGTTTTGTTCTACGAACTTCGCGGGGTACCTGAAAATAATATTTATATAATATTTATTCAATTGGTCGGTAATACGCAATACTGTGTCAAGCCACACAGATTTCATTCTGAGGAAATGGCGTTTAAACATCTTATTCCTAATAATTTTTTTTGAAGATGATACATCCATTTTTTCTTTTTAATTTTGATAAAAATTATAATGACTTAGGAGCAGATCAGTATAGTAAATCTAATAATAAGTTTTTAAATTTATGAAAATCCCTTAAAATTACAATTCAATTATTATATACTCATTTACTAATAATGTTAAAAAGATGATAACACATTATTGCTTATCAGCATCCAAATATATATAAAAGTATTGCTGAAAGTCATCAAAAATACTTTTGACCGCTTAACAATTTTGACTATAACATATACATTATCAATTTAGACGTAAACCATAACAGACAGACACACCAACATGAACAAACCTCAGCGGGATTAGTGGTGCTCGCAACGCTGGCAGCCCGCGACTGCCTGCCCGAAGCCGGCTCGGCCACCACCTCCACGTCGATGATCTTACGAGGAGCTGTGACGGAGCCACACTGGAATAGAATGTTGTAGATTTAACTTTAACTAACGTTCAACTTACAAGTTTCGCACACTTATATAAGGATCTACATAAGTTATTTCTCATTGGTTTACATCTGAAATAATTTACCGTCAGTGCCTTATTTTTGTAATTCACAACTTCGTATCTACTTGCGACGCATCTGTTACCAGGTTACAGAGTTATTTTATATCGATAACAAGAATAAAACTTCACTTAAAACTAGTTTTCCTCTTATTTATACTAATATATAAAAGTGAAGAGCATTTGCTTGATTGTTTGCTTGAACGCGCTGATCTCAGGAACTACTGGTCCGATTTGAAAAATTCTTTCAGTGTTAGATAGCCCATTTATCGAGGAAGGCTATAGGCTATATATTATCACGCTAAGACCAAAAGAAGCGCAGCACCAATAAAGAATGTTTCAAAATCGGGGGATATTTTCCTATTGAGGGAGCTTACGCTGCGTGCGCTGCGTAAACGGTTAAAATTTCGCAAAAATCATGTATGACAGAATTGTTCCCCTTTAAAAGTTCTAAAAAAAAGTCCGCGACAGCATATGTCTATCTTTTAAGGTTAGCTCACTATAACCTTCTTATGCTAACCAAATTTGTTCTAAAACAATGCATTATTAGCCCAAAGTAACTATTACACGCGGACAAAGTCGCGGGCGGAGGCTAGTAACTGATATAAAAACTCTGTAACCTTGTAACAGTTACCTAGATAACATTACGTATGCTGTTAGTTTCAATAAGTTACTAACTGTCATACTACAAAAGATGCATTAAAGCCATGTTCAACACGTGTCTAGCTAAACAGTGTTTAAAAATTAAACATTGCTTAAAATATTATCTAAATTGCTTAACAGCGAATAAACTCATAAAAAAACTTATTGAAAAAATGTTAGACGTTACATTTGACAGCTGAAATAGGTTTCAGACATCTATTGAACTCACTTAATCGTATGTTAATCTATATCTAAAGCATGTTTAACTCAAAACTATCTTTAGACGCAGATTTGTAGTATGGATTTTTTTAAACACACGTTTAACGTCTGTTGAAATCTTTTGTGGTAAGGCAGTAAGAGTTTTTAAAAGAGGCAAAGCAATGATATAATTATGTAGTTAGTGGAGAATTACACTTATGGATTTCACTTTTGCAATTGACATAAACCTCTATATAAATAAGTTTAAATTGTATATTAAAAAGTCTTTGATAGCTAAAGCATATTATTCTGTACAAGATTATATAGATGAGAATAATGCATGGATTTAGTATAGCCGGATTTCATACAGGATGTTTAATATACACATTTGTAATTTTTAAATATATACTGCCTTACTACAAAAGATTTAAACAGACGTTAAACGCGCGTCTAAGACAGTTTTGAGTTAAACATGCTTTAGACATAGATTAATATACGTTTAAGTGAGTTCAATAGATGTTTAAAACCTATTTTTGCTGTCAAATGTAACGTATAACATTTTATCAATAAGTTTTTTTATGAGTTTATTCGCTGTTAAGCAATTTAGATAATATTTTAAGCAATGTTTAAATCTTAAACACTGTTTAGCTAGACACGTGTTTAATATGGTTTTAATGCGTCTTTTGTAGTATGACAGATATACTTTAAAACATAATTTTAAAAGAGTACCTGTCGAGTTTCTTGCCGGTTTTTATCGGTAGAATCTACATTCCGAACCGGTGGAACTTTTCAATAATTTAAGCAACTTTTATTTGTTTTGACGATTCAAAAGTGCTTTAAAAGCCTACTTGAATAAAGTATTTTTGGATTTTGATTTATAATCCGGTAACAGTTACGCAGGTAACCTTACAAAAGCTGTCAGTGTCAATAATAAAGGCACTGACATTAAATTCTTTCAGGTGTAAAGCAATGAGAAACGACTTATGTAAATCTTTATGAGAGTCTGAGAGCAAAACTGTAAGTGTAATTCTCGCTTTATGAACATTTAATACGTACAATTTTTTTATCTAATAACCAGACTGTTAAAAAGTTTACCTGCAGCTTGCCGAGCGAGTTCTCAAACTGAGTTGGCACATAAGCTCGAGGAGCATCGTCTCCGGTGGAATTGTGTCGGTGTGAATTATGCCGCTCGCGTGGACGGTGCTCGTTGTCTTGTTTCACCGCTGTGGATAAACAAAAAAAAGTTAAATTTATTAACTTACGCGTCACCTTGCCAATTCATATAATAAAGATGTCTTTTTATCTTTTGACAGACACGTTGGCGCAGTGGTCACTGCGACTGACTCAAGCGCTAATGGTCGCGGGTTCGATCCCCGCTCGCGGCAAACGTCTGTTTTGGCCATATGGATGTTTGTCGTGGTCTGGGTGTTTGTGTTAGTGTGGTGTTTCCAGACCCCCGACACAAGGTCACGCGATCTTAATGGGAGCCGTTGAGTGCGATGCGTTTTATTTTTTTATCTTAATATTTTTGTTCGTCTATTTGTTCTAGCTGATCTCCGAAAGTAATGAATTGATTTGGACAAGACTTTCTATGGCAAAGTGCTTATGATATAAAAAGTAAACAACGTTACTTTAAAAAAAATAGAGCTTCTGCGTAATAATATATAAAAAATATATAAAATAGGACAAAGTCATAGCTAGAAAAAAAAATTCAATACAAGTCCAATATTTTATTTTGCTATAACGAATACGATCAAACCTCACCTCCGCTATAGAAGGGATGGTTCTGCTGGTTGGCCTTGTGGGCTTCCTTGATACCTTCCTTCTCTTTGTTAGCCTGCCTCTCTAAGAACACCTATAAACACATTTATTAAACATATTTAGTAAACATATTTTTTTTCTTTAGTTTTTTTTGCACCTAACCTTTCAAAATCAAAATCAAAGTATTTTTATTCAAAATAGGAATTATATTCTCTTTTTGAACGTCAAGAAAATAAATCTACCACGGTTATAGTAAAGTATAAATTCAGGCCTGAGAAGAAACCGCGAAAGAAACCAAGCGGGACTATTTTTTTAGCGGGACTGTAAATGTCCCACTGCTGGGCAAGTCTCCTTTCCTATTAAGGAGAAAGTTTAAAGCTCATTTCATCCTTCGAGCCGGACATGTGTCGAAATGTCTCCTGGTATATGCAAATTCAACTCAAACTCAAAATATACTTTATTCAAATAAGCCTTTACAAGCTCTTTCGAATCGTCAATTTACAAATTTGTTATGTCAGTTCTACGTGAAGCTACCACCGGCTCGGAGTGTGGACTCTACTGAGAAGAGCCGGCGAGAAACTCAGTAGTTACTCTTTTAAAAATATTTTTGTACAATATTGTTGGATACAATTAGCTACAGTTATCCTGCGAGAATATCAACGGCCTATTATTCCACGCGGTTTTATCATTAATGTAGTCATATACTGAATAGTATGCTTTTTCTATTAATGATTTTTTTATGTAAACTTTAAATTTGAGAAGTGGCAAATTTAATATTGTTTCCGGGATTTTATTATAGAAGCGTATACTTTGTCCCATAAAAGACATATTAACTTTGCGCAGTCTGAAACTAGGAGTTCTTAGCTTATCTTTACTTCGTGTGTGTATGCAATGTTTGTCACTGTTCCTTTCAAAAGTATTAATATTTTGGTGGATGTTCAAAATATTGCTGTAAATATATTGAGATGGAACTGTAAGTATGCCTATCTTTTTAAAAACATTTCAAAGGGGCTCCCTAGCTCCGAGATTATAAATAGCTCGAAAGGCTCTTTTTTGAATAATAAAGATGTTTTCAATGTCAGCGGTGTTACCCCAAAGTAAAATACCGTAAGACATGATGCTATGAAAATAGCTAAAATATACTAGTCGAGCCGTATCAATGTCAGTTAATTGTCTAACTTGCATCCTCGCGATGTATGATGTCTATTCACTGATTTGACGTTATTTGCAACCGATAATCGTGGGTTAATGGTTTATGGTTACTGTTTTGCTCCTATAAATCGTAGCGTGATGTAATAAAGCCTATAACCTTCAAATCGGTCTAGTAGTTTCGGAGGCCATTCAATGCGAACAAAGAAATGGTCACAGACCATATTTTATGTATGCATATGTATATTAAATCAAATGTACTCTAAAGTAATGGTTAAAAATGACTTACCGTATAATAAAAGTCATGTATATAGGGTGTTCCGGTGTTCAATTGGAGCATCTGTATATTGATGAGCCACTGTTTCTCCCTCTGCGTCATTAGACCGGCATAGTCATCTGTGTCACTCGCACTGTCATCGCTGTTTGTATGTCTGAAAGATATACATACAAATATATCGACGCTGATAAGCAATACTGTGTCAAGCCACACGGACTCCATTTTGCGAAAATGGCGTCTAAAGATGTCGAACCTGATCTTAATAAATTTGTTTGAAGTATACATCCATCTATTATTTTCAATTTTTGAAAGATGGTTAATAATAAAGATATCGATACCTCCCACGTAAGTTATTGTAAGCCACAAAATTGCCGTTATCGTTTTTACTGAATACTACACGAATTTGCATTGCTTAATACATTCAAAGTGAAAAAATACCAAAAATCTTTTTTTTTTCAAGGAAAGTTACAACAAAATACGCCTGAAAAAAAGCGTATTTTGTTGTAACTTTCAAACTAAAACGGATTAAAAGTGCTCTACTGTAAAATTGTAATTTTGGGGTTACAACAACTTACGTGGGAGGTATCGATATAATGAATTAAAAGCTGATTGATATAATAAAAAGTTTTATCTAATAATAAGTTTTTAAATTATATGAGATTAGTATATAAATTTAAAAATAACGAACGCACTTAAAATTCAAATAAAAAAAAAAATAAATATTTCTCCACACATATTAAGTTAAGGTGTATATTTTTTCAACGATGTTAAATAGGTGACGTATTATCAAATTACATCAATATCTCCGAGTGCGACTTTTTGTTAGTTGACACATTATTGCTTATCATCATCCATATATCCCAATCAATATTCTAAATGCTAAAGTGTATTTATTTGTTACACTATTACATTGTCATATATTTTAAACTTTCGCAATTTATACTATTCATATTTGGATGCTGATATGCAATACTGCGTCAAGCCACACGGACTTCATTTTGAGAAAATGCCGTCTAAAGATGTCGAACCTATTCTTAACACATCTGTTTGAAGAAATATATATATAATATATATAATATCTTTTCTTTTCTATTTTGATAAAAAGTATAATTAATTAATAACAGATAAGCTAGTAAAGATTTTTATCTAATAATAAGTTTTTCAATTATATGAAATTATTGCATAATCCAAAATATGGAATTCACTTCAATATTCTGAACATTTGATTAAGAAACTTTTTTCCGTACTTATTCAGTTCAAATGACTAGAATTTTTTTTTGTATAATGTTAAATATGAAATGCATTGTCAGAATACATCAATATCTCTAAATTTGACTTTTTGTGGGTTGACACGTTATTGCTTATCAGCATCCATTTAATATAACGGGTTTTATCGCGGTAACTAATGGTAGTAACCTTTTCAGTCAGCATTATAATAACGGTAAAGACAATATTAACATTGTGAGGGTAGGCGAAGAAAACTCGCGCACTCGCCGCCGGAGGGCGCGCGGTACACCAGTCAGCTCGCGACCACGACGTGTCGGGCAATAAAAAGGTATTACTACCATTGTTTTAACATTGTCACTACTCAAATGATGAAATCGCAAATGTATGGCTATGGCTTAAATTTATTAAGTACGGCTTGGTTACCGAGCCATACTTAACTAATTTTAATAAATTTAGTATAAGTATATAGATTGGACTTTGGAGAAGAAATTGGCTACCTTTTTTCGCGAAATTAAAACTTGTCAGGGTGAGTGTTAGGAGATATAAGTTTCTATAGAAAATACATAAGTAATGGGAAAAGGGATTAGACTTGTGGCTCTCTCGATCTATTTCAGGTCAATCTTTTTTGAGAGTGAGGTACCGCCCCGATTGAGCCTGTTTGGAGTCAGATGCCTATAGTTACGCTCTATCTCAATATTCACTATTATTTTAGAAAATACTAAAACGTAGTAGACAAAATTCTCACCTATTAGCATTAGCAAAGGTCCCATTCTGTCGGTTAAACATCGGATGATTATTCATAACTTGATTATTGAACAAATTCCGATTATTCAACATCGGGTGATGGCTGGCGTTATGGTAACTGTTATTGAACTGCAACATCGGGTGCGTGTTCTGAATAATTTGAACCATATTCTGAGATGTTAAGTTCTTCGAATTGTTATACACACGGCTCTTTAACTTCGGCTGATTCACGTTCTGAATGTTCTGATTCGCGTTCTGAACATTTTGAACCACGTTCTGAATATTTTGGTTCGCGTTCTGAACGTTTTGAATGTTCGGAACCGGTTTCTGGATTTTGTTCTGCGGTGATTGCGTTATTTGGCTCGGTGGTTTGATCTGTTGGTTAATTTGTTTATTCATTTGGTTCATGAACATGTTGGGTTGGTTCGGTTGATCGTTTTTTGGAATCGATGGTCCCTGTAAAGATATTATAATTGTTAAATAAATGTGAAGGTTCTATTTATAGTTGTCATAGTTACATAGAAGTATTTTTATATAATTTAGATTAAACAGTATTTACTATTAAAATATAATCCCGCTGATGTCTTAATTATTTTATTTTTTTTAGTTTGCACGTTATAATGATATGGAAATGTCATGTGACACATCGAAAGTACTAAGAAAAACTTAACGCGAGGATAATAGCGCTAATGCTTATTACCTAACTAAACTATTACACAATTGTTTCACATTAACAAAAATACAAATAAAACACATATTTCATTAAAGCTCCAATCGTTGTTAATAGGTATATTCTAAAATTTTTAACACATTTCGTTTACACAGTTGTATTTAATGTCGCTTTTAATATAGAAAGGATTGAATTGAATTAAGATATCGAAATTAATTTAAAAAAAAAATTTAATTACTTAAATTAGGTATACTTACACGAAAATTCGGATTATATTGGTTCATATTTGGACTAAAATTTTGCCTAGGCATGCCTATACCCGGCGGCGGTGCCATCATCCTAGGCTGTCCCATCATGTGTGGAAATTGATTCATACCAAACTGATTACCATTCGGCATCTGATGTTGCCCCATTTGATTCATATTTTGTCCCATCTGATTCATATTTTGTCCCATTTGATTCATATTTTGCCCAATCTGATTCATATTTGGGGGCATCTGATTAACGTTTTGCATTTGGTTCATATTCTGGTTCATTTGATTCATCGGCCCCATTTGGTTCATCATTTGATTGTTCTGGTGATGAACGTTCATGTTCGGCATTTGATTCATGCCTTGTCCCATCTGGTTGTTTTGAAACTGATTCATTTGATTCGAGTTCTGCATGAACTGGTTCACATTGTGTCCAATTTGATTTACGTTTTGACCTATTTGTCCAATCTGGTTGACGTTTTGTCCGAGCGGATTAATGTTCTGCCCCATCTGGTTGAGATTTTGACCCATCTGGTTCACGTTGTGTCCCATCTGAGACATATTTTGACTCATTTGGTTGATGTTTTGCGTCATATGATTCATCATTTGATTTTGTCCCATTTGGTTCATTTGTGAATTTTGCCCGATTATCTTATTCAAAGGTTGGTTCATTTGGTTCATATTATGAGCCATAGATTGCTGTGGGGCGAATGGTAATGGTACAGGTGCTTGAAGACCTGGCGGTCTTTGAAGGATAACCGGGAATCTTGGCTATAGAATGGTAAAAAAAGAAGAATTTTTAATAGCTTAGCCTCTGTTTATATTTGACATAACACTATGTAACTAATTAAAGTTGTAATAATCACAATTACTAAAAAAGTCATTATATTAGAAAACCAAAACGTCTAGAACAACTATATAAGCTGAATTTTTTAACTAAGTGTGGTTGGCCAAATCCGAAATTATAAGGAATAGTGAAAAATACTTAACGACCCTCGAGCCGATTTAGATTAAAACTAAAATGGCATCATTAGTGTTAATTTACCTAACTAGTAATCGAACCCACTGATTTTGAAAATAAACACACATTATATGACGTAATAGTATACGGCAAACTGAAGCAAATGGCTTATTTTTTATAGAATGCTTTTAAATTCATACACAATTACATCCACTAAATTCTTCAAAATTATAATGCAATATTTATGATACACGATACCTACCTGAAAATAGTTTTGAGAGTAGTTCTGCGGGGTTTGATTTTGGCGCAGTTGCCTCTCCAGCTCCTCGACCGTACACACATTCTTGAGGGGTGGAACGGGCTGTAGACATTATTATTATCAAGCATTATTTTTTGGTCTACCTGTAGCTAACTGACTACAGCTCGTATGCGGGCTGGCTTAAGACAGAGCCTCACTCTCACAGAAGATTATAATAATAAACCGATCACACTCAACGGGCCGCATTAGGATCTCATAATCCAGTATTAGAGGTCCGAAAACACACAATACAAACATTTAACCCACGACAACCATCCGTATGACCAATACAGACATTTGCCGTGAGCGGTTGTCGAACCCGCGACCATTAGCACTTCAGTCACGCGCAGTGACCACTGCGCCAGCCTGCCTGTCTAATATGACTGTGTTCCGTACAGTGAGTGAGAGAGACAGAGATTCTTGACTCCTCTGACTATTCGTGCTGCAAATTTTCACGTGCGGGTGATTTCTTAACATCAGGGGAGCATCCAGACAGCTATTTTCATATTTTTATAATAGCATAATGCACCAAGGACTCTTCAATTAAGGAGACGGTTTCGGAGCTTAATCGACTACGCTGGTCCTGCGAGCCGGATGTACATGTGACGAATTTTCCTCCGGCGTATTCAGATTTCCTCACGATGTTTTCCTTCACCGCATAACGCTAGATGCATTTAAACACAAATTTAGCTCTTGAAAACTCGGTGCTAGCTGGAGTTTGAACCCGCGATTATCGGTAGAGATCGAAGGGTTCAAGCGACTAGGCCATCATGGCCCTATTTTCTTCAAAATAATGTACATGTGTATATTGTCTTACCGTCGGCGCTGAGAATGATAAATCATGTCGCCAAACACTAGAGCCGAGGCTGCGAGTCTGTGGCGCGTCCGTTTCGTCCAGCACCAGCTGAGACAATGACGCTTCTGTAATATAAACGAACCAAGTCAATATATATTTTCAAGGAGTCCAGAAGTCAATAATAATTATAATCTATGTAATAATACGTGAAGCAAAAACTGTGTACCCTTTTTTACGAAAATTGCTCGGACGAAGGAGTATGACATTTAAAACACTTTTTATTATACTCTTTATTGCACTGAGAAACTTTACATAGTAATTTTACACATGAAATTATTGTTCACAATGGTGGGCTTATTTCTAAAAGAAATTTCTTCCAGGCAACCAACAGCTGTAAGAGATAGTGTTATATAGCAGGTATATATAGTGCAACATTAGATATTCTTAGTTATACTGTACATATATAACAATTTTAATATAATGTACATAATAAAAAAAAATTAATATAATATGTATTATGCTTAATTAATTTTATATAGAGAATGAGAGGGGAATACAAAAAAAAATTGTAAAATTATGTATAAAACCATAAAATCTAAAAAAAAACAGTACACACACTACCACATATACGACACACATACGCATATATGCTTTTTTGTTTATCCTCCTAAGACCCCTTGTACAAAATTTTGCACATAATAAAGTTTAGCTGTCAGACCCAGGTTAAAAAAAAAGTTCATAGTAACAAACGCCCACGGTACAATTTTTTGTACATATTATTCAAAGTTGCCGCATTTCTTTTCGACTTGTCGGGAGATTTTTGCGATGCAAAAATGTGTGCAATTTTTTGAACAAAAGATAGGCCGAACAAATCTATGTCATCATATGCTTTAGGTGTAGTCTACACAAGGAAAAATAGTATTACTTATATAACTTTCCGAATTTTGAAGTTACAAGGTAAAATCCCTCTGGGCCTGACAGCAAATATTTATTATGTGCAAAAATTTGCACAACGGGTCTTAAGCTGTACAAGAATTTTAAAAAGCTGGGCCTTAGGAGGTTATTGTTACAGATCAAATTGAGAATAGATTATCTATGGTCTGTTGTTCTAATGAAAGCCACCAGTCCGAAAGGGCGTGGGTTCATATCCCACCGGTGCCACCATGTTGTGTTAATGAAAGTCATTGTTCGATGCCAACTACATTATTATTCGTTTACCCACAACCGGTCTTTTATGTCACTAATTTTACTTTTTACAAAAATGTCTACAGTGTTTGTTCTTTATTTCTTTGATATTTGAGTTTAATCTCACCGAGCCGAGAATCCGCCTCGTCGAGAGCAGCATTCCGACGACTGCTTTCAAGCTGCTCAGCTAGATGCTCGTGCTCGACTTCCCAGTCAAATTCTTCCGCTGTAACAATTGTTATTATACAAACTTAAAGCCTATGGAACTTGCACTATCTATAAGACAAGCTCAATCCCACGCCTGTTTTAAAACTTATATTAAAGCCTACAGTAAATACGTTCAAATTATTTTGCTTTAGTATACATAACATGTATCTGTATTTTATCTTAATGATTTTTTATATTAAACTAGGACTTTGAAACTTGAAACTCCTTTCATTATATGTAGTTCTTTATTTTCTGATCCGTAATGTGTCATCAATGGACGCCTTTGTTCCATTGTTTCAATATAATTGTCTGTTTACAGGTTTTTATGTCATTGTTAATTTTTGTTTATGGAAAAATACATAGGGTTCTTTTCGTGAATTGTATTCTCAAAAATGTATTTTTTTATTTAGTTGATTATTTTTGTAACTTTATTGAAGGTTAGATATTAAAAACATAAGTGTATATTAATTGTAATGACAAAAATATTTTTATTACAATACTGAAATGTTTTGAGACAGCCTGGAACTGTTTGAACTACACAATTAGATTAAATGTGTAAATATTGTACTGTACTTTATTCTTGTGATGTACAATAAAGTATATATAATATATATAACGACAATACTTGTTGTATACATTAAATAACCCTAATAATTTCCTGTAAACGATTTTGGGCACATTGACAATTTATCTTAACCATATTATGATAAAATAAAAAATTAAAACGTCAAAATCAAAATATTGAAGCACTAACAAAAAAAATGACTTATCAAAAAAAAAGGAACGGAATTCAAAAGAAAAATACGCAATTTTGTATACGTGGACGACACACCTATTCCAGATATCCCTTAACTGGTTTTTATTAGAAGCAATTTTGTATCTCGAAAAAATGAAGACTCGTTAAAATAAAAATAAAAATTCAATTAAAATTTGAAAAGACAAGTTGACAGCTGTTTGACGTAATGTCAAATGGGTCTGTGGTTTTTTTTTTTACACCAAAAATATGTTCCATTTTACGCAGCGTCACTAATTTTTAAGGTATTGTTGCTACAAAATGGAAAAAATCATAAAAATGTCGGTGGCTCACATATTGCCACCACCAGTACAAGGGTTAATTCGATTTTAAAACCAAACCACTAAACTGATTTTGATAAAAATTCTATGGGAGAAATCTGAAAGTACACCCTTTCAAATAGATAAATTAATGGGAAGCTACAACCAGTCCGGAATGTAAACTCTACCGGGAAGAACCGGCAAGAAACTCGATAGCTATTATTTTTAAATTTCTCAGTACATTTACGAATTACGAATTCATTGAACATCCTGTATAAAAACCAGCATGTACTAAGTCCACTATCTTTATAGTCAACATAATTTTTTCTATACAAATAAATAAAATTGAAGTGTCTATTTGTAATTTTAAATTAAGAACTTTTCTCTAAATGCATATTAAAGTATATAACACTTAGATAAAAAAATCAATTTCTAAAAATGTTGTCTGTATTTTTGTGCATCATCTTTAAAGCGGCTGGACCGATTTTGACATGACTTTCACTTGCAGACAGCTAATTTTATAAGGAGTAACTTAGGCTACTTTTGTTTTAGAAATTTTATTTATTCACAGACAAAGTCGCGAGCACCAACTAGTAGAATAATAACTTTCAACACTAGTATATTTTTAATTAGCTGACATACACAGTATACTGAGGTAGAGCTAGCCTGGCAGTACCACACAAACACAGAAAATCGGTGAAAAGCAGTTCATAAAAATATGTTTCAAACAGTGAGTGTGTATACCATCAGCTCAACCACTTTCTGCCTACTTTTACTTTCTATTAACCGCGAAAGCTTAATCTGGCAACACATTTATAGATTCTATAGTGTTGCTGTTACCGGCCAAACCCAATTTAAGGACAAACTAGTTTTGCCTAGGTTCAACTAGTTCATCTTATACGCGTTAGAATTAACCAGTATAGCCTAGTCTAAACATTAAAGTATGTCAAGAAAGTCAAAATAAATACATATTCGTATTATTACTTAATGACAAATCATTATAGATTAAAAAAAAAGGTTTTTTTTTAACCAATTACGAAGTATTTTATTTAGTTTATGTATTTATTTTGACTTTCTTGATATACTTTAATGTTTAGACTAGGCCATACCAGTTTATCCTAGTGTGCGTTTCTATATCAGGGTAAACTAGCTTGGCCTAGTCTAAACTGGTCTATCCTATTGGGCCAAATTAGTTTGGACTAGGCTATACTGGTTAATCCTATCGCGTATAGGACGAACTACTTCTTCTCCCTCGGATATTCACGGACACTAATATACATATCCAATACAACACTAATATTAATTACATTTATCATAGTGACAATTAAGACAGTTGTAGTCATAAAAACACCTTACATTTAAAATAGATATAATTCAATCTTTGTAATTAAGAATATATCTACTAAACAAAATTCACATCTTCATTAGCCTGCCATTTTCATTAAAAAAAAAGTAAAATTTGAATCACTCACAGTCTTGACCAAAGGTCTCATCGTTGAGGGCATCATACTCCTCCTCCGATGGCTCCCCACCTCCCTCATCGTCGTTTAAGTTCTGAAAAAGTACATACACATTAATTAACTCGCTTTTTAACTGACTTACAAAAATGGAAAATGTTCTCAAATTGTCGGGAACTTTATTTTCTTTTTTTTTCAGTATTTTGGTTTCAAAATAGAAATACTTGGAGTAAGTATGTCATTAAAATAAACAATTGCATATTTTGCTTTTGAAGTTGGCTCCTCATTTTTCAAAAAATCTCATACTACTCTTCATGATCTATAATTACATACTGAGTTTTTAATATATTTTTGATGTATAAGCTATATTAGGGTAAGATTTCCAAAAAAAGTTTAGCAATATTTGTGTGAAAGAACAACAAATTTTTGCATCAGTACTTATATTATAAATGCCAAGGATCTCTGTCTGTCTGTTACAGTTTCCCACTTAAACCTCTCAACCGATTTTGATGAAATTTGGCACAGACAATCTGTAGACCCTGAGAAAGAACATAGGCTACAAGCTAAAAGCAAAAGGTCACTCACTCACTCATCACGAAATCTCAAAAACTACAAGTGCTAGGAGTTTCAAATTTTGCATGAGGATTCATTTTAGAATGTTACAATAAAAATGGGGGTTAGAAGTTAGTTACGATTTTTCAAATTTATTCTTATTATTTAATCAATATACTGATATGTGAATTATTATTTAGTGTTATATTTAGTGTAAATAAATGAAAACAATATAAAACTACATAATCAAGTTCATTCATACAGACATCTGTGAAATAATTTCTTCTTAGAAACAAATATTTATTTATTACATGGTAAAAGTTAGTTGCACTCAATTAACACATTTATTCATTACATTGTATATTTTTACTGACGCAACGGAGTTTATATGACTAATTTAAAATTCTCGTGAATTATGCCATACATGTAAAAAGTTGACAAATTTATAAAATATTAAAACAGCATACGTACACTAATACAATATGAACCATAGAAAAATATCCGATGTAGGCACAACTCCTCGATAAACAAATGAATATGTATACGCGAAAATACCCATATACTAGAATATGACACTATTTTCTTACAACTTTTTTTTACCTTTGTAGCAACTTTGAATGGTGAAATACTAAATATTTAACTAGTTTTAAGTCTGATTTAAGTTAATATGATATGTTTGTTGGATTAAAATACGAGAAAAATACCAAAACTGACCACAATGATCAATTGTATTGGCATGCTGGCGCTCCACTTTCAGAACTAAGTAGCTACGTGTTATATATCGAGTGCATTGTTAAAATGTATAGAAACTTTTCATTACTTACCGATAGCGAAGTATCGAACCCGAAAAAAGAATCTGCCATTGGATTTTTTCATATATCATGAGCAGAAATGACATGACTTGTCACGCTACTGTGTCGCAACGGCGCTGGCGCCATGTCGGTTGCATGTTCGGATACACGCATTAGGTTTTAGGATGATTAGGAAAAATTTAGTGTTTTTTTATTTTTTTCTTATCGCATCAATGAATGTTCTTGTTTCTATAACATTTATTTTTATGTCAATACACGTCGTGTATTTTAATGCAAAAAATTTGGGACTTTAAAAAATAATTTCTAAAAAGTTTTGAGGTTAACTTTTATGACACGTTTAGATACTTGGACAAATAATACGATAAAAAACGGCTATATTCTATAATGGTTCCCAGCGACTTTGCATGTATAAAAACTTTCATCCGCCATTTCATTCAGCCCTTTTTAATTTTATTTTCGCGATAAAAATAGTTTATATTCTTCCACCGACCGCGCCATCGGATCGCGTGTGGCTAGAACGCGATTAAATTACTCAGTCGGTGTTAATACACCGCACGTGATCCCAGGACAAGTTGAAGTTCGCGAATAAATCCTCCGGTTTAGACCCAGCTTGTTAACACTTAAAGGTTTTAGATTAAAATTCAGAAATTCCAACGACAATAATAATTCGTACTTTAGTTTATACTAGCTGTGCCGCGCGTTTTCACTGGCGTTAATTTAAGGAAAAATTGTAGTTATGTAATGTTTGTTTTATCATCTTTAGGTTTCTAGTCACTATTTTCCTTTGAATTATGAATATATTTGTGCGAGAACTAATCAACGAGATACCAAAGATAGAATACATTATTATAAACTTTTACAGCATTATTAAATTTAGGATAAATTCCTAACAATGTTTACCTTCCCTGCTTGAATCGGATATTGTACAATATTTTATTGGTTTCAATTTTTTTTCGCGTATATATTTTTTAAATTTTGTTTTCGATGTAAGTACCGTGTATACTTTTATATGCATTTAGTTAAAAACTACTAATTTTATGTAACAAATAGACACTTCAATTTTATTTATTTGTATAGATAATATACCTAGACAGATATGCATTTCATCCAAATACTATAGTGCCCGCTTTAATAAGTCGCTTTAGCTTGCCCCGCTTAATGCTGATAGAAGAGCTCACCTCACCCGATAGCACTGTCTACCATTACAATGTACAGTAACAGTCGGGTTCTCCCTGATGAACCTAGGTCCCTCTGGGTACGGGATTTAGGCAAGCCTGGAGTGGTCCTCATCGGCACTTTTATATGCTGCGGTCATTAGTTTTGACCCGGAAGGTCGGGATCACGCAGCAGCATTGACCTTAGTCTTATGACTTATGTGTGTTTATGTTTGTTGCTTCTTTGGGTTGTCTAGTCCAGTTAGTTTACCTCCCCTGCGTCATCCTGGTTTTTGCTGTCAATGCATGTGTAGTAAAATTAAATTTACTTGAGTCTCAACTGCAGCGACCAGTTTCTGCGCAGTTTTACGCGCGATATATATAATTATCATAGTCAAGTTTAGTACAGGTGCCTCCGTGCCAAGGCACAATTACGCTCCCAGGTTTTAAGCAAAGTCGGCTGCGAAGGCCTGCATAGGGAAAACAGCCATGTGTAAAATATAAAAATTTCAAAATTTTGATTAAGAGGCACAAGTTGTTGACTATTTATTTCTTGTATTGTTGTATTCGCGTTGTTTCGTTATTCGCGCCTATACCTGTCGAATTATTCGTCCATGTATCTGAACGTACCATAAATTCAAGATATTGTTTTTAAACCAGTCTACTCAAAACTTCTTGAGGCTGCCGAAAATTGTCCTAACGGATGTGAACTCATAACAAACTAAAAAATATAACAGAGTGGAAGCACAATAATAGCTACTTTACCATGAGACAAAATATTTCTGATTATTTGATTTTATTGATTTATTAGCTGTTCTTAAGAAAAGTAGACATTAGGTATTAAAATAACAAAAATGTTCGAAATCCCACATAAAAATGCTTATCATTTATTTGTTTCATTAGATACGGTCAAAATAAATTCTGTTCAATAATTTAGTAAGTTTATTCAACAAATAGTAAATATTACCTCATTACTTACTTTGTAAAATCCTCTTTGGAATATGTTAAAAATTAAATGAGTATACATATATATATATATAGACATAGTCACAAAGTGGCACTTTTTCCAACAAAAACATGTTAACAATCAGAAATATAACGTTTAATATTTAGAGATAGAAAGTTTTCCTAGTAAAACAAATAAGTCAGGTATTGTTAGTCCTCTAAATAAGAAAACTACTATACAAACAAAATACTGTCACAGATATGATTAAGTGGGACCATTTGTTCAAATTATTATACTTTATAATCTAATGATTATTGATTTTTTTTATTTGGAATAACTAGTTTTTGGAAATTTATTCCAAAGTAGCCAATACGTTACAAAATACTATACCGTGTATGTGGCAAAGAAACATAAACAGACGCTGAAAAATTGAATTGTACCACTTCTCTTTTTTATGAAACTAAAATATCGGCAAAGTTTAAAACTTAGTGTATTAGTTATAGTATAATACAAAATACTTCTGTGATATGATTATATAAAAAAACATTAACAGTGCTTTTTAATTTTTAATTAAAATAGTACCACTCAAAATTAAAAAAGATACGTTTCACCGCGGCCCGTATCAGCTATAATAAATGGGACGGATCTTTGGCAACTATCAAAATAAAGTATAAACGTCAAATTTACAACGAAAAATGTCAAAATATAAGGAAAAGTAAACAAACGGATTTTTTGTGCTCTCAGGTGTACTGTTGTATAAGCGCATAATTTTTCAACTTTATTTAGTAGATAAAGAGTTTTTGTAGCTAAAAACTTACTGTGATGCAAGTTTATGCGCAAAAATAATTTTAAACTTTAATTATTGTGTGCAACAGACCATAACAAAATTAAAAGTAAGTAACAATGTAAGTGAATAAAATTAACAAGTAGTTAATGTCTCGATGCTCAGGGAAAAAAATACGAAGATTATTTTAAAAACGTTAACGTTAAACGTTTCGAAGTTTTTATTTCATGAAAATATTTGGCAAACGAGACTAATCATCCAATGTTTACTTGGCTGTTGGTTTTCTCTCACCGTATAAAATGCAGCTATAGTAGCATCCCTAAATTAGGATGACAAACACTGTAGTCACAGCCCTCATTAAAAATCCCCACAAAAAAAAAATGGTTAAATCATGCTAAACTATGAATTATGATATGGATTCTCACATCTATGATGTTATGAAGCAAAAAGATAATGGGTTCAAAGTTCTTTTATTTGACTATTTTATTTTTAAGTTGTTTGTAATAACAACTTAAAAGTATATGAAATAAGTAAATTGGAATTTTAAATAATTTAATTATCTGTACTTAAAAATTGTCAAACTCAAACTCAAACTCAAAATATACTTTATTCAAATGGGTTTTAACAGCACTTTCGAATCGTCAAGTTACATGTCATATTTTAATTTTTATAAAGCTACCAGCGGTTCGGAATGTAGTCTCTACCGAGAAGAACCGGCAAGAAACTCGATAGTAACTCTTTTAAAATCATTTATACATAATGTATTTTTATTACATTTTAATTATGTTATCCGGATAGAAAATCAACGCTTATCAAATCCACGCCTCTTTGTCGTCAAAATATTCTTGTATGGTATAATATGCTTTATTTATTAAAGATTTTTTAACATAGTCATTTTATATATCATAAGGGACAGTGTAAAACCTAATAAGGGGTGGTCCATTAATTTCATGAGGTCCATAGAGAGTAGCGGGTTTTCTAATGTATCATATTTATTTATTTTCAAAACTCTTGTAAGCTATTATATATGAGGTTGCATAATTTTTCAGAATTAAATGTGATTATACCTGTTTTTAAAGTTAAGCATTTTTTAAATATTCCTACTTATACAGCAGGTACAAAAAAATACATGTGATCTTAGGTGGGTAGTATAATACCTCACATAACACCAGAGTGGAGGGGGGTAAAAAGTTGCTAAATTACATTACAGCCTCTAACTAGCTTTTGCAATTAGAACCTTCTTCAAATCAAATATTAAAATTTCATAATTGATAAAAAAAACAAGCTAGGTAAAAATTATATAATCGATATTTGTTAAATTAATACTTAATGTGAATATTATTTGCCACACTGTTGTTCACACTACAAATCAAAAAACACTTTATCCAAGTAGACTTCTAAAAGCACTTTTGAATCATTAAAACAAACAAAAAATACTTAAATTAAGGAAAAGCTACCACCGGTTTGGAATGTAGATTCTAACGAGAATAACCGGCAAGAAACTCAATGAAGTAATGTGTAATGTAAAGTGCCATTAAGACCTTCTTTTTATTATTAATTTAATATTTGTTTCCAATTTAGACTTTATATAAAAAGGTAATTATGTGGTTTCACGGTGTCCCCGATGATATATTTATAGTTATAAGCTCATGGATTTTGGTATTCAGAATGGTGACCGTTTTAGACAATGTTGCTTAGCAATGAAGTAGAAAGTGAGTACTGATGATGCTGATAGGCTAATATATATACGACAATCCTTTTGAATAAAATAAATAAACGTTGTGTTGCTCTGTAAACCACGGAAACAACTTTTACGTTTTTTTATTTGTTGTTTTTGTTTGTTTTTTATTTAAAGTAAAATATCTTTCTAATATTTGTTTCTATGGATATTTAAAAAATAACAGTATGTAATAATATTTTTTTTTTTTTATAACTTTACAACCAGCATTAAAGGCTCGCCCAATAAAATGGTGTAGTCCCAAACATAATGAACTTATATCTACTATTAAGAAATAACAAACAAAGCTTTTCTTATGAATTCACTTACAGCGCAACAGAATATATCTGTCCCGAGCTATGTAATTGAGTGTGCGAAGAGCTCTCATCAGAGGCATATAATATAATATAAAATCTATATAATCAAAAACTTAATAAAAACAATACATTCCCTTTACATATATATATATATATATATATATATATATATATGGTTTATTTTCTAGAAGAGTGTGCTATGTTATTGTGCATAATTTATACATATATACATGCATGTAAATAACATTGTCTTCCTTTTGAGTCAGTTTAGCAAAACCAACCAATAATAAATTGCTTTGTGCAACTTAATTTATGATAATGCTTTTAACCTGAAACTTAAATATGTATACAATTCAATATAATATAGGAAATACGTTGAAATTAACATTTTTATATGTTAATATAGTTTTAATGTTTATAAATGATGACGTTTGATATACAGATGTTCAAAAAACAATAAAAACAAAAGTTTAATAAAATTTTTATACTAAATTCAAAAACACATTAAGTAATTTCATGTCAATGACATTGGGATTTTTTTTAATTTAAGTCAAAGGCGCTATTCGTTGACGTCCATGTTGGGATGAGTCTAGGTGCGACGTCGGTCGGTTGGTGACTGTACATAGTAAATTGAAAATAAAAATTAATATACGAATTTCGTTTATCTTCTTGACTAGGCTGGCAAAACGGAGTCGCGATTTCGATTATGGTGGATACTTTGGGGTTGCTAAACGAATCATTATTAATTTTAAAAGATGTTAATACGAAGTTTAAGGGACAATTTAATTATTATTTGTTTTATAATGTCCATTATATTTATCATTCTGTACAATAACAAGATTTACATAGTACAAATTTGCATACGTAATTATGTGTTACGTTATTATTATACGATACTAGCAATTTAGCCTGACTTTACAAGATTAAAATGAATGTTATTCATTAGAATTTTATATTAATTATTTGTTACACACAAAACGACATTATATTTTAGATATTGTCAATAAAATCTTATTATCAACTAAGGTAGAGCTTCTCTGTAGCCTCTGACTACTACTGACTACAGCTCATATGGATGCTGATAAGCAATAGTGTGTCAAGCCACACGGACTTCAAATCTATTCTTAAAAAAATTGTTTGAAGACGTATACAGGGTGTATCTTTTTTTTCAATGATTCAATGTGGTCTTTTTTTAGCATTTTGGATTTATAAACGCATCACACTCAACAGTCCCCATTAAGATCTCATGACCTTGTGTCGGGGGTCCGGAAACGCTCACAACACTAACACAAACACCCAGACCACGACAAACATCTGTATGAAACGGATTCTACATTAAATGCGCCAATTTTTAAGATAACTTGCAGATTCTGTGTAGTACATTTTTTTTAGTGTGAGTTCTCAAAGTATAGTGATGCAAAAGACAAAAACCTTTAAATTGAAATTCAAGTAACTTTATTTCGCACATGAGAGACTTAGAGCCATGAAATTTTATTTATTTGAGAAATACATTATTTAGCTTTAAGAAACAGTAACAACGATTGAAAAAGGTTTAAATTTGTAGCCATGGTAGTCAAAAAACCTACCAAAGAAGTCATTTTTCGTACTTTTCACATAATGGCTCCTATCTCAGAAACCAAGGGACTTTTACAAAAACGATTTTTTGTCTACAGACTCGTTATGACCTGGCCTATATCACATTTCAATTTAATCGTTGACTTTCGGGACACCCTGTATATCCATCTTTTGTTTTCCATTTTGATAAAATGTATAATGAATCAAAAGTTTTTTCCATACTTATTTACTTTAGATGACTTGATTTTTTTTAATAATGTTATATAGGTGACGTCGTATCAAAATACATCAGTATCTCCAAATTTGACTTTTTGTGGGTTGACACATTATTGCATATCACCATCCACATATGGTTTAGCTCGACTGGGGCAGTAACTCACGCTCTCAGAAGATCTGCGTAAACTAGCCGATATAGCTGCAAATAGAGAGTGAAAGATCCAAAAAGCTATTCCCCTTCCCCATTCCTTTTCTTATTCCCTTTCCTCTCATTAATTTTTAAGCTGACAACATTAGTGTCTCCTCTGGCGCTTTAAATGTCCACGTTTGATTACTAAGCATCAGGTGTCCCGCCTGTGAGTTTGCCAGCTCTTTTTATATAAAAAAAAACCTGCCTACACGATTTCTCTAGCGCTTATAGTTATTGCTTTCTAACTCGTAGCGTGATGTAATATAGCCTACTACCTTCTTTGATAAACGGCAGATTATTTTCAATTCGGATCAGTAGTTTCAGAGATTACATCTTGCAAACGAACAACTTTATTTGACCTCTTCATTAGTACGGATTACATAATTACAAACCTAAACATCGTAGAGTGCATTGCTACCTACCGTCTACCTACCAGTGTCACGTTTAATCATTTATTTAAAACCTGAATACTTAAAGTTTTTTATACATTATAACTACCCGTCCCGACTTCGTTCGGGTGTACTGAGACTAAGTGTAACATTTTTACAATTTTCTTTAAAGGATAACCGACTTTAAAAGCAAAATATGTAATTATTAGCAAAATCGGTCCAGACGCTTCAGAGTAATCGACAAACATAAAAAAGATATTCGATTAAAAATATCTATTTTTAACATATTTCAATTTGCCGCAAGATTTTTCAAACATTTTCTTTCATACAAACCATTCTCTGACATTCATTATTATATATACATACATTATGTCACAAAAGAGAACTTTTTTTTTTCACTCGCACTAAATATTGATTTGCTTCTATGGGTGATGTAATATAGCCTACTACTTCCTACCTCCAAACTCCGCTTTAACTCTTTATAATATTAATATATAAAATTTAGTTGTGTCAGACGGACAATCTCACTTTTTATACCGTTAACAATGACTATTTAAATATTTTTAAATAAACTAAAATTTCGTTTACAAAGTAAAGATTCAGTAGTAGACAATATTAATATTGTGAGGGTAGGCGAAGAAAACTCGCGCACTCGTCGCCGGAGGGCGCGCGGTACACCAGTCAGCTCGTGACCACGGCGAATGTAACTTCGTCGAAACGTTGGGCAATAAAAAGGTATTACTACTATTAGTTATCGTGATAAGACCCGTTATATTAAATATGAATAGTATAAATCGCGAAAGTTTAAAATATATAAGATTCAGTAACGTTTGTATAATTTATACATCTATTTGTACTGTTCGAGAATTTGACCACATTATTAGTAGATTTGAGAACAAGAAGGTACAATTTAAAAATTCGCCAAGTAGATGATAAATTAACGGTATTTACAATTTTACGGTAATATGGACGCTGATAAGCAATACTATGTCAAGCCACACGGACTTCATTTTGAGAAAATAGCGTCTAAAGGTGTCAAACTCGATCTTAATAAATTTGTTTGAAGACGGATTTATCCAACTTTTCTTTGTATTTCGATAAAAGGTATAATGAATTAAAAGCAGATTGATATATTTAATACATTATCTAATAAAAGGTTTTTCAAATATTTGTGATAATTGTATAAATTGCAAAATATGGAACGCACTTGAAATTCGAAACAATTATTTAAGAAACTTTTTTCCGTACTTATTTAATTTATATGACTCGATTTTTTTTAATAATGTTAAATAGGTGTTGCATTATCAAAATACATCAATATCTCCGGATTTTACGTTTTGTGGGTTGGCACATTATTGCTTATCAGCATCCATATATGATACGTGCTTAAATTATGTATAGGGTCCGAAAGGGGGAGGGCGTGGGAGGTTAGTAAATCCAAAATGTTACAATGTACAAAGATAAACTAGATTTAGTCGGGCATCAAGATAGTATGATTTAGAAATTATAATGATCATTGTCATTCGTTCGATGCACTAAGCATAAATCAGTCTTATACTAAGGAGGGAATTATAATCCCCTTTTTTTGAGAGTGGATTTAAAAGATGCTAGCAATCAACGTCAATAGAATTAGCGTACTATCAGAGTGAACAAAATGAACTCAGCTAAGAAAACATAATTATTTAAAATTTATTTTTCTATATTCTAGATGTACCAAGTACAAGTATCACAGGGAATTTTAGAAGGCAAGCTCAGTAGTACTTATAATGGGAAAAAATACTATAGTTTTGAAGGTATACCGTATGCCAAGCCGCCGGTGGGGGATCTACGTTTTAAGGTAATATAATTTCTAGTTATTCGAATTGTCGAGAATGCAAATTAATATTACAAATTGTTACACTTTCACGCGTCGACTACGAAATCGGCCATCATGAATTTTGATTTGCATTCATGTTAATAGAGGCCAAAAAATTACTTTTAGGAGGTCATTCTGAATAAACGGTAAATGAAAGCGATTGATACCGTTAACAAAACTTAGTCAAAGATCGTATATCTGTGACTAATCTTGACCCATTATAAATAAATAAAAGATCTCATGATCTTCTGTCGGGGGTCCGAAACACAAACACCACAAACACAAACACCCAGACCTAGACAAACATCCGTATGGCCACCACAGACGCTAACCGTGGGCGGGCATCGAACCCACGACCGACAGCACTTCAGATAACTCAACAATACCCAGACCAAAAACTCCTAATTGACCGCGTTTTACTTTTAAAGACCATCCTCCCATACAATAATTTTACCCCTCAAGAGAGTAAATTTTTGTAAATGCTGTCCCAATTAACTTGTGTTTATAAAATAAGACGACACTAATTTTTATATTTCTAACGTAATAATTATAAAATTTTATGTTAAACCTCATCAGGGATACATTTTCAAAAATACTTAGTGTTTAGATATGAGTAATGAAGAATCCTATATAGATGTTTGTCATGAGATGGATCGAAACTGTGACTTTTATCAATCTAACCAAATGCAGAGACCAATGCGCCAACCTTTCAAATGTATGGGAATAACTTAATCAAGTGACTAATAAATAAATTGAAAATTCCAGGCCCCACAAGAGCCAGAAAATTGGTCGGGTGTGAGAGATGCTACAAAACCTGGCAACAAATGCGCTCAACTTAATCCCTTTGGCAAAGGAATAGTAGAAGGAAGCGAGGACTGCCTCTACTTAAACGTGTACACCCCAGTGCTGCCAGCGCAAGAAATAAAAAAACTCCCAGTTTTATTTTTCATCCATGGTGGTCGATTATTGTTCGGCTATGGCGACTATTACAGACCAGACTTTTTCCTACAAAATGATGTTGTATTTGTGACAATAAATTATAGACTAAATATATTTGGTTTTTTATGTCTGGACACACCGGAAGTGCCAGGAAACGCTGGCTTAAAAGATACAATCATGGCGTTGAAGTGGGTTAATAAAAATATTAATAATTTTAACGGTGATGGTGATAATATTACGGTTATTGGGGAAAGCGCGGGAGGTGCCATCGGTACGTCATATTTGACATCCAAAATGGCGGACGGGTTGTTTAATAAAGTTATTTGCCATTCGGGAAACTGTTTATCCGATTTGTACATGGTGCAAGATGATTGTATCGAAAAAGCGAGTAAATTGGCGTCTCTTTTGGGCAAAAATACAAGAAATACGGCAGAAATATATGATTTATTAGCCAAATCGAGTGTGGAAGATTTGCTAAATGCGTTTGTTTCGGCAAACATGAGCCAGGCGTCAGCTAATATACGCGCATATTTTTTGCCCGTTGTTGAGAAAAAGTTCGATAATGTTGAGAGATTTTTCAAAGAATCCCCAAGAGTTGTGATACAAGAAAAACGCTTTAAAAACGTTCCTGTGCTAGCAACACTGCACTCTGACGAAGGAGCGCTATTTATCCAAAAAGATGATCAGGGTAACATCGTTTACGAACAGAATATAGAACATTTCGTACCTGATTTTCTGTGTATCGAGAAAAATAGCCCAAAATTTTTAAGCTTAACGAAGACAATACGCAAATTTTATTTCAAAGATGCAAATATTGATGAAAGCACAAGAACACAATACCTGAATTTTATAAACGACTGTTATTTTCTTAGAGATCTCGTGTTGTTTGTTGAAATGGTTTCGAAATGTCAAAATGTGTTTTTAAGTAGGTTCGCGTATAACGGTAACATGAGTACTAGGATCATGAAGAGTTTGGGTGTTAGGGGGGCGACACACGGTGACATTATACCATATCTGTTTTATAGGGAAAATAAAATGAAAGTGGCAACGGAGAAGGACCTAATGGTGGTCAATTTGTTCTCCGAAGTGTTGTGCAATTTTGCTAAGACTGGGTGAGTGGCTATTTCTTACTTCATTCCTACTCTCACACACTGTAGTATCGTTTAAAATTGCGCCTTGCTGTTTAATTCACGTTTATGGTTACTGTTTCGCAACTATGAGTCGTTGATGTAATATAGCCTATAACCTTTCTCAAGAAACAGGCTACTCAGCGGAAAAGATTTATTTTTAAATCAGATCAGTGATTTCAGAGATTACGCCGTACATACAAACATACAAACACATTTAGGTAAATTTTACCTTTAGTAATTGGGTCCCCTTGGCAACCTTCGGATATAGAATCCAAAAGATATTTTAAACTTAGATTAAGATAGATGAATTGTGCATATTTTGATTTCTTACGAATTTATATAAACCAGTGTTCACCGATTGAGCAAAATTGAACAATAACCCCTATGAGAGAAACAGAAATGTTACATTCATTCTATATCACGTTAGAAAAAGAAAAAAAAATAATAGTCTGTACCCATTTCCCGCTTTGACAAGCTTGTCAATTGATTAGTAATCCCAATACATACTGTCATCAATATTTTTTGAAGAATATTTATCTAATCTAAACATTTTATCTTGTTTCAGAAAACCGACTTTGGCAAATCAGAATTTAGAATGGCAGCCCTACGATACAGATAAAAGATTATGTCTTAATATTGACGACGAAGTTACAGTTCAAACATTCCCTAATTACGAAAGAATGAAATTTTGGTTCGATTTAATAAGAGAAAGATCGAAATTATAATTGAAGTTTCTTGGTGTTGCTATAGATAAAAAAAATAATAGACAATAAGAATTGTTTTGTAATTTTAGTACTTAAATTGATACTTTAAAATAAAAAAAATGTTATAAGAACAAAGACTAAAAGATGCATTATTTTATTTTATAATGTATTAAGATATTTTCTTTTTAATTTTTTGATGTATATATTTTGTTTTGTATATAATAAAATCTTTTTTAAAAAAGTTTGTTAGAGTTTTTCTTTCGATTCATGTTAACTCTGAGCATAAAATGTTTTGTTCCACTGTAATATACAAAATATTTTTAAGTGAATGGCCAGATCCGTATAAAAATATTTAAACGTGTCTTCTTTCGGGTTCATTTTAATAAAAAACTAAACCTGCATTATTAGATTTTTGATAAATTATACTAACCAGAAATGGACCTCGTTGATTTTGAAAATAAAATAACCTTTATTCTGTCAGTTCGTCTGTAATTATTTGTGTTATTGTGTTCTCATTATTTATAAATTGGTCGAATAATAGATGTATTTATGAAATTTATTGGTTTTAATGTCTATTATTTATTTTTTTCCTTATTAATTACATAATTAAATATATTTACTAATAAAATATAAAAAAAAGTAATCTACTGGCAGCAGGTTAAGTCCCAGGCCACCAGTAGCTAGGACTCCAGGCTGAGAAACCTCACGATGCGTCTCCAGCTACACTGCCTTTTGTATCCGATCCTTGATCCAACCGATAAGTGAGAGTTTCTTAAGGTGTTGATCGAAACCCTACGCCAACAGGCCATTGACCGATACGACAACAAGAGATTGTCATCATGTGGAGTAGTGATATCAACAATAATTTCTCGGCGCACTGACCGGTCTACTATCACTATATCAGATTTATTGGCTGTTATGTACCTGTCAGTGATAATTGATCGATCCCAGTAGAGCAGTTACCATTTTCGAGGACCGCTGTAGGATTATACCTACAGTAAGGCGCCTCGACATCCACGAGGCCGTATCGAAGAGCAAGTTGATGATGAATTATCCTGGCTATTTGGTTATGTGTGTTTTAATTATTATTATTATTATTGATGGCGGTGGTACGAGTTCAGCAATTTGTTTTGTGTAAAAGCACAATTATTTGTTTTTATAATGTCCATTGTTTTTATCATTCCATACAATAATAAGATTTACATACAACAATTTAGAATATATAATCGTGTGATTTCATTACTATTTTACGATACTAGCAGTATAGCCTGACTTCACACGGTTAAAATGAGTGATTTTTTTATTTTATCATTTTCGCGTTAAGGTAGTTTATTTTGTGAATAATACGCATACATACACAAAATGTATGGACGCTGATAAGCAATAGGTCAAGCCACTCGGTCTTCATTTCGAGAAAATAGCGTCTAAAGATGTCAAACCTATTCTTAATATATTTTTTTAAGTGTGAAAATTTTTTTAATAATGTTAAATACGTGTCGCATTATCAGAATACATCAAATATCTCCAAATTCGACTTTTTGTGGGTTGAATTATTAGCATCATACATACATGTACTACAAATTATGATACAATGTTCCAATCACTCGAGCTTAACCCATTTAGTGCCGCCGTACTCGTTTGAGTACAGTTAGTTTTTGTTATCTTTTACATATGGACGATTCAATAAGTTTGTGAGCGCTGTGCTCGTGCGAGTACACCTTCAAAAACTTTCCATAATAGTAAAATATTTCTTTTTCTTTTGTATTTAATATGTCACGTATATTTAGGAAATAAAGGATTTGGGCTTAAAATGCTGCAAGTTTCATTTCGGCGCTTAATGGATTAATGTTGCTCGGCTATTGTGGATGATGTAATATGGTCTATAGGCTTAAAAATATCATAGATAATCTGTAGCTTCGAATATTACATTCTACCTCCAAACTTACACTTAAACTCTATATTAGTAGATAAGATGTTGCGTGAAACGGACAAAACGCTCTTTTTATGTAGCAGTAACAATAGGTTAATTAAATATTTTATTATTAAACAAAAAATTCGTTCCCACCAAAAAGAATTTTATATTTTATACATTTATTATATTAGTGCTCACTGAATGGTCGTTTGACCACAATCTCTAGAGAAAATTTGAAATGTAAGTACTAATATTTTTACCTTTGCCAATTTATTAGGCGAGAATACACTTAAGTTTTGTTCTGAGACGTTTTTAGCATTTACATAACGTAAGTTATTTCTCATTGCTTGTCAGTGACATATTTTTGGCAGCATTTACTTTTTGAAACTATTGAGGCAGTAATTGTTACCAGGTTACAGAGTTGTTTTATGGCAATCACGAGAGTAAAACTTACAAAAATCTCACCATAGACGAAATTTACACTTTTTACTTTTGCTCTTAGATTTTCATAAAAATTAAGTCCGTTAACAGATTTTTGTATTATCTTGCAAAAAAAAACAAAACATAATTAAATATTAAATTTTTAGACGTTAGAAGTTTAGTATATAAAAGTGCCATATTGAATAAATATATGTTGAATGGGTCAGACCGTCACATGACGTATTTACCCCCTTTGAATTATATAATTATGTTACATTTATTTTCCTACATTCCAGATGTGTCAAGTACAAGTATCACAGGGAATTTTAGAAGGCAAGCTCACAAGTACTTATAATGGGAAAAAATACTATAGTTTTGAAGGTATACCGTACGCCAAGCCGCCGGTGGGGGATCTACGTTTTAAGGTAATTCTTATTTACTGCTGCTCCAACTAATGAGCCTTGTAGATATTAAATTTCGGTTACAATGTTCGCTTTGGTGTAGTGGTACTCAGGCCCGTGTCGTCCATACGTGCAGAGTCGTGCGACGCACGACGGCGCCGAGTCAAAAAGGCGCTGGGAATATACTTAATATTTTCAAAATTTTGATTGATTGGACTAAATCATTTTTTACTAATATCGTCACTACAAAAAAAGCGCATATAAGACAGTTGCACGACGGCGCCGATTAGGCATGGCGCGGGCCTGGTGGTACTGACCCCACCGTACCATTAGTTTTATTATATTTGTAATGTTTTCGTGTGTATTTTATTGGTATTCTAATAAATATCGAAAACTATCAAAACTTGTACTAGGGATATTTAAAGAGTTTTTTTTCTTGTAACAATACCTATTTCTAAGATGTTTTCTTAGTCATTTTTTTTAATATGTAATTATTTTATTAAAAGCTTACTCAAATAATCTTTTTAATAAAAAAATAAATATTATTATAATTATTTATTATACTTTATAATTTTATTTCCAGGCTCCACAAGAGCCAGACAGTTGGACGGGTGTGAGAGACGCGACAAAACCGGGCAACAAATGTGCTCAACTTAATCCCTTTGGCAAGGGAATAATAGAAGGCAACGAGGATTGCCTCTACCTAAACGTATACACCCCAGTGTTGCCAGCGCAAGAATTAGAAAAACTCCCAGTTTTATTTTTCATACATGGTGGTCGCTTATTGTTCGGCTGTGGTGACTATTACAGACCAGATTTTTTTCTACACCATGATGTTGTATTTGTGACACTAAATTATAGACTAAATATATTTGGTTTTTTATGTCTGGACACACCGGAAGTGCCAGGAAACGCTGGCTTGAAAGATACAATAATGGCATTGAAATGGGTTAAGACAAATATTAACAATTTTAATGGTGATGGTGGCAACATAACGGTTATTGGGGAAAGCGCGGGAGGTGCCATCGGTACGTCATATTTGACATCCAAAATGGCGGACGGGTTGTATACTAAAGTTATTTGTCATTCGGGAAACTGTTTATCCGATTTGTACATGGTGCAAGATGATTGTATCGAGAAAGCGAGTAAATTAGCGTCTTTTTTGGGTAAAAATACTAGAAATACGGCAGAAATATATGATTTATTAGCAAAATCGAGTGTCGAAGATTTGCTGAATGCTTATATATCAGCGAACATGAGTCAACCGTCAGCTAATATACGCCCATTTCTTTTGCCAGTTATAGAGAAAAAGTTCAATGGCGTTGAACAATTTTTCGAAGAATCCCCAAGAGTTGCAATACAAGAAAAACGTTTTAAAAATGTTCCAATACTAGCAACACTGAACTCAAACGAAGGAGCGTTATTTATTCAAAAAGATAAACACGGCAACATCGCTTTTCAAAGGAATTTAGAACATTTCGTGCCAGAATTTCTGTGTATCGAGAAAAATAGCCCGAAATTTTTAACCGTAACGAAAAAATTACAGCAATTTTATTTCAAAGATGCAAATATTGATGAAACAACAAAAACAGAATATCTTAATTTTATAAACGACTGTTATTTTCTTAGAGATATCGTTTTGTTTGTTGAAATGGTTTCGAAATGTCAAAACGTGTTTTTAAATAGGTTCGCATATAACGGTAATATGAACACGAGAGTAATTAAAAGTTTGGCTGTTAAGGGGGCGACACACGGCGACATTATACCATATCTGTTTTATACAGAAAATAAAATAAAACTGGCAACGGAGAAGGACATAATGGTGGTCAATTTGTTCTCCGAAATGTTGTGCAATTTTGCTAAGACTGGGTGAGAGGCTATTTCTTACTTAATTCCTACTCATACAATTCGAACCGTCGTACAAGACAGAACTATGTGTTCTATAATCTTTGACTAGATCTCTTTAGATTTCTTTATCATATATCTACGCTCTATTGGCGTAAGGTTTATGGGCTGTCAAGTGTCTGTATAGTCTGTGACATTATTGCTATTGTGATTATGTGGAATAACAATTCGGATCCCGTTCCTAACCCGCTCCCCGCTACGTGTCTCCGATGTGTGGAAACAAAAAATGTTACTTCTAGCTAAACATAGTCTGCCTTACTACAAAAGATTTAAACAGACGTTAAACGCGTGTTAAAAAAATCCGTATTAAAAATCTGTGTCTAAGCACAGTTTTGAGTTAAACATGCTTTAGATATAGATTAACATAGTTTAGGTGAGTTTAATAGACGTCTAAAACATATTTCAGCTGTCAAATGTAACGTGTAACATTTTATCAATAAGTTTTATTATGAGTTTATTCGCTGTTAAGCAATTTAGATAATATTTAAGTTTAATTTTTAAGCACTGTTTAGCTAGACACGTGCTCAACATGGTTTTAATGCGTCGTTTGCAGTATGACAAAGTATGTTTACCAACATCAGAGCACTGTGAATGCATTTTGCTATGTCGGCTACAGAAATTAAGATTATGTCAAATTATTAACTCTCTTGGTATAGTTCATTAGAAATAGTTCAATGACTGACAGACGGATGAATAACAGAATCCTAAGGCACTTATACGATTCCGCTCCGAACTAAAAAAGAAAAACAATCGAAAACATGTCTAAAGTCGCACTATATTGGTACATTTTACTATTCACATAAGAGGCACGACCTTTTGTAATAGGTGTTAAAATAAAAATATTTACCTAATTTATACTTTATTTTGTTACAGAAAACCAACTTTGGCAAACCGAAATTTAGATTGGCAACCCTACGATACAGATAAAAGATTATGTCTCAATATTGACGACGAAGTCACAGTTCAAATATTCCCTGATTACGAAAGAATGAAATTTTGGTTCGATTTAATTAGAGAAATATCGAAATTATAATTCAGTATATTTGAAGTTTCTTAGTGTTTGTAATTAAAAATTATAATAGACAATAAGAATATTTTTATAATTTCAGTACTCAAATTGATACTTTAAAATTTATATCTTTCTAAAGATTTTATTAAAATAGACATTCAAAGATGCGTCATATTGTTTTATAACGTTTTCTTTAGTATATAAAAAAATATTTTTTTAAGTTTACAAACTTTAAAAAAGAATGCTTCTTTTGAGCCTCTAATAATTATTTTAAACAACCAAAATTTTTTTTTTTTTATGGTAATAATCAATTTAAAATAATATTCTTATATATTATATTTTCTATGGTATATTATATTCTATGGTATTCATTTATAAATATCGAAAATAAAAATGTTTTAAAATTATTGATCAATTTAAAAATTACAAAATTTGTTGTAGAATTTTAAATAAAACAAAATAATTTTTGACAAGATTTTTATTTATTCATATTATTATATAAAAATACGCCTTCATAATACGCATAATAAAATGAAAATTATAAACTAGAATCATTATTGGCACTGGATATCTACATTAATTATAATTTACAAATCGATAAATTTGACGACAAAAAAAATGTGACTAATTTTTTTTATTCTAGTGCGAATATTCGTGCGTAGTTACTTACATTATGTTAAGAACAAGTATAGTCTTATTTATTAAGGAATTAGGATTCATAATTCAGTTTTATTTTAACATTTATTTCAATATTAAAGCTAATATGCCACATTTAGATACTCAAACGAATTTTTTTAACTAGTGTTCCCTCAATTACCGAAATTCGAGCAAAATGATTGTTGAAAATGTTTTGTCTTTACCATACCAAATATAATACCAATATTATATATATATAAAGGTTGACTTCCAATATATTATATAGTACAATAACGCTCGTCAATAGCTATTAAATAAAAAATGAAATCAGACAGGTAAAAACAACAGAAACAGAGGCAAAAAAGGATACGGAACTCTTTTTATTGCCTTACAATTTAATTTAATATGAATTAAAAATATGAAATATTTGGCTGTACGGTGAAATACCTTTGTCTATTTCCAGAAGGGGAAAGAAAAACACAATCTTGGAAAAGCGTCGAGTATCTGTGCGAACACGCGCGAGTAAGTTTTAATTCGTCAGTATTCGTCGAGTATCTAAATATGTCATAATGCTGTTACTCCATTTGCGTTTTGGCGCCAAATAGCCACGTTTTTCGACTAGTATATGTGGCCAGTACTTTAAAAAAATGTTTTATATTTTACAAGACAAATTGAATGTAATTTACATGCAAGACATCAATATGATTTTTTTTTCATATTATTTTATGTATTTTTTAATCTAATTTTTAGCGTTAACTCAAATGAAGTAACACCATAAGATATTAAAAATATGTAAAGGAACAGTTAATATCCATAGTAATGCCGTTCGAGGAATCATTTAAACAATATAATTAATAATAACCAATCATCGTAAAGTTACTAAGTATACCTTCATCTCGCTTTCACCTATTGCCTTTTCGTATAACCGCCTCGTTCGCACAATGTACCTACATTTTCATAATTACCAGGGACTGGTAACTTTAAAAAAAAAATTGAAGTAATTTTAATATTATTATAAAAACAATAAGAGAACGTTTTGTAAATTGCAAAACTTCGTATTTAATGATTTTATTCAACATTAAACATATAGGCAATGACATTTCATATAATTATGTCGATTTCTTGAGCTTGAATTCGTTAGTTCAGCCAAGTTATATGACAGCCATCTCTTTTACGTTCGCAATAATGTTTATATTCATATTTAATATAACGGGTCTTATCGCGATAATTAATGGCAGTAATACCTTTTTACTGCCCGACGTTTCGACGAAGTTGCATCCGTCGTGGTCACGAGCTGACTGTCAGCTAAGATAATAAATATGAATAGTATAAATCGCGAAAATTTAAAATATATAATAATGTATATAGTCCATTTTTCTTAACTTGTCTTTATTTAGTAACCTCGAATGAAAATCACGAAGTTTCGAACAATTTTTTTGCATTATAATTTTGAATTATAAACAATGATTCAGTTGAATAATGTAATCGATAATTTTTTTATTTAACTTTTTTTGTGTGGCTCGAAGACGCCATATTTGTTTGCTAAATAAGATAAATAAGGAAGAACAGACTATACATCCATCTCTCTCACAACAGAGCTACGACAAAACGTTTATTTGCAACGAAACTTTTAATATCATATTGCTAATAATTACTAACATTTTTTAAAGTCCCCGGTACTTATAACACCAACAAAATTACTAATAAAAAAAAGCGAAATTTTAAATAAATATACATTTTCAAAGTACCAAATAATATGCCAAATTTAATTTAGCTTAAAAATAAAGACTATATTTTATATAATATATAAGAGGACTTAATTCTTTATAGTTTTATGAATGACACATTTTTTATCTACTCCATTTCAAGATTATTATATTATACACAAACATTAATTTATTTTAATAAATTTTATACGACACGGAAAATCATACAATAATTTCTCAATTGGTCAACAATTTTACAGTTATATATATATATATATATATATATATATATATATATATAACTGTAAAATATATATATATATCGAACGAAATCTATTAAAATAAATTATTTATTTTAAAAACTTAAAAACATAACTCGCGATTTCTTTTAGTGATTTTTAAATAACTATAAATGCAAGTGGAATGTTTTATCTGTGGAAAATATGAAAAAGTTAAAAAAAAAACGAAAGAAAATAATTTCTTTTATGTAAAGGCACTTGTAATCACACAATAAAAATAATATTATTTGCAAACTGTATATTCATGTTCTGAAGCACACTTGCCAGAATTAATAACATATAGAATTGATATTTCTCACTCAAGACGAAAATTACACTTATTAGTTTTGCTCTCAGACTAATGAAGATCAACATAAGTTGTTTCTCATTGCTTTACACCAGAAAGAATTTAATGTCAGTGTATTTTTAACATTCACAGCTTCCGTAACTACGTACGACGTATCTGTTATTAGCTTACAGTTATCTTATGACAATTACGAGAGTAATACTTACAAGTGTAATTGTCGTTTAACGCTTCCATTTCCTAGACCTTTGATTTAAAGGCTTACGTCTTTAGATGACATCATTCAAATCTTTTGTATGGCAACAGTATGACACGGTTCCTTAGAAAGCGTTTTCTGACACGTATAGCCTTAGACTCCCGTAATATTGCGCTCGTAATTTGACAGTTCGCAATCCTAGGAATCGAAAACATTACGGCAATCAATACGTTCAATGCAAGATGCTGTTAAAACTGACCAGAATGCTCGATTATATGTAATATAAGCATAATCTGGTTCCGTTCATATCATAGACATAAAAATATGGACTGGGCATCTCGTAGCTAATGGGAAAGAGAGTACATTGACAACGGTAGTCCCTTTACAGATTCTGATTGGTTACGTCAGTGTTGCCAACATTACCAACATTAGAATAGCAGAACTCGTTTCATTACTTATACCCAGTCCAATCTTTGTCTATGGTCTAATATAAACCTGATTATACATAATTGTCTCGCAGCTGTACGCGCTTTCGTAGGCACCATTTCTTTTACGTTTTGAATTACTGTTTTCGTTGATTTTATCAAGATAAATGCAGTTTTAAATTAAATAACCAATTTTATTAAGACTATACATATGTTACGTTCTTCCTTATTGACGTTAATAATCTGTGACCATTTTCAACTTTGACATATGGACTTTGAACTGGTAGCTAGGCAACGATTTGGCCGTCCAACAGTGTAAGACATATTGGTTGCCAAAATTCATTTACTAATAACATATAGTTCTAAATTATCGTTGTAAATTACCATTTTTTTGGAATGTTTCACCAATAAATTAATTTAACACGAAAAATAGTCAGTTTCTATAATCTGTCAAAAAATGAAAGCTATTACGTAGATTATAAATATTTTATAAAGTAAAAAATATAGATAATATTTATGAGAAATATAAATAATGATTTGTTATCTTGTAAGAAATATCGGAATCGAGTGTAAAATTCAATAAAAGTAAAAATATAACTATATCTTAAATACGAGAATAAAACGTAGAATATAAGAAATAATACAGTAAAACTTTTGACTTTGAAATATATAAACTGTTACGCGAATTACCCTTATAAGTTTTGGTCAGACTTTCATAAAGATTATCATAAGTTGTTTCTCATTGCTTTACACCTGAGTTTACTGTCAGTGCCTAATGTATGACATTCACACGGTTTCGGAACTACTTACTGCGTATCTGTTAGCATTTATTATGGAAGTAAAAATTACAAGTGTAATACGCGCTTTGTAATGTACAAATTCTAAAGTCATTTCAGCCGATGATAGAGTTAGAATGACGTCAAATTTAATGTGTATATTTCGTATTGCTTGGTCTTGGAAGAACTTTGATAAAAAGACACTGACTTCACAGAATTTACTACCAAATTTCGTTTACTTCAACGAGACACAGATTTCTGTTATTTGGATTCAAAAACCAAATTGAACCGATTTTCATGAAAATCCTATGTAACCTCTGATTTTTAATTATATTATATTTATATATTATTACGGAATTCTGAGAAAACATTAAAAAAAAGACATTACGAATGAATTTCCACCTTTTTTGAAATCTATTAACGATTCAATTCAATTCTTTGGTTTATGGCTTTTAGTTGTACCAATTAGACACATGTTATTTCGCCAATGTCACGTGGAATGGACAAAACAGGATTTAATCTATTCATAATAATGTTATAATATTCAATCTATCAATCAGACAGCTTCATACCGATCATAGACTAAAATGGCGCTAGAATACGTAACATCCAAAATTGAGGCAATCATAGACAATTTATAGAAACTATGGAATAGACAATCTACTTTTTCCCGCCCAAC
Source organism: Hypolimnas misippus (assembly GCA_037950945.1). Taxonomy (NCBI): domain Eukaryota; kingdom Metazoa; phylum Arthropoda; class Insecta; order Lepidoptera; family Nymphalidae; genus Hypolimnas; species Hypolimnas misippus. The sequence goes on from JBBEEQ010000021.1 coordinate 4,191,354, forward strand.
GATTCGAAGAAATTAACGAATTTGTTAACACCAATATTTTTAGGTAAGTCGTCTTCCGGCGGATCGTTGGCTCGGATAACGTCTTTAGGATTGACATTATTACTTTGTACCATCTTAATTTCATTAGACGGCCTAGGTTTTTTGTCTGAATTACCGTTAAATTTGATCTCTTCGACGCCATTTTGTGGCGTTTCGAACTTCTCCTGAATTTTGACGATATTGATACCGAAATCTTCCCGTTCTTTGTCGACAATATGTACATCTGTGGGTTCGACTTCAGGTTGTTCTACGATATGTATATCTGTGGGCGTCACTTCCTCTTGATTGTCTATTACGTTGTCTGGCACGGCGATACCAACATCACCGATCAAATTATTCTGATGTACAGCTTCATTACTCTCAATAACGAATCCAGATGTGTTTATCTCTTCAAATGTCTCAGAGCTTTGAACTGTGACCCGTGTTTCTGAAGTTTGGACACTGTTACTGATGCTTGTAACTGATGTTATAACTGTCTCTTCTACGATAACCGGGGCTGTTGAGAATTCGAGCTTCTCGGTGTATGTTACACTATCATTTGTTTTGGGGTGGTCCCAGATTTTGTAATACTTGCTGTACAGCTCGTCCCAGAATTCCATTTTTTCTTTATCCGGGTTGGTCGCTAAGGATAGTTCATTGCCGAGGTTCAGGTAGTAAAGATTGTCTTTGGTTACTGGCAACCACGTGACTGTTAGGTAGTGGTTCTCGTCGGGTGTCGGGTTACTGAAAATTGAATAAAAATATAATTAATAGATTAAATCATAACTTAAAATTTAACAGGACTTATAAATCGGAAGTTTTAGTTAATTACCAAAATCTATACATTTAAAGAGTTTAATAATAACTGTTTTCATTATTCTGTAAAGCTTATATTATATTCTACGTTTCTATTCATTTTTTTTGTTTTTTTTTTCCTCCCTTTATAATAAATTTTAATAGTTTTTAATTGTATATATTATTTTTAACATAGTAACAACTCGGCCTAGTTTTTGAAACATCGGCATGTTTTGATTCATTTAAATAATTTTATTTTAAATTTTATTACAATATATTTTAATTTAAATTATGGAATATAAATTATAAGTTACTATGGTCTGTTTAACATACACCTTAGTTTAATTATCGCTATTATTCTTAAAACGTCATTTAAATTTTTATATAAATTATAAATAATTTATATAACACAATTACATAGTCATTAAATAGTTTTAAGACAGGAAATAATACAATATAACTCCAAAAAAAATATGTAAATGCTGAAAACTTTAACATTTTGAATATTTTATACTAAATTTATATAAAGAATTTAACTCGCGTCCACGCGACTTTGTGTTTATAGAAACTTTCACCACCTTCAAGTATTTTTTTGTTTCGCAACAAAAAGTCGCCTTAATCTTTCTCAAAGATTCAATTTTAAATCTATTTTAAAATTCAGCTAAATTGGTTCAGGTTTAGACGTAAAAAGGTAACTAACAAACAAATTTCTTTTCAAAATTTAAGAATTTCACATAACTTTTTTTTCTAGAACAATATTTTTTCATTTTAATTACATTTAAAGTATTGCCTGTTTTATACCATTGACAACGTGATGATGCTCAAGTAATTGAGACGTGAAAACGTAACAAACACACAAACAAATAAACATAACAGTAATTTTGTCAAATATCTGCAACTTTTCCGGTAAAATGCTACGAAGAAAATTGCTCTGAATAACTTACCCGCATTTAGCGAAGTTGGTCCACAGTCTCAGCATTCGCTCCCTCATCTTAATATCCTGCGGCGTTGGTTCAACGTCCTTCTGCAGATCATTCTTGAACAAATACGCCAACTCGTCCATATGTCCCGCGTGCTTCAAGTCTAAACTCTTCAGCAGGTTACCACTAATATTCAATTCACCGACATAATCGAATTTGTAATAGTAAATCGGTTTATTCGAATTATTCACGAGATACTGAATGTATCTATGGATGTCGATATTGATCAGGTAATCGGAGGTTAATTGGAACTTTTCGGGTAAGCTTTCAACGCTTGAAGGGTTGCCTTTGAAGTATAGAGATTTTATTCTCTCAGCGATGGCGATAGCTTCTGCTGAATTCCTTTCGATATGCAAGTCAGTTGGAATGTAGGACTGTAGATCGTCTGAATCTTTCTCGAATGCTACTTCCAGAGTAGTTGATCCGATCATGACTGGGACATCAGCTACTCGACCAGATGTCAATACATCAATGAACGCTTCAGTCTGAAAAGCTTCAACGCCTGGAAATTCCTTTTCGACAACCGGCGCGAAGATATTTTTACCACTTTTGAAAGTAATATCCTCTGGGGCGAACCTATTATACCCCTCAATAAGATCTCTTACAGGCGTGGTCATTAAGAACTCCAAAATGTCATCGACGTCCCCCGATTCGCATCCCAACTCTTTGGCTAACCCTCTAGCATTCTCCACTGGGTTACTCTGATACGCCCATGGATTCAACGCAGTACCAGACTGAATAATGGCCTTACTGATCATATTCTTCGTCAAGGGACAAGCGGTTAGTAAAGAGACGATTGAGCCACCACAACTTTCACCGAAAACGGTGATATTACCAGAATTACCACCGAAATTCTTTATATTCTCCTTGACCCATCGGAGAGCTTGTACAACGTCTTTGAGACCAGCGTTTCCTGGCACTTCCGGCGTGTTAAGACATAGGAAACCGAGGGGTCCACATCTGTAGTTAATCGTAACAATTACAACATCTTTCTCTACCAAATAATCGGCACCGTATAGGTAGGAACTGCTGGAACCGAAGCGGAATCCTCCTCCATGTATGAAGACCATTACGGGCAAGAATTCACCATCAAGGTTCGGTGTGAAAACGTTTAAAAAGAGGCAGTTCTCGTCACCTAGGTACTGTTTGTGGAAGAAAAAGTCTACTTGCGCGCAGGAGTTGCCTTCTGATGTCGCCTCGCGTACGCCTTCCCATGGTTCTAGGGGTTGGGGGGCCTGAAATTCAAGACATAAATGAATAAAAACCTTGTCCGATCTTTTTGTTTGTTACTATGTAGTGGAAAATGGTATTTGAACCTTGTTGCAATTGCTCGTAATGTCGCATCATTGCGACCCAAAGCTAAGCTAAACGCAGCTTTTTTATCTAGTTACTATCGATGAGCTTTAATGTTATTAATAAACATACTGGAAACGATTAGCTTTTTTAAATAGATAGATCAATGTTTTTCACAAATTTTTAATAATCATTAAAGTCGAAAAAGTGGTGCAATGGTTTAGTCGAGAAATGAAACAGACACATAGACAAGATCGAATATTTCATAATAAATGTTAGTATAGACTATTACTAGGTGTTCTCTGCGAATTCGTCTGCGTAGAATAGCTTATTGCTTCGAGATATCGATTCTTTATACAAAAGCCTCCCCCTATTTGATCCTCTTTAAGTTTTATTTTCTTAACAAATATCCTAAGTTCTTCTCAAAGTACATTTCATCTCTATACCAAAATTCAACAAAATTGGCTTAGCGTTTTAGGCGTAAGGTAACAAACAGACAGCCTTAATTTCACATGTATTATTTACTATCAAAAGATAATAAATTTCATTATTATCTCAACACTATTTAGCTAATAATCTTGCATACTTGGTTGATTAATTGTTATATTATTTCACATAGCAATTCGGGTATTTCGATAAACTTATCAAAAAATTTAATATCATAGTGATATCATTGATAGGTAAGATCGATGACAAAACTCTCGAGGTGTCGAGAGTTGTTAGTCATGCCAAATGTCATGATCGAAGTTAAAAAACTTAGAGGAATTTACGGAAAATGTAATATTATCAAATGATAAAATTATATTTGGAAACATTAGCCATCACATCGCTGGTTTGTAAGAATATCGTAGTAATTCAAAATTCTAAAAAATGAAACTAAGTATGTCAGAAGACCATAAATCTTTGATGTATCATCATAAAAAGAGTTGCGATGATGAATTTTCTTTAAATCAATAAAGTTATAACATCAAGGTATCGTTTAAATTTCGCAGCTACGCACCAACACATTAATAAAGAAATTTAAAACCCCATTCCCTACAGTTCATAATTTTTAGTTGCATCGATATTCTTGAAAAGCAGCGACATATATAATGATGATTTTACATTACATTTGCAAACTGAAGCGTCTATTTATTCAATGTTATTGGCTACAATTTCAAATATCCTGCGACCGGACAATAACTCCACGCACTTTTATCTGTAACGTAATCTTGAACAAAATACGTATTATCTATCATGTATATTATGCGAGGTTATTTATGGTGTGTCTATCTATCTATCCTAGAATATGTTCACGACTGGCTGGTGCACGCAACTTTGTCTGCGATGTCTGTGATGCCTACGTCATAGCTTTATGCATACAAAGTCTCAGCCCGATCGGTTTTAAATTGACAAAGTTTCATACAAACTTTCATCCCCAATTTTATCCCCTTGGGGGTAGAATTAAGTAAAATACGTTCTTAGCAGATGCCTATGTCATAACATCTACCTGCATGCCAAATTTCAGCCCGATCCGTCCAGTGGTTTGGGCTGTGCGTTAATAGATCACATATCAGTCAGTCAGTCAGTCAGTCACCTTTGAGTTATCTACATATACATACATAACGCATCACACTCAACGGCCCCCATTCAGATCTCATGACCTTGTGTCGGGGGTCCGGAAACACTCACAACACTAACACAAATACCCAGACCACGGCAAACATCTGTATGGCCAATACACACGTTTGCCGTGAACGGGGACCGAACCCGCGACCGTTAGCGCTTTAGTCAGTTGCAGTGACCATTACGCCAAGGCGTCTATTATATATATTTAGATAATTAATCTATATAGACAATTTAGAGATAGAATAGTTTTTTTTTCAAAATCATACATTTGGAAGCACAGATTTATTTGAAACTAAATTTAAACACTAACTTATTTTACACAGATTTTTAATTCGGTCCCTTTAATACTAAGCCTGCGTTATGTAACTGATGATACATTACGCCCAAGATTACATTCAAATGGATGTATTTATCTATACTAATATTATAAAGCTGAAAAGTTTGTTTGTTTGAATGCGCTAATCTCATAAAAGATTGGTTCGAATTGAAAAATTCTTTTTGTGTTACATAGTTTATTTATTGAGTTTATTGGCTATATTACATCACGCCACGACTCATAGGAGCAGACAGCTAGTGATAAATCTAAAATTAAGAATTATGTCAGTCTAGCTTTCGATCGCAGCTTCGCACCCGCCAAGATTGTGTTGTCCATACAAACTTTGAACACTCTATTTTAGGGGGTGAATGTTAGAAAATTCTTTATCCTATGTCATCATAACTGCGCCAAAAAACTGTCCTTTATTTGCGTATTTGTATAAAATTTATAACAGGCAAAACTATTACATTAATAGCGTTAAGTTAAACTGTAATGATATATTACTTTCATACTATTTGACGTTAAAAATCTGTACCCATTGAAATCAAACTATTTTAAACGGATTTAAATCGCGTATATTAATTATTTTTATCACCCCGACGTTTCGAGCACTTTGCAGCATTCGTGGTCACGGGCAGACAGTCTACAACGCTGCAAAGTGAGTAATTATCGCGAAAATCTAAGACAACGATGTCTGTACCCATTTCCAACTTCGACTAGCTCGTCAATTGACTCATTGGCCAAAAGATACTGTCATATTCAGTCGCTAGCTGGTTGCTAGGCAACGTCATCCAAAGCGTTTAGCATTTATTTACGATTTACCAAAAAAAAAAATACTGGTTATATAATATACTTAATGGCCAGATGGTCGTGAAGTTATTAATCCTGGGAAACAATATTTTCTTCTCGAGAAAATGATGATGATCGGTTGAGTGAAACGTAACAAAAACTCACATTCGCATTTAAAATAATACTTAAGAGTATATTGAAATTTTAACGTCCGATATGATAAGGAAGGAATTTTCAACGTCGTCCAAAGTTGTCAGCATTCTTGGCGCCAAATTCCATAACCTTATGACATATCCAAGTTATATAATACCATTGTTAAACAGTTTTAAAATTCAGTATCCTCTGCCAAGTCACTTTCTTTCTTAAGCATTATATAAGAGATCGCCTGCGCTAGATGTTATCACATTATCAGCTTGTTATCTTATTTGCTCAGATCTGTCGCTATCGTCCATTTCACACACTATTTTGCAGTTGTCTTACATATCGAGATTAATTTTATCGAAAAGATATTTTTCATGTATATGATTCTTGTAACTTCTTGGTATATTGAAATATTATTTTTATTTAAATCGAGTTCGGAGATTACTAGAGTCTCCCCGAAATCTCCCCTGCATGGTATATTGATAATAAGTAGTCTATATGTTCTGACGTAGACGCTATATTACTGTAAACTTTCTGTAGTTTCTCCAAAACTTGATTTTTTTTCTTTTAAAAGGCATAAGAGAAAATAGTATCCACCTAATTATAATGGTCACTATCGCCCATGGACATCTACAATCAGGGACGACGCGAGTGCGTTGCCGGTATTTTTTTTATTAATTAATAATAGAATTAAGTTTTTCATCATTACGTTTCGAACACTTTACACAGCTCTTAGCTTCGGGTAGACTGAATTCACATTTGTCTGTCAAGAATTAGGATTATTTCCAATTACCACCAATGATTCCTTGGTTGTCTTGGTAAACCCAATTTAGAGAACCTTCATCTTAATAGAACAAGAGGTATACGGAAATTACTATCACGCACAAATGAGCTTAGTGGCTTAGTCGAATTGAGATTTCGAAGAGATGATATTTGGAGAACAGGTTATTAAAGATAGGTCTTTTGTAAATGGGATTTTTCTTCTATATAAAAATAGTAGGTAAACGAGCAGGGTCACCTGATGTAAAGTCATGGACCATGGATATTTGCAGCATCATAGGAGCCACAAATGTGTTGTCAGCGTAGAAGAAAAAGTAAGGGACGGAAAGGGAAGGGTTGAGTTGCCGACTTTGGACCTTTTAATTCCCGATCAAAATAGAATGGTGTTATGAGTATGAGGTCTGCATCTACTGTGGTATGCAATGCTTGGTGCATTTTTCGATACAGTTTTTCTTTATTTAAAAGGTGATGTATTCGGGAGGGTTTATAGCTATAACTTAAAGAAATCTGTTTGGACGTTTTAAGGTTATCAGTTCTTTTAAGCTTACTGAAAGGATTTGAACCACTTCCTATGGTCTGATCGATTCGATATTATCTAGTGCCTTAAATGACCCTAAAGTAACATAGTTGCGAAACCTTGACCTGATGCTGCAGTATAATCTGGAATTTGCACGATGTATAACTCCTTACCAATTTACAGCAGAAGTATCTTGTTGGGTCTCAATTAATGTCGAGGGTTTATTAAAATTTTTAATTTTAGAATAAGTCTCTTGACGAATAAATTTCTGAAAAAGGTGTCATTCAAGGAAAGGATGTTTTTTACGTGTAAGTCATTTTGCGTATATACCCAAAGCCTTTACTTCATACTGACGGGGAACAGTCCATCAATCTCTCTATAGATCTTTATCGAACAATGTATAGTTGTAATTTAGATCGTTGATAACTCGATTTTGACAAGGTATACCTTTGATAGATCTTTAGTAAGATATTTTATGTACGTAATACTTTTTGACATGTCAATGATGCAATTATGTTTTATTTAAACAAATATGAGTTTTTTAATTTTTTATAATTTTTAACAGCAATTTTAACTATTCCTAAATTTATTTAATTAAAATAAAATTAAACTTAAATGTTACTCATATCGATTTAACATCTAAATATATATAATTCAAAGGTGACTTACTGACATAGCGATCTATCAACGCACAGCCCAAACCACTGGACGGATCGGGCTAAAATTTGGCATGCAGGTAGATGTCATGATGTAGGCATCCGTTAAGAAAGGATTTTTATTAATTCTTCCGCCAAGGGGATAAAATATGGGATGAAAGTTTGTATGAAATTTTGTCAATTTTAAACCGATCGGACTGAGAATTTACATGCATAAAGCAACTATGACGTAGGCATTATAGACATCGCCAACGAAGTCACGAGCACCAGCTAGTTCGTATATATGTATGTAAATCTTTTTTTCCAAAACCACTCTGTTTCTATTTATAAAAGAAAACCTGAACCTTTGTGGGATTATAGCGTGAAGCGTCTTGCCTAAATGCTGACAGTACTCTTCGAGTTTCTAGAATATTCTTCTCCATAGAATCTGTATCCGTAGAAACAAGACTAATTTCACGACAATTCGAAAACTTTTAAAGACCCACTTGAATACAGTATATTTTTAAAATTGAATTTAATTAATATCTGAAGGCGCCATTAATAGATCACATCCATTAATACGTTTAATGTTCTGTATATAAAAAGGATAAAACCTCTCACTGATTAATCACGAAATCTCTGTAACTATAACACCTGCAAACTTACAATTTGGCGGGTCCTTATGGGGTGTAAATATTCGCTAATAATCCGGATTTTACGAAACTCCACTCCTCAGGGAGTAATTTGGGGGTTTGGAAGTTTGTACGAAGGTACTATATTTTTGAAGTAAGAGACCTGAAATTTAAAATATATGCCCTATAGATAGTACCTTTTTGGGTTAAAAGTGGAGCGGCCGCTAGTGTAAAATAAACGCATCACATTCAACGACCCAAATTAGGATCTCAAGTTCCTGTGTCGAGTCTTATAAGTCTCATGGTCTGGAAACACATATGACAAAACAAACACCCAGACAAACATCTACAGCGGGGATCATACCCATTTAAATATCCTCACCTTAAACCTCAAGGATCCAATGGGCGGTTTCGCGTAGGGGATACCCTGGAAGCTGTAGAACGCCTTCCCGCTGGGCGAGTTGACTAGCTTCCCCTGCAGTTCACCTTCTTCCACCCTCACGATCGGTGACTCAGTCATTCTACCGCCACTGGAAATTAAGGGAGGCAAATTAATAAATATAGTAAAAATAAAAAAAAAATACCTTCGCTTACAAGTCTCTGTCCATTTCACCCTCATATAATTTTAAGACATCAGCATTGTGATTGTTTATGGATGAGGGTAAAACGAAAGAAAGCTTAGACGTGGCTTGTTTTTACTTTCAATTTTAAAAAAGAATGAACGCGTTACATAATATAACGAGTGTATCAATTATTAAATCTAAGATAATCAAAATATAACACACCTTTAAACTAAATAATTGAATTAAGCTAAATATAGGGGAGATTAGCCGTTTAATGGTATAATAAAGAGGGAGTGAATTTTGTATATGTGAAGTGAACTCCAGAGCACCTGAATCTATTTAAAAAATTATGGTACCATTTGATAGGTAATAAATAAATAAATAAATAAATAAATAAACGTATCACACTCAACGGCCCCCATTAGATCGCGTGACCTTGTGCCGGGGGTCCGGAAACACAACACTAACACAAACACCCAGACCACGACAAACATCCGTATGGCCAATACAGACATTTGCCGTGAGCGGGGATCGAACCCGCGACCGTTAGCGCTACAGTCAGTTGCAGTGACCACTGCGCCAACGTGTCTGTCAATTGGTGCATTATTCTAGATGGTCATAAGTTACATTTAATGTATCTTTATACAAAAGCTACATTAACGCGTACGAGGACGTCAGGAAAGGATCAAAATTATTCAATTTTTCGTTATTACACACTCACACCTAAAAGCTGATTCATTCCCATACCAGCATTTTAACAAATCATTAGAACGAACGCGTCAGATAATATCGTGGTATTTGTTTATCGGTAAACGCATACCTAAATGTCTGTCCGTTAATCACCGAGACAACTACATATTTGTATAAGTCAAACTACAAGAAGCAATAGTTATTTTTATTTAAATAGGCTATGACAAAATTTTTTCTCTGTCTCGTGCCTTATTTTCTCTTTGTCTATCGATTTAGTTTTTATTTTATCAACCCATCGCGGTTTCATTTGCGTTTATGGTTATTATTATAAGTAAATGTTTCCTTTCTGGGACAAGGTGTCCGTTCCTATAACAAAATACCCCAGAAATTTTTGCAATTTTCAATAAATAAGTTTAAATTGTATATTAAAAAGTCTTTGATAGCTAAAGCATATTATTCTGTACAAGATTATATAGATGAGAATAATGCATGGATTTAGTATAGTTGGATTTCATACAGGATGTTTAATATACACATTTGTAATTTTTAAATGTATATATGTACTTAAAAACATAATTTTAAAAGAGTACCTATCGAGTTTCTTGCCGGTTCTTCTCGGTAGAATCTACATTCCGAACCGGTGGTAGCTTTTTATTAATTTAAGCAACTTTTATTTGTTTTGACGATTCAAAAGTGCTTTTAAAAGCCTACTTGAATAAAGTATTTTTTGATTTTGATTCTTTTACTTCTATAGGTCACAGCGTGACGTATTATAGCATATAACGTTCCTCATTAAATGTGCTATCCAATGCAAAAACATTTTTTCAAATCAGATTAGTAGTTTCAGAGATACATTGTAAACAAACTTAAAAGCAAATTTTGACTTTTTATAATATTAGTATAGAAGATAGAGAAATAATTGGAAAAGGTTCGTTTTTTATACAGATAAGTAAAGACAAAAGAATTCAATGCTTTTCTTAAATTTTCAATAACGAATATGACCTGTGCATTTACTGAGCTGTAGCCTACTGACCAAAACTCGGACCGCCTCGACCACGACAGTATCTCACTATCAAAAAAAAGTGGCCGAATTTCGTTTATTTAGTATTCATTTTTTTTTTAATAATAAACACAAGACCTTCTTCGTTCACCCCAAGTAAATCTCCGTTCACTGTCAAATTTCAAATTAACTTGAGTCAAGACCAACCTTCCCACACCCAAAATTCTAAACAAAACTTTGCTACATGTAATTTTAAACACAAGATTAAAATGTCTACGATAAACAATGGACAATGACACTATTTAATCTAAAATATTTTTAAAGATATTCTTATCGAAGCGATTAGGCGATATTAAAACAACATATTTATTTTAACATGTGTTTAATTGAATAAATAAAAATTGGTAGTTTTAAATTAAATGCGGTGGCATTTATAGCATACCAAGATTTACTAATTACTTATGATTACCACTTCGCTCCAGTAAGTCTTAATGTGATGTAATATGGACGCTGATAAGCAATAATGTGTTAAGCCACATGGAATTCATTTTGTGAAAATGGCGTTTAAAGATGTCAAACCTATTCTTAATAAATATGTTTGAAGAAGTATATATCCGTCTTCTCTTTTCTTTTTTGATAAAAGACGTTATGAATCAAAAGCAGATTTATATATTTAATATATTACTTGATAAAAGTTTTTCAAATATTTAAGATTATTGTATTAATTTGATAATATGGAACGCACTTGAAGATTTTTTTTAATAATGTTAAGTAGGTGATGCAGTATCAAAATACACAAAAATCTCCGAATTTGACTTTCCATATAGTCTATAACTTTCCTCAAAAAACAGGCTATCTAGCACAATAATATGTTTTCTTCGCATCTCTTATAAGTTCAAAGAAACAAACCTTTTTTTTATATTAATTAAATCGCCCACCTTATTGACATTATCAACACGCATTATGATAAATTAGATTATAATTATCGTGTATTATTTTTTGTTATTATCATAAGATTTGGCAGTAGTTTTAAAAACCACGTTTAAAGTCAACTGGGTAATCTCGATCCATTTTGGACGCTGATAAGCAATACTGATCACGTCCAAAAAACTTTCACAACCACTAAGGAGCACTTTAAAATAAAACAAAAACATGGATGTAATCCATGGAAAAATTAATTTATTCAATAAGTACTAAAACACCTTATACTTTCAAAAAAGCAAAGTTATAGCGCGATTTAGGATACACCCTGCGCCATCTCTTGACAATTTCAATGAACTAACTTGTTGACTTTGACAAATACCATAACAAGCCACACGGACTTCATTTTGAGAAAATGCCGTTTAAATATATCAAACCTATTCTTAACAAATTAGTTAGAAGACATATATATACATCAAACTTATAAAATACTAATACTTACTGCGTATCAGCATCCATAAATAAAGTAGTGATGGCTAAATCGTTGACAATCGATTAGAGTTCCATTACATTCAATATAACTGATCGTATTCGGTCTCCAGGGCAGTAGTACCTCAACCTCAGAAGGTCAGCGTGAAGATGCTTATCAAATCAACAGGTTCAGAATGTAGATTCTACCGAGAAGAACCGGCAAAAAAGTCGATAGTTACTCTTTTTAAGAGTTTTACGGTGGGTACATACATTTATGAGTTACAAATATATTAAATACCGTGTGAATCCAGCTTATACTAATATAAGGGTGTCGTACGGTGAATGATAACTTCCGAATAACCTTATCTAAATCGATTTAAAATAATATTTAATTTATTTATCATTAAAAGAGTATTATTTTTTATTCGATTAAGGTTAAATCTGATTAATTAAATTTTCTAAATGTAATAATTAAAAACTTTAGTATGTATAGATAAATTAAAATACGTTCACACTATTTGACGTTAATAATTTGTACCCATTTCCAATTTTGACAAACTCGTCATTGTCTTGTCGGCCCAAAGATATTCTAGCCTGACATACTCAGTTGCTGGTTGCTAGGCAACGTCATCCAATGTGGCCAGCATTCTAATTGTCAATATCCACGAGCTTATAACATATCTAGAGTTATACAATATAATTAATAAAAGTAAAATAAAGTAACATACTTTAAAAGTCCCACAGTTAAGCAAAGGCCTCCTCTCCTATTAAGGAGAAGGTATAACGCTTAATCCACCACGCTGCTCCACTGCGGGTTGGCGGATATCATATCATTGATTAAAAACGTTTTTAAACCCCGACGCAAAATGAGGTGAGTTATACGTTTGACCACTATGTGGCATCGTAGCTCCGAGTGAACTGATTTGTCATTAATTTTATTTAAAAAAAGGTTTTTAGTGATGGTTCTTAGACATGTTCTACCAAAATAGTTCCCGATTTCAATATCATCAGCTCTTTTCTCTACACTTTAAGTGTTTTTGTGTCGGGAGTTTATTAATTTTTTTATATAAACATTTTGATAGACAGATGCGTCACGGCCTCCACCGGACAGCCCAGCGACCCACCCCCATCCCTCCTCCCGAAAATCAATCAATTATTACCGGGTCACTGCACTTTAATATAATTGTATACAGAATTGGTAGGGCTTTGTTGTAGCTCACAGACTACAGCTCGTATACCGACTCGATCGGGGCTGTACCTCACTCTCACAGAATATTGAATATTGAAATATAGCTTATTTTATACGATGACAAAACTCCTTTCCTTACTTCCCATTTCTAAAGTAAGATAATAGTGAATTTCAAGTAGCAGTTACTCAGATCCTTTCAACAACCAAAAAAGAGCTGATAACCTTCAAACGTCTGAAGAAATCTCTATAAATTATAGCTAAAAACTATCCCGGTTACATCAGCTTTCAAATAAAAAAAATCACATCAAAATTTATTCATTAAAGAATTACGATGCCACACACAGATGCCATGCACACGTCAAAATTATCAAACCTTTTTTTAATCGGTGGTTAAAAAATAATAATCGATTATCCGAATGATTTAAGACCAATCAGTTAGTTGAACCTCCAATGTATCTACAATATTTGACCTCCTAGTACTTTCTGTTCTCCTGGTACACAAACTAATCCATGACATTGCGAATAACCTGCCACGCGTGAATGATATGGTCATCTGAGTTTAAGGCCTATTATTAATTAGCCTATTTCTACGTAGAAATAGCTATCTCTTTGACGTTCATTATATACTTACGTTCAAAAAGTGACTCATTGTCAAAGGTAACATATTTGGATTTTGATAAGCAATAATGTGTCAACCCACAAAAAGTGAAATTCGGAGATATTGATCGATATATTTAGATACTGCATCACCTATTTAACATTATTCAATAAAAAAAAAGCTATATACACTAAATAAGTAGGAAAAAAGTTTCTTAATTGTTTCGAATTTCAAGGTTATTCTTTATTTTGTAATTTATACAATTATCTCATATATTTATAATACTTTTTATTAGATAATATATTAAATATATTAACCTGCTTTTAATTCATTATTACTTTTATCAAAAAAAGGAAAGAAAATATGGGCTAATACTTATTAAAACAAACTGATTAAGAATAGGTTGACATCTTTAGACGCCATTTTCTCAAAATGAAGTGCCTGTGGCTTGCCACAGTATTGCTTATTTAATTCAGCTATTTCTTTCACGCTAATTATTTACGTACACCCCATATCCCGTTCAATAAGTTCAGTAGAGCGACTCATTTTTAAACGTAACATGTCTGTGACATTTAAGCTCCTAGCTCTTTCTGCTCTCCTGGTATTTTAAGAACTAATCCATAATATTGCGAATAACCCTGCCATGCGTGAATGATGTTGTCATCTGAATTAAGGCTTACTTCTACGTAGTGATAGCTATTTCTTTCACGTTCATTTTTTACGTATACATATTTCCCGCTCACTAGTTCAAAAAGTGACTCATTGTCAAAGGTAACATATTTCTAACATCTAAGCTCTTAGCACATTCTGTGCTCCTGGTATCATGCGAGCTAATCCTTGACACTGCGTACAACCTGTCAAGAGTGACCGTTATGGCGTCTGTTTTTCAAGCTTGTTGTTTAGCCTACTTCTACGTAAAGATAGCTAGGTAGCTATCTCTTTCACGTTAATATTTTACGTATACATCTATCCCGCTCACTAGTTCAAAAAAGAGACTATCATCAAAGGCAACATATCTATAACATTTAAACTCCTAGCACGTTCTGCTCGCCTAGTATTTTACGAAGTAATCCTTGACATTGCGTATAATAAATACCTGTCAAGCGTGAACGCTACATGTGTTAAGGCTGCTTAGCCCATTTCTACGTAAAAACAGCGATCTTTTTCACACCGATTACTTGAGTATTTTTCTATCGTTCATAAGTTCAATAAAGTGCCTCATTTTCAAACTTAACATGTCGATAATATTTAAGCTCCTAGCACTATCTGCTCTCCTGGTATCTTACGAACTAAGCCCTGACATTGTAAATAACCCGCCAAGCGTGAACGCTATTGTCAATTGTGTTAAGGCTATTTTAGCCTACTTCTATGTAAAGCCATCTTTTTCACGATAATTATTTACGTATCCCGTTCATAAGTTCAGTAGAGCGACTCATTTACAAACGTAACATATGAGTATAACATATGTACATACAAGCTCCTAGCACTGTCTGCTCTCCTGGTATCTTGCGATCTAATCCTTGACATTGCGAATAACCTGCCAAGCGTAAACGTTATGTCACAAGTGCACTACTTATTCAAGCATGAAGGTGTAACAAAACAATCTGCAAAATTTCCATTGAAACAAATATTTGTTTGTCTATATGACATAAAAAGATAGTATTATATATGGATGCTGATAAGCAATAATGTGTCAACCCACAAAAAGTCAAATTCAGAGGTATTCATGTAACTGCGTAACCTATTTAACATTATTCAAAAAATATCAAGTCATATAAACTAAATAAGTACGGAAAAAAAATAACTTAAATTAATGTTTCGAATTTCAAGTGCGTTCTATATTTTGCTATTTATACAATAATCTCAAATAATTTATAAACTTTTTATTAGATAACATTAAATATATCAATTGCTTTTCATTCAATATACCTTTTATAAAAATATAAAACAAAAGATGAATATATACATACGTCTTCAAACTAATTTGTTCAGACACGGTTTGACATGTTTAGACGCCATTTTCTTAATGGTGTCCGTGTGGCTTGACACAGTATTGCTTATCAGCGTCCATATAACACTCCAAGAACCAATACCTTTCGAAAAACAAATAATCTTTGGTACGCTTAGAATCGAAAATCGACAATGAATTAACAGACTGTTAAACATTACTAATTACCAATAATATATTATTATTATTGTATTTTAATATATTATTGTCTATTGTATATAAATAATATGATTTCGTATATTATATCAAAAATGTTCTCTTAAGTCCACGCTTAGGTCGGCTAACTTTGGATCGGCTGCATACTGTAAGACATTTTTTAGTAAAATCCTAACAACGAAAATGTTACATTTTCATACGAACACTGTTAGAACAGAGTCTCCTTCGATAGTTCTGTCGTTTAGTGCGTAATTTTTTACCTTAATTGTATCATTAAAACTGTAAGAGATAACTGATCGAAATGTTTACAGACTAAATGTTACTATGGTAGTTATCGTAACAAAAATTTGGATTTACATTTTTTTTTTACAATTTTATTTTATAAGGTGACTCACCGGATAATTTAGGAGAAACAACAAACACACAATCCGCAACAGGCACAC
The DNA here is from genome assembly GCA_037950945.1 of Hypolimnas misippus. NCBI lineage: Eukaryota > Metazoa > Arthropoda > Insecta > Lepidoptera > Nymphalidae > Hypolimnas > Hypolimnas misippus. The sequence continues at coordinate 4,207,897 of JBBEEQ010000021.1, forward strand.
ACTCAACACTGAGTCGGATCACGAGTCGATACGAAGATAAGATTACCGAATAATACCATTTTTTGATGTCGCAACATCTTTTTATCACTAAAATAAATATATATTTAAAGTATTTTTAGTATTCCGTAGTAAATTGTAAGAAAAAAAAAATATTTTATATAATTACTATTTTTCATTGCATTTTCTACCAGCCAACCCAGAATCGTGTAAGAAAGCTCTTGAAAGTAGGCGTGCACGACAAAAGTAAAATATATGGACGCTGATAAGCAATACTGTGTCAAGCTACACGGACTTCATTATGAGAAAATTGCGTATAATGATGTCAAACCTATTCTTAACAAATTTGTTTGAAGACGCATATATCCATATTTTCTTTGCTATTTTAATAAAAGGTATAATGAATGAAGATTGGTATAATAAAAATTTTTATCTAATAATAAGTTTTCTAGATATATAATATTATTGAATATAGCAATAAATGTAACACACTCCAATAGTCTAATCAATAAATTAAGACACTTTTTTCCGTACTTATTTAGTTTATATGACTTTATTTTTTTATTGAATAATGTTAAATAGGTCATGCATAATCAGAATACACCAATATCTTCGAATTGGACTTTTTGTGGGTTGACATATTATTGTTTATCAGCAACCATATATGGATGCTGATAAGCAATAATGTGTCAACCCACAAAAAGTAAAATTCGGAGATAATGGTGTATTCTGATTATGCATGACCTATTTAACATTATTCAATAAAAAAATAAAGTCATATAAACTAAATAAGTACGGAAAAAAAATTCTTAATTAATTGGTTCGAATTTCCAGTTCGTTCCTTATTTTGTAATTTATACAATAATCTTACATATTTAAAAACTTTTTATTAGATAATATATTAAATATATCAACCTGCTTTTAATTCATTACACCTGTTATCAAAAAAGAAAAGAAAATATGGATAAATACTTAGTCAAACAAGTTTATTAAAAATAGGTTTGACATCTTTAGACGCCATTTTCTCAAAATGAAGTTCGTGTGGCTTGACAGTATTGCTTATCAGCGTCCATATAATGTATATAATAATAAATATAAAAAATAATTTGAAAAAAATCAAATTATTATATCAGTACGTGACTCGAATACTAAGAATCGTTAGTAATTCGTTACTTAATAATTTTAATCTATATTTTTAAAAAAACTTCCATTTCGAGATACGATTTACTTAATTTACGTTACATAGGGAAATGATCATCAAAATTGAGTATCAAACATTTATTTTGATGCAGGTAAGGAAAATATATCATAAAAAAAAAATCTTCGATTAAATACATCTATATTAATAATATTATGAGGTAAAGTTTGTTTGTAAGTCTGCATGTTGCACGATTAGAATTGAAAAAAATATTTTAGGGTGGGAGAGCCCGATTATTGAGGCTATATTACATCACGCTACGACTTAAAGGAGCGGAACAGTAACCATTACCGCAAATAAAAGCATGTATAACATTAAAATTAAGCTAGATACCTATTATCGTTAAAAAATACAGCCCTTTAAAGGTAGGACGGACGGACAGACGGTGTAAGCTTAGTAATTGGGTCCCGGTGACCTTTAAATAGGAAACCCTAAGAACGAAAACATTTTTCAGATATTATCTGTATTAAAGTATCCATCAATAAAAAATCCTAATATTAGCTGTATAAAATAAATTCAGCACTTGAGCCAGCGCTAACGACATCTGAAATTGACATTTGGATGCTGATAAGCAATAATGTATCAACCCACAAAAGTCATAATCGGAGATATTGATGTTATACTGTATAATGCGCCTTTAAATTGCGCATTTAACATTATTCATACTGTTAACGTGTGTTACATATTTTGAAATTTAAAATACTTTCTTCTATTTTGAAATATACCAATCTGCTTTTAATTAATTATACCTTTTATTAAAATAGATGGATATATACATCTTCAAATGTATTAACAATAGGTTTGACATTTTTAAAACGAAAACGGAATTTTCTTAAAATGAAGTCAGCGTCCATTTATCACTGACGTGACGACAACTAGCGCAGTCGATGCACGGTAATATTAACATGGAACAGCGTACTAGGTCGTACTTAGGAACATAGACATATAGCTTAAATACTTAAATTATGAAGTCATTAATTAAAATAACGATAAAAAATAACATTTTTCTTACCAATACGTCATAATAAAGCGCGCCATTTTCTCTATGGCGAAAGAAGTAAATCTATACTGCCTAAAATTACTATTAAATAATTTTGACTATTATTAAACTTTTTTTTTTCTTATATTTGATTAGATAATCGTTTGATATTCACTGATAAATTTCTATAATTTTTTAAAAACTTATGTAAAAAATAGACACTTGGAAAATAAAATCAATTAAAATCATCTAATTAATAAACTTAAATAAACTAGTCTTAATTATGTCAGCACAAGACACAAAATTGAAGCAATAATTACAGGCTCAAAAGCGCTTGTATCCAACGCTGTAAATAAGTTAAAAAAAAACTAAAAAACACACTTTTTGAAATTATAACACATTGTAATGGCGTCTTACATTAACGCGGGAGGTAATTCAACTACCGCATGTAGATTTAAGTTTAATTATCACTTTAACAATCGTGACAAGATGGATGGTGTAAATTGCTTTAAAAATCTTACGTAGGCTTTAACAAATATACAATTTATGTAAACATTTTTATCACAAACGAGATAAAACTCAAAACGGCGGAGCAGATTCCTATCACGATTTTTTAAAAATCTTATAGTAAATATAGATTATATAACTTTATTTTATACTGTTGTTTGATAGTTTTCGTATATATAATAGTTTTTAACCGTGACATTGTCGCGCTTTTATATTTACAAGGTGTACATTTTTTTCCAATAGACATATTTTTTTTTTATTTCATTATAAACACTATATCTGTTCTCGTTATAAAAAAAAATAAATAAAATATTTTGGTTTGTTTCTCTTATAAACACATTAAAAAAATCAACTTAAAAAAATGTTTTTGTTAATAATTCTGTTAGTTGGTTAATAAGTTAATAAAAGTGCATGGTTAGTAAACTTTAGATTTAGTTATTAATTATGTTAGTAATGAACACGGTGTTAGTTAGTTCACTTTAAATTAACTCACCGTAAATCATCTAAGAATTCGTTGACCGCGTTTATCATTTCGATATATATTCCTTACTGAAAAACAAAAAGAAAAATTTAAAAATAGAATACTATCTACAGAAAAAAAATACTTAAAAACTAAAAATCATCTTATAGCAGTAAATATATTTAAAAAAGTCTATTAATATATTCCGCGTATAAAATCGATAGCACGATTTTAACGACACACAGCGCCATCTATTGACGCCAATACAGACTAAAAACCATTTTATAGTTTGTTTATGATAGGAAATGAAATACTTGTTTATTTAAATTTCCAATCTTAATTACTTCTATTCCATACTTTTACTTCTAATCCAAGAACCTATAGCAGAATTATTTAATTGTGATTAGGGTTTTCATTAGATTTTTTGATTACAAATTAAGTTTTCAATCATGGCTTGGTTATCAATTCAATTCAATGCTTTGGTTGGTTTTGTATTTTGGAGCTGGGAAATGCATTAATACATCTCAGTTCAGACGGGTATTAGAGGCCACCCCCTAAAACATCAGAACGATTCTTTGGTTCCCTATGACTGCCCGTCACAGTATAGACGCAATATTATGGTCGTCTAGAAAACTCTTTGACTAAACAGCATCAAAATACGCTTTCTAAGAAATTGTGTCATACTATTCTCATAGTAAGCGTTTCAATGATATCATCTAATAACATTAAGCGACCGTTAAATGGCATTCAACGTCATCTTAGGGAACCAAAGTTATACGTGTTACCGTAACGCCTGGGTCTCCAGTGACCAACGATAGCCGGCTAACCTAACCTTTTTTTTTTCCTGGGGAATGCTTTTATGCATCCCGCCGGGGAGATCAGGCGGGTATGTGACAGACTACCCACTAAACCCCAGACACTCCCGCTTCGTCTCTATGGGAGGGGACTGGGAATCTGCCGCAGCCTTTACGTCCAGTCCCCGCCCGACGATGGCCCGCCTTTACAGCGTTTTGACAATTCAAAAGTGCTTTTAAAAGCCTACTTGAATAAAGTATTTTTTTATTTTGATTTTGATATTATACAAATAAATAAAATTGAAGTGTCTGTTTACAATATCGAATAGACTACTTCTAACTAAAAGCGTATAAAAGTATACAACGGTATTTACATAAAAGCACAATTTTTGAAATTTTTTATCTGTCAGTCCGTCTGTTTGTTCCGGCTAATCTCTGAAACGGCTGGACGGATTTTGACGGGACTTTTACTCACAGATAGCTAATGTTATAAGGAGTAACTTAGCCTACTTTAATTTATTTTAATTAATAAACAAAAAAAATACATGAAAACAAAATCGAAACCCTCATTCAACTCTAAACCTAGAAAACACTATTTCATTGTGAACCATGTCTGATCCAATTAGGATAGGTAAACATTATGTAAATATAATTTTTCTCTAAATTAACGCGGGTGTAACCGCGGGACACAGCTTGTATAATAATATAATAAAGCCAGAACGAATTGTGTATATGCGAAGTAAAATTCAGAAGCACTGAACCTATTGCAAAAATTTTAGTACCATTTTAAAGGCAAATTATTCAAGATGACCATAGACTATATTTTATATATATACACGTATGGCTTAGTGGTTACACGTCAATCTTAACCGATGATCACGGCTTCAAAGTGCTGATTTTTCAAGTGCAAAACTTGTGTTTTAAATTAATCTCGTGCTCAGTGAAGGAAAACATCGTGAGGAAACCTGCATGTGCCGGGAGAAATTCTGAAACATTTAGACTGTTTAACCTTTTAAACGCGAACGAACCCGTGAGAAAAAGTTAGTCAATAATAAAACCGGTCAAGTGCGAGTTGCAAATGTTATTTTCAACGAAGGCGAGCCGGTTTTAAAAAAAGTGTGTCAATAAAATAATAAATAAGTCGTTATCACGAGAAAGAATACTCAGCAGAAATAACAGCTGTGACATACATACATACAGAAAAACAATTGTAACTGCAATATTATAACTAGCTATTCCTTGCTGTTTCACTCGCGTTTATGGTTACTGCTTCGCTGCTATGAGCCGTAGCGTGATGTAATATAGCCTATAGCCTTCCTCAATACATAAAATTTGTTTGAACGCGCTAATCTCAGGAACTACTGGTTCGAATTGAAAAATAATTTTATGTTAGATAGTTTATTTATATATGTTTGTAAATAATTTCAAAACGAGCAGACGAGTCACTTGCAAAATGATCTCTCTCTCATGGACATTTCTAGAACAAGAGACACAAATGCCTTAAAGAATAAATAAGGCATGAAGGGTAAGAAGTAAAGAAAGGAATGGGAGAAGGGATTATTTCCGACTCCTTCACTGTTGCGAAACACGGTTGGACGCTGATAAGCAATAATGTGTCAAGCCACACGGACTTCTCCGCGGAGACCGGTACGCGCACAAACGCGTCGTGAGTGCGATCCTGCCAGCCTTCGAGGCCTGGATGCGGCGGAAGCGACGAGTCACCTTCCGACTTACACAGGTACTGACCGGTCACGGTTGCTTTGGAGAGTACCTGTGTAGGATCGGACGCGAGGCGACGGCGGTTTGCCACCACTGCGGGGCGGACCAAGACGATGCCCAACACACGCTGGAGGCGTGTCCCGCGTGGACCGCGGAAAGGCAAGTCTTGTTCCAGCAAATTGGGCGAAATCTCTCCCTGCGAGCAGTCGTGTCGGCGATGCTACGCAGGGAATCGGCGTGGGAGGCCGTAGTCAACTTCTGTGAGACCGTCATGGTCCAGAAGGAGACTGCAGGGCGGGCTCGGGAGAGGGCCGATCCCACCCGGCGGAGGCGACCTGCGGGTCGCCTTCACGGCCTCCAAGCCCCAGTGCCCGGGGCGGAATAAGTAGGGCACTCCCTCCGGCCGTGGGTGCGTGAGATGGGGGTTTCACGCATCCGTTTTCATACGGCCGAGAGGAGGACCGCAGTCCGGTATGGCCCTGGACTGCCGGTGTACGCACCAGCGAGGGGTGCGGGGAGGGCGAGACCATCTTCGCCCTCCTGAGAAGGGCTCCGCAAGCCACGAGTGGAGCAACGCACGGGAGAGGCCGCGGACGTGCCTGCGAAAGCGATCCCGTAGCCTCTCCGTTTTCCGTGCTGTGGCGGCCATCGCAGGGGGTTTTAGTGAGTACAATCTCACATAACCCGTTCTCCCCCCCAGGAGTCGGGTATCTATGAAGATTTACCCTGCGTAAACAAAAAAAAAAAAAAAAAAGCCACACGGACTTCGTTTTGAGAAAATGGCGTCTAAAGGTTTCAAAGGCGTATACATCCTACTTTTCTTTTTTGATAAAATGTAAAATCAAGTTTTATCAAATAACAAGTTTTTTTTTTAATAAAAAAGATTATTTTATATTGCAAAATATGGTACGCAATTCAATTTTCGAAGCATTTAATTAAACAACTTTTCTTCGTATTTACTTTAGATGACTCAAAATTTTCTGAAAAATGTTAAATACACGATGCACTATCAGAATACATCAATATCTCCGAATTTTTGTGGGTTGACACATTATTGCTTATCAGCATCCAGTTATATTAGCCGCGGTTCTTTGTGAGAGTGTGGTACTGCCCCACGTTCAACTGTATACTAGCTGTTGTCATTTCAATAAGCTGCAAATAAATAAAATTTTTAAACTATGAGATCATAACTTAGTGATGACGCATCATATATTTATTATTAACCAATTACGAACTTAACATAAACGAGTCTTGAAAATTCCGTCCTTATCATATCGGACGTGAAAATTTAAATATACACTTAGTAATGTTTTAAATGTGTGTGGTTTTGTTACGTCTTAACTACTTAATCGATTGTCATAAAATTTAGCGTACACGTTGTTAGTGGCACAAAAAGGCCTATACCTTTCATAGAGAAGAAAATGTTGTTCCCCTTAATCAGTCGTTTGGCAATTCAGTATATTATATAACTAGTACCTGAATTCCTTTTTTGAGTATTTATTAGAAATTATATTCGATACGAATAACACACTGAATAATAATTATAGTGTTCTTGTATTTATTGAGGAAGGCTATAGGCTATATTACATCACGCTACGACTCATAGGAGCGAAGCAGGAACCATAAACGCGAATGAAGCCGCAAGAGACAGCTAGTGTTTAATATATTAAAATCGATAATAATCAATAAATAAAACAAAATTTAAATAATATTTTTATTATACAAAAAATTTGACAGTTTCCATAAATTATAAGAGAAAAGGAAAAAAAAAGAATCCAATAGATTATATGCATATGACCTTTTGACAAATATTTTAAGCATAAGAGAGAGTATAGTTGCTTTTATATTTATAAAAAAAAATAGTTTTTAAAAAACTAAAAAAAAAACATGATTTATGAAGCTTATTGGTTCAATGAAACGATAAACACAAACGCATAAATTAAGTTGTAGGTATTATTTCTTTTATATATGTAAAGAAAATGTATTCTTTTAATCTTTTAAGTTTTTTTGTTATGTAGGTTTGATATTATTTTTAATTTTTACATATTGACATTATGAATAAGCATAGAAAGGAATACTTGAAAAAGATATTTTACTTTACTTAAAATTGGTTTCTTTACTTAAAAGCCACCTACTGATAAAATTTCAAATTCTTAGCCCCAGCGGTTCAGGCTCTGCGTTGATGAATCAGTCAGGACATGTGAATTTATATATATAGATTGTAAGACTATTTAATATAAACAATGTAACATCTCATGTAAGTACACAATCTATGTAATAAAGATATTAAAATTGAAATAAAAAATGTAGCAATAAAGAAAAGATTACTTAAAGTGACTGTTTTAATTAACGATTACGTCTCTCTATTTAGTGAATGTTGTGTGGGAATTTATGCGTTACTTTACGAACAGGATATTAAAATTTTTAAACACTTTTATGATGTCAATAGCATACTACTGATAAGCAATAATGTGTCAACCCACACAATTCGGAGATATTGATGTATTCGAACAATTCTTCAAAAAAAAAATTCAAGTCATCAAAACGAAGTACGAAAAAGGTTTTTTAATATCAAATATTGAAGTGTGTTCCATATTTTGAAATACGCATCAACGCGAGTGAAACTGCAAGAAACAGCTGGTAAATTATAACTGGATACTGATATGCAATAATGTGTCAACCCACAAAAAGTGAAATTCGGAGATATTGATGTATTTTAATACGGCATCACCTCTTTAACATTATTCAATAAAAAATAAAGTAATATAAACTAAATAAGCACTGAAAAAAAAGTTCTTAATTAAGTGTTCCGAAATTCCATGTCGTTCCTTATTTTGTAATTTATGCAATAATCTTATATTGTTAAGAACTTTTTATTAGATAATATATTAAATATATCAACCTGCTTTTAATTCATTACAGCTTTAATCAAAAAAGAAAAGAAAATGTGGATAAATACTTATTCAAACAAAGTTATTAAGAATCGGTTTGACATGTTTAGACGCCATTTTGTCAAAATGAAGTTCGTGTGGCTTAACACAGTATTGCATATCAGCGTCCAACTAAGAACCATCTTAATTACATGAGCAAAAAAAGCGTCAAAATTGGTTTATTCTTTACAGAAAAAAAATATACATATTACAATTCACAAGTTAACAGTATTGAGTAATTCCGTTATTTAAACTAAAATATGCTCATAATGAGACCATATGATAAAATTCAACGACGAATAACTTTCTCCGTTTAAAAGTGACAGCGAATTTAAAATTTGTAAAAGCGGATATAAGTTTAATAAAACATTTATAATGCACTTGAGAATGTTGTTTTTTCTTCGTTCAAGTTTAGTACTATATTTGGATGCTGATAAGCAATAATGTGTCAACCCACAAAGTGTCGAATTTGAAGATATTGACGTATTCTGATAGTGCATCATGTATTGAACATTATTCAAAAAATGTTCAAGTCATCTAAAGTAAATAAATACGGAAAAATATTTTGCATATATAATAATCTCCTGTTTAAGAAAAACTTATTATTTGTTAAAACTTTTCATTATACTAATCTGCTTCTAATTCACTATACATTTTATCAAAACGGACAAGAAAAGATGGATTTATACGTCTTCAAACTAATTTGTTGAGAATAGGTTTGACATCTTTAGACGCCATTTTCTCAAAATGAAGTCCGTGTGGCTTGACACAGTATTGGTTATCAGCGTCCATTTAAGACAAGCAGACAATGTTATTATAATTATATACAATTGGACGCTGATAAGAAATACTATGAAACTATATATTTAGTTATAATTAAAAGGTGACTGACTGACTGACATAGTGATCTATCAACGCACAGCCCAAACTGTGTGCCCAGATGTTATGACGTAGGCATCCGCTAAGAAAGGATTCTAATTAATTCTATCCCCAAGGAGATAAAATAGAAAAGAAAATTTGTATGAAACTTTGTCAATTTTAAACCGATCGAACTGACACTTTGCACGCATAAAACTACTATGACGTAGGCATCCGCTAAGAAATAAATTCCAGTGAATTGTACAAAATATAAAGATAAGTGTCATCTACTCGTAAGTAGGAAAAAATCTTCCCATCTGCGTGCTATTCTGGCGTGCGCTGCGAAAACCTTTAGAGTTACTATGTAATGTACAAAGACCATGTTTGTCTTAAATATTTGCACAAAAAAGCCGTAATAGCATTAATCTATCTTCTATATGTAAGCTATTATGGTCAAAACTAAGCCGGACGAAGTCGCGAACACCAGCTAGTAAAATATATTTTGATTTTGATAATAAAACTTTAGAAGTCAATCTGTTTGCATGAGTAACAATACAAAGAATAGATTTAACTATATGACTATTGATTCGTCATGATATGACGCGAATTCCGAGTATTTTCCACTAAAATAGAGGCTTGAATGAGTTTAACACCAATATAATATGGTAGTAATGATGACATTATTTTAAAAGTTTGACGCAATGGATAAAAAGAAATTTTAAATAGATTATTAAAACTGCATCTACACTACGGGACACTGCAATCCAATTTTTATTTATTTTTCATATATATGATGCGTATACTGTATGAATCTACAAAATCTGTTTCAATTAAAAAGTTTTTTTTTTTATTAAAAAAAAAAAACATTTTTTTTGCTTTTAAATATCGACTGTACTAACGCTGGTACAATGCCCGACACTTTAAAATGCCCAGTTAACAACCGTACATACAAATAGTTACCAAAAACTTTTCAAATGTTAATTAATTTAAAGACAATACTATTAAAATTTTATAATATAAATAAAAAAAAGATGGCGTCATTCAAACACAAAGCCATCCATTGTTTTTGTTTATGGTGACAACCTGCATTGTGATACGCTCAAACGTACATATGTACATGCTGAATTCATTATTAACTATCTGCCTCTCGCGTTTTCACTCGCGTTTATGGTTACTGCTTCGCTCCTATGAGTCGTATCGTGATGTAATATAGCCTAAAACCTTCCTCAATAAATCATCTATCGAACTGAAAAAGAATGTTTCAATTCGAACCAGTAGTTCTTGAGATTAGCGCGTTCAAACAAACAAACAAACTCTTCAGTTTTATATTATTATTATTAATGACTGGTCAACGAATCACATTTCATATGAGGATAAACTAACACAGTGGGTCGAACAACTTTTGAGGTAGAGCCTAGCTGTAGTATTGACTCCAGCTCGTAAACAGGCTTGACGTGGCAGTACCTCACTCTCACAGAAAATTGCCATAAAGTAGCTAACATAAACGCATCACACTCAACCTGTTAAGATCTCATAACCTTGTGTCGGGGGCCGGAAACATACAGCACAAATATAAACACAGAGACCACGACAAGCATCCGTATGGAGAATATAGTCGGTTGCCGTGCGGGAATCGAACCCGCGATCTTTGACGCTTCAGTCAGCTGCAGTGACCGCTTCGCCAACGTGTCTGTCAGCTAAAAAAATAGCCGCTTTTCGTAAGAGCTTTTACGGGCTGTTACTTTACTTTAATTTTAAAAACCTTTTTCTTATTTTTAAGTCACGGGAAAGCTTATCACCATGTTAGATGATTACTTGCCTATGGACATTTGCAGCACCATAGTAGACACAGATGCGTTGCCAGCTTAATAACGAGTCAGGGATTAAAGGGAATAGAACGTAAATAATTAAATTGGGGAGGGGAGTAGGCTTTTTTACGTTTACTCAGGGGAAATCTTCGATAAGTGATCCGATTCATGGGGAGATCGGGTTATGTGGAGATTTATACCCACTAAAATCCCTGCGATGGCCTTTCGGAAATGGAGAGGCTTCGGAATCGCTTGCGCATGCTCATCCGCTGCACCTCCCGTGCGACGCTCCGCTCGTGGCTGGCGGAGCTCGTCTCAGGAGAGCGAGGGGATTAGGCTAATGGCTCTCACTCACCGCACGAAACGTATCTTAGCTATTTTACGCCAATCTTCTCACAGAAGATACTGACCAACGACCATATACGAGCTGTAATCAGTACGCTACAGCTAAATTCTACTTCAGTGTCGATCATAAGATTTGCATTTAAAATTGGTTAGTTTTTTTATCTTAATTATATACATTTTATGTTTATGTATCACATAGGCAGTATCTTACTTAGTTTTCTTGGTTCAGCGCTTATCACAGAGCGTGACGATACTTCATACTTGTAAATGTGTTACACCACCAAGGCCGCGTGTGCTCTCACGTCGTCGTGAATTATATAGTTTTTTCAATATTAAACACGTTTTCTTTAAACAATGATAACATTTTAAATGACTTATTGTTAAATTACAAAAACTAAAAGACTCAACACATCGTGCTTCAAAATCGGTCACACAGTTTGGCCTGCAAGAGGTCACAACGGTTCGCCAGTTTGGGAGTTCACGCCCGGCATGATGGTTTTCTGCTGACGTCACAGTAGTCAGCGCATGGGCATATATGGACGCTGATAAGCAATACTGTGTCAAGCCACACGAACTTCATTTTAAGAAAAGGCGTCTAAAGATATCAAACTTATTCTTAATACATTTGTTTGAAGAAGTATTTATCCATATTTCTTTTTATTTTCTGATAAAAGCTATAATGTTATAAAAGCAGGTTGATATATTTAATATATTATCTAATAAAAAGTTTTTTAAATATAAGTGATTATTGTATAAATTACAAAATATGGAACGACCTTGAAATTTGAAATAATGGATTAAGAATCTTTTTTCCGTACTTATTTAGTTTATATGACTTTATTTTTTATTTAATAATGTTAAATAGGTGATGCACTATCAAAATACATCAATATCTCCGAATTTGACTTTTGGTGGGTTGACATATTATTGCTTATCAGCATCCATATAATGGTGGGGGTTATGAGACTCCTTAGTATAGGAATTACTAATACTTAGTACATTGGATGTATGGTATTGGCTTGGTTAATATAATTTCTAAATAACTGAGATTGGCATTTAGAATCATACCATCTTACTGCGTAATGTCCGGATAAAAACTCCACCTCTTTGGACCTTTTCCTTGAATATACCCCTCTCCTGTGACATGTATAAGCTATGACTATGTCCGTGAGTGTACTACAGCAAGACTTTACTGCAATCTTCTCGGTCATACGACTGTTCTTTAGCATTTCATTCTTCCCTAAGCTGGTTCAGATGCTTCTAATAGTTCACGGTTATAATACAACATTTTTTCTAACAGGTAATTCATTCAATTATATTGTACATGAGAATCGTTGCTAACCAACATTAAATCATTATAGACCCTAAACGGTAATTTTGATTGAAAAACGATATGAGAAACCTAAAAATGATTTTTAAATACCTATTCAACGAAACCACACTAGACACAGTCCATCGATTTTCATTTTTTTACCCGACTGCGCGACGCAAAAGAGAGTATTATGTTTATCAGCCTATTTAGGCACTATTTAGAACTAACGCGTTTGCCGATTTTATTAAATGTCATGTGTCATGACGGCGCGAATGTCATAGAAAGTAAAAGAATTTTAAAAAATCAAAATGGCTGATTTTGGACGCCATATTGTGAACAATAAACAAGTCATTAATTAAAAAGTTAAAAACCCGACTGCGTTTTAGACCATCTGCGTGAGAAGGGTTACAGTTAGGTATATAAAAATCATGATCAGGTTTCTAATATCGTTTTTCAATCAAAACTACCGTTTAGGATCTATGACGATTTAAAGTTAACTGTAACGATTCTCACTTATATGCTCTTAGATATAACTGATATTAACACTATACTACTGACTGCAGATATTCTTGTTACGGAGTCGAGTTCATAATTATTTTAATTAATTATTTGTTTAACAAGCATTAGTAAGATTACAGGCTAACTTTTTAAACTTCACCTTAAAATACCTGCTTACATACTGACGAATAAAATGTTCTTGTAAAGGGAGCATTAGTGTCTTGGAGAAACCCTTCAATCCTTAGGAGTGTATGCTATTAATACCGTATGGCTTCCTGCCTAATGACTCGAATTTATTCTTGATCAATACTGAACAACGTTAATAGATTGACTGATAAACAATACTGTGTCAAGCCATACAGACTTCGTTTTGAGAAAATGACGTCTAAAGATGTTAAACGTATTCTTAACAAATTTGTTCGAAAACATAATCAATACTGAACAACATTAATAGATCGACTGATAAGCAATACTGTGTCAAGCCACACGGACTTCATTTTGAGAAAATGGCGTCTAAAGATGTTAAACGTATTCTTAACAAATTAGTTCGAAGACGTATATATCCATCGTCTCTTTTCTATTTTTATAAAAAGTATAATAAATCAAAAGTAAATTGGTATAATAAAAAGTTTTATCTATTGTTTTTTTTTTTTTTAATTCTATTAGATTATTGAATATCGTAAAATATTGAGCACACTTCGATATTCAAAACATTAAATAAAGAAATTTTTTCTATACTTCATTAGTTAAGATGACTTGAGTTTTTTTTTGAATAATGTTCAATACATGACGCATTATCAGAATGCATCTTCGAATTTGACTTTTTGTGGGTTGACGCATTATTGCTTAGCAGCATTCAGATATTCCGAGCTAGACGAAATTCTACTATTACTTATATTTTAAATATAAATGTAAACTATAGATCACATAATATTTTCATCAAAATCGGTTCAGTACTTTGGTTTTGAAATCAAAGTTACTTGAATAGAATCACACTTACAAGTTTCGCTCTCGGACTTTAATAAAGATTTACATAATTGTTTGTCATTGCTTTACACCTGAAAGAGTTTACTGGCAGTGCCTTATTTTTGACATTAACAACTTTCGTAACTACTTACGACGAATCTGTTGCTAGATATTATTTCACTCTCGAAAGTAAAACTTACTAATTTAATTATTTAATAAAAACTCGCTGAATAAGTATGTCTTTCGAATACATTACGTATTTTGCTTTTAAAACGGTTTCCGCTTTTTCATAAAAGTTCTGTAAAATGTGGAAGGCACATTATTCTAGATGGTCATAGGCTATATTATATGTTAATAACGTATTAATTTAATAAAAACGACAGACACGTTGGCGCAGTGGTCACTGCAACTGACTCAAGCGCTAACGGTCGCGGGTTCGATCCCCGCTCACGGCAATCGTCAGTATTGGCCATACGGATGTTTGCTGTGGTCTGGGTGTTTGTGCTTGTGTTATGTGTGTTCCCGGACCCCCGACACAAGGTCATGAGATCTTAATGAGGGCCGTTGAGTGTGATGCGTTTATTTATTGATTTATTATTTATTTCTAGCTGACAATTCGTGTCATTTAGTATTCGCTTTATAGACTTTATAAAACTTTAAACAAAATCTACGATCAACGCAGCGCTAAAACAGATCTAGAAACGTAAAATTTTGCACAAACGTTCCTCAAATGTCGTAAGTGTATCCTTAGAAGAGATTTTTGTAAATCCATCCCCTAGGGGTTTAAAAAGAGGGTTGTAAGCTTGTTAGGTATCATAAGTGTACGCGGGGGAAGCAGAGGGGAATTACTAGTATAGTATAATGCGTTTATTCGTTTCAACGCGCTAATCTCAGGATTACTAATTAGATAAATTGAGCAGTTTATATATTGAAACCGATTCTAACATTCTCATTAAAAACTAGCTACAACTCGCGGTCTCACTCGTTTTCATCGTTACTGCTTCGCTCCAATGAATTATTTTAAGATGTTATATGGACGCTGATAAGCAATACTATGTCAAGCCACACCCTGATTTGGTGTCGAGAAAATGGCGTCTAAAGATCTCAAATGTATTCTTAATCAATGTGTTTGAAGACGTATATTTTCATCTTTTCTTTTCTATTTAGATAAAAGGCATAATTAATGAAATGCAGATTGATATTATAAAATTTTTATCACATAAAAAGTTTTTCAAATATTTGATATTATTGTATAAATCACAAAATATGGAACGCGCTTACGAAACTTTTTTGAATAATGTTACACAGATAACGCAGTATCAAAATACATCAATATCTCCGAATTTGACTTTTTGTTGGTTGACACATTATTGCTTATCAGCATCCAATTATCGCTATACAATTAATCGGCCAAGCGTAAATCGTGTGTTCGTTACACCCACATGTGTGAGCCCGAATTACGTTCTGCTTTTTTTATCCCAATTTAAAATGTTAAAGGCAACACTACACTTAGTCATAATTTTAAAATGAATCCTGGCGTATGCCATGAGTCACCGCCCATCGGACGTCCTTTACGCATTAGTGTCAAACAGATGGAGAAAATATGGAGATTCGCGCGTTCGCAACGGATGTCTGAATCTTGGTATTCTAACAAAAGATTTAAACATACGTTAAACGCGTGTTTATAAAAATTCGTACTACAAATCTGCGTGTAAACATAGTTTTGAGTTAAGCATCCTATAGACATAGTTGAATTATGTATAAATAATGCTTAAATGAGTTTAATGGATGTGTAAAACCTTTTTTAGCTGTGAAATGTAACGCGTGGAATATTATTAATAAGTTTTGCATGATTTATTCGCATACTGTCTTTTTCGGTTTCACTCGCGTTTACGGTTCCGCTTCGCTCCTAGGAGTCCTAGCGTGATTTAATATAGCCTATAGCATTCCTCAATAAATAAACTATCTAACACAAAAAAAAAAATTTCAATTCGAACCAGTAGTTCCTGAGATTAGCGCGTTCAAACAACAAACACACTCTTCAGCTTTATAATATTAGTATGGATATAAAGAGGAAAGATGTTTCCAATTAATAGGCTCGGAAACTACCCGAAAATTCATTTTTGCGTTGGTTTTCCGTTTATCGGAAACGGTTATAGGCTATACAACATCTCGCAAGGAGCAGCTAGTAAAAGATACTGCTACCAGCAATTTACTGTCATACTACAAAAGACGCATTAAAACCATGTTGAACACGTGTCTAGCTAAACAGTATTTAAGATTTAAACATTGCTTAAAATATTATCTAAATTGCTTAACAGCGAATAAACTCATAAAAAAACTTATTGATAAAATGTTATACGTTACATTTGACAGCAAAAATAGGTTTTAAGCATCTATTAAACTCACTTAAACGTATATTAATCTATGTCGAAAGCATGTTTAACTCATAACTGTCTTAGACGCGCGTTTAACGTCTGTTTAAATCTTTTGTAGTAAGGCAGTTAGTCTATACTAATAATAAAATTCTAGGGGGTCGCTGTCTGTACATGGAAGATATTTGAAAAAAAATATTATAGGGGGCCTTTACCAACGCAATAGAACCCAAAACAATGATTTTTAGATTTCTTATCTGTTTGTCTGTTTGTCTGTTTGTCTGTTTATCTGTGCGTTTGTGCACGCTAATCTCAGAAACGGCTTATCCGATTTAGATGCGGTTTTCACTAATATATTGTAGTAAGCTTCACTTAACATTTAGGGTTTGTTTCATGTCAATCGGTCCATAAATAAAAAAGTTATGTCAATTTAAGGAATCACGTTGAACATTTTTTTTGTGTTTATAACTAAATACATGAAAGTATATACAGTACTTACATAAAAAAATACATTTTTAAAAACTTTGCCTGTCAGTCTGTCTGTCTATCTGTTTGTTCCGACTAATCTCTGAAACGACTTAACCGGTTCTGATGGTACTTTTTGCAGTTAGCAAATGTTATAAGGAGTGACTTGGTGTTACTTCTATTTTAGATATTTTTAAATCTATATATATTAAAGAAAATTCTAACGGGTCGCTGTCTGTACATGTAAGATATATAAAAAAAAAATATTGGAGACTTTACCTACGCAATAGAACCCAAAACAAAATTTGTTAGAATTTTTGTCTGTTTGTCTGTGCCCGCTAAAAAAGATATGTCAAGTTATGGGGTCACGTCGAACATTATTTTGAGATTTTCACTAAATGCATGAAAGTACTTACATCAAGTACTGTCACTCTGTTTCTTACGACTAATCTCTGAAACAGCTGAATCAAATTTGATGGGACTTTTACTCGCAGTTAGAGGATGTCCATTAATCACGTGAGGCCCAGAGAAGGGAGTGGGAATGGAAGAAAACAATCACAAAATATCACAAAGTCTAAAAAGTTCTTAAAAACATTACAGCAGCCCCTATAGCTAATATTATAAGGATTAAATTAGGCTACTTAAATTAAAAAAATATATTTATTTCAATCAATAAGTAAAAAAGAGAATTATACGATAACAAAATATTAGAGAAACCAATGAAATAGTGAACATTTTCCGATTTAAGAAGGGGAGGTATACATCTATACAAATAAATAAAAATTGATGTGTCTGTTTGTAATAAAATAAATGCATATGAAAGTATACACGGTACTTACAACAAAATAACCAATTTTAAATTTTTTGTCTATCTGTCACTCGGTTTGTTTCGGCTAATATCAGAAACAGCTGGACCGATTTTGATGAAACTTTCACTAGCAGAAAGCCAATTTTATAAGGAACAAAATTGAAACCAATAAAATAGTGAATAATATCTGATTCAAATAGGGAAGATATATATTATATTATTTTAATCATTTTAAAAAATAATATAATTACTGGGTAATTTTTTTACTGGATATGATAGAACAAAACCGAAACTATAAGCAAAAGCGAAAAATAATTTAAGTCACAGAGCCGATTTTGATTAAAACTAAAACTATACCATTAGTTTTTAGAGTTCCGTAGTAAAAAACGGAACCCTTATAGTTTCGCCATGTCCGTCTGTCTGTCTGTCTGTCTGTCCGCGGCTTTGCTCCGAAACCCTTAATACCAGAAAGCTGTAATTCGGTATGAGTATACATATGAATTACGCCGAGAAAGTCGTACAATAAAATCTTAAGAATATTTTTTTTTCAGGGTGTCTTCCCTATGTGTTAAGAGAGACCAAAAATTTTTTTTTGATTTATCCCATGTTGTGGGGTATCATTAGATAGGTCTTTTAAAAATGTTATAGGTGTGGGAAAACTATTTTTCCGAACGACGAACTGTTTCCGAAATTTTAAGCTTTGAAGTGTTAATTTTTCTTAGAGTCATGTGTCCCCCCCCTCTACCCACTAAACTGCTGCGTCTAAAAATATGAAAAAATTCACGATAGTGGTACATATAATGAATTTAAAAGGAAAATTATCACGGCTATGTGGGTTCTTATGGTTATCGAGTTATAGATGATCTAAGTAAAAATAAATATTTCACTTTTTAAAGCATCACATTATGTAAATATTAATAATTTTAAATTAATATATGAATTTAAATGAATAAATAAATATTTAATAAGTTTAAATTAAAATAAAATATAAAATAAGATATAAAACAATGTCTCAATAAAACATGTCGCGAGTGATTCTGAATCGCGCTTATGAAGTTTTCAACCAAATCTCCATAGATTTCATAGGCGCTAATCAGGAAGGAAAATTATCGGCGCTAAGTATATTTTACAAGTGTTAGAATAATAAATAATCGACGAACATATAAAGTTCAAAATCGTTAGTATAATTCACATTCAAACATTCATTTTACATTAAAAATATTTTAGTCTCGAAATATAAAGAGAAATTTAAAATAATTTTATAATAATAAAAGGTTTAAAATTGTAAGTACGTATATTGTATAAACTGACTTAAAAAAGGAAATTCCCAGTTCGTCGTAAACTTTTTTACGAAAATAGGTACTCGAAGATTGCTTGACCGATCTTGACAATTCTGACAACTACGGAACCCTACATTGTGCGTGGCCCGACACGCACTTGGCTGATTTTTTTAGAAAAATAAGTTTTCCTAGCCAGAATCGAACAGGTTGATTTTGCAAAAAAATAACGTTCTGTAGTATTGCATCATCTGATACCTTCGCACATTATAAAGATCAACTTTAGTGAGGTAATACTATACAGTAAACTGCAACAAAAAGAAAAGGCTATTTTTTTTTTTACAAAATTCTATCAAATTCTTACATTAATTAAATTTTTAGCAACGGGATGTTGTAACGCTAATAGCGGGTGAGTACAATAGCCGAGTCCAGTGAAATGTAAATTTTCAACAAATTGATTCATCTTTTTAAGAATTATCTAAACCTACCTAGGTAACTGAGTAGATGACGGGGACCAAAACAAACGTGACATTCTATCAACTCTGTATAATTCACATAGAAAAAAAAGAAAAACATAAAAGAAGTTACTGTGAGTAATTCATTTTTTATATTTTCGATTGTATTGTTCACACTCTTCCTCACTTTAATTGGTGACTAGCATTTTGATGCAATTTATAAAGAAATCGTTCGAAGTAACGCACATTTTTTTCTAAACTTACCGGAACCCATGACTTAACCCACATATTTGATTATGTCTATGTAGAATCGAATACTTAATTAATGTATAGATTTAATGTTATTTTGTAAAAAAAAAACCTTTTCCTTTAATTTGCCGCTCACTATTACTTTCCAAAAGTTGATCTTTACAAGTAACACTATTAGGTGGTGCAATAATACAGAATGTATTTTTTTTAATTAGTGGGTTCTATTTCTGGCCAGGAAAATCATGAAATAAAAAAAATTATGATGCAGTTTTAGATTTTTCAAAATCGGACACGAGACTCCATTAAGTATCTTTCGCGATTCCTTATAGTTCCGGATTTGGTCTATTAAGCCCAGTAGAAAAAGTCACCCGATATATAATACAAGGAGAACCTAGGTGCGATCTTAATGTTTTGCAGTCGATATTTTAAAGACTACCACAAAACAACATTTCTTCAACATTTATAGTAAAAACCGTGGAGGAATACCATATTCGAGTTAGTGTCTGCTTATAAATACAACCAGAAAGATCCCAGATTCAAAGTAAAAAGCTCCTTTCTTGAGCAGCACTGCAGACTATTATAACCTTGCTTTGCAGGAGACATGCCAAGCATTCTGTAGTCCACGCGAACGAAGTCGCGGGCACAGCTAGTCTTTAATAAAATACATAATTAGTATTCCATAATTAAATATTTAAAAACTTACTATTAGATAAACCTTTTTTCCTAATCTGCTTTTAATTAATTATAATTTTTATTAAAACAGTAAATAATAATGGATATATACTTCTTTAAACCAATTTATTTAGAATGGGCTTAATATCTTCATACGCCATTTTGTAAGGGAATGAAAGGAAAATGGCGTCTAAACATGTCAAATCAATTCATAACAAATTTATTTGAAGACGTATGTACACATCCATCTTTGCTTTTCTGTTTTGATAAAATGTATAATGAATTAAAACCAGACTGGTATAGTGAAAAATTTTATCAAATAATAAGTTTTTCAAATACATGACATTATTTTATATTAAAAAATATGACACACGATTTAATATTCGAAACATTTAATTAAAGAATTTTTTTCTGTACTTACTTTAGATGACTTTGAGAAACTTTTTGAATAATGTTTAAAACACGATGCACTATCAGAATACATCAATATATCCGAATTCGACTTTATGTGGATTCACACATTTTTGCTTATCAGCATCCAATAACGGCACTGAGAAATAACTTATGTAAATCTTTATGAAAGTCAGAGAGTAAAACTGATAAGTGTAATTCTCGCCTATGCGTTATTAAAAGTATCGAAAGTGACTTGAGAACTACATTCCGAACCGGTGCCGGTAACTTTTCATTCATTTAAATAATTTCTGCTTTTATTTTAACGAATCAAAAGTGAAAGGTTACACGAGTAAATCATATTTTGATTTATATTATATATTAATACGTGTAGGAAAATCATTGTATCTATTTTTATGAAAAAGTAAACAAGGAAATAAACTACCACATTAAACGACAATTATTCTAAGGACGAAACCCCTTAATACGTTATTATAAAAACTTATTACTAATCCTTTTCAACCCCCGACCAAAAAAGAAGGGTGTAATAAATTTAATGTGTACCGTAACTTCCTAACGGATGAACCAATTTTGATGCAATTTCTTTTAAAGCTGGTGCCATCATAACACCACGCGGACGTGGATGGAGGAGTATGAAATTTACTAGTTGTCCTTTGCAGTTTCACTCGCATTTATGGTTACTGCTTCGCTCCTAAGTCATAGCGTGATGTAATGCCTTCTTCAATAAATAAACTAACTAACACAAAAATATTTTTTCAATTCGAATCAGTAATTCCAGACATTAGCGCTTTCAAACAAGCAAACTCTTCAGCTATATAACATTAGTATAGATATAGAAAAAGAGCGAGGATTACTAATGTTTATTCAAATTTATGTATAAAAAATAAATGAAATAAATAGAAAAAAACATTACACACACTACCATGCATTTACGCACATATGGATGCTGATAAGCAATACTGAGTCAAGCCACACGGACTTGATTTTGAGAAAATGGCGTCTAAAGATGACAAACCTATTCTCAATAAATCTGTTTGAAGACGTTTACATCCATCTTTTATTTTATTTTTTGATAAAATGTGTAATGAAATAAAATCAGACGGATACATTTATTATATAAGAAAAAGTTATTTAAATATTTGCAATTATTGTATAAATCGCAAAAAAAATGGAACTCACTTGAAATTCGAACCAATTAATTAAGAAACTTTTTTCCTTACTTATTTTATTTATATGACTACAATTTTTTTGAATAATGTTAAATAGATGATGCAGTATCAAAATTCATCAATATCTCTGAATTTGACTTTTTGTGGGTTAACACATTATTCCTTATCAGCATCCATTTGTAAGTTTAACTTTCGTATTTGTTATAAAATAATTAGATACTCTGGTAACCTTACGAAAGGTGTATCAAAATAAGGCATTTACAGTAAATTCCTTCAAATGTAAAGCAATGACAAAATAATTGGACGCTGATAAGCAATACTGTGTCAAGCCACACGGAATTCATTTTGAGAAAATGGCGTCTAAAGATGTCCTAACAAATTCTTTACAAATTTGTTTGAAGACGTATATATCCATCTTTTCTATTCTATTTTGATAAAAGGTATAATTAATTAAAAGCAGATTGATATATTTAATGAGTTTTTAATTATAAATTCTTTAAATATTTGAGAATATTTTATAAATTGAAAAATATGACACGCACATGATATTCGAAACATTGCATTAAGAAACTCTTTTCCGTACTTATTTAGTTCAGATCACGTGAAATTTTATTTAATAACGTAAAATAGGTGACGCAGTATCAAAATACATCAATATCTCCAAATTTTACTTTTTGTGGGTTGACACATTATTGCTTATCAGCATCCAATTATGTTAATCTTTACGAAACATTGAGAGAAAAAGTTGTCAATGTAATTCTCGCCTTAAATTTTAACATTTCGTCGACGTCAACTCTCTAAGGATACTTCCTATTATTACTAAGATACATTGAAAACAATGTCCTGAGAAAAAATTCTGGCTGGCGATGTTACTCATGCGTGAATCATGTAACGAATAAATTTATTTCAATGTCATTTCCTTTGTCTATTTTAATATAATCCTTGGCGCTTCGAAAGGAATTTCGATATCGATTGTCGATACTGTGGTTTTGGTTTAAGAAATTTATCCCTTATAAAAACATAGTTCACTTAAATGAGATATATACATAATTGAATGCTGATAAGCAATAATGTGTCAACCCATAAAAAGTCAAATTTGTAGATGTATTCTGATAATACATTTCGTATTTAACATTATTCAAAAAAAATTCAAGTTATCTAAACTAAATAAATACTGAAAAGAGTTTCTTAATATAATATTAAACTTTTATCAAAATATAAAAGAAAAGATGGATATATACTTTTAAAACAGATTTATAAAGAAAAGGTACACATCTATAGACGCCATTTTCTCTAAATGAGTCCATATCGGTTGACACAGTATAGCTTATCAGCGTCCATATTTCGTTTTATTTCAAGCCATGATAGTATAAAAAGTATTATCAATTATTTATGCGTTACTTTGAAGTTGGACAAAAATTATACTCATAATAAGTGACTTTCCCCGTGGGATAATAACAGGCCTTCACAGAACAAGCCAAATGTAAAATAACTGACGAACATCTTAAACATTCGAAAATGTTCAATAATATGCAACAGACATTATCAAAACAATGCAAGTGAAACCTTGGGAAGCGAAATGCTCTCTTTCCCTGATAACTTATCTTACGGCACAATTAAAACTAACTATACAATCGTAATTACTCATTAATACTTCGCGATAACTATTCGCTGTGGACGTTTTATTTTTAAAATGTTTACTTTGACTAAGTGAAGGTATCTATATTATAACGATGAAGAGTTTGTTTGATTGTTTGCTTGAACGCGCTAGTCTCAGAAACTACTGGTCCGATTTGAAAAATTCTTTCAAAGTTAAATAGCCTATTTATCGAGGAAGGCTATAGGCTATATTATCACGCTAAGACCAAAAGGAGCAGAGCACCAATGAAGAATGTTTCAAAATCGGGGAATATTTTCCTATTGAGAGAGCTTACGTTGCGTGCGCTGCGTAAACGGTTAAAGTTTCGCAACAGTCATGTATGACAGAATTGTTCCCCTTTAAATGTTCTAAAAAAAAGTCCGCGACAGCATATGTCTATCTTTTAAGGTTAGCTCACTATAACCTTTTTTATGCTAACAAAATTTGTACTAAAATAATGCATTATTAGCCCAAAGCAACTATTCCACGCGGACGAAGTCGCGAGCGGAAGCTAGTAGTATATATTATCTATATATAGTATATATTTCTTTACTTGTCTTGCTGTTGTCTTACACTATGTAACGTATTAAACATCTGTATCATATGTGGACGCTGATAAGCAATACTGTGTCAAGCCACACGGACTTCATTTTGAAAAAATGGCGTTTAAAGATGTCAAAACTATTCTTAACACATGTGTTTAAAGAAATATAAATCAATTTTTTCTTTTCTTATTGTCAAATAATTTTATTAAGCATAAGCCTGTAAATGTCCCACTGCTGGGCAAAGGCCTCCTCTCCTATTAAGGAGAAGGTTATAGAGCTTAATCCACCACGCTCCACGGCGGGTTGGCGGATATATGTACATGCGTCAGAATTTCTCCCGGCACATGCAGGCTTCCTTACGATATTTTCTTTCACCGCCGAGCTCGAAATAAATTCAAACACAAATTTAGTACTTTAAAACTCGGTGCTAGTCGGAGTTTGAACCCGCGATCATCGGTTGAGATCGACAAGTTCTAACCACTAGACCATCTCGGCTCTTTCGGTGTGCAAGTACGAATACTATATCACAATAAAAACTTCCTTTACATAGTTTATTAACCCAATTCTATCAAATGATAAAATATATTGCACGTTTCCTTGGCAATGTTCCAGTTTTAAATGGATTCCACGTATGCAATATACTGTCGCCCGGTGATTTTAAGGTGCGGTTACATAATGTGTTAATATGGCCCCTCTTTTCCATTCACTTCGACCAAGTTTTTAAGAGAAAGCTGGAAGCCCTTATTCCTTTCCTTACTTCCTATTCCCCTTCATTCTTCATTCTTTTTTAAGGAACTCCAACTCCTCTGACGCTGCAAATATCCATAAACGGAGAATATCGCTTATCATACAGCAAACTCATTTGTCTGCAATTTTTTATAACAAAAATTTCTAGAGCACTTCAATCCATAGGCTTTTAATGTCTATAAGATCACCAGACGTTGGAAAATCAGTTGATCTCAACTGACGCTTTTAAAATAGAACATGTTTTGGGAGAAGTCTAGAACATCAATCCTAATTGGTTGATCAGTTAAGAAAGCACGAACTTGCGGCATCAATTCCCGCTGTGTTACAATTTTTGGTATGGAAATCCAATTTCATATTAAAAATACACTTTCTTCAAGTAGGTTAACCGCTTTTAAATCTTCAATTTATAAATATAGTTTTTTAGATATAAATTAACACCGGTTCGGAATGTAGATTCTACCGAAAGGAACCGGTATGAAACTCGATAGGTTAAGCTCATAGTCGTCAATAGGAGAAGAGATCTTTGCACACAGTTTTGGAATATTTACAAGCTGATCGTTTACTGTTCCAAAAGAAAAGACAAATCTATCTAAATATCAAACGATAATGACTAAGTACCTTATTAACTCACGTTGTGCGGTATCTGCACTGCCAAGTTGCATTGAATAATAAGCTTTGACCCTGTTATATAATGGCAACTATTTGGCGCAGTACGAAACCTGGATTACTACTTTGGTTTCCTGGAATGACAAATTGCGGACGCAGTATGATGAAATTAGGAGGTGGGTTATTTGATGTAAAGTGATCATCGATCATGAACATTAGCAGTATCAGAGGAGGTAAGTGTTCAGTTCATCAAAATCAGGTGACCTGCCTGCTCGTTTGATTATGTGTTATTTTTATAAATAAAGAATATTCAAATTGAAACCTTTTTAACTTGTTGGCGTTAAAAATAACTCCAGAAAACCATACCATATAGTTTTTATTGAAAATATTTGACAGACGTCTATAAAGCGAATACTAAATGGCACGAATTGTCAGCTAGAAATAAATAATAAATGAATAAATAAACCCATCACACTCAACGGCCCCCATTATGATCTGATGACCTTGTGTCGGGGGTCCGGAAACACACACAACACTAACACAATCACCCAGACCAGGACAAACATCCGTATTGCCAATACAGACGTTTGCCGCGAGCGGAGATCGAACCCGCGACCGTTAGCGCTTCAGTCAGTTGCTGTGACCATTGCGCCAAAGTGTCTGTCAGAAATCTATAGTAATTGGTTCCGCCGCTCTTTATTAACGGAATACTAATAAATATCTTCACAAATACCTTCCAAATCACATTCGCCCAGCAGTGGGACATCTACTATTTCAACGGCAGACAATACAAGTTTTCGGCTGCCATACCTGGCAATGTCGTATAAAAGTTGATCTCATTCAGGTATTAAAATATAAAATGTAGTTGCAGACACAAGGACGGTGTAAAAAAAGTTGTTTCACAGCCAATGCAGTGCGAGTATGTGCAAGTCGTTTAACATGTTTATCACTGGCGGGGCAATTTGGATTGTTTCAATTTTTGACCGAAATTCTGAAAATTCTTTCTTTATTCGAAAGGTTATACTTACAGTTTGGTTCTATAGACTTTCAATCAATATAATTGATATAAGTATGTATGTAATCCAGGCAAACGAAAGTTCCTATTTTGCTTCTGAAGGTTGCTTTTTAAAAAGTTTCTTAAAACGATCGATCTTGATCTAGAGAGGCGGATTCCAGAATTTCTATTTAGGGAAGGGTTATATGTATATTTTGAAATTTATTTAGAGTGAACCCGTATTCATTTGAGGGGTGTTAAAACCCTTTTACAACCCCCAGGATCTGACAGTATTTATAGTAATTTTGTGTGTTTGTTTATTGTGTGTAATTTTAAATATTTAAATCCTTCATAACCGGCGTATATGTAACTTAGAGACTAGCAACGGGTTATTGATATAAAAAAATTGAGTGTATTTCGAATTACGATTCACCACACTAGTCAGAGCAAGTGACATCCAGAATTGACATATTCCACTTAACGAGAAGACGACTCGTGTGTTCCATGCGCGGTGACTTTAAGATTGACCAGCAGTAACAATCTATAAATGTCCCACAGCTGGGCAAAGACCTACTCTCCTATTAAGGAGAAGGTTAAGAGCTTAATCCACCACTCTTCTTCACTGCAGGTTGGCAGATTTAAACGTGTCAGAATTTCTCCCGGCACATGCAGGTATCCACGTGATGTTATCCTTCACCATGACATGAATTTAAACACAAAATTAGCACTTGAGAACTCAGCAGAGCTAGCCACTGGGCCATTTCTGCTCGACTGGTCGTATTGGGTTATATTGCTGAACATACCCATAGACTTTTCTTGACATAGAGTACCCGTTATCAGGCACCCTCTACGTCACACTTTTTAAGAATATCGATGCAACTAAAAATGATGAATTTTAGGGAATGGGGTTTTTAAATTTCTTTATTAACGTGTTGGTACATAGCTGAAAAATTTATACGACCCCTTGATGCTATAACTTTATTGATTTAAAGAAAACTGTAACGCAACTCTTTTCATGATGAAACATCAAAGATTTATGGTCTTTTGACATACTTAGTTCTATTTGTTAGAATTTTGAATTACTACGATATTCTTGCAAACCAGCGATATGTTTAAAAGACCTTTCCTAAAGGCCTAGCTACACTTACAGCAGCACAACTCTCACGGTTATTTCCGAGTCTTTATTATTTTTTTTAAACCCTCATACTAGTACTTACATAGCCTTTTGTTCATAAATTAATTACTCGAGACTAATAATGTTGGTACTTATAGTATTGTTGAAAATATATTTTTTAAATAAGTGTTTCAATAGTCGTTTCGAAAAGAATGTCATTGATTAATACGGGTAGGTATTTATTTGTATTTTTAACCGACTTCATAAAAAAGAAAAGGTTCTTAGTTCGTCGGGTAGTTTTTTTAAGTATGTTATTCGATTACTCGATTTGGTTAATTCTTTTTATGTTTTAAAGAGTATACTCTCCGTTTTGTTTCAGAAAATTTTCATTAAAATCGGTTCTGTAATTTGGTGTTAAAATCAAAACAATTGAAATAAGTATGAAACGAAATTACGTACTTTGCTTTTGCAAAGTTAAAAAAAAAATTATGGTACCTTTTGAAAAGGTAATTGTAAATCGTCAGAGGCTCTATTTTATGTGTAAGTGTACGCGTATTATTTGAAAAAAAAAATCAACATAAACGCTATCAAAGAGCAAACCTAGTGATGTATACAATTGTTACTAATTAATATAATTAAGAAAGCGAGTTTGTTTGTCCGTGCGTTCACACATCAACGCTTCAACCAATGATCATGAAAATCGGAACACGCATAACTTAAGACACGGAGATGTACACTACATTTAACATTCCACACGAGCGGAGTCGCGTGAAAAATTCAGTTCTATTATAAATTGAAAGAATTTATTTATCTATCTCTATAAATATGCAAAATAATAATATAAAATTAAATAAAAATCAACGACAATATATTAATTAAGACTATTTCAAGGAGGTCCAACACGTTAATTCTCAAGTTGGTGAGACGTTGTTTATCCTGATGATTCCAGATGCTGCATTAGGTCAAGTTTACACAACCACATATGTAATTTTAATATCACAATTTCTCAGATCCTTTTAACAACAAGAAAAAGACTTATAATCATCAAAAATAATTTATGTATTGCATTGACGGATTTGTTTAACTCTTTTTCCGTTTAAAAGAGTCCACTTTCCCATTAGTCCCATAGTATTTTCATCAAAATCAGTTTAGTTTGGTTTTTAAATCATTCAATTCAATTCTTAGGTTAGTGGCTTTCAATTGTCATTATTTTTAATTGTTGTTAAATTTTATGTCATCGTAGTTCGACATTGTGTATTTCACTGTTGAAGTTCCCCGTTTTAAAAACAGATTTGTAACGAATGAAGCCACGAGCGGAATTGAGTATTTAAGTAAAAGAAGAGATTACATGGAACAACTCTAAAAAATCGGTGCGAGATATTCAAATTTAAAATACGCATAAAATCTTTAACTGTGTTTCGAAATACATATCCTCTCCCCCAATCGTCAATGCTAAGTAGAAAAATCTTATAAGACATTACGGAAATTATAAAAAAAAAACAAACAAATTTTCTGAACCTAACTCTGCATGCATTTTATTGAAAGCAAACAATAAAGTCTAATTCACTCGATATATTTTATTATCAGTGACCCCCCCCCCCCCTCCAATTTCAGGCTGCGGCCATACCTGCCCTGAATATTGTTTATCGTTCACTCAGACCTTAAATGTCAAAGTACGCGAAATTACCAAAGCCATAATAATGGCCGATTGTAAAAATTGTATAAATCTGTTAATATTGAGTTTAGGCATTAATCTTATGTATACGTAATGAATATCTTATACGAGTATGTATGTAAATTATTAATGGTGGTTCATTATTTTAAAAAATACACTTATAATTATTTGATGTACAACAAAAAAAACTTATTACATTTTTTGTCAAAGTTTCAATTACAAAAATCACAATAAAATATTTTATATTTTATTTCGTAATAGATACTAAAAAAAAACAATTTAAACATTTTATTCATTTATATTAGAAACTATTTTTCTTTATGAGCACTAACATTTCATTTTCCCACAATAGTATTGTATAATATTAAATTAATTAAAATAGGTGTATAGTATATAAATGTAGCATTAATTTTAATAGGAAAATAAGCGGAAATATAGTTATTGTAATTACTGAAAAAGATTCATAAGGATAAATTATGTTTACTTCAAAAATTGATAGCGAAGTTACACGTATGTACATCTAGTGTAATATTTGATTTCATGTTTTATTTTTTTTTATATTTTATAACGTCAAGAAATAACAAAATACCCGCTTAATTTTAATATTGTTAACATAAATAAATTTTAGTGTTTTCAGTATATTTTTATTAGCAAAAATAAAAAACAAAATTCGTAAAAGATTCTTAAAAACATAAATCAGAAACGCTACGTTTATAGAATATATAATATCAAGTTTTCTTTGTCAGCGACAAAATAACCATTCGTAGTTAAATACTACGAATACGAAACATGGTGCACTAAATTAAAAAGTTAAAAAACAAAAGCCATAGCAAACCTGTTTGCAAAAATCTCACGATTTCGCGGAGCCGGCTCCGGCGAAGCAACTTTTTTTTAAATTTTTTTTAACACAACACACTTAAAACGACACAAGTATCGCAATTTAAAGCCTAAAATTTAACTACATTAGCGTAATATAATACTGCACTCACCTGGTTGCGATTCAATGACACAATTTATCCGTAATTTAATTCACAGAGGTTTGAAAATGCAATCCTGTAGCACACTCGTGACCCAGCGGGCATTAGCACTCGCAATGCAGCCAACGTGACGTAATGACGTAACCGATTTAATTTTTTACGTTGGTAGAATATTTGGCAGTGTTGCTAGTTAAAAAAAAAACCATTTCAAGTTACTAAAATTTTTAACAAAAATAATTTTCAATTAGAATAAAAAATAATTAAAATAAACAAAAGAACAATTAAAAAAGAATAATTAAAAATTAATAAAAGAAACAGTAAATCTAAGCTTTTCATTTATGTCATTTACATATTGTATTATGAACGCATTCACAAAACAAAATTAATATTCTCTTTGGCATGTACAAATATTGTTTTGAATTTCAACAGTTTTCAACCGTCAACCGTTTTTAATTGCAAAATAAACCATAGCGTCTTGCATTATATCGTTAATTTGTTTAATTTTAGATATACAAGTTAGTGTAACAAGTGGAATCTTCAACGATTCTTGTTTTATGTAAGTAATTATTTATTAGCATATGCATTTTATAAAAAATATTTTTTAGCCTTGAGTAATAAAAAAAAATGTTTTATAACTTTACCCAATTTTATAACTTTTATTTAGCTTAAAAAATATCGATATTATAAAACGATTAGGTATAAAAGTTTTTTTAACAATTCCAATTGGATTTTACGTATTTATAATTATTAATTAAGGTTCTGTTTGTTATTGTTTTTAGCCCTAGCTGTTTACAAATCTGCATGCAATTTATTTAGGGCAATAAAGTGGTAAAAATACTCCAAATGCTCATCCTATTTTTTAAATTATCTACAAATTGTAATATTTAGTACCTAAATACATTTGTAAAAAGATATAACTTTTAGCATCTACTGTGCTTCTTCTTCTTTATATATTATACTTCTTTATATACTCTTTATATCTACTCTTTATATATTATATTTGTGTTCTTTACATATCGTTTACAGAATTCCAGCCATATAATTTTGACGGTGCAAACATGGCATCTGTCGAGGAACGGCTGAACAAGCTTCGTGAAGAACGAATTGCTAGAGAAAAAGCTAGGATTGAAAAGGTTAGTCTAAATTTAAAGTATTATTTTATATAAATTAGCAGGCAGATCGCTCAATGTTAAGTGATCACCGCTGCCCATAGACATTTGTAGCACTGGATAAGCCACAAATACATTACCATCTTTAAAATGATTAAGGAATAAAAGGGAACTGGAAGTGAGATAAGGAATGGGGGAGGGGTACAAGCTTCTGGCTCTGACTTACTGAATAAAATGCAATCCCATTAGCTATTTTACACTGAGCTTCTGCGAGAGTGACATCCTGTACATGAGCTGCAGTTAGTTTGATGTCGGTATATTAATCTTACGATGGTGAGATGGTGGTAGCAGTAACCCCTAATGCTTATCTTGGTAATACAATATGTTACCTGGCTAGCTGTCTGTGTTGGGGATGCAAACAATATATCGATTACTAAAAACATCTGTATATTGTTCATAAACATTGATATATTCAAGATTTATGTAACACATTAAAAACCGTCGATGTTCTTTTCAATGATGTTGTTTCCACTATCTGCGTAGTGTGCCCCTGCAGCTGTTTCTCTGACGCCCCATTATCATTATTATTAATTTTTTTTTATTATCTTTTCCTTTTTTTAGTACTTGTATTCATTAGTTTTTTTTTTTTATATAAAAGTAACACAATAATAACTTACTTAATAATCTAATTTTATTTTAACATACATAATTCTTTTTTTATTTAATTTTTAACATTACAATCTGTATCCACATAGATTCAGTTGTAAGAATTACTATAATATTAGTAAATACTATATTATATATAGTTGTAATAATTACCGTAAAATTACTATTGTTTCAGTTGCGTGAAATAAATCTGAAGAAGTATGGAAAAAATGATATTCAGCAACCAAAACCTAGTTCAACAGTATCAATTCCTGTAAAATCTAAATCTGACTCCAGTATGATTAGTAAAAATACTTTAAACCCTGTAAAAAATAACTTACAAGTCAATGGCATCAAAAGGCCCACTTCAATACCAGTGGTGAAGAAAATTCCACCCAAAATCACAAATAATGTTAAAAATATTTCAAGTAACAACACCAAATCGAATATAAAAGTTTCCAATCATGTGAATAATGTAAAATGTATTAATAAAGCGACAGCTGTGTCGAAAATTGATACTAAATGTCCTAAAACTGTTAACGGTAACGCAATTGAAGTCAATACGGATGAACCATTAAAGGAAATAACTTCAGAAGTGAATATAAAACATATCAATGGAGATCTTATTGAAAAACCCAAAATAATAATTACTGAAGCAAATAAAGAAGTTAATAAAATTAACAATAACAAAATTACTTACAAAAATGATTTAAAATCACGCAAAAGTATAGCAGTGACATCGAAAATTGAGAATAAACCTAAAACTCTTGATAGGAAAAGTATACAACCAAATCAGAAGTCAAGTCGGGAATCTGTTTTTGATAGACTCTATAAACCAAAGGTCATACCCAAACAAAGTATAGACAATGTTCTTAAACTTAAAACTGATCCTAATTACTTGAAAAAAGTTATAAATGAATCTAGATTGATAATGAACAAACGACACACAGTGTTCGAGACTAAACCAAGCATGCCAGTACGTAGATCGATATCAGCGGTACATTTCAAGAGAATCAGTAAAAAGGAACTCGGTAACTGCATTCACAAATGGGCTTCCATCGGAGAAAAGATAAATAAAGTCCACTTAAAAGATGTCAATGAAGACGATGGGATTAAAGACGAGAAAGTAATTTCAGCTGTTAAAAGCGAAAGAAAAAAAGTCAAGTTCCAAACACCGGTTCCCTTAAACTTTAATACACCGAGGCCAGAAGAACTGCAAGCAAAACTGCAGAATTGGTTAAAAAAACGTGGCAAATCCATTGATTCTTACCACCATTTGCAATGTTTTGGATTACACAACCTATCCAAGGATATACGACCATTGAATTTAGATACACCCAATCGTGATTATGACGAAGAAAATAAAGAAAACATAGCTCTAGACCATGATAGTGATAATGAGTCGTACCTCGAGAACATGAATAAGAATGGTGACTTAAACGAGGAGGATAAGATTGAGTTTTCCAAGGATAAATGGCGAAGAGCCAGCTTTGTCAGCGATAGTGTTGATTTTAATGAGAGTTATGAAACTACGTTGACTTCGGGTGAGGTGATGCATCACGTTGATGAGCTGTTACTTGGAGCATTGAATGATTTGACTGAATTGTTGAGAGAGGTAAGTGCTTTAGGAAAAGGCTTATTTGAATTATTAACAGTTAATTAATAAATTCTCTAATATATTACTCATTATAACTTATTACAAGATTACGTTGACGATAAAGACGTGTGGGCTTAGTATATGCTGAATTTCGTACAGGATAAATAATCAATTTGTAATCTTAAAGTATGTTGTATTTACAAAATTTCAAAAGAGTAACTATCGAGTTTCTTACCAGTTCTTCTTGGTATCAACGTTCCGAACCGGTGGTAACTTCATTATTGATGTATTTGTTTTTTTCATGTATTGATGATTCAAAAGTGCTTGTGAGAGCCTACTTGAATAAAGTATTTTTTTATTTTGATTGACTTTCCTATTAATCATATTAAAAAAAGGCGATTTCACACAAAAAAAAAATAAGAGTTTTATTTAATTATGATTTCATCTCGTGAACCTCTAAAGTATTGCTTTTGTTCCTATGCTGCTATTAGTTATCATACTGATATCTAAACACTTTTCTGAATTTGATATTACAATACAACGCCATCTACCTATTTTACAAAAGAATCTTTCAGTGAAACTTAGTCACCGAGGTTGTGTGTATTCATTTGTATAATCAAATACTTTGACTATTTAGATTTGTTAATAACACAAAACAAATAAATTCCAGGGTTTTGACTGGGAACAATGCGCGCGCTGGCTGCGCGCCATCCGCGATCGCTTCCCTTCGGCGCCCGACAGCGCGCCCTACTGGGAGTGCCGCGCCGCGCTCGAGGAGCGCCGCGGAGACCTGCCCGCCTCCGTCACGTGCTGGGAGCAGGCCATCGCCAAGGGCACGCAGGTAAGCGCCAGCTCAGGCCAGCTGGGGGGGAGACATCTAGCCTTAGACTAAACGACCCGGTTGACATTATTATTGTGGAATAACAAATTAACTCGATACTGTAAAAGATGTGAAAAAAAACCCACACACACATCAACCAGATAACCTGATGTGAAGTAATCATCACCGCACATGGATATTTGCAGCACCACAGTTTAATAAGGAATGAGATGGGTTAAGGGGGGAGTCCTCCACTCCGTTAAGAGGGGGGCGCTATACAGATATGTACCTCTGTCTATCTTACTCACCAGATGAAACGCAGCTATCTAACAACTTTAGATTGATTCTCTGCGAGAGTGTAATACTGCCCCATTTAGGACAGCCCTGGGAAACTGTAATCTGTTTACGTCTAGGTTTAACAACATTGAAAATTGATTATTAAATCGCGAAAATCTAAGACAATTTTCATTGAAATAAAACTGGGCGTTCGTGGTTACGGGCAGTCTACCCTTGACCATGAACGCTGCAAAGTGCTCGAAACGTCGGGATGATAAAAATAGTTAATATACGCGATTTAAATCCGTTTAACCCATTAAGCGCCGTTGTACTCGTTTGAGTACAGTAAGTTTTTGTAACTTAGCTTTTACGACCACGATTCAGTTAGTTTGTGATCGCTGTACTCGTGCGAGTATACGCTTCTAAAACTATTCATAATAGGATAACATTTTTCCTTTTGTATTTAAATATGTCACTAATGATTAAAAAAAACAAAACATTTTGGTTGAAATTGCTGTTAGTCATATTGGCGCTTAATGGGTTAAAATAGTTTTATTTCAACATTGAAAATTACTTTAATTTTAATAACCATTGTCATGAATTATTTTAAATTAAATATGTAATACTTTAAATTAACAAGTATATATGTATAGATATAATCTATATCTTGTAATTGGCTTCAATGATTTGTGTTGAGTTTATTTCTAATTTCTTGAGGTGGGAAAATGGAGTACTCGAAACAAAAAAAATTGCGTTTAAACAAAATGACCGTTTAGCTCTGTACAAAGTTCGAATAACAGCTCGTATAGTGATCGTTCGTATCTCTCCTTGATCGCCGCCGTGGTCATCCTATTGGTCCACTCGCGCTGACATGATCGTCGTCTGATCAACTAACCAATAGAATGCGATACTGTTGCAGTAAAACAAATGCGTCGACAATTTGAAATGGTCTATTAAATTTAGTATACAAGAGTTTTGGGGATGATAAATCAATATAGGTTTAATTTTTAGAAATCTTTTTTAAACTTTTATACCGAGCAAAGCTTCATAATTCAGCTACTAAATTCATTATCGAACACCATCTTTCCAGGAGTCCGTGGCTGAAGCGAACTTGGACCAGCTCCTGGACAAGTTCATGCAGTTGAAGATCAGCCCGAGTTCAGGCAAACGTCAGGTCGATCCGAAGCTGGTTGACGTGAAGAATGTCTTCAAGAGCACCATCATACGATTCGCTGTACAGCAGGCTAAACTGTGAGTTGCTTTTTACATGACTATGGTAAAACCAAAGGTGAGCTATGATTTTGACCCATTAGTATGTATATTCATCTGTTCCCTTATAGCTCCTAAACTATATATCAGAACTGGACAAATTGAGTATTGTTAAAAGCGTCTTGATCGTCCGTTGATTATAAGGCTACATAACGTGTAATATAACCTAATGTGGCGCCCTCTAGTAGCCATGAAGTACTCTACTAAAAATTAATAATTAGTAAATTTACCGTGTATGGTATCAATTGAAAGGGTGTAACTTGTTTATTTAAAAAATATAAAGATTTATAAATGCTAGCAATTTTGTTTGTGACTTTGTCCATATTTCGGTACCTCCCACGTAAGTTATTGTAAGCCACAAAATTGCCGTTAGCGTTTTTACTGAATACTACACGAATTTGCATTGCTTAATGCATTCAAAGTGAAAAAATACCAAAAATCTTTTTTTTTTCAAGGGAAGTTACAACAAAATACGCCTGAAAAAAGGCGTATTTTGTTGTAACTTTCAAACTAAAACGGATTAAAAGTGCTCTACTGTAAAATTGTAATTTTGGGGTTACAACAACTTACGTGGGAGGTATCGATTCATTCGATAATTTTAGTATTTATATCAATTTTGTCGTAGTTGGGTTTCTAGTTTTCTACTTTTTCTTCTATCGCACAACTAATTTTAACTCGCGGATTCGGTCGTGTTAATATACATTTCGTTTTAATATAATATGCGTCTTTATATAGTATCAAATCTTTCGTCTTTATAATATTAGTGTATAAAACAAAGTCGCTTTCTGCCGTCTGTACGCTTAGATCTTTTTAACTACGCAACTGATGCAATGCGGTTCTCATCAATACACATAGTGAAGAGGAAGGTTTATATGTATAAGACATGCATATTATATTATAGACAAGCCGTGAATTTAAAAAAATTAAGTAATTTTAAAACACTGCAACCGTGCGGAGCCGGGACGAGACGCTAGTAATATGTAAGTATGAACAGGACAACAAAACTGCTCAGGTATAAAAGGAATTTCATATGGATATTGATAAGCAATAATGTGTCAACCCACAAAAAATTGAATTCGGAGATATTGATGTATTTTAATACTTCATCACCTATTCAACATTATTAAAAAAAATTAAGTCATATAAAGTAAAAAAGTACGGAAAAAAATTTCTTGAGAGGGAGAGATTATATACTTTATTGTACACCACTATCAAATTTTACAAGTGAATCTTAACACTGAGCATTTAATGTACAAATAGGCGGTCTTATCGCTACGTAGCGATTTCCTACTTATTTTAGGGAGAAAGTGCAAAGAAAAGATAGGTGGTGCGTTAATACTTGCTATAACTATGTTTACTGTAATTCATAAAGATATTATACATATATATTATATTATACATATATATCATATTTCAATATATATCGTCTATGCCGTCTCAAATTACTGTGACACCTCCAAACATTAACAAACGGAAGAAATAGGTAAATAAATAAGAGATAATTATATATATTTTAATTAGATAATATATGAAATCGATACCTACCACGTAAGTTATTGTAAGCCACAAAATTGCCGTTAGCGTTTTTACTGAATACTACACGAATTTGCGTTGCTTAATGCATTCAAGTGAAAAAATACCAAAAATCTTTTTTTTTTCAAGGAAAGTTACAACAAAATACGTCTTTTTTCAGGCGTATTTTGTTGTAATTTTCAAACTAAAACGGATTAAAAGTGCTCTACTGTAAAATTGTAATTTTGGGGTTACAACAACTTACGTGGGAGGTATCGAAATATATCAACCTGCTTTTAATTCATGATACCTTTTATCAAAAAAGAAAAGAAAATATGGGTAAATACTTACTCAAACAAACTTATTAAGAACAGGTTTGACATCTTTAGACGGCATTTTCTCAAAATGTACTTCGTGGCTTGACACAGTATTGCTTATCAGCCATATGATAATGTGAGGAATGGTAAAAAGTTCATGTTAATTTATAATAATAATAATAATAAACGTTTATTGGTAAACTACAACGCGAACAAAATAAAACATAGTAAGACTACTTATCCTAAAACATGTAAACGACCAAAATAAAGAACAACACTATAACTACAACAGGATAAGTCGTGACGAAAGTGTGCGGCAGTGTAATTTTAGCAAAAGGAGAACCACTCAGTAAAAAATAGAAGCAATGTGTTTGTGTGCTTCTACACTGATTTTCAGTGGTCTCCTAATGTTGCGGTACTGACAGCGGTAACAATTAAATTAGTATGGTTAAGATTAAAACACAACAATACAGATAAAAATAATAGCTATTAAAATAAACACAGCATTAAACATATAATTTGATGTTAAGTAAGTTAATTATCGCCTAGGCTACGAATTACATTTTGTAAGTTTTACTCTTGTAACTGATATGAAACAACTCCGTAACTTGGTAACAGATACTTCGTAAGTAGGTACGAATCCTGTAAGTTTTAAACAAGGCACTGACAGTAAATTCTTTCAAAGGTAAAGTAATGAGAAATAACTTATGTAACTAATATTATATAAAAGGTAAAATTTCTTTGTTAGTTTCCATGTAGAGAGTAATCCCTATGACTCACACGTTGGCGCAGTGGTCACTGCAACTGACTCAAGCGCTTACGGTCGCGAGTTCGAACCCCACGGCAAACGTCTGTATTGGCCATACGGATGTTTGTCGTGGTCTGGGTGTTTGTGTGAGTGTTGTGAGTGTTTCCGGACCCCCGACACAAAATCACGCGATCTTAATTGGGGGCCGTTGAGTGTGGTGCGTTACTTTATTTATTTATTTATTTATCCCTGAAAGTACTGATCTGATTAGAAAAATTCTTATTGTGTGAGATAGCCTATTTATTGAGTATGGTTATAGGCTATATTACATCATGCAATGACTCGTAGGAGCGAAGCAGTAACCATAAACGCAAGTGAAATTACGAGGGGCAGCTAGTCTTTATGAAAGTTTGAGAGCAAAATTTAAAAGTCTAGATCTAATATGCTTTGATTTTTTACAGGATTTCAAAAAAATGAAATAAAAATCCACAGAGAGGGAATGATTTTTAAAAGAGTACCTTTCGAGTTTCTTGCCGGTTCTTCTCGGTAGACTACATTCCGAACCGGTGGTAGCTTTAAAAACAATCTATAACCAATGGACCTGTAACTTGATCATTCGTAATTGCTTTTAAAAAGCTATTTGAAAAAAGTATATTTTAAATTTGATTCAAAATCAAGATTATAATCAGAATATGCTCTATTCAAGTGAGCTTTTACACGCACTTTTGAATCGTCAAAACAGAAACAAATAAGAAAACAAAAACCAATTAATTAATTAATTTACCACCGGTTCGTAATGTAGATTCTACCGAGAAGAAACGGCAAAAAACTCGATAGTTACTCCTTTAAAAAGTTTTACAATAGGTACATACATTTATGAGTTACAAATATATTAAAAATGTGTGAAAATAACTGTATTTTTGGCCTCAAGCCTAAAATAACATAAAGTGACTATTTTACAGAAAATTCCA
This sequence comes from Hypolimnas misippus, assembly GCA_037950945.1. Taxonomy (NCBI): domain Eukaryota; kingdom Metazoa; phylum Arthropoda; class Insecta; order Lepidoptera; family Nymphalidae; genus Hypolimnas; species Hypolimnas misippus. Next base: position 4,247,710 of record JBBEEQ010000021.1, read on the forward strand.
GCTTACGTAAGTTAAGGCAACTTACCAGATTAGAGTTGTTTTACATCAGTTACGAGAATAAAACTTACCAAGTTCAATTTCTGCCTAATGTTAATATAATAATTTCAGTTCCCCAAGGACAATGTAAGCAATTCGAAAAGAAAAACGTGAGACATTTTATTGTGTTCTAATTTAGAATAATACTAGTAAATGTATCTAGAGTATTTCACACTAGCTGATTATTCGCGATCTTCTCTGAAAAAAACGGGATTGTTTTCAGACTTAATCGACATGTAACGCTATTATATGGATGCTGATAAGCAATAATGTGTCAACTCACAAAAAAAAAATTCGAGATATTGATGTATTTTGATACTACGTCACCTATTTAACATTATACAAAGAAATTTCAAGTCATCTAAACTAAATGAGTATGGAAAAAAGTTTCTTAACTCAATGTTTCGAATTTCAGGTGCGTTCCATATTTTGCAATTTATAAAATAATCTCAAATATTGAAAAACCTATTATTAGATAACATATTAAACAAATCTATCTGCTTTTGATTAATTATACATTTTATTAAAATAGAAAAGAAAAGATGAATATATACGTCTTCAAACAAATTTATTAAGAATAGGTTTGACATCTTTAGGCGTCATTTTCTCAAAACGAAGTCCGTGTGGCTTAACACAGTTTTGCTTATCAGCGTCCATATATATTTTGCCGAATCACATAATGTCTTTGAAAATTATAGTATGTTATGTAGATGGATTGTACGCGGCAGAAAATATTACACATAAGAATAAGTTCCTAAACGTACTCGTATATAGATTATTCTTTACTTGACGATTTTCGTATTAATACCCATTACGAAAATCATGAATTTTCGAACATTATTTCTCGTTATAGAAAAATGTTTCAGTTCAATGATCTATGATTTTTTGATTGATGATTCATCGCTAACTTTTATGTGTGGTTCGAAGTACGCCATATTTGTTTGCTAAATGAGAGAAGTAAAAACAAACAGACTATAAATTGGACGTAGTTTAGCAGTAAGGACTCAACCCACAATATGTTATTTCTGAGTTATTGAGGTTTTAAGTTTAGGTGTGTATTGCTCCAATGATTTAGAATTTGGAATATTTTGAATTATAATCACGTAATGACAAAATATACAACAGTTGCAGTAAGAAAGACCAAATTATTTCCGAGTTATTGGGAAAAATGTTGGTTTGAGCCGTTTCTGCTAGTGTTTTAGTGGTTTGAAGGAAAATACTCGTCCTTATGTGGGTTGGTTCGCGTCATTAAAAATTCATACTTATGGTAGTAGTATCACGTATCTTTTTTGCTGAGTGAAAGAACCAACCTTTAGGACCTCTTTGGTATATATAACTCATTTTTGACCAAACTGTGGATTGAATCCTTTCTGCTAAACTACGTCCAATTATGATTTAAATTATTAATTAGCTAGTTAGCTTTTCTTTCAAATTAAAAATATACTTTATTCAAATATGCTTTTTATAGCACATTCGAATTTAAGGTACAGGTCAAGTTACAGGTACATTGGTTATAGATTTTATATTGTTTTGATGTTTTTTTTTTTTATTTTTTTTTAAATTACTTGTTTCAGGCGGCAATCGAGTGACGCACCGAGATACACAGTGACGCCAGTGAGACGCAGCTCGAGATTGAGCACGCACTGGCGTACGCAGACGCCGCTAAGAGTGTGTACTACGATACACCAGGCTTCAGAATTTGGAGCTGAGTTCAAACCCAATAAGGCATTAGTGACTAGTCCATAGACTAATGTCCCGCGTATAGGCTGAAATAAATCACCGTCTATAGACTGTACTAAATCACTGTCTATAGATTGAACTAAAATGCTGTCTATATATTAAACTAAATTTTTGTTTATAGACTGACTAGCTGGTGCTCGCGACTTCGTCTGCGATGTCTGTGATGCCTACGTCATAGTAGCTTTATGCATACAAAGTCTCAGCACGATCGGTTTATAATTGACAAAGTTTCATACAAACTTGGATCCCCTATTTTATCTCCTTGGGGGTAGAATTAATCAAAATCCTTTCGTAGCGGATGCCTACGCCATGATATCTACCTGTATGCCAAATTTCAGCCCGATCCGTCCAGTGGTTTGTGCTGTCCGTTGATAGATCACTATGTCAGTCAGTCAGTCAGTCACCTTTGAGTTATATACATATATGTATTTACAAATAAATTGCAGTCTATGCTGTAGTCACAAACTTTGTCTGCTGACAATATATTTTTCCAACTTCATAACTATCATTATCTATATAAATAAAAATTATGTTTGTCTTTCCTCTGTGTTTTAACATCATTGGTCGGATTGTGGTGAAACTTTGGCAGGGTTTTCTACGGACATGATGATGAGTTTCTAATGCAAACAATCTATATACTTTAAGTGAGATCGCAACGTTTGCGGGGTACATCTTCTATGTATAATTTGGTCAATTTACTCAATATATTAGTATCTTCATTATTATGCAGTTTGTGATCTTTATAATTAATATGACTTTGCTCCTGACATTTTCGTTGTATACTGTAGAATCTAATTCACGATCTCTAAGGACGTGAGTCCGAACCTAAGTGTCAGTTTTTATATACAAATTTTTCTCCTACCAGCTTCAGCCTCGAACCGTATTATTTCGAGTACAGCCATTACCTTGTAGTGTAGAGTTTGCGTATTGACTTGAGGGGCTCCATATTGGACGTAATAAAAAATCTTGTATGAATAAAAAGTATTATGATAACACAAGAGATAATCGTTGAAAATTGTACGCTGTCCTGTTATATATGTAAGTATTCATGTATATCCCTGGTCACTACTCATCGGATTAACTGATTTCGGCAAATAATACGTCAATAGATTCGTCTTGTGTCAAAATAAATCAAAATGGCGGACTTTAAGCGTATTAAAGCGCGGGATACAAATTTTTTTAAGCAGTCTAGTTTTTATTTTTTCATAATATTCAAATCTTGTTTCTTTCAAAGCCGATAACTCATTTATGGTTTCTCTAGTATTGTAAATGTTCAAACACTGTTATTTTATTTAGTATAGCCTTTTATTGTAAATTTTTATGTTATAGTTTAATTAAATCATGTATTTAAAACCAAAAATGAAAATATAACGCTTTAAAAATCTTTATTTTATATACATATTTCGTGATCTTTATTAAAACATCGAAATATATTTGAATTGATAAGTTCTTTTTCCAACGTGTTTTAATGAAAATAACAGAAAATGTTAATACATCTTTTTTTGTTCTAAAACGTATTTCGTTTAAAATTACTATAACGTCCTGTTTAATCCTTTTATACATATTATTAACAAAAATACTGCATCTATGTTCTTTTGTACAAGAAATTTGCTTAAATTAAAATGTACTATTATTTATAAATCTCGAAATTATAATACGAATATTTTACAGTCAAGGACTTGTTAATTTATTTCGTAGGTACTTTGCCGGAAATACTTTTTTCTTTAAATCTTTTCTGATTTTTTGTTTTTTGTTGAGATATACAATTTAGTAAACTTTCTTTCGTGTCAAAAATTTAAATTAATTCTTGTGCAATTTCTTTTATATAAGCTACTAGCGTATATTTTCGGCTTTATATAAAATTTGTATGTACACATACACCATAATATACGGGACTTTTTTTATTTTTTTTTACACAAAACGACAAGTCATAGGACTTAATACATAGCTTGAAATTAATAATTGTATACCATGACATGCCTTGTGCTTTAATAGAACTTTTTTTAATTTTCATCTCAATGACGAATGATACCACTTAAAAAAAAAATAAAACCTACCATTATCTACTATATTCTAATTTTTTTATAAACAATGATTTTTATAACGTAATATATATGTTACATTCATACTTTTTGAATTTAAAAATCTGTACCCATTTCCAACTTTGGCAAGGTTGTCAATTGTTTTCGTCAATAACTTCGCCAAAAGATATTCATATTCTCGGTCAGCGTTCTGGGTGCCGAAACCAATAACTTTTTTATATATTTCTAGTTTTATAATATAATTGTTTATAAAATTAATGAGTTTCTTTGTAATTTATGATATATTTTAACCACAATTAAAGATTTTTTTTTCAATGTAATATAGGTGTATATAAAAAATATTGTATTGATGTGTAACATCTAACATGTTTCGAAATGCAATCCAGCATGTTGGTCAGTAGTAACGCCATCTTACATCGAACGCACTATATGTCTTGTTGGAGTGGGAAATTTCAATTCGAGATGTCATTATAGTCTATCTTTCAATACGTGTCTTTATTCGATAACAATAAACCGAACGAAAATCATGAATTTTCGAACTATTTTATTTTCATTATAATTTTGCATTATACAAAATGATTCAGTTCAATCATTAATTTCATAATTTCTTATCTAACTCTTGTGTGTGCCTAGAAATATGCTTTATTTATCCGCTAAATAAGACAAAGAAAAATAGACTAACCAATAATGTTCAAATTTGGTCTTATAGCTCGAAATGTAGGCCTTGCCTTTCTTCCACGAAGGTACTGGCACGCGGCTAGAATTTGTACGCACATCCTTACTAGTAATTTTCCAGTAGCCGCCATAATACTTCGACGAATTGTCTCCGCGACTTTAGGCAAATTTTTTTGTCGGCTTTTAGTGAAGATGAAGAAACGCGAGTGGAATACCAATAGCTTCATGGGAGAAAGGCCTTAGATATAACAAGATTCGAGTATAAAAAGATTTTTTAACCTTTTAACGGTCAAAAAACGACGCTAGCCCTAAAGTAAGGGTTAAAAGTCGAGACTTTTTTGGAACACTACTGGTCATGACGCTGTATTGTACTTCGGACCACTCTTAATGGCGCCTGTACACATGTTTGCAAGACGCGACGTGCGCTGTGTACGAATTGAAATGTTATACACCTGCTTGGCGTTAAATATTTTTTATTATTTTTCTTATATTATTATAATTATGATTTAATATTATACTTGGCTGGTACAATATCTTTAAGACTAGTATTACTTGTTAATACCAAATTGTATGATTAATTTGTATGTTTCTGATTATGTTATAGTAAAATTATGACTAACGGCTTATACTCAGTTGCTACTTAAAATTAAGATGTCATTAGATCTCATAGTATATCGAATGGTCGATCGAACCTTTGAGACAACTTAATTTTAAGTTATTAGGCCGTAAAGGGATTCCTTTATCTTTATTTTCTAATATATGATTTGTATATAATTTTGTTTTTTATTAAAATTAACGTCCATTTCTGACTGAGTACGACTATGAACTAATTATTTGGCCACTACTTCGTTTACGTAAAATAATTATTTTGGATAGCTTATTCTTTTAAATAATGATGAGTTCTTTTTACAAAATTACAACTACTATTTCGTCCCTAATAAGTTTAAATTTCACAACCCAAAGTAGTATCTATACCAAAATTCATAAAAATATAAATTACGAGTGTTAGTACACTCAATTTAATACAATATTCATGCATTATTGCAAAAAAATGCGAATTTTCGCGAAGCTATGTGTACAACACTGGCGTCACCTAGCGTTAGCGGGACCTATGATAATTGTCAGTATATTATTTCTTTGTTAAGGTTTCATGCCTGAAACGTTCCAACAGGTTATTAAGCTTGAGACGTGAAATTTTCACAGAAAGTCTCTATTGCCCTTATAACAATCGATAAAAAAGTGCCAGACGAACCTCATAAATTTTTATAGCGCTTCTCATGTTTATTTAAATAGTACGTCGTATTTTTTGTTGATGAAATACGAAATCTTTTGTATTCGATTTCGGTTTGGACTTGATTGTATTGTTTGTCATAAATAATTTTGTAACAATAAATATAAATAATAAAACTAGAATAAAATTGTATTTTTTAATAAATACAATATTTCCGTAATAGTTTACATAACTCCTATAATAGTAGTAGTATTTTTCCTGGCAACACTGAAACCGATTCATAATGACGTCCATTCATGTATGACACTTATTGAATCTTCAGTTGAAAAAAATTGTCAATTGACGCAGGTGCTGTCACTAATCAAATAATTACTGATTTTATACGATTATTTCGTAAAAGGTTTTTCAGGATTTTCCGCGAGTTTTTTTTTTTAATAAAACTTGTCGTTGAGTGTTTGTATTAGTGCGGTTTTTAACCTAATTTCGTCCGAAAACATCTGATTCTGTAATAACCCTTTGGTAAGTTGAATTTGCTTAGATTTTTCCATTACTTTCACTTTGTAATTCATTTTAATATTTTTTTTTTTTATTTTTTTCTGTCTTGTACAGTTATATGTCTTTAGAATGTTTTTACATAAAATATTTGTAAAAAATTCCAATCACTTTCAAACTACTAAACTTTCAAAGTATGTATTAAACTTAATTTTCTTTATTTTGAAAGGTCATTTTAATTTTTTAAACCGGTTTTTTAGCTTACAAAGTTGTAATATGCACTTTATTTCGTATCATTGTGCAACAGGGATCATGAAACGAAAAAAAAAGTTGGCGCGGATTTTTTCTTTGTTATACTACTCTTAAAATTATTGAAATTGTTCTGCTAAGTATTTCTATTGTCAATTTAATTATCCGAGTGAGGAAATGTTTGTGTGTGAGTCAAGGCGTTGTTTTTCCATGTAGGCGGAAATTGTTAACAGCTTCACATAAATGCTGAGTAAACAATGTTATTTTATATTACAAAAAATCCCCGATCGCGTAAACAAATATTTTAGTTATAATTAATTTAGCAAATAAAACGAAAATGTTTAATAGATATTTCGCTGCTATTTTATGATTACAATCTTGGTGCTTTCGATACTAAAGAGTACCTACAAATTCATCATAATTCAAATTAATACCAAAATTGCAAAACTTAACCGACATAGGGAGGACGAGATGTATCAAACTATCCAATGAGTGGGTCAATTTGAAAATACTTCCTTTTTTAAGTACGTAAATCTGACTTGAATAAACTAATTCAATACTTAGATACTGAACAGTTAAACACATCTAAATATTTAACTTTGGAATTACTGCATGTATTTTTTTGGGTTCTATAAAAAATCTATTAAATCCTACTACGTCTAAGGAAAAGAAAAATAACTCTTAGGCGAGATTTACACTTTTAAGCTTTGCTTTCAAACTTTTATAAAGATTTACATAATTAATTTGTCATCGCTTTACACTTGAAATAATTTACTGTTCATGTTGTTATTTTTGTCAGTCACAGTTTTCGTAATTACTTACGACGTTTGTATATGTTTGTGTTGGTAATGGATTAACAATGAAATTCCTATTTCGCCTGTTTTCAAAATTTATGCGTTTGTAATCTCAACCGCACCGAACACTCTCCTTTGTGTCTTCTCGTTTGTGACATTGACGAAATAATCCGTGCTCATATGGCACAACTAAAATCCATTAAACCTAAGAATTGAAATTTAAAACTTACAAATGTAAGGACACTACAATAATGCGAGCGAAGCCGTAACTGAAGCTAGTTTTATTATGGTTTTACTATAAATAGTTTACCGAGTTGTGTGAGATGTACGTATAGACGTCACGCTGAAGTTACTCAAAATAAATACTGTGTTGTGAAATTATTAAACTTTGTATGGGAAAGTAAAAGTGAGATTACATTGTTAGTACGATACAACATTGTTGTAACATTATGTTCTATTATTATTAAACGGGAATTACACTTGTAATTTTTACTCTTGTAACTAATGTTAAACTCTGTCATACTCAGTCGCGAACTGGTTGCTAGGCAACGTCGTCTAAAATTGTCGGCGTTACGTCTGTCAAAATCTATGAGCTTTTATATAGTTCTATACCGTTATACCATTGTAATACCTACAGAAAATATTTAAAAGAAACTTTTCGTAATATCATACGATATTCTCGCGTTGAATTTTTTATTACTATCTTTGTCGTCTCAGTATATAATTTTCCCGCGCTTTTTTGTTTGAAGTTATCTACACGAGAACAGTTTTTAATTTTGCTATTGAGAAAAAATAATACAATGATAATCTACATGAATATTATATTACCAGCCGTCGTCAGTCATTCGCGACTCCGTCTGCATAGAAACAGGGTTTTTTGAACTATTTAATCGAAAAATACTTTAATTAGGCCGAATAACACAATTTCTTATTTTACCATTAAATATAAATATGAAAGTTTCTGAGACTATAAACATCACGTAATTGTTGGAGGAGAAGGGGCTCTTCTCGACGAATTGTGAACACCTTTTTTAAATCGGTTAAAAATGTTCTTAAGTATCTTTTCTGTTTCGCCCCTGTGGATCTTAGTATAAATGATTACAATTAAACTTTTATTTTAAGCTTTGTTGTTGATTTTGAGTATTTAAAAAGTATCCCATATTTGTATATACTAATAATTAGCTGTACCTTACGGTTTCACTCGCGTAAGTCGGAGCGTGATGTAATATAGCCTATAGGATTCCACAATAAATAAACTATCTAACACAAAAAGAATTTTTCAAATCGAACCAGTAGTTCCTTAGATTAGCGCGTTGTTTGAACCAAACTCTCCAGCTTTATAATATTAGTATATATAAAAAGGAAAGATGTTTCCATTAAATAGACTCGGAAGCTACTCAAAAATTTATTTTTGTGTTGGTTAGTTCGTTTATCGGAAACGGTTATAGGCTATACAACATCTCGCAAGGAGAATCTAGTAAAAAATAATTCTACCATCAATTTAGTCTTTAATAAAATACATGATTATTATTCCATGAATAAAATTAGATTGTAATGTAGTGTTTTAAATAACATCGTGTATTGTATTATCGGTTCAACAGAAAACAATTATCTTGCAATTGTTCAAATAATTACTTTTCGTGTACGTGTGTCACGTGAATTCATAGATTCGTTTGTAAACTTAACTTTTCTGTATTACGAGAATTGGACGCTGATAAGCAATACTGTGTCAAGCCACACGGACTTCATTTTGAGAAAATGGCGTCTTAAGATGTCAAACCTATTCTTAATCCCCCTCCCAGTTGCGTTATGTAATACTTAAACGCTCTCTTAGTCAAGTAAAGTAACAGACTGTAAATGTCCCACTGCTGGGCAAAGGCCGCCTCTCCTACTAAGGAGAAGGTTTAGAGCTTAATTCACCTCGCTGCTCCACTGCGGGCGGATATGCATATATCAGAATTTCACCCGGTACATGCAGGTTTCCTAACGACGTTTTCCATCACCGAGCTCGAGATGAATTTAATTTAGCACTTGTAAACTCAGCGGTGCTAGCCGGGGTTTGAACTCGCGATCATTGGTTGAGATCGACGTGTTCTAACCATTTTGGCTAAATTATAACCTCGATTTTAAGTCTAAACTACTGAGCCGATTTTGATATAAGTTCGATAACACCTCTCTTAAGGAACGAAAAACACGCCTCGTGCACGTACGCAGGAGTATACACGCCTTAACGCGCTACAGCAAGACACCCCAAACAATTTATATCTGGGTCAATGGATATGGGTTAGGCGTTCGATTCTCGCGTGTCCCTTTTTAGTATCTGAGTTATATGTATAATAAAACCGTGACGGGTATTGTCTGTTGGTATATCCTTACTAATATAAATAAGCATTCATATTCAGCAGCAAATTAGAAATTTTATAAGACTTACAATCTATTCGTTGAGACGAATTTAACGAGTTCCAACACGATATTTCTGCTGTTGGTGAGGAGTTGTGTTTGCTGCTGATTCAAGATGACGCTACACCATATGTACTTTAAGTATCATTGGAGACTCAGACCAGAAGAAGTGGCTCGAATTCTTTCAAGAGCCATAAAAGAGCTGATAACCTTGAAATGTCTAAACGTATCAACATAATTTGGATGGTGATAAGCAATTATGTAAACCCACAAAAAGTTAAATTCGGAGACATTGATGTAATTCGATGCTGCATCACAAGTCATACAAACTAAATACGGAAAAAAGTCTCTAAATGTAATGTTTCTAATTTCAAGTGCGATCTCTATTTTTCAATTTATATAATTATCTCAAATATATAAACAACTTATTATTAGATAACAGATTAAAATATCAATCTGCTTTTAATTCATTGTGAATTTTATCAAAATAGAAAAGAAAAGATGGGATGTATACATGGATGCTGATAAGCAATAATGTGTTAACCCACAAAAAGTCAAATTCGGAGATATTGATGTATTTTGACACCGCATTACCTATTCAACATTATTTAAAAAAATGTTGTAATATAAACTAAATAAGTACGGAAAAAAGTGTCTTAATGATTGTTTCGTATTTCTAGTGCGTTCCATATTTTGCAATTTATAGAATAATCTGAAATATTTGAAAAACTTTTTATTAGATAATATAATAAATATATCAATCTACTTTTGATTCATTATAACTTTAAAAAGAAAAGAAAAGATGGATATAAACTTAATTAAACAAATTAGATAAGAATAAGTTTGACACCTTTAGACGCCATTTTCTCAAAATGAAGTCCGTGTGGCTTGACACATTATTGCTTATCAGCGTCCACATCTTCAAACAAATTTGTTAAGAAAAGGTTTGACATGTTTAGACGCCATTTTCTCAAAATTAAATCCGTGTGGCTTGACATAGTATAGCAATACTATAATTGGATGCTGATAAGCATATCAGCATCCAATTATAGTTAAGAACTATTTCGATTTCATCACCTTTCAAACAAGAAAAACCGCATCAAAATTAGTCTATTCGTTAGGTAGCTACGATGCCATAGACAGACACATAAATATACGCGTCGAACATATGATACCTCTTGGTTTTTATAGGTTAAAAGCTTGTGACTGACCAAAGTAAATAGAATGTATGGACACTGATAAGCAATACTGTGTCAAGCCACATGGACTTCATTTTGAGAAAATGGCGTCTAAACATGTCAAACCTATTCTTAATCAATTTGTTTGAAGACGTCCATATCCATTTTCTTTTTCCATTTTTATAAAATGTATAATGAATTAAAAGCAAAATAGTATAATAAAAAGTTTTATATAATTATAAGTTTTTCAAATATTTTATATTATTGCTTATTGTAAAATATTGAGCACATTCAATATTCGAAACATGAAATTGAGAACTGTTTTTCCGCATTAGTTTAGTTTAGATGACTTCATGTTCATGTAATGTTAAATACAAGACGCATTATTAGAATACATCAATATCTCCAAATTCGACTATTTGTCGGTTGACATATTATTGCTTATCAGCATCCATATTTATGAAAAAATCATCAAAGTATTATTCAACTACAAATCATTAACCAAAGAATTGAATTGACTCCAAAGTATTATTTTGCTATAACCCGTGATGATGGAATTTATTTCGCACACACAAAATGCAATCTCTCAATCTCCTTGGCCAGTGTTTTGGGCACCTCGTCTCATTGTGACATCGATAGTTACTTAGGTTTAATATAGTTACTTTTAATTTCTCTTTCTTTTTATTTTTAACTAGCTGTGCCCGCAACTTCGTTCGCGTGGATTACAGAATGCTTGGTATGTCTCCTGCAAATCAAGGTTATAATATTCTGCGGTGCTGCTCAAGAAAGAAGCTTTTTACTTTGAATCTGGGAACTTTCTGGTTGTTTTTAAAAGCAGACACTAACTCAGATATGGTATTCCTCCACGGTTTTCGCTATAAATATTGAAGAAAAGTTGTTGTGTGCTAGTCTTTAAAATTTTGACTGCAAAACAGTAAATATTTCGAGGTTCTTCTTGTATTATATATCGGGTGACTTTTTTTAACTGGGCTTGATAGGCCAAATCCGGAACTATAAGGAATCGCGAAAGATACTTAAAGGAATTTCGTGTCAAATTTTGAAAAATCTAAAACTGCATCATTAATTTTTTTGATTTCATGATTCTCCTGGCCAGGAATAGAACCCACTAATTTTGAAAAAAAAAAATACATTCTGTATTATTACACCACCAATAAACTTGTAAAGATCAACTTTTGGAAAGTAATAGAAAGCGACAAATCAAAGGAAAAGATTTTTTTTTACAAAATAACATTAAATATATACACTAATTAGAAGTTAAGTATTCGATTCTACATAGACATAATCAAATATGTGGGACAAATCATGGATTCCCGTAGGTTTAAAAAAAAAATCTGCATTACTTCGAACGATTTGCTTATAAATTGCTTCAAAATGCTAGTCACCTACTAAAGTAAGGAAGACTTTGAACAATACAATCGAAAATATATAAAATGAATAACTCACAGTAACTTCTTTTATGTTTGTCTATTTTTTCTATGTGAGTTATACAAAGTTGATAGAATGTGACGTTTGTTTTGGTCCCCGTTACCTATTCCGTTACCTAGGTAGGTTTAGATAATTCTTAAAAAGATAATTCTTAAAAAGAAACAATTTATTGAAAATCTACATTTCACTGGACTCGCCTATTGTACTCGCCCGCTATTAGCGTTACAACACCCCGTTATAATTTTCAAATTTTACTTTTAGGTATAATCGTTTTTTTAAAGAATTACTAAAGATTTAATTAATGTAAGAATTTGATACAATTTTGTAAAAAAATAGCCTTTTCTTTTTATTGCAGTTAACTGTATACTATTACCTCCCTGAAGGTGATCCTTATAACATGTGACAGTATCAGATGGTGCAATACTATAGAATGTTATTTTTTTGAAAAATGAACGTGTTAGTTTCTGGCTAGGAAAACGTATTTTTCAAAAAACTAACGATGCAGTTTTAGTTTTTATCAAAATCGGCTTAGTGTCTTTAATTATTTTTTGCTATTGCTTCTAGTTTCGGATTTATTCTATCATATCCAGTAAAAAAATTACCCAGTAAATTTATTATTTTTTTGAAATTATTATTATTATTATTTATTAACTTTCCTATTTGAATCAAATATTATTTACTATTTCATTAGTTTAAATTTTGTTCCTTATAAAATTGGCTTTCTGCTAGTAAAAGTTTCGTCAAAATCGGTCCAGCTATTTCAGACAGACAAAAATTTTAAAATTGGGAATTTTGTTGTAAGTACCGTGTATACTTTCATATGCAAATGCATATGCATATGAAAGTATAAAGTATTTAAAATTACAAACTGACACATCAATTTTATTTACTTGTATTGAGGTATACTTTCCCTTCTTAAATCTGAAATTGGTCACTATTTTATTGGTTTCTCCAATATTTTGTTATCACGTAATTCTCTTTTTTAATTATTGATTTAAATAAATATATTTTTAGGGTTCCGTACCTTAAAAGGAAAAACGGAACCCTTATAGGATCACTTTGTTGTCCGTCTGTCTGTCTGTCTGTCTGTCTGTCTGTCTGTCTGTCTGTCTGTCTGTCTGTCGGGATGTCAACCCTTTTTTCTCAGAAATGCATAGACGTATCATGTTGAAATTAATATCATATACTCAAGTCTACGATGACATGCGGCCGTGAAAATATTAAAGTTCTAAGTCAACGCAATCAAAAGATAATGGAAAATATGTCGTATATTTTGACCATTTTAGCGTTTTCGCAGGGGAATCAAAACCTATAGGGTACTTCCCATTGACCTAGCACGATAAAATTTGGCAAGAAGTAAGATCTTACGGTACAAATAAAGGAAAAAATCTGAAAACTGTAAATTTTTGTATGTATGTTTGTCTGTTTGTAAGTTTGTCTTTCAACCTTTTTCTCAGAAACGCGTGAAGGTAACAAATTTTTATCAACGTCAAGTACTCAGAGTTGTAATTACTAAGAGCTGTGAAAAAATCAAACTTCTAAGTTAACGCAATCAAAAGATACGGTCATTTATATCACATATTTTAAGTATGATAGCGTTTTTAACGTTTTCGCAAGGGAATCAAAACCTATAGGGTACTTCCCATTGACCAAGCATTATGAAATTTGGCCAGGAGCAAGGTCCTTTAGTATACATAAAGGAAAAAATCCGAAAACTGTAAATTTCTGTTCGTGTGTCTGTCAGTCTGTACGTCTGTCTTTCAACCTTTTTCTCAGGAACGCGTAAATGTATCAAGTTGTAAATTGATCAAGCGGAAAATATATTAATCTTAGAATTAAAATTATATGTACTTGTAACAAATTAACATAGAAGTTGACCATGGTCAAAAAAACAATTTTACAAACACTGAGAAGAAATTTGTATCAATACGAAAACATTAAAAAGCAGCAAACCTTTATAAACAACGCAATGCAATCTATATATCGCAGCTAACAAAATGATAGCGCGATGCAGCGTACAGCTAATGCCATCTATTACAACATTATGACATTAACTGTGATATAATTCTGCTCGATTAATAAAATTTTTTATTTTAATTATTATTTAAACGCGCTAAAAATTATAAAATAAACTTTTCATTTAAAAGTTTTATCGTCGATTTATAACGTCATTACGTAATTAACATTCAATATAAGAGCTTCACGCGATTTGATTTAAGTACTCGTATTGACTTAGTACGAAAATTTTAAAATTAAATTCAAACAGATCGAGTAATTTAATTTACTTATTTATCTACACATATAAGTCTTCTGGTTATTACTAATATAATTAGTTATTTATAAATAAACAATTAGTTTTGTTCGAATTAAGGACTAATTATTTTCGTCTTGGCAACACTAATATATATTTCGATGTTTTGATTGATAATGTAAGTCTAAATATTTTACGAACGTAGTGCAGGGGTAGTGGAGTGTAGTAGAATATAAATAAAAATAAAACGAGAATAAAATATAATATAATTATGTTGTTAATGTCAAAGTCAACAAGTTAGTTCATTGAAATTGTCAAGAGATGGCGCTAGGTGTATCCTGAATCGCGCTATAACTTTTTTTTTTGAAAGTATAAGGTGTATTAGTACTTAAAATAAAATTTTGTGTTTCCATGGATTGCATCCATGATCGTGTTTTAAATTAAAGTGCTCCTAAGTAGTTTCAAAATAGTTTTTGGGACGTGATCCATATTTACATAATATTTGATTATATTTAAGCGACTTTTAAAAAGGAGTGTTTTCAATTCGACCTTGTATTAAATTTTTTTTTATGTTTGTTCGCCGATTACGCCGCCATTTGGGTACCGATTTTCAAATTTTTTTTTTGTTTGAAAAGGTATACTTCCAAGGTGGTCCCATTGTCTTCAGGTCAGGATCAGATGATGGGATCCTGGAGAAATTGAGGGAACTCCTCAAATATTATAGGCAAGCGTATACCGATTTAGGTATTTTTGATAGTAACTTATGTTGGAACTGATGATATATATAGACCACAAATGGCGTAGATGGGTTAGTCTTATATAGATTTCTATAAGTTTGTACGGAACCCTCGGTGCGCGAGTCCTACTCGCACTTGACCAGTTATTTAATAAAGGTAGTCTAAGTTAATCCTTATGATATTAGCTATAGGGGCTGCTGTAATATTTTTAAGAACGTCTTAGACTTAGTGATATTTTGTGATTTTTTTCTTCCATTCCCACTCCCTTCTCTGGGCCTCACGTGATTAATGGACATGCTCTATCTGCGAGTGAAAGTCTCATCAAATTCGATTCTGCTGTTTCAGAGATTAGTCGTAAGAAATAGACTGACAGTACTTGATTAAGTACTTTCATGCATTTAGTGAAAATCACAAAATAATGTTCGACGTGACCCCATAATTAGACACATCTTTTTTAGCTGGCACAAACGCACAGATAAACAGACAAACAGACAAAAATTTTAACAATTATTTTTTTGGGTTCTATTGCGTAGGTAAAGACCCCCAATATTTTTTTTTCATATATCTTGCATGTACAGACAGCGACCCGTTAGATTTTTTTTCATTCATTTTTATAGAATAAAAAAAAACTAAAATAGAAGTAAGCCCAAGTCACTCCTTATAACATTTGCTAACTGCGAGTAAAAGTACCATCAAAACCGGTTCAGCCGTTTCAAGCCGTCGGAACAAACAAATAGACAGACAGACTGACAGACAAAAATTTTAAAAATGTATTTTTTGATGTAAGTACTCTATATACTTTCATGCATTTAGTGATAAGCAGAAAAAAATGTTCAAGGTGATTCGTTAAATTGACATAACTTTTTCATTTATGGACCGATTGACATGAAACAAAGCCTAAATGTTAAGTGAAGCTTACTACAATATATTAGTGAAAACCGCATCTAAATCGGATGAGCCGTTTCTGAGATTAGCGTGCACAAACGCACAGATAAACAGACAAACAGACAAACAGATAAGAATTCTAAAAATCATTGTTTTGGGTTCTATTGCGTTGGTAAAGGCCCCCAGCAAGATTTTTTTTCATATATGTTCCATGTACAGACAGCGACCCGCTAGAATTTTATTATTAGTATAGATAGAATTATTTGTATCAAAAATAATATCTCTTAATTATATAAGTACAGATAAATATATATTGTTAAATAGTTTTCCTGTTTATTTTTTCCTGTGTCACATTTCGAGGTAAAAACGATTATATAACTCTGATTTTATCTCGCGACTAACGGTTGAGATTACCATATCGGACGCTTAGCAAAGTGACCCAATTCGAAGTCTGTGTGAAACGAGTTAGTTAAGTTAGTAATTAAATTTAGTGTCATATTAATTTTCGATTCATCTATGGATGCTGATGAGCAATACTATGTCAAGCCACACGGACTTCATTTTGAGAAAATAGCGTCTAAATATATCAAACATATTTTTAATCAATTTGTTTGAAGAAGTATTTATCCATATTTTCATTTTTATTTTGATAAAAGGTACAGACGACTCTGGTGTAGTGGTGCTCAATGTGAGGTACATTCAGCACCACTACACCAGAGTCGTCTGTAACGCCGACGGTTGCGGGTTCGATCCCCGCTCGGGGCAGATTTTTATATTTGTATAAATATTTGTTCCTAGGTCTGTGTGTTTGTCTTTGTGGGTCTCCCCACCGTGCCTCGGAGAGCACGTAAAGCTGTCGGTCCCGCTTGTTATCACAATCACCTGATTATGATCGTTACTTTTCGTACGGAAATTATTCTTCTTCAAATGGTTACTGGCTTGCCTTCAGAATTTGCGGAGGTCAGATGGCAATCGCTCTGCGTAAAAATCAGTAACTCGTCAATATCTGAACTAGAATAGAAAGCAGACCTGGGAAAATGCTAAGTGGATGATGAATTTGATAAAAGGTATAATGAATTAAAGCAGATT
Source organism: Hypolimnas misippus (assembly GCA_037950945.1). Classification (NCBI taxonomy): domain Eukaryota; kingdom Metazoa; phylum Arthropoda; class Insecta; order Lepidoptera; family Nymphalidae; genus Hypolimnas; species Hypolimnas misippus. Next base: position 4,264,955 of record JBBEEQ010000021.1, read on the forward strand.
GGTACAATAAAATGTTGTATCCAGTAATAAGTTTTTCAAATATACGAAACTAGTGCAAATTACAAAATAAATAGCGCACTTCAATATTCGAAATGCGGAAAGTTTTTTTCTATACTTATTTAATGTGGATCACTTTAAAAGTTTTTGAATAATTTTAATTACGGGACGCGTTATCAGAAAACATAAATATCTTTGAATTTGACTTTTGGTGGGTTGACACATTATTACTTATCAGTATCCATACATAAAAATCATAACTGATTATTTTCTTATTGACATATTCACTGATTAACTTTGCCATGGTTTGTGTTGTGTGTGACCCCGACGCAGGATCGTGAGATCCTGATTCAGTATCATAATTCTAATTTTAAACACTTACTGCTTTACTACAAAAGATTTAAACAGACGTTAAACGCGTGTTTAAAAAAATCCGTACTACAAATCCGCGTCTAAGCACAGTTTTGAGTTAAACGTACTTTAGATATAGATTAACATACGTTTAAGTGAGTTTAATAGATGTCTGGAACCTATTTTAGCTGTCAAATGTAACGTATAACATTTTATCAAGAAGTTTTATTATGAGTTTATTCGCTGTTAAGCAATTTAGATAATATTTTAAGCAATGTTTAATTTTTAAACACTGTTTAGCTAGACACGTGTTCAACATGATTTTAATAAACCCATGTCCAACACGTGTCTAGCTTAACAGTGCTTAAAAATTAGATATTATTTAAAATGTTGTCAAAATTGCTTCATTGCGTATAAAATTATAAAGAAATAAAATATCACACGTCATATTTGACAGTTAAAATAGGTTTTAAGCATATGTTAAAAACGAAATTGTCTTTAGACGCGGATTTGTAGTACAGGATTATAGACACGCGTTTAACGTATGTTCAATTTTTTTTTGTAGTAACGCAGATGGTGTCTAAATAACAACTAAATTGTGTTGTTGTTTCGTCCATAAGTGATATTTCATAACAAATTAGTTACGACTAAACGAAAGCCTCGTTCACGAGCACTTTTAATAGTCAACGAATCAATATTCATTCATCCTTTTAACGAGTTAAACGAGGTCTTATTTACGAATAATTGTTCTGGCGTTGCTTGTAAATATGTTCTCTTAACAACTGGTGTTCATGTGGATGCTGATAAGCAATAATGTGTCAAGCCACTAAAGTAAAAATACGGAGATATTGATGTATTCTGACAATGCGTCGCCTGTTTAACGTTATTCAAAAAAAATTCAAGTTATGTAAATCGAATAAGTAAGGAATAAAGATTCTGAATTTAATGTTGCGAAAGTGTGCTCAATATTTTGCAATTTGCAATAATCTTAACTGATATTATAAAGCTGAAGAGTTTGTTTATTTGTTTGTTTTCTTCTATTTCTATTTATTGAAGACTCTATTACACTACGCTTCGACTCATAGCAAAGCAGTGACAATAAACGCGAGTGAAACAGGAAACAAGAGACAGCTATTAATATATATAAAAAACATATTATTAGATGAAACTTTTGATTATATCAATCTACTTTTAATTCATTAAATATTTTATCAAAATAGAAAATAGAAGCAAATGAGGGGATTGTTAAGTTATCTCCAGGGTCCATGTCACTACTTCACTTGTAATTATGTGTATATTTGGACGCTGATAAGCAATACTGTCAAGCCACACGAACTTCATTTTGAGAAAATGGCGTCTAAAGATGTCAATCCTATTTTTAATAAACTTGTTTGACTAAGTATTTATCCATATTTTCTTTTCTTTTTTGATAAAAGGTATCATGAATTAAAAGCAGGTTGATATATTTAATATATTATCTAATAAAAAGTTTTTAAATATGTAAGATTATTGTATAAATTACAAAATAAGGAACCTGGAAATTCGAAACAATTAATTAAGAGATTTTTTCCGTACTTATTTAGTTTATATGACTAGATTTTTTATTGAATAATGTTAAATAGGTGATGCATAATTAGAATACACCAATATCTCCGAATTTTACTTTTTGTGGGTTGACATATTATTGCTTATCAGCATCCATTTATGAGGGTGAGGACAAGCGGATCTACCTTAGAGAGAGGGAGTGTGCATACTGACAATAGTTACCAACTACTCAAAGAGTTTTCATAAACAAAATACGGTCTATATTTATCAATGATATATTCCTAACAGGGATGTTAGTGAATATATTCATTCATCGATAGTCAACGTAACATTCCCTCATTTGCACCATGCAAATATTAACTGCACTGTAAAAATACTTAAATAGGTGAGGTTTATTTCAATTTTATATTTTTAACTTTTGCGATTTATACTATTCATATGACTGTCTGCTCGTGACAATAAAAAAGGTATTACTACCATTAGTTATCGCGATAAGACCCGTTATATTAAACGTTTATTTGAGTAGTCAGTTAAAACCCGAATCTAAACAGAAACCGAAATCTAATATACGGTCGCACGCTCAAAAAAAACCATCTCTTCAACTTGGTAACAATAATCTAGATAACCTTACGTGACCTGCTACTGTTAACATTTCAATGACAATCAAATAAATCAGGTGTAAAAGCCTTTATACACAATTTATGTAAATATTTTGAAAGTAATCAAGACTTTACATTTGTAATACTCTTCAAATTATTTTAATATATTTTTTTATCACACACCAAATAATAAGTACTCGTAACTGTATTGCTATAAATGGATGCTGATAAGCAATAATGTGTCAACCCACAAAGAGTCGAATTCGGAGATATTGATGTATTTTGATACTGCTCCATTTATTTAAGTTTATTCAAAGTCATTTCAAGTTATCTAAACTAAATAAGTATGGAAAAGGTTTCTTAATTTAGTGCGTTCCATATTTTGCAATTTATACAATAATCTCAAATATTAGAAAAACTTGTTATTAGAAAACAAATTAAATACATTAATCTGCTTTAATTAATTATACTTTTTATAAAAATAGAAAAGAAAAGATGGATATTTTTGTCTTCAAACAAACTGATTAAGAATAGGTTTGCCATCTTTAGATGCCATTTTCTCAAAATGCAGTTCGTGTGGCTTGACACAGTATTGCTTATTAGCGTTCAAATGTTCTGTGACGCAACAGTTAGTATACCTACTTTACTAAAAATATCCCGAAGGGAGTCTCGAGCTCCTAGATTATAAATACCACGAACAGATTTTTTTTTGTAAGATAAACACAGTATTAATATCTGTAGTACTCCCCCATAGCATCAATCCATAAGACATGATACTATAAAAATAACCAAAGTATACTAATCGAGCTGTATCAACATCGGTTAGTTGACGAACTTTACTAACCGCGTACGACGCGGAGCTGAGTCTTCCCGTAAGAGATAACAAATGGGAGCGTCACTGAAGTTTCATATCCAAAGTTATGCCTAAAAATACCGTTGTATCAGTAACATCAAGGATCCCATTATTTGGACGCTGATAAGCAATAACGTGTCAACCCACAAAAAGTCAAATTCGGAGATATTGATGTATTCTGATACTGCATAACCTATTTAACATTATTCAAAAAAATTGTAGTCATATAAATGAAATAAGTACGGAAAAAAGTTTCTTAATAAATTGGTACGAATTTCAAGTGCGTTCCATTTTGGGCAATTAATACCATAATCTCAAATATTTAAATAACTTTTTATTAGATAGTATATTAAATGTATCAGTCTGATTTAAATTCATTATACCTTTTATCAAAAAATAAAATAAAAGATGGATATACACTTCTTCAAACATATTTGTTAAGAATAGTTTTGACATGTTTAGACGCCATTTTCTCAAAACGAAGTCCGTGTGGCTTGACACAGTATTGTTTATCAGCGTCCATTTAATACTAAACTATAAGTTTGCTGTTTAACATTAGGGCAAGATGTAACACATTTCGTTTTCTTAGCATTTAAGTCCTGATTATTAGACGTAAACCAATGTTGTATCACTAATATAAAACAGCTCTGTAACCCAATAGCTCATAAATTATCTAAGTAACTTTACGGGCTCTCCCAGCCACGAGTAGAGCAACGCATGGGAGGAGCAGCGGATGCGAATGCAGCGATCCCGCGGCCTTTCCATTTCCGTGCTGAGGAAGGTAATCGAAGCGATAGTGGTATAAATCTCCACATAAACCGATCTCCTAAACAGGAATCAGGTATCTTTTTCGATGAACAATAAGGCATTTATAGTAAATTCAGGTAAAGCTAAATCTTTCAGACCTAAAAGTATTGATGAATAAATTATGTATACAATGTAATTTTTATTCTCTTAATTGATCTTAAACAACTCTGTGACCTGGAAACAGTTTTTAAAATAACCTTACGAAAGCTATTCATGTCATAAGGCACTGACTAAATCCTTTCAGGGGTAAGGTTTGGACGCTGATAAGCAATACTGTGTCAAGCCACACGGACTTCATTTTGAGAAAATGGCGTCTAAAGATGTCAAACCTATTTTTAACAAATTTGTTTGAAGAAGTATATATCCATCTTTTCTTTTATTTTTTGATGAAAGGTATAATGAATTGAATTTAGACTGATATATTTAATATATTATCTAATAAAAACTTTTTCAAATATTTGAGATTATTGTATGAATTGTAAAATATGGAACGCACTTGAAATTCGTACCAATTAATTAAGAAACTTTTTCTGTACTTATTTAGTTTAAATGACTTAATTTTTTTTTAATATTATTAAATAGGTGATGCAGTATCAAAATACATCAATATCTCCGAATTTGACTTTTTGTGGGTTGACACATTATTGCTTATCAGCATCCATTTATGTAAATCTTTATGAAACTCTGAGGGCAAAACTTATAAGTGCCTCGCTTCATATCTCTATCACACGCGAATAGTAACAATAGTGGACAACTCATCAATTGCGTAAGAATGGCGAGCTGACGTCTGTTATCGACCGCGTGGCGTCTGTATGAACGCGGCGACGGAAGGTCGTCGTAATGGACGGGATTGGTTATAAATAATATTTCACAATATTTATATTTTTTAGTAAAAATAGCGGGTGAATGACCATGCGAGTCTTTGTGTTCAATAATTAAAATGCATACATTAGCAAATTAAAATATGCAGCTCGAGAAACCAGAAATGCGTTGCCGTCTAAACTAATAAGGAAAGGAAAGGAAACATTCTTGACTAAATATTTTGAACTAGTGTTGCCCAAATGCAAGAACAAGACGAGACTTAGCCAGTCTTGGTCTTGGTCTTGCGCCCATACACCTGGTCTTGGTCTTGGTCTTGGTCTTGCGCTCCCGGTCTTGGTCTTGGTCTTGGTCTTGCAGCAAGAGTCTTGCAAGTCTTGCAATTACCTATTAGTCTATTACTATTTATTAAAGTTTACTTTAAATGTTAGAAAAACGTATTAGAATTGGAACTTGGAACATTGTGAGCTTGAATTAACATAGCCAATAGTAAAGATCAAGCAGATTAATAAATAACTGAAGATTTGATAAGAAATTCGAAAAATCAACTGACCTATATGTCGTTTTCATGGAAGTAACTGTTTCTTAATAAACATTTATGATTTATAAGCTTACATTTGCTACAACATGTAAAAAAAAAAAATTAATTACAATAACTTAAATCGTTAAATTGATATTTGTTATATTAAGGTTGCACTGTACTGTAATTTACCAAAATAAAGTACTTAGTTGTTACTGGCCGATTCAATGAAAATATGGGTGTTAGTGGTATTTTCATCTAGAAACTTCATCTTTCATCGTTGCGACATATTAAGTATGTAATTATCGTCTAAAAAATATTTTAGACGATAATTACATACTTAATATGTCGCACCCCTAGATGAAAACACCACTAACTCAAAAATACTTACGTAAGTTAATGGCGTTTTTGAAAGTATCGCATGAATAGCTACGCGGAGTTAAAATTCTTTTAACTGTTAAAAAAATATTCTTACCTGTCCACTTCTTCCAGCGGTTACTAAAAAGCTTGTGATATCTCCACTTAATTTTGGTTTAACAGGAAGAAATATTTCTGATTCCTTTTTGTGGAAAGATATTAGATGTTTCCTTAAGCCTGAAGTGTTTCTGTTTTTCATTTTTATTTCAATCTTTTTATGTTGGCACAATTTACAGAAGGCAGTTTGGGATGCATGAATTATTTCGAAAAACTCTTCAAATTTGCTTTTGGGTCTTTTAGATCTGTGACTCAAACTCTCGTTACTCGGACTAGAATAATTTGAATCTTCGTCACTCATATTAAATTGTACACGTGATACGTTTTTAGAAAACAACGAGAATTAGTAAAAACAATTATTAAGTTAGACTCGAAGCACAGCTCAATTGGAAATGACTGGAATTAAAATAATTCCTTTATTTATAGTACGTTTCCTTGCTTTCTACCGCGCCGCCTCGCCACGTGCCGGCTCTATGAAAAGGATGCCGCCGCAAATGAAACAATGCCGCGTGCGGCGTACAAACACACACTAAATATTACCTACTTGTACAGACGCGACGCGTGAATAAAATATATGTAAAGAATTAGTGCCAATCACTATTCTTTACATATAAGTGAATGTTTTGGCGTACATCTATACTAATATTATAAAGCTAAAGAGTTCGTTTGTATGTTTGATGACAGAAGTTTTAAAATAAATAAATAAGTTCTGAACGTCACTATACCTCCAAAGTTACTATTCCTCGTGGACGAAGTCGCGGGCACAGCTAGTAAATACTTACTCTCATCATCTCTCTCAGAGATATTCGGGCTGATAAGTAATACAAAACTCTTATCGCAGGCTTTTTATTTTATTAGTAGATAAGTACCTACGCTTTTTATATTATTTTATTAGTTTTGTAGAATTTTTTTACACGTTTCAAGTATATTTAAAAGCGGCTACAATATTTATTAAACGGGTGATATTTGAACACTTTTTTGCTATTTTTTCTTTTAAAAACTTAAGAAATATAATGACTAAATGTACAATAATAGTACCTAAGTAATTAGTTTAAAACCATATAAGTAATCAATATTATAATATATACTTACTAGAATGAATTAATATGACATCTACTACCTATCCTTACCATTTTATCCTAATCATAATACTACTTGCGTGATCAGTATAATGTATTCATTTTCATTCTAAGCACTCTGAAACTTATTTATTCTTTGGAACACCTGTAGGTACTCTTAAAATTCGAAATTATTTTGCATGAGTATACCTACGCCCTATGGCGGCAATCAAATAGTGTCAAATGTTATGATTTCGGCGTGGCGGCAACGATTGTTTTAGATTTCAAAAGAAGCCGCCGGCGCGTGTATCATAACCATGTACTTCCGAAAAGCGGCAAATTTCTTTGAGAAGTAAGTACAAAACCTTTGATGCCGCATTATCAAAGTGCCGATGGTTAAAACATAACTATGCATGCACTCAGTTTGATTTTAATAGATATTTTAATAGATATGTTTATGGTATTAGTCGTAATGCGCATAGGTCCAGTTTTTCATATTTTTTGATACAGTTTTTTGCGTCTCATAGAATTCCTAAGCGTACCTACCTATACACCGAACTGTTACACCTAACTACTCAGTGAAATAGCGCTAAGTCCTAGCTGCAAGACGCAAGAGTCTTGCAGGCTATGTCTTGTTCTCGCTCAAGTCTTGCACGGTCAGTCTTGGTCTTGGTCTTGCTAAAAATACGCGGTCTTGTTCTTGGTCTTGGTCTTGCAAAAACGCAAGAACAAGACCAAGACTGCAAGACCAAGACTGAATTTGGGCAACACTATTTTGAACACATCGATCTTAACCGAAGATCGTTGATTGAAACCCCGACTGATGAGGTTTAAAGTGTTGAATTCGTGTTTAAATTCAACTTGTGGTCGTTTTGAGGAAACCTATATGTGTTGGTAGAAATTCTGACACATGTATATCCACTTCGCAGTGGAGGAGCGTAGTGAATTAAGCTCGTAACCTTTTTAATAGCAGAAAACGCCTTACCCAGTGGGACAGTTACAGGCTATTTTTTACTAAACCAAACTTTCTTAATTTAATAAAAGAATTTCTAAATTCATTTTGATGCAAAATATAGATTAAGAATTCTGTTAAACGCCGAAAATATACTGGGTTTGTGAACGCCCTTAAACGTTTGATTTCCTACGAAGACGTTCCGTACCATTAAGCGGCCTTTTTATATCCTCGGATGACGTCACTCAAATATTTCCCATAAAAACAATATAACATGGTTTTCTTGAGGATGATTTTTGTCACACTAGTCATAGAGTTTATTTGACATCATATTACGTCTATATAACGAATAGTAATTTTGGGAAACTAAGATATTTGTATAAAAATCAGGGTAGTGCAGCTTCCATAGTATAGAACAAGGCGAACCCGAATGAGATATTGTATAATGGAAGGTATACGGACGATGTTCATTAAAATCGTTTCGAAAGTTTGGTTTAATAATAAAAATAACTGAAAAAAATGTGTCGTCCAATTACGTATTTTACTTTTGAAGTTTTTTCATTAAAATGTCGATGTTATATAAACACTAGTCTTGGCTTTGGCTTTGCGCGGGTGCAATGTAATTTTTTACGATATTCTATAATAAATCTTTGAAATTCTCGACTTTACTTTATAAGCATTTATTATACATACAAATCTTCCTTATAAAATCGCTCTGTCTATCGATGAAAACCTCATTAACATCCGTTACGTATTTTAATAAATCTAAGCGTACAGACGGCGGGAAGTGACTTTGTTTTCTCTAATATTATAAAGAGGAAAGATTAGATTGTTTGTGTGCATTAAATATACTCCTAAACTAAATAAATTAGTCATTAAATTAATCTCGAGCTGGAAGGAAAACATCTCGAGGAAACCCGAAAGTTCCCGAAGAAATTCTGTCACATGTATATCCGTCGACCCGTGGATCAACGTGGTTGATTAAGATCTTAATCTTCTCCTTAATAAAAGAGGCATTTACCCACCAGTGTGTCATTTATATGTTACTATACTTTAGCCCATTAATAAGGAAGGTTCTAGACTATGTTACATCACGCTACGACGCATTGGAGCGAAGCAGTAACCATACCGAATGAAACGTGAGAGACAGCTAGTTATGTAGAGATGAAATATTTTCTGGTGTGTTGTATCCAATATCTATATATATAAAATCACTTGTCCTGACTGATTCATCAACGCAGAGCCTAAACCGCTGGGGCTACGAACTTGAAATTTTGGCAGTAGGTGGCTTTTAGGTTGCAGACATCCACTAAGAAAGGGTTTTTCGATTATTCACCCCTAAAAGGGTGAAAAGGGGTAAAAACGTTTGTATGCAAAATCTTATTTCGTGGCTGTATTAACTGAAAACTTAATACACATACTTCTGGGTGATAGTAATGAAATGTGAAATAGAAAACGGGGTACTATTATTCCACACTGGGGTGCAAGGGGGTAGTAGAGTTTGTATGGATAAAATGTATTTTTTTGGCGGATTATCCTTAAATTCAGCACAAACATTACTCAGGGAGAATAATGAAATATTTGTATATCAGAATTCCAAAATCATCTCTTAAAATAACGCTAGGGGTTGCCCCCTTTTACATCCTAGAAAGGTCATAATTTCGCTGGTAGATTTATATATCTGAAATTCCAAAATATACGCGGGCGTAGCCGTGAGCTGCTGCTAGTACTGCATAAAAGTGTCTTCGTTAACGCTACGCTTACCCATATTTGAAAACTGAGCGACTTAAGGATGTGTCTTCATAACAAGTCAGTGTAGAACAAAACATTTGCTTCGCAGAACAGAAAACTTCATGTTTTGTCGTCAGGTTTAGATTTCACTATCGAGAGTGATATAAAACAACTTTGTAGCAGATACGTCGTAAGCAGTTACGAAAGCTGTGAGTGTCAAAAATAACTGACAGTAAACTCTTCCAGGTGTAAAGCGATGAGAAAAACTTGTGTGAATCTTTTTGAAATTCTGAGGACAAAAGTTGTATGTACACTCGACGCTTGAAAATCCCTATATTATAGCGCTCAGGAAAAACTTCCAAACGAATATCCCTTCCACAACTTTATAATTTTTTTTATACGCATCACACTCAACGGCCCCCATTAAGATCGCGTGACCTTGCGTCGGGGGTCCAGAAACACTCACAACACTAACACAAACATCCGTATGGCCAGTAAAGACATTTCCGTGAGCGGGGATCGAACCCGCAACCGTTAGCGCTTGAGTCAGTTGCAGTGACCACTGCGCCAACGTGTCTAAGTTATAAATGTCACTCTCTTACATTTAAACTTTCCTATGAATCACTCTTAACCGCATTAAAATCCGTTGCGTAAATAACAATAAAAAATTGTTTGTTTGCATTTCAGTCCGCGTGGCTTGACACAGTTTTGCTTATCAGCATCCATATAATACCCTACGTCTACACTAATAATATAAAGAGGAAAGATTTGATTGATTTTTCCCAATAAATAGGCTTTGAAACTAATATGCCGATTTCAAAAATACGACTCCTAACATACAGCGAGCGGCTATAGTATGTAAATAAAACTTTTAAAAGCTTCCATAGCAAAACCGCGAGTGCTTATCCAAATCAAAATCAAAAAATACTTTATTCAAGTAGGCTCTTACGAGCACCTTTGAATCGTCAATACATAAAAAAATTACACCAATAATGAAGCTTCATTCAGCAGCACCACCGGTTCGGAACTTAGATTCTACCGAGAAGAACCGACAAGAAACTCGATAGTTACTCTTTTAAAATTTTGTCAATACAATACAGTTTTTTATGAATTACGAATTGATTATTTATCCTGTACGAAATTCAGCATATACTAAGCCCACGTCATCTTTATCGTCAACGTGATCTTGTATAGAGTAATATGCTTTAGCTATTAGAGACATTTTAACATATGATTTAAATCAAACTGCAAACATTTCTGGGGGATTTTATTATAAAAACGAATGCATTGCCCCAGAAAGGAAACATTTACTTTGTGAAGTCTTAGTGAGTATCATATTAAAAATTTTTCACGAGACCAAAAATAGAACAGTTCAAATAACAACCTTGAACACGAAAGTCAATGCAAGCTTTACGTGTGTAACCCACACACACCCACTGTTCTAATACAAGCTGGTTCACGTGATTTTACCTAAAACTTTTCATCCCCTATTTTACCGATTTTAATTAAAATATACTTTATTGAAGTGGGCTTTCACGAACAATTTTTGTCAAATGAATTGAATCGAATGAATCGTCAAAATATATATATATATATACATATACATATATTTACGTCCGTTACGCTGTTCGGAATAAGGTTCTGCTTTCGAGCATGGATGAATATGATAAAAAAGACCGGATTAAGAACCTGTTCCTTTTTTGGAAGAGCCGAGATGGCTTAGTGGTTAGAAAACGTCGATCGCAACCGATGATCGCGGGTTCAAACCCCGGCTATCACCACTGAATTTTCAAGTGCTAAATTAGTGTTTAAATTAATCTCGAGCTCGGTGGTGAAGGAAAAAATCGTGAGGAAACCTGCATGTGCCAGGAGAAATTTTGACACATGTACGAGTATATCCGCCAACTCGCAGTGCAGCAGCGTGGTGGATTACGCTCTAAACCTTCTCCTTAATAGGATAGGAGGCCTTAGCCCAGCAGTGGGATATTAACAGACTGTTACTTCTTCTTTTTACTTCTTCCTTTCTTGGAAGTCGATTAAATATGTAGGTTTAATGGTTCCGGAGTTTATTACAAATTTTCATTCTTAATTGTATAAATAGACTAGTTGCCTCTTCTATGGTCACTGCTCCGTTCCTGTGAGTCGTAGCGTGATGAAATATGGTTTATAACCTTTCTTAATAAATGGGCTATTCGACGCAAAATATATTTTTTCAAATAAGATCAGTTGTTTCAGAGAGGACTCCCTACATACAAATCTACAAACAAATTTCACTTCTTTATAATATTAGTATATATCTAGACACGCGGTCGCGTGTCAAGCTAAGTTCAAGAAACAAAACTGGCGAGCCGCATCGTGTGTAATATTACACGAACCATTTGGAGCCACTTTTGACCCTCTCATAAAACAAAAACTATTTCACATTAACGTATCAAATTTGCACATATATTGAAACTTACGAGATGTTTTTATATATGAATTATAGCCTTCGCAAGTTCTAAACCTACAAGTATTTGTCGGTTCTTATTTTATAATTCCGAGAATTGTGATTGTTGGTACAAACTAGCGATTGAACATAATAATTCGTTGGTAGGTTTTTAAAAACTAGCCAAGACAGACCTTAGGCTACAATACATTATCTTATGTTATAAAAAGATATGATATGTTATACTGTTACTTATAAATAAATTTCAGGACTGACCATTGAACTTGGCACCCAACATAAATATTATGATAAATGCCTTGGTTGTTGGAGTCAACAACCAAGGCATTTATCATAATATTGAACTTGGTTCTCATTTCACATTTATGTTTTTGATTGGATATAAATATACACATTTAGTTAAATATTTTCACTGATAACTTTTCCTCCATCACATTTCGAGGAAAAAAAATTATATTATATATATAATATACCTATATGTATATATATATATATATAGCTTTCAACATAACAGGAAATCAAATATTCAAACAATATCTTGTTTAGTATTAAGAATTATGTATTGTGGTTTTTCTATTACTCAAAAAGACTACTTCACTTTTCTCCTGTACATAGGGTAGACTATTAACTTTTTAACCACGGCTCAAACGATAATTGTATTATAAGCTATAACTGTATATCTGAGTCTGTTTGTGGCATTGTAGCTCCCTAACGAATGGACCGATTTTGATGCGTTTTTAATTTCAAAGCTATGAAGTTTGAAGGCTATCAGCTCTTTTGTATTGTAGAAAGGATCTGAGTGAATTCGACTGGTGTGAATAGAAATTTGCTATTCGGTGATTTCAATGGTAATGAATAATATAGTATTGTCTATTTTTAGGGTTCCGTACCTTAAAAGGCAAAACGGAACCCTTATAGGATCACTTTGTTGTCCGTCTGTCTGTCTGTCTGTCTGTCTGTCTGTCTGTCTGTCTGTCTGTCTGTCTGTCTGTCTGTCGGGATGTCAACCCTTTTTTCTCAGAAATGCATAGACGTATCATGTTGAAATTAATATCATATACTCAAGTCTACGACGACATGCGGCCGTGAAAATATTAAAGTTCTAAGTCAACGCAATCAAAAGATAATGGAAAATATGTCGTATATTTTGACCATTTTAGCGTTTTCGCAAGGGAATCAAAACCTATAGGGTACTTCCCATTGACCTAGCACGATGAAATTTGGCAAGAAGTAAGATCTTATGGTACAAATAAAGGAAAAAATCTGAAAACTGTAAATTTTTGTATGTATGTTTGTCTGTTTGTAAGTTTGTCTTTCAACCTTTTTCTCAGAAACGCGTGAAGGTAACAAATTTTTATCAACGTCAAGTATTCAGAGTTGTAATTACTAAGAGCTGTGAAAAAATCAAACTTCTAAGTTAACGCAATCAAAAGATACGGTCATTTATATCACATATTTTAAGTATGATAGCGTTTTTAACGTTTTCGCAAGGGAATCAAAACCTATAGGGTACTTCCCATTGACCAAGCATTATGAAATTTGGCCAGGAGCAAGGTCCTTTAGTATACATAAAGGGAAAAATCCGAAAACTGTAAATTTCTGTTCGTGTGTCTGTCAGTCTGTACGTCTGTCTTTCAACCTTTTTCTCAGGAACGCGTAAATGTATCAAGTTGTAAATTGATCAAGCGGAAAATATATTAATCTTAGAATTAAAATTATATGTACTTGTAACAAATTAACATAGAAGTTGACCATGGTAAAAAAACAATTTTACAAACACTGAGAAGAAATTTGTATCAATACGAAAACATTAAAAAGCAGCAAACCTTTATAAACAACGCAATGCAATCTATATATCGCAGCTAACAAAATGATAGCGCGATGCAGCGTACAGCTAATGCCATCTATTACAACATTATGACATTAACTGTGATATAATTCTGCTCGATTAATAAAAAAATTTATTTTAATTATTATTTAAACGCGCTAAAAATTATAAAATAAACTTTTCATTTAAAAGTTTTATCGTCGATTTATAACGTCATTACGTAATTAACATTCAATATAAGAGCTTCACGCGATTTGATTTAAGTACTCGTATTGACTTAGTACGAAAATTTTAAAATTAAATTTAAACAGATCGAGTTATTTAATTTACTTATTTATCTATATAAGTCTACATATAAGTCTTCTGGTTATTTCTAATATAATTAGTTATTTATAAATAAACAATTAGTTTTGTTCGAATTAAGGACTAATTATTTTCGTCTTGGCAACACTAATATATATTTCGATATTTTGATTGATAATGTAAATCTAAATATTTTACGAACGTAGTGCAGGGGTAGTGGAGTGTAGTAGAATATAAATAAAAATAAAACGAGAATAAAATATAATATAATTATGTTGTTAATGTCAAAGTCAACAAGTTTGTTCATTGAAATTGTCAGGAGATGGCGCTAGGTGTATCTTGAATCGCGCTATAACTTTGCTTTTTTGAAAGTATAAGGTGTATTAGTACTTAAAATAAAATTTTGTGTTTCCATGGATTGCATCCATGATTGTGTTTTAAATTAAAGTGCTCCTAAGTAGGTTCAAAATAGTTTTTGGGACGTGATCCATATTTACATAATATTTGATTATATTTAAGCGACTTCTAAATAGGAGTGTTTTCAATTCGACCTTGTATTTTTAATTTTTTAGGGTTCCGTACCTTAAAAGGAAAAACGGAACCCTTATAGGATCACTTTGTTGTCCGTCTGTCTGTCTGTCTGTCTGTCTGTCTGTCTGTCTGTCTGTCTGTCTGTCTGTCTGTCGGGATGTCAACCCTATTTTCTCAGAAATGCATAGACGTATCATGTTGAAATTAATATCATATACTCAAGTCTACGATGACACGCGGCCGTGAAAATATTAAAGTTCTAAGTCAACGCAATCAAAAGATAATGGAAAATATGTCGTATATTTTGACCATTTTAGCGTTTTCGCAAGGGAATCAAAACCTATAGGGTACTTCCCATTGACCTAGCACGATGAAATTTGGCAAGAAGTAAGATCTTATAGTACAAATAAAGGAAAAAATCTGAAAACTGTAAATTTTTGTATGTATGTTTGTCTGTTTGTAAGTTTGTCTTTCAACCTTTTTCTCAGAAACGCGTGAAGGTAACAAATTTTTATCAACGTCAAGTACTCAGAGTTGTAATTACTAAGAACTGTGAAAAAATCAAACTTCTAAGTTAACGCAATCAAAAGATACGGTCATTTATATCACATATTTTAAGTATGATAGCGTTTTTAACGTTTTCACAAGGAAATCAAAACCTATAGGGTACTTCCCATTGACCAAGCATTATGAAATTTGGCCAGGAGCAAGGTCCTTTAGTATGCATAAAGGAAAAAATCCGAAAACTGTAAATTTCTGTTCGTGTGTCTGTCAGTCTGCATGTCTGTCTTTCAACCTTTTTCTCAGGATCGCGTAAATGTATCAAGTTGTAAATTGATCAAGCGGAAAATATATTAATCTTAGAAATAAAATTATATGTACTTGTAACAAATTAACATAGAAGTTGACCATGGTCAAAAAAACAATTTTACAAACACTGAGAAGAAATTTGTATCAATACGAAAACATTAAAAAGCAGCAAACCTTTATAAACAACGCAATGCAATCTATATATCGCAGCTAACAAAATGATAGCGCGATGTAGCGTACAACTAATGCCATCTATTACAACATTATGACATTAACTGTGATATAATTCTGCTCGATTAATATATTTTCTTTATTTTGATTATAATTTAAACGCGCTTAAAACAATAAAATAAATTTTTCATCTAAAAGTTTTATCGTTGATTTATAACGTCATTACGTAATTAACATTCAATATAAGAGCTTCACGCGATTTGATTTAATTACTCGTATTGACTTAGTACGAAAATTTTAAAATTAAATTCTAAAAAAAAAGTTTTAAAGTTATTTAATTTACTTATTTATCTACACATATAAGTCTTCTGGTTATTACTAATATAATTAGTTATTTATAAATAAACAATAAGTTTTGTTCGAATTAAGGACTAATTATTTTCGTCTTGGCAACACTAATATATATTTTGATATTTTGATTGATAATGTAAATCTAAATATTTTACGAACGTAAAGCAGGGGTAGTGGAGTGTAGTAGAATATAAATAAAAATAAAACGAGAATAAAATATAATATAATTATGTTGTTAATGTCAAAGTCAACAAGTTAGTTCATTGAAATTGTCAAGAGATGGCGCTGGGTGTATCCTGAATCGCGCTATAACTTTGCTTTTTTGAAAGTATAAGGTGTATTGGTACTTAAAATAAAATTTTGTTTTTCCATGGATTGCATCCATGATTGTGTTTTAAATTAAAGTGCTCCTTAGTAGTTTCAAAATAGTTTTTGGGACGTGATCCATATTTACATAATATTTGATTATATTTAAGTGACTTCTAAAAAAGGAATGTTTTCAATTTGACCTTGTATTTAATTTTTTTTTATGTTTGTTCGCCGATTACGCCGCCATTTGTGTACCGATTTTCAAAATTTTTTTTTTGTTTGAAAAGGTATACTTCCAAGGTGGTCCCATTGTCTTCAGGTCAGGATCAGATGATGGGATCCTGGAGAAATTAGGGAACTCCTCAAATATTATAGGCAAGCCTAAACCGATTTAGGTATTTTTGATAGTAACTTATGTTGGAACTGATGATGAAGACCACAAATGGCGTAGACGGGTTAGTCTTATATAGATTTCTATAAGTTTGTACGGAACCCTCGGTGCGCGAGTCCTACTCGCACTTGACCAATTTTTTTATGTTTGTTCGCCGATTACGCCGCCATTTGGGTACCGATTTTCAAAATTTTTTTTTGTTTGAAAAGGTATTTCCAAGGTGGTCCCATTGTCTTCAGGTCAGGATCAGATGATAGGATCCTGGAGAAATTGAGGGAACTCCTCAAATATTATAGGCGTACCGATTTAGGTATTTTTGATAGTAACTTATGTTGGAACTGATGATGAAGACCACAAATGGCGTAGATGGGTTAGTCTTATATAGATTTCTATAAGTTTGTACGGAACCCTCGGTGCGCGAGTCCTACTCGCACTTGACCAGTTATTTTTTACTTGTTTTTATTTTGGTAACAAAACCCCAAAGAAAATCACGAATTTTCGAACGAATAAATAAACGCATCACACTCAACGGCCCCCATTAAAATCGCTTGACCTTGTGTCAGGGGTCCGGAAATACTCACAACAAACACCCAGACCACGACAAACATCCGTATGGCCAATACAGACATAAGCCATGAGCGGGAATCGATCCCGCGACCATTAGCGCTTAAGTCAGTTGCAGTGGCCACTGCGCCGACGTGTCTGTCGCCAATATTTATCATTATAATTTTTCATTATAAAAACGGTTCAGTTCAGTCGATAATTTCTTATCTAACTCTTATTTGTGGCTAGAAATACGCCATATGGACGCTGATAAGCAATACTGTGTCAAGTAACACACTTCATTTTGAGAAAATGGCGTCTAAAGATGTCAAACCTATTTTTAACAAATATGTTTGAAGAAGTATATATCCGTCTTTTATTTTATTTTTTGATAAAAGGTATAATGAATTGAAATCAGAGTGATATATTTAATTTATTATTTAATAAAAAGTTATTTAAATATTTGCGATTATTGTATAAATTGCAAAAAATGAAACGCACTTGAAATTCGAACCAATGAATTAAGAAACTTTTTTCCTTACTTATTTTATTTATATGACTACAATTTTTTTGAATAATGTTAAATAGATGATGCAGTATCAAAATACATAATTATCTCCGAATTTGACTTTTTGTGGGTTGACACATTATTTCTTATGAGCATCCATATTTGGATGCTGATAAGCAATAATGTGTCAACCCACAAAAAGTGAAATTCCGAGATATTAATGCATTTTGATACTGCATCATCTATTTAACATTATTCAATAATATATACAGTCATATAAACTAAATAAGCACGGAAAAAGTTTCTTAATTAATTGTTTTGAATTTCAAGGTCATTCTATATTTTGTACTGTATACAATAATCTCATATATTTAATAAATTTTTTATTAGATAATATATTAAACATATCAGCCTGCTTTTAATTCATTACACCTTTTATCAAAAAAGAAAAGAAAATATGGATAAATACTTATTCAAACAAACTTATTAAGAATAGGTTAGACATGTTTAGACGCCATTTTCTCAAAATGAAGTTCGTGTGGCTTGACACAGTATTGCTTATCAGCGTCCATTTCTCCGCTAAATAAGACAAGGAAAGAAATAATGACTATAGAGGGTACGCATGCTACCTAATTGAGAACCAATTACTGCGAGCACTTGAACGTTTCAAAAGTTAATAAATACAAGGTAATTTTCAAGTATTGCATCAGAGTTTAAATAATCAATTATATATCAGTCATATAAATTCTTATCGTTATTTAATATCTTGTAAATATTAACGTGTAAATATGTAATTAACAGAATCATACGCTCTCGTTCTTAATAAAGGTTTTCAAACAAAAACTATCTTTGTTTGAAAATCTTTATTATGTTGTTGGGAAATTATAATCAAATATTTGTTTTGATGCTTGTTATTAACTAGTTCTGTTTTGAAATTTCTGCGTTTTTCTTTGTTGTTTGATCCGATTTTTAAATCAAAATAACTGGAATAAGTATAAGAAATTACGTGTTTAGGTTACGAAGTCGGTTTTATAAATTTTAATTGGATGCTAAAAAACAATAATGTGTCAACCCAAAAAAGTCAAATTCGGAGATATTGATGTATTCTGATAATGCGTTGCGTGTTTAATACTATTTAAAAAAATTTAAAGTCATCTAAACTAAACAAGGAAAAAAGTTTCTTAATTTAATGTTTCGAATATTGAAGTCTGTTCCATGTTTTGCAATATAGAATACGTTGACAGACGCGTTGGCGCAATGGTCACTGCAACTGACTAAAGCGCTAACGGTCGCGGGTTCGATCCCCGCTCACGGCAAACGTGTGTATTGGCCATACAGATGTTTGTCGTGGTCTGGGTGTTTGTGTTAGTGTTGTGAGTGTTTCCGGACCTCCGACACAAGGTCATGAGATCTTAATGGGGGCCGTTGAGTGTGATGCGTTATTCATTTATTTATTATTAATAATCTCATATATTTGAAAAACTTATTATTAGATAAAACCTTTAATTATACCAATCTGCTTTTAATTCATTATTCGATACAAAAAGATGGATAATTTTTCAAAAAAATTGACTAAAAATAGGTTCGACATCTTTAGACGCCATTTTCTCAAAATAAAGTACGTGTGGGTTAACATAGTATTGCTTATCGGCGTCCAATTATACTCAGTTTCTTTCCTGTATCTTTATGGTTCAACTATTTGGTAAGTAAACACTATAAATGGAGTACTCTGTACATGAATTAGAGGCGTACGATTATTTTACTTCCTTGTTTATTTAAAGATTTATTTAAAATAGTGAGTACTTAAAAGATTTTAATTGTGATTTGACTTTCAGATTTTTACGGATAATATCCATTTTGACTATTTCAAACTATTTTGGCTAAAATATTGTGTGTGTATAATTGAATGCCCCATGGACGTATATAAGAGGTGGGGGGTTTCGGGGTTTGGACACCCCCTTAGTATACGACTTACTTAACTAAGATTAGCATTTAGAATCATTCTTTTGTGAATTTTGGACTTTGAACCCCCCTCCCTTCGGATCCTTTCCATGGACGGACTCCTCCCATATGAAAGCTATAGCTACGACCGTGATATATCCTTATTAATATTAAAAACGTAAAATTTTAAATGTATTGCTGGATGTGTGGATGTTTGTTTCTCTTTCACGCAAAAACTTCTGAATGGATTATAATCAAACTTTACAATAATATAGCTTATTCATCAGAATAACACGTAGGTTATGATTTAAATATATATTGTGTGAAATATCCAAAATATAACGATATGATAACGAGTGTCGAGTTAGTAGGAAAAAATGCCATTTGCGAGGTTTTCTGACGAGCACAGCAAAATACGTTAGTGTTACGTTACGTATATAATGTATAATGGAATTGTTTATTTTAAATAGTCCTAGAAAAAGCACGCGACAGCATATATCTTTTATGTGTAAGCCATTATCGCCAAAACTAATTTTGCGCAGACGAAGTCGCGGGCACCAGCTAGTAGAGTGAATTTTTCAAGTGTTTGCGGAAAACTAAATCAGAAAGAATACTAAAAAGTAAAGTAAAATACCAGCCTACACATGACTTAATTCTGGGCAAAGGTCTCCTCTACTATTAAGGAGAAAGTTTGTAAAAAAATTCCGTACGCCTATTTTTCACTGACAAATGAAAATTACTAAAAAATTGGCAATTTATTTTTATGCCACCCGACTTGTCACCCAAGAATACCGGAAATTATGGATTTGTATCTGGCAACCTTATACATAATCCAACCAAAGCTACTAAAAATACTGGTAACAATTGACAGTAGGCCTTCATATGCTGATAAGGTATCAGGCAATATAACTGATATGAAATAATTTAGCACAGACGCCCCAGTATCCACATTAGTTATTATCTGCACTGTCTATTATGATAGATAATGTAAATATTAGCAGAAGGTCACTAGTTCAAGTGTACAGAAAAATGATAGCTACATTAAAAAATCAAAACATGTTTTATTCAAGTAGACTCTGACGAACGCTTTTGAGTCTTCCACAGGTTCGGAATGTAGATTGTACTGGTGAGAAACTCGAAATTGATATCTGAAGTTTAGGAAATTTGCCCAAAGGGTATCAACATAAGTTAGTTTAAAAGGAATTTTGAGTGGAAACGTAATTATTTTATACTTGCTTCATTCCCTCTCATCAAATTTTAGTTACAATAATACGGAAGTGAAGCTAGCTAAGAAAAATAAGAAGAAATTCTTGATGAGAAAAGTCTTGAGCAAAATTCTGTCCTCCATACCAAAATCTAATTCACAATAATAATACATATATGTTTATATACAATCTGAATCTTGAAAACGGTCTCAACGATTTTCATGTAATTCTGTATGCTATTACCAAAAAACAGACACAATAACACAGCACAATGTTATATGACAATATGATTACACAATAGCTAACTCTAATAATCATAATTTATCCCCCCCTAAAATCCTACGAGCAAAAATTTTGGTCAAATAACCATATTATAAAACTATAAATATGTTAAAAGCTGGATAATGGCGTCGAGAATGTCCACCTATGTTGGACGTTGCTGATCAACCAGCTAGCGGCTGAGTGTAACAGGCGAGAGTATCTAAAGCTTCACGTAATTCTTCTTCACGCAACTGACTGAAGCGCTAACAGTCGCGGGTTCGATGCCCGCTCGCGGCAAACGTCTCTATTGACCATATGTTTGTCGTGGTCTGGGTTTTTGTGTTAGTGTTATGTATGTTTCCTGACCCCCGACACAAGGTCATGAGATTTTAATTGGGACCCTGGAGTGTGATACGCGTATTTATTTATTTTATAAAACATCGCCACTATCGAAATCTACAATTAAAATTCTAAAAAACATTAGAAATTTTAATAATCCTCAGATATCCTTCATTGCTGCTACGCTCAAATCGCCATAGAATCGTTTAGTTCCATGTTTAATGGTTCTTAAAATCTAGCAATAATAATGCTTATAACCCAAGCAATAAGTGTCAGTTTTGCAGGTCAATATATGTTTTGGGGTCAATAGGACAGATGCCTTTTAAGTGTAAACGGAAAAGGTTATTTGACGAGTTCGCTGAATGATATTCATTTATGCTAACTGATTTTAATATTGTGTATGACTGACCTAAATATGTATCAAATTCTACATAAATAGGACAAATAGTTCAGTATCCATCTACCTTTTCTTTGGACATTCTCCCTAAATCAAGAAATGGTAGAAATCGCTACTTAGCGATAAGACCGCCTATCTGTACATTTCCTGGCTTACTACAAAAGATCTAAACGTATGTTTTAAAAAATCTGTTTTACAAATCCGCGTCTAAGGACGGTTTTGTGTTTGACGTACGCTTAACAGATGTCTAAAGACTATATTAGCAAATGTAACTTGTGACATTATATTAATAAGTTTTTCATGATTATACTATCTGTTAAGAAATTATAAACACTTTAGCTAGATACGTCTTGAACGTGGTTATATTGCGTCTTTTGCAGAAAATGTTTAGTGTTATCAACTAAGCATCTTAGCCCCACGAGCCCGGGGCTAAATGAATATGGCGTGCCCTCGAGCTGTAGCTGTGTGAGATTGTATGTCTGTATTATCCGTTTTAATATGGCCCCGAGAAGAACGACAGTCAGGAATGCCTAGAACTGCTGTATGCACCAGCAAGGGCTGCGGGAAGGGCAAGACAAGACTTGGTTTGCGTTAATATTTTATATATCTTTCAAAATAACGATAGTTTTCCTAAGAACAGTGGCAGGCATCGTGTAAACACTAAAAGAAAGAATAAACTTTTCCCACCGTGCTTTCGTCTTCATAAAGTCAGTTCATCGTTTCTGAGATTTGTTATTCGTATCTATAAGAAAATCCCGCAAACAGTTTTACATTTGCCACTTAATAAGTTTAAAGCCTACATTAAAAATAGTTTGTTAATAAAGCATATTATACCATACAAGAATATTTTGACGACAAAGAGGTGTGGATTTGATAAGCGTTGATTTTCTTTCCGAATAACATAATTAAATGTAATAAAAATACATTATGTATAAATGATTTTAAAAGAGTTACTATCGAGTCTCTTGCAGGTTCTTCTCGGTAGAGACTTATTTCTCAACCGGTGGTAGCTTTATAAAAATCTAAAATTAAAATATGACATGTAACTTGACGATTCGAAAGTGCTTTAATAGCCCATTCGAATAAAGTATACTTTAAGTTTGAGTTTAGTACTTTCGGGACGAGCTCCGCAAGCCCCGAACGAAACGACGCACGGGGGAGTAGCGGTGTGTATGCGCAAGAGTACCATTTATGCCGATGATGGTCATCGCAGTTTTAGTGGAAGTAAATCATAACATAACCCGATCTTTCCTTTATAACATCTATTGTTATAGCACTATGATATACACGTGCCTTGAGAGCATAGTAACAGACTGTAAAAAAATCACAACCTACGATTTAAGAACTTCCCCCTTTTTGTAGTCGGTTTAATATATAACGACTTCAAATACGACTGATGTTGTTTACATAGCCGAAATACCACAGCAACAGATTATTTTTTGCTAGTTATTAAAGAATTTTGTTCATTTTCGATGATCTAAATCAGATTTTAATATTCTGTACAGAGTTTAAAACAATTTCGCTTTCCGTCTGTACGTTTTTAACCTGTAAACGTCCCACTGCTGTGGAAAGGGCTCTTCTCTTAAGGAGAAGGTTTAAAGCTTAATCCACCACGCTGCTCCACTGCAGGCGAATATATGTGTCAGAATTTCTCTTGGTACATGCAGGTTTCCACACGATGTTTTCCTTCACCGAACTTGAGATGAATTTAAACAAATTTAGCACTTGAAAACTCAGCGGTGCTTGCCGGGATCAGGTTCTAACCACTAGTCCATCTCATCATGAAGAGAGTTTCGATGTATTATTACAGATTTTTTTTTCTTTTGTACTTTAAAATCACATTAACTCGAATCAAACCGTGGGTTAAAGCTAGTAGCTTTAAAAAATAACTGAAAGTAAACTACGAAACAATAAAATATTGTACGAAATTCTTATCTTTAAACTATTCAACTATTTATCATGATTCATGTAATACATGTGTAAATTGATAACACATATTTCAATTTAATACATAGATATAGTATTGTGTAGAGCATAGTAACACGTATCGGGAAATAAACTAGAATACCAAAATTACGACCTTTCTGGTGTAGTGGTTCTGAATGTATCTCTAACTCCGCTTCGGGTTCGTTTCCCGCTCGTTAATTTATTTATTTATAAAATAACATTTTAATTATATTATAATCGATAATTCTACCACCTAATTAATATAATATTGTACACTTTAAAGATACCAAAAAAATACAATTCATTAATAATTAAAATAAAACTAATTAAAAGAAAACCTTTATATAAAATTAAATATTGGTTTGGAATCCAGGACTGTGCAATATAATCTAATTCCTGGTCAAAACGCGAAATTCCAGGATAATCCCGCAATTTCCGTCCAACTGGCAACATTACGTCTTAAGGCACACAGTTTAACATTTTTGGGCATATTCTTGATTGGTTAGCGAGCAGTACGCGTGCAAGATTTTCAAAACAATTATTTGTGAACACAGGTATACGCCGTGTTCTTAAGTTAACTCGAATACGCTGAAAATATCATAATCACAATATACTTTATTCAAGTAGGCTTTTACAAGCAATGTGAATCGTCAAATCTAAATCTAAATCAAAAAACACTTAATTCAAATAGGCTTTTAATTAAGGAACTACCACCGGTTCGGAATGTAGATTCTACCGAGAAGAATCGTTCAGAAACTCGATAGGTGCTCTTTTAAAATTGTGTTATTAAGTACATACTTTTACATAGATCGCAACGCGACGTGCATTTATATAAATTAAAATTTATTACATATCTTTGTTATTTCCACGTAACGAGACAATAGCTCAATAATATATTATGTATGGCAGATCACTTATTTCAGTTCATTGTACAGAATATGTTAAGACATAATAAATAACCAGTAATTATAATTGTTCAACATGATGATGATTAACATGATATTAATTTTTTTTGTAACAATATAGATTTTATGTAAGTATATTTAATATTTAATTAATTTAATATAATTTTTACGATTGAAGAACGTTTAACCGGACTTGCACTTCTCCACGTCCATAAAAACGTACCCTAACGTTATTATGGACGTGAAGTAGAAGAAGTGATAACTTTATGCCTTTATCGGTTATTATTAAACTTAAATTATTACTTCTTGTAACTTGACCATAAAACGGTGACCTCCCTCTGACGAAGAAGCTGGATCCGCACTTGGTTAGCACTAGAAATAGTCTCCCAACCAACGTGCTATTAAGTCTAAATATATGTTTTTATAATGGACTAATAGTTTCCGAGATTATCGCGTTGAAATAAACAAGATTAGTTATAATGAGCTGTCAATGCTTTAAGCGATAATATCTATTCATACTTGATTTTGCGCGTATCTGTGCCCTTGAGAATTCTATATCTATGCAATAGTGTGATTTCCGTATTATAAAAGAAAAAAAAAGATATTAAAATTATAATCAATGATTTAATATAACTCTACAATTGTAGTCGACCGACCCGAGATTATAATATGTCTTTATGGACAGTGATAAGCAATATTGTGTCAAGCCACACGGACTTCATTTTGAGAAAATGGCGTCTAAACAAGTCGGTTCTCTTAAAATTCTGTCAATAAGTATATACAAATTACAAATGTTTATACTAAACTAGAAATCCAGCTATATTAAATTCACGCATTATTATATGGACGCTGATAAGCAATACTACGTTATTACACACACACTACACAGACTTTATTTTGAGAAAATGGCGTCTTATAAAGGTGTCAAATCTATTCTTAACAAATTTGTTCAAAATACAATGAATTAAAAGCAGATTGGTATAATAAAAAGTTTTATCTAATTATAAGTTTTTCAAATATATAAATCCATCCACGCATACAAATTTTCACATTTATAATATTAGTAGGATACGCGAAAAAAAAACTTTGTACACAATTTTTACGAAAATTGCTCGCTCGGAGGAGTATGAAACGCACGCCCGCGTATATTTTGAAATTTCAGCTAAATAAATCTTCCAGCGAAATTGTGACCGTTCCAGGATTTATTGCCCCCTAGCGTCATTTTAAGGGATGATTTTGAAATTCTGTGATGCATATATTTAATTATTCCCCCTCAGTAATGTTTGTGCTGAATTTAAGGATAATCGGCCAAAAAAATACAATATGTTTTCTCCATGCAAACTTTACTACCCCTTTGCACCCCAGTGCGGAATAATAGTACCCTGTTTTCTATTTTATATTATGTGTTCCGTAACGACGTCTGAAATCCATTATTATGAGATAGCCTCTGCCTTCTTACGTCACTTCCTCCCTCTACATCTAATCACGCTTCCGGTTCCCGCCAATTCGACCTGTCAACTCCAAAATGGCGCCACCAGCGAGCCGCCAGTCGATGTTACTTTCATCATTTCTCCAGTATAAAATATTAATAAAGTGAATTTAGTAATGTTCTAGATTTAAAATATTGTATTTAAATCACGCTTTCGGTGAAGTAAAAGGTTTTTGTTATGTCTGCTAAAAATCCTAGTTATTCATCTGCCAATATGGCCCAAGTGGAGGAGTCATCGAGTGCGCTGTTTTGTGAAAATAATAATCGTGCTATAAATCATTCGCGGAGCAGCTCATCAGTTCAGTCGGTTGATAGTGAAAGTGATAAGCAGTGTGAAAGTGGTAAAAGGAAGCGTAGCCGTTTACATAAGGGTTCGGCAGTTACCAACGACGAGAGTAGTTCGTGCTCAGTTTCGGACTGCTCGCAATCACGGCCCCGTAGAAAACGACGCCGTCGACGTTCCAGGCGACGAGGATCTTCTTCAAGTAGCTTGGAGGCGTCGCTCAATCATAAATTTGAGGATGTACTTCAGATAATTTGTGGTAAACGTAGCGAATGTATTGAGGCACGTAGAAGATCTATTCTTAAGTGTATTAAGGATAAGTATATTCGCCAGGGGATTGATAATATACCTCCTTCGTCTGAATATCTTTTCAACCCTTCACTTTTATCCCAGTATATAGCTAAAATTGGAGGTGTAGATAAACTAAAGAGAAACACTATACATCCTAATTCTAAGCAAGGATCTGAACCTAGACCCTCAACTTCTAAATACAATTCTTTTCAAGCTTCAGCTAAGTATCCAAAACAAAACTTCAAAAAGCCACTCGAGCAGTCTAAAGGTAAGTTTTTTCATGACAAACAAAGGGAGGGGCGTAAAAGCAATGCCTCTAATGACAAAAATAGAAAGCATAGTAATAAGCGAAGATGACTCAAAATTTTCGGGAGGTTGTCTAAAATATTATTACGAGATTTGGGAAAAACATTCAGCACCCCGTATAATTTTAAATCTAATATCATCAGCCAAAATCCCCTTTTTCCACAAGCCACCCTTAATTTTACCTACAATAGAAAATATGATAAAGTTTCAAACTCCAGTATCAAAACGAATCTCCACTCAGATTATACAGATGAAAAAATTAGGTATTTTAGAACAGGCCCCCAGATCTCCAAGTTTCATATCCCCTATGTTTGTAATAAAGAAAACCAGCGGCGAAGACAGGCCTATTCTCGATTTGAAGGGCCTGAACCGGTATGTATACGCCAAGCATTTCCACTTATTCAGCCATCTACGCATGCACAATTTCCTTCAGCAGGGCGATTGGTTGATAAAATTAGATCTTCATCAGGCTTATTATCATGTGAGTATATCCCCTTCTCATCGACGTTTCTTACGGATCAGCTACCAGGGCCAGTTACTGCAAATGACTTGTCTTCCGTTTGGCCTTGCCTCAGCTCCGAGAACGTTTTCTACAATAACCAATTGGGTAGCAGAGTCTCTTCGCTCGAAAGGTATTCGGCTTATAGTTTACCTCGACGATTTTTGTCTAGCGAACCAGGATGCTCATCGCCTCATCGACGATCTAAACATTACCATTCATTTACTGCAAAGCCTGGGTTGGAGCATAAACATCAAAAAATCGATATCGACTCCAACGACCTGCCTGGAATTTCTCGGTGTGGTGTGGGATACAAACGCAAACTGCAAGTTCCTACCACACGAAAAAATTATAAGCACATGTCAGTTGTTAAGTCGCTACCTGACTATCGGCAGTTGGACCCTCAAGCAGGCGCAACGCCTCTTAGGGAAGCTCAATTTTGCAGCCTTCATCACCCGGCGGGGAAGGCTGCATTGCCGACAGATGCAACGACATTGTCATCTACTCCGAAAGAGTCCTCGGTCTGCTCTACCTTTGCCGATGGAGGTCACTCTAGAGATGAAGTGGTGGCTTCAGCATATTCATCTAAAGTCACACATTCACGAGATCTCCCGACCACAGACCAACTTCTTGACAACAGATGCCTCGGAAATCGGTTGGGGCGCTCAAGTGAACGATTGGAAATTAATGGGTCAATGGGACGATCATCAGATTACTTGGCATTGCAACAGAAAAGAAATGTTTGCTGTCTTGAAAGCAATCGAATTAGCAGCTCACGTTCTCAAAAACACGTCCGTTCTATTACAAAGCGACAATCGGACCATAATAGCTTACATCAAACGCGAGGGCGGCACCAGGTCAGTAAAATTGTTAAACATGACAATACAGCTGTTAAACCTGATCGACGAGTTGAACATTCTCCTAATACCTCAGTATCTGCCAGGCAAATACAACACAGAGGCAGACAGCTTGTCACGCAATCTACAAAACCCAGAGTGGCACCTTCTAGAACCAGCAACATCAGAGGTATTCGAGCGCTGGGGAATTCCACACATAGATCTGTTTGCGTCAGCAGGAGCATTCGTAGTACCCAGGTACGTATCTCTCGATATAAGCGATTCGAACGCCTTATTTCAAAATGCCTTCAGCAGGCGTTGGGACTACGACCTGGCATGGGTGTTTCCACCTCCCAACCTAATACCACGGGTACTACATCACTTGAACACAGCAACAGGTCAGTACATAATCATAGCTCCCAGATGGACAAAACCATTTTGGATACCGGATCTAAAAGCCCGAGCTCTCGACAAACCGCTACTGATCAACAACCTATCAGTCAATCTTCTGGATATGAAAACGGGCAGGCCACCTCCACAAGTCCAGTTTCTGGAACTCCAGGCTTGGCTTGTTTCGGGTGGGAGTCCTTGCTAGAAGGGTGGTCCGAAAGCGAAAAGGCTCTATTGCAAGGAGCATGGCGTAAGTCTACTTTAAAAACTTATATTCCATTGTGGAAAAAGTGGATGAAATGGTGTACCGAATTAGGGATCAATGGCAATATTCCATCACCGTTGCTTGTAGCAAAATATTTAGCCCACCTTTTTTCTTGATGAAGGTTTATCATACAGAACTATTCTAGTTAATAAATCAGTTATAGCTAATATGTGTGAACCTAATTCGAATAACGACATAAGTAATAATCGTGTAGTAAAACTTATTCTAAAAGCAATATCTTTGGCTAGACCAATATCCGTTAAAGCACCAATTTGGGATGTTAGAATTTTAATATCACATTTGAATAATTGTTCCCCAGACTCAAGTAGCTTGTATGATGTTTCTAGACGGGCGGCTATACTTCTCCTTTTAGCATCTGGACGACGAGTCCATGATTTAACTCTTTTGCGTTGTGACTCTGACAATTTCATCGATGAGAATAATTCAATAATTTTGCACCCTGTTTTTGGTTCCAAGACTGATTCATATGATCATAAGCAAACTAGTTGGAAACTTTTATCAGGTGCTCCAAAAAATATTGATGTTGTTTATTGGTTACGACAACTTGTAATTTTATCTGTTAATAGAAGAAAGGAAAAGCAGCTTACCGAGTTGTTTATAACTTGTCGTGGTATGGCAAAACCTGCCTCGTCTACTATTATTGGAGGTTGGGTACGTAATTTATTAAAAGACGCCAATATTTATGCTACACCCGGAAGTACTAGGTCCGCTGTTTCTTCTTTAAATTTTATAGAAAAATACTCAATTAGCGACATTTTATCTAGAGCTAATTGGCGACATGAATCTACTTTTCGAAAATATTATCAAAGGCCTATTCAATCTTCGAATTTCAATATTGATGATAATATTCAATCATTGTCTGCGTTCTTTGAAACATTATGATTTTCTTATATTTATTTACTTTAATTTGAGTAATTCAAAGTAATTATATAGCTATAATCAAATTGCATTTGTATTTAATATAATAAATCAATAAATATAAATTAAGTTTGAATCAATTGGACTTTTATTATCACATTATTGCGTCACCATCGAACCGCCAGGAGATAACAAACATTTCTCATAATAATGGATTTCAGACGTCGTTACGGAACACATAATATTGGAGTTTTACCTGAAATTAAAACTCTTATTATGTTTCCCACGACGTCTGAAATCCAGGTAAGTCCTACCTGGCGTTCCATTCTTATTCGCCACATAATGATGAAAGTAACATCGACTGGCGGCTCGCTGGTGGCGCCATTTTGGAGTTGACAGGTCGAATTGGCGGGAACCGGAAGCGTGATTAGATGTAGAGGGAGGAAGTGACGTAAGAAGGCAGAGGCTATCTCATAATAATGGATTTCAGACGTCGTGGGAAACATAATAAGAGTTTTAATTTCAGGTAAAACTCCAATATTTTATGACTATCTCCCAGAAGTATGTGTATTAAGTTTTAAGTTAATACGACCACAGAATAAGATTTTGCATACAAATGTTTTTACCCCTTTTCACCCTCTTAGGGGTGAGTAATCAAAAAACCCTTTCTTAGTGGATGCCTGCAACCTAAAAGCCACATACTGCCAAAATTTCACGTTCGTAGCCCCAGCGGTTCAGGCTCTGCGTTGATGAATCAGTCAGGACAAGTGATTTATATATCGATACCTCCCACGTAAGTTATTGTAAGCCACAAAATTGCCGTTAGCGTTTTTACTGAATTATTATACATTCAAAGTGAAAAAATACCAAAAATTTTTTTTTTTTCAAGGAAAGTTACAACAAAATACGCCTGAAAAAAGGCGTATTTTGTTGTAACTTTCAAACTAAAACGGATTAAAAGTGCTCTACTGTGAAATTGTAATTTTGGGGTTACAACAACTTACGTGGGAGGTATCGATATATAGATAGGTTTAACATCTTTAGACGCCATTTTCTCAAAATGAAGTTTTAAAGCTTTAAAGCGATAAGACCGCCAATTGTACTTTTATTGTTTGCGTCTATTTTACAATTACATATGTTATCATTTGTGGTGTGCATGTACAATAAAGAGTTAAAATAAAATAAATAAAATAATGAAGTCCGTGTGGCTTGACACAGTATTGCTTATCAGCGTCCAATTATGCATAAAAACACATTTAACTAATGCAAAAGACATTAACACACATCTGCATTTGACACACATCACAAAGAGAATACATAGATAGTTACATAATAAATATTCCTATCAATATAATTACCGTATCTGTAATGTAGTGAACGACCTAATATCTTAACACGTGCCCATTTAACGAACTAACTGAAGAGTTTGTTATTTTATAGATAAAATCGATAGATATTTGTATGCTGATAAGCTATAATGTGTCAACCCACAAAAAGTCGAATTTGGCGATATTGATGTATATCGTTTTCTTAGATTTTCGCGATTATTATTCATTGAAATAAAACTATTTTAAACGGATTTAAATCGCGTATATGAATTATTTTTATATAATAATGTTTGAATAACGTTCCGGTTCAAGATACCATCTAAGAAACCGTTGGCGGTAGTTGTAAATAATATTTCTAAAACCTCAAACAGACAAATGTCACCTTAGTCTACCCGTGAACACGAACGCTGCAAAGTGCTCGAAACGTCGGGATGATAAAAATAATTAATATACGCGATTTAAATCCGTTTAAAATAGTTTTATTTCAATGATATTGATGTATTCTAATAATGAGTCATGAATTTAACATTACACGAACATTGTTTACGTCATCTAAAGTAATATAATACGGAAAAAAGTTTCTTAATTTCATTTTGAATATCGAAGTGTGCAATAAATAACGCATCACACTCAACGGCCCCCATTAAGATCTCATGACCTTGTGTTTGGGGTCCGGAAACACACAACACTAACACAAACACCCAGACCACGACAAACATCTGTATGGCCAATACACACGTTTGCCGCGAGCGGGGATCGAACCCGCGACCGTTAGCGCATCAGTCAGTTGCAGTGACCATTGCGCCAACGCGTCTGTCAAAATTTGTGCAATATTTTGCAATATGCGATAATATAATATATTTTATGTATAAAACTTTTTATTTTACGAATTTGCTTTTAATTCAAGACACATTTTATCAAAATGGAAAAAGAGAATGGATATATAGGTACATACTTCTTCGAACAAATTTGTTAAGAATAGGTTTGACATCTTTAGACGCCATTGGGTGGTTTAAAATTTTTAAACGTACAGACGGCAGAATTTTGTTTTATATACTTAAAATCAAAATAAAAAAAATCTTTATTCAAGTAGGCTCTCACGAAAAAACAAATACATCAATGATGAAGCTACCACAGGTTCGGAACGTAGATACCGAGAAGAACCGGCAAGAAACTCGATAGTTACTCTTTTAAAATTATGTCCATACAAATTTTTATAAATTACAAAAAAAAAAATTCGGAAGTATTGATGTATTCTGATAATACGTCACGAATTGAGCTTATATAATTATCTATCAAGTCATCTAAACTTAATAAGCACGGAAAAAAGTTTCTTTAATGTTTCGAACATTGAAGTCTTAAATATTATATAATATACAATAATCTTTATATACTTAAAGAACTTATATATAGATTTTTATTTTAATCTGCCTTTATTTCATTATACTTTATATGAAAATAGAAAAAAAAAATTGGATATATACTTCAAACTCAAATTAAAATTTTCAAAGTTAAAATGTCCTTTATGGGGCAAAGTATACGCTTCTATAATAAAACCCCGGAAACAATATTAAATTTGCCACTTCGCAAATTTAAAGTTTATATAAAAAAATCAGTACTAGAAAAAGCATACTATTAATAATGATAATAAAATATTTATAGGTTAAATAAAATTACACTACAGACACTAGTATCACCACAATTAATGAAAAAAAAAATTAAAGACCTAAATAAACAAGTGCAAAATGAAATGAAATTAATAAAAAAAAAAATGGAAAAACTTAAAAAGTCCTTACAAATACACAAAAAAAAACAAATGTAATAATAAGTGCGCAGCAGTGCAATTTGACCAAAAGGGTGGTCCCCTTTTGGTCAGTGTATGTAGAAACAAAGATGCTTCTACGCTGATTTGATTATATTTAGTATATGATTACATTACTGATAAAACAGCGTGGAATAATAGTGCGTTGATATTCTCGCAGGATAACTGTAGGTAATTGTATCAAACAATATTGTACAAAAACATTTTCAAAAGAGTAACTACTGTGTTTCTCGCCGGCTCTTCTCAGTAGCGTCCACACTCCGAGCCGGTGGTAGCTTCACGTAGAACTGACATCACAAATTAGTAAATTGACGATTCGAATGAGCTTGTAAAGGCCTATTTGAATAAAATAAATAAATAAATAAATAAACGTATCACACTCAACGGCCCCCATTAAGATCTTGTGACCTTGTGTCGGGGGTCCGGAAACACACACAACACTAACACAAACACCCAGACCACGACAAACATCCGTATGGCCAATACAGACACTTGCCGTGAGCGGGGATCGAACCCGCGACCGTTAGCGCTACAGTCAATTGCAGTGACCACTGCGTCAACGTGTCTGTCAAAAGTAAAATAAGAAGTATATTTTGAGTTTGAGTTTGAGTTGGAAAACGAGTTGATTAAATATTACTGTATTAGGTTGTCTGGAAGAGATCGCTCTTTAGTACATATTTTTGCCTGTTGTACATATTTTGTTTTCTCTGTAATATTGAAATTTTCGTGTATCTTTTCTTGTTATTTACAATAGAGAGTATATAAATAAATTAAGATAGGTTTGACAACTTTAGACGCCATTTTCTCAGAATGAAGTCTATGTAGATTGACATAGCTTGTCAGTTTCCATATGGATGCTGATAAGCAATAATGTGTCAAGCCAAAAAAAAATCAAAATCGGAGATATTCGTGTATTATGATACTGCATCACCTATTTAACATTATTAAAAAAATTGAAGTCATATAAACTAAATAAGTACGGAAAAAAATTACCTCATTAATTTATTCGAATTTCAAGTGCGTTCCATATTTTGCAATTTATACAATAATCTTAAATATTTGAAAAACTTTTTATTAGATAATATATTAAATATATTAGACTCAATTTAATACATTATACATTTTATCAAAAAATAAAAGGAAAGATGGATATATACTTCTTCAAACAAAGTGTTAAAAATGGGTTTGATATCTTTAGACGCCATTTTCTCAAAATGAAGTCCGCGTGGCTTGACACAGTATTGCTTATCAGCGTCCATATATAAATAGATATAAAGACTACCGTCACTATGAGGTAATAATACTAAACACTTATGGAATTACTTTGGGTGTGTTTCGAAATACAATATTGGCGAGAGCCATGACATCTAGAATTGACACTTATAACCGACTTTAACAAAGAAGGGGATGCTTTATTCGTTGGGGTTATTTATATAATTATGTTGTTCAATTACTCGAAAAGAGGTTGATGGATTTAGTTTTTTTTTTTGTTTTAAAGGGTGTTTTCTCGCATTGGTTTTGTAGAATTTTCATCAAAATCGGTTCAGTAGTTTGGTCTTAAAATTTAAATAACTGAAAATAAAACTTTGTTAGTATCCGCGCAATGTTTTAAGCTAAATGGAAACCATTTTTTTAACTTACTTCCAAAATAGGGGGGGTTCTTAGTTCGTCAGGGTTATTTTAAATATGTTCTCCAATTACTCGAAAACGCTTGGATTTACAATACAATATAAATATACTTTATTGTACACCAAAAAAAACACAAGTAACAACACAACAGAATAAAAAAAACATCGTACACAAAAGGCGGTTTTATCGCTAAAAGAGCGATCTCTTCCAGACAACCTTAGTGCTTTCCATATTTTGAAATTTATACAATAACGTCAAAAATTTGAATAACTTTTTAGTAGATAATATATTCAATATATCAGTCAGATTTAAATTCATTATACCTTTTATCCAAAAATAAAAGAAAAGATAGATATATACTTCTTCAAACAAATTTGTTAAAAATGGGTTTGACATCTTTAGACGCCATTTTCTCAAAATAAAGTCCGTCTTGACACAGTATTGCTTATCAGCGTCCATTTAATACTAAACAAGAGGGGTTTGGAGGTGTACACACTTAATAATATACATACACACATTATATAAAACACAAAGTGATATAAATATATATAGGTATATAAATATCCATATATATACCTAAATATGAGATATATGTTTATATACAGGCTGTCCCGAAAGTCAATATCCTTATATCCCATTTCAATTTAATCGTTGACTTTCGGGACACCCTGTATAACACTTGGATTTAGTTCATTACTTTTAGTATTTGAAAGGGGGCATAGCTCTTCGATTGCTTTAGTTAAGAGTTTTAGTATTGTAATAATTTACCTGCGGATGATCACTTAACGTAACGTCTGCTTGTTTGTCTGTGTTTTCGTAAAAAAAAAACCGGACTTCGAAAAAGGTTCTATGTTTATACTTTTTAGCTTAGCTGTTCCGTTTTCGAAGTTGGTTTACCTTTTTTAAAAGTTTTAATTTCAAAGTACATTAGTAATGATTCAAAATCAAAGTCGTCTTTTGTAATTTAATATCCATGATCATTGTTGTCAACGAGCACTGTGAATGACGTAAATGGACGCTTCACAGACGTCATGTTCCAGACAGCACTGCGACACCATTAGATCACGAACAAGATAAATTAAAAAATCAAAAACCCGACTTCGTAAAAGCATCTGCAGTCAGCCGCACCATATCAATATCGGTTCAGTCTAAAAGCCTATAAGTGAGAATCGTTACTA
The DNA here is from genome assembly GCA_037950945.1 of Hypolimnas misippus. Lineage (NCBI taxonomy): Eukaryota > Metazoa > Arthropoda > Insecta > Lepidoptera > Nymphalidae > Hypolimnas > Hypolimnas misippus. The sequence continues at coordinate 4,301,039 of JBBEEQ010000021.1, forward strand.
ACAAATTTTAAATCGTTATAGATCCTAAACGGTAATTCTGATTGAAAAACGATATGACGAACCTAAACATTTTTAAATATATATTTAACGACACCTTATTTCTATATTCCAAGATTCGTCAATTTTCATTTTTTTCTTTTTTACGATATGCTGTCATACTACAAAAGACACATTAAAACCATGTTGAACACGGGTCTAGCTAAACGGTGTTTAAGATTTAAACATTGCTTAAAATATTATCTAAATTGCTTAACAGCGAATAAACTCATAAAAAAACTTATTGATAAAATGTTATACGTTACATTTGACAGCTGAAATAGGTTTTAAACATCTATTAAACTCACTTAAATGTATATGAATCTATGTCTAAAGCATGTTTAACTCAAAACTGTCTTAGACGCGCGTTTAACGTCTGTTTAAATCTTTTGTAGTAAGGCAGATGGTGTTTAAAATTGTCTATTTTTATTTATGCATTGAATAATGAATATTTTAAATTTGGATTATTTTAAGCCTATTTTAATCTACAGCCTTTTTTTTAACGGTAACACTTTCGCAGGTAGATTTATTTAGCTTATTCCAAAATATACGCGGGCGTAGCCTCGAGCAACTGCTAGTCTAATATATTTGAAAAACTTATTATTAGATAAAAATCTTTATTACACCAATCTGCTGTTGATTTATTATATATTTTATCAAAATACGAAAAAAATATGGATATATCATTCTTCAAACAAATTTGTTAAGAATAGGTTTGACATCTTTAGACGTCATTTCCTCAAAGTAAAGTACGTGTGGCTTGACACGGTATAGCTTATCAGCGTCTATATTTGTATAATATTCTAAGCAAATAAAAAAAACATAATTTTTATATGCTTATAAATATTTAGTTTGTCTTTTATCCTCTTCAAATTTTCCTTATATACATAAAGGTGATGTTGAATTTGAGTTACGAAATCTTTCGCAATATTGTCAAGATAATATACTTACTAGCATTTGCTCGCTGCTTTGAAATAACTGGATGCTGATAAGCAATAATGTGTTAACCCACAAAAAGTCAAATTTAAAGATATTGATATATTTTAATACTGCATCACCTATGTAACATTATTTAAAAAATTCAAGTTATACAAACTAAATAAGTACGGAAATTACCCCCGGTAACGAGCAAATACCACCTGATGTTAAGTGGTTACTATCGCCCGGACATCTGCAGCACCAGGGGCGTAGCGGGTGCGTTGCCTTTGCCGGAAAGGTGATACACTCGACACTTGAAAACCCCCAAATTATAGCGCTCTGGGAAAACCTCAGAAGGTAGATCATTCCACCTGCACGTACGCGGGTCGTGATGTTTGTTTTAACTATTCAAAAGTACTTTTAAAAGCCTTGAATAAAGTGTATTTTTATATACATAAATCTGCATTTATAAGTCTAATTTTAAACGTTTCGTTGTTTCAGATAATCAAATTATGTAAAGATAGCATAGCAAGCGAGCGTCTAAAACGATGGATCCCGGCTACTTCGACATCGAGAGAAAACAAAATCCCAGAGAACGGGCCAATATATTATCGAAGATATGTTTCTGGTGAGTATGTATTTAATAGCAAGAGGGACTTAAGTCTGGAAACTTCTGTATTCTAAAAAGGTTCTGAGTTTGAATTATATCTGCCTTACTACAAAAGATTTAAACAGACGTTAAACGCGTGTTTAAAAAAATCCATACTGCAAATCCGCGTCTAAAGACAGTTTTGAGTTAAACATGCTTTAGATATAGATTATCATACGTGTAAGTGAGTTTAATTCATGTTTAGAACCTATTTTAGCTGTAATATATAACATTTTATAAATAAGTTTTTAAATGAGTTTATTCGCTGTTAAGCAATTTAGATAATATTTTAAGCGATGTTTAATTTTTAAACACTGTTTAGCTAGACACGTGTTGAACATGGTTTTAATGCGTCTTTTGTAGTATGACAGTATGTATTTAAATTTGTATGGTCGCGATTTTCTCCAAATTAATGTCTCGATTTTTTAATTTTTATTTGGAAATCAAACAGTAATAAAAATTAAATAATCATTAGCACAACACAAAATAACAATTTCCCGTTTTAAAAAATTAGATGATATTATCGGTATCTTAATGCATATTTTTCAAGTAAGGGTTTAGTGTAATATGCTAGCGACTCGCTCCTGCTTCGCACGGGATAAGTGTAGTTTTCTACGACATCTCATTACAAATATCGCTGGTTTACAAGTATACGTAGTAACTCAAAATTCTAACAAATAGTACTAAGTATGTCAAAAGACCTTAAATCTTTGTTGTTTTATCATGAAAAGAGTTGCAATGATAAATTTTCTTTAAATCAATAAAGTTATAACATCGAGGGATCGTTTAAATTTCGCAGCTATGCACCAACACGTTAATAAAGAAATTTAAAAACCCCATTCCCTAAAATTCATCATTTTTAGTTGCATCGATATTCTTGAAAAGCAGCGATATTTGAAATTCTCGGCTTTTCTCTACTCTGTTTATTTATGGAAGTCGCATTAGAATCCGTTGTGTAGTTTAAAAGATCAATTCAATTCAATTCTTTGATTATTGGCTTAAAAGATCTATGCGTAAAGATGGCAGGAAGCGACATTTTTATATTCTATCTGAAGATTAGAATCTTACGAAGATCTTCGGAAATGCAATTGCTTTGTAATTTCGTCTGTTGATGACAATATTAGTTTTATTTATAAATTTTATTATAACGAGGTACTTGTGCGTACAAAACAATCTTTTCGACGGACAAAAATGTACGTAGAATTCACCCCCGCTGCGCAGTGCTTGAAACTTCAGAAGAATATCTAAGCATCAAAAATAAAATAAACAGTTTTCAAAATCAAAATCAAAATATTTTAATTCAAAATAGGAATTTACATGCTCTTTCTGAACGTCAAGATAATGAATCTACCAAGGTTTCGGAAAAGTATAACCTCAGGCCTGAGAAGAAACCGCGATAGAAATTCAGTGGGACTCTTTTTTTGTTAATTTTTTTAACGACGTCAAGATTGGTGACAATACGTAAAATTTATTGAGACAGCCTGGAAGCGATTGCACTATTCCCAAGGTGTGTCATCATCTATGAAATCTTGAATATTGTAATAGCATCTAACACACAAACGTTTCTTTACAATTTTTTAAAACTTTGCTCTAGAAGCATTTTGATCGTCTTTCCATTTATAATTTCATATAACGAACATTTTGTAGTAGTTTTGTGTAGCTTTTTTGTAACAGGTAATTATTATTCTCAATATAAGAAAAATCACAATTGAAAATTATTTGCTCATTCTTAGTCAAACCATTCTAAAATCTCTTAAGGAAAATGATTATAAAAGTCGCTCACTAAGCAAATTAATTCCTAAGTAAAATTTCTTGCCGGTTCTTCTCAGTAGAGACTACACTCCGAACCGATAGTAGCTTTATAAAAATCTAAAAAAAACTGACATACGAGTATAACTCGACGATTCGAAAGTGAATTTAAAAGTTATTTAAAAAGCCTTTTTAAATAAAGTATACTTTGAGTTTGGGTGGTCTCTAAGCAAAATCTATCTAAAAATGGGTCTATTTTTTTAATTAAATCATTTCAAAGCTGTTTCCTAAATCAAAATAAATGAAAAATTACCAATTTTCAACGCTGATTTGAAAAATTTTAAGTGTTAAGTGCAAAATGTATTCGATTTTGTTATTGATTACAATTTTTGAAATCCAGGTACACACGCCCAATATTCGCGAAGGGGAGGAAAGGTCAGCTCAACATATCGGATATGTACAGGTACATTATGCTAATTTTATAAAAAAAAATAGCAGGCAAACGAGCAGAGAACATTTGATGTTAAGAGCTTACCGCCGTCCATAGACATTTGAAAGAGAAACCAAAAATGCGTTAACTCAAAAAGGAAAAGGGAATAGGAAGTAAGGAAAGGAATAGGGGGAGGGGTTAGGCTACCTTGACATGTCTCATGTATATTTCACGTCAATCTTCTGTGAGAATGAGGTACAGCCCCGGTTGAGCTAGTCATATACGAGTTGTAGTCATTAGGCTACAGCTAGATTCTACCTGAATTAGGGTTCTGTAATCAAAATCAAAAAGGACTTCGATATTTCACCCCTAAAAGGCCGAAAAGCGTTAAAAACGTTCGCGTAGAAAATCTTAATCCTTGGTCGTAACTTGAAACTTACTACACATACTTGTGATGATAGTAATGGAAAATAAAACACACAACTTAGTATTTTGTGTATTTTCTGAATCTCTTCTATCAATTTCCAAAGGGGGCGAAGCCGCAAGGAATTGCTTGTATGTTATATTTTAATAAATTCGTAATAAACTAGCGGCCCCTCGCGCTTTCTCTCGCGCTTAACATAGGACTTTCATACAAACTTCCAGCCTCCATTTGATCCCCTTAGGGGTTTTGCAAAATCCCGTCTTAGTGAGTACCTACGCATTCAAAAGAACCCGCACGCAAAATTTGAAACTCCTAGCACTTATACTATCTTAGATTTTGTGATGTGTGAACCTTTCGCTTTTATGTATTACTAGCAGTTCTTCGCGGCGTTGCCTGCTTATACTTTAATACCCCCAAGCACAACTGTAAGGGATGATTTTTGAATTCGGGGATATAGATATTTATTTATTCATCCTAAGGAATTCATCCTATTTGTGCTAAGTTTAAGGATAATCGGCCAAAAAAAAAAAAAATTTGTCCATACAAACTTCACCATCCCCTTGCAGTTCAATAGGGGATGATATTCGTGCGTTTTATGGTCCACATTTTATTATTATCGTATTAAGAATAAGATTTTCCATAGAAATGTTTTTACCCCCTTTAACCTTCTTAGGGGTGAAAAATCGAAAAACCCTTAGTGGATGCTTACACCCTAAAAGGCACCTAGAGCCAAAATTTCAAGCTTGTAACCCCAGCGGTTTAGGCTCTGCGTTGATGAATCAACACAAGTATTTTTATTATATATTTTAAACTTTCGCGATTTATACTATTCACGTCATGTCAGCTCGTGACCACGGCGAATGTAACTTCGTCGAAACGTCGGGCAGTAAAAAGGTATTACTACCATTAGTTATCGCGATAAGACCCGTTATATTAAATATGAAAAGTATTTTTATGTATAGATATGTATATAAAATTATATTTGTTAATTACAGATGTACACCAGGGCATCGAGCAGCGCCGCGCGGTGACGCTTTGGGCGAGAAATGGAAACAGGAATTAGGGAAAGACGGTATGTTTTACTAAATAATTTAATTACTCTAGTTAATGTAATTACATGTGTAAATATAGTCAAAACTCTTAACATCAACTTATGCATATCTCTATGGAAGTCTAAGAATAAAACTTGCAAGTGTAGATCTCGCCTTAGAACCAATTAGAATGTGTGTTTTTTTTGTTTTTCAGAAAAAGAAAAACCCCCTTCACTCTTGAAAGCCATATTTAATGTTTACGGTGTTCAATTCATTGTATTCAATTTAATATTCGCCATTTTCGACTGTGCTATTAGGTGAGTTATTTTTTTTTATTACTGTACACTTGTAAGTCTATAAATGTGTCATTGCTGAGCAAATGTCTCTCCTATTTACTGGGTTTGGTAGTACGGATCCCCCCTCTTAGTATACGACTTATTTAAACTTAGTACATTGGACAAATAGTAGTGGCATGGTTTATATAATTTATTAATAACTGAGATTTAATTAACTATTTTGGATTTACCCCCTTTTGGACCCTTTCCTTGGATGAACACCCATGTGAAAGCTTTAGCTAGGCCCTGGGTTGAAAGCTTAAACAACCGCTGGTCCTCCGAGGCGGATATCCATGTGTCTACCGACACATGCAGGTTTCCTCACGATATTTTCTTTCACCGAGCACGAGGTGAATTTAAACACTTTCTGTCTTACTACAAAAGATTCAAACAGACGTTAAACGCGCGTTTAAAAAAATCCGTACTACAAATCCGCGTCTAAAGACAGTTTTGAGTTAAATATGCTTTAGATATAGATTAACATGCGTGTAAGTGAGTTTAATAGATGTCTGGAACCTATTTCAGCTGTCAAATGTAACGTATAACATTTTATCAATAAGTTTTTTTATGAGTTTATTCGCTGTTAAGCAATTTAGATAATATTTTAAGCAATGTTTAATTTTTAAACACTGTTTAGCTAGACACGTGTTGAACATGGTTTTAATGCGTCTTTTGTAGTATGACAGTTTAGCACTTGATAAAAATCTTTAAATAATAAACCCGCTTTGAAAACGAAACGAGTAAACTAAAATGCAAAAAAAAAAAAAATATTTTCTACAACATTTTTAAATCGCTGCCAAGTAAAACCTTTTCTGTTTTATGTACCCCTCAAACGACGGAGAAATCAGTGAACAAACATAAAAAAATACAAACAGCCGAACATAGAACCTCCTTTTTCGGAGTCGGTTAAAAACCCAGCGGTGCTAGCCGGGGTTTGGACCCGTGTAGCCTGTCGGTAGACGCATTCGAACTAGGCCATCTCGTAGAAGCTGAAAGAACGTTTTCATTTACAGATTGTCAATTCCAATGTGCCTTGAAGGTCTGATCAATTATTTTTCACCCTCGCACGCCGGTATCAAAGATTATGAGGCTTATTTATACGCTGTTGGGCTGGTTGGGTGAGTATTATAGTGTTTCTATTTCGATGGAGCTTAGCAGTAGCCAAAGTAGTTATAGTATTACTATTGCGATGGCGCTTACCTGTAGCCAAAGTACCACACTCACGCAGACAATTGGCATAAAGTAGCCAAAATGTGTTGTGTACGGTTTCTGTGTTTTTAAAACCCTGACACCAAAAAAGGAGTTGTTTTGAATGTGTTTGTCTGTTACCACACTCTCGCGGACAATTGGGATAAAGTAGCCAAAACGTGTTGTGTACTGTTTCTGATGTTTTCAAAACCCTGACACCAAAAAAGAAAACGTGTTTGTCTGTGGCATCGTCCCTGACGAATGAACTGATCTTGACGGGTCTTTTTAGTTTGAAAGCCGATGTAATCGACATGTTTATTAGCTGTAATTCATGAAGATCTTTTAAGACGTTTCAAGGTTATCAGCTCTTTTCTAATTGTTGGAAGGATCTGAGCAACTTTGTGGTTTAAAGTTTACCATACTATGACTGATACTCAAACTCAAAATATACTTTATTCAAATAGGCCTTTACGAGCTCTTTTGAATCGTCAATTTACAAATGTGTGATATTAAAATAACATAATTGTGTAACCTTGAGCTGATGCAGCAGGATACGGAACTCCTCACCAACTTACAGCAGAAGTGTTTTTGGGTCTCGTTGAAATGGTCTCAATGAGTAGATTGTTGTCTTTTTTTTAATTTTCAATTTTATCAATTACTTAGTCAAGACTAAGCAAGTTTTAATTTTTTTTTCAGATTTATGGCGATAAATGCGAGTATGATCCACCCAGTTTTATTATTCCTATTGGACATGGCTATGAAAATCAGAGTGGCTTGCTGTTCACTCATATACAGAAAAGTAAGATATATTTTTTACCTTTGTCCAAAAACTTATAATAATAATAAAAATAATCAATATATATATATATATATATAATTCAAAGGTGACTGACTGACTGACATAGTGATCTATCAACGTACAGCCCAAACCACTGAACGGATCGGGCTGAAATTTGGCATGCAGGTAGATGTTATGACTGAGGCATCCGCTACGAAAGGATTTTGATTAATACTACCCCCAAGGAGATAAAATAGGGCGATTAAAATTTGTATGAAACTTTGTCAATTTTAAACCGATCGGGCTGAGAATGCGTAAAGCTACTATGACGTAGACGTCGAAAACGAATTCGCGAGCACCAGCTAGTTTTAAAAATTAAAAAAAATGAGTAAAACTTTTTCATACATTTATGCGAATTAAGTAAATATCAATAATATAATATATTTGGACTAGAATAATAAGTGAAAAAATCCTAGGTGTAATAATCTGTGTAAGATAATTAGAATTCACAATTTGTTGTCTCTTGAAGGACATTATAGGTACATTTTTATAAATTAGGGGATGATTCCGTTTATCCACCCCGAAGTGTCTACCCTAATGGGGATAATCGGAATTGCGCGTCTTCATATATAATTTATGAAGCTCTTTTCTAGTCGAAAGGATCTGAGCAACATGTACTGGATAAATCGAGTCGGTATTTACTATACTGTGAATTATATCAAAATAATGTAGCCACGTAACCTTGACCAGACGCTGCACATCATCTTCAATCAGCAGGAAACGCAACTCCAATAAGCAATAGTCCCAATTATCATTGGGACTATTTCAATGAGAGTGGGATTTTTTAATCATTAACATTTTCGAAAATCACCAAGTTTAACAAGTCCCTAAATAGGTTAATGAAACCTCATAAAAACAAAACTATTTTTTTTTAGCTTCTACGCTTAGACTTAGCCTCAGGAGGGAAAGCGACTGAGGGTCTAGCCGGTCACGTGATCAACTTACTAACAACAGACGCGCAAAGGTTCGACATGGCCAGCTTGTTCCTGGTCGACCTGGTCAGGACGCCCATAGAAAGCGTCATCATAGTGTACCTGATGTACAGACAGATAGGGGTGGCTACCCTTATTGGGGTGGCTTTCCTGTTGCTGTTCATACCTTTACAGGGTGAGTGTTTTGAAGGGTTATTTTTTAACGGATTTCCTAAAAGAAAGAGGTTCTATATTCGTAACACGTTAAACTCCTCAGCACTGCTGAGTTTTAAAGTTATAAATTTGTGTTTAAATTAATCTCGAGGTCGGCAATGAAGGAAAACATTGTGATATCGGTATATAAACACGGCATATATCGGGAGACATTACTTATCCGGCTCGCAAAGGACCAGCGTGATAGATTAAGCTCCAAACCTTCTTCTTAAAAGGAGAGGAGGCCTTTGCCCAGCAGTGGGACGTTTATAGGCTAAGTCGGGGTTTGAACCTTTGATTACAGATTGAGATCGTCGTGTTCGAACCACTAAGCCATCACGGTTCTCTAAACTTCAATATACTGAACTAATTGAAAATTCAATATGCAAGTCTTAGATTTGATCTCGCTGCTTGGGTTATTAGAGTATCTAATCTTTCTATATCATAGCCATAATAAAATTTATTATATTAATATATCATAGACAAAATAAAATTTATATTTACTTTTTAACCACTTTTAAAAAAAGAGGTAGGTATTAATCAATTCCCCAATCCGTAGGGCATTTTTTTATTTATGCTAACCGATTACACGAAATCAAAATTCTCCTATAAAATTCACTATGTTTGGTCAAAATTCACGTCATCTGCTATGGATTCTATAGGTTTTTAACTAAAATATCTTTTCCCCAGGTTACCTTGGCAAAGTTTCGTCAAGGTTCCGCCACCAGACCGCCATACGGACGGACAATCGTATTAGATTAATGAACGAAGTCATTCAGAGCATAGAGGCTATTAAGATGTACGCTTGGGAGAACGCTTTCGCTGGAATTATCGGAGAAGCTAGAAGGTGAGGCGGGAAATCTAAATATATGTAATATAAATTTATTAAATATCCTGTATAAAATTCAGCATACTTCCAATACAATACTTGCAACTTTGACATGTTAATTGACTTGTCGGCTCTGTTAGCTGGTTGCTAGGCAACGTCGGCATACAGGAGCATCCATGTGCTTATATGTATATATATATATATATATATATATATATATATATATATATATATATATATATATATGTGTGTGTGTGTGTGTGTGTGTGTGTGTGTGTGTGTTCGTTCGTGTATCGTAGTATAGGTAGTCTATTTTGTTCTTATTTATGTAATTCTGTACACCTCCTAACTGTTTAATTCAATCTCATGTCCTTTGCCCAAAGGTTGTCTGGAAGAGATCACTGTTTTAGCGATAAGACCGCCTTTTTTACATTCTTCTGTTCCCTACTTCTTTATTTGTTTTGTATATATTTGTTTTTTCGTGTACAGTAAAGCATATTTGTATATTTATAGTTATATAATATTGTACGGAACATATATGTTTAATTTTTTCCCAGGAAAGAGATGAACGTAATCAAAAAGATGTCCTGGTTGCGAGCAGTCATGATATCCTGCGTGAAACTAAACACGAAAGTCGCAATCTTCCTCAGTATAATATCCTTCATTTCCTTCAAAAACGATTTAACAGCGGCTAAAGTTTTCGTTATATTTTCGTATTACGACATTTTGAAGTATTCGTTAGTCGATTTCCTGCCGCTAGCGATCACGTTCACGCTAGAAGCGTACGTCAGCGTGAAGAGGATGCAAGAGTTCCTGTTGCTGCCGGAAGTCGATAACCAAGATGGCGTCGATTTGGTGAACATCGATGAAAAGGAACCAGCTACGAATGGTGTGTTTGAGAAGATTGGTAATGGGTGAGTTTTTTGTGGTGTGTTTTAGTATTGCGTGGGGGGGGGGGGGGAGTGATATAATATGCTTGTGTAAAAATCTGTTTGATTTGTTTTGTAGGAAGATGAACATTATTGAAAAGTTTATTTAAGACAGTTACGCTATTAAATGGTGTTTAGGAAAATAGTTTATTTGTATTGTAGTTTTAGTCAATTTTGGATATTATTGTGTTATAATAGAAAGGAAGCTAGGATCCATTGAGAACGCTAAGGATCTTTCTAAACCACTATTTGATGTTTTTAAACAAAACATCAAATAGTGGTTTAGAAAGATTATCTAATTTTTGATGAAGCTGATGTCAGCAAAAAAAATTTAATATTAATTATTATTAAATTAAAAACCCGACAAAATAGTTAATGCTACACTAAACACTCCCTAAAAATAATGATAACAAGAAAATAAAACTTTTTCTTATTATTTATATTGCACACAAAGGGTATACTAATATTATTTCTTCATAACTTATATAATCTGCAACAAAGAAGTAATAAATAAAAATAAAAAAAATAGAAATATTTCAAAGTTCGATTCCAGAACCCACTGTTGTAGAGGTTTCTATAAACCTTTGAATGAATTTTTACTTAATTAAAAACGGTGACATGGTTCCTTTGTCTAACTCCCATAGTTTTAGATGTCTCCCCACTGATGCATATGAAAGAATCATCCTGTATATTTTTTTCTTACCAGGCAACAAGCGTACATAAAATCGGAATCGAACCTGGAACAGATAAAGCCAGCTGTACTGGTCAGCCTCAAGGACTTCACGGCGCACTGGAAGAACAGCGAGAAGAAAGGTGACCTGGTACCTGCTTTGACCGACATTAACTTAAATGTGAGTAATTATATAATCTTATATTTAACCGATTAAAAAATAGGAGAATTCTTAACTGTTATCTACACTAATATTATAAAGAGGGAAGATTTGATGGATTGATTATTTAATTCTAATTTTTTTTTGGCGTTCAGTAGCCCGTTTCTTGAGGAAAGTTATAGGCTATATTACATGACACTACAACACAAGAAGCAGTAACCATAAACGCGAGTGAAACCGTGAGGCGCAGCTAGTTATATAATATTTTTAAAACTTTAGTCTTTATACATATACTTTTATTTTTTATGCGTGTTCACTGATTACTCGATAACGGTTGTATCGATTTGGTTAATTCTAGTTTTGAAAGGATATACTATAAAGTCGCTTCCATAGAATTTTCATCGAAATCGGTTCAGTAGTGTGTTTTTAAAATCAACATAACTGCAATCATTGAAGTTAACGAATTTTTAAACTCGGTTCCCCATTTTTATTTGAAAAGTCCTGTTGTTAGAATATGTTTTTTTTAATTGTTTAACTATTTAGTTATCTGTGCAATTTCACAGATAAAACCTGAAACTCTAACAGTGATTGTGGGAACAGTGGGTTCTGGGAAGAGTACGCTGTTGTCGGCCATCTTGCGTGAAATTAATCCCACAAGTGGGCATCTCTCAGTACGAGGAGTTGTGGCTTATGCTGCCCAAGATCCTTGGCTTTTCGAGGCTTCGGTGAGTATAAAATATTAATTTTTCAAATTTTACAAAAAGACATTGATACGGAATACTATATCAATCCACACGGGCGTTATTTTGAGAAATTAGCGTCTAAACGTGTCAAACCTATTCCTATGGGTTAACCCATTTAGCGCCGTCGTACTCGTTTGAGTACAGTTAGTTTTTTGTAAGTTAACTTTTACATACGGACGATTCAATAAGTTTGTGATCGCTGTACTCGTGCGAGTACACCTTTCTTAAACTGTCCAGAATAGAAAAACATTTCTTTTTCATTTTATATTTGAATATCTCACTAATAATTAAGAAATAAAGGATTTGGGTTTAAAATGCTGCTCGTGTCATATTGGCGTTTAATGGGTTAAAACATTACTTTGAAGGAGTATATATCCATCTTTTCTTTTCTAATTTGATAAAAGTCGTAATGAATTAAAAGTATTAGTATAATAAAAACTTTTATCTAAAAATAAGTTTTTCAAATGTATGAGATTATTGCATATTGCGAAATACGGAACAAACTTAAATAATGTACGTCACGTATTATCAGAATCCATCAACATCTTCAAATTTGTCTCTTTTTGGGTTAACACATTTATAGCTTACCAGCATCCAAATATGGAATGTGTTTTTTCAAGTGCGCAGCAAAATTTTGAAACTATTTTATAAAAGCTTTTTCAAAATTGTATGATTAATAATCTGTCAAGTAGTTATGGCGTAACATGGAAATAAAGACACATTTACATTTGCATTTTTAATGTTAAAATTCTGTACCCATTTCCAATTTTAACAAGTTCGTCGTATTATCTAGCTCAGTTGCTAGCTGGTTGCTAAGCAACGTCGTCCAAAGTGATCCAAAGTTTTCTGGATGATAAAATCTATAAGCTTATAACATATCTATAGTACATACATATCTGTAGTTAAATTAATGAATTACCGCCAGTAACAATTTAGACGATTTCAGGTTCGACAGAACATACTTTTCGGTCAAGATCTGGATCTGAGGAGGTACAAGCAAGTGATCAAGTGTTGCCAGTTAAAGAGTGACTTGGACATTCTACCCCACGGGGATAAAACTGTTGTCGGGGAGAGGGGTGAGTTTGACATGATATTGGTATATATATAAGTGGTAAAATTGATCAATTCTAAAAGATTATTTTGGTGTTAGTAACAACCTTAAATTTTTTATTACGAATTTGGGTTGGGGGGGAGGAAGAAGGGGAAGTTTGATCCAGATGTAATATCATGGGAGGGAGGGCTTAGACTTCTTAGAATACCATCCCCCCAGATTTGCTACAGTCCAATCTATGGAACAGCATGGGATGATATAATCACATCAACTTTCCGAAAAAAGGAACCGTGAAATGTTCAAGTTACTACTTGTAAAGATATTAATTTTCAAATTCTAATCGAAATTGTACATTCTAAGTACTTTTGGATCGTCAATTCACAAATTAGTCGTTTAGATATAAACAACAAACAAACGGATCACATTCCCCATTAAGATCTCATTGCCTTGTGATGGGGGTCTGAAAACACACAACACTAACACAAACACCCAGACCACGACTAACATCAGTATGGCCAATAGAGACGTTTACCGCGAGCGGGGATCGAACCCACGACTGTTACCGCTTCAGTCACTTGCAGTGACCACTGCGCCAACGTGTCTATCAATAAATAAAGCTATAGATTTTATGATGGAGTGTTGATTGGGTGGAGGAGTTATGAATATTTTTCTATTTTCATAATACTGATTGTCTAAAATGAATATCCAACATTTTACTACACATTTCTTAAATTGTCTTTTAGACTTTCCTTTCTTTTTTTTATATATATATATATATATATATAATAGGGGGGCAAACGAGCAGATAGTACCACCTGATGTTAAGTGGTCACTATCGCCCATGGACATCTGCAACACCAGGGATCTTGCGGGCCTTTAGTGAAAATTATTATATTTTGTGGTGTACAATCTGTACTAATATTATAAAGAGGTAAAGTTTGTTTGTAACTTTATATGCAGAGGGTAATCTCTGGTATTGCTGATTAAAACATTAATTTTGCATTACTTACATTACTTTATTTCCATGTTAGCCAGTTTATTAAGGAAGATTACTATATCAGCGAAGCAGTAACCATAAACGCCAATGAAACCGCGAGGGGCAGCTAGTCTGTATATATGTTTTATCAAATTCAGCTGATAAAGTAAGAAAATATATATTTTCAGGAGCCTCCCTGTCCGGTGGTCAACGCGCCAGGATATCTCTGGCTCGTTGTGTTTATCAACACGCCGATGTATATCTTTTAGACGATCCACTGGCTGCAGTCGATGCTAAGGTAAAGTAACAGCCTTTGAATATCCCACAGCTGGGCAAAATCCTATCCTATTAAGGAGAAGGTTTACGCTGGTCCTTCGAGCCGGATTTATGTGTCAGAATGTCTCCCGATACATTTCTCACGATGATTTTCTAAACCGAGCACGAGTTGAATTTAATCACTTAAGCTGATGAAAACTCAGCGATGCTAGCCGGTTTGAACCCGCGATCATTGGTTGAGATCGATGTGTTCTCAACACTAAGCCACCTCGGAGAGCGATGCTGAGGTGATTGGACAATAATATTGGCTATGTTTAAAATGGATTGATGTAACAAATTTTATTTCAATTAAACCTAATTTATGTAAACCATTTTTCTTTGGTTTATCGTATTCCATTATTTCTGAGAAGTGTGTTTTTTCCCAACATTAATGGATTAGATTTCTGGATATTATTTAAAAAAACTAATTATGCCATTTTAGTTTTTATCAAAATTTATGTTATGTAATAAGTTAGTTACTTAGTTTATCTTTAGTTAGTTTTTTTTTTATTATCTTTATTCTGTACTATCTATACCTAATGGCAGTAATACCTTTGTATTGCCCGACGTTTCGATGAAGCATCCGTCGTGGTCACGAGCTGGCTCCTATCTATACCTGCTCTATCATTGCTATGGCTGGAAGAGAATTCTCATAGAAATAAGTAATCTGAACTAGAATATCCTGAAAATGACTATCTAGCTGACCGAACGAATGAATGAATCATCTATCAATAATCAATTTCGTTCACCCTCAATACAAAATGTGTCCATTCCAGGTGGCCCAAGCGATCTACGAAGACTGTATCCGCGGCTTCCTCCGCGACAAAGCCACAGTGCTCGTCACGCACCACGTGCAGTTCGCGCAGCGCGCGGACCGCGTGTGCGTGCTGCGTGCGGGGCGGGTACGCACTCTTGTTTGTTGTTTTTTGTCTTGTCTTGTTTGTTGTTAGTATACCTCGTTTCATCAAAGTGGTGGTCTGAACTGTGTGTTACGCTGCGCAGAACATTAAATTAGCCACCAAGACAGTCGTCTAGATATTTCTTTCATTTTAATTATTAAATATTTCTTATATAATTATATATATGAAATTAATGTGTTTAAATCATTATCAAATTGTTTTTTAGTTATTTTTAGTTCACTTCATACCGAATGTGTTTCACAAAAAATTAAAAACTGTAAAACTGAATCAGTGTGATTTTTCGTTCCGGAATGTGTTTATTTATCAAATAAGTGAAATAAAGACAAATAATATTCAATAAGATTATAACGATATATGTATATTCATAAATCATTCAATATTTTAAGTCTTGTTCTCGCGACTGTACCGCATGAGTTCGGACTCGCCTCGTGTTCACACCGACGCACTTACGCGAAACGAGGTATAAGGAGGGTTCGATCCCGATTGAAATACTATCATAAGATTTGTTCTCAGACTTTCAGAAAGATTTACAGATGTTTTTGGTCGTTGGTTAACACCCGAAAGAGTTTGCAGTCTGTGCCTTTATGTTTAAGAGTCACAGTTTTTATCTGATCGATATCGATGTTCTCAAGTCGACAAACATTATAAAACACACTGCATATCGAAAAACTCCTCCTTTTTGAAGTCGATTGTAAATAGAAAATTTGTTACAGATCGTAGCTCAAGGGACTTACCACGAACTGAAGAATGGTGTGCCGGAGTTCGAGAAGTTGATAGAAATGGGCGAGAAGGTGAAAGAAGAAGAGCAGAAGAAGAAGATTGAGTATGAAAAGCAGGAGAGTGTTACGGTATGTGTCTTTTGTATATTAGTCTACTTAACTTAACTTTTCTTATTTAGCAGATAAATTATGGCTTAATTTTAACCACACATAAGATTTAGAGATAATAAATTATCGATCGAATGAATGAACTGAATTTTATGATGAAATATATGTCTTAAATCAATACAATAATTTATCCACCTCGATCTACAACTATTCTCATATTCCCGCGATTCGCCATTGTTGTCAAGATGGCGCCTCGACCCCGCTCGAGTCTTACGCTCTGCTCTGATTGGTCAATGCAATCCACAGAATAAAGAACATTTAATTCAAATTTAAAAAGAATTTACACGTAAACAAAATTAAATAAATTTAACATTATTTTTAACAAATTATATTTTAAATAATTAATAACTCGTGATATAATTAAAAGAACTATCAACTTCACGTCTTCCTCCGACATATATATTATATTTTTTTCATTATAAATTCGCGATTTTCGTTCCGGGTATTGTTACCAAGTAAGACAAATAAGGAAAAATGCACTATAATGTTAGAGATATTAAAAACTGTTAATGGAAATATGTTTTGAAATGAATTTGAATTGGAACCGAAATGATCCAGTGGTTAGAATGCGTTAATGTCAATCTATACTCTCAGGTTCAAAGAGTGCCCTAAATTTCACCCCCTTTTATCGTACTCACGAACTTTACATTTGTTTCGTGATCGGTGAAGGAAAATATCGTAGGAAACTTGTATATGCCGGGAAATATTCTGACTTATGTATATCCGGCTCGCAGAGGACCAATATGATAGATTAATATCTTAACCTTCTCCTTGGTAGGAGAGGCCCTTGCCCAGCCTTGTCGCTACTCTACTAAGCCGGATACCGATATTCGGAAGATCTTCAATATTAATTATATATTTTATACTTTCGCGATTTATACTATTCATATTTAATATAACGGGTCTTATCGCGATAACTAATGGTAGTAATACCTTTTTATTGCCCGACGTTTCGACGAGGTTTTTTGACGAGGAGTCAGCTCAAATCTCAACGAATGCAACTTAGTCGAAACGTCGGGCAATAAAGAGGTTAAACCATTAGTTGTCGCGATGAAACTCGTTATATTAAATATGAATCTTTAATATTAAGTTAAAGTTAAATTTACCATTAAAGGTGTACAACGCTACGATCATTGCTGATGCTTTTAAGGCTGGTGAAAAACGGAGCGTTAGTTATTATAATATTATATATATTTCAGTAACTTATACATATTTGTAGTTATTTACGGTATCTTAGTAACATAAATAAATTTTATTATTACTGTATAAACAATTTTTAGAATTATAAATATATATACTAGCTGACCTTCTACGAGTACCAACGTGATGTAATATAGCCTATTACTTTAACCTTCGTCAATAAACGCAAATCTAACGCAAGATAAATTTTCAAATGGACAGCTAAATCCTGAAATTACCGCACTTAAACAGATATCCTTTTGTATTTTATAATTGGGTATAGATTATAAATAAATGCATTATCTATTGGATATAATATGTTAATGTTACCACTGAGATTTTTACTGCTAATATGTTCAAATACGTCTCATGGGTGAAGGAAAATATCATGAGAAAACCTTTGTCTGAAGAAATTCTGATACATGGATATCCGGCTCGCAGGACCAGCGTGGTAGATTATGCTCTAACCTTCTGCTTAATATAGAGACCCCAGTTGTTGATCATATACAGACTATATTTTTTAAACTTTTGGTTTATACTATTCATATTTAATATAACGGGTCTTATTGCGATAAATAATGGTAGTAATACAGTCCTACAGTCCTTACCTACCTACTAAGTACCTACAGTCAGCTCGTGATCACGACGGATGCAACTTCGTCGAAACGTCGGACATTAAAAAGGTATCACTACCATTAGTTATCGCGATAGGACCCGTTATATTAAATATGAATTTTATATATGGTGTTTATGTACTCCTAATTATAATTAGTTAAATAGTAGTTGAATTTAGCTTACATTGGTTTTAACTTAAACTCCAGTTTTTTTCGATGAATTGCACGTTTCTTATTAGATTAAATTATTAGTAATGATTGTTATATTAAAACAAAAACATTGTTTACAAATAAAGTTAACCTTGAAGTTAAAATTAACCTTTGAGTCAGTGTCTGCGATTTTTAAAACAGCCATTCAATCTACACTAAAATTACAAAGAGGTAAAATTTAATATAACGGGGAGCTCGTGAACCCGCGACCGTTAGCGCTTGAGTCACTCGCCAACGTGTCTGTCAAATTTTATGTATTACTGGATAAAGAATTAACGATTCTTTGTTGTTCCTAAAAAGTTTAATCAATTCCGTTACAGGACCACGGTCAAAAGCTACATTCGCAGCGATCAATGTCAGTGGCTTCACAATTGTCGTTCAACATGGATCTAGACAACAACATGGACCCAGAATATGAAGGTATGTATAAAAGTAAAGTAAAAGGAAAGTCAACAGCCTGTAAATGTCCCACTGCTGGGCAAAGGCCTCCTCTCCTATTAAGGAGAAGGTTTAGAGCTTAATCCACCACGCTGTTATACTGCGGGGCGGATATACATGTGTCAGAATATCTCCCGACACACGCAGGTTTCCTCGCGATGTTTTGCTTTACCGCCGAGCTCGAGATGTATTTTAAAAAAATTTAGCACTTGAAAAATCAGCGATGCTAGCCGGGGTTTGAACCCGCGATCATCGGTTAAGATCGACGCGTTCTAACCACTAGGCCATCTCGGATCTAAAGAAGGTATGTATGTCAATATAAAATTAAAAAGTTAAAATAACCGACATCATAAAACTATTTATTATGTTAATCTGCATTTATTTAACTTTTTATCAAAATAGAAAAAGAAAAGATGGATACATACGTTGAAACAAATTGATTAAGAATATGTTTGACATGTTTAGACGCCATTTTCTCTAAATAAAGTCCGTGTGATTTGACACAGTGTTGCTTATCAGCGTTCATATATGAATGATTTTAAAATAGTTACTATCGAGTTTCTTGTCTGTTCTTCTCCGTACAGACTACATTCCGAACTGCAACTTAAAAAATATTCCGAAGGAAGTAGAAAAAATCCGAAAAACACCGAAGCTTTAAAAAAAATTTAAAACAATTACTATATAACTTGACGATTTAAAAGTGTGTTACAAAATAAAAGATCCATTTCAATTAAATATATTTTGAGTTGAAACTAATTTGAATTATTTTTGTAATTCCAGGTGAAAGTCAAAAGAAGGGTTCAGTAGACTTCAGCGTGTATTTAGCGTACATCAAGAGCGGCCACGGAACCCTTACTTTGTTCCTACTATGTGCCTTATTTATATTAGCGCAAGTTTTCTACTCCTCGACAGACATTTGGCTAAAGGAATGGTATGTTTACTATTATCTATACTGATATTATAAAGTATCTGTTTCTAAGTTTGTATGTACGGTATAAGCTTTGAAACTGCTGATCCTATTAAAAAAATAGTTTTGTGTATATAGCCCGGTCGTAAAGGTAGGTTGTAGGCTATATTACATCACTATCAGTCGTAGGAGTGAAGCAGTAACCGTGAACACGAGAAACCGAAAGGGGTAGCTAGTTCTACAAATAGTGTTCCGTACCCGATGGTTGCCAACGAGACCCTATTAATGACTGAACTGTCAGTTTGTCTATTAGCGAGCTGTATCTTATGATCCATAGTAGATAGAGAATTAAAATTTTTACATATGGTATTTTTCAGGTAATATATGAAATTATTAAATAAAAAAATATATAAAATAATAAACCGAGTTCAGAAACAAAAGAAGTAAACTAAAAAGAAATCAATAAATATTTTCTACTAGACCATTTTTAGTACTAATGATTATGACAGGGTGATTATGAAATAATTTATATGATAATGTCAGGGTGAATATGGAATAATTTTTTATAATTATTATGTCAGTGTGAATATGGAATAATTCGTTATAATAATGTCAGGGTGGATATAGAATAATTCGTTATAATGATGTCAGTGTGAATATGGAATAATTCGTTTTAATAATGTCAGGGTGAACATGGAATAATTCGTTATAATAATGTCAGAGTGAATATGGAATAATTCGTTTTAATAATGTTAGGGTGGATATAGAATAATTCGTTATAATGATGTCAGTGTGAATATGGAATAATTCGTTTTAATAATGTCAGGTTGAACATGGAATAATTCGTTGTAATAATGTCAGAGTGAATATGGAATAATTCGTTTTAATAATGTCAGGGTGAACATGGAATAATTCGTTATAATTATGTCAGGGAGAATATGGAATAATTCGTTATAACTATGTCAGGGTGAATATGGAATAATTTGTTATGATTATTTCAGGGTGAATATGGAAGAAGCGAACAGTGCCTATATCGTCGCTCAACGAAACGCTTCTACGAACAGCACGCCGCCTTGTAAGTAGTTCCTTATTAGTTATTTGTTTTAAAACTAATCATGATTATTTTACAGAGATAGTCTAACTATAGCCACACTGAATGCACTTCGTATACATACAAGCTTCGTTAGTGCATGTGAGAGCTAGAATCTTTGCTCCGTTCCTTATTCATTTTCTACCATCCTATCCCCATGTTCCCCATATTCCTTTTTAAGCTGATAACGCATTTTTGGTTTTTTGGTAGTGGTGATCAAAAGATCTATTTTTTTGTACTTAATCTTGTTTCTCTTTCAGTGAACTTCGAAGATCTATCGTCCAACCAGTTTCACTTGACCCGCGCTCAGTGCGTTTACATATACGCTAGTTTAATAGGTATATGTATGTTCTTCACGTGGAACAAGCTGCTCGTCTTCTACAACACGTGCATTAAATCCTCCACCGTGCTCCATGATACTATGTTCAGGTAATATCCGTTCAGTATCATTCACTCGTTCAATACCATTCGCTAGTATAATATTGTTCAATCATTCGATAGTGTTCTTGGTCAGTATTATTATCTCGCTTACTATTCGTCCTTTTAACGTCAATTACTCGGTAAATACTATTCTCTTGATCAATGTAATTTTTCGTTCAATGTCATTCACTAGCTTAATCTCATTCGTTTGTTGAAAATTATCGTGTAATTTATTATTATTATTATTTTTTAGTTGTAAGATTTCGTTCGTTCTTAATCATTCACAATAAAATTTTGGTATACGTTATAAAAATGTTAGAACATTAAATTATTTATCGTTTTAGTAATATAATACAAACCAAAAACAACTAATTTAATTTAGTCATTATTTAGTTGTGATTTTGACTAGAATGAATTAAAAACTTACTATAAAACTTGTACGTGTTTTAATGTTAATAAACATATATAATAACTAATACATTAAGCTTACTCGTAAGTCTTTTGAAAGTTAGTTACATTTAGAAAAATTCCAGAATACTTCATTAAAAGTGCCCTCAATGTCTGTATGTCCCCAGGGGCGTGACCAACGCGCCCATGTGGTTCTTCCACCACAACCCGTCAGGCCGCATTCTGAACAGATTCTCCAAGGACATGGGGCAGGTCGACACGTTGCTGCCCGTGGCTCTGGTCGACTGTCTCGGAGTGAGTATTGTAGATTTTTAACTTCCGACCCAAAAATATGAAGTTGACATCGTAGCTAACGATTGTAGCAATTTTGATGTGGTTTTCTTATTTGAAAGCTGATTTAACGGATATTGTTCGTAGCTATAAAATATCAAGATCTGTTCAGACGTTTGATCAGCTTTTTTCTAGTTGGTTAAAGTATCAACATATCTAATCGTCTCGAAATTTACTATACTGTGAATGATCCTCACCAACTTACAGATTTTCGAAGTATTTTTTAAGAATGATAAATTGATATATGACATTGTTTGTATTGTACTATTTGTTCAATTTATCATGGCAAACATTAATATTTAAAGCGAGACAAACCGTTTGACACAACTAGTTTTCATTATAATCGAAAGTTAAACAATGTAATAAATTTTTTTAAAAATAAAAATGACTGATTTGATGATGGTTAAAAAACTTAACATTTCTCCTTACATTTGTTTGATATTTCTATGATGTATGTGTGATACCATTTATCAAGTACCAAACCTGAAACCATATATGTGAAATAAGAGCCAAGTTTAATATTATGATAAATGCCTTGGTTGTTGACTTCAAAAGAAGTGAGATCTAAATGGGTGCCAAGTTCAATAGTGAGTCCTGAAATATATTTATAAGTAACAGTACAACATACCATATCTTCTTATAACGTAACATAATGTATTGTAGCCTAAGGTCTGTCTTGGCTAGTTTTTATAAACCTACCAACGAATTATTATGTTCGATCGCTAGTTTCTACCAAAAAACCAAATTTTCGGTATTATAAAATAAGAACCGACAAATACTTATAGGTTTAGAACTTGCGAAGGCTATAATTCGTATACGAAAACTTTATATGTTATTTTTCTTGAACTTGGCTTGACACGCTACCGCGTGTCTAGATATGCCCAATTACAATTATTTGCTTAAAATAGTTTGTACATAAACATGTCAACAGTGTCGCAGTGATCACTGGAATTGATTGAAACCCTAACCATCGCTATTGGCCATACGGATGTTTGATGTTTGTTGCATCTGTGTGTGTGTTGTGTGAGTGAGACAGGATCATTAGATTCTAATGAAGGCCGTTGCGTGTGAATGTTTCATTTATTTTATTTTAAAAATAACCTCTATAATAGACAAACGCGGAATTAACATCAAATATTCCTATTTTTGTTTATAAACAAATTTAAACTTAAAATTAATTTAAACTTAAAACTCTATTAACAACCGTCCATCTTCTAGTTCTTTCTAGAAGTAATCGCGATTCTAGTAGTCGTCTGTCTGGTGAACTGGTGGCTCCTTCTGCCGACTGCTGTGGTCGCTCTGCTGTTGCATCTTCTACGTCTCCTCTTCCTAAACACCAGTCGAGAACTGAAGAGGATTGAGGCGATTGGTGAGTCTTTTAATGTCATGAGATTATGATATTATTATATGGATGCAGATAAGCAATAACATGTCATCCCACAAAAAGTCAAATCTTGAGCTATTGATGTATTTAATAATGCGTCACTTATTTAAAACTATTCAAAAAAATTGTTAAGTAATCTAAACTAAATAAGTGTTCATAACGTTTAATGACATATTTTATATTTAGCATTATTGGGCAGAATACATTATTATCTTGCTCAATGTCATATGAAAGAAAAAGGAGAAAAATAATTGCGCGCCAATTTCGTCGTCATTAAAAATAAGAGTGAAATTTGTAGTAATGCTTAAACGGAAGACATGGCTTTATGCCTTACAATTTAATTGAATATGAAAAAAATTACAAAAGACTTGGCTGTACGGTGTAATACCTTTGCCTTTTCCCTCTAACGAAAGAAAAAAGCGACAAAAAATGGTAGTAATGCTTTTTAATAAAATTATTGCAAATGAATTAAAAATAAGTTATTAAAGCATTATAATTATTTACTACAATTATGAAATGATATGCAAATACCCAGCTCTTAACTAGAAGTTCCTATACAATAAGTATTGAAAAAAGTTTCTTTATTTTTATGTTTCGAATATTGAAGTGTGTTCCATATTTTGAAATATATCTCATATATTTGAATAACTTATCATTCGATAAAACTTCACTATACGAATCTGCTTTTAACTCATTATACCTTTTATCAAAATAGAAAAGAAAAGATGGATATACACTTTCAAACAAATTTATTTAGAATATGTTTGACATGATTAGACGCAATTTTCATTATACTACTGCTACTACTATCCATATTTGGACGCTGATAAGCAATACTGTGTCAATCCACACGGACTCCATTTTGAGAAAATGGCGTCTAAAGATGCCAAACCTATTCTTAATATATTTGTTTCATTTAGTATTTATCTATATTTTCTTTTTTGATAAAAGGAATTATAAATTAAAAGCGGGTTGATATATGTAATATATTTTGTAATAAAAAGTTTTTTTTAATATATAAAATTAGTGTATAATATGGAACGACCTTGAAATTCGAAACAATTAAGAATATTTTTTCCGTACTTATTTAGTTTATATGACTTTATTTTTTATTGAATAATGTTTAAGAGGTGATGCATTATCAAAATACATCAATATCTCCGAATTTCACTTTTTGTGGGTTGACACATTATTGCTTATCAGCATCCATTTATAGTTTCTTTTTCGTTAGCGTGATACATAGCCTTTCTCAATAAACGGGTTATAAAACGCAAAAATAATTTTTCAAATCGTATCACTAGTTTCAGAGATTACCTGCAACATACAAACAAATTTTACCTCGTTATAATCTGCTCAATTTCAAAACACAGTTAGTAACAAATATACATATAATACTCTTTATTGCACTGAGAAATTTTACATAGTAATTTTACACATGAAATAATTGTTCACAATAGCGGGCTTATTTCTAAGAGAAATTTCTTCCAGCCAACCCACAGCTGTAAGAGATAGTGTTATATAGCAGGTATAAATAGTGCAACATTAGATACTCCAAATAATACTATACATATATAACAATTTTAATATAATATGGATTACGCTTACAATAAATATCTATAATATAATAAATACATATATACTAAATTATTATACTTATACTACATCTAAATACACCAATATTATAAATATATCTACATTAAAAATAAATAAAACAAAAAGATAATAGTAAATTTGTCAAATTTATCAAAGTTGTGAGAGAAAGTGCTCTTTAACTCTTTTTTTAAAGAGGTGGATGTTTGGACTCTTTTGTATGGATTTTGGGAGACTGTTCCAGAGATTTGCTGCACGTACCGTGAAGGAGTTAAGCAGAAACTTTGTATTAGATCTAGGTACTTCTAACTCTGAAGTGATACAGGAACGTCTGGAACGTGTTGGAGGTGGAAGAAGGTTGAAACGGGAGCGAAGGTAAGCAGGAGAATTTGGATCATTAAGAATATTAAAAAGGACTGAAAGGATGTGCATATCACGGCGAAGGCGGATAGGGAGCCATTTAAGTTGAGTACGAAATGCAGATATATGGTCATATTTACGTAAGCCGTAAATAAACCGAATAGCCAGGTTTTGAAGACGCTCTAATTTATTAAGTAGCTCCTCAGTCACATCCAAATAGCACACATCAGCGTAGTCGAGGATTGGTAGAAGAAGAGATTGCGCTAGCATAATTTTTGTACTGAAAGGGAGAAAGTATTGGAGACGTTTAAGAGAGTGGTAAGTGTAGTGTATCCGCTTGCTAATATCATTGACTTGGGCTACCCAGGACATATTGCAGTCAATAATAAGACCCAAGTTCCTTACTGAATTGCAGTAAGAAATTGGAATCCCGTCATAAAGTAGTTTGGGGACTAGCCCCCAGTCTAGCTTGCTTCTAAGCCTGCTACTGCCAACAATTATAGCTTGTGATTTTTTGGGATTCACAAGAAGGCCAAAAGAATTAGCCCACGACTGAATAGCAGACAGGTCATTATTCAATAAATCAACAGCCCTGGGCAGCTCAGCCAAACTAAAATGTCGATAAAGCTGTAGATCATCTGCATACAGATGGAAGGGAGAAGTAATAAATCGGGAAATGTTGTTAATAAAAACAGAAAACAGTAATGGTGAAAGTACGCCGCCTTGAGGGACACCAGCCGTGAGCTCTAACCAATCTGACGAGGAATCGTCGGTTTTTACACATTGCTGGCGTCCGAAAAGGTATGAATGAAACCAGTTAATAACAAGAGGAGAGACGTTGACTGCACGAAGAGTACCAAGAAGTATGTCAAAATCAACGGAATTGAAGGCGCTGCTAAAATCCAACAGAGCAATTGCTGTGAGCTTGGTGTTATCCATAGCCCACCGCACATCCTCCATTATCTTCAGCAAGGCGCCAACAGTGCTATGGGATGGACGAAAACCGGATTGGAAAGGACATAACAGGTTGTAAGTTGTAAGAAAGGAATAAAGTTGTTCGTGTACAATGGACTCAATGACCTTAGAGAGGATAGGGAGGATAGATATAGGACGATATTGGGACATAGAAGTAGGATTGCTGGTTTTGGGAAGAGGTATAACGATAGCCTTCTTCCAGAGTGTTGGGAAGACATTGCATGAAAGTGAATAATTTATAATGTGGGTGATCACAGGTGCAATGTCATCCAACACTGGTAGAATCATATTGAGGCTTAGGCTATCGCTACCAATGGCTTTGGTGGAAATAGAACGGACACACCTCTTGATAACATCTTCAGAAACCAACTGGAAAAAGAAAGGGGGACAGTTTGGTGGTTCAAGAGAAGATAAATAAGAAAGAGTATCTGATTTCGTTCTAGGATCTACAGTTGTGGGAGGGCTAGTGAAGAAAGAATTTAGCGCTTTAAGGTCAACGGAACTGTGGCAGGCTACAGAAGGTTTGCCCACACCCATTGACCTCAAAAAACTCCAAACTTGGGTTTGACAGAGATTTTTGATTGTTGAGTGAATGTAGCGACGTTTTGCGTCCCTACACATTCTGTTGCAGATGTTACGTAATCTTTTATATGCTACAAAATTTTCCTCAAATGGATACTTTTTATATCGAATCTTGGCTTTATCGCGTTTTGCCATGGTGTTTCTGATTAATGCTGTTAACCAGGGAGCTGGTGCATGCTTCATCCGCACTGGTCGTGCAGGAGCATGGATGTCATATATACGAATCAGTTCAGTAGTTAGATCGTTGACCATGGCATCAATGTTATTCGAAGATAGTAGTGACGACCAGTCGATATTTCTTACGTCCTCTTTCAAACGTTCAAGGTTAATATGCTTGAAATCGCGCTGAATAGATACTTTGCCTCTAACCTTAGGAGGGCGCACTTTATAAGTAAGAAAAATTAAGTCATGATAGGAAAAGGGAGCAGTCATTTGACCGTGAGAAATAACAAAATGAGGGTTAGAGATAAACATCAAATCAATCAATGAAGGCTTACAGCCAGGAAAGTAATGAGTGGGCGAAGACATAGAAAGTAAATGTAAATTAAAAGAAGACAGCAATGCATTCAGATTCTGTGCTCGTGAATCGTCTTTCAATATGCACGTGTTCAGATCGCCCATGCATATTACGTGATCAAAGTTCGGTAAAAGATTAGCTAAAATGTTTTCAAGGTCATTAAAATAATTAATTTTATCACTAGGGTTGTAAAGAACACCAATAAGAATTTTTTTATGATGTATCTCAATACTTAAAAAAAGATATTCTATAGAGTCTACAGAATGTGGTGGGGAGCAGAGAGTAATATTGGCCGGAATGTCTCCGCGCAAATAAATACCCACTCCACCTCCACCACGCCCAACGCGGTCGTGGCGAAACAGTTGGTAGCCGGGTAGAGAACAAGAAGTAGACTGTAGGGAGGGTTTTAGCCATGTTTCAGAAACTAGAATGCAATCGACTACACTAGTGTCAAAGGATGTGAGAAGGTCAGAATGGTGAGCTGGTAGACTCTGCGCGTTGATATGCACCAGTGAAAAGAGGTTCTTATTTGGGAGGAATACTTTCTGGAGTTTTGCCTCCAGAAGTTCAGTATCAGATAGTGAGTCATTGTTACTGCTTAAGGCACTTTCATAATCATCTGACGTACAAGAAAAATAATCATCTTCAAAGTTCATCCAAGAATAAATAAATAGAAAGAAAATAAATAAATATATATAAATATGTATATAACACTATAAAAACAGTATAAATATCTTATTATGGTATAGACTAGAAATACAAAAAACTAAATAACTATTTGCCAATAACAACACTATTTCTATGTATAAGTTGACTGTAAGACAAACATAGGTATGTATTTTATCAATGTTAAAAAAAAAAATAAATAAATGATATTTTTATACAATAAAAAAATCAATACGGAAAAAATAATAAGAGAAAAAAAAATAATAACAGGCAAAGTTAAAATAAAAGTTAAATCAAAAATATAAAAGCGGTTAATGCAATTACCAAACGCAATGCTCACAGATAGTAGACGACGTGAAATAGACAGCTGACAGTAGACAGTGACATAATCAAATATTGTCGTCGATCATATGAGTGTTATTTTTATTGAAAATACCTTAATATACTAAAAAGTTTGTAAAATTTAAAAAGATAACGTTTAATTGTTTGAAATTAAGATAAATGAAATGAACAAAGAGACTTCAGTGTACCCTCAATTACAATATAAAATATTTAGAATGTTGAAACATGACGAAAATAATTATGGTAATAATAACAAACTTAAGAAAATAACAAATATGTTTTAACACTACGGAGCTGTCGTGTTTTTAGGATACTTAGCTATCAGCTGCTTTAGTTCATCTTGAGACACAACCTTAACACGGGATTTGTCCGGCAGAACAATAATTATGATGCCATCTGCAGACCAACATCTTCGAATGCCGAAATGATTTCGAGCCGCAACAAAAACTTCCTGACGGGACTTTGTTAAGAATTCCGTTACTTTGATTGATGAACCTTTCAACGAAGTTTTAGCCCTCCAGACATTTGAGCGAAGTTGCACAGTTGAGAAGCGCACTAGAACAGGCCGAGCCGAGTTCTTTTTGGCACCTAACCTGTGGCAAGATTCAAGTGACTCAGGTTTAACATTAGTCAGTTTCATCTGCTCCGTCAACACAGTCATTGTCTTCTTTACCACATCCTCATCCATGCTCTCCGTAATGCCATGAAGAAGTAAGACCTTTCTTCTAGACTGTGACTCCAAGCGATCAAAGCCAAGGACAAGAAGTTCAATCTGGGATTTGAGAATGCCTAATGATTTCCAAACAAAGGTCTTAAAAGTTTGGAACTCTCCAGCTAAGGCTTTAACTGTTGGGTTGGAAGCAGAAGTGGGTTGCGGCAAATTTTTCTCAAACTCTCCCATCCTGGAGTTAAATAACTTTGAAAGCTCTTCCATGCTTTTTAAAAGCTGCTCAGCTGTTGTGTCCATATTTATGTGAAGTGATTAAAGTGAAAAGGTGATGATTTGTAAGAAAGTTCAGTGACCGCCAACTTATACACAGGTACACTTAAATTATAACATATATGAAAATTAATAATTTAAATATTTAAAAAATACAGAGCTCTAAAATTTGCGTGTTTATATTTTCGTGCCTACCCGCCGAAAAAAAAATCCAAAAAAAAAAATACATTTTTTTTTTTGGATTTTTTTTTCCACTGGAGTCTCGTTAAAATATGTTTTATTGATTTTTAGAAACATTTTTTTATTTACCGTGTTTTGAAATTGGGCACACGAATGTTAGTGTAGATTTAAAGTCCGTCCCATCTCCCAGCTCGGAGCCAGAGCCTCAACCACGCCGCAGCGACAGTGTCGGGGCTGACGACGATCCGCTCGACGCGCGAGCAGCAGCGCACCCTGGCGCGCGAGTTCGATAAGCTGCAGGACCTGCACAGCTCCTCGTGGACGCTGGTGCTGACGACCAACAGAGCCTTCGGCTTCTGGATGGACATGGTCTGCTGCGTCTACTTGGCTACTGTCACTTTCAGCTTCTTCCTGTTTGTCGGACAAGGTGAGTGAGTGGCTATTTATAGGTATTGTTTATTCAATTATTATTATCGTGAAAGTCGATCTTAACCGATGATGATGATTGCGGGTTCAAACATCTCCATCGCTAAGTTCTAAAGTGCTATTGTGTTCGGAAAACGTCTTTAGGAAACTTGCATCTGTCGGGAGACATTTTGGGACATGTGTATCCGGCTCGAAGAACCAATTTGGTGAATTAAGCTTACTAAAATACTCTTTATTAGGAGAGATCTTTGCCCAGCAGTAGGACATTTATAGGTATTTTTATATAAAAAAACTATAACTCATGTTAAGTGATCACACTCACATACATAGTTGCAGCAGCAGGAGAGCCACAAATGAGTTACTATTTGGAAAGAAATTAGGGATGGAAGGGCTTAGGTACTCACCTTATGTTATATTTTCATTATTTGAGATGTAATTAATTAATACACTCTTTATATTTTTGTTTTTATTTATTTTTCTTTGTTTATTCATTTTTCTTAAACTTAAAAACAATACCCTAGAACAAAACACATCCATAACATATAAACATAGCAGTCCTCTAATATACGCTCTTTATTTTTTTAATCTATAACACCTTACTAACTCACTCAACTCACCTTACGAAACGTTGTTATGTTAGCTACTTCATGATCTTTTGTGAATGAGAATTTTGAGTTCTACATTGATAGATCAGTCAGTTAGTTTCTTTTATATGGTTGTATGTTTGTCTTGTAGATACGCTGGGCGGTAACGTGGGCCTGGCGATCACTCAAGTGATAGGCCTGGTCGGGATGTGCCAGTACGGGATGAGACAGACGGCTGAGGTGGAGAACCAGATGACATCCGTAAGTGATACGTGTGGCTTGGAGAGTGGCCTAGCAATGAGTGGGAAGAATATTCCAACTTATTAATAGTAAAAACAAAATAGAAACTTAAATGAACGCTGATAAGCAATACTGTGTCAACCCACAGACTTCATTTTGAGAATATGGCGTCTGAAGATGTCAAAGCTGTTCTTAATAAATGTGTTTGAAGACATATATATTCATCTTTTCTTTTCTATTTAGATAAAATGTATAATGAATCAAAAGCAGATAGATTTGTTTAATATGTTATATAATAATAAGTTTTTAAATATTTGAGATTATTTTATAAATTGCTAAATATGGAACGCACCTGAAATTCGAAACGTTGAGTGAAGAAACTTTTTTCATACTTATTCAGTTTAGAGGACTTTAAATTTTTTTAACAATGTTAAATAGGTGACGTAGTATCAAAATACATCAATATCTCCAAATTTGACTTTTTGTGGGTTGACACATTATTGCTTATCAGCATCCATATATTAACGTCACTTGTGATTGTAACGTTTTGACCGGCGTTAGACTTAATAATTCGTTTTGTAAATATGACTCTTATAATTGATTTAAAATAATTTTGTAAGTGATAACACTAAATATAAAAATTATCTAGGTTACCTCACGTAAGCTACGAGTTTTAATTATATATTAAATAATTTATATTAATTATATTATACTTATAAGTTTCGCTCTCAGACTTTCATAAAGATTTACATAATTCATTTTTCATTGCTTTACATCTGAAAGAATTTACTGTCTGTGCCTTATTTTTTTACATTCACAGCTTCCGTAACTACTTACGACATATCTGTTGCTAACGTATCTCTTACAAATGTAATTCTCACAACAAAAATATAGAACAAGAAACTATGCACATAATTGATAAACTATGGGAAACTTGTTAAAGGTGGAGAGAATATTGGAATACACAAACCTACCGCCAGAGAAGCCGGTGGAACCGGATATGAAGGCGCTGAAGACGGCGCACCCGAGTCTAGACTTCGAAACTTGGCCTAACCAAGGTAATAACACTAACAGCCTAAATTCTCACTTAATTTTTTACCACTGATTATATCACGTTTAGTATTAAAGTGACAGAATTTAAACATATTAAAGTGACCGATTTCAAACATTTACATTTTTGCTATCCCAAGATGTTAATAGAATAATTATATCTGTTTTCAAAATCATAGATCATGAATCACGTAATTATGTGAAACTAAACTCGATATATAGAATTATATTACTCTCAGATAATAAGGAGCCGAGATGGCCTTGTGGTTAGAACATGTCGATCTTTACCGATGATCGCGGGTTCAAACCCCGGCTAGCACCGCTGATTTTTCAAGTGCTAAAATTTATGTTTAAATTCATCTCGAGCTCGACGGTGAAGGAAAACATCGTGAGGAAACCTGCATGTGTCGGGAGATATTCTGACACATGTATATCCGCCCCGCAGTGGAGCAGCGTGGTGGATAAGGCTCTTAATCTTCTCCTTAATAGGAGAGGAGGCCTTTGCCCAGCAGTGGGACATTTACAGGCTGTTACTTTAGTTACTTTTATATTATCTCTGGGGTTCTAGTCATTAGTTTACTTATAATTATGAATATACTTGTGAGAGTCAAATAATGAAAAATACTTGGGATTAATTTTAGATAAAAATTTAACTTGGAAACCTCATAGAGAATCTATACATTCCAAAATAACTTCGCTTACTGGAGCTTTACGTAAATCTGCACGTTGTATTCCTCCAAGAGTACGAAACATTATTTACAATACTTTAGTAAAACCAGTATTAGAATACCTTATAGAAATATGGGGCAACGCGGCTAAAACACATATAAAAATTTTGCAGATCTCTCAAAATAAGCCTATCAAGGTCTTATTTCATATGGATTATTATACACCTACTAAAGATTTATATAAAACCACTAAAATTTTATCTATTAAACAAATGTATAAATATAAATTATGTATACTTATTCGAAAAATATTAACAAACCTTACTCATTCTCCAATTACCTTTAAAACCAAAACACATTCTTACCACACAAGGAACAGATATAAACTTGAAACACCTACAGCTCGAACCAAGTACGGCATTAAAACTATTTCATTTGAAGGAGCACAGCTGTATAACTCTGTACCTCTAAGTGTTGTCAATTCAAAATCTCTCTTTAATATTGATCTTGTTTAATACCACTACTGTTTATTATTTGCAATATCTTAAATGTTGTTATAATTTTAAAATTTCCTTTGTAAGCGAACTTTGTTCTTTTTGGAAATAAACTTCTTTAAACCTTTAAACCTAGAGTAAAGACGAGCGATCTATCCTAGAGAGAGGGAGGGTGCGTACTGCCGATATATAATAATAACTAACTGATCAACAAGTTACCGTAGACAAAATACAGTATTATTAACTTTTATGATATATTCCTAACAAGCAGTTTAGCTACCTCGTTCCAAAAACATTTTTTATTCGGTCATTTTAATTCTAAACTTGCAGTATGTACATTACTATATAATAATACATAATATAGCGCAATAAAAATTAATAAGATTTAATATAAAAATTATAATCCCGACAACCTTTTACCGAAACCTCGCTCTTTAAAATCGGTTAAACTGGGCTTCAAAAGATCACTACAGTTCGTCAGTTTTGACAGTTCACGTCCGCCATATTGATTGTTTGCTGACGTCACATAGTGACACGTCAAGGAAGAAAACTAATCTACTGACACCTTACACAACCAAATCAAGCCGTTTAAACTACGGGTGACAATGGAACAGACATACACATGTTTAAACGCTAAAAGCATTACACTCCTTTCGGGTCAGTGGGGTAAAACGAAAAAATGCATTTTAGACACTAGCTATACGGCTATTTTGAAATAATTTCTCAATCTTCAGGCGAAATAGTCTTCGAAAACGTATCCCTAGAATACGAGAAGCCACCCAAGAAGGAGAAGGACCAGTCCCAAGAGTCCGGGATTAAGTTGGAGGAGCCTGCCTTCGCGATACGAGGAGTGAGTTTCCGGATCCGCCCCGGGGAGAAGGTGGCGGTGGTGGGCAGGACCGGGGCGGGGAAGAGCTCCCTCATCGCAGCTCTGTTTAGGTAATTGAAATAAGCCTTTTCATTTAGTCCGCTGTATACAATTTCTTCCCAAATTTCTTCCCAAAAATTGATTCTTATAATTAACACTATCAGATGGTGAAATAATAGGGTGTTTTTTTTAAATAAAAACTAATGATGCAGTTTTAATTTTCATCAAAATCGGTATATAATAGCAAAAAGTACTATATAAGATCATTTAAGTACCTTTTTGCTATTAATTATAATTTCAGATATGGTCTACGAGATCCAGTTAAAAAACTTAACCTGTATACATTGTATACATATACAGGGTGTCAACTGAGCATGTATTGGGCATGCGCTAGTAGCATCAATATTTAAGAGTAAAAAAATGGAACATTTTTTTTTAATTCAAACGTTGGATTGTAGGCTGTACGTATAGGCGTCATTTGTAAATAATATTTAAAAAAAATAATTCAGTTTGTTTAGTTTTAAATATCGATTTTGGAAACGCTGGCAAAATGTGTAACACATGCCCAGTTGACATCCTATATATGTATGTTTTGTTATTTTCGTTATTTTAATTAAAATATAATTGCAAGTTTTTTTATTGATAGAAAAGAAAAAAAAAGTTATCTTCTAAAGTTAAGTTAAGTTAAAATTTTAATGTCTTATGTATATGAAAGGTAAAAAAAAATCATTACCATACTATCGAAAAGCCATTAACCTTGCCAGACTAGTTCAAAATTACCAATGTTTCCAGACTGGTTCATGATTATCAACCCTCCCAGACCGGTTCATGATTACCATGACCGGTTCATGATAACATAACTTCCCAGACTAGTTCATGATTGCCAACCTTCCCGGACTGGTTTATGATTACCAACCTTCCCAGACTCGTCTACCTAGCCTTTTCCCTGCTAGTACCAAAGTCTGCTTTTTATTCTAGTCCAGATATTGACAAGTTACTGTTTTTGAAAGTGGCTCACAATTATCAACCTTGCTACACCGACTCACAGTACCCATCTTTCCCAGACTGGCGCACAATTACCAACCTTTCTAGACTGGCGCACAATTAGCAACTATCCCAGACGGGCGCACAATTAGCAACCTTCCCAGACTGGCGCACAATTAGCAACTATCCCAGACGGGCGCACAATTAGCAACCTTCCCAGACTGGCGCACAATTGCCAACCTTCCTAGACTGGCCGTCGATTAGCAATATTCCTAGACTGGTGCACAATTAGCAAACCTCCCGGACTGGCGCACAATTAGCAACCCTCCCAGACTGGCGCACAATTAGCAACCTTCTCAGACTGGCTGACATTACTATCCACCCACAGACTAAGCAAGATCTCCGGCACGGTGCTCGTCGACGGCGTGTCCGTAGAGCAGGCGGGTCTGCGTCGCTGGCGGTCGCGTTTGTGCGCGTTGCCGCAGCGGCCGGCCCTGTTCGCCGCGTCGCTGCGAGATAACCTCGACCCTGAACAGGTGTTCACTGACGCGCAGATACACGCCGCGTTGGAAGAGGTCGGTGGCGATACTGATTCAAATTAAAACTATAATTTTTAATAAAAAGTAATCAATTGGAATTTCTTAGTGCCTGGTTTTGATGTTTAAGATGTTTGAAGGAGTAGCGTAAGTAGTATTTAGGCTTAATTTTCTTTTTTATGAATATAACGGGGGAATTAGCAAGCGAGATGTTTATTTTAAAGTTCAAAATGATTATAAAGAAACGTTTGTGTGTTAGAGGTTATTATGATTATAAAAATGTAATAAAGGAGATCGCTTCCAGACTGTCTCAATTTATTTGTAACCAATTATTTGGTTGTTGAAAAAATTACAAAAAAAAAACTTTTCTCCGGTCTAAGGTTTAATTTTTTAGGAACCCTAGGTAGATTCATTTGGTTGACGTTCAAAAAGAGGGTAATTTTTTATTTTAATTTGCAATGTATGTACATATGTAACTATGTTTGGGCAGATGGAATCTCGCAACTCAATTTTACACATTTAGTAGTAGATTAGGTATATGACGTCGTCATAGTACCCTCATAGTAAGAGCCGTGGCCGCCAGGTGGAGCTGCGCGGCTGGTCGCAGGCGCAGGCGGGCGGGCTGGCGGCGCGGCTGGGCGACGGCGGCGGCGCGCTGTCCAGCGGCCAGCGCCAGCTGCTGTGCCTGGCGCGCGCCGTGCTGGCGCGCCGCGCCGTGCTGGTGCTGGACGAGGCCACCGCCAACGTCGACACCGAGTGAGTGCGCCTCCGCTTGCGCACGTTGCTGCTCGATACAGACACGCTGGCTCATTGGCGTGGTGCCACTGGCCCATTGCCATGGTGCCACTGGCTCATTGCCATGGTCACACTCGCTCATTAGCGGTGCCACACTGGCTCATTGTCATGGTCGCACTGGCTCATTGGCATTATTCTATGGCTATCATTGCTGTTGCCACACTATTTTATTACATGCCAAAAATGACAAAAAAAAATCGACTTAAAAAACTACTAATAGAGAAACAGACAATTATATTATTTGAATATATTTTTTTTTATATTACTTTTCATTTTGGTTTTACTAATTAGGCCATAAACATTCAACAAATCACGCAATTTTACAACGTTAACACATTTTTGCAGGACGGACAAACACATCCAGACGACGATTAGAACGAAGTTCGCAGATTCCACCGTCCTCACCATCGCCCACAGACTCAACACCGTCATGGACTACGACAGGGTCATTGTGATGGACAAGTAATCTATTCTTTACTACGATCATTTTCGTGGCTTTGCTTGTGTTTTGTTTAATTTCTCCACACATAATTTACCCATTGCATTCTCTTAGGGGGTGGATTTTTGTAAATGCTTTCTAATTTCTTTCAGTATTAGCAATGAATGCAGTTTTTTGGAAATCATATTTACATACGAATGACATAATAATGAAATATTAATAATATTTTTCGATCTTGAAAACACGGATGTTTTTCTTAAAGTGGTTCGCCAATTGGTGACCCCTGGTCCGGATAATAGTTTGAGCACTAAGCACGTTTCCTCAGGGGTCGCGTCGTGGAGGCGGGGCACCCGTTCGAGCTGCTGGCGGCGAGTGCGCTGGCGAAGGCGGAGGCGCCGCCGCGGCGCGCCGTGCTCGCCAAGAGCCAGGTGTGCAGCGATACCTATAGGAATATTAGATATCGTCCCTTAATCGAAATTCATAATTAATACAAAAAAATAAGCCTCTTTTTGTTTATTATTTCACTTAGCCTTGTTTCTGCTTCGTTATTATTATTTTTCTATTGTTGTATCTTTAATTATTACATTTTAATTGTAAATATTTATGTCCCATATATAGACTTACTTACTTAGCAAAGTTAATATTGTAATTTTTTTTTTAATATACATATCGATACCTCCCACGTAAGTTATTGTAAGCCACAAAATTGCCGTTAGCGTTTTTACTGAATACTACACGAATTTGCATTGCTTAATGCATTCAAAGTCAAAAAATACCAAAAATCTTTTTTTTTTCAAGGAAAGTTACAATAAAATACGCCTGAAAAAAGGCGTATTTTGTTGTAACTTTCAAACTAAAACGGATTAAAAGTGCTCTACTGTAAAATTGTAATTTTGGGGTTACAACAACTTACGTGGGAGGTGTCGAAATATTGTCAAAGAAAATAATTCACCTGATTTGGAGGGTTGTTCTTTAACACCAAGAGGGTTTTTTTACACATAGAATTATTAATCGCTTTTCAGAATGGAAATGAAAATTTTTTTTCTAATACTAGTTCTTTACTTTATTATTTCATTTTTTTGTGTTTTAATGTATATAAGGTATTATTTAAACCATGTTTATCTGACCAGGCACCGCTGGCTATCCCGGAGAAGTTTAGACACGATGAGAACGAAACACTAAACGTCGCCCGGGATCGAGTGCGGACGTACTCAAATAGGTACGTACTCACTATATAATATATATAATACATATAAATAATATAGATAAGTTACGTTCATACTATTTGACGTTACCAATCCCATTTACAACTATTACAAGCTCGTTTTGTTGCTTAGAAATTTTGCCTGTTATACTCAGTTACTAGCTCGTTGCTAGGCAACATCGTCCAAACCGGTCGATATTCTATTTGCCCAAAGTCTGTGACTTATAACATGTACAATTCATGTATAATATCGTTGATTATTTATTATTAATAATTTTGTTATAAATTATATTATATTGTTATAAATAATGACAATAAAAATGACGATCGATTGTCACAGTGACCACTACATTTGGCTGAAGCCCTAACGGTTGCGGGTTCGATCCCTGCTCGCGACAAACATCTATATAGACCATACGCGTGTTTGTCGCGGTCCGTGTTAGTGTGTGTTGTGTGTGAACCCATTATAGGATCATGAGATCTTAATGGGGGTTGTTGATTGTGAAGGATGATTCAGTTTAGCCACCCTAAAGTACCCTATGTGGGACTTTTTCAATTCCTATTTGTAAAGCCAAATATTTCAAAAACTCTTTTATTGTAAGATCTTGTGATAGTTATAA
Organism: Hypolimnas misippus; assembly: GCA_037950945.1. Classification (NCBI taxonomy): domain Eukaryota; kingdom Metazoa; phylum Arthropoda; class Insecta; order Lepidoptera; family Nymphalidae; genus Hypolimnas; species Hypolimnas misippus. Next base: position 4,339,281 of record JBBEEQ010000021.1, read on the forward strand.
TAGAAAATACAACCACATTGATTTGTTTAAGAATAGTTTAAGTAAATATTATAATCTTGTAAGAAATACTAATTAGTAATTAACCATTGGAATAACATGTTAAAATTTCACATAGTCATAAATAGTTATACTTATTTTATGTAACATCAAAATTAGTCCACTTCCCTGTTAAAACAGTAGTGGAAACTTAACTAGCATAAGTGTTATAATATTCTTATTATATTTAGTTGTAATATATGATATGCTGTATGTTTCCCTAATAAATAAAATAAAATAAAAAATAAAATACAATAATGGGAATCGCGTGGCCGCTTGAAGACCCCGGCGGGGACGGTCAAGCGATTATTATATTTTTATATAATCTGTAGGTCGGAGGTGAGTGAGCAGGAGGGCGGTATATTCAAATCCCTCGTGGAGCAAACGGGACAGGCGACAGCCGCCATGCTGTACAGAATGGCGGAAGAGGTAACTAACATAATCATTACTAGCCTTTTTCTAATATAGTCAATGACCATCTATAGTCTATTTTTCTTTTCTTGTCCTTATTTAGTAACAATACCCCGAACGAAAATAACGAATTCGAACATTTTTTTTTATTATAACTATGCGTTATATAAAATGATTCAGTTCGATCATTCGATCGATAATTTCTTATCTCTTATCTGTGGCTAGAAATACGCCATATTTATCTGCTATATAAGACACGTAAAGAAATATAGACTATAAAATCGTGTACTGTACGAATGGTATCATAATTTTTACAATAAATTCAGTGCTTCCAGAGTTTACTCTTCATTATATAACTTTAGGTAACTTTTAAAATAACATAACCAGAAAAGTCAACATTTAACGTCCTTACTAATAAAATTGTGCCTTACAACGTCAGTCAATAGAATATAATATATGTATATAAAAAAAATCCGATATAACTTTGAATATAGCAGACAGACTGATTTAAAAAATATCGTATATATTTTTTGCAATACCATAATTTAATATACATTATAAGAATTTTATATTTCATTAAGATATCATCTTAAAATTATGAAAAAATCTATTTTTTTTTGTTTAATTTTTTTTTTTCATTTTCAGAGCTACAACAAAATGCTGAAGAAGAAACAATCTTAAATGTGATAATTTCACAATCACTATCGAAATCTGTTCAGACATTTCGCAGATGAGCGGATATACAAACAACTGTCTCACATAATCTATGATTATGCATTTATCGTTCTTAATATAACGTACTTAAATATATATTTGGCTAATAATAATTTAATATAGAAAATTCTGTTTGTCTGTGTTACGAAAACGCACAAAATTACCTTTTATGGTCATCCGCCATATTGGATTTATAATCAAATTGAGGCTCGAAATAAAACATAGATTAAAAACATAATTATTCATACCATCCAGTTTAATTTATACTAATTATTGACAAAGGGTTGCTGGTTCAATCCCGTGTGATAAAAATATACTTAAAATAGTAATATTGTAATATTAAAATGTCAATTTTTTTCAGCGAGCGTTATACTTGTAATAATTACTTACGGACTTACGCAAGATTTACGTAAGCTATTTACGATTGCCTTTTGAACTGACATAGTAATATAAAATTTAAATGAAATTTTAAAGACTTTCGTAAAGATTTACAAAAAATGGAAGAAGTTACTGCCAGTGGCTTTTATTTTAAGCTTTGACTTTCGCAGGTAACTGTTACTAAGTTACAGAGTTTTGTATCAGTTACGAGAGTAAAACTTACAAATGTAATTCTCGACTTACAGTGTTGTTCACAATAGTAACTTATTCATAAGTGATTAAGTTACGTTAACATTTACTATGTTACGAATGTAATGTTTGATGTCATGTTGTTATTAAATAACTTATAATAGCTATGAGGACTTGAGCCAAAAGAAAGTTTGGGCATACGTTTTATTAATTATTTTATCAAAATATAAATTAATAAAAACAAAAAGTAGCCAGAGCAGGAAATTTTTTCATGAGATTTTTTAAACCAGGATTGCCCCTTTTTGCGACATCGTCGATGTTTCTAATTACTTAAATATTGTCATAAGGAGTTGGAACTATTTAGTATTTTGAAAAAAATAAATAATATTACCCCCTTAATCGCTCCTAACAAAATTTTGAATATATATAAACTATAAAGTTTTATACGTGCATCGAAATAATACACCAAATTATCATGACTGTCGATAAAACTAACACTGCCCTGAGAATTTTTCATAGATTAGTTTTATAAAATATCTCACACCAAGTTTTGTTATAGATAATTTAGATTTTTTTTACAGGGAAATAATATTAAGACTTTTAACTAATTTAAAAAACGCGTTCCAATCTTGTCTTTTAACGATTTTTGATATAACATAAACTTTATAATTATAATTGAAGACAAAATTCTAATTTCGATAAAGTTGACTTCAAAATTTTAGCTCAAACATACATAACGTATTAAATGCATTTATAAATAATAGTTTATTTCTTGATAAGTTTCAAATGCTAAAAAAAGGTTTTAAATTGCTTATATACACATTATCTGCCTTACTACAAAAGATTTAAACAGACGTTAAACGCGTGTTTACAAAAATCCATACTACAAACCCGCGTGTAAGCACAGTTTTGAGTTAAACATGCTTTAGATATAGATTAACATACGTGTGAGTGAGTTTAATAGATGTCTAAAACCTATTTCAGCTGTCAAATGTAACGTGTAACATTTTATCAATAAGTTTTTTATGAGTTAATTCGCTGTTAAGCAATTTAGATAATATTTTGAACAATGTTTAATTTTTAAACACTGTTTAGCTAGACACGTGTTGAACATGGTTTTAATGCGTCTTTTGTAGTATGACAGAATATTTTTGTCTATGCATAGAAACGAAAAATTTTAAATGCGACGTACCTTTTACTGTCTACAATTATGACATATCGTTCGACATAAACCGTACTTAAGGTGTTTTGATAATCTTTCACCAATTTCTAAAGATTCTGAAACGATCATAGAACTTATAATGATCTAAAATGTATAATTTTTTTTAAACTGTTGTACTTAAAAAATAAATAAATTCACCCTTGATGACTGTAATATTTATATACATAAATAGTTTTACATACAATATTATAGACAGGCTATAAAATCTGTTAAAGAAAATAAATAGGCTTTTTTTGACTTAAAACGTTAAAAAATAACATTTTTTTATGTAACGTCCTTTTAATATCAATATACACATAAAGAATGTCTATTTGTAAGTCTTATTATAATAAAAGTAAATTTGACTTGCATTAACTGATAAAATAGTAATAAACGGAAAATACCAAAAGAATATAAAAAAAAAAACAATTTTACAGATTGCATAATAATTGTCTTATTCGTAAATTACTTTATTTCACTATCTGAAGAACTTTAGTGCTATCGCTAGAATCCTCATATTGTCCTGAATGAAATAATGTTTTGGATATGCTTTATTTAAAAAAAAAAGTTTGTTTAACAGAATATTTGTACTTTAAGGCGATACAGCTATAAGACAACCTGTGATCTTTATAAAGATTTTTAAATACTGAAGTATAATTTAATTATATTAATACCCGAATATTCAATAGCTACTTAAAATTAACAAGGAATTAAATAATAAGTAAACAAAACATAACGAATTATTCTGAATTTAAAATAATAAGTTTTTTTTTTTAAGTTATATCGTGAATTGGAGACCAGTATTTTCATCCATTCGTTTGGTTTAGCGAGTTTATTTATTTAATAATTGTTATTTATTGCAATAGAATTAAGGCTTTTGGGATTTATACGTTTGTTTTGGTGCTGCCATATTTTTTTTTAATTTAAAATTGTCTTCACAAGTATCTTTGACTTGAAAATCACCTTTCTTAATGTCGACACTAAAAACAGTAGTAATTATTAAAAATATATAAATTGTATACTAATTATATATAATTTTCTGTATAATTACCAGTGATCATTAATTCTGTGCATTTATGACAGATTTTAATACACAATAAGGCTCGACTCGGCTCGAATTTTTCTCTATAGTCATAGTAATTTTATTAGTATACTAATAAAATTTACATCAATATTCAACATTGCAAAGCCACATTTTTTATGGTCTATTCCTTATATTTGGTGCTATAATAAATGTTAAAAAGCTTATTTGCTTTTATTTCCATTACTTTTCTGGGTGCTACGGGTCCTTCCATACTGGAAGTCTTATCAATTTACCAAAATTGTGATAATGTTTTAATACTGATATGATTATATTTTAAACGAATTTAAATAGTATGTATATTGTTTCGACAATTCTACGTTTAGAACACTAGTAGCTACTAAATATAGGCGTACATTATTTAAATCAGTGTAAAAAAGGTTTATATCGACATTTATTACATAACTTACGGTACAGTATTTATTTCACTTTGTAAACTACAAAGATAATAATTTAATAATTGTAAAACTTACCTAAATTGTTATAAAGGGCAACAAAAATTTTTTAACCTATAAAGAAGTAATGTAATACAATTTCATTCTGTCAATTGTATTTATTATAATAAAGATGGACTAGCCAATTAGCCATATAAAATGGATTATTTTGATCTTAAGAACAATTACTATTTCTGTGACCTTTTTTAAATAAAATTGTAAAATAATTTAAGGGGACCAGATGTTCCATTTTCGGCGGGACCATGAGTTATAATTTTTCATGAACACAATAAATAATTTCTGAGAACTGATTATTAAAACTATTTAACTTTTCTATAAAACTTTATGTTGCTCCATAAAGGCCGAATTTTAAAAAACGACCTCCATTTAATGGTGCCTTAACAATGTTAATGTCTGGTCTCCGTGGGCTACGGGTACACTCGAAATATTCTCGGTGCGTATAAGGCCTACTATTGAAAGATATGTTTGATGGTAAAACTCTTTGACCATTGTCAATTTATGCAATCTAAGTGGCTTATAGGAAATGTGACTTAATGTATGATAAAAGTGTAGTTAGAATGTAAATGAAGCGTTCATTGGGACTTCATGTTTTTTTCGAGGTTTAAGCTTCGGTTTCTTAGAAGGCGATATCCGTCATTTAACGCCCGCTTTATAGCTTTGAATGACGTAATTTGTAGAAAAAACATGGCGTAGCTTTTTTGACTTTTTTTACGATATTCTAAGAAACTATAGCTTGATAATCTGGAAGTATACAAAGTAAACAGTGCTATGTAGTAGTAATTTTATAAATATTTTATGTAGAAATAGCGTTGCTAAACGAATATTTAATATAATTGTATTCATATAGTAAATAGAAAAATGAATGTGATTTTTTTTCTGTGGCATTTTTAAGTCAATTTGTACTTGACTTTAAAAACTTACGTAACAGCACATTGTGATACGTTACAGATAATTAGTAGAAAAATATATATTTATGTTTTAATATAGCATTTTTTATTTCCCCCTATTCTTATTCTATAAATTAATATCCTTGTTTTATAAAAAATAAACGAAAGATATTTTCGGTAAGACATAATTTATGAAGAAAAAAATAGCATATAAATTGTGGTTTAACTAATTTTGTTTAAATAAAAATATTTATTAATTGCGTTAACAGTACACACACTTAAAAGGTAGTAGGCAACTCAATTGCATTTTCATCCCCATACATGAACTTTTTCACGTTTACCTTCACCGAGCACGAGACGAATTTAATCACTACCACACGCTCATTTGTTACGTGTCGTGTGTTTTAACCACTAGGACATCTCTGCTTTCGTACACATGCTCATACATACTCGTAAACGAATTCACATACATACAATTCAATCTTAAACAATTCTTTTTGAAATTTCTTAAATATGATTCAAAATTCTGAGAAAGATACATTCGTTTCCTTCCCTTGCTTTTTGGTATTTAAAAATATTGATATGCAGGTTGTCGCCGTGATTACTGCAACTGACTGAAGCGCTAATGGTCGCGGGTTTGATCCTGCTCACACCAAACGTCTGTATTAGCCATACGTGATCGGTCCGATCTCGTTTCCGGACTCACAGGATCATGAGATCCTAATAGAGGCCGTTAAGTGCGATGTGTTTATTATTTATTTATTTTATTGCAGTACTACTTGTGTATAAATTTTACATTTACTATGAGAGGGTAAATAAAACATGAAAGTTATTTTATTGTTATAAACAAATCTTCTTTCTTCAGACGAATTCGTTCTTCTTTCTAGCGTCTATAAAATACATTGTAATTAATTTGAAAATATAAAAAACTTAAAAAAATGCAGTCATGATTATGAAATTATCGCATTTTATAAAACGAATGTTTCACGTTTTTGTAACGCGAATATATTGTCCAATTCTATATCAATAGTATTGTGGATACATGTACATCGATTTAAAATTCGTGCGGAAAAAATACTATATAAACAAAAATAATATACTTAATATTAAGATTTTTGTAATATATATAAATAAGTATTTAAAATTATTGCTTTCAAAGAGGCAGACATTTAGGTATATAATAAGTATACTATATGTATTCAGTACTTTAATCTTTAATTAAATAAAAAAAATTCCAATCTCTATTTAATTTTTATTTGAAAACTGGCTCGTATTGAACTTCATAGTCGCGTCAGCATAAAAAAATCGTTTTTTTTTTTGTTATTTGTTCTATCTGTTGACAAGCGTTGATTTTCTGTCCAGATAACATAATTAAAATGTTATAAAGATACATTATGTATATACGATTTTAAAAGAGTTACTATCGAGTTTCTTGCCGGTTCTTCTCGGTAGAGACTACATTCCGAACCGGTGGTAGCTTTATAAAAATCTAAAATTAAAATATGACATGTAACTTGACGATTCGAAAGTGCTTTAAAAGCCCATTTGAATAAAGTATATTTTGAGTTTGAGTTTATAAAATATACTAGAAAATGTTTTTTTTTTAATTTTTTTTTTCGTGATTTTCGATGTTTTTATACTTTCTGCTTTTCCATACGTGGATAAATCCAACACATCAATGAACATAAAAATCGTTACAACTCTTGAGTTGTAAATGGTGTCACTAACACGACTGTAAATTATAATTATAGAAAATTATTTAAAGGAACTTAAACTATAATACAACGTATTTTATAGACGCAAAATATTCTTCAATCATTTTTTTAAATATTTGTTAATTCTTCTTCAAAATCAATTCTTCATCTTCCCAAAAGGCAACCTGTGAAACAGCCGAAGCTGGGTGTGACGTCTGATCATGAAACAGGGAAATATATATTTTGGCGGTCGCAATTTTTTTATCAACAGCCATTTTTTTTTACAAAAGAAAACAAAACAAACCACAAGCCTCTCTTTTCTTGTGTTACAACATCTTTCGAACGAGCAACCGCCTTCAAAAAAATATGCACTGACTTTATCGAAAAATATCTTTTTTTTTTCTACCGCCGCTAACTTATTTTTTTCCGACGGTCTACGGTATAATCTTTTTTCAGCAATATTCGTTACAAATTATCAACTAAGTCAGTAACACATCGCGTTAATAAATTCTAATTATTACAATATACAAACTGCTTAACTAATTACAAAAAAAAAATAAACTAAGAACAACAAACTTTGTACAAATGAGACAAAAAAACTGCATCATCGAGAGAAAAGAATGAAAAATCGATTATATTTTAGAGACAGTTTGAAACATATTTAGTTAAAAATGCCAGCCACTGGCACACGCAAGCAAGTGCAAGACAGTGACCGCGTGCAAACACTTTTCGACTGTCTTGCTAACGCTGTCTGGCCGAGACTGGCATATTTAACTATATACGTTAAAATATGCCTTTAGCCATATTAAATAGTCAACCCCTTATCATATATCTTTTCCTACATAAGATATTGTATTATTACTAATTTAGTAAATGCAGTTATTATGAACTCATTGTTTACATAAAAATATCTAATTTACAAATATGTATATATATATAAGAAAAAATGAATCTAATCACTACCTTAAAGATCACACGAAATTAACGAAAAAGTTTAAAAACATAATAGAATTGAAGAGACATACCAAAATTATACAAAAGAATATCATTTATAGCGACTGGACTGACTGAGAGATATAAAAATTTTTGATAACGAATTATAATATAATTTTCTTTAAATATCAAAAATTTTTCAAGCTACGGAGATACTAGACAAAGTTACCTTTAGACAAATTCCTTTGTAGAAAAGTTAAAATATTGAATGCTGAATTGATTTCCATATTTCCTTGTCTACAAACTAATTTGTCAAATACTTAGCTTCGTCACGACCCACCAGTTAATTTGTCCAGTTTGCTAAGAACCAATCATATTGTTATTTATTTGAGCCAAAATATATACCATATATTTACAATAAATGTCAAAATCCTTTATATATATAGTATATATATTGATATAATTATATAAATTTAGTATGTCTGTTACAATTCAATATATAAATATGTTACACACTATATAATAAAGAATAACTCATACAATTTGTATGAACGAATCGTCCGTGTATTGGATAATGCATTACCTTCGCCATAATTATAGAAAAAAAATTCAACCAAATAAATTCATTAAAATTTCGCATATGTTTTTTAAATAAGTTAAAGTATTTTAATCAATTCTTTGGTTTTTACTAATCTGATACATGTTATATCACTTATTTCACGTGGAAAAGAGAAAAATCGTTTTCTTTCATAATAAGAAACCTAATTTTCAAATCATCACAATCGGTTTCAAAATAAAAGCGATAGCTAGTGCGATAGCCACTTTAACTGGTCAAATTGTGTTTGTCGAATCACTTTTAAAGTAAGAATAAAACGACTAATTTTTAATTATGGCGAAAATATTACAAAATACTCGTTTATAGTTCATTTCATTACAATGTAATCGTTTTTGATGTTTAATAATATTCATAACAAACAAATATTCATAGTTTAGTAAAAATGGTAAATTTTCCTTATTACTAAGGAAATATTGATAAGTCTAACTCAAAATTTAATTCCGAGTTAATAATCTAGGATAGAGTGTTAAGATTTTAAAATAAATATTTTCTATTTATTGTATTATCATCTTCTCGACTTCAGTTAACGATTGTTTTTCTCAAAATCCTATTTTTAACGTTATTGTTATAAGCTTCCGCAACTTATTTTATATCGTAAAATTTTATTTAAAAAAAAAACAACAAATTAAAAATAATCAACGTTCTTATTTAAACATTTAATTTGCAAATTATACTGCAAGTTAGAGAATACTTGAAACAGATTATAAAAGCACGTGTCCAGTGACAGTTTTCAGTATCACTGGCAACCCAGTGCAGCAAGACAGTGTCGCCGTGCAAACACTTTCACAGTCTTTCAAGAACGTAACGAAATTATTTTACGCGTATACTATATTTGAAGATTGATTTTCGAAAAATGAATTCGTTTTTTAAATGATTCGATGTTAAAATAGCGCAATTTAAACAAAATCAGTATAACACAGTAATTCCAGAGCATCGTTTTAACGCAAACTATTACGTTCGCGTTATAAAAAGTTACACTAAAAAAACGCTATTTCGTAAACTAACCGATACCTACTCTTACGATCCTAAGCTATACGTTTTAAATATATATTTTTTTTATTAACGTAAACACAATAGTTTGCGTTTAAACATGCTCTAGAATACTGTTAAATGTGAGTTTACAATACGCGTATCCATTTATATACAACACAATATTGTCTCTTCATATGTCCGTTATAGACTTTGAAAACTTCCAACTGAAGTGTCCTAAACTGTTTTCAAAAGAAGAGCATCAATGGGAAGACAGTTTTAGACCACTAAAACTTAAACGCATGCGAAGCCGCGAGCACGTGCTAGTAATAATATATATTTGTAAGTTTAATACGATAATTTTAAACCTTTTAGTGAAAAGTATAGAGAATATTTCACTTTATTAACGTTACTAATAATTGCGTTAATACAAAAATGGACAGAATTTATAATTTTTACACAATATTACGTTTAAAAAATTTTAAGGATAATTTAGTGACTTTCGAGTATACTATTTATCTACGCGTGACTAAGACTCATTTGCTTATCAAATTTTAAAACTAACGTTATTATAGGGAATACTTATTAACGCTTAGCACTTCTTTTAGACTAGGCAGGCAGTATACAGGCTGATCGCTTTTTAGCTATGCAGTAAATTTAGCTATTTGTCGCCTTATATATCAGTTAAATTTATATGTTTTGTTATTTTTACGACAACATTTTTACCAAATGAAATCCCAACTTGTAACTAAGATTTGCAAGATTTTCATATTAATTTAGGTGAACCATTTTTATGAAAATATATTTAATTTATGCTGCATTTAAAACAGTTAATTTTATTATAATTTTTCAAAACAAATCAAGAATATTTTTAAGAAATGTATCAAGTTTTCGACGCTATTAATGACCTAATTTCAATCTAGAATAAAACTGATTATATTAACACTGAATTATTAATTATATATTTTAAACTTTCGCAATTTATACGATTCATATTTAATATAACGGATCTTCGTCGAAACGTCGGGCAATACAAAGGTTACTACCATTAGTTATCGCGATAAGACCCGTTATATTAAATATGAACTCAATTATTACACCCACTGCGTAACTAAAAAACGATCGACCGACCTAACATCCTACACCTTATAAAGAACGTTAGAATCTACGTTACTACGTAACTATATATCCGTAAAAACTTACATCGTCTGAATACCGCTAGATTTATTAGAAACTTTTTTGGTAATTTTTTGTTTACGTTATTAAGTAAAAAAAAAAACACTTATTAAAATTAATAAAACAACGACGAAATTGTACGCTTAAACAGTTTTAGAATACCGACCTATAAAGTTAAAGAATCCATTCAAAAATACTATAATTTTCTTGAACTTAAGTACGTGCTTTAAAAAAAAGCTTATATTTAACTTAACTAATTAGCATCTACGAGTCAAATCTTAGAATTGAATTTTTTGTAAATTTATGGAGACCTTTATAGAGTCAGAAGGTAATGTTTTTTATATACTTGTTAACGTGACTTGGACAGTTGCCTAGCAACGATTTGTTGATATTAAGAGGGAGAACATATGACTATTAATATAATGATTATTTTTTAACTTTAAAATTACACAAAAAAAATTGTTTTTCAAAGGATATTTCCAATTAAATATATAATATTTTGTCTAGATTATATGGACGCTGATAAGCAATACTGTGTCAAACCACACGACTTTGAGAAAATGACGTCTAAAGTTGTCAAACCTATTCTTAATAAATTTGTTTGAAGATGTATATATCCATCTTTTCTTTTTTTATTTTGATAAAAGGTATAATGAATTAAAAGCAGATTTATATATTTAATGTGTTGTATAATAATAAGTTTTCAAATATTTGAGATTATTGTATAATTAGCAAAATATTGAACGCACTTGAAATTCAAAGCAATTAATTAACTTTTTTCCTTACCTATATAATTTAGATAACTTGAAATTGTTTTTAATACTGTTAAATAGGTGATGCAGTATCAAGATACATCAATATCTCCGAATTTGACTTTTTGTGGGTTGACACATTATTGCTTATCAGCATCCATATAATCTTGCATCTTGGTCAGTATTATTCTAAAGCTGATTTTAAACAAAATGTCGTCTTACGTCGTTGTTTTATTAAGTCCAATATATCTGTGCATATAGACAAATTATTTTAAGTATGTTCCGAAACACAACCCAGCGTGATGGCAGTCTTAAGCCTAAATTACATTACGAAACTAGAGTTAAAAATAATTTCATAACGTTAATTTCACCAACAATTTTACATGTAAATATCAATTTTAAAACAAAAATTATACTTATAGGTTTTGATCGTTGAGTTTAATAAAGATTTACATAAGTTATTAATTTCATTGACCTATTTTTGATACACAGAATTGTAATGTAACATATGTAACCGTTACTAGGTTACACATTTGTTTTATATCTTTATTTTTACACGTAATATTATTGATTGAAATTAATGTTATACCACTAATTTCGTAATGTAAATTGGTTTTAAATGACATCACGGAAAGCACTGGTTGTCGTCTCATTAGAGTGAAAAATATTAATTCCAAATGCCATTAGTTCAGACGAGTGTGCTGAATCGTATTTCGAAACACCCCTTATATAGCCAATAATATTATAACTATACACGTTAACGTTCATACTATTTGACGTTAAAAATCCGCAACCATTTCAAACTTTGACGACTGATTTTTTAACCGGCAATGACTATTCGTCCGGTCTCCCAAAATTGGGGGACATTTTGGGTGCCAAAATTTAAGCACTAATAATATATAAAGCGATTATATTACTATAAACATATTATAAGCTCAGAGATTTTGACATCCAGAATGCCGGCCACTTGGACGACGTTGCCTAGCAACCAGATAGCGACTAGGCTAAGAAGTCAATTGACGCTCTTGTCAAAGTTGGAAATGGATACAGATCTTAAACGTCAAATAGTAGAATACTATTGGTTATATAGTCATTTATTGGAAATTAATTTAAAAGAAAAACGCTCCTTCTAGCTGGCTAATAACGGAAGTGGCTAATATTAACGACTCGCTCGTTTCGTTTATCTCATACGGTATTATATAGTTTACATTTTATTTATTTATATTTTTTAATGCTAGTATTGCTTTATTGAGGTATTAGGTGTATTATAACGACACCTGCATGGGGAATCGTAGTAATGATGTTTTTTTTTTTAATTTTTTTTTAATTTTGAAACGAAACTCAGATTACACTATGATTTTATTCTAAACTAATTTCTCCAAAGTTTAAATAAAATACATAATGACTGAAATTTTAAATCGAACATGGTGATTTCACCAAGTATTTGTGAGTATAAAACATACATCTAACAATTTTAAATGTATTTATTCTATTAAATGAATATTCATAAAATAATAAAATCTAACAAAACAAAGTCCTATTTTTTTCTTTATTGTTTTCAATTTGAAACACATATTTTTAAATGGACGCTCACTTAATAATCATAACACAAGGTTTCAATTGATGTCTTTACGATTACGACTAACTTAAAAAGATTTAAGTCATATTTATGTAACAAAATAATTAAGAAAATCCAATAACCCATGCATGTGTCGAATCATTTTAATCGTTTAGCCTAATTAGTGAAAAAATATTACATTTTAAGATATACTTTAAGCTACGCACACACAATCCTATACCTCTTTCACACTAGTATGATATAAAAATCCGAAATTGCGACTTCCTTGTACGAACCAAGTGTTATTTTCTGAAAAATTGATGATGAATCAACTGATGATGATGATGATAATGATATTCTCAGTATTAAAGGGACCGAATTTAAAATTCGTTTGGAACAAGCTAAGTTAGTAATTAAAATTTAGTTATATAAAATTTTGTGATTTATAATTTTATGATTTTGAAAAGAAAATAACTTTAAAACAACTTTTTGTATCATTAGGTCTAAATAAATGGCAAGCCGTGTTAGGCGAGTGTTACGCTTGTAAGCTTTACTTACGGACTTACGTAAGATTACTTATATACAGTGATTAATTCGGATAGAACAGAAGGCAGAAATCTGCAACTATGGGAACTAGAGAAAAGGTACCAAAAAAAAAAAAAATAATTTCCAGGTTCCGGTTAAGGGTTTCTGCAAATTTTTTTAATATGTTTTTTTTTTAATTTCAAAACCGGTTACATGGTTATTTTCACCTGATTCATTTGAAAGAATCACCCTATATATAAGTAACTTACGTAAGTCCGTAAGTGAAACTTACAAGCTTGTATAGAATTTAGTGTAATAACTAAATGTATATAACAATATGAAACTGAAATTTTGTTTTTTGTAAAAGATAATAATAACTTTTTTTTTTGCTAAACACGTACCGTGGATACAACTATAGCTAAAATGGATATTAATTTAAACACACGAAAGTTTTTTATCACCATTCGTACAAGGAATAGTCGCTAACTAATTTAATAAACGCAGAGAAAACTGACGAGCACCATTACGATATTAAAAACCCAATATGGCGTTTATAGGCGGCCATTTTGTTTTCGAATGACGTCACAGGCTACGAGAGACTAACGCGATATTTAACGCGGTTAAGACATTTTTGGTAGTAACATACATACTGTTGACGTAGCCAGGTATTTGCCCCCTCCCTCTCACCCCTAATAATTATTAATATTATTATTAAACAATAACACAATAAACTGTGAAGGTAAAATTTTATTTTTAAATATGTTAATAAAACAATCGCGCTATTGTAATTAAGCCGCGTTCTTAATCATTGTAATGATGTAAGCAATACTTTATCCCGATTTTATATCGATAAACAAGTTTAATGACTTTCACGGTTGTGTAAACAAAACTGTCGCGCAGCTATCGCGCAACTATCGCCATACTTATTAACCTTACTTTTCCCGCACTCACAGCAAAAATTAGTCGAACGATTTTAAAGCGACTCAAAAAATATTTAGACTGAATAATTAGAAAAAAAAATCTAAATAAAACATTTTTTTATGAAGTCCCCACCTAAGCTATCTAGGACACATACCTGGCCACACCAAAGCGCACAACTTCGCTCTTCCTCGCCGCAATCGAGTAAATAACCTAGTAACACCAATAAGACGAGCCGCTATAGTACAAAATAAGGTACTTTTGTATACACTAATATTATTACCGCCGCTTATGTGTTAGCTATCACTATTTATATTATATACCTGGCATGTTTTGTCATGTTATATCCTAGAATTGGTGTTATATATATGGACGCTGATAAGCAATACTGTGTCAAGCCACAAGGACTTCATTTTGAGAAAATGGCGTCTAAACATGTCAAACCTGTTCTTAAAAAATTTGTTTGAAAAGGTATATCTTTTCTATTTTGATAAAAGCTATAATGAATTAAAAGCAGATGTGTAGAATTATAATTGTATCTTATTTTAAGTTTTTCAAATATATGAGATTATCGCATATTGCAAAATATGGAACACAGTACAATATTCAAAACATTAAATAAAAAAAACCTTTTTTTTTGTACTTATTTCGTTCAGATAAATTAAGAATACATCCATATATCTAAGTTTAACTCTTTCTGGGTTAACACAATTGCTTATCAGCATCCATTTCACGTGTAACTATTAATTATGTT
Source organism: Hypolimnas misippus (assembly GCA_037950945.1). Classification (NCBI taxonomy): domain Eukaryota; kingdom Metazoa; phylum Arthropoda; class Insecta; order Lepidoptera; family Nymphalidae; genus Hypolimnas; species Hypolimnas misippus. The sequence continues at coordinate 4,354,528 of JBBEEQ010000021.1, forward strand.
ATACAGAGTGTTCTAAAAAGTATGTATTAACAAAAAAAAACTCGATCAGCATTATGTGATAGTGGTATTATTTATATACCAGAAGTAAATATATATATTACAGTATTTTTAAATTTACAAAGATTTAATACATCGTAGTTGGATACTGCTAAATCGCGTATAGATTTTCCTTATAAAGTTTAAATTTGAATCAACATTTTCCATTACGCAGTTTATTGTATCTGTAGTATCACCGACGATATGTCAAAATTTATTTATATTAAGTATATTTTAGAAATATCGTTTATATAATCTGTAGCTAGCCTGGTTTTTGTAAATATATTGAAAGTTCATTTCAGAATCGGTGGTAGCTTTTTTAAGTAATTTTTGTTTGTTTTGACGATTCAAAAGTGCTTTTAAAAAGCCTACTTGAGTATAGTAGTGATTTTAATGAAATTTAACGTTTCATTCAAAGATGGACTTTATTAATAAAACTAACCCCGACGATATATTGAATCTTTAGGCATAAAAAATACTTTGATATATCATTTAACTTTTTGATACATAAAACATTATATTATCACATAATAAAAAAACTTTTTTTTAATTAACACATTCTATTTCGAACACGGTAAGCGATTTACGATTAGTAATGATAAGTATAAAAACCTTTTAAATTTAACTCGGAAGCAATATCTTACATTATAATAGAATTTTAAAAATTTGTCCATTATTTACTATAAGATCGAAATTTCATTAATTTGTTTAGAATTATCGAGAATCGTTTTTTAAATTTTCAGCTTAACTGTCATTTATAAAATAGTCAGAATCCATGTTATAATGTATAGAAGAAAATTTAGCCGCCTGCGTTAAAACGGCCTAAGTAACAATTTTACAAAAATTATTTTTAATCTTATTCCCATGTCAAATAAGTTTTTTTTCGTGATCATGAATCAAAATGGCCGCACATTAATATATCGATCTGTCAACGATTCTTGACAGTTGGCGATAAAAGAAAACCTATTTGAAACAGAATTAGGATCACTAATTCGTTTTTATAAAATACTAACTTAGAACCGTTTTGCTCGTGGTAATTAGCAACCATTTACAACGTTTATGTATTATACAGGTATGTTTCTTATATATGAGGTCATGAGAACCAAAGTGGCATAAGTAAGTTTTTGAATATGATATAAGTAACGTTTTAAAATATTTACAGAATACAAAACGTATTACAATGTATATGTTACTAATAATATAAAGTGGTCAAGCGTGAATCAGGTTTTAGAGAACAACAGTCTAGCCCATTTACCGATGTTATTAAACAGAGTTAAGCTTTCGAAATTATATTTTTAATATTTCTCATTTCATGTGTCATAATGTATAGTTTATAATTATATATAAATTATACTTTTAACACAGAATATACAATACGTGATGTATACTTAAGTATCAGTACTAACTATTTGATTTTTATGTCTCTCATATTTTATATTATAATATATAATAGCCATGTGTCGTGTGTTACAGTGTATAATGTACAGTTTAGATGTATAATGTAACTTACGTCGATTTATTATGTAGATATTAGCCCACTAAAACCCAGCGGTGCCCTCATCGACCTACTAGGGCGCCGCGGAATCTGTAAGCCTTTCGAGGCCTCTGCAGGCCTGCTTCACTTCGAAAGTGCTTACGGACACCCAAAGTACTCTCCCTCCCTGGTAGCATGTTGGTTATGTAAATATTAGCACGCCCTATTTCCCATGTCTCACATAATGTGTTATAGTGTATAATAACGACGTAGATCGTTATAGTTTATATTTATACTGTAAATTTATTGTTTATTATAACAGTTTATTGACTATTTGTTACTCCACTCTGATTCTTGTGGTCATCTATGGTATGTTATAATGTATAATTACCATGTAATGTGTGTTACAATGTATAATTAACAGTTAAAATGTTAATTTATACATATCATTAATAGATTAAACATTATCCCACTTCAGTTTTCACGTCTCACGCGGTGTGTTACAGTGTATAATAGCGACGTAGAATGTTACAATGTATATTTATACCATAATGTAGTCTATATCAGTTTATTTGCGATTTATCACTCCACTCTGGTTCTCATGCTCATCTAGGGTATATTATAATGTATAATATCATGCTGCGTGTATTGCAATGTATAATGAACAGTTAAGCTGTATCTTTGTGTGAAACGTTTATAACTAATGTGTGAAGTATCCCGCGCCAGGCCCCACGGCCCCGTCGTAATGCGCAGGCGCGGTGCACGTCGGCGTGTTATCGCGTGGCGGGCGGCCGCTGTCAACGGCGCCACGAGCGGTCCTCCTCGTCCTCGTCCTCTTCGTCGAAGCGCAGCAGGGGATCGGATGATGGTTCTTTCTGGTTCTGAAATTTATTTACAGTTAGATTTTCTAATACTTTTAAAATGAGCAATTCTTATATCCTGCATACGCATAAAGAATTGACTATATAAGATTTCATTAATGTATAAGATTAATAGCATTTTCTAAAAAATAAGCATTTTCCTTTAGTTCGCCGTATACTATTGCTTCCCAGAAGTGAATTCTTATAAGTAACATTATCAGATGGTGCAATTATATAGGTGCAATTATATGTATTATTATGTTGTTTTTCAGCTAGGCAAATGAATTTTTCAAAAAACTAATGATGTAGTTATAGTTTTCATCAAAATCGGTCAAGTCTTATACAGGACAAGCTCACCTGTACGTCCTTGTGCTCGGCGGCGGAGTCTCCGTTGTGCGCCGGCGCGGCGCTGAGCGGCTTGCCGCCCGTCACCCACGTGATCTGACATTATACAGGGGGTTATTTGTTACTACAGCTAATTATACATTTTGAGGTTACATTTATGATTATTCATAAGAGCAACTATCGAGTTTCTTGCCGGTTCTTCTCGGTAAAATCTTCATTCCGGACCTAGCTTCCTTATTTGTACATTAACAATTCAAAAGTTCTCGTAAGAGCCTACTTGAATAAAGTATAACTATATACTAATCAACAACTATATTGTTTTACTCAATGAAGAAAAGTAAATATCACATAAGCAACCTATTTATTGAATTTGGGAATAGAGATTATATAATATTTGTTTGTGTGTCCATGTGCATCTGTGTCTCTGTTCTGTGTATATGTGAGTCTGTGCACTCACCGACAGCGTCCTATCATTGTAGTGCCTCGCCCTCATCATGGCCTGCTCCGCGTGCGCGCGCGCACGGTACTGCACCACCAGCTCCGGCACCGACAGGTTCACCTCCTTAGCGGTTATTTCACCGAATTGCTGTAAAATACAGTTTATTCACATTTGTCTAAGTTATTTATTAAAAAAAGACATTTGTCCAATATAAAACTCCAGATTATACCGAAAAATTTCATGCGCTAAATTTATATTTAAATTCATCTCGTTCTCGATAAATAATCTATATTAATTATTATAAAGCTAAAGATTTCGTTGGTTTGTTTGTTTGAACGTCTTATTAGGAACTACTGATTCGAAATTAAAAAATTATTAATGTGTTAGATAGTTTATTAATTGAGGAAGGCTATAGGCTACATTATATCACGCTACGATTCATGGGAGCCGCGCAGTAACCATAGACACGATTGAAACTACAAGGGACAGCTAGTAATAATATAAAGGTATCACACAATACACATAAAATGTATACTAAGTATCAGTATACAGTGTATAGTATTAGTATATAGTGTATAATATTAGTATAGAGTGTATAATATCAATATACAGTGTATTATATCAGTATCTTACAGCGAAGTGCGCCTGCACAGCTTCCAATTCTTCAGGTTCGAAGCCGGAGACCAGCAGCGCGCGGGGCCGGTGGTCCACTGATTGATTCACGCTGTAGCCTTTAGCGATACCGCCGCGCTGATAGCGCAAAGACGTGTTGAAACGACCGCCCCTGTACGTTGTGTAGTGTTAATAATTAAGAAACAATAAAATAGGTAAAATGACTTCAAAAGCAAATTTCATTTTGAACGACAAACTTAAAAACCACAGAACAGAACGGTATCATAATGGCGTTTGCACGAATTGCAAAAGATGCGGATTCAATGCCCACTGTGTTACAATTATTACATCGACAGTTCATATTGAAATGTGTAGTCTTCACAGTCTTAAGTTTAATTGCATTTAATTTGGTAAGATGTGCCATTCAGATGGTGTTTATTATCCGGCTTAGAATCGTAATAATACGTAGCTAAAGGTATAACTTATAATGTAAATAAATGATATATGAATATAAAAAAGAAAGAGATATCAGAATAATAAACGGAATGTCGTTTAATTGAATGACAAATTTATTCAAATTATTTCAATTTAAAAACTAAACTATTAAACCGATTTTGATAAAAATTCTATAGACCAATCGGAGAGTATACTTTTGTTTCGTTCTTATTTTCTATCTATAGTATAAATTTTTAAACGTGTCTATAAAATCCCTTTCCACAAATCCAGGTCTAAGACGAGAATTACACTTATACGTAAGTCATTGCTTTACTTAAAAGAATTTACTGTCAGTGCCTTTCAATTCGAAAGCCACGGCTTTCGTTAGACTGACTAGGTAAACGTTACCAGGTTACAGAGATGTTATGTCAATTAAGAGTGTAAAACTTTAAAATGTAATTCTCATCTAACGACAGTTTCAAATTAAACATGGTTTAAGTATACTTAAAGATCCGCTTAAGTGTAACAGATGCTTTAAACCTATGTTGGCTTTCAAATATTTTATTAATATATTTTTTTTAATTTTAACACTGTTTAGCTAGACAAATGAAAATTCTTTTATTTCAACGTTTGTAGTAAGTCAGCGTATCTTTAAATATCTTAGAAAAGATGTTTTAAATTTAATTTCTCCATCTATGAATTGAAACAAAATAATAATAAAAAAAGTATCATCACCTCTATATCCTTTTTACGATTTGTAAAAACAATTTAGCGCACAAGTGTACATCATCTGTGCATCAAACTCAATGATATAAAACTTTAAAGAAAACAGTTTCGAAAACAATATAAATAAACTAAAAAGTAATAAAATATATATTTTCTACAACATTTTGAAGTCGGTGCCAAGTGAAGCCTTTAACGTGTTATTTACTGGCACCGACTTCAAAAAAAATTCCTTTTTTCGCAGTTGATTAAAAACTATAGATACGTTATAAGCTCGTAGATGCTGGCACCCTGCCCGTGTCCAGCTTATAAGATATCTACAGGATGTCAACTGGACTTGTCTCGGACGTTTTACTAGGGGTAGCAGAATCAATATTTAAAAATATACATATATCGCTTTCAAGAATATCGATGCAACTAAAAATTATGAATTTTAGGGAATGGGGTTTTTAAATTTCTTTATGTGTTGGTGCGTAGCTGCGAAATTTAATCGATACCTTGATGTTATAACTTTACTGATTTAAAGAAAATTGTAACGCTACTCTTTTCATGATAAAACATCAAAGATTTCTTTTGACATACTTAGTACTATTTGTTAGAATTTTGAATTACTACGATATTCTTGTAAATCAGCGATATATTACAAAGACGAAAATTTAAAAACAAATTCGTTAATATATTTTTCTTTTTTGTATATATTAAAAATATAGTTTATAGGCAAATTTAAATGATTCATTAAAAGGAGAATATTATTTAAAAAAAAAATAATCGTTATTATAAAAGTCAATACAGCTTACCTAAGCTTCCTTTTCACGATACGGTAGCTTGAAAGTACAAAATACAAAGATCTAATATTATAAGCTATGCAGTAGAATGGTGACATCGTAAACTTATTATTAGGGTTTCACAAACATACAGACTACACTTTGTTTTCGACTTCACAAAGTAAATGTTTCCTTTCTGGGGCAAGGTATGAGTTTTTATAATAAAATCCCACAGAAATGTTTCCAGTTTTTGATGAATAGATTTAAATCATATGTTAAAAAGTCTCTAATAGCTAAAGCATATTACTCTATACAAGATTACGTTGACGATAAAGATACGTGGACTTAGTATATGAATTTCGTACAGGATCAATAATCAATTTGTAATCATAAACTGTGTGGTATTGACAGTATTTTAAAAGAGTAACTATCGAGTTTCTTGCCGGTTCTTCTCGGTAGAATCTACATTTCGAGCCGGTGGTAGCATTATTTATGCAATTTTTTATGTATTGACGTTCAAAAGTGCTCGTAAGAGCCTACTTCAATAAAGTATATTTTGATTTTGACAACATTGATGATAAAATCCTCGCAGGATAACTGTAGCTTATTGTATACAAAAATATTTTCAAAAGAGTAACTACTGAGTTTCTCGCCGGCTCGTCTCAGTAGAGTCCACATTCCGGCGGTAGCTTCACGGGGAACTGACATCACAAATTTGTAAACGATTCGGATATATATTCGGAATAGGCACCGGAACAGTCGTTTAGGCATTTCTTTAAATTATTAAATACTTCTTATAGAATATAAATCTCTAAAAAATAGCATTTTTAGTGCAATTTATAATAAAAAAAATTATATCGGATGTATTTGTCAAATAGCTGAAAACCTTAATACTGAACGAGTGTTATTATTCGAGAATTCAAAAAAATAACATTAAATTGTAAATATTGAAATAAAACTATTTTAAACGGATTTAAATCGCGTATATTAATTATTTTTATCATCCCGACGTTTTTTCGAGCACTTTGCAGCGTTCGTGGTCACGGGTAGACTCCCCGTAACGTCGGGATGATAAAAAATAGTTAATATACGCGATTTAAATCCGTTTAAAATTGTTTTATTTCAATGAGTAATAACCGCGAAAATCTAAGACAACGTTATTAAACTTTAAATATATTTTAACAACAAATGTTAAATAAGTTTATAATAATATTAAGCAAATTAAATATTTTAAGCCTTGTTCACGCGACTGTACCGCGCGAGTTCGGACTCGCCTCGTGCTCGGACCGACGCACTTACGTGAGACGAGGTATAATCACAGTTAGTGTTAATTGTAAACACTTACCTAGAATGCGCTCTGCGTATTCCGGAGTGAGTCGGAAACTGCAGCGCCATCTGTCGCCTCATCTCCGCTATCTTCTTGGCCAATTCCGATACGTCTTGCCCCTCCTGATGACAAAGACAATTTTGATAGTATTTATATCTTTGGAATGAGAACTAGATGTGAAGGAATCGAATTCTAGTTTTTTGCCGGATCTTCTCAATATAATCTACATCCCATTCTTATAAAAAATTAAAGTACTATTTGAACCTACCTGCTGTTTCGTTATAATATCCAATTCAGCATCCAATATGTCTTTCTGGACCTCTTGCAGCGTTTTCGGTTTCTTCGCGTTCACCTGAAGACAATGTAAAAGGTTAATTTCCGGTTTATAAGTTACTGTGTAATGCGCGTTAGTTACAGCACTTTGTACAACATACATTTACACAACAAATACGCAATCATACGCCTAAAAGAACAATGACTTTTATTTACAAATGTGTACGTTAACTGATAAGCTATACTGCGTCAAGCCACGCGGACTTCATTTTGAGAAAATGGCGTCTATAGATAACAAGACCATTCTTAACAAATTTGTTTGAAGACGTATATACCCATCTTCTCATTTGTATTTTGATAAAAGGTATAATGAATTAAGAAAACATTGGTACAATAGAAAGATTTATCTAATATCAATATATCTCTAGAATAGTCCCATTAACTGTGCGTAGACAATTAAGAGACCAAATATATTTGTATAAAATAATTAATGACATGGTTGACTCTAAATATCTTCTGAGTAACATATTATTGAAATGTCCTCGTCTTAGTGTTAGAAATAATTCTTTGTACCCTCATGTAAAAACAAATCTACAAAGAATGTGTTTTTGTACAGTTCTTGCCTAAATTATAATAATAACTTCCAAAACTTAGATATTTTTTGCCCAAAAATTGGTGTTTATAAAAGAGCAGTTCGTGATATCTTAAAATGCTAAGTGTTTTTAACCCTTTTACCTAAAGTGGTAATGTATTTGCAGTTTTTATTTTTGTTTTACTTTCAACTTTAATTTAACTTAATTCAATTTGTTTGTTTTTTGTGTATTAGCTTTAAGTGGAAACTTGATTGATTTGTGATTTTTGTTTTATATTACAGTGTTTTTAAAATTATTTGTTTCCTAAATAAATAAAATAAATAAATATATTAGATTATTGCGTATTGAAAAATATTAAGAACTCTTCAATAAACATTATATTAAGAAACTTTTGTCCGTTTCTATTTAGTTAAAATGACTTTAAAACATTTTTATTAAATACATGACCCATTATCAGAGTACATCAATATATCCTAATTCGATATTTTGTGAGTTGACACAGTATTGCCTATCAGCATTCAATTAATTTAAACCTAAAGCGCTGAGGGTACAAATTTGAAATTTTAGCATTTAATACCTTTATGATGTAAGCACCCACTGAGAAAGAATTTTCGCAAGTTTCACCCCGAAGGGCTAAAATAAGGGATGAACGGTTGCATGAAAGTCGCATATTTTCAAAGTAAGAAACACGAAATTTAATATGGTTGGTTTTTTTTACCCTGAGCGTGTGAATAAGGGGTTGTAAATTTATATTTCATCGGACAAAGGCAGTATATATTAGTATTAGAAAAATAATTTTGATTATTAAACGATAAAAAAAAAGAATCATGTAGTACAAGTTTTTAAGTAATCGTATTAACTTCGTTTGAAAATTTGAAAAATTAAAACCAATACAAATACAAATATTCTATATTATACACCAAAACAAAAAAAAAAAAAAAACACAAGATACAAAATAAATAAAGAAATAAAAAATAAAGAATGTACAAAAGGCGGTCTTATCGCTAAAACAGCGATCTCTTCCCGACAACCTTTGGGCAGAGTTTAATAGAACGGTTAGGCGGTGTAGTGTATAATATTATGTAGTATATAAATAAATACGGACAAGCCTATGCGTAGGGCGAGCGATAGTGGGGGTACCGCCGTGCGAGCAAGACGTGTCCGTTATAAATCGAACTGTGTTGTTTCATTATTAACCACGTGCCTAATAGTGACCTGTACAGGAGGTGTACGAAAATCAGTACATATTAATAACGTTATAAGTTCATATTAAAACATATAAGGAAAAGTTTATTTTATTAATCTTACTGCGTTTGAATAAAAGCTTGTTTTTAAAACTTTTTTTACTTTAAATTTATTAATATTAAACCTTTTTTATTAATAGTTATGTCGCGGTCGAAGCTTGGAAGGTTGGTTGGGGCGGGGAAGCAAAAAAAGGTTTTTAAAGAACTGTCTTCCCGCCTCGTCGAAACTACAGCTGACCGAAGGGCTGGTTACCTTGGCCAGCATATCAGTGTGGCCATACAAAGAGGTAATGCTGCCAGTGTTTTGGGTACCTTGCCTCACTGTGACATCGACAGTTACTTAGGCTTAATATAGTTAAATTTAATTTCTCTTTATTTTTATTTATTTTTGTTAATAAATAAGAAATGAGTTTTTTAATAATCGTAAAAGAAATTCTAACGCCATTGTTCTATTAGATGTTTTTATGTACAGACAACCGAAACCTTATTTATTATTATATTTTAATCACACAACACTTAATTTGTTATAGTGTAAATAATGTAAATCATTCTTAATTTATTTAAAAATATTTTTTGATTGGAACTTTTACAAAATCTCAAAGAATTTTTTTTCAAGGACTTTTTTGACACTTGTCTTCCTATTATAATAATTTAGATGAAACAATTATCTTTACTTTATGAAACCGAAATTGGAAAATAAATTACAAAACAATTAATTTATTCTATACAACAATCTATTCTAAGTTTAAAAAGTCTAACACTAAAATGTATTTTTCTACATACTTTACATAATTTCTATAAATTATCTAATGGTATGTATATAACTATATTTCCTAACTAACTACAGTCATATAAATATGAATTACAAAGTTTTATTATTAGGTTAAAATATTAAAACGAAATGTTTGTAATTTTTTTACATCACACTCAACGGTCCCCATTTAGATCTCATGACCTTGTGTCGGGGGTCCGGAAACACACACAACACAAACACCCAGACCACGATAAACATCCGTATGGTCAATACACACGTTTGCCGTGAGCGGGGATCGAACCCACGACCGTTAGCGCTTTAGTCAGTTGCAGTGGACCATTGCGCCATATCATCATGATCACATATATGGACGCTGATAAGCAATAATGTGTCAACCCACAAAAAGTCAAATCTAGAGATATTGATGTATTCTGATAATGCATTCCGTATTCCGGAAAAAATTAAGTTAATCAAATATTTAGAATATTGAATTGAGTTCCACATTTTGGATTATACAACAATTTCATATATTTAAAAAACTAATTATTAGATAAAACTCTTTACTAGCCTATCTAATATTTATTAATTATACCTTTTATCAAAATAGAAAAGAAAAGATGGATATACATATGCTTCTTCAAACAGATGTGTTAAGAATAGGTTCTACATCTTTAGACGCCATTTTCTCGGAATGAAGTCCGTGTGGTTTGACACAGTTTTGCATATCAGCATCCTACTATTTTTATCATCCCAACGTTTCGAGCACTTTACAGCGTTCGTGGTAGACTCAGACGGGTAGGTTTATATAATGCACGCGATTCAAATCCGTTTAAAATAGTTTTATTTCACTTCGTAATCACCATCACCTACAATACTAATAGCTAATGGTTAATGATTAATTAAATGACGTTAAGCTCAATTACACCGACATTTACACGTAATATTAAAATGGTATACAGTTGATATTATTATACATGAAAGTGGTACGTTTTGAAGCGAGTGCGATAAAGGGTATAAAACGTTCGTTGCGAGGTGCGCATGCGCCGGTCATGTTTAATATAATCTGTATTACATGATTTTAATACAATTTTGATCTTATTTCTTCTTTATATGAATAATTTTGGATGTTTGGTCTGTATATATTTTATATATTTATAAATTCATCGATTTTTTTTTTTAATTTTGTCTAACCTTATATTTTTATAAATAGCACGTCAAATATAAATTTAAAAAAAAAATTTGGTAAAATCAAAAAAGTTAGTGAAAATAAATAAAAAAAAACACATTACTACGGTTGTTTAATAGGTATAGAAAAATACAAACTATAACAACAGAAGCAAAACAAATAGTAAAGAAAAAATCAAACAAAATAAAGAAAATAAGCGATAAACTTCTAGAGCAACATAAAAAAAAAAAAAAAAAACAAAATTAAAAAAAAAAAAACAACACGCCATTCGAAATATTATAGGAAGAGAGAAAGAAAACATATTTGCAAAATAAAATACAAAAAAATATCACGAAACGTTAAGAATTGAATTAAATTGATGATTTTGTATAACGCGTGTTGTGTTTCAATTGTGTTTCAACGCGCTTAGGAACTATTCTATTAAAAACCGTTTCGCGTTAGATATCTCCTTATTTCAGGACTATGTATTACTGACTCACTTATGACGATAAATGCGAATGAAACCACGAGCGAAAACTAGTATAGTATGATAATTTACCATATAATCTATACTAATATAATAAATGGACGATAATAACCAATACTATGTCAACACAGAAGGACTTAATTTTGAGAAAATGGCGTCTGAAGATGTTAAATCTATTCTTAATAAATTTGTTTGAAACAGTACTTATCCATTTTTTATTTACTATTTTGATAAAATATATAATAAATTTAATGCAGATTGATATACTTAATATATTATCTAATAAAAAGTTTTTCAAATAATTGAAATTGCAATTTATACTAAATGAAACGCACTTGAAATTCAAAACAATTAATTAAGAAACGATTTTTCTGTACTTATTTAGTTTATATAAACTAAAGAAATAAGTTAATTAATTATTTTTTAATTAATGTTAAATAGGTGATGCAGTATCAAAATACATCAATATCTCCGAATTAGACTTTGTGTGGGTTGACACGTTATTGCTTATAAGAATCTAAATATGAATAATAAGAACCCGTTTGCGAGAACAAATTAACTTAACAGTTGCCCTTCGAAGGTAACAATATTAACATTATATGGATGCTGATAAGCAATAATGTGTCAACCCACGAAAAGTTGAATTTGGAGATATTGATGTATTTTGATACTGCATCACCTACTTAACATTATTAAAAAAAATTGAAGTCATATAAACTAAATAAGTACGGAAAAAAAAATCTTGATTAATTGGTTCGAATTTCACGTGCGGTCCATATTTTACAATTTATACAATGATCTCAAACATTTTAAACACTTTTTAATAGATAATATATAAAATATATCAGTCTGATTGTAATTTATTATATCTTTTATCAAAAAATAAAAGAAAAGATGGATATATACTTCTTCAAACAAATTTGTTAAGAATAGGTTTGACATGTTTAGACGCCATTTTCTCAAAATCCGTCCGCGTGGCTTGACACAGTATTGCTTATCAGCGTCCATATAATGATAATATTATATACGACCATGATAAGGACCAATCATGCAGTACCAAAGATGTAAATAGTAATTTTTAACTTTTTGTCCATATTTAAATGATTTAATGATAACTAATACCAGTACAATCATGTACAGTACGCGGCTGATATAATTACGCATAATGTTAGAAAGAGATAGTCGGTAAACTTCGGTTTTGTATGGCGTCTTTTTTGTCACGTTCATTAATGTAACATTTGTCGCAGATTTATCAGTCGAACGCGGCGGTGCGGTTGCATCCACTTTATATAAATATCTATATAGAGATGATAACACATCTATAATAGCCCACAGAACACACTGTGAAATTTTATATTAAACGAGGTAAGATATTTATTTATTTATATACTCTTTATTGTACACCAATATAGACAAAATAATAGGAGTAAAACAAAAACAAAGAAAAGAAAAATGTACAATAGGCGGCCTTATCGCTAAAACAGCGATCTCTTCCAGGCAACCTTTGGTAGAGGAGAGAGATAGGATGGTAGGGGTGGACAAATTATTTGATACTTAAAAAATAAATACAATATATATTTGTATATATACGATACATAAATAAATATTTCATAAATATAAATACATAATTATATAATAATATACATACACATTATAAATATATACATTTACATACTATAGATACTTACATAATAAATATAATATTTAATTGCAGTATTTTTGTATTTTCTATGAAGCAAGATAGTGCTGTTTTATAATTTTTTTAAAAGCAGTAACAGTTGGTGCACGCCTTGCTTCTAGTGGAAGAGAGTTCCACAGACGAATTGAATGGACTGTAAATGAGTCACTATAAAAAGATGTTGTACGGGGAGGTATTTTTAGGATAGGAGGATATATACCTGACTGGGCGATGAAAAAGAGGGCAATGTTTTAGTATTTAGACCAAGGTATGTACACATCTTTTGATTCTTCATGACGACGCGAATGTCATATAAAGCATAAAAATTTGTAAAAATCAAAATAGCTGATTTTGATATTTAAAAATTACTTTTAGGTTTCTATCATTTTTCAATCAGAATTATCGTTTATCTATAATTGTGACAATTCTCACTTATAGGCTTTTAGGCAGAATCGATATTGGTACGGTGCTGCTGTTTTCAGATGGTCTTGTTACCATTCGGGTTATTGATTTTTTAAATTAATTAATCTTATTGCAACTTGAAAAGAAACGATGTTATTAAAATTTTTAAAAACATAGTTGTCTTCCCAACTATTAACAGATACCGGATTATTAATTCTTCGCGGGACAGAGACGACAATATGCAAGCCGAAGCTAACCGAGTATCTTTCTCTCAACTCAATGTGTAATATTTTCCGCATGGTACATGTGATATGTGCATCCTACATGCATATTTATTTATACCGTTTAAACCGCCTATATTTTAAGATCAAGACGCTAGGAACCGTTGCGAGAATGCATGTGAGATTATATTAACATGTCACGTGCATGTGCATGTGCATGCGGCGCATGCGCGGCGCGGTACCTGCTCGAGGTGGAGGCGAGACAGCGATCTTGACACCGACTCGTCCTGTGTCGTTGTAAAATTATCTTTTATTTATTACTTTTTTTAGATTTTTTTTTTAATTTTTGTTTTTTGATTTTAACTTTTTTGATATAAAATAAAACTAAATTTATAACATTAATTATAAATATCGATTTCTAAGGGAAGCAAATAAAAAAAAACTATTTTTTCCCAAATTTATAGACACTTTCAAATTTCTGAAATAAATTATTTGGATAATACAAACCATCCCTATGATAATTGAAAGTGCAAAACTTACGAATACCAATAATTACGTATTTTAAACTTTCGCGATTACATACACATTTATAACGGGTCTTATCGCGATAACTAATGGTAGTAATACCTTCTTACTGCCCGACGTTTCGACGAAGTTGCATCCGTCGTGGTCACGAGCTGACTAACAGCCTTCTTCTTTCTTCTTCGGATGTAACTTCGTCGAAACGTCGGGCAATAAAAAGGTATCACTACCATTATACCAGTTATCGCGATAAGACCCGTTACATAAAATATGAAAATGAATAATTAAATTTTTATTTAATTAGACAGCCATTACTATACTATAAATGTTTAAGTTAACATTTTAAAATTTTGTATTAAAAAAAAAATGTTCCACACTTTCAAAACTACACAGAGATGGTTATATGAGTAATATAATTAAAATATAATCAAAATAATCTGACCTGAATCTGCTTCAACATGCCGTTGTTAGCGACTAACTCTTTACTGAGCTTCTCGATGCCCTCCTGAGCTGCGTTGATAGCTTTTAGTAGGGCGTCCTTCTGCTGCTCTGTTACATTGCCTGGCAATAATAATAAATAAATAAATAAACGCATCACACTTATCGGCCCCCATTGAAATCGCGTGACCTTGTGTCGGGGGTCCGGAAACACTCACAACACTAACACAAACGCCCAGACCACGACAAACATCCATATGGCCAATACAGACGTTTGCCGCGAGCGGGTTCGATCCCCGTGTCTGTCAAAAACGTGTCTGGTAAATTCAATGTATGTCAAATTATATATTTCTTTTCGTATAATGTCACTTTTTGTGAAAACTAGATTAAAATTATTAGGCCCTGACAAAGAATTTATTTCATTTTAGTCTGCATAATGTAATTTTTTAAAATCTGGATTAGAATAATAAGTAAAACTTATAATAGACATAAAGTACAATATAACCCTAGATTAGGACAAAATAGCCCACGCTAGGATACAATAGCCCCAGAGTAAGACAAGATAGCTCCAGGCTAGAACAATGCGACCCCAAATCAGGACAACATACAATTAGATTAAAACAACATAGCCACAGACTAGGACAACATAGCCCCCAGACTAGGACAACACAACCCTTCATTAGGACAACATAGCCCTCCACACGGACAACTTAGGCCCAATCCTCACCTGTCTCCAAGCGCTGTATCAGCAAGCGCTGCTGCTGCAACTGAGTATGTAGTAATTCTTGAGCCCGACGATGCATTTCCACCACTTGCTTGCCACCCGTCTTGGTGTTCATTTTGGTCGCTGCCTTCACCACCTCTTGACCGTTTGACGTCTCCTTTGCCTGCTGATTAAACATTTTTTTTTATTAATATTCTGATCTCTATAAATGATTTCTCCCTTTTTAATGTACCTTAATCACACGGACCGTAGCCAAGCGTGATAAGGTTATTTATTTATTTATTTGGATAACCAACAAAAGAAAACATTATTACATTCATTCCGTTATCAAACTATTAACAATAACTTAAATGTCCTTTTAATTATAGGCTATCACATCATGCAAAATATAATAATTATAGTATATCAAGATTTAAATTAAAAAAACAATAATAATAAATTCAATAAAACATTACTTAATAATCAATAACATTGACATAACTAATAACATTATTACAGAAAATACAATTTAACATTTCAATATAACACAAAGATTTAAAATATCACAGAATTAAATTAAAAAATATTATTTTATTTTATTATAGTAAATTTAAAAAAAAATGCATTATGTGTAATACTAAAATTAATCAAGAAGAAAATATATATTATATGTACATATATGAATATATCAAAAGAAAATATCATTAATTAATTCATGACAAACAGATCCAAGTTTAATTTAAATTATAATTTTAATAGTGCATGCATTATTAATGTATTATTTTAAAAAGGCCAAAATTTTTTGCCTTAATTGTACCAACTTGTCGTGGCATATGTCTAAATCATTTATTTCTTTAGAAGTGTTATTATATAACGTCGCCATTCTGGGTATTGGTGAGTTTTTACCTAAATGAGTTCTATATGTTGCAACTTGAAATAGTTTAGAAGGATAACGAGGAACTCTTGATGGGATTCGAAATAAAAATCTATTCAAGAGATCTGGACATTCAATTTTGTTGTTTAAAAGTTTGTAAAGAAACATTAATGATAAGATTTTTCTTCTGTTTTCAAGACTGCAAATGCTAAAGTAGTTTAACCTCTCATTATAATCTTTAAGGTTTAGTTTAAATCTAAATGATATTTGCCGCAAGAAACGCTTTTGAATACTTTCAATCCTTGTGATATGAATTTTTTTATATATTAGGTTATAATTATATTGTGTTGTAAGCCGAAGAGATAAATCTTAATATGTTATAAATCTTTACTAGCCTATTTGCTATTAATTCAATATACTTAAGAATAGATTTGAAATGTTTAGATGCCATTTTCTCAAAATGAAGTCCGTGTGGCTTGAGAGTGTATCGCTTATCAGCGTCCATATATAAACGTATATACAAAGTATAAACTATTTCTCACCTTTTCAGCCTGTTTGATGTCAGCGGTCGCTTTGATGTTGTCCCGATTGATCAACACCTTGTTGAAAGACATGAGGTGGTTCTGTCTCTCCGTCTGCTTGTTCGTCTGCTGTCCCGTGGGCGCTGTGTTCTCTTGCTTGTTCTGTTGTTAAAGAAAATTCAAAATTATTTCAATTTTAGAAAGAAAGAACTTGTGTATTAAGCAATTTACAGCCATTTATTACTAAAGCTTCTATCTGGGGGTCCATGCTTAGTCTAGTTAGACTACTAGACAGGGAGTCTACCCGTGTCCACGAACGCTATAAAGTGCTCGAAACGTCGGGATATTAAAAATAATTAGTATACACGATATAAATCCGTTTAAAATAGTTTTATTTCAATGAGTAATAATCGCGAAAATCTAAGACAATGAAATAGCTTTGACTGAATGGACAGACTTAAGTTAATATAAAATTTATATATTTTAAAAATATTAAGTTATCGACTCACCTCAGGGTTGTGCCAAAAGACTTTAATGAACCTATTGTTGAGTACAGCCTCCGTACTCTTGTAGGCTACGTTCGCTTCTGTTGGCGTCGAATACGTTATGAGAGCCGCTTCAGGGTCCCCCTCGTAACAAACCTGTGGATTAAAACGAGATTTCTCAAAAAAAGATATAATTTGGATCAGCGTTTTCCAAACTACAGGCGCGGACTAGCGCAAGGGGAGGATTAAGAAAAAAAAAGTGCATGTGTTATTAATACAATATTTAACATATAGATACACATTACATTAACATAGCACCAAACATAAAAAAAAAAAAAAAATACATACAATAAGAACGCCTAGATATACTTTTTCAAATTATACGTAGTACCTACAATTTTTAACTAAGGACTTATGATTAAAAAATTTTAAAGGAGCCCTGGACTAATAAATTTTGGAAACCGTCGCGGTCAGCTCGTGACCAGGCCGGATGCCACTTCGTCGAAACCTCGGGCAATAAAATGGTATTACTGCCGTTAGTTATCCCGTTACATAAAATGTGAATAATGTGTTAGCCATGAGCGGCAAAGTACAAACAACCGATGTAAGTCTTTATGAATAATTGTGAGCAAAACTCACAACCTTCCATAACACATAAGGTCAAAAATTAAGACAAAACAAGGAACTGAAATTAGTAAAAAACATTTACGTTTCTTTTAAAATTATAAGTTTTTTTTTAATAAATGTTACACTACACGGACTATGTAATGAACGCTCAGTTGGTGTATGAAGTGTAACCAATATTATTTAGGTAATGGTGTCGTTATCAATAATTATTGGTAATTAGTGATTATTACAATAATTAATTTTGTTTACAATTGACAATCGCCAAGTGAAACATTCTTGTTCTGTTGACATTTTGAATATAATACTAAAAGTTAGTGGTAAAATATTTTGTTTTTAACGGCTAAAAGTTTCCTAAAATGATATAAAACGTTATTTAACCACCATTTTATGGCGAATATATATGGATGCTGATAAGCAATAATGTGTCAACCCACAAAAAGTCAAATTTAAAGATGTATGTATGTCAATACTGCGTCACCTATTTAACATTATTCAAAAAAAATTTCAGGTCATATAAAATAAAAAAGTACGGAAAAAGTTTCCTAACTAATTGTTTCGAACTTCGAGTGCGTTTCATGTTTTGCAATTTATACAATAATATTAAATATATGAAAAACTTTTTATTAGATAATATTTTAAATATATCAATCTGCTTTTAATCCATTATACCTTTTATCAAAAAATAAATGAAAAGATGGATATATACTTCTTCAAACATATTTGTTAAAAAAAGGTTTGACATCTTCAGACGCTATTTACTCAAAACGAAGTCCGTGTGGCTTGACACAGTATTGCTTATCAGCGTCCATATAGGATGACACTGTTTTTCTTTACGTGTCCTCATTTGGTAACAACACCCCTAAAGAAAATCACGAATTTTCTAGTAATTTTGTTTTATCATAATTTTACATAATAAAAAACGATTCAGTTCAATCATTCAACCGATAATTTCCTATCTCTCACGTGTGGCGAGTATTCAGTAGTACAGTCGTCTGCTGCTGTAAATGAGACAAGTAGAGGAGAACAGAGCGAGGGCAGCACCTGTATGTTGACGATCTTCCCGAACTTGCTGAAGTGGTTGTTGAGGTGCGAGATGTCGTTGAGGCCGCGCGGCACCTTCTTCACCTCCAGCGAGCAGTTGGCGGCGCCGGCCGGCAGCGGCGGCCGCGGCGCTCCTGCGGGGGACACTCGCTTACTCAAATCACATCTTAATATACCTCACTCAAGTAGGTTTTTACAAGCACTCGAATCGTCGATACGGAAACAAAAAATAATACCAAACTTTCGTCTTCATACAGTCAGTTCATCGTTTCTGGGGTTTGGTATTCCCATCTATAATAAAATCCCGCAAACAGTTGTACATTTGCCACTTCATAAGTTTAAAGCCTACGTTACGAATATTTTGACGACAAAGAGGCGTGGATTTGATAAGCGTTGATTTTCTATCCGTAGCTTTATAAAATTCAAAAATGAAAATATGACATGTAACTTGACGATTCGAAAGTGCTGTTAAAGCCCATTTGAATAAAGTATATTTTGAGTTTGAGTTTGAGTTTGAATACAAACAATTAATTTAATGAATTCACTATTTCATGACATACGCTACGAGAAAAATGAAACTTCGTCAAGCTCATCCTTTTGCCTTGCCTTGCCCAATTGCTCCAATTGCCTTGTTGTCCTTAAGGTATTTTCACCTGTCATATTCAATCAATGGTTGCTAGGCAACGTCGTCCAAATCGGTTAGCATTCTAGGTGCCATATGGGTAAAATATTTATATAGTATCATATCATAAATATTTATATAGGACAGTACAGGTAAAATTAAATCTAAATTTTTTGTTCAATTTTTTTCTAAACTTTTAATGAAACGAATCAAATTAACGAATTATTATGGTAAAAACTTAAAAGCTTATTAATTTATATTATGATTTATTGTAAATATATTTTAGAGTTCACTCTTTTTAAGTAAACATAAATATACTAGTTTCTTTTACGAGGTTGACTGGAAGAGATTCCTCCCGGAAATAAGTCCGTTTTTGTACATTCTGTGTTAAATATTTTTATTTTTATACTATTTTGTTTTCATTGTATGTTATGTATACAATAAAAAAATATTTCATATATACATTACTACACTAAACTTTCGTATTCGATAAAATTAAATTTCATATAAGCTAAATATTAAAAATATAACTCACCGAGTCGGTTGTAGTCGAAACTCTTCTTTCCGGGTAGAGGATGTCTCGGGGGAGGGACGGCTGCCTCGTGCCGTACCCTGTGGAATAGAACGATACATTATATATGGCAAACTTTAGACCTCATTTCATATCTGCGGAGGAATGATCTTCCTGAGTTTTTTCCTCACTGTAATTTGGGGGTTTTCAAACGTCGAGTGTAAAGACACCTTTTCGTCAAAAAAGGCAACATATTGGTAATATCCCTGGTGCTGCAGATGTCCAGACGATAGTGAGCACTTAGCATCAGATAGTTATTTGCTCGTTTGCCCCCTTTTTTGTTTATAAAAAAATACCTTTAGGTTGTGAATTCTTAAAAATCTGTTCAGTAAGTTGAGCTGTGTGTTGATAGATCCGTCTGTCTGTAATGGTTGCTTTTTTATATATAGACACTAGCAGCTCCTGCAACTACGCCCACGTATACTTAAGAATTTGATACCTAAGAAACTTTCAACCCTCTCTTTAACTCCTTAGGGGGATGGATTTACAAAAATACTTTCTTAGTGCACACTTACGATATTTAAGGGATGTTTGTGCAAGAAATGTTGAATGAAAACATAATGCTTTTTTCCATATTATTAATGACAGTAAGCCATACAGTACAGACGAGTCTATTTACTATTTTTATCATAAACTTAAAAATTTGTTATTACGCTAAGGCAAGAATCACACTTGTAAATTTAGCTTTCCATATAATAATTTAGGTTCCTTGGTTATGATTGGATCACATCACGACCGGCATTTCAAGTGACGTCGGATGGGAACGGCGTGGCGGGTCACCTGGGGATGGGCACGAGCTCGCGCGGCGCGAGGCGCGGCGGCGGCAGCGCGGGCGGCGCGTAGCCCACCACGCCGCCGCCCCAGATGTCCGGGGCCGCGGGGTTGTACTCTGCGGGCGCGGGGCGTCGTTACATTTACATTTGCCACTTTAGAAGTTTAAAGCCTACGTTAAAAATCTTAAATAAATAAAGCATATTATACTATACGAGATTTTGATGACAAAGAGGCGTGGATTTGATACGCGTTGAATTTCTATCCGGATAACATAATTAAAATGTAATAAAAATACATTATGTATAAATTATTTTAAAAGAGTGCCGATTCTTCTCGGTAGAGACTACATTCCGAACCGGTGGTAGCTTTATAAAAATCTAAAATATAAATTACATGTAATTTGACGATTCGAAAGTGCTTTAAAAAGCCCATTAGAATAAAGTATATATTGAGTTTGAGTTAACATTATTCAAACTTTTTTTTAAGTCACCTAAATTAAATAAGTACAGAAAAAGTTTCCTAAATTAACGTTTCCGATATTGAAGTGTACGCAATATTTTGCAATATGCAACTATCGATATTTTAAAAACTTATTTCTATATAAAGCTTTTAATTATATCAATTTCATTCATTACCACATTTTACCAACATGGAAAAAAGAGAGATGTAAACAATAATAAATGAATAAAACGCATCACACTCACCAGGCCTCATTAAGGTCTTGTGACCTTGTGTCGGGGGTCCAGAAACATATACAACACTAACACAAACACCCAGACCACGACAAACATCCGTATGGCCAATACAGGCGTTAATACATGGCCATTACAGCCGTGAGCGGGGATCGAACCCGCGACCGTTAGCGCTACAGTCAGTAACAGTGACCACTGAGCCAACGTGTCTGTCATGGATATATGTCTACAAATAAATTTGTTAAGAATAGGTTTGACATATTTAGATGCCATATTCTTAAAATGGAATCCGTGTGGCTTGACACAGTATTACCAATCGGCGTTCATGTAAAAGTTAAATTTCTAGATAAGGATTGAATATTAAATTCTCTATTTCTATCTCCCTGCTTTACCTGGAACTGGCACAGGCACTGGAACAGGTGGGGGCAGCGCCAGCACGCGGGACAGCGCAGCGTCCTCCAGCACCACGGGGTCTGCGCCGTGGTCCCACTCGCAGAGGTCACCCCGCATGCAGTAGCCCTTCACTGTGGACGACAACGACTCGTTAATTGATCTAGTTGGTTCTCGAAATACTAGTGTAACAGCCTGTAAATGTCCCACTGTAGGGCAAAGGCCTCCTTAAGGAGATGTTTTAGAGCTCATTCCACCACGCTGCTCCACTGTAGACATATGTCATAATTTCTCCCGGCAGAAATGAATTTTAATACAAATATAGCACATGTAAAGCAGCGATGCTAGCCAGGGTTTGAACCCGCGACCATCGATTGTAATCGACGAGTTCTAACCACTAGCCCATTTCGGCTCGACATACTATATATATGTTTTTGAATGGATTTTGGTATAAAGATTATCGACCACTTTGGACGACGTTGCCTAGCAACTGACGAATGAGTGTGATATAATAAGAATTAATTCATTTAGAACAACAACAATAGATAGGTGAGAGTATTTTAGGGCAAACAAGTAAATTAACGAGCCTGACAAAGGTTTTTAACGTCAACTAGTATGAACGTAACACATCCATAAATATAGAATGTCATATATAAAGTATATTTTATTCAATAATTTATTTCTTTGAGAAATCTTGGGTTGTCCTACTACCGTCTATAGTCGGTTGTCGAGCTATAGCTCCTGCACTGGGTGGGTCAACCGGGGCAGCACCCCACTCTTGCAGAAAATCGGCGTAAAGACGATAACATAACTGCGTCACCCTAACCCTCCCCTGTTCTTTTTCTTACTTTCTATTCCCTTTCATCCTACATTTCGTTTTAAGCTGCCAACCTCTCTATGTTTCTGCAAATGTCCAGATACAGGTGATCACTTAGCATAAGGTATCCCGTTTGCTCGTGTTTACCAGATATTTAAAAAAAAAAGCATTAACAATAATGTGTGCAGGCTGTGGAAAGTCTACTTCCTGAGGTTTTCCCAGAGCGCTATAATTTGGGGGTTTTTAAGCGCCGAGTGTACAGTGATACCCCGGACTTAAGCGATATGTGGGACTAGGTGCTATCCGCGTAAGTCGAATTCGCATAAGTCCGGAGTACAATTTTGCATATAAAGACATACAAAGTATATTTAATTGGGACTGGAGACTAAATAAAACTATTTAGTCAATAATTGGTATCTAATTCTAGATAATATGACAATATACACAAAGTACGGCATTCAAACAAAAAACGAATAGACGAGAAAATTAAATCGCGTAACTCCGAATTCCCGTATAGACTTCTCCGTCAAAGGTTCGCAACGTCCCTGGTGCTGCAATGTCCGGACGATGGTGACCACTTAACATCAGGTGGTACTATTTGCTCGTTTGCCCCACTTTTTATATTAAAAATAATGTTACAGAGTTAAGTCTTACCGTCAAAATCGCGACATCTGCGTCTGTACGCATCGGCGTGATCCAAACGTGTCCCGGGCGGGGACATGGACCGATCGCGAGACCTGATGGTGAGAAACATAATAACATAAGCAGCTCAGCAGTTTCGGTTGCTAAGAAGTATTTTCTATTTTGAACTAGCTGTCTGTGTATTTGGACCTCACGGTTTCATCCGCGTTAATTTGATCTCTTCAAAAGAACAATTTCATTAATATTCCGTTGTTATTGGCCATAGCGAAATGTTATATAGCCTATATCCTACCTCGATAAATGACTTATCCAACACAAAAATATGTTTTCAATTCGAACCTGTAGTTCCTAAGATTAGCGCGTTCAAACAAACAAACACGGCAACATGGATTTACCAATTGGTTAATTTTATAATTATATAAAGGATGAGTTTTTTAACTGGACGTGGTAGGCCCAATCCGACCATATAAGGCATAGCGGAAAATACTTAAAGAATCCTGATGAACTAAAAATGCATCATTAGTTTAAAAAAAAAATTATTATCCTAATCACGAATCGAATCCGCTGATTTTAAACACAACCTATGTTATTGCATCATCGATAGCGTTACTTGTAAAGATCAACTTTTGGGAAGTAATAGTATACAGTAAACTAAAGGAAAGTCTAATTTTTAGTTTAGCTGTCAATTCAGGTACAACTATGTTTTCTTATTTCGACTCTAGATTACAAGATTATTAATATTAATAATATAAGATTTAAGTACAACTATTCTAGAATACCATAGTCCAAATGAGACTCACCGATCCCTATCCCTAGAGCGAGATATCCTATCTCTGTGTTCTCTGTCCCGCGACATTCTATCTCTCTCTAACTCTCTCGGAGCTCGCACTCTCTCTCTTTCCCTCTCCTCTCGTTCTCGAAGCGTCGGTGATCTTGATCTGGAAAATAAATTAAAGATGTAAAATTTCACATTTCAATGGAGACTCGTCATCTATCTAGCGCTTTTCCCGGTCTTCTTTCTATTCTAATCCAGATATTGGCAAGTTACTGATTTTTAAACAGAGCGATTGCCATCTGACCTCCGCAACTCCTGAAGGCAAGTCAGTAAAAAATTAAACTAGAATAATCTCCCTACTAAGAGTAACGATCATTAATCAGGTGGTTGTGATAACGACCGGGACCGACAGCTTTACTACGACGTGCTTTCCGAGGCACGGTAGGGAGACCCACAAGGACAAACACCCAGACCTAGAAACAAATATTTATACAAATATAAATATCTATCCCGAGCGGGGATCGAACCCGCACCACTCGGTGTTAGAGGTACATTCAGCATCACTACAACAGAGCGGTCGAAGATTCATAATGAAATTTCTTGATTAAAATCGAATAATTTCTTAAGTCATGTACGGACTGCAAATTCTAGGTACGTGTAAAACTATTTTAAACGGATTTAAATCGCGTATATTAATTATTTTTATCATCTCGACGTTTCGAGCACTTTACAGCATTCATGGTCAAGGGTAGACTAAGATGACATTTGTCTATTTGAGGCTTAAAAAAAAAAATTATTTACAACTATCGCCAACGGTTTCTTAGTTGATATCTCGAATAACGTTCCGGTTGCACGCAGAAGGCACTAACTGTATCTTTGGGTCTTGCAGTCTGTTGGACTTGGGATTTTAAATTTTTGATTACGCGTTTTAAATCCGTTTAAAATAGTTTTATTTCAATGAGTAATAATCGCGAAAATCTAAGTCAACGTTCTAGGTACGTATAGTCCGTCAAGTTAATTACAACATTAGACAACCTTGTACTGATGTACTGAGGCGTGAATGGTCTGAAGTATGGACTATGCTCATTACACAGAACACTGAACTACATATCAGGAGTCACTTAAATATTTTTTTCATTGACATGACTAAATACTTTTTATATAATTATGTCAAAATAAAAATGTAAGATTAAAAAATCGGTTCTCTGAATTTCAATTCCGTATTGTAAATGTAATATTGGTACAAGAACCAATAAAGTTCCCAATGGCTGTGCGACTCACCGCGAGCGCGACGCGTGGCGCTCGGCGGCGGGCGGCGGGCTGCGGTTGCGGTAGCGGCCGCGCGGCGACGGCGAGCGCGACTGCGGCCTCCTGCGCACACGCACTCTGACTACTCGCTCCGGGCACTCGGGACACGGGACTTTACCGACTTAATGCTTCTTGCATAATGATATATGTCAAATGTATGTATTTAGATCAATAATTACATTTCTAGTGCAATTCATATCAGATGTATTTCCCTAATAGTTGAAAATACTGATTGAGCGTAATTATTCGAAAATTGTGATATTCATTCCGAGATGTGTTCATTCACTAAATAAGTCAAGTGAAAATATAATAAATTATAAATGTATCTATAACAATATTGAACACATTGAATGTTTTAATTCTTGTTCTCTACTCGACTGTGCCGCGCGAGTTCGGACCCGCCTCGTGTTCAGACCGACACACGTGTAATGAGATATAACAGCCTGTATGGTATTAACGTACTTTTATTCTTATTATTTTAAACATTTTTTTCAGTAATAACTTGGAACACATAGTGGATATTAAGTTAACAGCAGACCTCCATTTCGTATTTTTTTAAAGGGTTTAACGAAATACACAACAATTTTTTTTCTGTTTGAAAAACTATCGGAACATCATAAAATAATATTATATTGCATACATAAACTTAATTTTAGACACCACTGTAACTAACTAACATCCCGTAAATATACATATTAAGGAGGAGGTTAAGAACTTAATCCAGCACGCTGGTCCTGCGAGCCGGATACACATGAGACAGAATGTCTACCGACACATGAATATTTAGAACTACAATTAGAACTACAGATGTGTTATTAGCTCATGGTTTTTAGCACCCAGAATACCGACGACTTTGTCAATGCTTCTTAGCAACTAGCTGGCCACTGAGTATGATAGACGAGACTATCTTCAGGTTTCCTCGCGATGTTTTCCTTCACCGAGCACGAGATGAATTTAAACACTAACGAAATGTAATGTAAAATAACATACATGCTATACACATGACTATACATTAACTTTAGCAAAATTTAAACAATCAACTAATTTACTTTTTAAACATTTACCATGCAAATATTAACATAAAAAACTATACAACTACATAAAAGAAAGTTAATAAGATTCCTTTCTTTATTTCTAAAATATAAGATATCATTGGTATGAGGACTTTTTCAAGTTATGAATGTTTAATCCTTTTTTTCAATCAATAGTTTATAAGAACCATCCTAGAACTGAAGAATGGATTACTGTGCAAATATTAACGCAAAAACTATACGAATATACAGTCTATTTTTCTACACTTGTCCTATTTGGTAACAATACTTACGATGATTACGAATTTCGAACATTATTTTTTAATTTCTGATAATTATTTATTACAAAAAAGAATTCAGTTCAATCATTCGGTCGACGATTTCTCGTCTGTAACTCTTATGTGTGGTTAGAAATATGGCATTTTTTTTTTTTGCTAAATTAGTCAAGTAAAGAAAAATAGACTATATAGAAGAAATTTTCTGAAATTTCAAGAATATTTAAGTATCATCGCGACCTCTTCTTATTATGAATTCGAATTTCCTTTTTTCATTTGACAGTTTATAAGAACGATCCCTAGAAATTATGAATAGGTGTCCATTAATGTTATTTAGAACTACAGATGTGTTATTAGCTCATGGTTTTTAGCACCCAGAATACCGACGACTTTGTCAATGCTTTTAGCAACCAGCTGGCCACTGAGTATGACAGACGAGATTATCTTTGGGCTGTCAAGAGCATTGATGAGCTCGTCAAATTTGGAAATGACTACAGATCTTTAACGTCAAATAATATGAATGTAAAAGTGTAACTATCGAGCTTCTTGTCGGTTCTTCTCGGTAAAATCTACGTCCCGAACCGGTGGTAGCTTCATTATTAATGTTTTTTTTTTCATGTATTGACGAATCAAAAGTGCTCGTGAGAGCCTTCTTGAATGAAGTAATTTTGGATTTGATTTTTGACACATCTATAGTTCTAAATGTCATTGGTACACATTTTATTATTAACTAACATCTAAAAAGTTAAGCGTCAAGTTTGTCATATTTTATCTGTGCTTTTACTTCTTACCGCATTACTTAATAATAATTTTACCAATGAGTAAGTTAGTAAAGAACACGAAAAAGCATATAGCAGCACACAAGAACACATACGACCACACAAGATTACAATCGAGCATACACAGAGCATTTGAGAGCATGACTTCTTTCACACTCGAACATGAGAGCACACGAGACTATTCAGAAGCATACATAGAGCACGAGAGCGCGACCTCTCCCACGCGACAGCTCAAGTGAGCATAGAAAGCATAGCGTGTCTTAAATAAGCGACTCAAGCACACGAGAGCACAATAAAACAATAATCGCTCGCTAAGTATTAAGGTGACCGAATTCAAAATCTGTGTAAAACGAGTTAACTTAGTCAATTTATTTCCATATAATTAATTCTATGGTTCATATTCATTATTTTTGGAAAAAAAAACTATTCTATCAACATTTCGTAACACTAATATCTAAATAAACAGCCGAATTGTGTTTTGCGTGTTGTGGCCAAAATATAAATTTTTGAATATGGTAATTTTATTTAATAGTAAGCGTGCGATATGAGCACAACTGAGCACACAGGAGCACGGCCTCTCCAACACTCGGGCACACAAGAGCACGAGCAGGCGCGAGCACACGGCGAGTGTTAGTAGTGTTAGCGAGTACCTGCCGTACCTCCGCTCGTGCTCGGCGCGCGGCGCGCGGCGCGTGCGCCCGCGCCGCTCCCACGAGTGCGAGCGGCGCCGCCGGCGCTCCTCCTTGTCGCGCGCCTGGAACGAGGGCGACGTTAGCGTGGTGTCGGTGGAAGGTACGTCTAGCCTAACTCATTTCATCAATTAAAAAAATATTTACATAACTAGTGTTAAGGAGACATACATAAACGTGACTCGGAGAGTTACCTTTCAAAGGGTTATTGATATCACGAAATAGAACATGGAGGTATTATTACAAGAGTTGGTAAAAACATGGAATTTGAATCTAAAATCTTATTATTAGTTCCTTCGGAACTCTTTCAAAAAACTACATTTAAGTGTGCCATTTAAACGAGAAGCTTAAAGTCACCTACTTAAAATGGGAGACCTAAATGTATCATACATTATGTATGTAAGCAAAACTTCAATTATTTTATATACAGGATGTCAACTAGGCATACGTTAGATATTTTGCCAACGTTGACAGAATTGATATTTAAAAGTAAAAAACATTCTTTGAATTTAAATGTTAGATCTTATAGGCATTAAAAAAAAGAATTTTAAAACAATTTTATTCAGTTTTTTACTTTCAAATATCGATTAATACCGTAGTAGTAACAACACCTTGTATAAGAGAAAGAAAAACTCACGGAATCATTCCTTCTGTCTCTCCTTCTGGGTGGATCCACTGGTTCTTCTAGAAGTTCAGTCGGCAGCACCTGTGAATATTTTAATTGGTGATTAGCAAATATATTATTGATTCTTTTTGTTCTGTGGTAATGTGGTGTTATATGTGATGGTAGTACATCTCACCTTGACGAGAGTTTGCTCTTGGTGAGGTGGTGGTCGGGATCTCGGTACCACCGTACGGTGAGTCCCACTATCGGATCGTGGGCGTGGGGCTGGTTTCTCCACTGGCTGGGCTACTGGAACTGAAGAAATACAAGACTATATACCCATATCTTTTAGGATATAACTCTTGATTGACAATACCTAAAGCCCACGGGACTTGAAGAATGAAATTTTATAGACGAATTTGTAATATAACATCAGTATGTATTGCATAAAGCTCATTTAAGAACTAATTCAACCAGGAAAGGACAACACTCCTACAGAAAATTGTTGTAGTAGCTAGTAAAGTTTTCTTTGGTGATTGGGAGAGTTAGAATTGTAATATGTTATTTTAATAAAAATGAAAGGATTCTTGAAAATTAATTACCTAAGTGGTAATTAAGAGATGAAAAATTGTACACAATTTGACATGCAATTTCTTTTTTATCAATTACCAAAAAGGAGGAGGTTGTTAAATCTTCAGGGACTTTTTAATTTTCTTTTTAAATATGATTACCGATTTCTCGAAAACAACTGGACCAATTTGGTTGTTTTTATGAAAGTTCCAGATTGATCAAAACTAGTTCAGTAGCTTGGTATTAAAATCAAAATAACTTTAATAAGTATAACATTCAATTAAACGAAACTACGAATTTTGATTTTAAAGTAGATTCCTCTTTCTGGAAATCGGTTAAAAAGTGAGTCCTTTATTTCACAATCTTAGCCTTAAATAATAAAAGTAAATATAATATTTACCGTGATTTTCCTCTTCGTTCTCTTTCTCCGGCACCACTGGTTCCGGAGGTGGTGTGGGTTCTTTCTTCTCAGCGTCAGCATCTTTAAGATAATCCTGACTTTCGAGGGTCTTGAAGAGCATATCCACGAAGGGTTTTGTCTCTGAAGAATTGAAATGAATTGTTCATAAAAATGGTTAAGCATTTTAATCATGTTAAGCTTATCGTCTTAGTAAAAAGAAAACAATTTTGCAATAAAATTACAAAATTGAGCATTACAATTTTTTCTTTATAAAATTAATTTACAGACTATATACAAAATAAATTATCTAAGGCGCGAATTACACTTTTAAGTTTTACTCTCCTGATTGATATTAAACAACTCTGTAACCTGGTAACAGTGAGGCAACCTTACGAAAGCTTTTTTTGTGTCATAAATAAGGCACTGACAGAAACTTACAATTGTAATTTTTGTTAAACACCGAAAGTGTTTCACTCAACATAATTCAGAAACATAAATCTTATTCTAAGTTAAATTTTACCACCAGATCACCATAAAACCAGTCCTCATGAAATGGTACACTCACCTTGTTGGAGGAACACGTCCAGCTGATCCAGCATGCCATCCCGGAGCTCGTCAAGTGGCTTGTCCTTCTTGACCAGTGCGTAAACGTACTTCGCGAGAGCCGGTGGATCTGCATCGCATCTGTTAAAGAAAAACATAGTTTTATTTATAACTAGCTGGTGCTCGCGACTTCGTCTGCGGAGGAACGGCAGGAATTTAAAATTGACAAAATTTTAATATAAACTTTCATCCCCTATTTTGTCCCCTTAATTAGGGGTAAAATTAATAAAAATCCTTTCTTAGTAGTCGGTTCCCTATGTCATAACATCTACATGCATGCCAAATTTCAACTCGATCCGTCCAGTGGTTTGGGCTGTGCGTTGATAGATCACTATGTCAGTCAGTCAGTCACCTTTGAGTTATATATAGATTAGCTGACCCGGCGAACTTCGTACCGCCTACCTGTAAAGTCTTTATTTTTATTTTTTATTACTTATTGCTATTGGGGACCCAGGGTCAGCTAGTGAGATAAAAAAAAAAATAAAAAAGAAACAATTACACTGCGCTAAAACATACAAAGTATAAAACAATTAAAATTCTTTTAATTATTGGAATATAGAAAAGTGTCTTTAGACTTCTTCAGGCAATTTTTAAAAAATTTTCTCAGTGTAAGAACCATCCATGTAATTCAAGGTATATTATAAAAAAATAATTAGTGAAATCGATTCAGCTGCTCTTGAGATTTGCGGTTAGCAACACATTCAGCGATTCATTTTTATATCATAGAAGACTAGCGACTAGTTAAATTAGGACTTATAGATTGAAAGCATCTGAAATTTAGTTTTAATGCGAATTTATGAGGAAAGCCAGCTTATTGTATTATAATGTATACTACAAATATTTTTTTAAATTTTTATTATACCAACACTTTTATCAAGTTTCTATCTCTGTAATGAAAATAAATTATTATCACTATGGTTAATATGTCACAATAAATTATCACATTATGTGATAACGATAGTGAAATTTTGTTTGCTATGTAAATTAATGATTTTAGTTACTTGTACTAAACTAGACGATTCCCGCGACTTATTTTTTATGCCTATTTTAATCCCTTACGACTTGTTCGCACTAAAAAACCTGTGCTTTCTCAGACTCTAAACTATCGTTGTTACAAATTTCATTAAAATGGTTGTAGTAGTTTAAGCGTGATTGCGTAACACGTAGACAGAGCAATTTTGTCATTTGTAATATATGTAAGCAACTAACAATATAAGTGAGAATTTAAGTTCAAGCTTTTGCTCCAGGCTTTATTTGCATTTATGTCTTATTTATCTGTGTGAATGGTACATGTGCCACCTAGTGGAAGATAATTGTACTATTCCTATACCACGAGTGGAAATGATAAGTTCACAAAGTTATATCGTAATCGAAGAAATATGGCAGCATATAAGTTATGTACTAACAAATAAAGATTGAATTTTAACTCCCAACTTAAAAACAGGGATGTTATAAGTTTGATGTGTGTAACTGTCTGTGGCATAATAACTCCAAAATGAATAGATTGATTTTGATGAATTTTTTTTTATTTAAAGCTGATATAAACGGGATGATTCTTAGCTTTAATTTATGGAGATGATCATAAATATTATCAGCTTTTATGGTTGTTAAAAGGAACTTACACAACTTCTATTGGTCTGATTGAATTGAAATTTATAATACTGCAATTTTAATACTAAAATAATGATTATGTGACCTTGTCTTGATGCTGCAGCAAGGTTCATAACTCCTCCCCAACTTCCAGCAGAAGTATTGTATTGAGGCTCAATGAAATGATCTTAATGAATAGATTGTCAGGTTTTTTTTTTGTTTAAAAACAAAAATTAAAATTTTGGGTTATTATACATTAGATTATAAAATAATCTAGTTATTTGAAAGCTATTCAGATAGATATGTCTTATATTTAGAAACATATTTTATTGGTCAATTTATCTTTTACTTAAGAATATTCTAATTAATGCAATGCAATTAATTATTCAAAACTAATCATCATAAATGGATGCTTATAAGCAATAATGTGTCAACCCACAAAAAGTCAAATTTGGAGATATTGATGTATTTTGATACTACGTCACCTATTTAACATTATCAAAAAAAAATGAAGTCATCTAAATTAAATAAGTTTAAAAAAAAGTTTCTTAACTCAATGCTTTGAATTTCAGGTGCGCTCCATATTTTGCAATTTATAAAATAATCTTAAATATTTAAAAACCTATTATTAGATAACATATTAAACAAATCTATCTGCTTTTGATTCATTATACATTTTATCAAAATAGAAAAGAAAAGATGAATATATATGTCTTCAAACATATTTGTTAAGAATAGGTTTGACAAGTTTAGACGCTATTTTATCAAAATGAAGTCCATGTGACTTGACACAGTATTGCTTATCAGCGTCCAAATATGGATCAAAAAAACAAAAATCCCTAATTAATAATATAAACAATGGTTATAATTAAACAATTACCCACACAAAGTTACAGATTTATATTTAAAGACAGTGTGTGGTAATAAACATCAACAGTGGACCGACTCGAAATAGACATTTTTATCGTGCAATGAATACCACCACTGAGTAACAGCTTTTTATGACTACACGAAAATGAATGTATGTTTTTGTTGAAATTATACACGAATCTAATGTAAATGATAAATTATACATGAATATAATAGATATTTGGATGCTGATAAGCAACAATGTGTCGACCCACAAAAAGTCAAATTCGGGGATATTGATGTATTCTGATACTACATCACCTATTTAATATCTACTATTTCTTGATAGTTTTATGGCTGAATATTTAAAATAAAAAAATGATTAATCAAACTAATTTGCATACATATTTCAATAGCAGTTTAAATGGGTGTATAATAACAAAATTTATTTTGTTTCTAGATATATGAGCGAATTTTAAAATATTAATTATAATATGACGCCGTTATCATAACTTTTGTGAACTTAGGAAAATTCTACTGACAGAATTAGGTTAGAATGAAGAATTACATTACAAGTATTGTTAGCCTAAAACTAAACGAAAAGTAACTTTAAAATTATAATTATCAGTATTTTTTACGTTGTAAAAGTATGCATTATATTAAAAATACATTTAAAAGTTTAGTAACATAAAAGTTGTAACATAGTGATAAAAGCTATTACGAAATCACACTGACAACTCGACATTTATTTTTTACATAAATATTATTTTTATTAATTTTTTTTTTTAAGTTAAACAGTTTAAATTAATTAGAAAAGTAAGTTTTAAGATATTTTGTAATGTGATATATGAAATAAACATGGCTGAAAATGTACTCACAGCGGTTCCAATATGGACGTCAACCAACTCTTGAAAGCGTCTGGGTTTTCAATAATCATGTTTTATTTTATAAAAAAGTATGTCATACACACATAAAATCCATGTAAAAAACACTCAACACAAACTTAAAATAAATTAACCACCATATGAATAGTTTATTTCACACAACTAATTCAGTTCTTTTGCGAATAACTTTCCAAAGTTTTATTTTTAATCCTCGTCTATATTCGACAGTTGTCTCGACGAATCTGTGGAATGTTGACAGTTTGACAAGAAGCCAAGTAAATGTTTTTGTATATGGCAAGGATATTATATTTAAAAAAATGTTTTTTAAATGTAATAGAAAAGGTTTACGTAAAAAAAGTTTAAGATATATTAAAAAAAATTATCTGTGTTAAGATAAATGTTAGTAAAGTTTCTTGGTGAGACAATTATAGCTTTTAAGTTATGTTTTATTTCCATCTCTAGTCTTTAACAGGACAGATTTATTATAGGATGAACTGTTATAAATTTTATCCTTTTGCCAACTTTTAATATTAAATTTTACTAAACTCGTAAAAAATCAGGTTATATAGGTATACAACCTGATTTTTTACCATTTAACATTAATTTGTATTTAAACACTTATGCAATGTAAATATTATTTGAATGGGGCAATTATATTAAGATAAATATAAATATGTTGGAAGCTTGTGGATTTTGGCACCCAAAATATCGTCTACCTTAGACGACGTAGCCTAACAAACAGCTAGCGACTAAGTTAAGCGAGAATTATGTTTGGGTGCGGCCAATGCACTTCATACTATAAGAAAAAAAATGCACCATATATGGGCCATATATATGGGCCAACAAATCAATACCGAGCTTGTCAAAGTAAGAAATGGGTACAGATTTTTAACGTCAAATATCTATAGATATTATTTATTCCGTATTGACATCCGGAATCCATCTTGAGTCAAGCACCAGTCTTTTTAGCTTTCAGGCCTAGTTGTTTCCTTCCTTCACACTTCCGGCGACGCTGTTGCCCTCTAGATTAGGCTTTGGAGGGAAATAACGTCTACCTCCTCTTTTACAAATGATCTTACCTTCATTATAGCTTCGTCTTTCGTAGCGAAAACAACGGTTTAGTTCAATTTAATTTATAGTTTTCAATTATATAACGTAAATTAAATAGTCCTTCCTTCGAAATGGATAACAGTGAATCAAGAAAACGAGGAAAAAGTTCAAGTTCTGAAGATGAAAGTTCGACAGGAGAATCGAGTTTGGACCACTATAGTAAAAGGGAAAAAAGATCAACTGTAAGTGACAGGCAATTTCAATTTCTCACGCAACAAATAGGCTTGTTAACGAATCTTTTAACTCAGAATAAAAATAACAGTAATTTAGTACATGCTACGACTTCATCCAACTCTTCTGAGGATGTGCGCCGACCTGAAAACGAAGTTTCTTTGCAACCACCTCCATTGTTATCTATTGATAAACCTGCAAAACCTCAGTTACTACTATCAGAGTTATCGACTAATATCAAAGATCCTGTATATGCAAAATCAAAAGAATCTCATTTGGCAAAATTATCTCAAATACAAAGATTTAAATGTAATGATTGGAATGCGATTTTATGAACAACAAAAGAAATATGTTGCTACTCCCGGTTTTATAGAATTAAGTATTAATGACGAACTTAGACGATTAGGATCTCTTGTTACGAATGAAGATTCTCGTTTACTTCTTTTAGAGCGAAGTTTTGCTGCATTATCCAATGCTTTAATACTTCAAAAGGAAGAGTTACACGTGACATTACAACAATTGGTGGATTGGTCTAGCGATGCTAATACCAATTTAAGTCCTCAATCTTTGTTTGATAAAATTGAAACGTTGTTCAGTAAAGACTCTGCCTATAATAAAGTTACAGATGATACTTTGCAAATAATATGTGGTAGACGGGCTGATTGTATACAATCTCGTAGAGAGATTTTATTAAAACAAATACCAGACGAATTTCATTGTGGGGCTTTATATAAAATTCCTCCAACAGCAGAATTTTTATTTGATGAAAATTTATTGTCTAATTATATTCAAAAAATTGGGGGGGGGGGGGTGGAAAAATTGTTTATATGTTCACAGACTAATTCTTCATCTAGACAATCAACATCGATAAATCCTAGACCATCAACGTCTTATGCGAGTGGTTTGAAACCTACCATTAACAAACAGAAATCTGAAAAATTTTTTCGATCGGACTATGGCAATTACAAAGGTAAAGGTAAAGGAAAGTCTTCATCGGGTAAAAGACCAGCCTACAACAAAAACCGATCTAATCCAGAAAATAAAGCTAAAAAAATTTCATTCCTCTTCAACGAATAATAACAAATCATAACTATTTCGAATTTCAAGGAGGTTGTCTAAGGCTATATCAGAATGTTTGGAGCAATTTAGGTGCACCGGATTATATATGCAAAATTCTGAACGGGGTACGTATAGCCTTTATAATGAAACCGCCTTTAATAATGCCGACCGATATAGTAATAAGAGCTTTTCAAACCAAGAAATGTCCTTACAAATACAGAACATGCTGAATATGCAAATACTAGAAAGAGTCGAACCAACACCCAGTTTTGTATCAACCTTCTTTCTGATTCCGAAAGTAGACGGATCATTTCGACCGATATTCAACCTGAAACATCTAAACAATTTTGTTCAAATAAAACCGTTTCAGTTATTCAGCCATTTCCGAGTGCCGACATTCTTACAGGAAAAAGATTGGTTAGCGAAAATAGATTTAAGTCAGGCGTACTTCCATCTAAATATTGCGAACGAACATCGACGTTTCCTGAGACTGAACTACAATGGCGAACTTCTGCAGATGACGTGCCTGCCATTCGGTCTCTCATCAGCGCCTCGAATCTTTGCAACACTGACGAACTGGATTGCCGAATACCTACGACGCCACAACATCAGGTGTGTAGTATATCTAGACGATTTTTTACTAGCCAACCAGTCTCTTCATCTCTTGAACGATCAAGTGGTGTTTGTTGTGAGTATTTTGAAAGAGCTAGGATGGATAGTCAATTTCGACAAATCCGTGCTGGTTCCGACTCAACGCCTAGAATTTCTGGGTGTTACTTGGGATACAAAACTCAACATGAAATCCCTGTCAGAACCGAAGTGCCTAACGCTCCGCATGGCACTTCAGCAGCACATTGCCAAAGGCAGGTGGTCCCTCAAGCAAGCACAATCTCTCTTGGGGAGACTCAACTTTGCCACGTTTCTAATACGACGAGGAAGATTGCACTGCCGATCGATGCAATATTACAGTCGACAACTTCCGAAATATCACCCGTATCGACAAGTAAATATTCCAGAATCTGTAAGGAACGATATGAAATGGTGGATGGCAGCAGTTTCGGGCTCTTCACCTATACACACAGGCCCGATAACTCATCATCTCACAACCGACGCTTCGGATATTGGCTGGGGAGCTCAGATCGAGGAAACAAAGATCAGGTCAGTGGACATTAAGTCAGTTAACATGGCATGTCAATCTCAAGGAACTGTTTGCAGTCCACGAGGCCATTGTCCATATGAAGAGTCAACTATTCAACTCGCAAGTACTGTTGTTAACGGACAATCGCACTGTAGTGTCATACATCAACAAGGAGGGAGGAACCAGATCGAAAGCTCTCCTAGATATGACACGTCAGATTTTACAAGTAATGGATCCACTCAACATGCAGTTGACGGCGCAATACTTTCCTGGCCGTTACAATTGCGTGGTCGATGCGTTATCCAGAATGAAGCCTTGTCCGGAGTGGCATCTGCGAAATCAAGCGACCGAGAAAATTTTCCAAATGTGGGGCACACCGGAGATAGATTTATTCGCTTCAAAAAATGCTCATGTCGTACCCAGGTATGTGACTCTGAATACATTAGATCAGGATGCGTTTCTACACAATGCCTTCAGTCATCAATGGGAGTTCGACCTGGCCTGGGTATTCCCGCCACCGAATCGAGTTTTTCTGGAGGGCGGACCTGCAGCATCGTGCTCTTCAAAGGCCTTACCTCATTCCAAATCTACACCAGATGTTAGTGGACACAGTAACTGGAGTCCATCCACCGAAAGTACAACAAATTCATTAAAAGGCCTGGATGATTTTGGGTGGACAGAGATTATTGACCATTGGTCTTCTAAAGAAAAAACTTATTCCTTTCTAGCTGGCGAAAATCGACCTTTAACACCTACCGACCCGCGTGGCGGAAATGGAAAACCTGGTGTACAAGCACTAATGTTGATTATAAAAGTCCTAATCCAATGGAGGTTGCTCGTTATTTAGCCCACTTGCATAATGACGAAGGTTTGTCGTACAAAACAATATTAGTTCATAAATCGGTTGTCACTAATTTTACTAACATTTCTACAAAAATAGATTATTCATCCGACTTTTTTGTAAAGCACATGTTAAAAGCTATATCCGTAGCTAAGGAGAAAAATTCCGTACCACCTATATGGGATCCGAAGGTGGTAATACAATATTTAAGCAATAACATTCCCGATGAAACTAATTTATACCAGGTATCGAAGCGTACTGCAATCTTACTTCTGTTGTCGTCTGGGCGCAGAGTTCACGACCTGACGCTTCTATCCATTGAAGAAGGGAGGTACATTGAACATAATGATTCAATAATTTTTTGGCCTCGCTTTGGTTCCAAGACCGATAGTGCTGAATATAGACAATCGGGATGGAAACATACATGTCATCCAAACACAGCTTTAGATTGTGTTTACTGGGTTCGCCATCTGATTGAATTGTCAAAAGATCGTCGACGGGTTGGTAACTTAATTGATTTATTTATTACAGCCAGAGGTACCCCTAAAGCCGCAACAAAAACGGTAATTGCTGGCTGGATCAAGTCAGTTCTGAGAGAAGCCGGTATAGAAGCTTCCCTGGGTTCCGTACGATCTGCTGTGGCATCTCGTAACTGGTTAGAAAATTTTCCAGTTGAAAAAATACTAGAAACTGGCAATTGGAAGCAAGTACATACATTCAATAAGTATTATAAAAAAGTTATTGTAAATCAATCGGATAAAACTACTAAAGTTTCATTGTCAAATTATTTTGATTCTGTTCGTTAAAATTATTCTTATTAAAGGAATAATAAATGTTAAAGCTTTAATATAAATAATATCTTGTTTTGATTTGAAAGATTTAATAATAATCGTTTCTTCTTATTTGAAGTTTACTCTATAGATTGTATTTTAGACACATTATAGCGTCATTTAACTACTTATTAGTAGTCACCAGGAGATAACAAACACATCACTCAAGATGGATTCCGGATGTCAACACGGAATAAATAATAGAGAGTTTTACCTTACAATAAAACTTACCTATTATTTTTTCCAAAAGACATCCGGAATCCAGGTAATGTCTACCTGGTACATCTCGAGTTATATAATGAAGGTAAGATCATTTGTAAAAGAGGAGGTAGACGTTATTTCTCTCCAAAGCCTAATCTAGAGGGCAACAGCGTCGCCGGAAGTGTGAAGGAAGGAAACAAATAGGCCTGAAAGCTAAAAAGACTGGTGCTTGACTCAAGGTGGATTCCGGATGTCTTTTGGAAAAATAATAGGTAAGTTTTATTGTAAGGTAAAACTCTCTATTAAATATCATTTCACTGAAGTCAAAATTTCTGAAATCTTAGATCATCTAAAAAGTAAATAACATTATCCTTGGTGAAGACCTTGGTAAAGAACGAAGCCACGACGTAGTACTATTTTTTTATTTCATATATTATAAACAATAATTGTAATATTAACATTCAACATTGTATTATAGAAGTAGTTTGTTATATTAATAACCTATTAAGATTTCGCAAATTATTCTTACCACGTTCAAGGCGAAATTTAATTAATATGTAATAATCAATGACGCTGTCTCTCGAGAACCATTTACTAGGGTAATAGCATTTAAGTGACTCCATTTTCAGGTGAGGATACAATCTGCGAAAATCTCAAAAGATAATGACTTAAAATTAATTAAATAGACATTATCAAAAAATAAATATTTCTATTAAAAATAAAAACAAAGAGAAATTAAAAATAACTTTATATAACCTAAGTAACTATCGATGTCACTGTGAGGCCACCAAACCGAACCAAATTTTCAAGTGATCAAAACTTCATAAGTACGGACAAAAGTGTCTGAATTTAGTGTTTTAAATATTGAAGTATATAAGGGCGCGTCTTACACGACATTTTCCCTCATCAAATCTTATAACCAAATGATCTAACGCGTTTATAAAAACAACTTAGGTATCGATTTTCGACATTATCAAAATTGAAAAAAAACGATGACATCTTTATACGCCATTTTCTCAAAATGATGTCTGTGTGGCTTAACATAGTATAGCTTATCAGCGTCCATTTATTGTGGTTATTTTGGTTTAAAAGAATTTTCAAAATCGGTTAAGAAACAACAAAAATAGGAAGTAAAAAATATGAAAAAAAACATATACTAAGAAATTTTTACGAATTTTTAAGTTGGCTTATAAAAGTTTATTTCCACTTATTTGTGCTGCTGGAAACTTAACCATCATTAATCATGATAATCTATTTTATATTTTAAACTTTCGTAATTTATATATACTATTCATATTATATACTAGCTGTGCCCGCGACTTCGTTCGCGTGGATTACAGAATGCTTGGCATGTCTCCTGCAAAGCAAGGTTATAATAGTCTGCGGTGCTGCTCAAGAAAGAAGCTTCTTACTTTGGATTTGGGAACTTTCTGGTTGTATTTATAAGCAGACTCTAATTCAGATACGGTATTCCTCCACGGTTTTCACTATAAATGTTAAAGAAAAGTGTTTTGTGCTAGTCTTTAAAATTTCGACTGTATCACAGTATATTCCCGCCGAGGTTCTCCTTGTATTATATATCGGGTGACTTTTTTAACTGGGCTTGATAGGCCATATCCGGAACTTTAAGGAATCACGAAAAATACTTAAAGGAGTCTCGTGTCCGATTTTGAGAAATCTAAAACTGCATCATAAGTTTTTTTGATTTCATGATTCTCCTGACCAGGAATTGAATAATTAATTTAAATAAAAATACATTCTGTATTATTACACCACCTACCTAATAGTATCACTTGTAAGAATCAACTTTTGGAAAGTAATAGTAAGTGAGAAATTAAAGGAAAAGATTTATTTTTTAACATCTATACATGATTTAGAAGTTAAGTAATCGATTCTATATATATCAAATATACAAAATCAAATATGTGGGTTAAATCATGGCTCCCGGTAAGTTTAGAAAAAAAGTCTGCATTACTTCGAAAAATTTGTTTATTTGCATCAAAATGCTAGTCACCTACTAAAGTAAGGAAGAGTGTAAAGAATACAATCAAAAATATATAAAATGAATAACTCATAGTAACTTCTTTTATGTTTGTCTATTTTTTCTATGTGAGCTATATAAAGTTGACAGAATTGACGTTTGTTTTGGTCCCCGTCACCTACTCCGTTACCTAAGTAGGTTTAGATAATTCCTAAAAAGATGAATCAATTTATTGAAAATCTACATTTCACTGGACACGGCTATTGTACTCACCCGCTATTAGCGTTAAAACATCCCGTTATAATTTTAAAATTTCACTTCTAGGTATGATCGTTTTTTTTGAAGAATTACAAAAGATTTAATTACTGTATGAATTTGATAAAATTTTGTAAAAAAATTGCCCTTTCTTTTTGTTGCAGTTAACTATATACTAATACCTCTATTAAGTTGATTCTTATAATATGTGACAGTATCAGATGATGCAATCATACAGAATGTTAATTTTTTTCAAAATCAACGTGTTCGTTTCTGGCTAGGAGAACTTATTTTTCAAAAAACTAATGATATAGTTTTAGTTTTTATTAAAATCGGCTTTGTTACTCCTTTAATTATTTTTCGCTATTGCTTATAGTTTCGGATTCGGTCTATCATATCCAGTTAAAAAATTACCCAGTAAATATATTATTTTCCCAATTATTATATTTATATAATATAGATAAATCTTCCCTATTTGAATTAGATGTTGTTCACTATTTATTGGGTTCTACAATATTTTGTTATCGCGATTACACAATAACAAAATATTAAGAGAATTATCTCTTTTTTACTTATTTATTAAAATAAATATATTTTTTTAATAAAAGTAGCCTAAGTTAATTCTTATAATATTAGCTAGGTATAGGGGCTGTTCATTAATCAAGTAATGTTTTTAAGAACTTTTTAGACTTTGTGATATTTCGTAATTTTTTTTCTTCCATCCTCCTCTCCCTCCTCTGGGCCTCACGTGATTAATGGACATCCCCTAACTGCAAGTGAAAGTCCCAGCAAATTTGATTCAGCTGTTTCAGAGATTAGTTGTAGGAAACAGACTGACAGACAAAAAATTAAAAAATTGGATTTTTTGATGTAAGTACTGTATATACTTTCATGCATTTAGTGAAAAATACAAAATAATGTTCGATGTGAACTCATAAATTTACATAACTTTTTTATTTATGTACGTACCGATTGAAATGAAACAATCACTAAAAGTTAAGTGAAGCTTACTGCAATATATTAATGAAAACCACATCTAAATCGGATAAGCCGTTTCTGAGATTAGCGGACACAAACTTACAGATAAACAGACAAATATCTAACAAATTATTGTTTTGGGTTCTATTGGGTAGGTAAAGACCCCCAATAATATATATATTTTTTATATATCTGTCATGTGCAGACAGTGACCCGTTAGATTTTTTTTGTAAGTATCGATTAAAATATCTAAAATAGAAGTTAGCCTAAGTCACTCCTTATAACATTTGCTATCTGCAAATAAAAGTACCATCAAAATTGGTTCAGCCGTTTTAAAGATTAGTCGGAACAAACAGATAGACAGACAGACTGACAGACAAAAATTGAAAAATGTATTTTTTGATATAAGTACTGTATGTACTTTCATGCATGTAGTGAAGAGTACAAAATAATGTTCGACGTGAACCCTTAAATTGACATAACTTTTTTATTTATGAACCGATTGACATGAAACAAACCCTAAATGTTAAGTGAAGCTTACCACAATATATTAGTGAAAACTGCATCTAAATCGGATAAGCCGTTTCTGAGATTAGCGTGCATAAACGCACAGATAAACAGACAAACAGACAAACAGACAAACAGACAAACAGATAAGAATTCTAAAAATCATAGTTTTGGGTTCTATTGCGTTGGTAAAGGCCCCCAGTAAGATTTTTTTTCATATATCTTCCATGTACAGACAGCGACCCGCTAGAATTTTATTATTAGTATAGATATATATATATATATATATTATACCTTTTTATTGCCCGACGTTTCGACGGAGTTACCGCGCGCCCTCCGGCGGCGAGTGCGCGAATTTTCTTCGCCTACCCTCACAACATTAACATTGTCTTCACCGTT
Source organism: Hypolimnas misippus (assembly GCA_037950945.1). Taxonomy (NCBI): domain Eukaryota; kingdom Metazoa; phylum Arthropoda; class Insecta; order Lepidoptera; family Nymphalidae; genus Hypolimnas; species Hypolimnas misippus. Next base: position 4,397,906 of record JBBEEQ010000021.1, read on the forward strand.
ATTATAATGCTAGGAGCACACTATAATGGCAAGTCTTGGTCCAGCAAATCGGGCGAAATCTCTCCCTGCGAGCAGTCGTGTCGGCGATGCTATGCAGGGAATCGACGTGGGAGGCCGTAGTCAACTTCTGTGAGACCGTCATGGTCCAGAAGGAGACTGCGGGGCGGGCTGCGGTATGGCCCCGAACTGCCGGTGTACGCACCAGCGAGGGGTGCGGGTAAGGCGAGACCATCTTTGCCCTCCTGAGAAGGGCTCCGCAAGACACGAGCGGAGCAACGCACGGGAGAGGCCGCGGACGTGCCTGCGAAAGCGATTCCGTAGCCTCTCCGTTTTCCGCGCTGTGGCGGCCATCGCAGGGGGTTTTAGTGAGTACAATCGTACATAACCCGGTCTCCCCCCCAGGAGTCGGGTATCTATGAAGATTTACCCTGCGTCAACAAAAAAAAAAAGGAGCACACTATAATATTCGCGCGAATCTATTGTGTTACTAACGTTTGCAACTTTATTTATCATTGTACTATTTTTATAAAAAGCAGAAAAGAGCACTTTATAATTTTGGAGCTCGGGACTCTGCAAATAAAAACTCTGAATTTAAGAAGGTATCGTCACATACCGTCAGACGGTTGCGTCACAATATATTTACGTCAAAATTTTTTATATTTTTCAAAATAATAATTACTTTGCTAGAAATAGTGATAAACATAATATTAATAAAAAAATAAATAAAAAATAAACTTATAACACCAAGGATTCGACTTCATAAAGTGAAGGTGTCATTTTTGGTGCTTGGTATTTTTATCTATAATAAGATCCCGCAAACTGTTATATTTCCCACCTTCTAAGTTTAAGGCCTATGTTAAGAATTCTTTAATTTATAAAATATATCACACTGTACAACCAAAAAAATACATGGACATAATGCACATCGATATTTTAGCAGGATATTTAATTAAGCTGTAATTGATGAATGATTCATTGATTTTTAAAAAGTACCTATCGATTTTCTTACCGGTTCTTCTCAGTAGAATCTACATTCCGAACATGTGGTTATTTATTTTTTATATATAATACCTAAAAGAGTAATTCGTAAATTGACGATTTAAAAGCACTTTATAAGCGTACTTGAATAAAGTATATTTTGAATTTTAATTTGAACCTAAATAGTATCAGATTCAAAGCTGTTTTCCACCGAAATAAAAAAGGAGGTTTCCTATACGTAGGTGTCTACTCGACGTGTGTTTTTTAAATGTTTGCTACCTTAAAAATCCGTCAAATCCTAATTAATTTAAAAAATAAATCTTGTTTGTAAGGATATGCTAAAATATGCTATAAATTTAGAATATAAATGGATATGCTTAAAGGATATGCTTCCAGATTAATCCCATAGAAATTTCATCGAATTCGGTTCAGGAATTTGGTTATAAAATCAAAGTAAATAGTATAAGTATGTCATTCAAGTAAACGCAATACCCTATTTTAGTTTTTAAGTCGGTTTGTTTCTTTTAATGTATGAGGTATTTGGATGCTGATAAGCAATAATGAGTTAACCAACAATAAGTCAAATTGGGATTTTGATGAGTTCTAATAATGCGTCACCCATTTAACATTAAAAAAAAATCAAGTCATCTAAATTAAAAAAGTACCGAAAAAAGTTTCTTAATTTAATGTTTCGAATGTTGAAGTATGTTCTGTGTTTTGAAATATGCAATAATCTTATATATTTAATCATAGCTTTACTTTCGTCTAATTAATTTTGATTTATTTTTATTTTAATTTTGCGCCTATGTCTTCTTCCTACAGTGGGGTTAATATATCGCTGGACGAATTAGTAAAATGTGAGCAATGTTCCCAACCTCGTTATTTCAAAAATCAAAGAGGTTTAAATATTCACATTGGAAAATCTCATAAATCGACTTCGCAGACGCAACATGACTTATCACCATCAAGTTCTACTTGTGCACTCGATCCTCTCTGGAAACAGTTAAGTACTTGTAAATCTAATTTTCCTATTTTAAAGCGGATACCTAGAGGATCGAGGACACAAGTTGCTTTTACGCTTAAAGAAGTAATCGACAATGTTGTGAGTTCCAATAACGAGACGTCTTGGGAACATTTGCTCACATTTGCCTATAAAATTCTTAATGTAGAAAACAACGATCCCGGCTCTCTTACGCAGAAAATAAAAAGAAACTGCAACAAGGCTTCCAACAATATTAATTTTTCTAATAAACAACCTGTACAAAAAAGGAAATTTAATTCAATCAAATTTATAGAAAATAAAATAAGTGACGGCGACCTTAAGGGTGCAGCCCGTCTTTTATTCTCCAGTGATGTAATAGCCCCTGACACAGCTGAAACAGTTAGAGCACTGAGAGATAAACATCCTCAGTGTAATACCCTACCTATTATTCCTGACATATTACCCGACATTAATTCACCACTTCAGGCTGAAACTGAAGACGTGCTCGGAGCCGTGATGTCTTTCAGAAGTGGATCTGCCGGCGGTCTCGATGGTTTAACTCCACAACACTTAAAAGATCTTTTATGTGGTACAAATGGCGATGCTGGTAGGGCACTTTTGAAATCATTAACGGATCTCGTGAATTTGATGCTATCTGGTGGGGTACCTAAGGAGATAACTGAAATTCTATATGGTGCAAATCTCTGTGCCCTTATCAAAAAGGATGGTGGCATCCGTCCGATAGCGGTAGGTTCTACTATCCGACGCATCGTCTCCAAAATTTGCTGTCGTAAAATATCTCCTTATTTGGCTACCATGTTCCAACCCGTACAGTTAGGCTTTGGTAGTAAGGGGGGGTGTGAAGCTGCTGTCCATGCGGCTCGCACCTTCCTCTTAAACTCTGGAGGGGAGGTTCTTTTAAAAGTAGACATAAAAAATGCATTCAATTCCATCTGTCGTAACGCACTCCTCTCTGAAGTTAAAAACAAAATTCCAAAAATATATCCATATCTTTGGCAATGTTACGGGGGAAATTCAAAATTACTATATCGTCACAATGTTTTAAATTCTGCGGTAGGGTGTCAACAGGGAGACCCGCTAGGACCTGCAATTTTTAGTTTGGCTATCCAGCCACTTATTACAGCTTTAAGTTCAAAATTAAACATTTGGTATTTAGATGACGGTACCTTGGGAGGTGAAGTGACAACCGTTTTAGACGATTTTTCTAAATTACTTGAACAATTTTCAAATATTGGTTTAGAATTTAATTTTTCAAAATGCGAATTATTTATTTCAGATCATATTTCGTCAACAAGAAGAGATATGATCATAAAACAGTTTAACAATTTGGCTCCGGGTATTAAAATATTTTTATCATCCCGACGTTTCGAGCACTTTGCAGCGTTCGTGGTCACGGGTAGACTAAGGTGACATTTGTCTATTTGAGATTTTAGAAAATATTATTTACAACTACCGCCAACGGTTTCTTAAATGATATCTTGAATAACGTTCCGGTTGCACGCAGAAGGCACTAACTGTATCTTTTGGTCTGGCAGTCTGTTGGACTTGGGATTTTAAATTTTTAATAAGTGGATCCCAGGTGTTTGAAAGTCTCCAACCATCTTCTCTATTGAAGTTCGGATGTTTTTGAATTTCAATAGCCTCGCGTATCATTCTAGGAATGAATCTGTGTTCTCTAGCGAGGATCTGTGGTTTATCAAATCGGATAAAATGGTTAGGTTTATCCAAGGCATGTTCACAAACTGCAGACTTTGAAGAACGCCTATTCTTGACATCTCCTATGTGTTCCTTGACCCTAGTACCGATGTTTCTTTTTGTTTGGCCTATGTAATTAATATACGCGATTTAAATCCGTTTAAAATAGTTTCATTTCAATTTATAAGAGTAACCATCGAATACCTTGCCGGTTCTTCTCGGTAGTGTAACAACGGTTTTTAATGCTGGCCACACAACTATGTTTTATTTTGCTTAATTTTAAAAACAATATGGCGGGAATGTATATGATTTTGAAACGGTCATGGAATACGTTGATATATTTTAAATTGTAAACGTGAGAATAAAGGAGTATATAAATACATTTTATATTGTGATTAGTGATTTATTTAATTTGACGCGATTTCCTTCTGAGATTCTTCACAGTAGAATCTACTTTTCGAACCGGTGGTAGCTTCTTGTGTTTTTTTTGTAATGACGACTAAAAAGTGCTCGTGAGAGCCGAATTAAATAAAGTGTATTTTGATTTTGATTATCATTGTCAAAAACATTGTAAAGATTCCACCATAGATCACCCACACCATTTAAATGTCTGGTCTGCATCCAACCTGTCTGCTGCACGATGCTTTACCACGCAGACGTACAGACTGTGGAATGATCTTTCTCCTAAGGTTTTCTCTGGTTTATAAGCATTTAGTCTATAGATACCTTTTTCTTAACAACCAGAAATGCACCCACAACATCCCTAATGTTGCAAATGTCCGGGCGACATTAATAACTTAACATCAACTAGAGTTTACGGTCAACGGTGTTTGTCACCGTTACAAAAAGTTACACGGTTGCTTTAGGCGAGAAGTTTAATCTTATGCGTATTAGGCGATAATTACATTGGTAAGTTTTACTCTGTAGCGATAAATAACAATGTTAGGAATATATCATTAAAGTAAATAATACTGTATTTAGTCTATGGTAGCTCGTTGATCAGTTAGTTATTATTATATATCGGCAGTACGCACCCTCCCTCTCTCTAGGATAGATTGCTCGTCTTTACTCTCAGAAATATATTCATAATTACGAATAAACAAGTTACTAGAACCCCAGAGATAACAAGCAATTCTGTAACCTAGTAACAGATACGTATGAACAGAAGCTGTGAATGTCAAAAATAAGACACTGACAGTAAATTCTTTCAGGTTTAAAGCGATCACGAACAACTTATATAAATCCTAATGAAAGTTTGATAGTAAAACAGGTGTAATTCCTATCTTAGATATATATTAACATTAATAAGCTGAAGAGTTTATTTGAACGCGCTTATCTCAGCAACTGCTGGTTCGAATTGAATTTTTTTTGTGTTAGATACGAGTAGTTTATTTTTTGAAGAGGGTTAAAGTCTATTATATCACGCTTCGACTCATAGGAGAAAAGCAGTAACCATAAAGGCGAGTGAAACAGCGGGGGGCATCTAGTTGAATATAGGATTGTGATTAACAATTTGACATTGTGAATTTACATGCCAACATCTTTAATGGTATTAATGGTATCTGCTCTGATGCAGAGGGTGCGAGTTCAATCCCCACTGTATCGCAATTTTTAATGTGATTAATAATGTAATGTCATATCGACGGTTCATATTGAAACGTGTAGACCTGTCTTAAGTTTAATTGCATTAATTTGGTAAAATTTACCATCGTTCGTTTCGGATTTTTTATTTTACAGTTTCAAAGCGTACTAAAAACTAGTATACAATATAACTAGTGTTATATATGATTTGTTCTTTAAAATAAATGAAAGTAAAAAAAAACTTTTTAAAGACAAGCTGTTATTTAAAAGCGCTAAAACAATTAAATAACCCACAGAATAATGCTTTTCGCGCGTATGTAGTATGTACATCGCTGGTTTGCAAGAATATCGTAGAACAAACAGAACTAAGTATGACAAAAGACAATAAATCTTTGATATTTTATCATGAAAAGAGTTGCGATGATGAATTTTCTTTAAATCAATAAAGTTATAACATCAAGGGATCGTTTAAATTTTGCAGCTACGCACCAACACATTAATAAAGAAATTTGAAAACCCCATTTCCTAAAATTCATCATTTTTAGTTGCATCGATATTCTTGAACAGCAGCGATATATATTGCCCGTTCCATTGGCATCTCATGTAGCCTAAACGGCTTAACCGATTTCGAAGGTATCATTAAGTTCCTATTCTTCTTCGAAGTGGCATGGGGTATGACGTCAGCAAAAAATCAAAATGGCGAATCTAAATTGTCGAAACTAACAAATGGTTGTAACTTTTTATAATTTAAATATTTTGACTGATTTTGAAGTGCGAAGTGCTGTTATTGGGCAGTCGAGTTTTTTATTTTTAAATTATTAGTCTTGTTTATAATTGGAATAAAGATACTGTCATTCAGAAGTACTTTAGGACATGGTTAAAAATAGGTTTTAATCTAGTTTAGGTATCTAGAGGTATTCTAACAAGATATGTTAAGATGAACTAAGATAGGATAAAGTAACATTATCTTATGTTGTTGAAAAATATGCTTTATTTCCAAGACTAAAGGTTTCAACGTCATCTTTTACAACGACGCAGTAGATCTATCCTTAAAAATAAATGTTATATATGATAAAAATGTTTTCTTGCACAATTATTTAAATTGTTTTTTGTATAAAACTAAAAGTCAATCTTTGTAGTACTTAAAGTACCAGTTTCGATTTATTTTCAATTTTTCGATTGTTTATTTTCAGTTTTCCAATTTCAGGTTAAAAACCCCAAAAAAAAAATTCCTAAACGACTTCAGTAATGAAGCGAAGGAAACAAAAATAAAAAAAAATCAACTTTTTTAAAAATTTACTTTTTTGAGTTTTGAGGAATTTGAGCATAGCTATTAATTTTTATATATAAAATGACTATATCATTCTTCATTAGCAAAGAAAAAAATAATTATTATTTATATTTTTTTGTATAACCTCAACTTTTATCATACAATATAAGATAGAATTAACGTTCATATCTTTGCTTTTTTAAAAGAAAGTCACACATATTAAAATTGTCTCAAACATCACATTCCATACAATTACGAAACAAAATTCGCGGTTCGCGAGTAGTTTTAAAATATTTACAAGGTTACACGTAATTATGTACGAGTTCATTGGGATCGTACGATAACTCCGCGAACAATGTAGCAAAAAAGTGCTAACAAAAGCGCTGATCACTATCATACGTTTTAACACAAAAATATGAAGCAAGGACAACACCGCTTGATGGTGTGTACGCAGTAGCACATTTCGGCCGTTCTGTCACACGCGCCGCGTGAATGAACCGCCGCGTGTTGGAATATGTATGTTGTGTTTACACATTCAAATAAAAATGGTGCGCAGTTCCCTTTGAATACTTTAAAAGGAAATATATTTTCAACTTTTCCGTGTTATGTGACGTAATTGCGACGCTGATTGGTTTTTATTGATAGCTCGTCTTCTATCGCTTATCGGACGATCGTGAAGTGACATTCGCCACTGTTATTGTTGGCGGGAAGACGTTTTTGAAATCGGAAATAGTTTTTTTTTTCGAACGGGTATGAGTGTTGTGATGTGTTACGGTTTTGTTCTTTGATGTTGACGATTGCCTTTTTCGCTGGGGCTGTTCTTTTTTGTTACTTTTTAAAATTGTTATTCAAAATCGAGGATAAGGAAGGCGATTCTCAGAGTAAGTATTTATTTTCGATTTTTTTTTTTATTAGAGAAGGAAAAATTTTATCGATAAATTAATATTATTATAAAAATATAATTTATAAAAATTTTATTTAAGTAATATTTAACAATGTAAACCAATGACCAATGTTAAATTAATCGTAACGATGGCTGACTTTGTTGAACTTTTTGACGACAATAGTGGACTATTTGCATTCAATAATGAATAAATTAATTTAAACGAAAATATATCTAAACATAATAGGTAACTAAAGTAATTTGATTTTTATTTTGGTAAATGAAATTTTTTTTACAGACAATTTGATTCGTATTATTGATTCGTCTAAGGTGCTATATGATATATAACCGGGTTTGAGTCCAGCCAGATTTAGTTACAAATTATTTAATATATAAAATGTAACAAAAATGAAGTTTACGGTGTTTTTTATTTAAAGTGGGTTTACGTGAAGGTTTTATTATTTATATTTTTTATTCTTCAAGTGAAATCAATGAATTCAATGGATTAGAATATCAAACATTACTTTAAAATATCTTGGTTTTACATTTATTTTTACTTACACTTATAACTTTTAATTAAAATGACTTCTGTTTTTATAATCGGCTTCAAAAAAGAGGAGATTCTTAATTCATCATGTATGTTTTTTAAAGTTTGTTAACTCATAACATATATAAATGACGATATACCGATTTTCATAATTCTTTTCTTATTTAACAGAATGCACTTTCAGATAGAACTTTTGCATCATTGACAAAATTTTGTTACAATTTTACAGTAATTTTTCTTCACTCTTGATCTCTGAGATAAGTTAAAAAAATATTGGAAAACAGAAAACAGAATTCTCATTATCTCCGAAAGTCAATCGTTACTTAGTGGTATTCACCTATTAACCGACGATATGCTAAACGTATATATATGGATATACTGAGTAAACGAAGGATACGCAGAAGGGTTTCAATAGACAAAACTATCTTCTTTGCATATACATACATGTACAAGTAACACATATACAATTCTGTCTTTTAAGGGTGTCTGTTTTGGGCTGCTGGCCCAATACGTCTCTGGTAATGTTAGCAGATGATTGCTTATATTATTCCGAAGAAAATATAAGAAAATTGCTCTTTATAATTTCATTAAAGTAAACTTAATTGTAATACACCTTTGCTACCTGATATCCGCCATAGCTAATTAAATCCAAACGTCATAGTTGACCATCGTCCCCATCAGATGATAAAGTTTTAGCTTTTATAAAATAAAGGTCTGGCATTCACGGACCCTAGATCCATAACAAATTTGTGTATTTTGCGTTTGAAGTCGTTTTTTTAAGTCATAATTATTGTTAATGATTTATTTTACCGTTATACTTTTTTTAAAAACGATATGCATAATAACTTAATTAGGTATTATATGCGATAAGAATTGATGATTAATGTCAAATTAAATTTTAATTCAAGCTATAAAAAAAGTAGGTACTTAATTGAGCAATAATTATATGATCCATCTGTGCGAATACAACCTAGTCCGTTTGTACATAAAATACTTTTGTTCATCTACTTTGATGAATAGTTTCGTCAAATTAATATTCTGTATAGTTTATAGTAAAATATCTCATAATAATAGTATTTGCATTACCCTACATTCATTTAAAGAAAACCGATATGGCTCAGATGGAACATATGGATTTTATCGATTGCTTCGGATTCAAATCTAGACCTGAACTAAATTTTCAAGTATATCAAAGCAAGCACGGATTTTAATACGGTTTTTCTTCAAGCACAGCGATGAAGAAAAACCGTACTAAAATCCGTTGCGTAGCTTAAAACGGCGAGAAGAGACTTTGTTTTATCATATGTAAAGAAACGTCATTATTATAAACATATTTATCCTTGGCAATAAGAATATTCTCAAACAGAAGGCAATATCTTCACGCCCAAAAACGCTTATAAATTCACAAGGACTAGAAGGTCACTATTCAATATAATATGTTTATTATCAAATAACATTAAAGAGCTTGTTCGCTCACACGAGATATTCTTAGCAATTTTTCATATTTCATATTTTATTTGCGTTATAAAGAAAGTAATAATATGAGATCTAGTGACTAATCCAGAATTTCGATTTGGAGAAGCTTGGCCAATGGTGGATAGTTACAATTTTTCCTTGACACAGATCGACTCTATATCAAACTCAAATTGAGATTTGTCAGGAAACCGGATACAATTTTGACCTGAGCTCATTATAGACATCAGAGACCGCTTGAGCTGACTGATAAGATCATTATAACCTACAAGCTGACATGATAGACGTTGTATAGATTGAAGAATAACGTGAAATTATTTATCCAGCACTTAGAACCAGTAGATATGTTTTTCTTAACTTATAACAAGATATCCTAAATTCAGTAATTGCTATAATAACCAAACAAGATTTGCATTATATTATCTAGTAATCTTAACTAAGGTTACAAATATGCCACGATCCATAGGAGTAGGAACTTTAAACAATCTGAAAATCGTTTAATGCAAGCAAAACCACGTGACACAGCGTATAAGAATATAAAATAAATAAATATGTATTTTAAATACATACATAATAGAGGCTGGAGGCGAGGATGACGAACCTTGAAGAAGCTAGATATATCAATATGTTTTCGTGGCACACTTTTACCGAGATAAGATATATTAGAGAAATGACATTCGGACAAAAATAACATAAACAAATTCTAAAGCTATGGTTTCACTCGCGTTAATGTAGGATTTCTTACGCTGGAATTTCGTCTAATAGCATTTTTTTAAGAGGGTTATGATTTTGACAGCCTATATTCATAACCCTCATGTATGTTCATCTGTTCCTTTATATCTCCTAAACTATTTATCAGAACTGAACAAGTAAGTTATCGTTAGAAACGACTTGATCGTCTGCTGATACGACGTATCACTAAATCTAATATGGGGCCTTCTATCAAACATGAAGTAACTCTTGAAAAAATTAGATAAAAATATCTTGTTTGGTACTATTAGAAAGGGCGTTATTTGTACATTTCAAAAATATATACATTACAAATATGTATATACATAATTATTATTAGCATTTGCTTGTGGCTTTGTACTTTGTGATGTTTGCCATAACAGCGTCGTTTTTTGTCGTATTTGGTTTTCACTTTTCTACTTTTATATTCTATACCTAAAGAACAGTACTTTTTACTGCATTAAAGGTCTTAGTGTATTCATAGTCATAGTTCACGCGTGAAAGCGTAACATACAAACAATCAAAAGCATAAATAAATCTATATTTTTTATTACAAGGCTGAAAAGTCTGTATTTTTATGCAACCTTATATTAGGATCTGCCTATCCGTTTTAAATATGTCCTTTTTCATTATGACAGCGAACGATCTATAATGTTGTAACGTCTAATGTGATTAGGTAATTGCGAATTAATTTATTATTCGCAAAAATCATTCTAAGCTTTCGTCATCAATTCATTAGAAAACAAGTTTTTATAATCTATTTAATAATAATAATCTTTATTGGCAATACACGGGTAAAACAAATACTAATTAAAAACTATATAGTTCAACTAAAACAAAATGTAAGAAAATCCAACGAATAAACCAATAATCACATAGTTGATTGCACAATAATGTCCCTAAATAACAAACCATTTCATTAAAGTTTTTTTAAGTTCAGACTAATATTAATTATTGTAAGTTATGGAATCACACATTTCTAATTTTTATTTTTTATTAATTTATGACGAAATTTCTCACTACCTACGACGTGACGTGCGTAGTGACTGGCAGCCACAGAATACCAGCGTTGAAACTCCATGACAACGATTTTTCAACATAAGCTGAGTGGCCTACCCATTTAGGCATCACGTTCTCGTTGTTCTTTTTTTAAACTGTTTTTTATATGTAAACTGTGTATGTCTAAATAAAGATTTTTTGATTTGATTTGATTTGATAAAGTCTAGTATATATACAACTAGTTTTCACCCGCGGTGTCCCCTGCAAATGTTAATCAAAAGTAGCTTACTATTCGTATATAGATATAAGTGATATTACTGCAAAGATTCATTAATATACATATTAGTAATTTCTAAATGTATATATGACGATTCGAAAATGCCTTAAAAAAGCTTATTTGAATAAAGTATATTTTGATTTTGATAAAACATTAAAGCAAGGTGCCTAAAACACTGGTAGTCATCAGCTCTTCGATCAGCACAGAGAATTATAACTGACTGAAACGTAACGCACAGTCTTAACTGAAAGGTCTTGATAAGGTGAATACTATGAAAGAATTTTGTGAATTTCCCTTAAGAGAAACTAGATGACCAAGCTTTGTTGGGTATAATTTTTTTTTGGTAAACCGTGGTTTTTTTTTGGAATAATGAAACCTAGCTAGATCGATGTATCACCTACGAAACTTTCAGCAAAATCGTTGGAGTCGTTTCCGAGATTCAGATTATTTACGTATATATTTACAAGAATTGTTCGTTTAAAGATATTAGATAGATACCAATCTATATTACAGAAATATATTTAAAAGATTGACTTATGAATTGACGAATCAAAATTGCTTTAAAAGTCTACTTGAATTTTGATTTTTTACATTTTGATTTTAAATAGTCGATGGAAGTTTTCCATTATCCATAGAAAATCCATCCATTAACAAAATTAATAATACATTCTTTGCTGGCGGTCGGCCCTATTAATAGTTTTGGCTGACTTCAATTCTATTTTTACGTTTTTTTTTTTTACAAATTTATTGATTGACTATAAATAAATCTTTACATTGGGCATAAATACAAGACATCTTATCTGTTCGGAGTCGAATGTAAGAGCAATAATATTTTATAAGATATATAGATGTGTTATTACACTTGAATTCTGACACTCAAAAGACCGGACAAATAGTCGTTGCTTAGCTACCAGTTAAACGTCTCATTGTATAATTTGGAAACAGGCTCAGATTTTTAACCTCAAATAGTATGAAACTGAACATATCTATAATTTTAAATTCAAATTTAAAATATACTTTAGTCAAATAGTTACAGGTCCATTGGTTATAGATATTTTTTTAAGCTACGACCGCGACCGGTTCGAAATGTAGTCTTTACCGAGAAGAACCGGCAAGAAACTCAAAACGATCTCTTTTAAGATCCATCACAATAGATTTTTAGAAAATCAACGCACATTACATCCTCTTTATCGTCCAAATAATCTTGTATAGTATAATATGCTTTATCTATTAAGGATTTTTAATATATAATTTAAATTTATTAAGCGTTAAATGTAAAATTAAATAAATTACAAAACTGCCTAGTAGCAAAATCTTAGAACATTTTCAAATAAAAGAACACTCAGAAATAGCTTTATAATATAACATATGTATATAATAACGTAACGAAATCTCGTGCACATAATGCCCTCTATTTCACTTCCCCCAGTCTGTCCCGAGTCACCTTCAACTGTCACTTTGACGTTTGACACTTGACACGAGATAACGGTAGATAACTATTAATTAGTTGCTGTATCGATAACATCTTTCACATCACTAGCGACTATTTTGAGACGTTCAGGAACGTAATTGACAATAAATGTTGTTTATTATTTACATTTAATCTATGGTATTTTTTATTTTGATTTATTTTTAATTTCAAAAATATACGTTGGTTATTTTGAAATTGTTAAAATACTTCCTTAAATATTTAGTTTTGTTATAAAACTTTAAGCTTTGTAGGAAATACGATTGGCTTGATACAGTATTGCTTATCAGTGTCCAATTATGAATTAGTAATATCTGTGTTTTTGTATATCGAAAAAAAATTAAACTTATACATGAAAAAAAACGTAAACAGCTCCTTTTTATGGTCGCGTACTCAAAAACAATGCCCTAAATACGGCGTTGTCAACGGACAACATCTATAAAAACAAGACTTTTATAAAATTAGGAACTGTCTTCAAAAACAAAATACCCAATTTCGTTGGACGACACTCTTAAATCAGTTATTTAGATTCTAAAACCAAATCGGTGAAGATACATAACAAAGTCTTCGACGAATTGAGAACCTCCCTTTTGTTTAGAGTCGGTTAATAATAAATATACCACTATAGCATATTCATATAAACCAATTTCCTGGCGCAAATGCAAAAAAAAATTAAATATTTACGTACCTATGTATTTCATTAATTTTAATTTAGTAATTTAGTATTTAATTTATTATCTCGTACGGACACAGTATGTATTACCAATATAACATTAAGTAATAATATAACCTTTTGAGAAAAACAAACCGACTTCGAAACAGAAACAATTATACTAAAAAGTAAAAAACAAATATTTTGAAATTGTAGATTTCACCAGGATCCCATCATCAGATCCTGATCTGATTACAATGGGACCTTGGAAGTATTCCCTTTCAAACAAAAAAGAAATCAGAATCGAAAATGGCGAAAAAATCGATGAACAAACATAAAAAAATACCTACCGCCGAACATAGATCATCCTTTTTCGAAGTCGGTTAAAAATCAGCCAAGCGCGAGTTGGAATCTACAAATTATCACATATTATTATAGCGCCTATCTTGTTTATCTAACAAGAATATGTAAACCTCGATTTAGGTGAGTGTTGGTCTGTATACGAGGCGAGTCTAGGGTTCCCAGATACAAGTTCGTAATTTCCAGGACAATTCTACTAATTAATATATAATATAATATATATTTCGAAATATCATACGCAATTCAGTGAGAAATTGTCAATAAAGAATTTTTAAAAATTCGGGACGGTGTAAACTGATCTCTGGACACGGGATAAGACGCAGAATTCCGTGACAATCCTGGAATATCCGGCCATCTGGCAACCTTAAGCGAGTCTAACCTCCCGCGGTATAATCAAATAGACAAGACTTAAAACATTAATTGGATGCTGATAAGCAATAATGTGTCAACCCACAAAAAGTCAATTTTGTAGATATTGATGTATTTTGATACTACATCACCTAGTTAACATTATTCAAAAAAATTGTAGTCAAATAAATGAAATAAGTACGGAAAAAAGTTTCTTAATTAATTGGTTCGAATTTCAAGTGCGTTTCATTTTTGCAATTTATACAATGATCTCCAATATTTCAATAACTTTTTATTAGATAATATATTAAATGTTTCAGTCTGATTTAAATTCATTATACCTTTTATTAAAAAATAAAATAAAAGATGGATATATACTTCTTCAAACATATATGTTAAGAATAGGTTTGACATCTTCAGACGCCATTTCCTCAAAATGAAGTCCGTGTGGTTTGACACAGTATTGCTTATCAGCGTCCAATTGTATATGATATTGTTTTTAAATTATTGAATCAGTCAGTCGTTTTAGCATGTTTATTATCTTACACTGGTTCAGTATTAATGTTTTCAACTACATATTTGAGATATAAATCTGATATTAATTGCACTAAAAAATAAAAAGACAAGCGCGTTCAAACAAAGAAACAAACACTTCAGCGTCTTAGATTTTCGCGATTATTATTCATTGAAATAAAACTATTTTAAACGGCTTTAAATCGCGTATATTAATTATTTTTATTTATATCATCCCGACGTTTCGAGCACTTTGCAGCGTTCGTGGTCACGGGTAGACTAAGGTGACATTTGTCTATTTGAGGTTTTAAAAAATATTATTTACAACTACCGCAAACGGTTTCTTAGATGGTATCTTGAATAACGTTCCGGTTGCACGCAGAAGGCACTAACTGTATCTTTTGGTCTTGCAGTCTGTTGGACTTGGGATTTCTCAAGCAATTTCTGCAAAGTGCTCGAAACGTCGGGATGATAAAAATAATTAATATACGCGATTTAAATCCGTTTAAAATAGTTTTATTTCAATAAACTCTTCAGCTTTATAGATTTAAACACATTAATTTGACATATATAATTATATAAGAAGTATTTAATTAAATTTAAAGAAATGTCTACACGACTGTCCTTGTGCCTAATTTAGTGTTCTGCGCAGCGTCATGCGCATAGTTCAGACCAGCACACCTACGTGAATCGAGGTATACATAATGTACATATATTTTGAACGATGGTAGGGACTACGGAACTCTTGACGTGCAACTCGCACTTTGCCGGATTTTTTTCATCCTATCTTACTTTGCGATATTTTCGATTACTTATTTATAGTCCGCCTGCTAGCTTCCGCCCGCGACTTCGTCTGCGTGGAACAGTTACTTTGAAGAAGTATATATCATATTCTCTTTTCAATTTTGATATAATGTTCAATAAATTAAAATCAGATTGGTATAATAAAAGGTTTTATCTAATAATAAGTTTTTTAAATACACGAGATTATTTTATATTGGAAAATTTGAACACACTTCACTATTTAATTAAGAAAACTTTTTTCTGTAATTATTTAGTTTAGATGACTTGAAATGTTATTGAATAATGTTCAATACGTGACGCATTATCAAATACCTCAGTATCTCTGAATTCGACTTTTTTTGGGTTAACATATTATTGCTTATCAGCATCCAAATGTAACACATCACCTTCAGCATAAAATAATCTGATCTGTTTTTACTTCATGATATTTATTAATATAAAAACAGTCTATTTTATTTTATATGCATAAACTGTTAAATATTAAAAAAATACAAGTACCTAACTATATTATAATTCAATTCAATTCTTTGGTTAATGGCATTTAGCAATAATTATATTAAACCCAAATAGCTATCGATGTCACAGATGTTGATGTTATAATATTTTTTTAAATATATTTTAGGATGTTTTCACTTACTCATAACTTAGTTCAATATTTGACCAACAATGTCCTCGCGTCTCGTAATATTCACGATGACGCACTAGTTTATTTCACTCTTGCCTCGAAATAGATTAGAGAAAAACATAAACACTTTCTAGATAACACACAAGCAAGACGTCAAATTGCGCGCGAAAGTTGAACGAATGAAAAAAAATCAACCGACTTTAAAAACAAAATACGTAATATAGTTTACAAGAATGAAATACTTATTCGAGTGTTTTTGTTTTTAAAATCACAATTACTGAATCGATTTTGATAAAAATTAAATGGAACCAATCAAAATTATTTTTTTTTTTTGAAAATATTAATTTACTTTATATTTTTACGTCAAGCAAATGTCACAGTTTCGGTAAAGTTAACCAAGTTTATATTTAACCGCGAAAGAAACTCAACGGGACTTTTTATTTATTGTGTAAATGTAAAAGTATACCCTTATAAATAAAAAAATAATTTCGGCGGAATTCTGAGGAAAAAAACAAACGAATTAAGAGTTACGAGTCTCCTTTATTGAAGTTAGTGAAAAAATTTTCGCTAACGAATAAAATTTTCGTATGAAAAAGTGAATGATTTAATTAACACCCGGGCGGGTAATTTAATAAGGAAGCTTTGATGTCGGAATTCAAGTAAAAAAAATAATAAGTACAAAATTGTAGTTTTTAACAACAAATGGATTTACGTTCTTACTAGGCGGTTTTAATCAAACGAGTTATGATTAAACCAGTTTATTTTATTAAAACACGTTATGGATCTGTCAGTTAAAAGTTATTTACACATGATTAGTAGATTGTTAAATACAAGATATTATTTGTATAGTCCATTTTTATTTACATGTCTTATTTAGCAGCAAATATGGCGTCTTTCTACCAGATATGGGTTAGATAAGATATTATATACTGAATGATAGAACTGAATGATTTTTATACTGCAAAATTCTAATGAAAAAAAAAAACGTTCGAAAATTCGTGATTTTCGTTCGGGGTTACTACATAAAGACAATTAGGGGAGAAGTGGCATGAAAGAGCCAGTTTTCTAAACAGCGCAAAAAAATATACTTTTAATGAAAGAATGATTTTTTGGTCTTAAATTAATATTTATTTATTAAACTAAGTAATTTCATCCAGAAAAACCATAAAAACTACAAAAAACTCAACGAAATATTCATTTTTTAAAAATGTGTATTTCGGCTCTTTCATAACTTTTCGGTATTGAAGGAGCCACTAGAAGTTATGAAAGAGTCAGTCTGTAATATAAGGTATAATTGTGAAAATTATGCAAAATAGTAATATATTAGTAGTATTAGTATAATTACACTATTGAAAAAAGACAATTCTAACAAATCTCTTTTTTTAAAGTAGACATTTTTGTTAAATTTTTAGTTCCATCAGCCATTTTAAGTAATTCTAATAAACGCTTTAATCTTAATACATTATTCAGTAATTCTTATTATATATATTATTATTATAATGAAATTAAATAACAAATAATATCGTCTATCCAAAACAGCATCATAAAATTTTTAAGAGATTAAAAAAAATGTTAGTCACTTTTGTTTACTATACCGGTATAAAAAGCCGGCTCTTTCAAGACCTATTTACCCCGCTCTTTCATAACTTATTCTCAAAAAAGATAAAACCTTCAAAATAACAATAATATCAAAATGTTTCTCGTTTAGTTTTTACGCAGCTGCAAGGCCAAATATATGTACAAACTGAATCTACATCACATTTATCTATATTTGTTTACAATAAAATACCAAAAAACAACTTAAACGTAGTAAAATGCCTACTTTGTAGTGCCAAAATCCTTGACTTGATGTACCGGCTCTGATTTTTTTCGGCGAATTGTCAAATGTTTGTGGGTGACGGAAAATCAGATTTACTACTTTAAAAAAAATACCGACCAAATCCGTTCGTAAACTACCAAAATATTGAAAGTGGCTCTTTCAAAACTTGGCTCCTTCATGCCACTTTTCCCCTATATTTTGATTTTGAATGGGATTAGGCTTATGGTTTTCTCACTTACCGTAAAAAATATTAGCTACTTCACGCCGATTTTTATGAGAGTGAGGTACTGCCAGACGAGCTCGCATACGAGCTGTAGTCAGTGGGATACAGTTAGGCTCACCTTAAAATATTAGTTGATACCATGTAGGTGTAGCGATCGAAATTAGTCATAATGATAAATAGCCTCGTAATCGCGATCAGATTCGCGATTATAAAACGATTTATCATTTTACGTTTTATTGTTTTTATTTTTACAAGGACACAGGAAGTTAAAATAAATATTTTATTTATTTATATATTTTTAAGTGAGCTAAATAAAACATTAAGTAATGAATTTGTAATAAGGTAAAATTTGTATGATGTAGGGGATAAACTGTGAAACTACTGAAATCTGTAGAAAAATCTCTTTGCGTTTGGTAGCTCATTTATTGAGGTAGATTATATGCTATATTACATCACGCTACGACTTATAGGAGCGAAGCAGTAACCGTAAACGCGAGTTAAACCGCCGAGGACAGCTGGTATTACATAAAGAAATTATTATAACTTAACACACGCGTCAATGAAGTTTATATCTATACTAATATATAAAGCTGAAGAGTTTGTTTCTTTGATTGTTTGCTTGAACGCGCTAATCTCAGGAACTATTGGTCCGATTTGAAAAATTTTTCAGTGTTAGATAGCCCATTTATTATCACGCTAAGACCAAAATGAGCGGAACATCAATGAAGAATGTTTCAAAATCTGGGGATATTTTCCTATTGAGAGAGTTTACGCTGCGTGCGCTGCGTAAGCGGTTCAAGTTTAACGGCAAAAATCGTGTATCACAGAATTGTACCCCTTTAAAAGTTCTAAAAGAAAGTCCGCGACAACATATATCTGTCTTTTAAGGTTACACTATAATCTTTCTTATCCTAACTAAATGTGTCTAACTTTTAAGGTTAGCTCACTATAACCTTTTTTATGCTAACCAAATTTGTTCTAAAATAATGCATCATTAGCCCAAAGTAACTATTCCACGAGGACGAAGTCGCGGGCGGAAGCTAGTCAATAAATAATCGGGAAGTATATAATAATAATATCCGTCATTTTTATTTTATGTTAACCCAGAAAAAGACGAATATAATGACGTAATTGTATAACAAAATTGATTAAGCCGTTTAGGGATTTAGGATCGGATATAAATACAGGACAAACACATAACCATCCTTTTGGGCGTCGTCGTAGTCGGATAAAAAGCGTCCTTTTTAAAATACAAGCATATCAATAAGAGAAATATCGGTCAAAGGAATTTCCAATAAGAACGGGCCGATGAATTTCATTATGGAATTCCTTTCGCTCCTTGCTGTAATGGGTACCACAGGGTTATGGTAAGCAGACCGGGCAATATAGAGTACATATATATATTAAACTTTCGCGATTTAAAATTCATATTTAATATAACGGATCTTATCGCGATAACGAAGAAGAAAACTCGCGCACTCGCCGCCGGAGGGCGCGCGGTACACCAGCCAGCAATGACCACACCGAATGCAACTTTGTCGAAACGTCGGGCAAAAAAAAGGTATTACTACCATTAGTTTCGACTTCACAAAGTAAATGTTTCCTTTCTGGGGAAGGTATGAGTTTTTATAATAAAATCCCCCAGAAATGTTTGCAGTTTTCGATGAATAGATTTAAATCATATGTTAAAAAGTCTCTAATAGCTAAAGCATATTACTCTATACAAGATTACGTTGACGATAAAGATGCGTGGTCTTAGTATATGCTGAACTTCGTACAGGATCAATTCGTAATTATAAACTGGTATTGACAGTATTTTAAAAGAGTAACTATCGAGTTTCTTTCACGGTTCTTTTTGGTAGAATCTGCGTTCCGAACCGGTGGTAGCTTCATAATTGATGTAATTTTTTTTTCATGTATGACGAATCAAAAATGCTCATGCTCTCATAAGCACTTCAGAATAAAGTATTTTTTTATTTTTTTTATCGCGATAAGACCAGTTATATGAGATATGAATGGAGTACATACATACTCTATATAAGACAAGACAACTAAAGAGAAATGGACTATGTATTGTTAGAATACATCGATATCCTCGAATCCGCAGACAGTTTTCAAGAATGTGATTTTGGAACAGTATTCTTTGGGTAAATGTTTATACACTGACTAGCAATGCCTTTAGCGAATACTTACCTAAAGGTAATCCCCTATTCCCTAAAATTCCCTAAAGGTAAAAAGGTAAGGTTCCCTAAAGGCTGAGGAAGAGTAAAAGCGAGTAAGATATACCATGACAATAGATCTCTCTTGTCAAAACTGAGATTATACTTTCACAATAATTGAGACACAAAAAAAGAAAAAGGTTATTAAATAATTTCGTTTGCTTGGATGCATTTCAGTTATTTTGATTTAAAACCAAACTATTCATATCACTGATTTTGATAAAAATTCTGTGAGACCAACCTGAAAGTATACTCGTTCGTTTTGAGGTAACAAATATTATATAGCATACAGTACGAATTATGATCCTCCTCTTTTTTGAAGTCCCAATACTATACTTGCAGGAAAAAGACAGAATTGTTACCTAACTCGTTTTATCTCTTTCTACAGAGCGCTCGTTTAATTGAGTCATAAACTCAATTGATACATTATTTAAATGTGCGAAAAATAAGTTCGATATGTGCTGAAGCATATTCAAGTTACTAAGTTGTCTTTTTCCAACGCGGTTAGAACTGATAATAATAAACGGTATTGAAAAACACTAATTTTGTAATTGAATATAAAAATTTGACTGATAATAATAAATTGACTGCCAACTCTAGTTTTAATTGCTCTGTAGTCATAGCTCACCATAGTGAGGATATAGATTAATTTATACTCATCATTGTTAATAAAATGTTAAGCATTATCGATAACTAAGTCGTAATTTAAAATGTTTTAAAGAAATTATGTAAAGTAAGTAAGTCGAGGTCTCGAAAACTATAATGTTGATCGAAAAATGGACCTACTTTTTTTTTCATAAGCAAATTTTGAATATACGTCTAGTAGGCTTTTGAAGTATTTTCGATACATAGGCTTATTATTAGCTGTTTATTTAGAGTTTGTTTTAGAATTCTTCTAAAAGAAATAGAAATTTTGTAAGTTTTAGATTTTTTATACAGGCAAAAACGCAGACTGATATAATTATTAATAACGCCTTGCAAAATTGTAGAGCAATATTAATGTCAAAATAAACTGCTGCTAATATTTTGTCAGGCGCTTAAAATATATTTCTACATAACGTTACATAATAAAAAAACACATGATATGTTTTAAATAAACCATGTGTAATGTTGTTATTGATTTTTACTTTTAGATAATATGGAGCAAACCGAGCAGGAGGTGCGCTGCTCTTCAAGCGAGAGTGATAACTTTGAGAAAATTGATTCTGAAGAGGCTAAGCAAGATTCTAACGTGAGTAAAATAAAAAAAACCTTTAAACATTAATTTTCGCCCATCGAGAACCGACTATAATAATGATTGAGAGAAAAAATTGAGCCGTCTTGTCTTTACTTATCTATATAACAAAACAACATTCAAAATAATACCGAGAACACTAAATTTCGTCAGTACTTTGCTATTAAATTTAAAACAATTTACGACAAACATACATTTCTATCTTACCATTTTATATATAGATACATATTTTATATTATAAAAATCAATGTTTGTTTGTTGGTCCTGTTTGTTGTTTGATCAGACTAAAAAACTTAATACTAAAAAAATCTACTTATTAGGTCACATTGTAACGTATGTCCTGTGTAATTAGTATTTTACATAAACACACTTATCTATACTTATATAAATATACTTCATGTTATAATACTTTGCAATAACTTTTAAATGGATGTTTATTTTATTATTTATTTCATCTATCCCACGTGATATTAACATATATATGTTTGGGGTTCCGCGTCAAAATATAAAATCCATCAATTTTCGAATAGAAGTAAAAATTCTGGCTATTTCGAAAGTATCAATTCCTAGAAAATAAAAAAAGAGATTAAATGACCTTCAAATGTACTTCAATGTATTATATATTATAATTTTTAAACCGTGAAACAATGCTAGGTAATATTGGTGAAAATTTCAATCAATTAAATTAAGATTTAAAAAATTTCAGGATACGAATTTCGTGGTTGGTGACGATGCATCCGAGGATCAGCAGGATGATGGACCTTCTCACGAGGGGGGAGACTCCTTCCCCAACGCGCCCCCTCCTAACCTACGCCCTAAGCTGACGGTGGCCCAACAGCTTGCTCTTGCTGAGAAGAGAAGCAAACTCAGGTATGGTTATTTTTACTAGTGAGCCCACAGTGGTTGAAACTCAATCATAATTAAAAAATCAACAGTTTGGCGCAATGGTTATTGCAACTGGCTAAAGCGGCAAACGTCTATTGGCCATACGGATGTTTGTCTGGGTGTTTGCGTTTGTTGTGTGTTTCCGGCTCCCAATACAGGATCATGAGATGCTAATGGGATCGTTGAATTTAATGTGTTTATGCGTTCTGTTCCGGAACCATTCATCGGATTATGACGAAACAAACAAAAACTGTATATACTTTCGGTGGCATTACAGCCAGTATATTGTAAAAAAATCTTCTAGAACTATCTTAAACGCTCGCAAATATGTGGGAAATTTGTCTTATAAACAATGTTTCGGTTTAACAGAGCGTTAAGTAGATAGACATTCATTTATATAAATAAAAGAATTAGTGGATGTGAAAACGTATTTTAAAATTAAATATAGATAATAATACTTATAATCTATATCTATAATTAGGGGGCCTAATTCCGTCTCACGGGTTTCAAACCGTCTACTCGCAATAGTATAATGACACAGCTTGGATATTTGTTCTCTATACTAAACAACTATTTTAGCTTTGCTATGCTGTATCGAGACCGTAATCGGGAGTAGACTGTTTAAGCCACCTCGCTACACCGTTGGTAATATATCATAAGACTAAATAGACGCTGATAAGTAATACTGGGTCAACCCACACAGACTTCGTTTTGAGAAAATGGCGCCTAAAAATGTCAGACCTATTCTTAATAAATTTGTTTGAAGAGGTATTTTGATAAAATGTGTATTGAATCAAAAGCAGATAGATTTATTTAATATGTTATCTAATAATAAGTTTTTAAATATTTGAGATCATTTTATAAATTGCAAAATATGAAACGCACCTGAAATTCTAAACATTGAGTTAAGAAACTTTTGTTCATACCTATTTAGTTTAGATGACTTAAAATATTGTTGAATAATGTTAAATAGGCGATGTAGTATAAAATACATCAATATCTCCAAATTTGACTTTTTGTGGGTTGACACATTATTGCTTATCAGCATCCAAATAAATACTGTATTCTGTCTATGGTACCTCGTTAATTAGTTATTAACTATTATATATCGCCAGTAAGCACAATCCTTCTTTCTAGGAAAGATTACTCGTCCTCGCTCATATGAATATATCATTAATTACAAGTAAACTAGAGACTTAAACCCCAGCGATTATATAACATACGTATTTATTTTATAATTTTGCTTTATTTTCTTCCTTCTTGGAGATTTCTTTATTCGATGGGGATTTATTAAATTAATAATTAATATTCCGTTCGAATTAACGCAATTTTAAAATACGGCCCTTTGAAAAAAAAAATTGACAATTGAGATCCTATTAAATAGTCATTGATATGAAGTTAATGATAATAAAGTTTATTAAGATGCAAGATCTTATAAGTAAAGGAAATAAATCCAGAAATCCTCAATTTGTAAAAATAATATGTTGTGTCCTGGTACGGAACCCACGGTGTACAAATCCGACTCACTCATAACTGGTTTTATTTATAGCTAAAATTAAATTCTCCCATAATAAAAACAAACTACATATGTTGCTGTATTAGTTCAACATATTGTTATATTGTTGATATTTTTGTCTTTGATCTTATATTAAAAAAATGTATTTATAAAATAAATATTTATAAGCCACGCTACAAACAAATAATATTGTACGGCTAAGTTTAAAAGCACGTATAGTATAATACTACGCGAGTTTAAATCTTGTACTTCTTAATTCATTCGGATAATAATCGTACCATCAGGTGATGTCAGAAATGGCGGGAAAAGTGTCAAAACACCAGCCAGTCCGTGTCTAGCGTCCGTCATTGACGCGCGAATAGTAACGTTAAAAAAATTAACCACATTACAATAAACACGTAAAATAAATTAAATTAAACGGTAAGCGTTGCGGAAAATCTACATTAAATTCGGATTTTATACAAAGTGCTTTTTTTTAAATTTTATATTTAATGTGTTTTTTTTTTATTTAAAATCGAAATGTTGCCAGTTATATGTTGAGTGATGTACAGTGATTGTCGATAAACAATATCGATATGACGGATGTATTATCAATTATTTATCTATAGATACGTAATATTTTGCAAAATATCATCCGATGCGTAGATTATCTATGATATCACTAACAAATTGCACCTATATATTGATTATTGATACGTTATCATGTAAATATAACAATGGGTATAAGTTTATTAGGTTTTAGTCGGTTTACAAGTGAATTTTGTTGTCAATTAAAAAAAAATATTGAAATCGATAATTTTCTGTCATGTAAGTATTTTTATTGTCTTTGCGATTTCATTTTTTTCGTATTTACGAGAACTTTCAAATAATTTAACTTCTTAATTTAGTTAATGTAATCATCGGTTCGCAATGAAATTACCATAAATAACTCATTCCCTTATTCCGTCACATTCGATTAGATTATTTAAAATTTTCTTTTTTACTCGACTACTTAAAAAGAAAAGTAATGTTAGTCGAGTATGGTAATTTATGAACGCTCCGTAGCTTAATCAATTGGCTTGACAGTATTAACCTATAAATTATTAAACCAAGGTTTAATGGTCTAAGATTTTAACCGATGAAGTGTCGTTGTGTACTTCTTAATTATAGTAACATAGTATAATATGATTAGTATTTTTTAAAATAACCTTGTTAAGTTTTTTTCCATCTATACTAATATTATAAAACTCAAGAGATTGTTTGAACGCGCTAATCTCAGGAAGTACTGGTCCGAATTAAAAAATAATTTGTTGTTATATAGTCTATTTAATGTAGAAGGCTATAGGCTATATTACATCACGTTACGACTCATAGGACCGAAGCAGTACCCTTAAACGCGAGTGAAACCGCAAGGGGCACCTAGTTGTATATATTGTATTTAAATAATAAAATTTTAAATAATTTCACTTAAAAAAATTCATCTTTAATTCGTAGTAGGCGTATTTATAACGTGTATTTTTCTGTACTTGGCGCATACAGCTGGTAAAACCGGTTTTTTTACATTATTAATGCAGTAGGTCGATTTCTAACTAGCGAACGCGTCGTTATAGTGAAAAAATACTGTACCAATTACGTTGATAAAATACTTGTAGTTGAATTTAATGACAACTCTTGTTACGCAAATAAATATCAATTGTACCTAGAATTAGTTACATAAACGTTTATCCTTATGTATAATCAAAAGCAGGTAAATACAATTTGAGGACATTATTTTTGTGTTAAAAATTTTATGGACGCTGATAAGCAATAATGTGTCAACCCACAAAAAGTCAAATTTGGAGATATGGACCTATAATCTACCTATATAATATATACAATCATAATCTATATAATCTATACATCTATAATCTATACAAAATAGTAAAGAATAATGGTTATATACGACTTTAAACTAATTTATTAAGAATACGTATATTATCTTTAGACGCCATTTTCTCAAAATGGAGTCCATGTGGCTTGACACAGTATTGCATATCAGCATCCATATGTTAAATAAAACTATTTTCATATTTTTTTATTGTCAGTAACTAACAAGACCGATTTCACGCGGTTTTATGGTTAGTGCTTCGCTGTTATGAGACGTAACGTGATGTAATATAGTCTATAACCTTCATCAACAAACGGGCTATCCAATTCAAAAATACATTTTGAAATCGGATCAATAGTTCCAGATATGACCGCCTATATATATAAACCTACAAATAAATTTTACTTCTTTATAATATTAATATACACTATCTTCTGCTCGTGACATTATCCGCTTGATGTTCAGATATAATTAAGTTATCAAGGACGAAAATCAAATATATTTTAGAAACATACAGGCGAAAAATAATATTTTTACTATAATTGAAACTCCATTTATACATTTTAAAATTATTTTTTGTATACCCCATGTATTTTTATAGACCTTCAACTATACAACATTTGCTTTTCGCCGTGACTTCTCTCGTGATAAATTGATCCCAATTTCGAACTCCCATTTCACCTCAACACCCAAACAGTTGCAAAATAATATGACACTTACGTGAAAAACTAAAAATTATCACTTAAACAACTTACAAATAATTTTTAGAATCTATACTAATATTATAAAGCTGAAGATTTTGTTTGTTTGAAAGCGCTAATCTCAGGAACTACTGGTTCGAATTGAAAAATTATTTTTGTAGTAGATAGTTTATTTATTGGCTATAGGCTATATTACATCACGCTACGACATAGGACCGAAGCTGTAACCATAAACGCGAGTAAAACCGCAAGGGACAGCTAGTATTTTACTTCTGACACTTAAATTTTACACACTCAAAAAAAACTAATTTAAACGTTTTAAATTTTATTTTCGTATTTAAGCAACAATGTATTGATGTGAACGAAGTACGAATAGGTCAGCCATGAGACCTTGGCGCGGCCATTGAAGGCCGATCTGAGAATTTAAATATCTCATTTGAAATTGTACAATTATTAAAACAAAACTCATTACGTACCTTTTACGTTATTTCACACGACAGACGTTTCTGAAAAAAAACTTTTCATATACATAGTTGGATGCTGATAAGCAATAATGTGTCAATTCAGTACGGAAAAAAGTTTCTTACTATAATGTTTCGGATATTGAAGTGCGCTCAATATGTTGCAATATACAATTATCTAATATATTTCAAATACTTATTATTAGTTAACATTTTTTATTATATCCATCTGCTTTTTATTCATAAACCCTCTTATCAAAATAGTTAAGAAAAGATATACGTCTTCAAACAAAATTGTTAAGAATAGGTTTGACGTGTGTAGACGCCATTTTCTCAAAATGAGGACCACACGGTTGACACAGTATTGCTTAGTATTGCTTATCAGCGTCCAGTTATTAATCTATCCCTCAGATTTGATGACTTTTTTGGATAAAATGTATCTTATTACTATTAATACCTCTGATAAGTTCAGTAGATGAAGATGTAACAAACCATTTTACAGTTGCAGTTATTTTATAAGTTAATGATGATAAACACCATAAGGTTTTCTACTATCAGAAAATAAAATAAAAGTTGTAATAAAAATATATCTATATAAAAATGATGTTAATGTCACATCATAACATTACTAGAAAATTAAAAAAAAAAGTTTCGACTCTATCGATGACAATTAAAACTAATAGTACAACACTAGATGTTCCAAAAATTTTAAATACAGTATTTTACGGTTAATCGTTTGGATTATGAAAGATACAGCACTACGACAACATGTCTTGCCGAATAGTCAAAATGGATTATTTCATTGTAATTTAAAATGGATAATTCCATTGCAATTAAAAAACCGAAGATTTTCACGATTATATTATACTAGCGTCCCGCCCCGGCTTCGCACGGGTACATACATTCACACACACGCAGGATCTCACGCACGCACGCACGCACGCACGCACGCACGCACGCACGCACGCACGCACGCACACACACACACACACACACACACACATACACACACACACACACACACACACACACAAACACACACATACATACATCCTTCTTTTTTTGCGTCGGGTTTCAAAACAAAAAAGTTAAATTTTAAAGGAAGTTTGAATTTTTTTTAATGATTTTTTTTTATTCATAGTTTTTATTAATGTACTCGCGGCACTTTATTTTATTACATTACATTGACTCCCCCCGTACCCCAGTGACGATTGGGTTACATTATTAGAGTTTTAGTAAGGATCCCTAATTTTTTTAAAAATATAATATAGCCTATGTTACTCGGGGATAACGTAGCTTTCCAGAGGTGAAAGAATTTTTTAAACGGTCCAATAGCGTCGGAGCCTATTCATTACAAACAAACAAATCTTTTCTCTTTATAATATTAGTATAGATTATTTACATTGTATGAAAAGTAAAATAATTGTACATTTTATGAGGTAACTGTTGAAGTCAACTATAGGTACTCGTTTAAGATTCACATGTAATAAGAGTTGAAGGCCATTTAAGGGAAATGTTAAAAAATCAATTATGTTTGTGAAACTCGTTTCGAACTTACTTTCTTGTATAAAAATGCCTTAACCGAATTTCAAAACAAGATACAATACGTACTACCTATTTTGATTTTAAAACGAAACTGCTTAACCGATTGTGATGGAAGTTCAATGAGACCGAAATGAAAATTAAAATAAAAAAAAATTACAAACGAAATTCTTGGGTACTTAAAATACTTTTAAAACATACACAGCGAATTGAGAGCCTCTTCGTTTTTAAAATCAGTGTAAAACATACCTCGTTTCACGTAAGTGTGTCGGTCTGAACACGAGGCGAGTACGAACTCGCGCACGGTACATTCGAGTAAACAAGACTTAAAACATTGAATGTATATGATATGAATGTATATTGTTATTATACTATTGAATATTATCAGCCGTTATATGACATTAAAAATCTATTTTATCTTTACTCGATTTATTTAGTAAAAAAATACATCCCGGAACATTAATAATGTATTAATGTTTTCAACAATTTGTGAAACACATTTGGTATTAAAAACTGTTAAAAACAATTACATGATGATCTAAACACATTCATTTGACGTATTTAATTATATAAGATGTATGTATTTAGTAATAAAAACTAAAGAAATGTCTAAACGACTGTCCTGGTGCCTAATTTAGTGTTCTGCGCAGCGTTATGCGCATAGTTCAGACCGGCACACTTACGTGAAACGAGGTATATTATTGAACAAAGTTGAAATAATAAGCTATAGGAAAATCCTAATACACGACGTTTTATAAGTTTGTACTTATAGATAATGTGATTTGAATAATCTTTTACACGGAACACATACTTAAATATAATTTCTTGAATTAATGACTTGCCAGTTTTAAGTTATATTAATAACTAGCTTCTGCCCACGACTTCGTCCGCGTGGAATAGTTACTTTGGGCTTATAATGCATTATTTTAGAACAAATTTGGTTAGCATAAAAAAGGTTATAGACAGCTAACCTTAAAAGTTAGACATAAGTTTCGACTCCGCAAAGTCAATGTTACCTTCTTGGGGCAAGGTATTCGTTTTTATAATAAAATTCCGCAGAAAGTGTTACAGTTTACAAAAAAGAAATTTAAAGTACATATTAAAAAATCCTTAGTAGCTAAAGCATATTATTCTGTTCAAGATTATATAGATGATAAACATGTTTGGATTTAGTATAAGCTGGATTCACACAGGGTATTTAATTTATTTGTAACTCATAAATGTATGTACCCATCGTAAAACTTTTAAAAAGAGTAACTATCGAGTTTCTTGCCGGCTCTTCTCGGTAGAATCTATAATAAAACTACGTCTTCAAGAGACATGAACGAAGTGACACTTTATTTTCTTAATAAGTACACGACAATATTGTAACAGAGGTTTTATATAAATACATATTTTGATATAAACTAACACCCCCACTATATCAAAATAATATAAAATTCAAAAACAACTCAAACTGTTACAATACCCAGCAACTTCATAAAATATTTTTGTTGACACCTAAACTTTTTTAAGTACGACTATCATCAACACCACTTGTACTCCTGCTTGAGCTAACAGATCCTTCATCTTCACATGGCACATAGGATTCATCAGATGATATCGAACTTTCTGCAACCATATCTAAAACAATCAACTGATGTCCATCCTCCACTGAATCTAGACTATCTGACCTCCTGTTATTCTGCTCATCAATTTGTACCGTGACTGACTGTTTGACATTTTGCATCATGTTCACATCGTGACTAGTTGTTACAAGTTTCGTCCCATAATTCTCTTGTAGTATAGTATAGTTTTTATATATACATACAAAGATGGGTCTATTGTAAAAACCAACTTCTCTTTGGTTTCGCGTCATCAGCAGCTTTTAATTCTTGGATACCTGGCTCAAACCAGAGTTTTATGCTAGCCAGCATCCCTTCTAGAATTAAAAAATTCTCTGCAGCGAAAGCCCACACCGAATAATCTTCATGACTTAGATATGCTTACAACATAGTTCGAAGCTATGATTACACCCGAAATATATTTTCTTATACAGCGAAACGAATTTAGTGAATTTTTTTAAATCATAACGCAAGAAAATTAATATTTGCCTGGGCCATAACCTATAATAAAACTACGTCTTCAAGAGACATAAACGAAGTGACACTTTATTTTCTTAATAAGTACACGACAATATTGAACAGAGGTTTTATATAAATACATATTTTGATATAAACTAACAGAATCTACATTCCGAACCGGTGGTAAATTAATTAATTAATTAGTGTTTAGTTTTCTTTTGTTTTTGTATTGACGATTCAAAAGTGCTTGTAAAAGCCTACTTGAATAAAGCATATTTTGATTTTGATTTTGATTTTATGCCGTAGCGGACTTTTTTAGAACTTTTAAAGGGGAACAATTCTGTCATACAAAATTTTGCGAAACTTTAACCGCTTACGCAGCGCAGCGTAAGGTCTCCCAATTGGAAAATATCCCCCGATATTGTAACACTCTTCATTGGTGCTCCGACACTTTTGGTCTTAGCGTGATAATATATAGCCTATAGCCTTCCTCGATAAGTGGACTATCTAACATTGAAAAAATCAAATCGGACCAGTAGTTCCTGAGATTAGCGCGTTCAAGCAAACAATCAAACAAACAAACAAACTCTTCAGCTTTATAATATTAGTATAAACTAGTTATCTGCTCTGGCGTCTTGGCTATATGACGTCCAAAATCAGGTATTTTGATTTTTCCAAATTATTATACTTTCTATGACGACGACCACTCTGGTGTAGTGATGCTGAATGTACCTCTAACGCCGATAGTTGCGAGTTCGATCCCCGCTAGGGACAGATATTTGTATTTGTATAAATATTTGTTCCTATGTCTTGGTGTTTGTCCATGTGGGTCTCCCCACCGTGCCTCGGACAGCACGATAAGCTGTCCCGGTTGTTATCACAATCACCTGATAATAATCTTTACTGGTAGGGAAATTATTCTAGTCTAAATGATGGCTTGCCTTCAGGGGTTGTGGATGTCAGTCGATCTGTGTTAAAATCAGTAACTCGTAAATATCTGGACTAGAATAGAAAGCAGACCCTGGTATAACCGGGAAAAAGTTTAGGTAGATAATGATGATTATACATAAATAATATACCACCAATGAAATTGGCGCCCTTTATGACGAATCAAGCGAAGTCTAAATAGTGCCACAATAGAAACCCACATATATATGTACATATATAGACTGATAAACACATTACCCACCTTTACGTCACGCAGTCCAGTAAAAAGGTACTTAATTCTCGCCTTACAATGTGTACTTGTGAATATTACGTGCTAACGTAATACTCGTAAATTAATCATTATTAAACAAGAGACAGCTTTATGTTTTTCTACACTCATTTATTTAGATTTATTATATCGAAAAAATATTTTTTATTATAATAAAAATAACGTCTTCGTATTAGTACATTTTGTATTAGAACATTTTAGGAGATTTACCTGGAAAGAATTTCGGTTGTTTTGTAAATTGAGGATTTAGCATATTAATCTTTATTTTCATTGTATATTGTTGATTAAAATATTTAGTTTTTTTTACCATAATTAAAATCATTTAATTTTGACTAGTTTATGACACGTGATTCTTATTTGTGTCTCATATAACATAATTAAAAAATGGCGTTGGAATGTCATATTTAGTCCAGCTATTTTGATTTGAAACGCAAACCACTGAACCGATTTTGATAAAAAGTTTATGGAATTAATCTAAAAGTAATCTCGAATAAAATAAGATTTTTTTTTTAAATATATGACAGATTTCTGAGGTACACAAAGCAAACAATAAAAAATATACACGCTACAAATTGGTAAGCCTTTTTGAAGTTTGACATAACAATTAATAGTAGAATGCTAAAACATTCTATTTAAAGCTATCTAGTTTAGCACCTCCCTTTTCGGCAATCGGCTGGCCTAAAACTGCTTTTATATAACTATATTTGGATGATGATAAGCAATAACGTGTCAACCCACAAAAAGTCGAATTTAGAGATATTTATGTATTCTAATAATGTGTTTCGTACTTAACATTATACAAAAAAAAATTAAGTTATCTGAACTATATAAGTGCGGAAAAAAGGTTCTTAATCTATTGTTTAGAATATTGAAGTGTGTTATATCTTATGGATTATACAATAATTTAATATATTTGAAAAACTTATTATTAGTTACAACTCTTTACTAGCCCATCTGCTATTAATTCATCACATTTTTTATCAAAATAGAAAAGAATATATGGATAAATACTTATTCAAACAAATTTATTACTGTTAGGAATATATCATAAAAGTAATTAATACTGTATTTTGTCTATGGTAGCTCGTTGATCAGTTAGCTATTATTATATATCGGCAGTACGCTCCCTCTCTCTAGGATAGATTGCTCGTCTTTACTCTCAGAAATATATTCATAATTACGAATAAACTAGTTACTAGAACCCCAGAGATAACTTAACAATTACGAATAAGATTGACATCTTTAGAGGGCATTTTCTCAAAATGTAGTCCGTATGGCTTACACAGTATTGCTTATCAGCGTCCATTTGTACACGAAAGTTACGCGCGTCTACGTCATTTACACATAAAACATTTTTTGATTGACGTGAAAAGATTACCGAACAAAACATATTTTATTAGATAATCTTTTTACACATCAAACATATTTATTTCAATTTGTTATCTTTAATGAAATTGTGTCAATCATTGACAATATCGATACGTTATCCCACGTAAGTTATTGTAAGCCACAAAATTGCCGTTAGCGTTTTTACTGAATACTACACGAATTTGCATTGCTTAATGCATTCAATGTGAAAAAATACCAAAAATCTTTTTTTTTTTCAAGGAAAGTTACAACAAAATGCGCCTGAAAAAAGGCGTATTTTGTTGTAACTTTCAAACTAAAACGGATTAAAAGTGCTCTAAAATTGTAATTTTGGGGTTACAACAACTTACGTGGGAGGTATCGATATAATACACACTATCTTCTTTTCTTTACGAGTGTTTGCCCAGAGGTCCAAGTTTGACAATAATTTAAATTATAAGTATTCTCGATTTGACCACAGACTTTAACAATAAACAAAAGAGAGCGACCATCATTGTTTGATACGTGTGTAACACACACGTGGTAGTGTGCATTGTTTTTTTTATCGATTAAATGTACTTTTTAGGCATATATATTTATTTTAATATAAGCTTTCTTCACTCCTCTATATCGCGGTAAAACAACCAGATGAACGTATCTACAAAATATCGAAAATCTTTTTTTAACTAAAACCGTTAAAAATGTTTTCTATGAAATGGCAAAACAACGTAATTTAACGTAATTTAATTTATTCCAAAAAAACGATATATTTATTATTATAACCACTTTTCTATAGAACCAAAAAAAAATATTATGAGTACTGCTAAATTAGGAAGAAGTAAAATTTTTAAAACGTAGATACGTTCATCTGACTCTTATATCGCGATATGCACTATAAGTGTGCGAAATTTCATTCTCATCCGATCGCGCAATTTCGTAAAAAGGGTTACTAAATTTTGCTTCACGTATTAATATGTAGATTATACAGTTCCGCTGAAAAACAGTACTTGCAAGAAGGTATTGAAGTAATTGTGATTTTGAGTTTTCAATGGAAATATCAATTTTGATAATATCTGGATCATTTTGACCATAGCCACAGAGATATGTTAGAGTATATGCCAAGAAATGAGCACCTTGTGATGAAACGACGTCGATATTATCTTTCTGCAATTTTCTGCAAGCCTGGGTTTGTACTTAGTAGTGCTGATGATGTGACCAATAATATCATGGAAAGAGATAATAACACGTAAAAAGTTTTACTTAGCGCCGACTTCGAATTTTTTACTTGACACCGATTTCAAAATCTTCTAGAAAATATTTAATTTTCGCCTTTAAATTTATTTGTATCTATTAAAAATGTTTTTGAAGTCGGTTTAGTTTTTTGTTACAAGTTTTTATGTTACAATGCTATCTGAACCACGGAGTACTGTTAAAAACCAATGATCATATAAAGGACTTCCTCTTTAGTTCGATAACCTTTTCTATTAATACGCCTATTGAAAAATTTCTTATCCTTTATGTCACCCGACTTTCTTTATTGGACTATATCTTCTAAACGCCTCAAGTGATTTTATTGTATCTACAATTCTACGTACATCTGAATCAATCAATTTATACTTATATTATAATGTAGGGGTAATCTCTGATACTACTGATTTGAAAAATACTGTTTTTGTCTTTGGATAGCCTGTTCATTAAAGGAGGTTATAGGCTAAATTACATTATTCTGATACTGATAGTAGCGAAGAACTGACTATAAAAGTGCGTGAAACCACATGGGGCAGTTAGTTTTTAATATTTCGGATGGTATATATTTAAAAAAGTCTAGTCATTTTTATTTTTACCTTTGTATTTAATGTGTAATCATATCAGTAACTATTTAAAATAAAATTTAAATAATGCATATGTAAAAACAAATCCAGCAGCGTAAAAATATAAGTAAAATAAAAAACTATATCGCATGCATATAGTATTAAAGTGACCGAATTAAAAGAGTCTCTGAAACGGATTGTTTAAACTGCTATACGTTTAGTTTAATTTAATATAATTTTACGGTTCATAATATATGATTTTGAGAAAATAAAATAACTGATATCGTTACCATGAGATATTAAAATATAAATAAAAAGCCAAGGTCCACAGTGCAAAACGTTTTCTCAATTTTCAAAAAATATAAATTTTTATATATAAATTCGGTCTTTAATAGTAAACGGGTGATATTACGTACAACCCATGTCACTCCTACAATTTGGACAAATGTAACGGCACCTCGCCAATTATGTTAAAATCTATTAAACACTGGGTCATACTTTCGCCCTCACTTTTAAGAAGTCCTAAAGTAAATAATAATAAGACATTCAAATCAAGTCTTTAATTTTGCAACTCTTCTAATATTATATCGCCATGATCTCGCTCTTAATATCAACGCAAGGCAACTCTCTAAAACCCATGTACATACGTCCCATTAACACTACATAATATATGTATATGCCATAAACATAACTCATAAAAAAACCAAGTCTCACAACTCAGTTCTTCTATCTTAAAATTTTGAGATACTTATCTACAACGAAATTATACGGGTTGCCGAAAATGGCCTGAACTGTTTCGAGAAAACTATACTAACGTCGTGACGCTTTTTTGCTCGACTTGGCGGAGCACTGCCGTGCGCCCAGATTCGTAACATTACCCTACTTCTGTGACAGGCGAGAAAATAATAAATCATCTTATTGTCAGATTATACTAATAACAATGTAAATAATTAGTGCGATATAATCAATTATAAAACGTGCAAATATTGATAACGACATTATCAAACTTTTCTACGATAACAGAGCACATGTTAAAAGTGTGACTTGTCATTATGTTTGTACGCTTTGAAGACTATATATGGACGCTGATAAGTAATACTGTGTCAAGCCAAATGAACATCATTTTGAGAAAAAGGCGTCTAAAGGTGTCAAACCTATTCTTAATATGTTTGAAGAAGTATATATCCATCTATTCTATCATTTAAATGAAGTCCATGTGGCTTAACACAGTATTGCTTATCAGCGTCTAAATATAAGATACATGTAGACAAACACGTTGGCGCAGTGGTCACTGCAACTGACTCAAGCGCTAACGGTCGCGGGTTCGATCCCCGCTCACGGCAAACGTCTGTATCGGTCATATGGATGTTTTTCGTGGTCTGGGTGTTTGTGTTAGTGTTGTGTTTCCGGACCCCCGACACAAGGTCACGCGATCTTAATGGGGGCCGTTGAGTGTGATGCGTTTATTTATTATTTGTTTAATTATTATTTTGATTTAAAATTTATACATTAGTATTCTTAACGTGTAATTGTGTCCATGTCGATACTAATGATACTTTTAAGTTATGTAATCGTGATTCTGTTGACACTTACCGAAAATAGTGTTGTCAAAACCGTTATCGATAAATTTTATATGTTCAAATATAGACAACTCTTTCTTCACGATTTTGATAATGAAAAATTGGGCATAACGTTATTAATATAAAGATTTATTATCTATATTTGTTTACATTAATAATAAAGGTTTTTAACAGTAGATTGCCCAAGGTGGTCATTTTGACTGCTTTTTAATTTCAATTAGAGAAACAATTACGTATATAACGACACAATTTTATTAGAATTTTGTGACTTTTCGTACAAAATATTAATGCGTTATAATTGTATTACCTCCCCCTCCTTTATTTCTGGTATATATTAATATCTTATAACTATATTGATTGATTTTTTTGGGCAATATAAGTATATACTGAGTTTCAGTCTTTCTAGAGTTAATTATAAAAAAATACAAGCTTAGTCCTCTCAATTAAACCTTCAAAGATATTCAAACTAAATATATTTAGAAGTATGAAAATAAACCTGTCTATATTTTTACCTTAAAAAGAATATTCATTGGAATTATCTGAAAAGACATTTAAAAAGTTAAACGTTAAACTAAAAAGTTGAAAGAGTAACATCTAGTAAGATAAAAATAGTAATATTAACTAAGGATTTTTAAAAAACGATCGAATTTAAAAGAACAATTCGCAATTTTGTTTACTTGGATAACATAATTAGGTATAACTGGAAAGTATTTTGATTTTAAAAACAAATTACTGAAGCAATTTTGATAATATACAGGACCTAAAATTATGCCATTT
Organism: Hypolimnas misippus; assembly: GCA_037950945.1. Classification (NCBI taxonomy): domain Eukaryota; kingdom Metazoa; phylum Arthropoda; class Insecta; order Lepidoptera; family Nymphalidae; genus Hypolimnas; species Hypolimnas misippus. The sequence goes on from JBBEEQ010000021.1 coordinate 4,435,351, forward strand.
CAAAAAATCGAGTGTCGGTTAAACAATAGCAGAATTCTGAGAAAACAAACATTAAAAAACTCGCTACGAATTGAGAACCCCCTTCTTTTTAAGTCGGTTGAAAATAACATACAACTTATAAATAACACCAACTATTCAAATATGAACACGAAATGATAATAGTTTCGTTTCTATGTTATCCTCAGCGTCGTAAACACGAAGCTGACACCATCGTGTTTAACCGCTAAAGTTAAGGAAACATAACTACGAGAAATAACAATTGTCATAATCATTGAAACGATAGCGCAGCTAAAAATTTTGTTTTGAAAATGAAGTTAAACCTTAACTGCCTTAGTACAAAAGATTTAAACGTATGTTAAACGCGTTTTAAAAAAAATCTGTACTACAAATCCGCGTCTAAGGACAGTTTTGAGTTTGACGTGCTTTAGACGTAGCTTAACATACGCTTAACAGCTGATGTCTTAAGCCTAGATTAGCTGTCGGATGTAACGTGTGACATTATATTAATAAGTTTTTCATGATTTTACTATCTGTTAAGCAATTTTTAAACACTGTTTAGCTAGACTCGTGTGGAACATTGCATCTTTTGTAGTATGGCCGTTAGTATTTTGAATTATATATTCTTCTTTGATTGCAATTCTATGTTGCTTGTATTTATTATTATTTGTAAAACCTAGCTTTGGTCCACTGACTACAGCTCGTATATGGGATGCTTGACCGGGGCAGAACGCTGTTCATGGTCAGCTGTGATCACCAACATCAGATCCCACTTGCTCGTAAAAAATCTGTTGTGAAAATTCTTAACGAATGCTTTGTATACAAAACTACTACGAAAAGAATTAAAGATCACTCGCGAGATGATTTTCATTTATCGTTAAAAAAGTGTTAAGTATCAGTTACATTCATTTATAAATCGTAAAATTGTTAGATATCTTTTACATAACGGATATAGTCTATATATATTTAATTAGGTCCCTAATGAGGAAATAACTTGTGTTTTTCTCAATGTATCTCTTTCCTTATGTATTACGTATATCGAAAACCCCATCCCAGTGTAATTGAGGACAACAATATACATAATTATAAGGAAGTCTTAGCTTAATGCTCTCAAGTTAATATTGATAGATAGAAAACATGGATGTTGATAAGCAATAATGTGTCAACCCACAAGAAATCGAATTCGGAGATATTGATATGTTTTGATACTGTATCATCTGTTTAACATTATTTAAAAAAATCATATAAAGTAAATAAAAATCGGAAAAAAGTTTCTTAATTAATTGCTTTGAATTTCAAGTGCTTTCCATATTTAGAAATTTATACAATAATCTCAAATATTAAAAAAAAACTTTTTATTAGATTATATATTAAATATATCAATCTGATTTTAATTTATTATACCTTTTATCAAAAAATAAAAGTAAAGATATATATATATATATATATCAATATCAAATTCATTTATCAAGAATCGGTTTGGCGCCATTTTCTCAAAATAAAGTCACACGGACTTGACACAGTATTGTTTATCAGCGTCAAAATATAAGTCTATAGTTTCGAGTAGTTGTTTCCAATTAGTTGTACCTTTGTATCATTTCAAGAAAGACATTCAAACTCAAATCAAAATATTATTCAAATGGCCTTTTAAAGCACTTTCGAATCGTCCAATTATAATTAATTTTTTTTAGATTTTTATTAAATTACCACCGGTTTGGAATGTAGTCTCTACCGAGAAGAACCGGCAAGAAATTCGATAGTAACTCTTTTAAAATCATTTATACATAATGTATTTTTATTACATTTTGATTTTGTTATCCTAATAGAAAATCAACGCGTATCAAATCCACGCCTCTTTGTTGTCAAAATATTCTTGTACAGTACAATATCGATCTATATACATAAACCGTGTATTTTTAAAATAAATATTATAATTTGGAAATAAATATTATAATAAATACTTTGGAAAGCACGCTGAAGTAATTTGATGATATGACGATGATGCAGCAAAACTGAAGGAACGTATAAATTGGTTTTTCCTGTAGTATTTTAAATATTATTGCCACCAACAAATTAAATTTAATATTATAATTGCTGTGTTACTTTAAAAAGCACATGTTAGCTATTGTAATTTTACTATTTTACTACTATTAAAGAAAAAAGTTTTTTTTTTGACTCTGTGTTTCGGACGGAATTAAAATATCTATTATGTGCTCTCTTCCATAAATCAATTAGCATCTTATTATACAAATCATCAATAATTTAAACATGGATGTGATGAACAAATTCTTTCATATTATATAATATAATTGTAGAATTGTTTATTAAATATAAACGCATAAACACAATAATGTCAACAACGTTTTATTACATTTTTATCGACTGTAATTCGCACATCACTATGACGTAGGACAGCCGTACGTACTTGTACATAAATTGTTTACTTTTCGCTATTTACTATGATGCAGTCTTTGCTTTGGATACGAAAATATACTATGAGCAATATTTGACGAGTATCTGTATATATCAATACGACAAGCAAAACCTTTGTGTCCCTTTTTACGAAAATTGCGCAGACGGAATAGAGAGGGAGGAATGCTAATATAAAAGAAAAAATGTACATAAATTAAATCAATAAAAAAAAACATTACACACACTACTGTATTGACACACGTACTCGTATATATCTATTGTTTATTGTTAATCTGTGGTCAATTTAAGAATGGATTATTATCGTTTGTCAATCTTGAGATCGATTGCTAATTTAATTAACGATTGAATTCCAATCGCTAGTAACTATAGATGTGACGTTCATACTATTTGACGTTAAAAATTTGTACCTTTTTTCAATTTTGATAAGCTCGTCATTTATTGATCAAAAGATACTCTCGCTTGTCATACTCGCTAGCTGGTTGCTAGGCAATGTCGTCCAAAGCAGTCTGCATACTAGATCAACTCAATATATACATATATGAACCTTGGAAGGTGACAGCCCTTTGAACCGTCTTTCAAAAAATGTGGAAGCGGACCTTGAAAACGGCTTGACCGAAGTGACTATTTTTTTTTAATCATCATAATTGGTATAAGTATGTAATTCAAGTAAATAATATATCGCTGGTTTGCAAGAATATCGTAGTAATTCAAAATTCTAACAAATAGAACTAAGTATGTCAAAAGATCATAAATCCTTGATGTTATATCATGAAAAGAGTTGCATTACAATTTTCTTTAAATCAATAAAGTTATAACATCAAGGGATCGTTTAAATTTTGCAGCTACGCACCAACACGTTAATAAAGAAATTCAAAAACCTCATTCCCTACAATTCATCATATTTAGTTGCATCGATATTCTTGAAAAGCGATATACCGGAAGCTGTATATATTTTACACTGTGATAGCTAAATTACCAATGGCTACTTAGCTAGTCTAGTTATGCACGCGTAAAATGTAACCTATCTCCATTTTAGCTGACCTGATTATAAATCAGTCAGCTCGTGACCACGACAGATGCAACTGCATCTAAGCGTCGGGCAGTAATTATACGTAATCAAAAATTAAGACGCAATCTGACTTTTTAATTATATCAAAATGAAATCTAATATACATCGCGAATGTTTAAAAATTGTAGTGAATTCGAAGTCTTGTGTGTGTTACAAACTAATTGACATCTTTATAATATAGTTTTTATAATAATATTTTTTCTGTGCGTGTTTAAATCAATGAATACCTGCTGAACGTCTGGACTGATTTTGATAAAATATTGTGTTGGGTCCCTAATTAGTTTAGAATCTCAATAAGACACAATTGGCGACGCTGCTCTCCAAATGTACATAAGTCTCGACTAAGAATTGTTTTCCTGTTCGGTAGCCTCCATGATGTAAACTAAAATGACAGGAAAAAAGGCGCGAAAATTAATGTTGTCACACTATGATCGATGAGTTGTTTTTAAATATTAAAAACAAGTTTTTAGTTAATATTGAGTCATATTTGTTTTTATAATTATGTTTTATGTACATATACTAATTTTATAAAGCAGAAGAGTTTGTTTGTTTTCTTGAATGCGCTAATCTCAGGAACTACTGGTCCGATTTGAAAAATTCTTTCAGTGTTAGATAGCCCATTTATCGAGTATACAGGCTATATATTATCACGCTAAGATCAAAAGGAGCGGAACACCAATGAAGAATTTTTCAAAATCGGGGGATATTTTCCTATTGAGAGAGCTTACGCTGCGTCTGCGTCTGCTTCGTAAAGGGCTAAGTTTCGCAAAAATCATGTATGACAGAATTGTTCCCCTTTAAAAGTTCTTTAAAAAAAGTCCGCGACAGCATATGTTTATCTTTTAAGGTTAGCTCACTACAATCTTTTTTATGCTAATTAAATTTGTTCTAAAATAATGCATTATTAGACCAAAGTAACTATTCCACTAGTGTAAAATATGATATAAAATATAAACATGATACTAAAATAAAATATATAAAGGTGAACAAATCGTTCATTATTTTTAATGCGGTTATCTAAAGAACTAATATTCTATTAGTAATTAAGATATTTACTGAGGTGAATAGTTAGTTTCTCCTATTTCGATGTAAAAATCAATTTTCTCATTTAATGTTAATAAAAATTCTATGTGATTAAACTGAAAATACCTTTACTGAAGGTAATGAAATTCGTACGAAAACACAATGTACCTCACAAGTAATTCTAATCGTAGTTTTCGTTTATTTAAAAGTTAAGTTTCGTATGGTATTTTTAATCGTTATGACAAGGTTTGTATGAAAGAAAATGTTTGGGAAATCGTATAGAAAATTTTTTAAAATTAAGATAGAAATGTTGGTATAAAATCAAAATAAAAATATACTTTATTCAAGTAGGCTTTTACAAGCACTTTTAAATCAATACAGAAAGAAAGCAAAAAATTAATTAAATGAATTTACCACCGGTTCGGAATGTAGATTCTACCGAGAAGAACCGGCAAGAAACTCGATCGGTACTCCTTAAAAAGTTTTCCAAAAGGTACATACATTTAAGTATAAAAATGGTATAGTTTTAATCTTATCCTTTCAACCTTTTTAAAGAGTAGAAAAACTACTAAAAACTAAATTTTAAGAATAACCTAAAAATTAACTTAAGCGACCTTCGTACCGTTACTTCGTTTGAATTTCGATAAAATTACATTAATATTTAATTACATAATACGTCATCAACCTGTTACTAGTTAACACTTATGAATAACACATCAGTACACCTTAATTATTCTAACTTTGTAACTAAATAGTGTTACTTAAGAATTTTCAATTTTTATAACTTTGTTTTTTTTTTTTTTTTTTTTTTTTTTTTTAATTAAGCATTAGCTGCTTGGGCGCTTGCCTAAGTATTTTTTTTATTGACGTCTAGTTATTTAGCCTGTGCTGTGTTTCTGTTAGTGTTATGAAGATATTTTAAAAGTTTATAAATTACCTTGCCTTACTAAAAAGGCGAAATAAAACCATGTTAACAACATCACATTTGAAACATTGCTTAAATATCGTCTGAATTGCATTAAAAAAAGCATTCAATTCAATTCTCCGGTTTATGGCTGTTAGTTGTGCCAATAGAGAAAACAGGAATAGAGATGAGGATTGATCGGTGGGGTCGAAAATCCAACCTTAACTATATTTTGAAAATAAAATAGTGTGAATTTCATTGTTAGTCCTAAAATAACACAAAAATAGTTATAAATATAATACGTATATAGTATAAAAATACAACTAATATTAATGGGACAATTACATGTTTTATTTACAACTTAATTTTGGAGTAAAATCATGAAAAACTTTTTAATAAACTTCACACGTTACATTTGACAGCTGAAGTGGGATTTAAACGTTTATTAAATTGAGTTCGTATGTTTATATAGCCATTAAGCAAAGAATTGAATTGAATTGAATGTTTATATAGAATAGAATAACTTTATTCGGGTAAATACACAGAAAAAAAACAGCAAAAATAAACAATAAACTTCTCACTTATGCCTTACGATAACAAAAAAATATTAAGAAGAAAAAGAAACACATAGCATCGTTAAAAATAAAAAAAAATACAAAAATCAAGATAATAATAATAATGAAACAATTAAAATTAAAATAAGACTAAAAATTCACGAAATATATAACTAATTTTAACAAACTTATGTGTAATGTAACTCAAAACTGTCTTTGTATTTATCTATGTACGGAATTTCTTAAACGCGTTTTTTATATGTTTGAATTTTTGTAGTAAGTCAGTACTTCTTTAAAACATTGGAAAATTTTGACATTTAAGGTCATTGAACTTTTATAAATACTACTTGTTTTAGTATTAATAGTTTTTTTTTAATAAACTGTTCTCTCTGTGTCATATTTATAATGTAATTAAGATAAGACCTTATTTTGGAAGGTTTTATTCAACTCAAATGAAGACATGAATGAAAAATAAAAATAATTCCTTTTCACAATTATTAAAGAGAACAAAAAAACATACATTTAGAGAAAGTAAAGAGGATATATATATATGTAGGTATTCAATATCATTAAAACAGTTCAGTGACTTAAGAGGTTAATTGTGAATTCGTAATATTAAAATACAATTAATTAAAAAATTAATCAACTGATAAATTAAAATATGTAAACTAAATCAATTTATTCATGTCGTATCTATATTGTTTATAGACTAAAACAGTCACTTTAGATAAATAGTAATAAAAAGAACCATAAAAAAAGCTATCGATATCACTTACAACACTAAACTATAACAATCGAATCAAAAGTGAAAAGTGAAAGTGTAGTGATGTGCCATTACAAACGTGCATGAACTTATCGAGTTACGCGTCAACGTTTACTATTACGAATTATTTGAGGAATTTCATCGCGATGTTAAAACGACGGACATCGAAAAGATTCGTCTTGGGTGACACATCGGTGGAAGAAGGGAAGTACGATGACGAGGCGACGGATATTATGCCGTCGGAATTGTTGCAAAAGTTCCAAATGACCTTGGACTCTGGTCCGGATAACGACAGGGAAGATGGTGATGCCGTGCAAGAGCAGGACAGAAAATTGCTACGTCTCCCGGCGGCTACTTTGCAGTAAGTTGTATTATTAGTGAAATGGTGTGGTAGAGCCCAGCTTGTCCTTCCCTACTTCCTATTCCTTTTTATTTTAATGTCAACTAGCGATGCATTTAGGGCTCATCTGGTGCTCCAAATGGTTATGAGCGGGGATAGTATAAATAAACAGTGATTTTTGTTATAAATACTATAGTATATAGTATAGTATGTAATTATAATATCGTCGCAAGTAATTACAGTCCATTTCATTAGATATGCCAAATTTATGAAATTATGGTCAAAGATACGGGTGATCTAGGTGTTAAAGTTTTCTTAACTTAACTCTGTATATTTGGGAGTCAAATAATTTTGACACTTTGGCACTTATCTGTTTTTTATATCGGTTCATTCTAAATCACAATATAATTGGACGCTGATAAGCAATACTGTGTCAAGCCAGACGAACTTCATTTTGAGAAAATGGCGTCTAAAGATGTCAAACCTATTTTTAATACATTCGTTTGAATAAGTATTTATCCATATTTTCTTTTTATTTTTGATAAAAGGTATGATGAATTAAAAGCAGGTTAATATATGTAATATATTATCTAATAAAAAGTTTTTTAAATATATGACATTATTGTCTAAATTATAAAATATGGAACAACATATATACAGTGCGTTTTTAGAGATCTGTACCCAAGAAGTACCAACGGGATCCTATTACTGAACAGAAGGTTCAGTAACTGTCTGTCCGTTTGTCTGTTAGCGGACTGTATATAATCGCGTGGTGACTACCCGTCTATTTCATATTGTCCGACTATTTTATCGTTTTGCCTCTTTGAAAAAAAATTCTTCTGGTGTCATTTAGTTATTGATTTATTTTGTTTTTGGGAAAATATAACTGATTTCAAATAGAACTGCTATATACATAGACGTATGACCATAGCAATCGAGGGCCATCTGTTGTTAGTTATTGGAGAGTACCTCTGTTTATCTTAGAAGATCTTTATCAGATTGTGTATTATTTTATACGTGCGACCCACCTCGCCTTTGGACAGACAATTATAGGTATTTAACCTAAAAACTATCTAAATTTCTATAGTCTTTATTCATCAATGATAATGGAGATAGTGTTGAAAGAATTTTTCAATTCGGTCCCGTAGTTTTGGAATCTATTCAATGCAAACAAACAAATCTTTCCCCTTTATAATATTAGTATAGACTACAACCTTCCTTCAAAATGTGCATTTAAGTAGAGAAAACCCAATCCAAATTGGATCAGTTGTTATTAAGCAAATCGCAGTCATGCAAGCTTGTATAAATACATACGTGTCAAAGAGACAACCTTCTCGTTTGAAGTAGATAAAAAAGTGATTCTTTATTAATATATACGAGTTTAAAGTTCAATTCAATATACATATTCCTACGTCTTTTACATAACGACAGATCGCTCATGATTATACATCGTTCATCATTTACCAAGCACTTTTCCCGGTTATACCAGTCTGCTTTCTATTCTAGTCCAGATATTGACGAGTTACTGATTTTTAGACAGAGCGATTGACCTCTGCAACCTCTGAAGGCAAGCCAGTAATCATTTAGGCTAGAATAATTTCCCTACGAGTAACGATTATTATCAGGTGATTGTTATAACAACCGGGACAGCTTGACGTGCTCTCCGAGGCACGGTGGAGAGACCCACAAAACAAACACTCAGACCTAGGAACAAGTATTTATAGAAATATAAATATCTATCCCGAGCGGAGATCGAACTCGCAAGCGTCGGCGTTAGAGGTACATTCAGCACCACTACACCAGAGCGGTCGTTCATGATTACGCATCGTTATTATATAAAATAACCATATAAAGTATCGATTCAAGATATAGTTATATAAAAACTACATAGATGTATAAACAATTGAATTAATAATATATTTTTTTATCCAACTGCTACGCCCAAAGGGTTTTGCGTTTGACTTGTGAGGCTAAATCGATTTTGATAAATGATACGTCATTAGATTCGAATTGCCACAATGTACAAAATTAACATAAAATTCTTTAAAATCAAAAAGGTCGGATTTTATACGCCTTAATCAGGCAGTCGGATTTTTAATTATATTTATAAAAAAGGTTTTTAAGTATTAAATAAGTATACTTTTCTAGAAATACATTTTCTTTGATACAGTACAGTAACTTACTTACGCGATAGGTAGGTAGATAGGGACTGAGCGCTATCCTCGTAAGTCGAATTCGCGTAAGTCCGGGGTACAATTTTGCATATAAAGACATACTATGTATGTTTTATTGGGACTGGAGACTAAATAAAACAATAATTTAGGAAACATTTAGTATATAATTCTAGTTAATATGACAATATATACAAACTACGGCGTTCAAACAAACAACGAATAGACGAGATAATTAAATCGTGTAAGTCGATACCTTGACTCGCGTAAGTAGTACTCGCGTAAGTCGGGGTATTACTGTATAAGTAATTTCTATTAACTAATTCCTAAGTGTAAATTTTACTAGTTTTTTTTAATCGTTACTAAAAAGAGGAGTGTTATATGTTAGTTTGACGTGTGTATATGTGTGTCCTTAACGAATGGACTCATTTTGATGCGGTTTTTTTTTAATTTGAAAGTTGATGTTATCGGGATGGATATTAGCTTTAATTTATTAAAATCTGTTCATACGTTTTAAGGTTATCAGTTCTTTTCTATTTTATAATTTTAATACAACAAATAATGGTTAAATAACTTGATATTTTGGAAGTAAGTATGTTAGAAATTAGCTGCTCGCGTCGATAATTACTGCTTCGCTCCCGTGAGACGTAGCGTGACGTTATTTAGCCTATAACCTTCCTTAATAAATGGGCTATCGCTACTCAAAAAAAAAATCGAACCGGATCAGTAGTTACAGAGATAACCTCCGACATACAAACTTACAAACAAATTTTACCTCTTTATAATTTTAGTACAGATAAGTGAAATGAAACACAAATGGTCATTGCTAGTAAATTCTCGTTTGATAAGTTGTCTTCTCAGGTTTAATCTTGTACTTTAATACATAACTTACCTAGTTAACCTTATTAGTGAAGTAGTTATAAAAACCCGTCATTAACGATCATTACCATGACAGGTCAACAGAATGACATTTCATAAGTAGGGCTGCCATCTCTAAAATTTGGCAACCAGGACAAGACGCGTAAAAACCCCGGATTTCAGAGCCTAAAACCCGGACATGTCAGATTCTTTTTAATTGTCAGTTAAATCAAAAACAATTCATTTTATTAATTTTCAGACTATAAAATTAAATTTAGTCATCTTTTATCATAATTTTAAATGTACCGTTCACCATTTTAAATGTATCATTTTAATGTCCTTATTACAGTTTGTTACAAATTGTTTTAATAATCATTTAGATTTTTTTTAAACCCGGTCTACAAATAAAATTTTCCCCGGATGGTCCCCGGATGCCACACAAACTAGGACAAATCCGGGGAAACCCGGACGGATGGCAACACTATTCATACGAGATGATTCCCAGAAAATCGTCGCGTAGAATAATTTATTTCGAATTAATTGTTTGAAAAACTGTGTACTTCATACAAATTTTCAACGTCTTGTTATGTGAACTCTGGGGTTCTAGTCACTAGTTTACTTGTAACGTAAGTAACAGCCTGTAAATGTCCCACTGCTAGGCAAAGGCCTCCACGCTGCTCCATTGCGGGGCTGATATACATGTGTCAGAATTTCTCCCGGCACATGCAGGTTTCCTCACGATGTTTTCCTTCCGAGCTCGAGACGAATTTAAACACTAATTTAGCACTTGAAAAACCAGCGGTGCTTGCCGGGGTTTGACCCCGCAATCATCAGTCGATCGACGTGTTCTAACCACTAGGCCATATCGGCTCAATCTGTTCAGATGTTTTAAGTTTACTTGTAATTATGAATATATTTGTGAGAGTGAAGACGAGCGATCTATCCTATTAAATCACTTGATCACGCCCTCGTGGGTTTAATTGGCGAAAATCCGTTCCTATTTGACAACTCCAGTCTTGAAACCGTTTACATGTTAAATTTCAGCTTCACAAATAAATAATTTTCCAGATTTCGTGTTTAGTCAGGAACCTTTCGGTTTTCTTTATTCTATAAATATTGATTGAATATTATATATTTAAAACCGATTTAGCATGATTAAGAGGCTAATCTATTGTTTTTTTTAAATTTAATTAGAATTTCGTCTTATTCTGTAACATAATAATCTCAATCTTACTTTTATTAATTCTAACCAAATTCAAATTAACTGCAAATCAAGAAATTTACTTATCGCGTGCTGCGAAGAATCGATATCGATATGACAGATCTTACTACCGAATCTTTAATATACATATATCAAATATTTATTTTGACACGAAATGTTAATATGAAGATAATACTTTTTGATATTTCTGTTTAAAATTTTTACGTCACAGTGATAATTAAACTGTTAGCCATTACATTTATTATATGCTAGCTAATCTTTTTGTTTAATATTTTTTGTCACTATCGTATCTACTTCAAACAATGCTAATGCGTGTTGGTATTTTCAATTTATGACTTTTTAAATTATATTTCTCTGTGGTTATTTAACAATATTTAGTGTCGATAATATTATAATATCGACTCAATCTTTAAGGAAGAGATTTACGATAAACTAACCATTAGTTAAATGGCAATTGTATTAATGATATAATGCATGTGCTATTAAGATTTTCGTCCTATAAAAAAAATAATAAAATTTAGCAGATTGTTAAATGAAAACAATTTGATTTAGACCATAAGACAATTATATATATCTTACTAGACAGCTTCGAGAAGTGTATAGTGTGCCTATTTACCCAATGTTATGGCAATTGTATAAACGTTAAACGTTGATGAGGAAAATGGGCTTATCAGTAAAGCCTTGAAGTAACATTGTTCATTTTTGTATGTTCTTTACTTTAAAAATAAATATTTTGACGCTTAAACATTCACAAATACCAACTCCATAGTCATTTATGACGGAGAATTAATCGATTAACACCAATCTTCGTTAAATTTGCCATGTGAAATGTAATTGAAATCCGTCTGGCCGTTTGATCGCTAGGGTGCTTTAGATTAAAAGTTTCAAATTATAACTTCCCTTTAGGTTTTAGGGATTCAAAGACATGTTGGAAATAAGACAATTGCTTCCAAGCTATTTCAATTACCAATTTATGAAATTAAAAAAAAAAAACAAAAAAGAGTGCCGCTGAGTTTATTTTGCGATTTTTTCTTAAATTAGAGGTACGAATTTGCTGTAATCGTGGTAAATTCATTTGTTTGAAGTTCATAAAGAAAATGTGAATTCCAAATTTAAATCGATTTTTTATTACCATTAAGTAAGACCGCTAAAATTTTATTTTATTTTTTATTATATATAATATGTTCTTTTGTCATAATTTATATAATTAAATAATAAATTTCCCATGTTCTTATTATGTTAATTTGCTACACGAATATTTAAAAAAAGTATATTTATATAAATGTATTAATAATATAAATTGTAATATTGGTCTTTTGAAGATGAACATAACGTAAACCGCATTTAACTCTTGCCCATTTGGGGCAATGTCGCGTTCGATGTGTTAGCAAGTCCTTTTGAAAAATGCTACATGTTAACATTATTCAAACAAATTAGTGACTGATATGGGTTTTTGAGACTAAATTGCTAATTAGGAGATTATTCCACTCGTAGCTGTTTTGCAAGCAACAAAAATACGTCGGGAAATAAAAAAGTATTACTACCATTAGTTATAACCATAAGACCCGTTTTATAAAATATGAATAGTATAAATCGTAAAAGTTTCAATATATAAAAAAATATCTTATTGTATTAATCTATTGAAATGGACCTTAATTGCTTCTATCTATATTTTGTTGAAGTTACCTCGGGGTTTTATACTACTACAGGCACCACTAACTTAGGTACTACTTAAGTATATATATTGATGCGATATATACAAATAACACGGAAAATTTATTTACCTACATATAATATAACTGTATTGATACTGTGTGTACATTATATTTAATCGAATAAAAAAAATTCTCGTCATTATTACCTGTTTGCTCGCTGTTCGTATAACACGCGGAAAACCGCTATGTATTGAAAGCTTACATAAAAATATCAAATATTCTCTTAACAATTATTCTATTAGAGCATTACTTTATTGTGTAGGTACTATTTAAAAGTAAATGTATTATACCTTGAAAAACAATGTTTAAAATAACTACAGATAGCTCTAGATCGAAGATGCAGCATGCTTAAGATTTAGACCGTGACATTAGTAAGACATATCACGTATTTTCCAAAAAAACGGAATGCACATTTTATGCCTGCTTTATTGCTAAGGGATAGCTCGGTTGAATTAGAATTTTTTATATCCTATTTTCATGTTCTAAATTCATACTAATAAACAAATCTGAATTATGTCCGTGTATTTTAATTTCTTTCGAATATAAACTTTTTTTGGTAGAAACAGTTTCCTTAAGAAAATTTTAGTATAATCGAAATCACGACGTACATAACTAAAAAGCCATACTTAATTTTATAAAGCTGAAGAGTTTATTTGTTTGAACGCACTTATATCAGGAACTACTGGTTCGAATTGAAAATTTTGTTTTGTGTTAGACAGTTTATTGAAGGCTATAGGCTATATAACATCACGCTACGACTCATAGGAGCAAAGCAGTAACCGTAAATGCGAGTGAAACAGCAAGTGACAGCTAGTACTTTAATACGATGTATAAATGTCGCTCATTTTACCTAAATATTTCACCCTTAGAATCAAAAACGTTACTTGAAATAGGATACGTTTGGGTTTCTACGCAAAGGGTGCCAACAAGCATATTACTAAACTTGAAACCTAAAGGACACGGAGGCTAGCAATGGGAGCCAGCACGTTTCACTGGCGTTTCAATTTTTTGCTTAATAAATAATAACGTAGTAATAGTTATACCTATATAGTTATTCCCTTTTCCACCGCTTGAGCAAAACAATACAAAACTTGACACCTTTAACACCTTTACTCCTCCTCACCCTCTCCGTCGCCAATATATAAAACCTTGAAATTATATATGTCAATGACAAAACATTATTTAAATTATAAGATAATTTCCTTCAATTAAATATTAGAAATAATCACACGAGGAAAATAATATTGACGTCATACGTTTTTCATGTTATTTAAACAGGTCTGACCAGGATTATGAAGACGAGAGGTACGATACGTCTGCGTAATTCATAGTATTTTTATAATTAATTTAAAAAAAAAAAACATTTCCGTATATCTTGTTATATGTGCATGGTTTTTGTTATCATCGACAAGGTTATTGACTTTTTTATTGTCTGTAATTCTGTGCTGGTTTCAATAAGTTTTTAATTGCAGATATTTTTAATTTTAAAATTTAGTATTATTTAATATAATGTATTCCAATGATAAATAACTAATCACATTAAATAATCATTGTAGGAATTATACAGGAATATATTAAATAACTTTCAATATCCTTGTTTTGTTGCAGCATAATTTATCGATAACATTATGGGACCTTTCACATTACTACGTAAATAGCGGAAAAACAAATTTTCTTATGCAACTACTACGCTTCAATTTATAATAACGGCAACTCTATTTCATTGATACTCCATCCTTATCGCACGGTGTATTAACCAATTGGATAAAAGAGACGGATATATCGTATGATCAGTCATTTGAAGTTCATTGGCGAAATAAACGTCATAATTCAGAAAGTGTACGAAAACAAACTGATTCGGTGCTTTCGGCAAAGAAATGTTTTATTCCTGTTTTTACGTTTTAAAAATCAGTGTAAATATATTCGATATTTAAAATTGTGTTTTATTGTTCGTTCCATTGTGTAAAATGTATCCTTCTATAAATGGATTTTACTCAGAGACTACTTACAGGTTAGAGTGGTCTATGTTATAAATTAGTGTAATTATTTCCTAGAAATATGTACCATAAAGAGTAACTTCAATATATAATGTGGAAAAAAAGATATACCTTTGCCTTTGATCAAAGAAATTGGTCTAATATTTGTTCTTCATAGTACCTAAATAATGTAAGGCAGATTTCACCTTTTCTCTGCAATTTGCATTTTTTCTTTAGTATGATTTCTAATAAGAATATAAAATGAGCTGTACTGCGTATGAGCGCATTTAATTTTTTTTTAATTTTTAATACAATCAAAATAATACTTATTACTTTTTTTATTTATAAAAATGCATTACTAATATGGTATTTGAAAACTAGAATATTGATAAATATTTAAGTAAAATTAAGCATAAGAAACAGTTAACTGAGAAAACTACTAAATTTACACTTGCAGCAGCAAACTGCTTTTTTAATCTGTTAAAGTTTCATTAGAATGTTTTTTATTTGTAAACAATTTATCAAAATATATAAAAAATAATTAATTTGACACTATCTCTTGATTACAGCAATTTAAAACTCTTAATCCATTAATAATTGTCACATGTTACATTATATGCAATTCTTTTATCATAGAAATGTGGATGTTTTTAAGATGATGAATGATTTTGATAACATTTTACAACATTATAGTCTGTGTAATCTACCTCAGAATAAACACGTTATCTATATGAATAAAAATCAATGTTTGTTTGTCTTATATGCATTCCCAAACCATTGATCGGGATGTGATGAAACTTTAGGAGGCCGGTAAGCATTTCTAGCACAAAAACTCTATATACTTAAAACTTATTCATCGAAAGTATATAGATTTAATATCTAACTTATACATAGGTTTATGTGCCCTGAACACTATTGTTACACACAAAATTTAATCACAATGCGATCAAAGCTTTCCAGACACATAGAGAATAAGCATATTACCTATGATTTTTATTTATATAGATAATTATTATTATTATGAAGATGTGTAAAGACATAATTAATGTAAAATTTTCTTAAACAATTGTGTTATTTGTTTACATCATACTTATTATGATTGTGATAATTATTATGATTGTGTTTCTTAATGATTACATTTGATATTAATTTAATAATTTTTTTTTTGTGTTGCCATGTTAGCTTTTAGCGTTTTCTTTTAGTATTTTTTAGACATCAAAATAAAACAAATTTATTATAAAAGTGTTTTATTAATAATCTTTAGAAAAGGTTTCTCAATTGTGTGTTTTTTGTAAATGTTTGTTATTTTGCAACTCTATTTCTTAATCATTTTGTTAATTTATGTAAAGGATATATTTTAGATTGTGTGCAATTTTTAATGAAATTGGCTCAGCAGTTTGATTTTTGTTTGTAATCAGATTTTTTTTAAGTTGTAATATAAAATGTTTGTTTCCAGGCCGTCTATGTCCCAAGGCACGGTGATACACAGCCAGCGATTCCAAGAGAAAGATTTCACTGTTGCAACACCGGAGGAGTTTGTACGACGCTTCCAAGGGACCAAACCTATTAACAAGGTAATATTTTTCAAAATATTAATCTAATAAATATATAATAATGCTATATAACATACTATATTATATAGCTGTACATATGTTCTAAGCTCCTAGATTTTGGCATTTAGAATGACGTTTGGATGACGTTGCCTAGCAACCAGCTAGCGACTGAGTATGATAGGTGAGAATAACTTTGGCCCACAAAGACAATTGATGAGTTAGTCAAAGTTGGAAATGATTACAGATTTTAATATCAAATTGTATAATATTAATAGTTATAAAATACATTGGTATCCAATATTAATATGTATTTTGAACTAAAAAATTACTAGAACGGTTTCATACTTGGCATACTCATAATTGCTCTTATTACCTCGTATGAACTCGTATTTAAAATCCGTATTTTCTGTGTATGTTCGTAAATATTTGCATATGCAGAATACGACTATGCAAATATGCGCTGGTTATGTGAACACCCGTAGAACTGCTACCAACAGTCATCAGTCAAAAAAAGTAACAAAAACTGACATAACATTATTTACAAGAGGAGCAATACTAGGAAAGTTAGTCTGTTAGGGCTGAGCCTTGACATATGTATTATCGAGGTTTATCCCTTGCAGATATTATGTATATATATAAATATAATATAATAAGATATTTTTGTGTGTGCAAAAGAGCAAATAGTATTTTTAATTTTTTAAAAATTTTATATTTATATACTTATATTTAATGGTCTAAAATTTCTTACTAATAATAAATTGGGCATTTTGTGAAATTATGGGTTATTTTTTTTTCATCTCTATAATGTTATAATTTATTTTTCAGGTGTTGATAGCGAATAACGGTATCGGTGCGGTGAAATGTATGCGTTCAATACGAAGATGGTCGTACGAGATGTTCAAGAACGAGAGAGCCGTGAGATTCGTTGTCATGGTGAGTGAATAAGAGCTATATAATAAACAAAATAATAAAGTCGATTGTTAATACCGATGATCGCGGGTTCAAACCCCGGCACTGCTGATTTTTCAAGTGCTAAATTTGTGTTTAAATTCATCTGGAGCTCGGAAGGAAAACATCGTGAGGAAACCTGCATGTGCCGAGAGAAATTCTGACACATGTATATCCGCCCCGCAGTGGAGCAGCGTGGTGGATTAAGCTCTAAACCATCTCCTTAATAGGAGAGGAGGCCTTAGCCCAGCTGTGGGACGTCTACAGGCTCTTACTTTACTTTCTATGTAAATATATAAATAATTAACTGTATACCCTATGTCACTTACAATTAAGACGAATCCTTAAATTGTTTATGTGTTAAGAAATAAATAAATAAATGCATCACACTCAACGGCCCCCATTAAGATCGCGTGACCTTGTGTCGGGGGTCCGCAAACACTCACAACACTAACACAAACACCCAGACCACGCCTAACATCTGTATGGCCAATACACACGTTTGCCGTGAGCGGGGATCGAACCCGCGACCGTTAGCGCTTCAGTCGTTTGCAGTGACCAATGCGCCAACGAGTCCGTAAGAATAAAACCTAATTTCTTTCGCAGGTAACACCAGAAGATCTAAAAGCGAATGCGGAATACATCAAAATGGCTGACCACTATGTCCCGGTGCCTGGTGGGTCGAATAATAACAATTATGCCAATGTTGAATTGATTGTTGATATCGCTGTGAGGACCCAAGTACAGGTGAGGTTTTAAATAAATTTTTAATAAATACAAATGAACCGACATCAAAAATGAATTTATCAAATTAACTAATGACAAAAATAAATATTTTCTACAACATTTTGAAGTCAGTATATATAATATCAGGTATATACAGGGTCATTTCTAAAACGTCAAAAACCTCGCAGGACGCTGTTACTAATATAATAAACAACAACTTTTGTTCTATGACTTTAGACAAAACTCAATAAATTTTCCAAAAATAGACTTTAAAATTTTTATGGCACTCTCTAACATATTTTACATCTGTATTTTCTATTATAAGCAACGTTCACCAATAGCATGCCAGCTTTCGCGAACGGTGGCACGCTATTGGCTAGCGGTGACAGCCTGCCGGGGAGTCAAGGATGTACGCCGCACGCGCCTTTCTCTCTAGGTCATTCAGATCATTCATTGTACGTTAATCGAACTGTACCTGCGCTACAAGCAAATGTGGGATGCTTTCGAAAAATCGTGTACTCAGTGCAGTACTCAGTAGCATAAATTAAAAAAAAAATAGGTATTAATTACTTAATTAAAGTTTAAATTGCTAAACAAACCTAACCGTTCTCCGAATTGGACGGTGCGGAGTACTGCCGTTCGTTTACGAAAATTATAAAAGACTTAAAAAAATAAACCAACTGACTCCAAAAGCTAATAATAGATTTAAAATAAAAAAAACCGCAATCTACTTATTGTGACCATTTCAACGAGCCCCCAAACGATATTTCTGCTGTAAATTCGTGAGAAGTTGTGTATCCTGTTGATTCCAATTGATGTTGCAGCATCAGGATAAGGTTACACAAATATGTTATTTTGATATCATTGATAGTATAGTACATTTCGAGTCGATGATACAAGTAGAAGTTACTCAGATCGTTTCAACAATTGAAAGAGTTAATAACCTTGAAACGTTTGATCATTTTTTCATGAATTATAGCTAAAAACCACCTCGATTACCTCAGCTTTTAAACAAAAAAAAAAACGCATTAAAATTGGTCTCCTCATTAGGGAGCTATGATGACATAGACAGACACACAGATAGACACGTCAAACTTATAACGTCCCTCTTTTATTTCGTTCACTGTAATGTCATAATTAATCAAGTTATATTGATATAAAAACCAAAGTACTGAACCGATATTGATGAAAATGCTATGAAACTTATCTGAAATGTTATTCAAGGTAAAAAAGTAAGGAAATCGCTCAGGCTGTTTAATTGGGGAACATACATAAAAAAAATCCTCGGTGGACTGAATACCTTCCCATTTTTTTAAGTCGCGTAAAAGAGATGCGTAATTGATTTTAAGACGATTCTATTAGACAATTTATTATTCAAATCGAGTACAAAAAGTATAATTCCATTTTCTGTTCAATTTAAAAATTACATATGAAATTAAATTTATTCCAATAATGTCTCATAAAAATGTAAGAAAGCGGATTTATTTTCTTAAATAAAATAAAGAACGAATATTAAGTATTCAATGCAATAGCGGTTTAAAATATCTTAAAGCCAAAAATAATGATTAAAATATTAATATCATTAAATACATTTTAAATTTCAAATACAAAAAAATATACTTATTTATTATTATCACCGCCGTGTCATTTAGACAGCATTGTTTTAATACTGTATAAATACAAAAAATAATAAATTAATATTAAACATTATTGTTGAATAATTAACAATAATATTCATCTAATGTAACATTAAGCATTTCACTTTTAAGGTGATAGTTTATTTAATAAAATAAAAAACAATACATAGCAATAACTCATAGTTTTATTTCAATCGATCACAATATTTAACCGTGTAAAATGTAAATGATTGCTTGTGTACGGCAAGTACATTATTACCTGACAAACATCGCGTTCTGTGTTTACCTCTTCCTACAAACAGTTAATTTATTATAGACCATGTTAAGAATGCAGTGTAAATGACAATCGTCGATTTGTCTTGTTATTATTTATACTGACTAGGGATTATTAATATTCCCCCAGTAAACACATGACAGATACATTGAATCCACAATCCCTTCATACTTATCCAGGCTTAGGACTGGCTACATTAAAAAATGAAATAAGAATAAACTGTATGTAAGCATCTAAATCAAACATTATTTACTTACTTTTAAAATACATACACATCATACGTATTTCTCATTTCAATTTTTAATGCAGGCGTATTTAAAAAGTGGAATCAGCGTATTTTTAACACTTTTTTCATAAATGATAGTTTTAAAAAACAAAAAAACCCTCTTCTCGCACTTTAAAATGATAAAATAATAAAATTATTAATTAATTTTGTGAGCCATCCTCGAGGTTTCATAGTGTTTAATAAGAGTCCGTAAAGTTAACAAGGTTATTACGAAACGCAAACATAACGATACTTAAGGCTACCCGGGGCACCGGCGCGTTTCCTTGAATGCGTGCGCGCTGCTCGCGACCGACTAACGTCGCCGCACCCAGTTACTCTCCGCGCCTCCCGTCCCCTCTAGGGTTCGGTCGGGGAAAAACTGAACGTACCATGTTATAATTTACTATTTCATAAAAACTTAAAAAAAAAACAAACCGACTTCGAAACCGAAACAAGTATAATGAAAAGTAAAAAAATAATTATTAAAAATCATTACATAGTATTGCTTTTCTCGATGCAGTGCTGTTAATGATTGAGGAGTTCTCCTAGTATCGCATCATCAGGGTCACTTCACCATATGCATTGTGACGACTATAAATTGCTTAGCAATCATATTGAAGTAATCGAATCGCAACCAGTGAAATGCTCGTTATTGGGTAGTTCCGGTAGCCATCTGTGGTCTTCATCATTAGCTCCACTTCGTTAAATGTGGTTTTTCGAAAGCAAATGAACAAGTTACTATCAAAAATACTAAAATCGGTATAGGTGTACCTATAATATTTGAAGAGTTCCCTCGATTTCTCCAGGATCCCATCGTCAGATCCTGACCTGATTACAATGGGACCACCTTGGAAGTATACTTTCAAACAAGATAAAAAATTCAAAATCGGTCCACAAAAATCGGTGAACAAACATAAAAAAAAATACATACAGCTGAACATAGGTCCTCCTCCTTTTCCGAAGTCGGTTAAAAATGCGTGGCATATTATTGGTTATAAAATAGTAAAGTAACAGCTTGTAAATGTCTCACAGCTGGATAAAGGCGTCCTCTCCTATTATGGAGAAGATTTAGAGCTTAATCCACCACGCTGCTTCATTGCGGGTTGACGGATATACATGTGTTAGAATTTCTCTCGGTATAAGTAGCTTTCCTTAAGACATTTTCACAGCCAAGCATGAGATAAATTTAAACACAAATTTAGGACTTAAAACATCAGCGGTGCTAGCCGGGTTTGAACCCGCGATCATCAGTTGATTTCGACGTGTTCTAACCACTAGGCCATCCCGGCTCTCATTTTTTTTTGTTATACATACCTTTTATTAATAAACAAAGGGATCCATGAAATAGTCTTCAACCGACTACAAAAAAAATCTCAAATCATAGTGTGTAGTTTTAACCGACTTTCGAAAACTAAGGAGGTTCTCTCAATTCGTCGGGGGCTTTTTTATGTATACTTACCGACAACTCCGTCGATTGTGGTCCGATTTTCAAATTTTTTTTTGTCTGAAAGAGTATACTTCCAGGGTGGTCACATTATCACCAAGTCAGGATCTAATGATGGGATTCTGGAGAAATCGAGGGAACTTTTCAAATATTATAGCCACACTCATAGCGATTTACGTATTTTTGATAGTAACTCGTGCATTGGCTCTTGAATTGCCACATTTGGTGAAGTGGAACTGATGATGAAGACCTCGGATGGCCACCCAAACTTCTCGAAACACTTGTTGTGTTTCACAGGCTACAATTCGATAATTTCAATTTGAATGTTAAGCAATTTATGTTATTGTGTAGCTGATGGTGCAACACCAGGAGAACTTCTCAACAATTAACAGCCTTGCATTGGGAAAAGCAATATTTTGTTTATGGCGATAAGCAGTTGACTTAATTTATAATTAAGTTGACACTTTATTGTACCTATTAAATTCAGTTTTGAAGTCGGTTAATTTTTATTTAAATAAAAAAATATTTTTAATAATTTTTATTGTGAAAAAAATGTATTTTTTAAACCACATTATTTACAAAAAGTTATTTTTTACTTACCATTTAAATTTAATTTTATGAATAACTAGCGGCCCGCCCCGGCTTCGCACGGGTACATACAGACACACATACACCCTTTTTTGCGTCGGGTTTCAAAAAAAAGTAAAATTATAAAGGAAGTTTGAATTCTTTTTTAATGATTTTTTTATTCATATTTTTTATTAAAGTACTCGCGGCCCTTTATTTTATTACATTGACTCCCCCCCGTACCCCAGTGACGCTTACATGGAGCCTACATCGCATGCTGGCTAGCTGAGCGCGGTGAGCGGCAACCACGCGACTTTTTTCTAATACTTGCATTTTTAAACTCGTGATATCTTCCGAATGAAATGTCCGAATTGAATAATTCAAAAAGTTATAAAAAGGTATTGAAGCCGTCCTGAATATAATTAATTTATTTTGATAAGGATCAAGCGGCGGCATATAAATTAAATTATTAGAACAAAAAACCGCTTACTGTGACATAACTATAATATTTAGACATATGCTGTCGTGACACTTTTTGTAGATAATGATGAGTTCTGCAAAGTCGTAGTAAATGATTTTGTTCTATCATCAATAGTTTTCGCAGCGCACGCGACGTAAGGAATTTTTCAGGTCATTTTTTTACACCTTGGGTTACATTATTAGAGTTTTAGTAAGGATCCCTAATTTTTTTAAAAATATTATATAGCCTATGTTACTTGGGGATAATGTAGCTTTCCACAGGTGAAAGAATGTTTGAAATCGATCCAATAGTTTCGGAGCCTATTCATTACAAACAAACAAATCTTTCCTCTTTATAATATTAGTATAGATTATTACCTCCCAAGTGAAGTCTTGTGCATGGCAGCGAGTATCGCGCTTATGGCGAAATAGCATTTAACATAATCACCTTTACAACTAACATAAAGACCATAACAAATAATTTAATTCATTTTAATTTGACCAAATTTTAAATATTTTTTCAATTATCATGTTACGGCTCGTGGTATTTATCCCTCGACCAGGATAAACTATATTCAATACATCTCTAGTTTAACTTGGCGAACATTGTGCGAAGCCTCGTCACATTGTGTTGATCGTAGGTACTACATATCATATCATGGCGAGTGGTATATCCTTTTTCAAAACAATTGAAATCGCTATTGTTGCCCACACATTTACACTAAAGCGGTGTTGAAGTTTTTATGCGGGTTCTTACGGGTTATCACTACAAATGTTTGTTACGAATGTTATAGTCGTCACACCTGGCAAGTATTCGCATCATCTGTGTACTCAACTTTGGAATATCGATACACTGATCCTGCAATTATTGTTAAGTAAACACAACCGAAAAGTAGGGCTACTAGGACACGCAGCGCGGGCGCATTAACGCGAACGACCGGAGCAGCTGACGACCGCCGCTAACTAGGTCAAGTTCAGGCATCGCTCCCGACTCCGGGGCGGCCCCGAGCGGCCTTGTCTGCGCGCATCCCCACCCCTACATTTCGCATTTGACTGTTTCTTATCTTCTTTCTTTTACTTGCACGTAGAGTTTAATAAAACTAGAGAAATCAATTTAAATATTTTTAATTTTGTATGAAAGTAAAATATTATGAATTATTAAAAGTCGTAGAACAAAAGTTGTTGTTTACGATGTTACGAATTAAACCCTACGAGGTTTTTAATGTTTTACAAATGACCCTGTATAATATTTGAGGATCCTGACCTCATGATATTGGAACCATCTTGAAGGTATACCTTTTCAAAAAAAAAAAAATTATTAAAATCGGTCCGCAAATGGCTAAATAATTGGCTGACATCCTTGAAAAGGAAGTCACTGATGGATTGAGTACCTCCTTTATTTTTGAAATTGGTTAAATATAAATATAAATAAATGCATCAAATTCATTCGCCCCCATCACCCAGGACCACAATAAACATCTGCGTGGCATATATGCCTTGAGTGGGAATCGAACCCGTGACTGTTAGCCCTTTAATCAGGTGCAGTGGCCACTGTGACATTGTCTGTTGAAGACTAGTCTTTACTTTCTGGTAATAAAAGACTAGATAATGTTATTTTTTGTCTTCAGAAATTTGTTAAGAATAGATTGGACATCTTTAGACGCAAAATGAAGTCCGTATGGCTTGTCACAGTATAGCTTATCAGCGTCCAATTACGAATTAGTGTATAGAATAAAATATCGACGTTTAAAAGTCCAAAGTGAGCTATTAATAATAAACAATTTAGTATGTCAAATGTCAACGGTTACCGAGATAACGATAATGAAATAGCCTATTAATAATATGCTCAGTGTCGATAGTATCCATAAGTCTTAATAATATTAATACTAGCGGCCCCTCGCGGTTCCACTCGCGCTTAACATAGGACTTTCATACAAACTTCTAACCCCATTTTTATTGTTACGTTCTATAAAGTATCCTCGTGCAACGTTTAAAACTCCCAGCACTTGTAGTTTTTGAGATTTCGTGATGAGTGAGTGAGTGACCTTTCGCTTTTCGCAATAAAAGGTAGCCTATGTCCTTTCTCAGGGTCTAAAGATTGTCTGTGCCAAATTTCATCGAACATCGGTTGAGAGGTTTAAGCGGGAAAGTGTAACAGACGGACAGACAAAGTTACTTTCGCATTTATAATATAAGCAGGGATTAATGCTGAGCTATCAATAATCATCTCTATAAAACGACATCACAAGTAATTACAAATCTATTGTGTTGTTTGAATTTAATAGATTTTAATAATTCTTTTATCAAGGTAAATAATTATTAATCTTAAAAACAATTGTTTAATGTAAATATCTAAATCTTAATTCCAGGCCGTCTGGGCGGGTTGGGGTCATGCCTCCGAGAACCCCAAACTACCGGAACTGCTCCATCGAGCTGGTGTGGTCTTTATCGGTCCACCGGAGAAAGCCATGTGGGCTCTGGGAGACAAGATCGCCTCATCCATTGTCGCTCAGACCGCTGATATACCAACTTTACCATGGAGCGGTAGTGGTGAGTATGACTTAAATAGTTTTATTTTTACACACTTCTATTAGCTTCACTTGTAACTACGTAAGAAAATTTTGGAATCTTAATTTGACCCACTTCCCGGTCTTTGATTAGGATGAAATTTTGCACACGCTCTGAGTTCTGATGACAATACACGACTAGCTAAGAAACGTCATTACAAATCCAATATGGCGGCCCGAGATGGCGAACTGGCTGTTGGAAATGCACTTCCATGAAATGGGTATCAAATAATGGGGTTTGCAGTCAGGAATAGGAAAAAAGTAGTCACGTGACTCAAATCCAATATGGCGGGCGTCCAAGATGGCGGACAGGCTATTTGAAATGCACCTTCATGATATGGCCATCAAATGGAAGGGTTTGCTGTCAGGAATAGGAAAATAAGTTTGTTAATGATCAGTATATTCGTAGCCCCCTGCGATTTTTTCGCAATAATACCATTTATTGTTTATTGATTTAGTTTTTATATAGAAAACAGCAAGCTAACTTACAGGCGGGACACCTGATGTTAAGTTATAACACATAATGGACACATTGCAGCACCGGACGACACGCAAATGTGTTGCCAGCTGAAAAAATAATAATGAATTAAAGGGAATAGGAAATAATAAAGGATATGTACGTACGAAATGCAAATTAGCTAATATACTATATGGATGCTGATAAGCAATAATGTGTCAACCCACGAAAAGTAAATTTCGGAGATATTCATGTTTTTTGATACTGCACCACCTATTTAACATTATTAAAAAAAAACAAGTCATATAAATTTCGATTTCCAAGTGCATTCCATATTTTGCAATTTATACAATGATCTCAAATATTTGAAAAACTTTTTACTAGATAATTTATTAAATATATCAATCTGCTTTTAATTGATTATGAATTTTATCAAAATAAAAAAGAAAAGATGGATATATACTTCGTCAAACATTTGTTAAGAATAGATTTGACATATTTAGACGTCATTTTCTCAAAATGAAATCCGTGTGGCTTACACAGTATTGCTTATCAGCGTCCATATAAATTAGCTACTTCACGCCAATCTTCTGTGAGAGTGGGGTACTGCCCCGATCGATCCTGGAGTTACACTCTACCTCGATGCTTTAATTACGTAGGAAAAATAGTTTGTGTGGTTGTAATCAGAAACTGTATTAATTTGATTTGGCTACCATGTGCATGAGCATTACCATTGCGTATTATTTAAAAAAAAAAAATTTCATCACCTGAGTTATAACACGACGTAAAGCAAAAAGGTGCGAATTAATAATAAAAATAATAGTTAAGTTATTTTTACTTAAAACTTTAAATTTTATATAAAGTTTTAAATATACAGTTTTCTTTACAATATTTTTATTTTAAATACGTTAATATTTATCTAAACACATAACACGATTATCGTTCATGTACAGGCTGTTATTTTATGTTTTTCTGATAATCGATTCTCTTACTTAATTACGATTATTATTTACAGAATTGAAAGCCGAATACAACACGAAGAAGATCAAAATATCATCGGAATTATTTGCGAGAGGCTGTGTCACTTCGCCGGAGCAGGGCTTGCAGGCTGCTCATAAAATTGGTAAAAAAATACATTCTACTAGTCTCTCGCGTTTTCTCTCGCGATTATGATTACTGTTTACTGTTTACTCCTACAAGTCGTAGCGTGATGTAATATAGCCTATAACCCTCCTAGATAAAAGCTATCCAACGCAAAAAGTTTTTCAAATAGGACCAGTAGTTTTAGCTGTTACCAGAGGTATAAATATACCATCTGAGGCCCGTGGCAAATTCTTTGGATTGGGCCTCCAAGTAGAAATCGTCACGTTATAACTTTTAATGAACTACATAAGTAGTTACCCAAAACTATTAATAATATTGTGTGTATTTTAGTTAAATATCTGATAAGTTTTATTTTCGAGAGCATAGGTTTGTACATATTTAAAATGAAATAACAATTTACTTTTAATTATTAGATTTTGATTAATGAAATTCTTTTAGGCCGGGGTCCTTCTCGGGTACCGCCATGTCTTTTTGGTAACTCTGAGACCCTATAGTACTTTTTTATTTTATATGACCTAAATTTTATTGAATAATGTTAAAGAGGTGATGCAGTATTGAAATACATCGATATCTCTAAATTTGACTTTTCGTGGGTTGACACATTATTGCTTATCAGCATCCATATAAACATTTATATAAGAACTTTTTCCTCTTTATAAAATCTAGTGTAGATTATTATTTTAATATTTTTTATAGGTTTTCCTGTGATGATAAAAGCGTCAGAAGGCGGCGGCGGTAAGGGAATTAGGAAAGTCGAAAACCCCGATGACTTCAACAATATGTTCCGACAGGTCAGTTTCACAATTGATTCATTATACTAAAAAAATATAATTTAAATATAGAACATGTTACTATTTCCAACATGGCGATTAATGTGCCATGTTATTTTATGATAAGTGGTAATAATTATCAATAATAGTATTTTATAACTAAATATATTTTAAACTTTCGCGATTTATAGTATTCATATTTAATATAACGGTATCGCGATAACTAATGGTAGTAATACCTTTTTATTGCCCGACGTTTCGACGAAGTTGCATCTGTCGTGGTCACGAGCTGACAGTCGGATCTCATATAAGATAAGACCCGTTATATTAAATATGAAAACTATAGAATTATAAATATGTTCAGTCTATTTGACTTTTATAAGTTCGTCTATAGTCTTGTTGGCACAAAGATACTCTCGCCTGTAATAGTCAGTCACTAGTTACTCAGTCACTCGTTGCTCGGCGGCGTCTTCCAAAATGATCGCTTTTCTGGTTGCCAAAATTTCAACGTTCAATATTCAACGGCCCCCATTAAAATCTCATGGCCTTGTGTCGGGGTCCGGAAACAATATTAACATAAACACCCAGACCACGACATACATCCGTATGGCCAATACAGACGTTTGCAGCGAGCGGGGATCGAACCCGCGACCGTTAACGCTTCAGTCAGTTGCAGTGACCACTGCGCTAACGAGTCAATAATGTCAATTTATAACTTTGAAAATGGTTCATTCATTTCGATGTTAAATGAACGAAGATGTCATAACATAATCATATTTATGAATAAAGACACATTTTTATTTTTTGCCTAGGTTCAAGCCGAAGTACCCGGATCACCAATATTTGTGATGAGGCTCGCCAGGTCAGCTCGGCACTTGGAAGTACAACTCTTGGCTGACCAGTATGGTGAGAGAACTGTCTATGTTATTCCATTCTGTATTGAGAATTAAAAAAAAGGATATTGTATTGTTAGAAATATGATGTATGTAGATTTAAAAAAATATTACTACGGCAAAAATAATTATTAAATTTAATAATCTATTAAAATTAAACCAAAATAAAAAACTAAAATAACAAAAATTAATTAAGTTAGCGAAATAAAAGCCGGACAGAGCCCCACGCAGTCTGAAGTCCATCAGCAAAGTGGTGTCTAAATGGCTGGTCTTCCTTTTATATCAGCAACCTACCGTCAAAAAAATTTTTTTCTCCGCTAACATCAATTTTTTTATTTGTTACGCAGGTAATGCGATATCTCTATTCGGTCGTGATTGTTCCATCCAGCGTCGTCACCAGAAGATCATAGAAGAGGCTCCCGCTGCCATCGCGATGCCTGATGTCTTCATTGAGATGGAGAAGGTATGTCCTATTACAGCTTGTAAATATCCCACTGCTGGGCTAAATATTGTCTCCTATTAAGGAAACGGTTAGCAGTTTAGTCTACCACCCTGGTCCTTCGAGCTGGATATACATGTGACACAATTTCTCCTGACATATGCCGCTTCCATTAGAGGTTTCCTGGAGAATGTGTCTAATTTTTTTTATTGTATCTGTAAAACACAAAAGCTAAGCTTAAGTTAATTGTAAATATTTTTATAATTAACTAAGGTTCACCTTTGGCAATATATTTGTAAAGACATGTTAACCATGGCTAGACAGTTATTATATTCAAAATATTAGGTATACCAAGTGTTAGTTGTCTATGAAGTCACTTTTTACCCGAATACGGCGAAACAAAATGGGAGGCTAATGATTGAGGCAGTTTATGTGTATGTATGTTCCTCCACAGCGCCTAAACTACTGAACCGATTTTAATAAATATTACTTCAACAGTTTCAGTAATAATCGACTGGGGTAAGTTTTAACAAAATTTTATTTGACAGAATTTGTTTACGTAGTAGCGATATAGTTTTTTAAGCTATATGACTTATTTTTAAAAGTCTTTATTTATATTATTACAGATAAGATATAATGAAATATTATTTTCCAGGCCGCAGTCCGCTTAGCCAAGATGGTGGGCTATGTCAGTGCGGGCACAGTGGAGTACCTGTACGAGCCTCTCACGGGCAGTTACTACTTCCTGGAACTGAACCCGCGTCTGCAGGTCGAGCATCCTTGCACTGAGATGGTGGCGGACGTGAACCTGCCCGCTGC
Source organism: Hypolimnas misippus (assembly GCA_037950945.1). Lineage (NCBI taxonomy): Eukaryota > Metazoa > Arthropoda > Insecta > Lepidoptera > Nymphalidae > Hypolimnas > Hypolimnas misippus. The sequence goes on from JBBEEQ010000021.1 coordinate 4,465,298, forward strand.
GCAGTTGCAGGTATGTTATTATAATTTTTTTTTTAATAGTCAGTAAACTTACAGGTGGACATGGATAATTGCAGCACCAGGAAGACACTATGTGTTGCCAGTTAAAAAAAATGAGAGATCAAAGGAAATGGAAACAAAATGGAGGGGGGGATTATGGAAGCACCACACTCGTAATATCATAATAAAAACTGCATTGTTAAATTTTTATTATCAATATTTTTATTTCAAAAACCACTGTCTTCTAACAGATCGCCATGGGCCTCCCCCTCTACCACATCAAGGACATCCGGCTGCTGTACGGGGAGTCCCCGTGGGGCATGACGCAGATCGACTTCGACGAGCCGAAGCAGCGGCCGTCGCCGCACGGCCACGTGATCGCCGCCAGGATCACCTCCGAGAACCCCGACGAAGGTGAGCAGACCGGGAAGACCACAGTAGACCAAAAGTTTTTATAGTTATATCTAAATAAATTATATTATATTTAAAGCGCTGAGTAGACCGGAAAGTCGGCAGTAGATGAAGAATCTTTTGGCATAGTTTAAGTCTAAAAGACAGGTTACAAATCGTAAATTTTTGATAATATCGATGTAGATCAGTATACTGAGTAGACCATAGTAGACCTAGGTTCTTTAGATATAGCACAAATACCCAGACAACAACAGACATACCTATGATCAATTTAGATATTGGCAGTGAACGGAGATTGAATCCGCGACCGGTAGTTGGTTGCGGTGACCATTGCGACAAGCTTTCTGTCGTTTGAAATTGGCTTTTACATTATAATCTATACAACTGAATATATTTACAGGTTTCAAACCGTCTTCCGGTACGGTTCAAGAGCTGAACTTCCGGTCTTCAAAGAACGTGTGGGGTTACTTCAGTGTGGCTGCTTCCGGTGGCTTGCACGAGTTCGCTGATTCGCAGTTCGGACATTGCTTCTCATGGGGCGAGACCAGGGAGCAGGCGAGAGAGTGAGTAGACCAAGTGGACCGGAGACCGGAGTAGACGTGATTTCATACTTAGTAATATTCTTTCAGTTATATTAATTAGACTCGAGCAGTAGACTAAGTAGACTAGGATAGAAAGAAAAAGAAAGAAAGAACACTTTTATTTGGGACAAGATGACAATTAGGTACAAAATAAAAAGTAAAAAAAAAAAAAAAATAATAATAACTAATAAATAACTTAAGTACAAACACACAAAAAAAAAACAAAAAGAAATAAAATTAACAATAAAAAAAAAGTAACGATACAAGAACAAATGTCCGAATTACGTGTCCCAAATATTATCCATATTTGGGACACGTAATCGTCCACATAACAGACACGTCCATGTGGTTTCATATTTAGTAATATTCTTTCAGTTATATTAGACTCGAGAAGTAGACTAAGTAGACCTGGGTAGACCACGTGGTGTTGTGTGTAATACATTAAGTTGAATTAGCTAGACTAGGAAGCAGAAGCTTTTAGTAAACCAAGTAGACCGCAGTAGACCACAAGGTTTACGCTTGATACTAATGAATTTGATATAAAAGTCTTTGAAACTGTCCGCTCACTAATATTTGTATAATTATTCTTTTGATCTTATTTAGATAAATTGATAATTTATTTTCTAATGTTTACAATTAATCTTAGTTTTACTTAGTAGACCGATAATACCAAACAGATCAAATAAATGGACGCCGATAAGCAATAATGTGTCAAGCCACATGGACTTCATTTCAAGATAAAATCTAAAGATGTCAAACATATTCTGAACAAATTTGTTTGAGATCTTCCCTTTTCTATTTTGTTAAAAGGTATAATAAATTAAAAGCAGATCGGTATAATAAAAAGATTTATTTAATAATATTTTATTCGAATATATTAGATTATTGCATATTTTAAAATATTCGAAACATTATATTAAGAAACTCTTCTTCATAGTTAATTAGTTTAAATGTCTTGAAAATGTTTTGAATAATGTTAAGTACATCAGTATCTCCGAATTCGACTTTTTGTGGGTCAGCACATTATTGCTTATCAGCATCCGAATAATGATAAATGGATGCTGATAAGCAATAATGTGTCAACCCACAAAAAGTCGAATTCGGAGATATTTATGTAGTTTGATACTGCATCACCTACTTAACATTATTCAAAAAAAAATTGAAGTCATATAAACTAAATAAGTACGGGAAAAAATCTTAATTAATCGTTTCAATAACCTCGAATATTTGAAAAACTTTTTATTACATATAATATATTAAATATATTAGTCTGAATTTAATTAATTATACCTTTTATCAAAAAATAAAATAAAAGATGGATGTATACTTCAAACAAATTTGTTAAAAATGGGTTTGACATCTTTAGACGCCATTTTCTCAAAATGAAGACCGTGTGGCTTGACACAGTATTGCTTATTAGCGTCCAAATGTTCTTCAAGAGAACGATGTCAGCTTTATATATTTTTTTCTAGAAACTTGGTGATAGCTCTCAAAGAGTTGAGCATTCGCGGTGATTTCCGGACGACGGTGGAGTACCTGATCACTTTACTGGAGACGCCGGCCTTCCAAGAGAACAACATCGACACGAGCTGGCTGGACGCTTTGATCGCCGAGAGGGTGGGTGGCTTGGAGAAATATTGATTCCATAGTATAAGTATTTCTAATAGTATATAAATGAATAATTTTAAATAAAATACTGTCCCACGGTAAAGTTTTATTGTTTTTTCCAAATAATATGTTTTTGTTTTGTATATATGGATGCTGATAAGCAATAATGTGTCAACCATCTGTTGTGTGAATTTCAAGTGCGTTACATATTTTGCAATTTATACAATAATCTCAAACATTTGGTAAACTTTTTATTTGATAATATATTAAATATATCAGTCTGATTTTAATTTATTATACCTTTTATCAAAAAATAAAAGAAAAAATGGATATATACTTCATTAAACATATGTGTTAAGAATAAGTTTGACATGTTTAGACGCCATTTTCTCAAAATGAAGTCCGTGTGGCTTGACACAGTATTGCTTATCAGCGTCCATATAATGTTATATCATTGCTTAACTGTTTTATAATTACTGTAAAATATTTACTGCCTTACTACAAAAAATTTAAACACACGTTAAACGCGTGTCTATAAAATCCTGTACTACAAATCCGCATCTAACGATAGTTTTGAGTTAAACATGGTTTAGACGTAGTTATGTAAAAACATACGCTTATGTATTTTTAATATATGCTTAAAACATATTTTAGCTGACAAATATAACGGTGTGACATTTTATTAACAAGTGTATTATTTTACACGCAGTATAGCAATTTTGACAACATTTTAAATAATGTCGAATTTTTAAACACTGTTTAGCTAGACACGTGCTGAACATGGTTTTATTTCATCTTTTGTAGTAAAGCCGTTAGACTTTAAAAATCCCTTTTTTTATCTATTGTTGTATGTAATGTTAGCGTAAAAAGTATAATTTTGAACTATATTTCACTTACAATTGGATGCTGATATGCAATAATATGTCAACCCACAAAAAGTAAAAGTCGGAGATATTGGTGTATTTTGATACTGCATCACCTATTTAACATTATTCAATAACAAATAAAGTCACATAAACTAAATAAGTACGGAAAAAAGTTTCTTAATTAATTGTTTCGAAATTCCAGGTCGTGCCTTATTTTGTAATTTATACAATAATCTTATATCTTTAAAAACTTTTTATTGGATAATCTATTAAATATATGAACCTGCTTTTAATTAATTACAGCTTTAATCAAAAAAGAAAAGAAAATATGGATAAATACTTATTCAAACAAACTTATTATGAATAGGTTTGACATGTTTAGACGCCATTTTCTCAAAATGCAGTTCGTGTGGCTTGACACAGTATTGCATATCAGCGTCCAATTAATACGAAGTGATGAAATATAATTGTCTGCAGGTGCAAAGTGAAAAACCGGACATAATGTTGGGTGTGGTCTGCGGTTCCATTCTCATCGCTGACAGCATCATCACCGCACACTTCCAAGAATTCAAGAGCGCTTTGGAAAAGTTAGTTTCTTGTCATTAAAATTACTTTGTTTATGTATATTTTATTTTAAGCCAGATGTTTGTGTGTTATGTGGTTATGCATATTTATTAAAAAAATTGACTTAATTAATTTCAAGATAATTGAAAGAATCGAAGTGTTTTCTTTTCATAAATTACTTATAAACACAAAAATATTTATTTTTTATATACAATACACAAATATTCTAGGAAAAGCGAAAAGTCACTCACTCACTCATTGCTAAATCTCACAAACGATAAGTGCTCGGGGTTTCAAACTTTGCATGGAAGTTCTTTTTAGGACGTGGGTACTCACTAATACGGGATTTTTGCAAAATTCGATCCCTAAAGGATTAAACGGGGGTTGAAAGTTTGAAATGAAAGTGCTCTGTTAACCTAGAGTGAAACCACAAGGGGCCGCTAGTTTATACTAATATTATAAAGAGTTTGTTCATTTGTTTGAACGCGTTAATCTCTCGAACTACTGGTTCGTATTGAAAAATTATTTTTGTGTTAGATAGTTTATTTATTGAGGAAGACTATATGCTATATTAAATATTTCATATTTCCTTTTTTTTAATCTGTACTTTCGTCCACAGAGGTCAAATCCAAGGCTCGAGTCAGTTATCCAACTGCGTCGACGTGGAACTGATCCACAGCGGACACAAGTACAAAGTGCAAGCCACCAAGTCGGGGCCCACTTCCTACTTCCTGTCGCTGAACGGCAGTTTCAAAGAGCTTGAAGTGCATAAGCTCACTGATGGCGGTGAGAATTGATCTATATCTCTACTAATATTGTAAATACGAAAGTAACCCTGTCTGTTACGCTTTCCCGCTTAAACCTCTCAACCGATTTTGATGAAATTTAGCACAGACAATCTTTAGACCATGAGAAAGGACATAGAGTACCTTTTATTGCGAAAAGCGAAAGGTTAAATTCATCTCGTGTTCGTGAAGGAAAACATCGTGAGGAAACCTGCATGTGTTTGGAGACTTTCTGACACATGGATATCCGGCTCGAAGGACCAGGTGGATTAAACTCTAAACCTTTTCCCTTATAGAAAAGGAGGCATTTACAGGCTGGTACTAACTATTTATTTATTAATTTTAAAGGTACTCTACTATCTGTCGATGGCGCTTCCTACACGACGTACTTAAAAGACGAAGTCGACAAGTACCGCATCGTGATCGGGAATCAAACCGTGGTCTTCGAGAAGGAGAAGGACCCGTCGAAGCTTCGAGCGCCGTCTGCCGGCAAACTGATCAACACGCTGGTGGAAGATGGCGGCCACGTGGATAAGGGACAGCCGTATGCGGAGATCGAGGTGAGTGAGAGAGTTGGCTATATAGACAGAACATGTTTTACTATTGTAATTGGTATTAAAAAGTAACTTAAGGGACCGTATAGAAGTAGTAAGTATCAAAAATTATTAACTGACGGTAAATTCTTTTATGCGTAAACGCAATGATAAACAAAATTTAGTTAATATTATGAAAGTCCGTGACCAAAACTTACAAGTGTAAATCATGCCTTATAATTTGCGTGTAAGTTGGTAAGTTTGTTAAGTTAATGTCGTTAAGTTAAGAACTAATTGTCTTCACTTCCCGTTAGATTGCTAAATAACTTATGAATTTACTTACCTCTTAGCTAATTATCACATTAAATAATTTTAAAAGACATATTGTCTTTAGTTTTGTCGACTGCTGCAGTCGCCTCCATCCTTGTTAGGATATTTTCTAGCTTATTTGGACGCTGATATGCAATACTGTGTCAAGCCACACGGACTCCATTTTGAGAAAATGTCGTCTAAAAATAACATACGTCTTCTTAATAAATTGGTTTGAAGACGTATGTATATATCCATTATTCTTTACTATTTTGATAAAAGGTACATTGAATTAAGTGTAATAGAGTATAATAAAAAGTTTTATCTTCTAATAAGTTTTTCAGATATATGATATTCTTGAATATCTCAAAAAATGTAACACACTCCATTAGTCTAATCGTTAAACTAAGACACTTTCCCGTACTTATTTCGTTTAAATGACTTGAAAGTTTGTTGATTGATGTTAAACATGTAATCTCAGAATTTGACTTTTTGTAGGTTGACACATTATTGCTTATCAGCATGCATTTACTAATGTGTATTATTTTTATTATTTTATTTATATATATTTATCTTACATGTATATGTTCGTATGTAGTATATGTAGTCTATTTTGTATTTATTTATGTTATTATATACACCTCCTTATTGTTTAATTCAAACTCATGTCCTTCGATCGAAGGTTGTCTGGAAGAGATCACTTTTTTAGCGATAACACCGCCTTTCGTACATTATTTTTTTCTCTTCTTCTTTGTTTGTTTTTGTATATGGACGCTGATAAGCAATACTCTGTCAAGCCTTCATTTTGAGAAAATGGCGTCTGAAGATATCAAACCTATTCTTAACAAATATGTTTGAAGGAGTATATATCCACCTTATCTTGTCTATTTTGATAAAAGGTATAATGAATTAAAAGCAGATTGATATATTTAATGTATTTAATGTAATAGATTATTTTATAAATTTCAAAAGCTGGAATGCACTTGGAATTCAAAACGTAAAATTAAGAAACTTTTTCCCCGTACTTATTTCGTTTATATGGCTTATTTTTTTAATAATGTTAAATATTTAACACAGTAATAAAATACATTAATTACTCCGAATTTGACTATTTGTTGGTTGACACATTATTGCTTATCAGCATCGATATATTCGTTGTTTGGTGTAGAGTTAAGCATATTTGTATTTTTCTATCAATTTAATTTAATTTAGATTAAAAATCAGCGACACATCTGTTAATTATGTCTCGTGAAACGGTAAATCCAAAGAAAATATCTATTCTATGATATCAGCTCTTAATTGTAATAGGTGATAAGATCATGTGTGTCTGCAGGTGATGAAGATGGTGATGACCCTCGCTGCTCCGGAATCGGGTCGCGTGACGTGGAACCTTCGACCAGGAGCCGTTCTGGACATGGGCTCTCTTATCGGCACTCTGGGTTAGTATATAGCGAGAAATACCCTTGGAAGTTCTTTCGTATACCTCGTTTCCCGTAAGTATGTCGGTCTGAACACGAGGCGAGTCCGAACTCGCGCATGTACAGTCGAGTTCACAAGACTTATAACTTTGTATACGTTATACATGTATATAAGACATTTATAATTGACTTATTTAGTAGAAAAAACACATCCCGGAATGAATATTACGAATTTTCGATTAATTACTCACGTTTAGTATTAATGTTTTTAACTATTTGAGAAATACATCCGATGTAAATTGCACTTAAAACTTTTGTTAATTAATGATTTAAATATATAAATTTGATATGTAACATTATATAAGAAGCATTTAATAATTAAAACTAATTAAATGTGTAGACGACTGTCCTGGTGTCTAATTTTATCTTCTGCGCAGCGTATTGCGCATAGTTCAGACCGACACAATTACGTGAATCAAAGTATAACTGATGTAACTCTGTTACCTGGTAACAGTTGGCTAGGTTACCTTACGAAAGCTGTGAGTCAGAATATGTCGCTGATAGTATATACCTTCAGGAATGATTAATAATTTATGAAAATGTTATGAGAATTTGTGAGTAAAACTTACAAGTGTAGTTCACGCCTACCGTTGGGTTATGTAGTCTGTGGTATGGTTTGTGAATTCATTGAAATTGACAACTTGTAACTTCTTGTCAAAACTTTAGTTGCATATTTATGAAAAACTCAAACTCAAAATATACTTTACTCAAATAGGTTAATTGTGACCACTTGTAGCCTAAACATTTTGACTTAAAAATTCGTCAAATTATTTAGGTTAGCAGATCAAAACATGTTGCTATAAGACTTTAACCCATTAAGGCCTAAAATGAAACAAGCATCATTTTAAACTAAAGTCCTTTATTTTATAATTATTAGTGACACATTTAAATACAAAAGAAAGAGGAAAGTAATATTATCTTATAATGAAAAGTTTTAGAATAGCGTACTCGTATGAGTACAGCCATAAACAGTAGGTAACAAAAACCAATTGTACTCAAACGAGTACGGCGGTGCTAAATGGATTAAGTCATGTTTTACTTATAAATACAATTTTATATATTATAACGTAACTAAAATGGGTAATAATTTATATAATTTTTGTTTTAGAACTCGACGACCCATCACTAGTGACCACAGCACAGCCCTACAAGGGACAGTTCTCCTTGGAGGATAACCCGCCAGTCTCCGAGAAGCTGAACCACGCCCACAACAAATATAGGGCTATACTGGAAAATACACTCGGGGGTATGTTCTTATTTATCATAATGCTTGGTTATATACACATGATACTACTAGGTATGTATGTATATATTTTAAACTTTCGCGATTTATACTATTCATATTTAACATAACGGGTCTTATCGCGATAACTAATGGTAGTAATACCTTTTACTGCCCGACGTTTCGACGAAGTTGCATCCGTCGTGGTCACGGCTGACCAGTCGGTCATTATATGGATGCTGATAAGCAATAATGTGTCAACCCACAAAAAGTCAAATTCGGAGATATTGATGTATTTATACTGCATCACCTGTTTAACATTATAACCGCTATACTTAATATGAATAGTATGTATGCAGTGCTACATACTAAATTGAGTTAGTTTATATTGGTGTTATTGTTTTAAATGGTTCATTTGGTTGTGAGTGATTATGTAAAATGATATTTAATTTTTTAACTAACCTCAAAATGCTTTTTGTATGTATAGAAATATATATTTTTTATATAAAATTGCATAAAGCAATGATATTATATAATTATAGATATGTTATAAGCTTTTGGCACCTAAAATGTCGACCACTTTGGACGACGTTACCTAGCAACCAGCTAGCAACTGAGTATAACAGTCGAGATTATCTTTAGTTCAACAATTCAATTGGCGACCTTGTCAAAGTTGAAAATGAGTACATATTTCAACAGGGGAAGACAATTCTATTGCATTAGTTAATTATACATTAATATTTTTAACCAATTGTACACGTGTATATTCACTAAACAAATATGTTATATGATTCTAGTTTATATCTTAATTCAAATACTTTGATTCCAGGTTACTGCCTCCCCGACCCGTACAACACGCCCAGACTGCGAGAAGTCGTTGAAAAGTTCATGCAGAGCTTGCGGGACCCGTCGCTGCCGCTGCTGGAGTTGCAGGAGGTGACGGATTGTTTGTACTTATACCTCGAGTCACGTGTGTGTGTGTTTGTGTCTGTACTGTGCGCATGACGCTGCGCAGATTACTTAATTGGGCACCGGGACAGTCGATCGACATTTCATTAATTTTAATTATTAAATACTTCTTATATAATTGTATGTGTTAATTAGCTCAATTCATATCGGATGTGATTCTCGAAGATTTGAAAATATTAATATGTATAAATGTAACTCTTGAAAAATTGGTGATTTTTGTTCCCGAAGAAAAAAGAAACTGACTTTGTCTTATATCGATGATGAAAACATCGACGTTTTAGAACTCTATATCGATGTTTTTTCGATGTTTTTCTAACTTTCTGACACTACTTTGAAACACGATAAAAATGCATTTTCTCGATGCATCAATAGGTATACATAGATATAATATGGTATATTAACTGATATAGATTTTATTTCTAGATTATAGAGTAGAACATAATAAATACGAATTAATAATATGTTTTAGTAGTTATTAGCGACCCGACCCATCTTTGCACGGGTGTGACGTAGTTTTTTACGACATCACATTACAAATTTTGAAATTTTCCGCTTTTTTTTCTATTGTAATATCCATACGAGCTTTGGTTAATATACAAACTAGTACATACGTGGATGGCTCTGAAAAAACATCGTTTATAGAACATCAGTGTTTATTAACGATACGTCGATGTTTTAAATATCGATATTTCGTTTGCGTACCACCAATGATTTCTCCAGGTTCTGTCATCGACGTCGGGTCGCATCCCGCTGTCCGTGGAGAAGAAGGTGCGCAAACTGATGGCGCTGTACGAGAGGAACATCACGAGCGTGCTGGCGCAGTTCCCCAGCCAGCAGATCGCCAGCGTCATCGACCAGTGAGTTGCCGATCAGAGCCGAGCCAAACCCCGGCTAGCATCGCTGAGTTTACAAGTTCTAAAGTGGTTAAATTCATTTCGTGCTCGGTGAAGGAAAACATCCTGAGGAAGCCTGCGTGTGTTAGAGACATTCCGACACATGGGTATCCGGCTCGAAGGACCAGCGTGCTGGATTAAGCTGTTAACCTTCTCCTAAATAAGAGACGAGAGCTTTGCTTAGCAGTCGCGTGTTTACAAGTTGTTAATTTACTTTTACACACAAATGTAAATCATAATTTCTAAAACTCTACACTACAGATATAGACAAGGTGTTTCTAAGGAAACTTTGGATCGTATAGGCTCATATAATTATATGTATAAGCTTATTATTTATAAAAATAAAATAAAAGTTTAGTATAGCTTTTTTTCTTTTTAAATATCGACTCTGGTAACGCTTTTAATTATACAACACATGCCCAGTTGACACCCTGTATAATAAACAATATTCATTCTGCTATTCATTGTAGTGTTGCCCAAATGCAAGAACAAGACGAGACTTAGCCAGTCTTGGTCTTGGTCTTGCGCCCATACACCTGGTCTTGGTCTTGGTCTTGGTCTTGCGCTCCCGGTCTTGGTCTTGGTCTTGGTCTTGCAGCAAGAGTCTTGCAAGTCTTGCAATTACCTATTAGTCTATTACTATTTATTAAAGTTTACTTTAAATGTTAGAAAAACGTATTAGAATTGGAACTTGGAACATTGTGAGCTTGAATTAACATAGCCATAGTAAAGATCAAGCAGATTAATAAATAACTGAAGATTTGATAAGAAATTCGAAAAATCAACTGACCTATATGTCGTTTTCATGGAAGTAACTGTTTCTTAATAAACATTTATGATTTATAAGCTTACATTTGCTACAACATGTAAAAAAAAAAAATTAATTACAATAACTTGACTGTATTTTAAAGAACAATACTTATCTGTCTAGAAAGAGATTGAACCCTCAACTTATAAGAAATTTAATAAAAGAGTTTTACGATTTATCATTTATTTGAATAAAAAATAAAATACAACACAAATCAACAGCTTTATCATTAGGTTATGATACTTTATATCAATTTTTTTGACCAAGAATTAATACAAAGTAACCATCTGGCTGACTCATCACTTAACCTATTTCTATGTTTTCTAATTACTAATGATGCGTTAGAAAATAATCTCTCAGCAGGTACTGAAGTTGCCGGTATTGAGAGAAAATCACGAGCCATTTTCGATAAAATCGGATACTCTGTCTCATGCGTCCTCCACCAATCTAAAATGTCTTCCGAGCTGGCAGTTCTTGGTTTTCTCAGGTACTCCTCCAACTCGTCTATCACTAAGCCTTGAAGACAAGATCCAGATGACGTCGAGGGACATTCATAGAGTTTATCAAAGTCTATTACGTCTTCATCTTCATCACATACTTTATTTTCTTTTTCTGGTAATTCCAGAGATTTGTTCAGTGAGTGTAGACTTTTATATTCTTCATAAAGTTCATTGAACTTGCGCAGACTTTCTGTTTTAAGTTGCTTCCCCCACATTGTCAGGTCAAAAGTCTGAGCCTTATGCCTTGGGTCTAAAATTAAAGAAGTACAATAAATCCAGTTGCTCTTCTTGTAATGTTTAAGCATTTTGTCTCGAGCTGCTTGGAAAGCTAGAATGAGCCTTTCATCCACTTCAGATCGATTAGGTTTCTCATCTAACTGTTTTACCATGGATTCAATTTTATCTAGCAAGAGATTGAATGATACAATGACTAGCGGTAATGTAACATATTTGTCTCCACCAAGTTTTGTACATAAAAGTTTAAAATTTATTAGAAATTTATGTAATTTTTCGAGTACCTGCCATTCATTAGCTGTGATTTGAAAATCATTTAATTCGGTGACAGAACTGCACAATATGTCAATGCCCGCTCTCACTTTTAAACCAAATCCAATCATATCATGTGTGGAATTCCATCTCGTTGGACAGTCAAGAATGGCATTTAGATTTGATGGCACGCCAGCTGCTTCACAAGCAGACTGAAACTTCTTCTTCACTATCTCACTTCTTTTTATTTTACTGGAAATGCTGCGTAACTTTGTTACAGATGTACGCGAGTCAGCAATATTTGGTGCAGATTCTTCATCTTCCTCATCCTCAGTTTCGTCTGCATAGTCTTCGTACTGCTGATCTTGCGCGTTAGTGTCAGACTCACAGTGTAATGCTAAGGTCTTTAATAAATCTTGTACACCAAGGTTTAAAATGTGAGCAAAGCACCGGAAATGTTGATTGTCTGAATCAAAGTGTTGCGGCAGCAGTTTGCTCAGTTCATACATAAATTTGGTATTTGCAGTTGCGTTGTCGACCGTGATACCTTGTATTTTATCAATTATGCCATATTCCAATAAACATTCATGGAAAATCGTTGCAATATCTTCCCCAGTATGTCGACCGCGTGATGGTATAAAATCAAGAACTACAGATTGATACTTCCATTCGTTGTCTATATAATGAATAGTAACCCCGTAGTAACTCCTACCAGCAATTGACGTCCACCCATCAATGGTAAAAGACATTTTAGATGATAATTGTTGAAGTCGTTCCTTGAGATTCAATTGGAGCTCTTCAAATCGCTCTTTGACTTTCCTTCTAAGTGTAGACCTTTTAGGAAACACCATATTAGGGCAAATACGTCGAAAATATACTTGTGTAGCTTCGTCATCGAAAAATGAGAAGGGAAGATATTTTTTCACCACCCAATCAACTGTAGCTGTCGTGATGTTGTCACTGCTGTTTTCCGACTGAAACAAAACAAGAAATCTTGTGTTATTATTTAAAACATACTAGGTTTGAGCGTATAAGAGGAGGAGGTTTGTTGTTGTTAAATCGAGAAAATCGTTAAATTGATATTTGTTATATTAAGGTTGCACTGTACTGTAATTTACCAAAATAAAGTACTTAGTTGTTACTGGCCGATTCAATGAAAATATGGGTGTTAGTGGTGTTTTCATCTAGAAACTTCATCTTTCATCGTTGCGACATATTAAGTATGTAATTATCGTCTAAAAAATATTTTAGACGATAATTACATACTTAATATGTCGCACCCCTAGATGAAAACACCACTAACTCAAAAATACTTACGTAAGTTAATGGCGTTTTTGAAAGTATCGCATGAATAGCTACGCGGAGTTAAAATTCTTTTAACTGTTAAAAAAATATTCTTACCTGTCCACTTCTTCCAGCGGTTACTAAAAAGCTTGTGATATCTCCACTTAATTTTGGTTTAACAGGAAGAAATATTTCTGATTCCTTTTTGTGGAAAGATATTAGATGTTTCCTTAAGCCTGAAGTGTTTCTGTTTTTCATTTTTATTTCAATCTTTTTATGTTGGCACAATTTACAGAAGGCAGTTTGGGATGCATGAATTATTTCGAAAAACTCTTCAAATTTGCTTTTGGGTCTTTTAGATCTGTGACTCAAACTCTCGTTACTCGGACTAGAATAATTTGAATCGTCGTCACTCATATTAAATTGTACACGTGATACGTTTTTAGAAAACAACGAGAATTAGTAAAAACAATTATTAAGTTAGACTCGAAGCACAGCTCAATTGGAAATGACTGGAATTAAAATAATTCCTTTATTTATAGTACGTTTCCTTGCTTTCTACCGCGCCGCCTCGCCACGTGCCGGCTCTATGAAAAGGATGCCGCCGCAAATGAAACAATGCCGCGTGCGGCGTACAAACACACACTAAATATTACCTACTTGTACAGACGCGACGCGTGAATAAAATATATGTAAAGAATTAGTGCCAATCACTATTCTTTACATATAAGTGAATGTTTTGGCGTACATCTATACTAATATTATAAAGCTAAAGAGTTCGTTTGTATGTTTGATGACAGAAGTTTTAAAATAAATAAATAAGTTCTGAACGTCACTATACCTCCAAAGTTACTATTCCTCGTGGACGAAGTCGCGGGCACAGCTAGTAAATACTTACTCTCATCATCTCTCTCAGAGATATTCGGGCTGATAAGTAATACAAAACTCTTATCGCAGGCTTTTTATTTTATTAGTAGATAAGTACCTACGCTTTTTATATTATTTTATTAGTTTTGTAGAATTTTTTTACACGTTTCAAGTATATTTAAAAGCGGCTACAATATTTATTAAACGGGTGATATTTGAACACTTTTTTGCTATTTTTTCTTTTAAAAACTTAAGAAATATAATGACTAAATGTACAATAATAGTACCTAAGTAATTAGTTTAAAACCATATAAGTAATCAATATTATAATATATACTTACTAGAATGAATTAATATGACATCTACTACCTATCCTTACCATTTTATCCTAATCATAATACTACTTGCGTGATCAGTATAATGTATTCATTTTCATTCTAAGCACTCTGAAACTTATTTATTCTTTGGAACACCTGTAGGTACTCTTAAAATTCGAAATTATTTTGCATGAGTATACCTACGCCCTATGGCGGCAATCAAATAGTGTCAAATGTTATGATTTCGGCGTGGCGGCAACGATTGTTTTAGATTTCAAAAGAAGCCGCCGGCGCGTGTATCATAACCATGTACTTCCGAAAAGCGGCAAATTTCTTTGAGAAGTAAGTACAAAACCTTTGATGCCGCATTATCAAAGTGCCGATGGTTAAAACATAACTATGCATGCACTCAGTTTGATTTTAATAGATATTTTAATAGATATGTTTATGGTATTAGTCGTAATGCGCATAGGTCCAGTTTTTCATATTTTTTGATACAGTTTTTTGCGTCTCATAGAATTCCTAAGCGTACCTACCTATACACCGAACTGTTACACCTAACTACTCAGTGAAATAGCGCTAAGTCCTAGCTGCAAGACGCAAGAGTCTTGCAGGCTATGTCTTGTTCTCGCTCAAGTCTTGCACGGTCAGTCTTGGTCTTGGTCTTGCTAAAAATACGCGGTCTTGTTCTTGGTCTTGGTCTTGCAAAAACGCAAGAACAAGACCAAGACTGCAAGACCAAGACTGAATTTGGGCAACACTAATTCATTGTTACAGCCACGCAGCGTCCTTAGCGAAGAGATCAGACCGAGATGTTTTCTTCATGAGCACCCAAGCTTTAGTCGTTCTGGTGCAGAGATACAGGTAATTTATAAACAGACACGTAAATAGAAATAGAATTAGTAACGTATTCTATAATATATAACTTAAAAGTACGTCAACATTTTCTTCCTAGACGAGAATTAAACGAGCAGGCCGGACCGGTGATGTTAAGTGGTCAGTCACTCTTACAACACCAGAGGAGACCTAAAAGCGTTGACAGTTAAAAGAATTAATAAGGGTCAAAAGGAAATAGGAAGTAAGGATAGCAATGGGCGAGGGTTTAGGTTTCTGACTCTCTCACTCACCTTTCAAAAATCTCTTTTTACCTTTTGTGAGAGAGAGGTGGATCGAGTCCGTATACAAGCTGTAGTCAGTGGACTACATCTGGGCTCTACTTCAGTTAAATATATATACAAGAATTTTTTATGGATTAATAGACTAGTCGAAATCTAACCAATCAGGTCTCTCGTTACTTATAAGAATTGTACTGGGAAGAAAAATGAAATAAAAAAAAGGCATTGATATGGATGAGCCAATGGTCATCTATACTAATATTATAAAGCTGAAGAGTTTGTTTGTTTGAACGCGCTAATCTCAGGAACTATTGGTTCGAATTGAATTTTTATTGAGGAAGGCTATAGGCTATATTACATCACTCTACGACTTATATGAGCGAAGCAGTAACCATAAACGCCACTGAAACCGCAAGGGAATTCTAGATAGTTACAGGCTATATTTATGTATATATGCGTAAAGCCGCGAGCAAAATCTAGTTTATAATTAAATAAAAAAAATCAAAGCAAATCAAGTTTCTTAACTAAAATTTCATATGTACTACAATTTCATATACAAACAGTTTTACATTTACCACTTAATAAGTTTAAAGCCTACATTAAACAATCTTTAATAAATAAAGCGTATTATATCATACAAGAATATTGTGACGACAAAGAGGCGTGGATCTAATGTGCGTTGATGTTCTTACAGGTTTTCAAAAAAAATGTTATAAAAATCCATAATGTATGAATGTTTTTTAAAAGAGTACCTATCGAGTTTCTCGCCGGTTCTTCTCGGTAGACTACATTCCGAACCGGTGGTAGCTTAAAAAAATCTATAACCAATGGACCTGTAACTTGACGATTCAAAAGTGCTCTAAATAGCCTATTTGAATAAAGTATATTTTGAATTTAAATTATTTATTTAACAGGAACGGTATCCGAGGTCGCATGAAGGCGGCGGTTCATGACTTGCTGAAGCAGTACTATCAAGTGGAGAGCAACTTCCAGCTGGGTGAGTACTATACACAGAATATAGGACGTTTCACGTAAGTGCCGGTCTGAACGATGCGCGTGACGCTGCGCAGAACGCGAAATTAAGCACCGGGACAATCGTTGAGACATTTCTTTAATTTTTATTATTATTTACTGCTTCTTATAGTTATATATGTCAAATTAATGTGTTTAAGTAATTATTTAATTGTATTTAGCAGTTTTTCAATTAATACCGAATGTTTTTCTCAAATAGATGGACGCTGATAAACAATAATGTGTCAAGCCACACGGACTGTATTTTGAGAAAATGGCGTCTAAAGATGTCAAACCAATTTTTAACAAATTTGTTTGAAGACGTATAAATCCATCTTTTCGTGTCTATTTTGATAAAATCTATAGTGAATTAAAAGCAGATTAGTATAATGAAAAGTTTTATTAAATAATAAGTTTTTCTAATACAGGAGATTATTTTATATTGTAAAATATGGCCCATACTTCAATATTCGAAACGTTCCATTAAATAACTTTTTTCCGTATTTATGCACTTTAGATGACTTGCAAATTTATTGAATAATGTTAAATACATGATGCACTATCAGAATACATCAATATCTCCAAATTCGACATTTTGTGGGTTGACACATTATTGCTTATCAGCATCCAGTTTAAAAAATGAATACTGAATCAACGTAATTGTTCGAATTATCGTGATTTTAGTTTCGGGATGTGTTTATTTACCAAATATGTCAAGTAAAAACAAATTGATTATATATGTCATACAAAGGCCGAAATTATTCAATAACACTATAGTCTTGACATGAAAGTATTTAATATGGAAATCATGTGGACGCTGATAGGCAATACTGTTTCAAACTTCATTTTGAGAAAATGGCGTCTAAACATGTCGAACCCATTCTTAACAAATAATAAAAAGTTTTATTTAAGTTCTTCAAACATATTAGATTATTTTAAATTGCGAAATATTGACCACACTTCAATATTCGAAATATTAAATGAAGAAACTCATTTCAGTATTTTTATAAATAATCTAAATACATGACGCTTATCAATATCTCAAAATTTGACTTTTTGTGGGTTGACACATTATTGCTTATCATCATCATCATCATATCATTTAATGTTTTAAGTCGTGTCGCCTCGTGTTCAGACCGACACACTTACGTGAGATGAAATCCTCTGTCTTCGACTTCACTCGGGTTGGTTTTTCACTCTCTGTACCTCTCCTTTTTGGGTTGGTTTAAATGAAATGTGCATTTCCTCTGGGTTTTAGTTATTGCGTTATTTCTTATTGATAAATGACTTTAATAAGAGTTTTTGGTGTATTAATGTAATAAAATAGTTTGTTTGTAGTTGAAGTTTACCCTTTGTAAAGTTTTATACCCAAAGGGTCCCAATGAAATTGTACTGTCATACTACAAAAGACGCATTAAAACCATGTTCAACACGTGTCTAGCTAAACAGTGTTTAAGATTTTAACATTGCTTAGAATATTATCTAAATTGCTTAACAGCAAATAAACTCATAAAAAATCTTATTCATAAAATGTTATACGTTACATTTGACAGCTGAAATAGGTTTTAAACATCTATTAAACTCACTTAAACGTATATTAATCTATGTCTAAAGCATGTTTAACTCAAAACTGTCTTAGACGCGCGTTTAACGTCTGTTTAAATCTTTTGTAGTAAGGCAGTTAGTGTCTGTCTGCTCGTTTGTTCTACTTTTGGTGATCCCTCCTAGCTCAATTTCGAATTGTTGTCTGATAAAAATATTTGTAATTTACTGTTAGTAATTATTATTCAAAGATGTTATATATAAAACCTACATTTAAAAAGTATGCATTTAAATATATATCCAAATCGTATAAGTAGTTTTTGAGAAAATCTCGAACAGACATACATACATGTGGGAGAAAGAGACAAAAATAAAATAAAAATGAATAATTGGTAAATATATATAGTCATCATATCATTCAGGCTTTAACAGAAGTATAAATTAACTATAAGAGAAGTAAGACACTTCTCTAAACATGAAATGTAAACAAAGCATAATTACAGCAAGCAATATTAACATAATAGCAACAATATTCGAACAAAAGGTTTCTCACCTGTTTTATAACTGATGACAGTTCAGAGCGCCTCCGCGCCGTCACGATTCGACAGCTTCTGATCTGTTGACATCTACCGAACCGAATGTAAAGGCTCGCTTGGCAGAGGCGGGAGCGAGTCACTACTTAACAAGATGTTTGTTTTGAATAAGAACGTATTAAAACTATTCATATTTAGTATAATGGGTCTTATCGCGATAACTAATAGTAGTAATCGCGAATTAGTTACACAGTAACTTCGTCGAAACGTCGGGCAATAAAAAGGTATTACTACTATTAGTTATCGCGATAAGACACGTTATATTAAATATGAATAGTATAAATCGCGAAAGTTTAAAATAAATGTATTAAAACTAACTAATTTATTACCTCCCACATACATACGGGTCGAATACAGAACTTTCTTTTTATGGAGTCGGTTAAGAAAATATACTCTAGTACCTAGTTGAAACGAAAGTATTTCTTAATTTCTAGACGACGTGAAATCTCGTTCTCGTGCGTGCGTGCCCGCGTGCGAGTGTACGTATGTTTGTTTATGCGAACGCATTTGTGTTTGTCTTTTGACAGTGCGTGTGTGTTAGTTTACGCGTATGTGTGTGTGCGTGTGCTGGTGTATGATTTTTGCGTGTTTGTGTTTGTACATGCGTTTGTTGCGTGTATGTGTTTGAATATCTTAGCGTGCTTACTTGAATTAATTATTTAAATATTTTTCAACCTTGTCTACGCGAGCACGTATGTATTTCTGTCTGTACAATTTAATACGTTTGTCATTTTCGTTTCTTCTTTCTGTCTGTCTGTCTGTTTGTATGAGAATCTGTGAACTTTACGTTTTCTGTTTTCGTTTCTTCGTCTACGTTTCTGTGTCTTGGTCTTTCACTATAATTGTATAGTTTTTTTTCTCTTTTTTGTAACAAAGTTAATTATTATTATTTTAAAATAAAAAAAAAAATGAATTTATAAGCTGGGAGTGAGCACAATTTGTTACATTTTAAATTGCACGCTGAGTTAGCCGGTAATTGTAATATGTTTTGTAACTATATCTTATATTGTGCAATAACATTTTAAACATCATTGTACATTATGTTGGCTTCCTATATAAAAAATATATGGACATAATTGTTTATATACAGGGTCGTACGATAAGTGCGTGATGGCGTTGCGCGATCGCTACAAGGACGACATGCAGGCTGTGGCCAATATCATCTTTTCTCACAACCAGGTCGCTAAGAAGAATCTTCTGGTACGTATATTTATATAAGTTTTATTTTAAATTTTACTTTTGAAAACAGGGATTTTAGTAACATTAATATGGGACAAATGAACGCTGATAAACAATACTGTTTCCAGACGGTTTTCATTTTGAGAAATTATCGTGTAAAGAAGTTAAACGTATCCTTAATAAGTCTGTTTGAAAAAGTATATATCCATCTTTTTTTTTTCTATTTTGATAGAAAGTATAATTAATAATAAGCAGATTGGCTAGCAAAGAGTTTTACCTAATAGTAAGTTTTTCAAATTTATGAGATTTCAAAGTATGGAACATCTAAGTATAAATAATCTAAGAATTGAATTAAGAAATTTTTTCCGTACATATTTACTTTAGACGACTTTTAGTATTTTTTTTGTTTCGAGATGTATAAGATTTTACAACAGGATTCCAGAAAGCGTTCAAAATTCTTCTATAACAAAGTTCTCAGTGAGGTTTATTTTCTCCGAACTTGCTTGACGCTCAAAAAGAGAATTTGAAGTAAAACCATTTAGGTGTGATATCTGTGCCGTAGGTGACGATGCTGATCGACCACCTGTGGTCCAACGAGCCCGGGCTGACGGACGAGCTGGCCGCCACGCTCAACGAGCTCACGTCGCTGCACCGCGCCGAGCACAGCCGCGTGGCGCTGCGCGCGCGCCAGGTGAGGTGCCGCCGGCTCTTGTCCGTAGGGATAGTTTCTTAGTTGTCGACGCTCACTTCAATTGTGGAGCGTTAATGAAAAAGAACCACGAAGAAGATTACTCAAATTATGTTACAAGAATAGTAACACAAATAATAGTGTAACACTGCCGTGTATATGTAAAAGACACTCAGACGTCTGAACTTCCGCTAGTATAAAAAATACAGTGTGGGTGTTTGTGTGTGTACGACCTGCTCAAGGCCAAAAAAGGTCTTAACTATTACGCTCCAATTATATTTTTTAAGATTTTGCTTTTTATATTATTTGCCTGGTCTATTGATTATAATTTGACTATATTTTGACTGGTCGTGCAGTTTCAATGAAAAAATCATACTATATATAACATTTGCTTTCTGAAATGATGTTATTATTTTTTAGCTATATCTAGAGAATACATTTTATAAACTTAAGTTCACTTTTAATACATTAGTCACTACTATATAATGGGTTTTTACGCGATAACTAATAGTAGTAATACCTTTTTATTGTCCAAGGTTTCGATAAATTTTTGGAATTATTTTAAAAATTTAAAAATTTGATTTGAATTTGACTATTTAATTTATGTAGGAGATTAATAGTATATAGTAAAAAAATCTTTAGTTTGTCATATACTTTCCACAATCCTTATAAGTAATAGTATCAGATGGCGCAATAATATAGGGTGTTATTTTTAATAACTAATGTTACAGTTTTAGTTCTCATATAGAGTTCTCATGAGGATGTATATGTAATACATATTTTGATATAAACTAACAGTTTTGCACTTGGCTCACCGCGTGCACATAAACCTCACCTGTATACAGGGTGCGCTGCAGCGCTTAGAACCGAACTAAGTCGAAGTGGGTCCGCAGGTGCTCATCGCGGCGCACCAGCCGGCCTACGAGCTGCGCCACAACCAGATGGAGTCCATCTTCCTGTCCGCCGTCGACATGTACGGGCACGACTTCCACCCGGAGAACCTGCAGAAGCTGATCCTCTCGGAGACCAGCATCTTCGACATCCTGCACGACTTCTTCTACCACACCAACGCCGCGGTGAGTACGCGACTAGTGGTGTGCGGATATCCGTATCTGTATCCGCAAATATTGTAGGGAGATCCGTATCCGTTACTTTTTCGACGGATCTTTTTACTTTATTAATTTTTAATACATAAATGAAATTTTATATATACCTAGAGTCATACTAAATTATAAACAAAACAAAATTAAGACCAGCGTAATGCAAGTCGTGACATGTCTTGCTTTACACTCTGTCATATGACGTCAATTATCGTTTGAAGAAAGAAAGTTTAGTTATTAGTGAGTTATTAAGTAAGTTAAGATCCGTATCCGCGGATCTTGATATGAAATATCCGTATCCGAATCCGTATCCGCGGATATACGTTTTACGTTTCACATCACTATAGATGACAGGGATGTAATAGATGTTGAACAAGGGATATCGTTAGTGGAATTCTAACACCGCGTTAGTCAAAATGAGGAGCTTGAAAGGATATCGAAATAAATGCTTAATTTTTCATACATTTTGAATCAATAGTGTATCATTTTAAATGATATATTTTTTATTTCGAGTACTTTAAATTATATTTATTATCGATAAGCTGGTCCTTGCGGTTTCGCGTTTATGGTCACTGCTTCGCTCCTATGAGAGCGTGATGTAATATAGTAGGCTATATAAGCGAAAATAGTGAGCAATTAAACCCAAATTAAGCCACTATGAAATATATGTTATACACGGGTTCGCTCGCTTATAAATCGTTATAGGTGACCTTCCTCAATAAATAACTCAAAAAGAATTTTTTAATTCGAACCAGTAGTTCCTGACATTAGCGCGTTTAAACAAACAAACTCTTTATAATATTAGTATTGACTAAGTGCCCCTCGCGGTTTCACTCGCGTTTATAGTTACTGCTTCGCTCCTATGAGTCGTAGCGTGATGTAATATAGCCTATAACCTTCCTCAATAAATAACTCAAAAAGAATTTTTTAATTCGAACCAGTAGTTCCTGAGATTAGTGCGTTTAAACAAACAAACAAACTCTTTATAATATTAGTATTGACTAACTGCCCCTCGCGGTTTCACACGCGTTTATGGTTACTGCTTCGCTCTTATGAGTCGTATCGTGATGTAATATAGCCTATAACCTTCCTCAATAAATAACTCAAAAAGAATTTTTTAATTCGAACCAGTAGTTCCTGAGATTAGTGCGTTTAAACAAACAAACAAACTCTTTATAATATTAGTATTGACTAACTGCCCCTCGCGGTTTCACACGCGTTTATGGTTACTGCTTCGCTCTTATGAGTGGTAGCGTGATGTAATATAGCCTTCCTCAATAAATAAAGTATCTAACGCAAAAATAATTTTTCAATTCGAACCAGTAGTTCCTGATTAGCGAGTTCAAACAAACAAACTCTTCAGCTTTATAATATTAATAACGGTGTTTTCAAAATTATGAAGTTTTTTAGCTCTTCCTTATTTTCTAATTTTAACTTATGCTCTGTTACTACTTCACTGACAATTTTTTTTAATATGTATTTAAAACTTTCGCGATTTATACTATTCATATTTAATATAACGGGTCTTATCGCGATAACTAATGGTAGTAATACCTTCTTTATTAAAATATATTTTTTCTCATTATTATAGGAGCTATTGAAAACATTTTTCGAGTTTGACGCTGGCTGAATAACGGAATGAGATATTATGAGAAATAGCAAGGCAGTTCAGAGTGAAATAAAATAAAATATTGTGTTAATTTATTATTTATAATAATATTTTAACAATGTGTGTAAGAATGATCAGAAAAGAGAATTAGGAATGGACTACATTTGGATGCTGATAAGCAATACTGTGTCAAGCCACACGGATTTCATTTTGAGAAAATGGCGTCTAAAGATTTCGAACCTATTCTTAACACTTCAAAGTATAATTAATTTATAGCAGATGAGTTAATAAAGATTTTTATCGAATAATAAGTTTTTCAAATATATGAAATTATTGCATAATCCAAAATATCGAACTTCAATATTCTAAGCATTGGATTAAGAAACTTTTTTCCGTATTTATTTAGTTTAAATGACTTGAAATTTTTTTGTATAGTGTAAAATACGAAATGCATTATCAGAGTAGATCAATATCTCTAAATTTGACTTTTTGTGGGTTGACACATTATTGCTTATCAGCATCCATTTATACACGGGTTATATAGTATTTAAAAAAAATGTACCTAAAATTGCCATAGATATTAAAAATTGATACTCAAAAATGAAGCTTCTAAGATCGTAATAACGTATACATCGAATATGAAGAGTTCAGTATCTGTAAAAATAAAATGAGTTGCAGTGAGTCAGAGAAAGAGAGTTGAAGTGAGCAACATCAGTTACATTGTAAGGCGAGAATTACACTTGGGATGTAAAACAACTCTATAACCTGGTAACACTCACCTAGGTAACCTTGCGAGCGGTGTTGCTGTCAAAAATTGACAGACGCGTTGGCGCAATGGTCACTGCAACTGACTAAAGCGCTCACGGTCGCGGGTTCGATCCCCGCTCACGGCAAACGTGTGTGTATTGGCCATACGGATGTTTGTCGTGGTCTGGGTATTTGTGTTAATGTTGTGAGTGTTTCCGGACCCCCGACACAAGGTCATGAGATCTTAATGGGGGCCGTTGAGTGTGATGCGTTATTTATTCATTAAAAATAAAACACAGATAGGAAATTCTTTCAGGTGTAAAGCAATGAGAAACAACTTCTAAATATTTATGAAAGCTGAGAGCGAAACTTACAAGTGTAATTCTCGACTAACAGAAAAATGTTACGTGGTCTTAGATTTTTGCGATTATTATTCATTGAAATAAAACTATATTAAACGGATTTCTTCGGTCTTCGGTTGACCACGAACGCTGCAAAGTGTTCGAAACGTCGGGATGATAAAAATAGTTAATATACGCGATTTAAATCCGTTTAAAATAGTTTTATTTCAAAGAAAAATGTATGATTAGCTGATTAACTCACTGAAACGAATAGATCCATGTCGAATATGAATAAATTGAACGCGGTTATCTCGATGGGGATCTGAAAAAATATGTTTAATTTTACATCAAGTCAAGGGCGGATCCAGCTTCGCCGCCAGGAGGGGGGGGGGGTCACCTAGTTGTGGTCAAGTCACAAGAAGTAATAATTTAAGTTTGATAATAATCGATACAGGTAAAAAGTTTTCACTTTTTCGATGGGTACGTTTTTATGGACTTGGAGAAGTGCCAGTCCGATTAAACGTTCTTCAATCATACAAATTATATTAAATTAATTAAATATTAAAGGTACTCACATAAAACCTATATTGTGACAAAAATATATAAAAATCATGTTAATCATCATCATGTTTAACAATTATAATTAGTGCTCTACCTAGGTCTGGACCCAGCTCGTGGGGTCATGACTCCCATGACCCCCCCCCCCTGGATCCGCCCTTGGTCGTAGGCTACGAAATCATCAAAAAATGTACAAAAACCTTACCTGTCCTTCAGCGATCATAAAGAGTAACATTTTCTTTATTTTATTCGAAGGGACTGTCTCCCATCCCGCACAGTATATCAGTGTTGCTGTTTCTAGAGACTATAAAAATAAGAACATAATTTTTTTTGTCTTATAAATAAAGCTCTTTAAAGCAATAAAATGATGTTACCATGTGCTTAAGTTTAGCTGAGTATCGGCATGGCAGGTATACGTGTATGATGATGCCCATCATGAACACGATGTACCTCAGATCTAAAGCGTAGCCCTGGAAAGAGAAATGACGAGAGTAAAGTAACAGCCTGTCAGTATCCCACTGCTGGGCAAAGGCCTCTTCTATTAAGGAGAAGGTTTAGAGCTTAATCCACCACGCTGCTCCACTGCGGGGCGGATATACATGTGTCAGAATTTCTCCCGGTACATGCAGGTTTCCTCACGAAGTTTTCCTTCACCGCTGAGCTCGAGATGAATTTAAACACAAATTTAGCACTTGAAAATTCAGTGGTGCTAGCCAGGGTTTGAACCCGCGATCATCGGTTGAGATCGACGTGTTCTAACCTCTAGGCCATCTCGGCTTACGATATACTCAATAATGAGACATAACATATAATTGAATTTCGTAACTTGGCGTGGTACACCAAATTAAAAAAACACAAAGACAGTGTCGCTTATTATTAAGCTGAGTATGTCAAAAAAAAAGTTCAGTAAATTGTTTCAGGTGTAAAACAATTAGGAATAACTTAGGAAAATCTTTATGAAAGTCTGAGAGCAGAACTTATAAGTGTAATTTTCGGCTAAGCACGAATTTCGAGACATCGATTCGCGTTTTTCTTCGTTTTAATAAGATTAATAAGATTTTAAATTTCTTCTAGAAGGGAGAAAAGCTAGATAAAATCGCGGGCTATAGTTACCTCCGATATAAGATACATGCATGTTCCTATTTGAATCAACGTAGCGACTAGAACGAGTCCCAGCCAGATGTTGAACGTGTCTTGTACTAAAACCGCGTATCTAAAAGAAAATGTTCATTAGAAATTATATGTAATAATCGTAATTTATTTGCTTTCGATCGTTTTAAAATATATGATGAAAAATATCATATTTTATCGCGATAACTAATGTTGGTAATACCTTTTTTTGTCCGATGTTTCGACGAAGTTGCATTCGTTGTCGTCACGAGCTGACACTCAGATCTTATATAACATAAGACCCGTTATATTAAATAGAATGGTATAAATCGCGAAAGTTTAAAATATATAAAAAAATTTGGTTTAAAATTGGCAAAAATATCATGAAACTATTAAAAATCCGCTGAATTTATACTAAATTTCTATATTATTATATTCATTTATATTTATTAGTATATATATTTATGTATATATGTATTAGTGTATATATAAGACACCACCTACCTTTCCGCTGCACAATTTCCCTAAATCAAAGGTTGTTTGGCAGAAATCGCTACTTGGCGATAAGACCGCGTTTTTGTACATTTTAATTTATTATTTTGTTCCGTGTAAAATTTACTGTTTGTGGTGTACAATAAAGTATATTCTATCAATCTATCTATCTAAATTTCTTATTTTTGAAAGTCAGTAAATATATTCTTTCTATTAATGAATGTTAAGAAATGCTAATCGAAGCTTCATATAGACGAATAAAACTAAAAAATAGACCATTTTATAATATGTGTAACTTTTCCTGACTGTTCTTTCGTCGTCAACAACAGCAGTGACGATATCGTTATATACATTAATTTTATGAATATTAAAGGAATAAGTTTTTATTATTGTAGCTATAATTAGGATATGATGGTTCTAACATGGTATAAATAAATAAATAGATAAATAACGCGTCACACTCAACGGCCCCCATTAAGATCTCATGACCTTGTGTCGGGGGTCCGGAAACACACAACACTAACACAAACACCCAGACCACGACAAACATTTGTTGGCCAATACACACGTTTGCCGTGAGTGGGGATCAACCTGCGACCATTAGCGTTTTAGTCAGTTGCAGTGACCATTGCGCCAACGCGTCTGTTATTTTATGTATATAAGTTATTTTAGTAAAAATATATTATATATTAGTACTATCTAATAGCGGACCTTTTCGGTTTCACTCGCGTTTAACATAGGACTTTCATACAAATTATCAACCCCCATCTTACTCCCTTAAAGGTGTGGGTTCGTGAAATCCGTTCTTAGCGAATCTGTACACCCTATAAGGAACCTATCAACAAAATTTTAAGCTATGTCGGTGTTATAGTTTTTGAGATTTCGTTATGGGTGAGTGAGTGGCCTTTCGCTATATAGATATGGATATATTAATACGCGAGCGAAAAATTTGTCCCTCTTTCTATGGATATTGGGCGGAGTATTAAATTTCGCATACTTACAAGTTTATGTAGATCAGTGCAGAATGCAAATATATTTTATGTATGCGTAAAAATACGTAAACATGGTCTATAAAAGAAGATCCAGAAACGTAAATAAATAAAGAACCTTTTTAACTTATTCTGCTCCTGTATAACTCTCACAATCTTCCTATACATGTCTGCCTCGCTGGTCTCCTTCAAAGCGTCCTCAACCGCCTTACAGTACAACTCCATTTTCAAACACGCGTGGTTGATGGACAGACCAAAGAACCCGTCGTACCCGATAAAGTTAACGACATACAGGAGACAGGCGTACAACATATACACGAAAATGAATTCGAAAGTTGGTGACTCGAATCTATATTCGGGCTCATGAAATGGGAAGTTCATGTCGTGTATCATGTGTTTGGTCGGTTCGGATTTGAAGAGGAAGTTGTAAATGTTCTGGAAGACGGCCATAACGGGGAACGTCATGACGCATATTAAGACGGTGATGGCCCAGCAGATTTCGCTGTAAATTATGTTGTTACGTATGACTCTGTTGATGATGGTCTTGTAGCTCTGCGGTAGGATGTTGTAGGACGAGAGGTCTTTGTCGATTTCCTCTATTAGGTATTCTGCGGGTTTTTTCTTGTAGAACATTACGAGCATCTGCCGAAGAAGTGACTGGTTTTAAGGGCTATCTAATCTTAATCCAATATAAGCTAAACTGTGCAGGTTTTAGCTGGATGCTGATAAGCAATTATGTGTCAACCCACAAAAAGTCGATTCGAATTGCATTATGTATTTAACATTATTCAAAAATATTTCAAATCATCAAAAGTAAAGAAATGCAGAAAAAAGTTCTTTAATTAAATGTTTCGAATATTGAATTGTGTGCCATATTTTACTATATAAAATAAACTCACCTATTAAAAAAAAAACTTATTATTTGATAAAACTTTTCATAAGACCAATCTGTTTTTAATTAAACATTTTATTAAAACAGAAAAATAAAGATGGATATATGCGTCTTCAAACTAATTTGTTAAGAATAGGTTTGACGTGTTTAGAAGTCCGTGTGGATTGACACGTTATTACTTATCAGCGTCCATTTATATAGTTATAATCGCTCGGTTTACCTTAAATATACCTAAAAGGAATGGACCAACAATTGTACTATGTCTGATGATGTTGACGACATCCCGTCGCCTCCAGGATTCGTAAATATCCATTAATGCCATTATCAATAATGGCCCCGAACTGATGAAGACCAGCACTAGACAAATACAGGATTAGCTGCTTCATACATAACGAGATTCATGTACTGTATTGATGCTGATAAGCAATAATGTGTCAACCCACAAAAAGTCAAATTCGGAGATATTGATGTGTTCTGATACTGCATCATCTATTTAACATGATTAAAAAGAAATTGAAGTCATATAAACTAAAGAAGTTCGAAAAAAAGTTTCTCGATTAATTGGTTCGAATTTCAAGTGCGTCACATATATTTGCAATTTATACAATAATCTCAAACATTTGAAGAACTTTAAATATATTAAGTATGGCACTCTGATTTTAATTCATTATATCTTTTATCAAAAAATAAAATAAAAGATAAAATAAAGGATATATACTTCTTCAAACATATTTGTTAAGAATAGGTTTGACATGTTTAGACGCCATTTTCTCAAAATGAACTCCGCGTGGCTTGACACAGTATCTTATCAGCGTCCATATAATAACTTACGTATACACGTGATGCGCCTCGTATTCGTCTTCGGATTTGGGTATATCATACCCACTCCCATCACGAATGGTATTATTTTATACGTATCGAAGAATGTCGTGTATATTCTCTCTGAAAAATAAAAATAATATATGGATGCTGATACGCAATAATGTGTCAACCCACAAAAAGTCAAATTCGGAGATATTGATGTATTTTGATACTGCATCACCTATTTAACATTATTCAAAAAGATTAAAGTCATATAAATTAAATAAGTACCTACGGAAAAAAATTCCTAATTAATTGTTTCGGATTTCAAGTGCGTTCCATATTTTGCAATTTATACAATGATCTTAAATATTTAAAAAACTTTTTATTACATAATATATTAAATATATCAATCCGCTTTTAATTCATTACACCTTTTATCAAAAAATAAAGAAATGAAAAGGTATTTATTAAGAATAGGTTTGACATGTTTAGACGCCATTTTCTCAAATACAAGTCCGTGTGGCTTGACACAGTATTGCATATCAGCGTCCATATAATTTTACATTAATAGATTGGACTCGACGAACATGACGTATCTTCTCGGATAAATATAGTTAAATTTTATATTAAATATATTATAAGTTCTTCTTGAAACTTTTAATAAGAATTTAGAATTTAGTTTCATATTAGGTTAAGGTTTCATAAATTTCTTAACAATAGATGGACGCTGATAACACTGTGTCAAGCCACACGAACTTCAATTTGAGAAAATGGCGTCTAGAGATGTCTAACCTATTCTTAATAAGTGTTTTTGAATAAGTTTGTATCCATATTTTTTTTTCTTTTTTGATAATGAATTATAAGCATTAATATATTATCTAATAAAAGAAATTAAATATATGAGATTATTGTATAATGTACAAAATATGGAACGACCTTGAAATTCGAAACAATTAAGATTTTTTTCCGTGCTTATTTAGTTTACATGACTGTATTTATTATTGAATAATGTTAAATAGGTGATGCAGTATCAAAATGCATCAATATATCTAAATTTGACTTTTTGTGGGTTAACACATTATTGCTTATCAGCATGTAAATGAGCTTATAGTGGATCCCAAAGGTGAGACATTTACTGGACGTATTCATTTTACCTTTATTTTCATTCTTGCGTTTAAAGACGTCCATGGTGTAACAAAGATTATAAAGAATTATAATGTAGCTAAGTGTAATAGGAGTTTTATTCTATTATATACCATCCAGACATAGGGTGTTCTAAAATTACTTTGTTTAATGTTTTTTTTCTACAAAATAATAGATAAAATAAAATCAAAAAAATACTTTATTCAAGTAGGCTCTTACGAGCACTTTTGAATCGTCATACATGAAATAACAAAAAAAAAATACATAAATAAAGAAGCTACCACCGGTTCGGAACGTAGATTCTACCGAGAAGAACCGGCAAGAAACTCGATACTTACTCTTTTAAAATATTGTCAATACAACACAGTTTATGATTACAAATTGATTATTTATCCTGAACGAAATTCAGCATATACTAAGCTTACGCATCTTTATCGTCAACGTAATCTTGTATAGAGTGATATGCTTTAGCTATTAGAGACTTTTTAACATATGATTTAAATCTATTCATCGAAAACTGCAAACATTTCTGGGGAATTTTATTATAAAAATGAATACCTTGCCCCAGAAAGGAAACATTACCTTGTAAAGTATCTGCTGTGCGATATATTTTATCATAAGCAATTGCTAATTTAAGCGTTTCCTACTTTTTAAATGTCTTAAAAAATATTTCTACCGGCGGGAGCAGGCGGGACTCATGTCATGTTAATGTTTAACCCTTAACTGCGCTCAGCGGTTTTTAAACAACGTAATAACAATTATATGTGGACGCTGATAAGCAATACTGTGTTAAGCCACACGAACTACATTCTGAGAAAATGGCGTCTAAACATGTCAAACCTATTCTTAATAACTTTGTTTGAATAAGTATTTATCGATATTTTCTTTTCTTTTTTGATTAAAGCTGTAATGAATTAAAAGCAGGTTGATATACTTAATATATTGTCTAATAAAAAGTTTTTAAAAATATAAGATTATTGTATAAATTACAAAATAAGGAACGACCCGGAATTTCGAACAATTAATTAAGCAACTTTTTCCGTACTTATTTAGTTTATATGACTTTATTTTTATTGAATAATGTTAAATAGGTGATGCGGTATTAAAATACACTAATATCTCCAAATTTTACTTTTTGTGGGTTGACACATTATTGCATATCAGCATCCATGTATAGTATGAAATTTACTATTTATCACTGTCGGTTTTTAAATTACGTTATCATACTATAGTTATAAAATTATTAGTAATCCAAATAAATTAATTGGCAATTCCGATTTAATTTATTTTCTAGACAAATAATATAATTAAATTTTTCGAACGAAAAATAATCACGCGTTTAAGGGTTATTTCTCGTCTACGTTTATGTGATCTCCTATACATGGACATTTGATAAGGGATAAAATGGAATAGGAAGAAGGGAGGAGGGGGTTAGGTTCCGGCTCTCTCCCTCACCGTACGAATCGTAGCTACACAATAGGTATTCTTTGCCGGTCTTCTGAGAGTGAGGTACTGCCCCGGCCGAGCCAGCACATATACGATTTGTGGTCATTAGGCCACAGCTAGGCTCTACCTTAATGCTTGAGGTTTTTTGTTTTAAATCTAATATAATCGTTTCGCTTTTATATTATTTCGTTTTGACATCTCAATTCCGATAGTATTAGTAGTAGTAACAGCCTGTAAATGTCCCACTGCTGGGCAAAGGCCTCTCCTATTAAGGAGAAGGTGTAGAGCTTAATCCACCATGCTGCTCCACTGCGGGGTGGATATAGCTCTGTCAGAATTTCTACCGGCACTTGCTGGATTCATCACGATGTTTTCCTTCATCGCCGAGCTCGAGATGAATTTAAACGTAAAATTACCACTTGAAAAACCAGCGGTGCTAGTCGGGGTTTGAACCTCATCAGTTGAGATCGACATGTTCTAACCGTTAGGCCATCTCAGCTCCCATTTAAAGCGTCAAATTTAATTCACATATAAATTGAGAGACGAAATAGATAAATCCTAAATTTTACCAATTATGTGTAAAACCACATGCATAAATTGTCCTAAGGGGGCGGTCCATTATTCACGTTATGTTTTTTACCAACTTTTTAACCCTCACCACTGGTGATACGTTGAGGTTTTGTACTACCCCCTCCCCCCACCTAAGATCACGTGTATTTTTGTACCTACTACTACTAAGTAGGAATATTAAAAAAAATGCTTGCCTTTATAAAATATGTATAATCGCATTGAATTCTGAAATACTATGCATACGTACATATATGGACGCTGATAAGCAATAATGTGTCAACCCACAAAAAAACTAATCTTCGTCTTTATAATAAAATTAATATAAATTAATAAAAATAAGTAATAAGTTAAAAAAGGCATTTAAATTATTTACTACAAGTATGATATGATATGCAAATATCCAGTCATAACAAAAAAGTTCCAATACACCATCACACCACGTGATTAATATTCAGCCCCTAAGATTAATTGACAACCATACCTAGTACCCCGAGGCGTCTAAAAAATTCAATTACATTTTCTATTCAGTAATAATAGTTGCAATATGTGTAATGGATAATTTTAATATTAAACCTCTTTACGACCCACGCTTTAATCGAATGATTGTTTTTAATGAGTGAAAATTATCATAACCTTTGATGTGTGACCAAAGGAATGAATAATGTCTGTTCAATTCGTCCATAATTTGCGTATAAATAATTTCAATATATTTTTTGTCATTTTATATAACTTTTTATACAAATATTTTCCGTTTTACTATAAAAGATTAAATGGATGCTGATAAGCAATAATGTGTCAACCCACAAAAAATACTGCATCACCTATTTAACATTTTTAAAGAAAATTTTAAGGTCATATAAACTAAAAAACTACGGAAAAAGTTTCCTAATTAATTGTTTCGAATTTCATTGCGTTCCATATTTTGCAATTTATATAATAATCTTAAATATTTGAAAGCTTTCTATTAGATAATATATTAAACATATAAATACGCTTATAATTAATTATATTTTTTATCAAAAAAGAAAAGAAAAGACACATATATACTTCTTCAAACATATTTGTTAAGAATAGGTTTGACATCTTTAGACGCCATTTTCTCGAAATGAAGTGCATGTGGCTCCGTGGCGTCCAAATAAAACCATCTTCAACACGTATCCAGCTAAACAGTGTTTAAAAATTAGACATTATTTTTAATGTTGTCTATTATAAAGGATACTTATTAATAAAATATCACACGTTATATTTGATGGCTAAAATAGATTTTAAGTATATACTAATAACAGCTAAGCGTGTGTCTATACATAATTAAACTACATCTACCTTACTACAAAAGATTTAAACAGACGTTAAACGCGTGTTTAAAAAAATCCGTACTTCAAATCGGCGTCTAAGCACAGTTTTGAGTTAAACATGCTTTAGATATAGATTAACATACGTTTAAGTGAGTTTAATAGATGTCTAAAACCTATTTCAGCTGTCAAATGTAACGTATAACATTTTATCAATAAGTTTTTCTATGAGTTTATTCGCTGTTAAGCAATTTAGATAATATTTTAAGCAATGTTTAATTTTTAAACACTGTTTAGCTAGACACGTGTTGAAAATGGTTTTAATGCTTCTTTTGTCGTATGACAGCATATGTCTAAACCATGTTTAACTCAAAACTTCTTCAGACGTGCCGGAAGAAATTCTGACACATGTATCCGCCAACCCGCAGTGGAGCAGCGTGGTGGATTAAGCTCAAAAATCCTTTTCCTTAATAGGAGAAAAGGCCGTTACCCAGCAGTGGGATATTTATAGGCTGTTACTTTCTTTAGACGCGGATTTGTAGTGCGGGATTTTATACACACGCGTTCAACGTATGTTTAATTTTTTTGTAGTATGACAGTTTTTGTTTAAGAGCTTAAAATCAAAATATACGTTATTCAAGTAGGTACACATAAAAAAAAATTACATTTATAAGGAAGCTACCACTGGTTCCGAATCGATGGTAGTTTCCTAAATGAAGGAAATTCGATGGTTACTCTTTTATAATTATGTCAATATAAATTTGATATCATAATAGGATAAGAAACAAATGTGTTTATCCACAAAAAAAGTTAAATTCGGAGATATTTATGTATTTTGGTAATGCGTTATTTAACGTTATTAAAAAAATTTCAAGTCATCTAAACTTAATAAATACGAAAAAAAGTTTCCTTATTTAATGTTTCGAGTGTCAACTCTGTACCATATTTTGCAATTTATATAATAATATCATATATTATAAAAACTTATTAGATACAACTTTCAATTTTACCAATCTGTTTTCATTCACTTTAGCTTTTATCAAAATAGAAGAAAAGATGGATTCATATTTGTTAAGAATAAGTTTTAGACGCCATTATCTCAAATTGAAGTCCGTGTGGTTTGATTAGTATTTCATTATTATAGTATTGCTTATCAGCGTCCATATAAGTTTTTTTTTCGTATTTTAATTAGACATATTATTTTATACAGGTATGCAACGCCGCGTTGGAGGTGTACGTCCGTCGCGCGTACACGTCGTACGACATCACGTGCCTGCAGCACCTGGCTCTGTCCGGCGAACTGGGCGTTGTGCATTTCCAATTCGTCCTGCCAACTGGACACCCTAACAGGTTTGTTAATCACACACACACTCAACCCCATTAAGGTCTTGTGATTTTATATCAGGGGTCCCGAAACACACACAACACTAAGACAAACACCCAGACCACGACAAGCATCCGTATGGCCAATACAGACGTTTGCTGTGAGCGGGGATCAAACCCGCGATCGTTAGCGCTTTAGTCAGTAGCAGTGACCACTGCGCCAACGTGTCTGTCATGGATGGATGGATATATATGTCTACAAATAAATTTATTATGAATATTAGTATTATTTTTAGGATTAAATTTTGTATGTATGTAGGGTATACCTCGATTGATATAAGAGTTGATCTGAGAGAGTCCGAACTCGCGTATGGTACAGTCGAGTAAACATGACTTAAAACGTTTAAAGTATTTGAAACTTATTGAATATTCTCAGCCGTTATAAGACATTTATAATCTATTTATCCTTACGTGACATATTTGATAAATAAACACATCCCGGAATGAAAATCACAAATTTTTGCACAATTACACGGGTTCATTAATAATGTTTTTAATTATTTGAGAAATATGCGATATAAATTGCACTAAAAACCGCTATTAATTATTTTAAGCACATTAACTTTATATATATAATTGTGTAAGAAATATTTAACAATATAAATTAAAGAAATTTGTAATCGACTGACTGAGTTGACTTCTGTGGATATATAAAACAGGGCTCTCTATGTACATTGATACTTTTAATTTACTTCCTATTTAAATAAATGACGTATTTAATTTTAGAATACCGATAAGCCAATCGGAAATCGAGCTGGCTTCAGCCCAGGACCAAGAGGGTGTTCCAGCTGAACTGTCAACGGCTGCAATGAGGAAGTGCCACCACCGCACCGGAGCGCTCGCCGCGTTCAACTCCTTCGAGCAGTTCGTGGAGTACGCTGACGAACTCCTGGACCTGGTGCACGACTTCGCCAGTTCTGCCACTGTCAGGAAAGAGGTGGGTGTCACGAACTCGATTGAATTGTCAAAACACTAAAAATAATATTAATAAAAGAAGTTACTCTTCCGATTTGTTTTTTTTTTTACTTTAAAAAGTAATATTTCATGTATATGTACTTTCAAAGCATAGGCAACGATGGTATGTAATTCACCTTCAAGGTTTCTAGTCATATAAATAATTGTCTATTTTTTCTCGAAATGTATAAGTAGCATTTTCACGTAAGTCACGTTTGGCAAAGTCCTCACGTCCTAATCTTTCACTTGGAATAAGTTCGCCTTTGTACATTCTATGTTATTTATTGTTATTTTTATATTATTTTGTTTTCATTGTATTTTGTGTGTACGATAAAGAGCATTAAAATATATTTTTATAGGATTTACAAGCGCTTCAAGAAGGCAGTGAAAACAGGGACAGCACGAGCATCAATGTTGGACACGATTTGAAACCGAATATTGAGGACGAAGTGGTCAGTTTTGCTTAATGTTATTAAAAAAACTTTAAAATAAAGTAAAATAACAGTCTATACACGTTCCACTGCTTTCTCTGGTGATCAAAGGCGTAATCTCCTATGAAGGTGAGGGTTTAGAGCTTAATCTACCACCTGGTCCTCTGCGAGCCGGATTGATCAATCAAATTTGTATTGGAGTGGATAAGTTAGTAATTTATTGTTGGGTTACAATTTTCATAGATCCCAGAAATCGTTCACAATTCTTCTATAGCAAAGTTCTAAAATATTGTAAAGAAACGTTTGTGTGTGTAGAGGTTATTATGATATTAAAGATTTCATAGATGTTGAAAAAAAGGCGATCACTTCCAGGCTGTCTCAATGTTTATAAGAATTTATTAATAATCTTGCTGAATTGTCTCGTTTTCTTGTTAAATTTGAATTTGTAAAAAAGTATAAGTCCTGCTGAGTTCCATTCGCGGTTACTTTTCAAGGCTGAGGTTAAACTTTTACGAAATTTTGATAAGGTCATTTGCTTGACGTTCAAAAAGAGTAAGTAAATTCCGGTTTTGAATAAGAACAAAGTAAGAGCGCCTTTGTCCAGAAATAGAACATTTATAAGCTAAACACCGAATTATCTGACCAATAATTTCGATTCCCCAGCCCCTGGAACCCATCCACATCCTCATGATCGGCATCCGGGACAGCGGCGACAGCGATGACGGCGCCGTGTCCCGCCGCTTCGGACACTTCTGCCGCGTGCACGCGCGGGAGCTGCATCAGAAACGAATCCGCCGGATCACCTTCATGCTTCTCATCAAGTGAGTGTTACATGCTCCTCGGCAGGTTCCAGATTTGGTAGCGAATGAGCAGATTTAGTATCAAGTCTTCAACAATTAATACTGTTTTTATATTAGTATTTCCCAAAAATTGATTCTTAAAGGGGACTTTAAAGGGAAATATCCGGGTTAAATTCCTAGCTAGGAAAGTTGTTTTTACAAAAAAGTATTAAAATAAATATTTTTAGCTTTGGCTATGCATGCATAATAAAAAAAAATTATGAAAAGAATATATTTTATATCATATCACGTTTCCAGGCGCCAGTTCCCTAAGTTCTTCACATATCGCGCCCGCAACGAGTTCACAGAGGACACGATCTACCGCCATCTGGAACCAGCCTCTGCCTTCCAGCTGGAGCTGTACCGCATGCGCAGCTACGACCTGGAGGCGCTGCCCACCAGCAACCAGAAGATGCACCTCTACCTCGGGAAGGCGAAGGTCAGTAGACGGTCCACCGCCAACTGGAGCTGGAGCTGGAGCTGAGGAGGAAAGCTTGGATATCGAGACCATCGACTACTTGTAACGTTGTAACGATCTACCGATGGAGCCGGAATCCACATTCCAGCCGGAGCTAAGCTACCCAAAACGATTTTAATTGTGTTAAAATTTTATAAAATTGTTGAAATTACTAGTGGGTCCGGGAGAGGGGAGGAAGGTCCGTAGTGCTCGCTTCCCATATTTAAATTTTTAATATAATAAGTTGACTTTTAAAAAGTGGCATTTTTTCAGTTGCATGGTTTTATCGCGATTTTTTTTAACAGGTCAAGAAGGGTCAAGAGGTCACCGACTTCAGGTTCTTCATACGCTCCATCATCAGGCATCAGGACCTCATCACGAAGGAGGCTTCCTTTGAATACCTTCAGAATGAAGGAGAAAGGTAATCAATAAAATTAATTTAATTTAATCTTAATTTAGGTTTATATAATTTTAATTTAATTAACTAGAATTTTATATCATTTTATTCTATCACTTTATAGAATGAAGTCGTTGATTTTAGCTATACTTAAGGCGCCTTTTTATAAATGTGTTATGCTGTCTTGTTTATTATCTATGTAACGATTGTGTGCCTTGTTGGTAACCCTTTATAAGTACATAAAAATAAACGTACATAAATAATATCACAAATCCTGTTAACGCTAGATGGCGCTACTGAGTCCATAGATAATAAAATACAGGCTGTGGGCAGAACAGGATTAAATCATTGTCACCTTTATTCAGACTGATATGTAGTGATGATAAATATATAAAATATTTTTTTAAACCATTTTTATTATTATACAGGGTGCTGCTAGAAGCAATGGATGAGTTGGAAGTGGCGTACTCCCACCAGCTCGCCAAGAGAACTGACTGTAACCACATCTTCTTGAACTTCGGACCCACCGTCATCATGGACATCGCTAAAGTGAGCATTTATATCGACTTTGAGTTATTTCAATTCGTAGATAATTTTCATCTTAAGTAGTAACTAAAATTCATCACAATTGCTTACAAATTAGTTAAACATAAGAGCAATTTAATAAAAATGATTTTATAATCTGTGGTCTTTGATAGATTGAAGAATCCGTACTGGGTATGGTGATGAGGTACGGTCCCCGGCTTTGGAAGCTCAGGGTGCTGCAGGCGGAGATCAGGTTCACGCTTAGGATTGGTGAGTTCCTTAATGCTATGGTTTACTACCGACATACTTTATGGATTTTCTCATAGACAATATCTCAGGGAGGTACGTTTTTACGTGGGATTCGTATATTTGGTCGTTGATAAGCAATACTGTGTCAAGCCACACGAACTTCATTTTGAGAAAATGGCGTCGAAACATCATCATCTCCCTAGCATTTTTCCCGGTTATACCCGGGTCTGCTTTCTATTCTAGTCCAGATATTGACGTGTTACTGATTTTTACACAGAGCGACTGCCATCTGACCTCCGCAACCCCTGAGGGCAAGCCAGGCAAAATGGCATCTAAACATGAAAAAACCTATTCTTAATCAATAAGTTTGAAGACGTATATATCCATATTTTCTTTTCTATTTTAATAAAAGGTATAATGAATTTAAATTAGGTTGATATATTTAATATATTATCTAATAAAAAGTTTTTATTAATATATGAGATTATTGTATAAATTACAAAATATGAAACGACCTTGAAATTCGAAACAATTCATTAAGAAACTTTTTTCTGTTATTATTTAGTTTATGTGACTTTATTTTTCACTGAATAATGTTAAATAGGTGATGCAGTATCAAGTACATCAATATCTCCGAATTTCACTTTTTATGGGTTGACACATTATTGCTTATCAGCATCCATTAATACTTTAGTGAATGAATTGCAAAAAACCTTTTAATGCTTGACTTATTCATGAATGCGTGAATCATTATATATTTCTAATTTGAATAATGACGAATGTCCATTTAAACTTTCCTAATTTTCTATTTAATCCCCACAACGGCTAAAAAATGTATTAGGATAATTGAATGCTGATAAACAATAATGTGTCAACCCACAAAAACTGAAATTCGGCGATATTAATGTATTTTGATACTGCATCATCTATTTAACATTATTCAATAAAAAAATAAAGTCATAAACGAGATAAGTAAGAAGAAATGTTTCCTCATTAATTGTTTCGAATTTCAAGATTGTCCCATATTTTGTAATTTCTACCATAATCTTATATATTTAAAAATCTTCTAATTAGATAATATATTAAATATATCAACCCGCTTTGAATTCATTGTACCTGTTATAAAAATTTATCTATATATATATATATATATATATATATATATATATATATATATATATATATATATATATATATATATATATATAGATAAATACTTATTCAAACAAATGTATCAAGAATAGGTCTGACATCTTTACTACTGTTGAGCAGCAAGTTTCAGGCGCTGTGTGTGTCGGCAGGCCCCGGAGCGCCCACGAGGAACGTCCGCCTGTGTCTGTCCAACGGCTCCGGGTACTCGCTGGACGTGTACACGTACGAGGAGGTCATCGACCCGAGAACTGGCGTGGTGAGTTACTATATTTTTTATATTTGATGGCGACAGCGATGGCTGAGCGATAGTCGCGTCTTCGTCTACGTTCGGTGGTACGGGGTCCATCACGGTTTAGTATCAAAACCAAACTGGATGTAGGTATAACCAAAAATACTAGGTAGGTAAACCGACATTTTCGATGTGGAGGTGTAGACTGGACGATTTCTCAAACGTAAGTGTGCATGACACAGTACCCCACTATCCAACAAGACTACGTCCACCTGACTCACAACAATGTCACCGCGTTTACCTGTTACTATGAAGTCAGTTCAACGACTTCTAATAAAAAATATTGTTGTTCCAAGACATATATGTATATGTCGGTGAAACACCATTCTCGTCGACATCATCAGTAATTAGCAAAGTTCTAGTGAGCGTCATGAGGGTTAAATACGAGTACAAAACAACGTATTACTATTTTATTATAGTTTTACAAATGTTGAGGAGGTCACTTTTGAGTAGAAAGACAAAATAATTATTTCACGATTAATAATTTAGAATATGAATTGTAACTATTTTATACGAGCAACGGGTTCGTGACACTAATCCCACAACACCATTATCTCTACCACAACTGTCTTAAATCAATACAATAATCTATCCATTTCGGTCTACAACCATACTCATATTCCCGCGGTTCGCCATTGTCGTCAAGATGGCGCCTCGACCCGATCGAGTCGTACGCTCTGCTCTGATTGGTCGATGCAATTCACAGAATAAAGAACACTTTAATTCGAATTTAAAAAGAATTCACACGCAAACAAAATTAAATAAATTTAACATTATTTTTAACAAATTGTGTTTTAGTAAATAATTAATAACACGTGATATAATTAAAAGAACTATCAACTTGACGTCTTCCTCCGCAAGGCAAGACACCTGATGTTAAGTGATCACGCGCATGGTCACTTGCAGCACCAGAGGAGAAATAAAAAGTAACTAATTAACTGAGAGACCACTCGAAGAATTATAAAAAAACTTTATTTCATTTAAAACCTTACAAGTACTATAGTAGCTTACAACTAACTTAGTCTTACAATTCTGAAGCTTAAATTACACAGGGCCACATTAGTGGGGATGTCCGTAAAGGCTCATATATTCAATGATCTAATTTTAATAAAATAAATGGGCGCTGAAATCATTACATCCTATTTGCGGAACACTTCACTGATAACGCGCACTATCGTGGGAGACATTCCGTTATGGTGACGTAACTAACTTCTGGATTTGTTTTCTAATCGTCTTTTTATTAACTTAGGTATTATTTTATTTGTAGTTTTTTTTATTATTATTTTATTTTTTGTTCATTATCATCAGTACTCAAAACTCTACCTTAAAAGTGGTTTGCATTTTGAGTTCCAAATTCCATGAGCTTATTTTTTTTTGTTTTCTAATTTAGTAGGTATTTCATTAATTAAGTATATTATAACAAAAGTTTCCGTATCATACATTTATTCAAGAAGCATTTATTTATTAACTAAGTACGTTAACTAATTCTAAATATGTATTTGTTTTCAGATAATATTCCAATCGTTCGGACCGAAGCAGGGTCCCATGCACGGGCTGCCCATATCGACCCCCTACGTCACTAAAGATTACTTGCAGCAGAAGAGATTCTTGGTGAGAATTTTGTAAAAAACTTATGTAGCTAGTTGTACCCCGCGGTTACACCTGAGCTATATACAGCTATATATAGTTCTCTACTGAGTTATATACAGGGTGATTCCCCTGTAATATACATATATTTATATGATATACAGAATGATTCAATCGAATGCGTCAGCAAA
The DNA here is from genome assembly GCA_037950945.1 of Hypolimnas misippus. Classification (NCBI taxonomy): domain Eukaryota; kingdom Metazoa; phylum Arthropoda; class Insecta; order Lepidoptera; family Nymphalidae; genus Hypolimnas; species Hypolimnas misippus. The sequence goes on from JBBEEQ010000021.1 coordinate 4,507,451, forward strand.
AGCAATGAGAAATTATGAGAGTTAGAGAAATTTGTTGACCCATCCGAATGATGTAGCCCGTATATTACATGAATCCATCGTCTCCAGGCCACGTCGCAAGGCACCACGTACGTGTACGACATCCCGGACATGTTCCGGCAGGTCGTCGAGAAGCGGTGGCGCGAGTGCATCGACGAGGGCACGGTCGACGGTGAGTTCGAGCTTCGGCTGCTGGGTTCGATTTGTATCACATTTTTATATAAATTACGACGATCTAAAGTCACGAGAAATATTACTGTTTGAGTAACGTTTTTGGTAAATTAATTTTGAATAATTTGTTTTCGATGTCTTTGTTCTTTGGTCACCCCGTAGAAGGTACGTATGTAAATTTTAGTTGAAAATTTTATTAAAATTAATTGATTATCCATTCCTTAGTGGTCTCACAAACTGGTAGACTTTTTTCAAACTTTGTCAACGTTTTCTAATAAATATAATGTTTAGATCAGAGTTACAACCACTCAGATATCCCCTCTAAGAGCTACCACGTAAAGTCAAATTTAGAGATATTGATGTATTTTGATAATTCCGTATTTGATATTATGCAAATTTTTTCGAGTCATCTGAACTAAATAAGTATGAAAAAAAAGTTTCCTAATCTAATGCTTAGAATATTGATGTGTATTGAATAACTTTATTTAATTGAAAAATTTATTATTACATTAAACTCTTTACTAGCCTATAGCCAAACTAGAAAAGATATTGATACTTCTTCAAATAGATTTGTTAAAAATAGGTTAGACATCTTTAGACGCCATTTTCTCAAAATGAAGCCGTGTGGCTTGAGACAGTATTGCTTATCAGCGTCTATATGTAATGAAGATTGTCCATCTCCCAGGTCCCCCGCCAGATAACGTGATGAGCTCCGTCGAGCTGGTGGTGGAAGCTGATGGTGAGAAGCGAGTGATGGAAGTTACCAGGCTACCCGGTCAGAATACTGTGAGTTTTAATGTGGTAACACTATTATATTGACAGGTTATGCTTCGGGGAACCGAGGTGGCCTAGTGGTTAGAACACGACGTTCTTAATTTACGATCGCGGGTTCAACCCCGGCTGGCACCGCGGAGTAGAAGTGCTGAAATGTGATTAAATTCATTTGGTACCCTTTGTATATATATAACATTTTTTTTCACGCATAGAATATTAGAAACTATTATATACGATCTTACTTCTACAGTCTATTTTTATTTACTTGGCTTATTTGGTAACAATTCCCGGAATGAAAATAATGAATTTTCGAACATTAATAAAGATTATCTTTAATTGTGAAAAATGATTCAATCGTTCAATAGATAATTTCCCATCTCTAGCTCTTATGTGTGGAAGTACGCTGTATTACTCTACTAAATAAGACCAGGAAAGAAAAATAGACAGTACTTATGTCTGCACATAAGGCAATAAATACATTTGTAAGGTTTACTCTCATAATTGACATAAACAACTCTAACATAGTAACAATTAACTAGCCTTACGAAAGATGCCTCTGTCAAAAATAAAGGCACTGACAGTAAACTCTTTCAGGTGTAAAGCAATGAGAAACAACTTATGAGTTACTTGCCTACCGAGTTTCTTGCCGGTTCTTCTCGGTAGACTACATTCCGAACCGGTGGCAGCTTTATAAAAATCTAAAATTAAAATATGACATGTAACTTGAGGATTCGAAAGTGCTTTAAAAGCCCATTTGAAGAAAGTATATTTTGAGTTGAGTTGAGTATGTAAATCCTTATGAATGTCTTCGAGCAAAGCTGGTAAGTGTAACCCTCGCCGAACACCCAATGTGTCTCCCCAGGTGGGCATGGTGGCGTGGCGGCTGACGCTCTCCACGCCGGAGTGCCCGCAGGGCCGAGACATCGTCCTCATCGCCAACGACCTGACGCACTACATGGGCTCCTTCGGGCCCCAAGAGGACTGGCTCTACTACCGCGCGTCTGAATATGCGCGAGAGCGGAAGATACCTCGGGTTAGTACAGATAAATACAAATTGATGAATGCTAATTTAGATTCGGCTTGGTAACAAATATTTTAGGAAAATTATACGGTTAGTCAAGGTAGTTATAGATGGCGCTAGGGTCGATTTAGATCAAATATTTATTTATATAAATTCAGGCGATTAAATGATTTATTTGTTTATGAACTTTGATATTTCTCTGCGTACATGTTCGTTACCTTAATGACCACCAAAACACTCATGCTAAATGTTATATATAGTATATGGATATCTTAATAACTTATTAAATACAGGCAAAAACATAACTTGAGGTGATTTTGATAATATTGCAATACTTGTGTTTAAATGAAAATAATCTACAGAGGCCAATGCAATTAAATAACTATATATATGAATGGCACAGAATGCCAACTACTTTGGACGACGTTGCCTAACAACCAACGACTGAGTATTACAGACGTCTTTAGGCTAAAAAGTAAATAGACGAAATTGTCAACGTTGGAAACTTTAAGGATTTTTAATGTCAAATACTGTGAACGTAACCTATGTATTGTTATACTAAATATAGATAGAAGCATATGAAATATTGTTTTAAGCAGATAAGATAAATAAGTAGTTTTAAACACATTCATGTACCACAGTCAAGGCTCTGGTATTATACCTCGGTTCACGTAAGTGTGTCGGTCTGAACGCGAGGCGAGTCCGAACTCGCGCATGTACAATCGAGTGAACAAGACCTAAAACATCGAATGTGTTTAATATTAATGTATATTGTTATAATTTTATTGAATATTCTCGACCGTTATATGACATTTATAATCTATTTGTCTTTTTTTGGCTTACTTGATAAATAAAAAAATCGTGGAACAAAAATTACGACTCTTCGAACAATTACACTGGTACAGAATTGATATTTTCAAATATTTTGATTTTACACATTCGGTATGAATAATAAACGCATCACACTCAACGGCCCCCATTAAGACCTCGTGGTCTTGTGTCGGGGGTCCGGAAAAACACACAACACTAACACAACCACCCAGACCACGACAAACATCCGTATGGCCAATACAGACGTTTGCCGTGAGCGGGGATCGAACCCGCGACCGTTAGCGCTCCAGTCAGTTGCAGTGACCACTGCGCCAACGTGCCTGTCAATGAATTAAACTAAAAACTGTTAAAAAGCACATATACAATTATATAAGAAGTAGTAAAGAATTAAAATTAAAGAAATGTCTCAACGACTATCTCAGTGCCTAATTTCGTGTTCTCCGCAGCGTCATGCGCCTCGTTCAGACACACACACTTACGTGAATCGAGGTATACTTTAACTCGTGTTTACTTAGACATAGAAAGTGAATAAATTGTATTCGAAATTCGCATCGACCTTTGATACGCTATGTGTACGTCCGCAGCTGTACGTGAGCGTGAACTCGGGCGCCCGCATCGGCGTGGCGGAGGAGGTGAAGAGCGAGTTCCAGGTGGCCTGGGTGGACGGCGAGCGGCCGGAGCGCGGCTTCCGCTACCTGTACCTGTCGCCCGAGGCCTACTCGCGCCTCGCCGCGCTCAACTGCGTCAAGACCGAGCTCATCGACGACGAGGGCGAGGCGCGCTACCGCATCACCGACATCATTGGTGCGTCGCCCACCTCCACCTGTCACCACCCACCTCTACCTGACGCCACCTACCTCTACCTGTCACCACCCACCTCTAGCTGACTCCACCTACCTCTACCTGACGCCACCCACCTTTACCTGACGCCACCCACCTCTACCTGACGCCACCTACCTCTACCTGTCACCACCCACCTCTACCTGACGCCACCTACCTCTACCTGTCACCACCCACCTCTAGCTGACTCCACCTACCTCTACCTGACGCCACCCACCTTTACCTGACGCCACCCACCTCTACCTGACGCCACCTACCTCTACCTGTCACCACCCACCTCTACCTGACGCCACCTACTTCTACCTGTCACTACCCACCTCTAGCTGACTCCACCTACCTCTACCTGACGCCACCCACCTTTACCTGACGCCACCCACCTCTACCTGACGCCACCTACCTCTACCTGTCACCACCCACCTCTACCTGACGCCACCTACCTCTACCTGTCACCACCCACCTCTAGCTGACTCCACCTACCTCTACCTGACGCCACCCACCTCTACCTGACGCCACCCACCTCTACCTGACGCCACCTACTTCTACCTGTCACCACCCACCTCTAGCTGACTCCACCTACCTCTACCTGACGCCACCTACCTCTACCTGTCACCACCCACCTCTACCTGACGCCACCTACCTCTACCTGTCACCACCCACCTCTAGCTGACTCCACCTACCTCTACCTGTCACCACCCACCTCTAGCTGACGCCACCTACCTCTACCTGTCACCACCCACCTCTACCTGACGCCACCTACCTCTACCTGTCACCACCCACCTCTACCTGACGCCACCCACCTCTACCTGACGCCACCCACCTCTACCTGACGCCACCCACCTCTAGCTGACGCCACCTACCTCTACCTGTCACCACCCACCTCTAGCTGACGCCACCTACCTCTTCCTGACGCCACGTACCTCTTCCTGACGCCACCCACCTCTACCTGACGCCACCCACCTCTACCTGACGCCACCCACCTCTACCTGACGCCACCTACCTCTACCTGTCACCACCCACCTCTAGCTGACGCCACCTACCTCTACCTGACGCCACCTACCTCTACCTGTCACCACCCACCTCTACCTGACGCCACCCACCTCTACCTGACGCCACCTACCTCTACCTGTCACCACCCACCTCTAGCTGACGCCACCTACCTCTTCCTGACGCCACCCACCTCTACCTGACGCCACCTACCTCTACCTGTCACCACCCACCTCTAGGTGACGCCACCTACCTCTTCCTGACGCCACCCACCTCTACCTGACGCCACCTACCTCTACCTGTCACCACCCACCTCTACCTGACGCCACCTACCTCTACCTGTCACCACCCACCTCTAGGTCACGCCACCTACCTCTTCCTGACGCCACCCACCTCTACCTGACGCCACCTACCTCTACCTGTCACCACCCACCTCTACCTGACGCCACCTACCTCTACCTGTCACCACCCACCTCTACCTGACGCCACCTACCTCTACCTGTCACCACCCACCTCTACCTGACGTCACCTACCTCTACCTGTCACCACCCACCTCTACCTGACGCCACCTACCTCTACTTACCGTCACCTTCCTCTTCCTGACGCCACCTACCTCTACCTAAAGTCACCTGCCTCTACTTACTGTCACCTGCCTCTTCCTGCCACCAGCCAACTCTTATCTATCGTCACCGACCTCTTCCAATCTCCAGTAACCTCTTCCTGCCGCTATCCACCTATACTTGTCGCCACCTACCTCTATCTGTGTAACATTAATTTCATACATACGCACGATCTGATAGACCGAGGTCTCAAAAAACCCCTGTAACATTATACTATAACTGCGTTTCGTACGTTGGGTTACGAAGCTGGAAGCTAACCTAACTCTCTCTCCCCACTTTTTTCTTACTGCCCCCCGTCCCCTTTAATCCCCTTTAAAGACATCTCTGGTGGTGCAAACTCATAAACAGCAGTGATAAACACACACACTAACATAATAAAATACCTACTCCATGGCGAGTTTTTCGATGTACATATATAAGAACTTCTCCCAACAGATGTAGGTTTCTTCACGATATTGTCCTTCACTACCAAGACGGACTTAACCACTTCTGGTAATAGTAATTCGGTAAATGGTAACAGATACTTATCTGAATTTCAAATGATAGACTAGTTGGCGCAGTGCTCACTGCGATTGACTGAAGCGCTGAGGGTCACAGGTTCTATTCCTGCTCACGGCAAATGTTTGCCAAAATAGGATCATGAGATTCTAATAGATATTGTAGGAGAGGTTTTTTTAGTGTGATGCGTTTATTTATTTATTTATTCTTACCCCATAGGCAAAGAAGAAGGTCTAGGTGTGGAGTGTCTCAGGGATGCTGGTCTAATAGCGGGTGAGACGGCGCAGGCGTATGAAGACGTGGTCACCATATCCGTGGTCACTTGCAGGGCGATCGGTATCGGTTCCTATGTGGTCAGGTGGGTACTTTTTATGTAAATAAAATTTTTTGATTCAAACATCAATAAGGTTATAGCAATCTAAAGAAGTTTTTTTAAGCTTTTATTTAATTCTAAGAAAAAATTAGCTTCTTTATACGTGATGGTAATTTCTGGCACGTATTCTTGATAAAGCGATAAAATTGTTTTAAGTTAAACGCATCTTAAATGTGATAAACAACTTCAAGGACAGGCTCAGGTCAAAAACAGTGTAATTATATAGATTATATAGGATCCTTTTTTAAATCAACGGGTTTAGTATCCGGCTATGAAAATAATTTGAAAATAAGTTTCGGTTCTCATCAAAATCGGCTCGGAGACTCCTTTATGTTTGACGGACGTTGGCGCAGTGGTTACTGCAACTGACTCAAGCGCTAACGGTCGCGGGTTCGATCCCCGCTCGCGGTAAACGTCTGTATTGGCCATACGGATGTTTGTCGTGGTCTGGGTGTTGTGTTCGTGTTGTGTGTCTCCGGAGCCGACACGAGGTCACGCCGGAGTGCTCGTTATCCGCCACTCCCGGCGCCGCTGTGCCGCGCAGGCTGGGGCACCGCGTGATCCAGGTGGAGTCGTCGTACATCATCCTGACGGGCTACGCGGCGCTCAACAAGGTGCTGGGGCGCGCCGTGTACGCCAGCAACAACCAGCTGGGCGGCGTGCAGATCATGCACAACAACGGCGTCACGCACGCCGTGGCGCCCTCCGACCTGGAGGCCGTGCGCACCGCCGTGCGCTGGCTGTCCTACGTGCCCAAGGTGCGGCCCAACTTACCTAATGATAAATATAACAATATACATTCATTCATAGTTAAAATGTTTTATTAATACTATATTTTTTGATATCGCTTATTTGCAATGCATCGATCTATAGTAGTTTTTATTTTGATGGCCTGGTATTGCGTTGCGACCTGGCAATTGGGAAACGCTGGATTAAAGTTATATTAAGACTTTTGCCCCATTGTAAACTTATAAAAAACTTTAGCATATAGCATTTAAATAGGAAAATCGCGATTAATCGTTGTGATGATGTGGTGAAGTGGAGCTGTTTATTGAACTAATATGAATTATGGGTATTTACAGCTATAATGTATTGTAATCAAAATACGACAAAACGCCATCTTGAAACTGCAGATCATTAATAACTAGCCCAATATATGCCATTATGAGTCGGATTAACTATGAACGTTTGAATTCAGTTTATTGTCTTTACTCTTGGACGAAACATTTTTACATAATCTATACTAATATGCTAAAGAAATATTGCATTATTAGTCCGAAGTACCTAACTATTTCACGCGGACGAAGTCGCGGGCGGAAGCTAGTTTACTAATAAACTTGATTTGGAATTAAGTAAATATCTATAAATTTAATTTAGAATGTTAGTTCAGTAACAAACTTTAAACCCAATTTAATCTATATCTAAATCCTCAAACCAGGACAAACTCAGCATGGTGCCCATAATGAAGTGCTCTGACCCCATCGATCGACCAGTCGAATGGATCCCCCCTCGAGCTGCCCACGACCCTCGCCTGATGCTGACGGGCGACAACGCCAGGGCTGGTTTCTTGGACGCTGGGTCCTTTGACGAGATCATGAAGCCCTGGGCGCAGACTGTTGTTACTGGTGAGTTATATTAATGAAATGTCTTACCGACTGTCCTAGTCAATCATTGTAATAACACGAGAAGAAGATAATTTAACACCGAATTTTCGAAACCGCTAATTCAATGTTACCTTCTTGGGGCAAGATATTCGTTTTCATAGTAAAGTCCTACAGAAAGTGTTACAGTTTACAAATAATAAATTTAAAGTACACATTAAAAAATCCCTAATAGCTAAAGCATATTATTCTGTTCAAGATTATATAGAAGATAAAGATTCTTGGATTTAGTATAAGCTGGATTCACACAGGGTATTTAATATATTTGTAACTCATAAATGTATGTACCTAATGTATTGTAGAACTTTTTAAAAGAGTAATTATCGAGTTTCTCGTCGGTTCTTCTCGGTAGAATCTACATTCCGAACCGGTGGTAAATTCATTTCATTAATTTTTTTGCTTTCTTTTGTTTCTGTATCGATGATTCAAAAGTGCTTGTAAAAGCCTACTTGAATAAAGTATATTTTAATTTTCGGATTTCGGAACAAACAATTGAATTATTTGTAATCAATTTGCCTGTATATGGACAAAGGATAGTACTGACACAGCATGACACGCAGGGCGCGGTCGCTTGGGCGGCATTCCCGTGGGGGTGGTCGCGGTGGAGACGCGCACGGTGGAGCTGACGCTGCCCGCCGACCCCGCCAACTTCGACTCGGAGGCCAAGACTGTGCAGCAGGCCGGGCAGGTGAGCAAGACCTTCATCACCATCACCATATTCATTTATATGAGCATAAAGTAAAGCCAGATTTTTTGGAATATGAACGAAGGACCAAAAAATTTCTGACTTTTTTTTTTTTTTACTGGTTAAAAAAATGAATTTTCACAAATCTAGTGATGCAGTTTTAATTTTCATTAAAATCGGCGCCCAGGGGGTCCCCTTAGTATTTTACGCTATTCCTTATAGTTTCGGATTTAGTCTACCAGTTAAAAAAGTCAACTGTATATCTATATTTTCTTTTCTATTTTGATAAAAGGTATAAAATAAAGCAAATTGGTATAGTAAAATGTATAATCTAATAATAAGTTTTTCAAATATATGACTTTATTGAATAAATTGCAATATATGGAACGCACTCAAAATGAAATCATTATATTAAGAAACTTTTTTCCGTACTTATTTAGTTCAGATGACATGAAGTTTTTGAGTAATAAAAAACAGGTGACGCGTTATATATTTTAAATTTTCGCAATATATACTATTCATGTTTAATATAACGGGTCTTAACGCTGTAACTGCGATGCGACTGCGTGAGTTTTCTTCGCCTACCCTCACAATATTAACATTGCCTTTATTATTACCGTGGGTTACATTAGTATGGCGATCGCGTTATATTAAATGCTGATAAGCCACAAAAAGTCCAATTCGGAGATATTGGTGTATTTTGATAATGGTTGACACATTATTGCTTATCAGCATCCATATATAAGTGAATTATTTGGTAAAAGTTTTTCGGACAAATGAATGTTATTATCATTATTATATTTTTCTTTTCCACCAGGTCTGGTTCCCCGACTCCGCCTACAAGACCGCGCAGGCCATCAACGACTTCTCTCGCGAGAACCTCCCGATACTCATCTTCGCGAACTGGCGAGGGTTCAGCGGAGGACAGAAGGGTTAGTTGACACGTAAATTGAACCTTAAATTTCTAAGTTGGATTATCTAGTGTGAGGAGAGAGAAATGATGACTACTTTTGGCAGTATTTTTTTAGATCTTCGCGATTATTATTAATACATTTAAATAAAACTAGTATACTAGTAGTACTCCTTATGATGAAAACAATGGACGGTAAACATAGTACATGCAATTTAAATCTGTTAAAAATAACAGAATATAAAAACAGTTTTATATCAATTTGTTCGTTCCAGTTTGTGAAATTTGTAACTGAAATGTATGTTATGAACGGAAAATGTTCCCTTGTAAAGTCTAATGGACCAATGGACCTGTAACTTGACGATTCGGAAGTGCTGTAAAAGCCTATTTTAATAAAGCATAATTTGAATTTAAATTTATTAAATCGAAATAAATTAGGTATGAATATTAATATCTGTTGTTGCTGACTTCCATTTATGCTTGATTATCATAAAGTGTTTCAGCTTTGAAGTTTAAACCAGATTCTGCTACCTTAGTAGCTTACTATTATTGTACTTTTCTGGCCAATCTCACGTATCCAACCACCTTGGATCCAATGGATCTATCTCATTAATTACCGTCAGAAAAAACCTTAACGATCTTTTTTGATCTCTCCACACAGACATGTACGAGCAAATCCTGAAGTTCGGCGCTGAGATCGTCCGTGCACTACGAGGCGCCACCGCTCCCGTGCTGGTGTACATTCCACCCGGCGCGGAGTTGCGAGGGGGAGCCTGGGCCGTGGTGGATCCCAGCGTCAACAACCTGCGCATGGAGATGTACGCGGACCCGGAGGCGAGGTGAGTAGAAGCCGCCAGCGATAACAACTAGTAGTGGTAGATCCCAGCGATAGCGACTGGTGGTAAACTCAAACGATAGCGACTGGTGGTAGACTCCAGCGATAGCGATTGGTGGTAGACTAGAACGATAGCAACCGGTGGTAGAATCTAACAATACCGACTGGTGGTAGACTCCTACGATAGCGACTGGTGGTTAGACTCCAGCGATAGCGACTGGTGGTAGACTCCAACGATAGCGACTGGTGGTAGACTCCAGCGATAGCGACTAGTGGTAGACTCCAGCGATAACAATGCGAGGTGGATATCGAAACGAACTATCGTCAGTGGTGTAGGTGGTATTTATCACCTCAAGCGTAATGTAAAGCTTGTTCTATACTGTATAGAAATATGTCTAAAATCGAAGGCAATAATCTTTTTACGTACATAACTGTATTAATTGTTGTCCTCAGAGGAGGAGTGCTAGAAGCGGAGGGTATAGTGGAAGTGAAATTCAAGCAGCGGGACATCTTGAAGACGATGCACAGATTAGACCCCGAGCTGCTCAGATTGGGGGCTAGGGCTTCTGGTAAGTAGCTTAAATGGACGCTGATAAGCAATGCGTACTTTATTTTGAGGAAATGGCGTCTGGAGATGTTCTTAATAAGTTATATCTATAAAATACAAATAAATAAAATTAAAGATTCGTTTTTAATTTCAAATTAAGAGCTATTAACTAAATGCATGAATGTAAAGACGATAACATCAAAAACACATTTTCTTTTAATTTTTGTCTGTTTGTCTGTCCGTTTGTTTGTTCCGACTGATCTCTGAAACGGCTCGATTGATTTTTACGGGACTTTCATTCGCAGACTGACTAATGTTCTAAAGAGTAATTTTCATTTGTTTTAATTAATAAAAAAAAGTTGGCTCGCTTTACTTGAGACATGCCAAGCACCGTGTAGTCCACGCGAACGAAGCCGTAGGAGCAAATAGTAATAATAAAAAAATATATTATTACAGAAATCAAGGACCAGATAAAAGAAATCTCAAAGAATCTAGACCGCCGGGGCTCCATAGACGATGTTCTCATCAAGACTGAAGCGGGAAGGCAAGGTGAGTGAAACGGAGACATGCTTGCAATAGCATTCATTCGGAAAGTTGAAGCCAATAGCCGGCTTGAAACTAAATAAAAAATATATATTTGTACATATATCATACACGAAATTGGTTTTTTGAATTTGAATCCGTAACCTATGATTACATAAGTCAGTTGCTCTATTATAATTCTTGTATTGGATCTCGTCGCAGTATTCATAATAACAATAATAATTAAAAAGTTAATCCTGACTTTGATTATCGTTTTTAAAGTTAAAGTTTCGATTCTAAGCCTGTATAATAATTTAGTGACTTAATTGAAGTATAATTTTTAGCGGAAAGTCGTGTTCGGGAGCTAGAAACGGAATTAGTAGCTGCCGACAAGACTATGAAGGCGAGAGAGAAGGAACTGGCGCCCATATACCACGAAGTGAGTATTGTAAATAGTTCCTAAAAATATACTTAGAAGAATCCCCTAATCTCCTCCCTATCTCTATATTATCTCTCCTTCCTCCAAACACTACAGAAATTGTTGCTAGAATGAAAGAATATACTCCCTCTATTCCGAAAAAATCTTTAAATTCAAGAGCCTTAATGGATAGATAGATTTAAGTAATTTTCATATAATCATCAAATTTTAAGTATCAAATCTGAAAGTGCTAGAATGCATGTATGTGTGTATGTTTTTATATTCCCTCATATCTCCTAAACTACTTAACACTGGACAAATTAGGTAACGTTAGAAGCGTCTGCTGGTTAGGCTATATGACGTCACTGAATCTAATGTGGCGCCCTGTAGCGGGTATTGGGTATTCTGTTTAGAAAAATGAATTAGCTTGTTATTTTGATAATTGTGATATTTCTAACGTTTTTTTTTTTGTCGTAGTTCAGTTTTAGTTATCTACTTTTTCTTGTGATAAATCTATTTTTTGAGTTTATTCACATTTAATATGGGGAATGTTTTAAAAACTCTACCGAATCTATATTTTTTTATCTATATTCTTTCTTTTCAACAGATCGCTGTCCAATTCGCGGAACTGCACGACACGGCTGAGAGGATGTTGGAGAAGGGCTGCATATTTGTAAGTGAAACATTTGGTTTTAAGTTAACTACTAAATCCTTTTAAATTTGTTCTTGTCTTACTGTGGTTACGAAAGCTAGTAATGCTGTTCGTCCTATTTCTTAGTAAGATACTACTTGATGATGATTGCTACTCTTTTTTTGGAACAAAGATTCAGTTTAAGAGATCCTGACTTGTTATATTAAATACTTTGAAACGCAAATTCTTGTATCTAAACACTGTTCTTGTATCTAATCTGAATCTTGGAAACGGTTGTAATGATTTTTATGGAATTTAGTAAGCAGGTGTTTCAGAAAACAAAAAAAAATCCGGAGAAAAGCTCGGTTATCTAAATGCTGACCAGTATATCGGCATAAATATGAATATCACCAACGATTCCCCCAGGACATCATCCCCTGGCGCTCCTCCCGGAAGCTGCTCTACTGGCGCTTGCGGCGTCTGCTGCGCCAGAACGCGCAGGAGCGGCGCGTGCAGGAGGCCGCCGCGCCGGAGCCGCTGGGGCAGAGAGCTGCTGCTGCCACCTTGCGGCGCTGGTTCGCGGAGGACAGGGGGGAGACGCAGGTACACATACACTATACATGAGCGGCGCGTGCAGGAGGCCGCCGCGCCAGAGCCGCTGGGGCAGAGAGCTGCTGCTGCCACCTTGCGGCGCTGGTTCGCGGAGGACAGGGGGGAGACGCAGGTACACATACACTATACATGAGCGGCGCGTGCAGGAGGCCGCCGCGCCGGAGCCGCTGGGGCAGAGAGCTGCTGCTGCCACCTTGCGGCGCTGGTTCGCGGAGGACAGGGGGGAGACGCAGGTACACATACACTATACATGAGCGGCGCGTGCAGGAGGCCGCCGCGCCGGAGCCGCTGGGGCAGAGAGCTGCTGCTGCCACCTTGCGGCGCTGGTTCGCGGAGGACAGGGGGGAGACGCAGGTACACATACACTATACATGAGCGGCGCGTGCAGGAGGCCGCCGCGCCAGAGCCGCTGGGGCAGAGAGCTGCTGCTGCCACCTTGCGGCGCTGGTTCGCGGAGGACAGGGGGGAGACGCAGGTACACATACACTATACATGAGCGGCGCGTGCAGGAGGCCGCCGCGCCGGAGCCGCTGGGGCAGAGAGCTGCTGCTGCCACCTTGCGGCGCTGGTTCGCGGAGGACAGGGGGGAGACGCAGGTACACATACACTATACATGAGCGGCGCGTGCAGGAGGCCGCCGCGCCGGAGCCGCTGGGGCAGAGAGCTGCTGCTGCCACCTTGCGGCGCTGGTTCGCGGAGGACAGGGGGGAGACGCAGGTACACATACACTATACATGAGCGGCGCGTGCAGGAGGCCGCCGCGCCGGAGCCGCTGGGGCAGAGAGCTGCTGCTGCCACCTTGCGGCGCTGGTTCGCGGAGGACAGGGGGGAGACGCAGGTACACATACACTATACATGAGCGGCGCGTGCAGGAGGCCGCCGCGCCGGAGCCGCTGGGGCAGAGAGCTGCTGCTGCCACCTTGCGGCGCTGGTTCGCGGAGGACAGGGGGGAGACGCAGGTACACATACACTATACATGAGCGGCGCGTGCAGGAGGCCGCCGCGCCGGAGCCGCTGGGGCAGAGAGCTGCTGCTGCCACCTTGCGGCGCTGGTTCGCGGAGGACAGGGGGGAGACGCAGGTACACATACACTATACATGAGCGGCGCGTGCAGGAGGCCGCCGCGCCGGAGCCGCTGGGGCAGAGAGCTGCTGCTGCCACCTTGCGGCGCTGGTTCGCGGAGGACAGGGGGGAGACGCAGGTACACATACACTATACATGAGCGGCGCGTGCAGGAGGCCGCCGCGCCGGAGCCGCTGGGGCAGAGAGCTGCTGCTGCCACCTTGCGGCGCTGGTTCGCGGAGGACAGGGGGGAGACGCAGGTACACATACACTATACATGAGCGGCGCGTGCAGGAGGCCGCCGCGCCGGAGCCGCTGGGGCAGAGAGCTGCTGCTGCCACCTTGCGGCGCTGGTTCGCGGAGGACAGGGGGGAGACGCAGGTACACATACACTATACATGAGCGGCGCGTGCAGGAGGCCGCCGCGCCGGAGCCGCTGGGGCAGAGAGCTGCTGCTGCCACCTTGCGGCGCTGGTTCGCGGAGGACAGGGGGGAGACGCAGGTACACATACACTGCGTATGGGATGATACCGATTAGCCACACCAAAGTATCCACCCTAATATTTTTTTAATTATTTATTGCTCTTAATTTACATTAACTGCTAAACATAAATAATGTTAATCCGATATTGACATTTAGTTGGCTTGTTTATCTGTTGTTTTGTTATTTACCCTTACCATATACTACTTCATACTCGTTATATCTATGTACCTGCTAATATATCGAATTTTCACAGTCCCACCAATGGGAGCACGACAACGAAGCGGTATGCAGGTGGCTGGAGGCTCAAGCGGAGGACAACGACTCCGTCCTGGAGAGGAATCTGAGAGCCATCAAGCAGGATGCGGTCCTGCAGACCGTCAACCGCCTCGTCATGGTGAGTGTTACGTAACATCCTGTAATGTCACACTGCTGGACGAAGGCTCTGCTATTAAAGAAGGTATAGCGCTTAATGCACCACGCTGGTCCTTCGAGCCGGATATACTTATGTCACATGGATATTTACAGCAAATGATAAGAAATGCTTTGCAACCTTAAATAGGAATAGAATGTAGGGAAAAAAAATGGGGGATGGAGCTTCCTATTCTCTCACTTACCGTACGAAAATTTATTTCCCAAAAAATATTCGAACATTTTTATTAACTTATGAAAGAGAAAAAATTTGTTGAGATGTAAGAAAAAAACTACTTAATACTTTATCAAATTTATTTGTTAAAAATTTTACAAAAAAAAATACCAAAAGAGAAAAAGTGGAGAATATACTATTAAATGTATTTATATTAAAAGAGAAACAATATAATGCACATAATTTTACCCGATTACGGCGAATCTAAAGGAGGTTTATGATGGATTATTTGCCAGCGGTTATTGTAATAAATAATATTTTAAAGGTTATACAAACATTATCATTATTTCCGCAGGAGCTCACGCCGTCTCAACGCACGGAATTCGTCAGAAAAATCACTGCCCTCGAAATGGAACCGGATTTCAACAATTGATCCCATTAACATATATATTTATTAGTTAAAACATATGTAAAAATCCTATATATTATATTATATGATAGCGTAGTAGGATCGACAGTTGTATGGAATGTGGGGATCTTTTAATGAAGAATTAAATTATTTATTTCATATAATATTAGTTGATCATTTGTAAACATATAAAGTAGCTTTTTTCTGCGATTTTACGAGTTTTAATGTAAAATTTAATGTGAAATTTTCGTTCGAAACTGTAACAGGAAATTGTCTACTATTAAGAATTTTTAAATATTTTTAAAGCGTCCAGATTTGTCTTTAATTTTCAACTGTTCTCTTTCTTGGCTTCAACATCTCGTTACCTAGCAACTGATCAACTGTATGCATGTCTCAGAATTTCTTCTGATATTCATTCTTGAGCCACCTCGATGTTTAATGTCAATATTTTTAATAAACATAACGAGAAAGATTTTTTTAAAATATTTTTTATGAAATGACTTTAGATTGATATTAAATTTAAAATATAAAAGTCTTATCTATGAAATATATACAATAACTTATATATGTATTAATTCGCGTAAAGCCGCAGGAAATAGCTAAATCTATTTATATATTAATTTTCTTAACAATTGAACAACTAAAGTTATTTATTTAAAACGAATCACAATTTTTTTCTTTCATTTCAAATTGTTATTTTTCATTTTTATTTTTAATACTATGAATTGTTCGAATGTGTTAGGAAAATGCTTAGTTGTCGCTAATAATATACTCGTGGCTTCATGACAATTTAGATTACTGTAAGTAGACAATATCCTCAAGCCATAGCTTCCCAAAGGGTACTCACCCGCAGGGGTGCTGGGACTTTCTGGGGTATAGTGGGTTTATAACTTATGGGGTGTGTTCTGGACATATAGAGGTCGCTGTGGAATAAGTAATAATGTATATTACAAATAATTGCAATTTTGAGGTTAAATAATTTAAATAATACATTTGAAATCTGTATTTTTTTTATAAAAAAAGATTTTATTGTATTTTTAAATTATTCTTTATTTTAATATTTAATATGATTTGCGTATTTTACAATTATACAAATTATGAACTCATTATCCCCCATCTATAAAAAATACAGTCCCCACAGGGTGTGGTACTTCACACTTTGGGAACATGTGCCTCTAAACGGTGCCTATTATCTTGTAAACCGTTACATCAATATAGGTCCGTCCGATGTTGAATTTTTTAATACCAGTGACGAAAACGATATATTTGTATATTTTACAAAAATGTTTCATTAAGGCGAGATTTATACTAGTAAGTTTTACTCTCGTAATTATTATCAACAACTCTGTAACCTGGGAACAGTTAGGTAACCTTACGAAAGTGTTAATAAGTCACTGATAGTAAATTCTTTCATGTGTAAAAGCAATAATACACAATTTAAGTAATACTTATGTATATCAGTGACCAAAACTTACTAGTGTAAATTACGCCTAGTAATTACTTTTAAGAAATGTCAAGAACAAATGATTGTGTGATTTTTATATCGAATAAAATAATTTATTTATTTAACATCGAGTGTGATAGTTAAATTTTTGGGGGTAATTATTCGTTTATTTATTTCTGAATTATGTTAAGATTTTTTTTTTATTTCAATCCGTTTTCTACATATTAATAATGTTTGGAATTTATCGAAATATTATAAATGATTATAAATGAAAATGAATAATTGATTCGAATAATAATTTTAATTTGGTTAATGTTATTTTGTGTGAAACGGATTGAAAGCTATTACGTAAATGAGGTTCCTATAATACATTTATTTTAATAAATTATTTTTGTAATTTAACTACTAACGGACTTTTCAACGCCTCTACTAAAAAATACTGATATTCTGAAGTTTAAATTTTTTAACAATATAATTATAACTGTGAATATAAGAAAGAAATAATCGCTACGTTCGTTTAAATTTTTGTTATAATAATAATGAACGGATTTAACTTAAACTATCCTCTTTTCCGTCACATTAAAATTTTTATAACCAAATAAATAATATATGTTATAGGAGTCTCATTTAAGAAATCAGATTTATATATTTAAAAGCTGTGAATTATAGAGTCAGCTGGGCACGTGTTGGGTATTTTAACAGCGATAGCAGATTATTCATATTTAATATAACGGGTCTTATCGCGATAACTAATGGTAGTACATTTTTATTGCCCGACGTTTCGACGAAGTTGCATTCGTCGTCACGAGTTGACTGGTCATTACTACCATTAGTTATCGTGATAAGATCCGTTATATGAAATATGAATTGCGTTAGCAGAATCGATATTTATAAAAAACTGAACTAAGCTTTTTTAAAATTCTTTTATATATTTCTGATTTCCAATAAATTTTATTATTTATATTAAAAAAAATGTATGCTTTTCTGTTTGTATAGGAACGCGGGTAGTTTTTACATATCACTCTTTTGTATACTTCATTTTTATATTCAGTGTTACTATATAAAAACAAAATTCAATAAAAAAAAAATAAAGTTTCCGAGAAACCTGCCAACGTACAAACATATACATTCCTGTTTGTTTTTTATTATTTTGTAACACAATAAATGTACAGTTAGTTTTTAATAGGAAAGTTAAACGAAATTGAATAATTTGTTTTTTTTTTGCTCGTCTCACGTTGAGGCTGGCAGCTCGACCAGTTGCGCTGCCAGAGCGGTTGCTCAGCCGAGATCAAAGCGATTGTGATACGGGGTTCGAGTCCGGTTGTAGTACTCACTATTTTAAATAATAAAATAATTGTTAAATTTTATGTATGTTGTTTTATTTTATAACTAAACCTTTTTATATGACTTATCTATAAAGTTTATTGCTACGAATTCTATTCTAGCTTAGTGGAACCTTAATAGAATTTATATTTATTAATCGAGGATTACTCATAAACTTTCGTAAAGATTTACATCTGTAGTTTCTCATTGCTTTACACCTGAAAGAATTTACTGTCAGTGCCTTTATTTTTGACCATTACAGCTTTCATATTTTTTTTTTCGCTTTTTTCTTTCCTTAGAGGGAAAAGGCAAAGGTATTACACCCTAAAGCCAAGTCTTTTGTAATTTTTATTTATATTCAATTAAATTGTAAGGCATAAAGCCATGTCTTCTGTTTACAGCTTTCAAAAAGTTTTCTAGCTCATGTTAACAAGTTCCAGAGTTGTTTTACGTGAATTACGAGGGTAAAAATATAATTCTTGCGGAATGCATTGGACCTATAGTAATTTATTGCATTACGATATTGTAATATAATTTTCTAATTGAAACATTAATTTTGAGATATTCAATTAATTTACGTCTTAAAGCAAAAGATAGTACCAAAATACTATAAAACATTATTTTTGATGCATTATTAAGATATTTCACACAGACAAAAAACACATTTTGGAAATAATATATTATATTTATAGCACATATTCTATTGTATACGGCACATTAACAGAAAAAATAATATTTTAATTTAATTCTTATATTTATGAAAGATTACGCAACGCATAACTGACCACACGGACTTCCTTTTGAGAAAATGGCGTCTAAAGATGTCAAAACTATTCTTAACAAATAGGTTTGAAAGAGCACATCCATCCTTTAAATGTATAATGAATTAAAATTAGACTGATATAATTAATATATTATAAAAAGTTTTTCAAATATTTGAGATTATTATATAAATTGCAAAATATGGAACGCATTTGAAATTCGAACCAATTAATTAAGATTTTTTTTTCGTACTTATTTAGTTTGTATGACTTAAAGTTTTTTTAATTATGTTAAATAGGTGATGCAATATCAAAATACATCAATATATCCGAATTTGACTTTATGTGGGTTGACACATTATTGCTTATCAGCATCCAACTAGTATGCGAATTCGAAAGTGGTATTGAAATATTTTATATACGTACAATTATATATGTTAGTTATAATCTCCGTGATGGTGTCACAGAATGGCATTATACGTAGTAATTGTATGCTCTTAAGCCACTACCGCGAATCAACGCCATCTAACGCGAAACAGTTTGAAATGTATTTTGTTTATATTAAATTAAATCTTGAAACGAAAACGTTACAATATAAAATCTGCAAACTCACAATAATCATAAAATATCATTGACAATATAACTAATATTATAAACAGATTTTAACGAAATAGCGGGCAAACGTAGATTCGGTACACCTTATGTTATTAAATCACCCAACAATTGTTGCCCATGAACATTTCAGCACTAAAGGCGACAGAAATGCGTTGCCGTTGAAATTTTGCAAAATTAAGGAGAATATACTTTGAAGTTGGTAAACTTACGATGATTTTCAGGAACTGTTTATACTGTCCCTGTATCGGAGTCACGTAGCAGGGAGCGGGCTGGGAAACGGATCTGAATAGTAATGCCACAGACTATACAGTCACTTTATAGCCCATAACCCTTAAAGAAACTATTTAATCAACGATTATAGAACTGTATTGGATGCAAGATAAATTGTTTTGGTGTAGAGGCAGGGACGAAGGAATTACCTACCTAACGCCGATGTTCTGCGAGACGTAACATTCTATTAAAAGTTGAATTGCTTTTAAGTATAATATATGAATATTCCTAGGTAGGTAGGTTAAGTTGCAATTTGAAAACCAAATACTTCTAACACTACATAGTTACAAATATAATAAAAATTAGATCGCAATTAACCTTAATTTAACTAAATAATCACAATAAAGTAAATCTTTTATGATATTTAAAAAAAAATTTAAAAAAATAAACCACTAATATCTTTTTAATGCGACCATTTCAACGAGCCTCAAAACGATACTTCTGCTCTAAGTTGTCGAGGAGTTTGGTATCCTGCTGATTGCAGATTTTGATACAGCATCAGGCTATAACTACGCAACGCTTTCATTTTAATATCAATCATAGTATAGTTAATTTCGAGTCGATGAGACCAGTAGAATTTGCTCTTAACGACTAGCTAAAGCTGATCTTGAAATGTCTGAACAGATCTCCATAATTTATAGCTAAAAACCATCTCGATTACATAAGCTTTCAAAGGAAAAAAAACTGCATCAAAATTGACCCAATCTTTAGGGAGTTATAATGCCACAGACAGACATACTATTTATTTATAAAGGGTTACTATCATGTCACATTTATAACACACATTTCTTGTCGAGAATTAAACATGATAGCGACACGACGCTACGATATATCGTATAGATTAAATTGGATTTAAATTCCGCTGCGGTTTAGATTAGCTTATGACGAGTTTATTGTAGGTCGGGGTTGCAATGAGCTATATATTATAAATTCATTAAGATTATTAATAAAAAAAATATTAATTAAAAGTTATATATGATATAAGATTTGATCTCAGACTTTCATAAAGATTTATATAAGTTTTTTTTTCATTGCTTTAAACTTAAAGAATTTACTGTCAGTGCGAGAAGAAATCTTACACATGTAAATTGCGTCTAATATTTAAGGAGGTCTATGATAAGAAGATGGTTGAATGGATCACGCAAAAAGTATTGAACAAATTTTAACGAAACCGTTACAGTTATACAGATTCTAGATAGGAATATAATTTTATTCATATTAGTGATAATAGGATTCTTTTGGTCCTAATTATTTGCAATAAGCACAGTGACTATTTGTAATTCTCTCATTGCTTGGCAAAGTCCTTTTAACTGTTAAGAATACTGAAGGATATAAACGTTAGTTCGCCTAGCCACTATAATATGGCTGAGATTAATGGATATTAATGACACATACGGATTTTCTTACGATAAATTGATTTTGAACACAAATCCACTAAAAATTTTGTAGTTCTATGAAGGATTTCAATCCGCGATCATCTTCGTGTCGTATCTACCAAACCATCTCGATCTTTACGGCTCTGAATAAGGGAAAATTCCAATATAGTTCTCTCAATACATCCCCGAGTGTGCCACGCGCCCGCATCATCCCTTACTCCGTTCAGTCTCAGGGTAGGAGCTACAACGACAGGTCAAACCCACCACCTTAACACCTTTAAGGTAAGTTCATATTATTAATGGATTTTAGATCAATTTTGTTTTTAACTTTGAAAATTACTACCGACTAGATTGTACTTCGGCTTCGTTCGTGTTAATGTAGATTTTGGTTTAAAATATAACGTATATAATACATAAAATATAGCCTATCATCACTAGAACTATCCGCCTTTAAAATGGTACTCAAATTTTTAAAATAGGCTTAGTGGTTCCAGAATTTTATAATCACATACAAAATTCACTCTCTCTCTTTCTTTTATTAATATAGAAAACGAGAAAATTTAATTTAGTAAAATACGAAATATCAATAGCATTATCATTACTTAGAAAAATAAATTACTTTAAACCTACGAGTGGAACTATAAGTTCTCTGAAGAACTTAAGCCTCTTAATAAATGTTTGTTTAATCACTTACAAGTTTTGCACTCAGACTTTCATAAAGATTTACACCTTTACAGCTGAAAGAATTTAATATCAGTGCCTTATTTTTGACATTCACAGCTTTCGTAACTGTTTACGACGTTTCTGTTAAGTTACGGGAGCTACAAATGTAATTCTCGCCTTTTAATATTAGTAATTAATTCAGACCAAACCAATGAGTGCATACCATAGCTTCTCGCCTGCATTCGAGTTTGATGTAATTCACCCCCTAGACAGGGAGGGAGTTACTTAAGATATTCCATTACTAACTAAACGTAGACGGAGTTTTGTAAACAATGGAATTTAATTTAAACTTTTAATTAGAACGGCTGTATTTATCAAGATTCTGATAATATTTAGGGATGTATTACATTTTTTAGGATTGAAATAAAGGATTTGTATATATTTTTTAAATTTATCCAGTGTTTTAAAATCTAAAGATCATCAAAAATAGGAAATTTGATTCTCATTTTTGACCGGTATTAAGTATTTATAAAAGAGAAAATGTTTAATGATGTTAGAGTCTATTTTACATTATGTTGTAGCTTGTCTTTTAACAAGATGTAGTTCTTATATTTACATTTTGAAGTGTCTAACTTAATAATTGGGATATTTTGATTTAATTAAACAAAGATCCTTGACAAAAATCGCGGCCATATTAAATATTTATTCATAATTATTGTACAATCAACATTATTTTCAAAACGATCCTTGAACCATTTACTACATTTGCACTATTTATCATCTCCATCGTTTCAAGATGGTCTACACCCGTCCATCCTCTATCTCCTTCCCCACGGTGTGGCACCGTTTCACCGCCAGAGGCACCAAGCTAAGGGTCCAGGATCTCACCGAGGAGCAGGTAGAACCAGCAGTCCAGCTCCTAGCCAAGTACTTTACAGCTGACGAGCCGCCTTGCAAATATATGGGTAACTTAACTTTAAATATAAGTCTTTAGAATGAGCTTTTGTACTTTAGATTGTTAGAATATAACTGAAATTATCTGTGTGTTATCTAAGTAAACAAAATTGCTAATTTTGCGTTTAAATCATTTCTTTTATCATTATATTAATATTATTTTCTTAAAGGCAATTCTTGTCGTTATCAAATATCTCTCTTAATTTCTGCACCAAAATTAATTTGTCAGACGTCATTTTAAAGATCATTTACCGCCCTTAAACTTTATTCTACAACATTCCTGCTATTTCCAGGCTCTGGTTATTATTATTTGAAAACTTAATTACTTCAATTCCTTCGTTATAAAACTTGTTTAGGCCCACTTCAGGACCAATGCGCTCTTAAATAGAACTTTAAAACAGAAATAGGTCTTACAACATGAAAATCACTGTATCTTAGAAGATATAAATATGCTAAAATCTTTCAATTGCACCTTAAAACACCTTATACTTAAAACCTACTAACTTTCTCGTATTTTAAACACGAACTTATTGTTTGAAGAGATCCAAAAGCATCCAACTGCGTTAGCAGCACTGGAGAAGCTGTGGCGGGATACTATCAAAGATCGAATATCTGTCGTCTGCGTGGAAGATAGAGACGGTGCATCAGAGATTATTGGAGTCAATGTGCTCACCGTGGTCGCGAAGGACGATAAAGAAGAAGCTTTTAAGGTTTAAACGACTTATAATAATAATTATATAAATGATATAAATAATTATATAAACGATATTCTTTCGTTTAGGTTCTTAATATTACATATTTTGTGATTTAATTTTGTAAAAGTAAAGTTCATTACCGATATGGGTCATGATTCTATGACAATTACTAGAAAGTGTAACTAATTCGAATGTAAAAAAAAATCTTTTAAAATTTTCTCCCTAAAACTGGACATCGGTTTCATGTTTCATGAGTATCGTGTTTTCTACCTCGGTTAGGTAATAAAACATGGAGATTTTGACTTCTTAACTGTCTTATAGAATAGTCTTGTAGAATTTTCATCAAAATCGGTTCTTTAATGTAGTTTTAAAATCAAAATAACTGGAATAAATATGTCTTGTACAATTTACATTAAAATATTATTGTATCTAATTAATTAATCGAAAATAAATGTTTATATCTAAATATGTTTAGACGGATGACAAAATTTGGGCGAAGCTGTTCGGTGCGGTGGACTTCGTGTCGCGGAGTGTGGACATTTTCACCAGGTTTGGAGTCGATAAATACTTGACGGCGTACGGTCTGGTGGTAGATCCGAAGTGGAGAGGCTGCAGTATCGGGAAGGAAATTCTTTTGGCCAGGTACTTTGCAATCTAGCGTAGTGTAAAACTTAAATTTTTATACTGACTATTTAGTTGATTTCAGCGAGTTCGTCTGCGTAGTTAATTTCATCCCCAATTTTATCTCCTTCACGTGTTGTATTCTTGACAAGTAGTCTATGTCCTTCTCCAAAATGAAATTTATCAATATGTCAAAAATTGTTTGTGTTTTGTGGTTTAGGTGAAAAAACATAATAAATAAACTCACAGACAGCGAGAGTCATGGCGCAATGTCGCAATGGTTTTGTTTCGACCGTACGCATGCCACGTCCCAATTTTTATATGATTTCCCGTAATATATATTATAATATATATATTCATTTAAGGAATTCTTGCAAACTTCTTAGCTATAGAATTTTAATCAAATTGAACTAGGTAATCTCATTCGGGCATTCAACTACGGAAAAATAATCTTTAAAACACGCTCCTAATTAATTTAAAAATCTAAAAACCTGACGTAACAAGACTATCTGGAGTCAATATCAGTTCTGTCTAAGAGCCTGTAAGTGAGTTAGTTACAATCTGCAAAAGCTTTAGGAATAATCAACAAAAATCTTATTTAGCTGAATTAAGAACCCTGTACATTTTGAAGTCGTTAAAAATGTCTAAATAGGCACTTTACCTCGTTTCTAAGCCGCAAACCGTTTAAGAATTTCTCTTCCTAATTGTTAAGGCCATTGGAAATCCATTTACCATTTAATAGAATTCCGTCGCGAGAAAATTAGAAATATCTCCGCAAAGAATGCTGAGAATTCCGATCTCGTACGGTATTTGTACTTTGAGTATTCGGTATATTAAATTATCTTATAGGTATACTAGTGAATCGCCCCGGCTTCGTACGGGAACAATGAAGTTTTTTACGACATCTCTTTAATTTGATAAGTCTTTGAAAATCTCGGCTTTTCTCTACTATAATATATTATACTGTATGCATCTATACTAATATTATAAAGCTGAAGAGTTTGTTTGTTTGTTTGAACGCACTAATCTCAGGAATACTGGTTCGAATTAATTTTTTTTTGTGTTAGATAGTTTATTTATTGAGGAAGGCTATAGGCTATAGTACTACGACCGGTACGAGTGAAGCAGTATCCATAAACGCGAGTTAAACTGGAAGGGACAATATATAAAACAAGATATAAACCATCCTCTTAAATCATTTTATTTATTGATGAATACCGCATTAAATTCGTTGCGTAGTTTAAAAGATCTAAACGTTTTTTTCACTATTGTTTTCGATGTTTTAATAGTTTTTCCGTTACTCGGAGCATAGACAAGTCCAAAAATTCAAAGACAATAGAAATCGGTCCAGCTGTTTTTGAAAAACAAAATTAAGGAGTTTCTGGCCGGTTCTTCTCGGTAGAATTAATTCAGAAAGCCCCAGTGCCCGGGGCGGAATAAATAGGGCACTCCCTCCGGCCGTGAGTGCGTGAGATGGGGGTCTCACGCATCCGTTTTCATACGGCCGAGAGAAGGACCGCAGTCCGGTATGGCCCCGGACTGCCGGTGTACGCACCAGCGAGGGGTGCGGGGAGGGCGAGACCATCTTCGCCCTCCTGAGAAGGGCTCCGCAAGCCACAAGCGGAGCAACGCACGCGAGAGGCCGCGGACGTGCCTGCGAAAGCGATCCCGTAGCCTCTTTAGCGCCTCTAGCGGGTTTTAGTGAGTACAATCTCACATAACCCGGTCTCCCCCCCAGGAGTCGGGTATCTATGAAGATTTACCCTGCGTAAACAAAAAAAAAAAAAAGAATTAATTCAGAACCGGTGATCGCTTTTCATTAGTTTCAATTTGTTTATTATATTTCTACCCTCAACAGTTTGACATATACGAGTAGTCGTCAGCCGTCGCGGCGCCATTCTGTTTTACACTCTCGTTTTAGACTCCGGTCGGTCCCGTCTTAGTGGCCCGTGTTAAGATTAAGTTATAGTAACCTTTGATTATAACCCGTTAATCCCTTTTGACCATATTTGGGTGCTGATAAGCAATACTGCGTCAAGCCACACGGACTTCATTTTGAGAAAATGGCGTCTAAAGATGTCAAACCTATTCTTAATAAATATGTTTAAAGAAGTATATATCCATATTTTCTTTTCCTTTTTGATAAAAGCTATAATGAATTGAAAGCAGATTGATATATTTAATATACCATCTAATACAGAGTGATTTAAATATTTGAAATTATTGTATAAATTGCAAAATACGGAACGCACTTGAAATTCGAAACAATAAAGAAACTTTTTTCCTTACTTATTTAGTTTATATGACTTGAAAAGTTTTTTAATAATGTTAAATGGGTAATGCTGTATCAAAATACATCAATATTTCCGAATTTGACTTTTTGTGGGTTGACACATTATTGCTTATCAGCATCCATTTAAGACTGACCTACTGGGTAATATACCTGCCGTGTGTGTGCAAGTGGTGAATTTCCTAATTTATAAACTATATGAACAAGACTTGTGTGTGTGTGTGCTTCAACAGAACTAGCGGTAAAGTACTATTTTCTTATTACCCATTGACAAGACATACTTTCTTTAATTAATTATTCGGGCCCAGCAACAATTACAATATAAATTTAGTAAATATCCCCCCATTATTGGTAGCAGAGAATTTAATATCGAACACAATTTTTTTTTTGTTTGTCTTGACGATTCAAAAGTGCTTGTAAAAGCCTACTTGAATAAAGTGTATTTTGATTTTGATTTTTGAATTATAAATGGGGTAACTAAACCGAGTTTTATAGAAGATTAGCTAGCTCTCGCGATTTCATTGCGTTTATGATTACTGCTTCGCTCGTGGGTCGGAGTGTGATGCGTACCATATAAACTTCAATTTTTTCCTCAAAAAGAATTTTTCGAATAGGATCAATAGTTTCACAGATTATCCTCTACATAAAAACTTATAAACATACAAACACATTTTACTATGAGTATATATATTTTATGTATACTCATAGTAAAATGTTATAAATTATAATATGAGTATATATGAGCAGACAAAGACAGAGCTACACTCGCTGTCTGTTTGTTTCGTTTTCATGACTAATCAATTTTGATGAAATGTGTTGTGAAGGACATAGACTTTTTTGTAGCGAAAATAGCACTTAAAGAGAATACTTGATTTAAATTTGTGTTGAGAATTAATAATTTCTCAAAAAATGGCTGTTTAGTAGCATATTATTAACCAAGGAAACAAAACAGTACATTTTTACTCGGGGGTATAATTGACAAACACCCGAGAGAAGATGTCCTATTTATTTCAGACGTTAATATACATATTTTTAACACACCTGTATCGAAATTTCGCAAAATAAATTCAATTCAATTCAATTATTTAGTTAATGATTTTTATGACCTACTTATAGCACATTAATATATAAATTATGAATTATTCTATTTAGATGATGTTAATTTGATAAAAATTTACTGTCATACTACAAAAGATGCAATACAACCACGTTCAACACGTATTTAGCAAAACAATGCTTAAAAATTGCTTAACAGATAGTAAAATCATGAAAAATTTATTAATATTCAATTCAATTCTTTGGTTAATAACTTTTAAACTTATTAATATAATGTTTAAAAAATCCGTACTACAAATCTGTGTCGAAGGACAGTTTTAAGTTTGACGTTGTTTAGACGTAGCTTAACATACGCTTAACAGATGTCTAAAGCCTATATTAGCTGTCAAATGTAACGTATAACATTTTATCAATAAGTTTTTTTATGAGTTTATTCGCTGTTAAGCAATTTGGATAATATTTTAAGCAATGTTTAAATCTTAAACACTGTTTAGCTAGCCGCGTGCTCAACATGGTTTTAATGCGTCTTTTGTAGTATGACAGTATGTGTTTAAATATGATATTTTTATTAAAACGTCTATAATGGTAAGTAAAACTAAAATAATATTTGAATAACTAAATATGAAAATAATGATGATGAAATATTTGAGGAATGAAGGTAGTTTTAAATATTATGTCTTTACAAGAAGAGTAATAATAAAACATTTTTCTTGTCCACTCCACGCGATATTGGCGAAACAATATATGCATAATTGGGACAACTAAAAGCCACTGACCAAAGAATTGAATTGAATTGAACTAATTTTCTCTCGTGCTCGTGTATACTACTTTTTTTGATCGCTATAACACTTTTCTCCCTGTTACTTTATGGGGCAAAAATGTGCTGTTTTTTTCTCACAAAATAGGGCGCAAAAACGAACTTTCGACGATGGTGTGTGTAGGGAAAGGAAACGAGAGCCCGAAATCATAGGCTTTATTCGACTATAAAAAGATACATAGCATAATACGACATGACAACATTATTAATCATCTATTACACAAGTCACAACTATACAAAGGTTTTATATACTACAATGTGTAAAAAAATAATTATTCTACGCAGACGAAATCACGTTGCTCAATTAGTATAAGATATTTTCCGATTTCAATTCAAGTCCATGACGCTATTACAACGTGATGGTATAAACATACAAACACTCATACCAACTTGTGTACACTATTAGGATGATCATTTAATGAGTTTTTGGTTCCAAAGGAAGTAGATCGACTTAGATTTAATTAATGGTAAAGAAACGGACTCAACGGCCCCTATTACGGTCTCACAACCCTGTGTCGAAGTTCCGGAAATTCACACAACACTAACACGAACACCCACTACAAACATCCGTATATGTGTTTGTAAAGAAGAAGTTGGTAACAGTTTAGGTTTAGTTTTAATTAAATTATCTGTAATGAGATACTCTGTATCGGTATGTAATTTTTTTAGTGTATTTCTTTTTTTTTTAATTTTTTTTTTTTAATTTTATTTATGTATTTCAATTACCGTTGATGAAAAAATTATGTTTGTTTACTTTAATTGTTCTTTTGTTCTATAATTGTATATTTTGTTTATTTTATTTTTTCGTTTTTTTTAATTGTTTCGAAATGTGTTATCGAAAATAATGTTTCTTTTTCAATAAAGTGTGTGATTTTGTTTTTATCTTATTTATTTTTCCTTTATCTTAAAACTCTATTTTAAACTAAAACTATTTTTTTTTTTAAATTGACTAAACAACTGTCAACTTTTGTCAGTGGTTGCCAAATTGGCTACCATTGACAACTTCATTACGTAATTTGACATTTTAAACATGTTTATAAACTTTCTACTACAATTAAATTTTAAATTTTCTTTATAATTATTTAAAACAAAACTCAGAAAAATATAAATAAACATTTTTGATCTCTCGATAGTGTTCTACGATAAAGATGAAAAAATCCGTTCGAAAAAGATGTATTTGCAATAAATTAAAACTATTACAGCAAATAACAGGTCGACCGGAGCCTTTGCACATAAATGAAATTAATAAAATCCGTTTAGAATTATTTACTGAACGAAATTCCGATGGAACTGCATATTTAATTTTAAAAGGTAAAGATATTTTCGATAAATATCACCGCCATATTGCCGATGGAGACATACGAGCTCTTTCTCGCTATATTAGAGAGTCACCCAGGAGAATCATACAGCTCGATTTAAGCTACAACGATGTCACAGACGCAGGATTTTTCAAGCTATTAAAAAAACTCCTCATAAAAGGTCGATCAAGCATTGTTAATTTAAATATTATGAACAATAAATTGACAGCGACATCCATTTTGAATTTGGCGACGTACGCTAAGTTTTTAAAATTAAAATGTTTAAGGCTGAATGGAAATGATTTAGGATCTAGTGGCGAATATATTGCGGATTTTTTAAAAAATAATACGACTGTTGAAATTTGTGATTTGGGTGAAACTAACCAATCACTAACAAGCTTAGCACAGATCATCACATCCTTACGAAACGATTATGGCGGGAACGATACGTTAAAAGTTATCGATTTAAGCCGATTAATACCTCTATTTAATCGATATTCGTACGAAACGAAATGGCTGGGTTATCATATCGAATATTTATTCCAAAGAAATTCGACAATAATTGAATTGCATTTACAAAAGAATGAATTAATCGGACACGATATGGAATATTTTGTTAGAGGTTTAAAATGCAATAACACATTATTATATTTAGATCTTGGGTATAATAAAATAGGGGATTACGGTGCTGAGTTACTAGGAAAATATTTGTCGGGAAATCCACAACTAATTTTACTAAATATCGCCGGAAACAGAATAAAAGATATAGGAGCTATTGCATTAAGTTTCGGGTTGCCATATTCGAAAATTCGCGCCCTTGATGTGGGTAATAATAAATTTACTGACGAAGGAATTATTAGTTTGTTGAATACATTAAAAAGGCCTTATTATTTAAGATTTTTAAACTTATGGGGTAACGAAATAGGTCACAGAAGCTGTGAGATAATGGAGAGAATGTTATTTAGCGGGGCATTATTTCAGCATACTATTGATGTAAAAATTTACGAAGTCGATGGTGTTTTGCGCGCAGCATACTATTCTAACCCAGCTGATCGAAATAAACATTTATACTATAATGAAATGGACTTTGGTTACGCGCAACCAATATATCACGTAAAAAGAAATGTGTTGCCAGAGAAGAAAATAGTTAAAGTTGATTGCACACAGCGGCGTAGACTTGATAAAACAGATAAAAATAGATTTTGAATTTAATTAGATAATGTTTATTAATATTTTATTTTATAAATATATTTTATTTAAAAACATTATTATTTTTAATTTCAATAAAAAAGGATCTTAACTTAATATAACTCTTTAAACTTTGTTAATTTCACATCTTACTTCATCGTTACGTTTTTACACTTAGTATATATTTTGTACATGGTAGTTTATTTATTGCATTCTTCTCGTAAGGACCAGTCAATTAATTCAATTTTTATTTAGAATTCCACTCTGCAAGGCGATCGGCGTGAAGGTAACAGCTACAGTGTTCACCGCTGCCGCCTCCCAGGCTGTCGCCGCAAAGGCTGGTTTCCAAGACCTTTACCAGGTATCCTATGAGGACCTCGCGAAGGAAGGGTTCAGGTTCCCTGGCGTGGAGCAGGACACGAAGTATTCGAAGCTCATGGCTTTGGAGATATCTTAAGAGATTTTGGATAAAACGTTTTAGTTGCTATTGCGATGCTTCGATATTCGTTATAGATTATGCTTTGTTGTTGGTAAACACGATGATTTTCAGGAACTGTTGTTTATAATGTGCGCGCATCGGAGTCACGTAGCAGAGAGAGAGCTGGAAACCGGATCCCAATAGTAATGTCACAGAGTAACAGTGTCACGAATGTCACAGACTATACAGTCACTTGACAGCCCATAAACCTTACGCCGATTGAGCGCAAATATATGATAAAGAAACTATCTATTAAAGAACAGATTATGCTTATACTGTATTAATATATGTAATGTTATTACTAGGTTTCTCGTATCTCACTTGATATCTATACATATATTACTTGTCCTGACTGACTGTCTGCTTCATCAACGCAGAGCCTAAACCGCTAAGACTACAGACTTGACATTTCGGCAATTGATACCATATTTTGTAAACATACACTAAGAAAGGATTTTTGGACACTTCTAAGAGTGTAAAATAGTGGGTGAAAGTTTGTATGAAAGTTCGTCATTTTTTAAGTAAGAAACGCAAATTAAATCATGTTTTTTTTGCTTAGAAATAAAATCGTATTTACATCGACGTTTTTATTTAAATCTACCCTTAAGAGGGTGAATTAGGGGATGTAAATCTCGAGCAAAGCGGTACGCTAGATACATATGTTTTAAGACAATTAAAGTCTCAATGGTTTAAGCTTTACGTTAATGAATCAATCGGTCAGTTAGACAATTAATTATAATAAATAGAAAGCTTTTCATATAAATATATTATGTTCCTATCTAGTTCTAGTCACTAGTTTACGTGTAATTATGAATATATTTGCGAGAGTGAAGACGAGCGATCTATCCTAGAGAGAGGGAGCGTACTGCCGGTATATAATAATAACTAACTGATCAACAAGCTATCATAGATAAAAAACAGTATTATTTACTTCTATGATATATTCCTAACATATAATATTACTAAAGTAGGTTCTATTGCCTTGTGGCAATGGATTAACTTGTGTAGATATTGAGGAATTACTGTGTACACAAGTCGAAATATGTAAAAACTAGCTGATGCTCGCGACTTCGTCTGCGACGTCTGATGCCTACGTCATAGTAGCTTTATACATGCAAAATCTTAGCCCAATCGGTTTAAATTTGACAAAGTTTCATACAAACTTTCATCCCCTACTTTATCCCTTTGGGGGTAGAATTAATCAAATTCCTTTCTTAGGGGATGCCTACGTCATAACATCTACCTGCATGCAAAACTTCAGCCCGATCCGTCCAGTGGTTTGGGCTGTGCGTCGATAGATCACTATGTCAATCAGTCCTTTGAGTTATATATATTTAGATGATTAAAGATTTAACTAAAGCTTTGGTATTTTAGCCGAGGGCTACATTTATAAGTATTCCCCTCGAGATCAATATCAAAACCAAAATGTAGCCTTTCCACAGATACGTCGTAAATAGTTACGAAAGCCATGGCTGTCAAACATAAAGACATTAACAGTTAATTCTTTCAAGTGTAAATCAATGACTAACAACTTATATATTATATAAATCTTTATACAAGTCTGAAATCAAAACTTATAGTGTAATTCTCGCCTGGAATGAGGTGATTGTAATTTAGCAGTTTTTTTACAAAATCAAATGATAACCCTTAAACGTTATTTAAAGAAACACTAATCGAATGCTTAAGTGTTTTCCGTATATTTGATTTTATCTAAAAACTTTATCAATTTTATCAAAAAAAACAATGGATATTAACTTAATCTGGAATATTATCAACATTTCTAGTCATGTATACCAAATATAAGGAAATAATTGTTAAGAATGATAAAAAAAAACTGTTTAATTATGTAACCAATTAATTTTTAACTTATCGCACTTATTTTATAAATTGTTAATTTTCGTTTTTTTACTATTAAATACTTAGCTTATCAAGAGTAGGTATATAATCACATCGCTTGTTTTACTATAATTAAATTATAAACAAAAGAATATAAAGTTTGTTTCATTTTCATCAAAAGTAATCAATAAATTATATGGATATATTATTATATATACTTCGTTTCACGTAAGTGTGTCGGTCTGAACACGAGGCGAGTCCGAACTCGCGCACGGTACAGTCGAGTAAATGAGACTTAAAACATTGAATGTATATGAATGTATATTTTCAGCTGTTATATAATATTTATAATCTATTTACTTTACTTAAATGGTAAATAAATACACCTCGAAACAAAAATCACGACTCTTCGATCAATTACACTGATTCAGTATTAATAAGAATTTAACTAAAAACTAGTAAAAGACAATTAAATAATGATTTAAACACATTAATTTGACGTATATAATAATATAATTAAAATTAATTAAATGTCTAAGCGACTGTCGTTCTTAATTTAGCGTTCTGCGCAGCGTAATGCGCATAGTTCAGACTGACACACTTATATGAAACGAGATATACTTAATATTTTTTTTATATAATATAGTAAAAACTAATATATATAAATAAATTAAAAACAAATAAAAATTTGTTTTTAATTTATTTTATTTTCGTATCCTAATAGGTATGTAAAATATTGTTAAATCAACATAAAACTTACAAAATACATAAATCAAATATAACTATACCTCGATTCAAGTAAATGTGTAGGTCTTAAGTATGCGGATTACGATGCGCAGAACACAAAATTAGGTACCTAGTCAGTCGTTTAGACCTTTCTATAATTTTAATTTAATAATTATTGATAACATTAATAACAGTTGATAACATTAATACTGAACCAGTGTAATTGTACGAAAAATCGTGATTTTCCGGGATGAGTTTATTTAACAAATAAGTCATATAAAAGATTATAAATATCTTTTAACAGCTAACGATGTTGAATAAGTTTATAACAATATCATATACATTAAATGCTATACGTCTAGTTCACTCTACTGTACCACGCGCGAGTTCTGATTAGCCTCATATTCAGACCAACACATTTACATGAAACGAGGTATACCTAAATTCGTTGTGTGGTTTAAACTTGAATTAAACGTACATTGCATAGCTTTGTTTTATATTATTTAGATAATTTCGAGAAAAGCGCCATCTAGTTTTATACCTTGAAATTAAATACACATAGAAAGTACCGACATCTATATTTTTTCTTACGATATAATTTCTAAGGTTACGAATACCAAATCATAGATGGCGTACTTGTTATACAGATTTAAATAAAATAATATTTTAAAATAAATTTCGTAACATTATTCTGTATTTTGGAGCCTATACTTATTTTAATATTTTTTAACTGCATGTTTTTGTATTAAATGGGGAAAAACAATTATTAGCCATGGTAATAAATACTCATTATGGCGTCGCGTCCGTGACCCATGTTCCTAAGCAGCTGTCAAACGGTTGTTGACTCGCGAGTGTATCTGAATTCTCAGACCTCTTCCCTTGATCGTCAATAACAACAAATTAGTGTCAATAATTCATTTAGGCGCACAATGTTGTGTCGTCAGTGAATTAAAGTGATAATAATATTTAAACAAATGCATAGCTAACCAAATATAGTGCGAAATACGTACTTGGTTTGTAAAAAGTAAATTATTGGTGCATGAATCGTAATATATCTTGTTTTGCTTTTTACGTCCTGTTTTTAAAAGTGCAACACGCCTTTTCGTCGTTTCCCTCACCTTTTTATTCGTCTGTTACTTTCTGAGAACTACTATTTGTTTTTTCCATTCACAATTTTTACATCGAAATAGTTTACGATAAACGAAATTGCGAAAGTGTTTTTAAATAGTGTTTGTG
Organism: Hypolimnas misippus; assembly: GCA_037950945.1. Lineage (NCBI taxonomy): Eukaryota > Metazoa > Arthropoda > Insecta > Lepidoptera > Nymphalidae > Hypolimnas > Hypolimnas misippus. The sequence goes on from JBBEEQ010000021.1 coordinate 4,542,587, forward strand.
TTAAATGAAATGTGTTTTGTGTGTGTGTAATGGATTTTCCGCATAGGCGTGGTTAATAATACCCCCTGCATAGAAGGTAGGTGTAAAAATAATTTTTACTACGCCGTATTTTTTCACGTTAATATTTTAGCTTCTGTTAATAAAAATGTGTATATCTTCTTTATTATGTAATTAATTACTCATTAATTTCATTATGTTTTTAAAATTTAACATATCTTAATTAAATTTTAATTGCCTGTATCAAATTCTTATTTTTGTTTTGACAAATTCATGTTTATTATATTAATATTGTAACTATTTTAAAATAATATAAAAATTATTATTATATTTATGTACTTATAACTTTATTTATTTCTATTTAAAATAAATAATACATTTATATTATAATTTTAAGTTGTTTTGCATCATAAAGTTTAAAAATTTTTTAAATAAAATATGACTACCAAAAATATATACACTCAAAAAATCATCATAGTTACTTTAACAAAAAAATTAAGTTTCATAATTACAAAAAAATCATTCCACGAAAAAGTCAAAAAACTAAAAATAGAACTATAACAATTAAACCAAAAGTCGGTTAAATGATTGCAAAAGAAATCTGAAAGTAAGAAAGAATGTCTAATTAAACTGACCTTTTATATCAGTTTCACGAATGGACTTATTTCTTGGAATCAGTTCAAGACTAATTAGTGAGCAATTATAACTTGGAAGGTATAACAAGGTTTCAGTTTATGCTTGTTCACCCCCGACACTAAAAGAGGTGTGTTATAAGTTCAACCACTATGTTACATATATAGGTGCTAATTTTAGGTCATATGTTTGAAAGTAAATCAAATACTTATTGTGCATTTAAGATTCCTAGTGCAGCTAAGACTCTGATCATGATGAGCTCATGATCATGATGAAGATTCTAAGTACCATTGTTAGTAAACCTACTTTAAAATGAACAACAGTTGCATCCAAATTGGTTCACCTATTTAGGAGGTACGTTGCCACAGACAGACACATAGATAAATAGATACACATGTTAAACTTATATCACCCCTCTTGTTGGGTCGCGGGTTAATTATTAAATATTTTATTTGTTACTAGAATACTTACAAATAAAGGCAAAGTAAGAAACCATGTTTAGTCTAAACTAATATTATGAAGAGGTAAAATTAGTTTGTACGTTTGTATGTAGCAGGTAATCGCTGAAACTACTGATCCGATTTGGAAAATTCTTTTCACGTTTAATAGCCTATTTATTAACGAAGGTTTTAGGCTATATTACATCACGCTACAACTCACAGGAGCGAAAAAATAACTATAAAAGCGAGTGAAACCGCAATGGGCAAGTAGTCTATACTAATATCATTAAGCTGAAGAGTTTGTTTGAACACGCTTATCTCAGAAACTAATGGTTTGAATTGAAAAATTCTTTTGGTGTTAGATAGTTTATTTCGTGAGGAAGGCTATAGGCTATATTACATCACGCTACGACTCATATAAAAGCCATATAAAACTATAAACCTCGTGGGGCAGCTATAGTGTATAAATTCTTATTACATTTTTTACAATGTTATTCAATGTGCTCCATTGTAAGCAATGACTTGTGAATTATGTTAATTCAATAAAAACGTAAAATTGTGTGTTTTACGTGATCCTAGAAATACGAAGATCGGATTGTGTAATGCCTACAATATTATTTATATAAACTGATATTAAGTATATAACTTGAAGAGTTTTTTTGCACTGAAAATTGTGTGGAGTCGTAGTACTATACCATTAAAACCGACAATGGCAGAATCGTTCCCCGCTCGGCATAGATTTTCGAATATTGGACACTGAACTCTTACATGGACGCTGATAAGCATTACTGTGTCAAGCCACATAGACTTCATTTTGGGAAATGGCGTGTAATGATGTCAAGCCTGTCTATATCTATACTAATATTATAAAGCTGAAAAGGTTGTTTGTTTGAACGCGATAATCTCAGGAAGTACTGGTTCGAATTTAAAAAAATATTTTTGTGTAAGATAGTTTATTTATTGAGGAATGCTATAGGCTATATTACATCACGCCACGACTCATAGGAGCGAAACAGTAACCATAAACGCGAGTAAAACCAAGCGACAGCTATTAATATTATAAAGAAGTAAAATTTGTTTGTAGAGGATAATCTCTGAAACTACAAATTCTATTTGAAAAAATCTTTTTACGTTTAATAGCCCGTTTATTAAGTTATAGGCTATATTACATCACGCTACGACTCTAAATAGCGTGATGTAATATAGCCTATACAATCAGCAAGCAAACCACTTGCGTGTGAATCTACGAATATCAATATGGCATGTCATCTCGTTACTTCAAAGGGTTCAGTGATTACATACATACGGAACTTAGTTATTTCTGTTAATCGCCGGCAGTCGGCCGTTACGCTAATTGGCCTCAATTGTAATGCTTAGATAAGTTAGTCCTTTGTTTGTGTATGCGATCGAGTGTAATCGTCTTTTTTTTCTGGTAATTTAAGCGTCGGTGTTGCCAGGATTCTGTGCTGGGACGCAATTTAGAAATAGCATACGTTTCCTCAGTAAAAATTTGAAACTTTAGATAGTTTTATAGACTTTGGATGGCAAGAGGATTGAGCCTAGTTGGTGCAGTGTACCGGGGCCCTCGAGCACTGGGGGCCTTCAAGCAAGGGGCCCTCGAATGCTTATTTGTTATTGAGTCAGTTAGTAGATGAGACCCTTCTAAAATAAACTCTGTATTCTTGTCTATTTCCATTACATTAACATTTTTTTTTTAATTATCTGTAGATTATTTAAGTTTAGATAGCAGTGGGGCTCTATTTTAATATCTGCACCAGGTATTTTAACATCTCCACCACCTGGCTACGCCACTGATTATATTTGGTTATAATTTGCTAATAAATTATTATTATTAATTTCCTTCTCAAAAGCTAACACGTCAGCCATTAGCATGTCAGTTCAACACATCCGCCGATCGATGTGATATTGCACATTGCCACCACGTCCTACCGACGGCGTCATATAAGGAGCGCGTTTGTTAATGCGTTCACGTTCAGATCGGTTGTAATGAATGCCATTGTTTCAAAGAAATGTGAGGTTATACCGCTAACTTTGTAGTGGGAAATTTAATAATGGATCGAGTTCGCGGGTTGAAATGATGGGAAGATACTTTTTATGACTTAAAAAATGTAGGTTCTGCAAATTTGTATGTTCGTGATTTTCTCGAAAAGCTGATTCGATTTAGATTTGGCAAATAGCCACATCTAAATCGAAATTATAATGCTGATTTAAATATAAATGCTGATTTTTCAATATATATACTAATAATAAAAGAGAAAAAATTTGATTGTTTGTTTGTTTGCATTGAATAAGCACCGAAAGGGCTTGACCTATTTGAAAAATTCTTTTACCACTAGAATCTTACACTATCCCTGATAAAGATAGGCTGTAGAAATTTATATATATTTTTTTGTTGAATACTTATATCTTTCCGTGCGAAGCCGGGGTTGCCAGTATATAATATACATGCTGTCCCATGCGGTTTCGCTCGCATTTATGGATACCGTTACGCTCCTATTAGTCGTAGCGTGATGTTATATAGCCAATAGCCTTCCTCAATAAATAAACTATCTCCAACAAAAAGGATTTTTTTAATTCAAAACAATAGTTCCTGAGATTAGGGCGTTCAAACAAACAAACAACCTTTTCAGCTTTATAATACTAGTATAGATACAGGCTTGACATCATTAGACGCCATTTTTTCAAAATGAAGTCTATGTGGATACACAGTAATGCTTATCAGCGTCTAATTTGTACTCTAACGTTTTCACGAATGATAACAATTGGATGCCGATAAGCAATAATGTGTCAACCTACAAAATGTCGAATTTTTAGATAATGACGTATTCTGATAGTACATCATGTATTTAACATTATTCAAAAAATGTTCAAGTCATCTAAAGTAAAAAATACGGAAAAAATTATTTAATGAAACGTTTCGTATATTGAAATTGGGCCATATTATGCAATATAAAATAATCTCCTGTATTAGAAAAACTTATTATTTGATAAAAATTTTCATTATACTAATCTGCTAATAATAATAATGCTTTTAACTTACTATAGATTTTATCAAAATAGACAAGAAATTTATATGTCTTCAAACAAATTTGTTAAGAATTGGTTTGACATTTTTAGACGCTTCATTTTGAGAAAATGTTCTCAAAATGAAGTCCGTGTGGGTTGACACATTATTGCTTATCAGCGTCCAATTAGTAGTCAAAGTTAATACGTTAAATATTAATAAGAATATGATGTTAGACATTATGTATACACATTACATAGATAGGTACATACATAAGTACATAATACCATGGGACGTAAGTTGCTATATCCCTTGGGTGTATTAATACACTGACTGATAAAACGTTCATACGGTACAACAGTACATGGTAAGATGATTTAGCATATATGGATGCTGATAAGCAATAATGTGTTAACCAACAAAAAGTCAAATTCGGAGATATTGATGTATTTTTGATACCGCATCATCTATTTAACATTAGTAAAACAAATTGTAGTCATATAAATTAAATAACTAAGGAAAAAAGTTTCTTAAGTAATCGTTTCGAATTTCAAGTGCGTTCCATTTTTTGCGATTTATACAATAATCCGAAATATTTAAGTAACTTTTTATTACATAATAAATAAAATGTATCAGTCTGATTTAAAATTATGATATTTTTTATCAAAAAATAAAATAAAAGATGGATATACACTTCTTCCAACATATTTGTTAAGAATAGGTTTCTTCGTTTTTAGACGCCAATTTCTCAAAATGAACTCCGTGTGGCTTGACACAGTATTGCTTATCAGCGTCCATTTATACTAAAGACTAGTTAATAAAAAGAAGTAAACAAGACCTCTTTTCCTATTAAGGATTGGATTAAAAGCTTAATCAGTGTCAGAATTTCTCCCGTCACAGGTTTTCTCATGTTATCTTTAAAGGCCCAGCATAAGATTAAAACACAAATTTAGCACTCTACCCCCATTGGGTTTTCATGGACCTGTGTCAGGGGACACACAACACAAACCCAGGCCACGAGAGACATCCATATGGCCTATATAAACGTTTGCTATTTCCGTTAGCACTTCAGTCAGTTGCAGTGACCACTGTGCCAATATTTCTGAAACGAAGGACCATTTTGAAGAGGAATCTTGGATCAAGGCTTAACATTCTTACGGATTAGAGGCTTATTACGGATGCCTCAGTTTGGCTACATGATAGTCTGTCCAAAGTTTTGTTTAAAGCAATTTAAGGATTACCTACTTTCGTCTTGTACTTTCGATTAATATCTATACTAATATATAAAGCTGAAGAGTTTGTTTGTTTGTTTGCTTGAACGCGCTAATCTCAGAAACTACTGATCCGATTTGAAAAAATCTTTTAGTGTTAGGCTATATATTATAATAGGCTATATATTATCACGCTAAGACCAGAAGGAGCGGAGCGCCAATGAAGAATGTTCCAAAATCGGGGAATATTTTCCTACTGATAGAGTTTAGGCTGCGTGTGCTGTGTAAACGGTTTAAGTTTCGCAAAAATGATGTATATCCCCTCTATATATGTACACATATACATTAAATAAATCGATGTGTCTATGTGCTAAGGACTTCCAAACGGTTAGAGCGATTTTAATGAAATTTTTAGTCAATCTTTAAATTAGCACAGCGGGTGATCCTATTAAGTGCTTTTTGTGATTGGATAGCGAGTCGCTAGTCCTTACTTCTTTCCTTATATGATAAAAACTAATGTAACTCTGAAACTACTGGACCTGTTTAAATGAAATTTGGCAAGAGATAATCTATACCCTGAGAAAAGTCATAGACTTTTTAATGTAAAAATGGTATAAAGAATTGGGATAAATAGTCCTGCGCAGACGAAGCCGCAGGCACCAATTTTAATTACGATAATCAAATAAAAAGTGATTACCTACTATATGAAAATTTCTAGACTTTTCCATAGTTAAAATTGACTATAACCTGACCTTCGGTTGCATTTGTAAAATATGGGTGAGTAGAAAGTGGTGCGTGAGTGAAACCACGGACGCGCCGTGAATCATTTCTCGTTTTAATTGTAAATTTTGTATTTGACGCCATTTCCGAATGGGCGAGTTCCGTGAGGTTACTGTGAATGACTGGGGACGCATGGAGAGTATAATTTCTTTACCAACCGACTTCAAAAGAAAGAGGTTCTTCGCAGTGTATGCAATTCGCAGTGTATGGTGTCCTTGTTAAAGTACATTAACTCAGAACTCCGTCATTTTTTTACTGTTTTTGTAAAATTCTTTTTTATTTATAAAGGTATTCTTACGGGTTGGATTTTATCAAAATCGGTTTAGTAGTTTAGTTTTAAAATCGAAATCACTGGAATAAGTGTCATACAAGTTTACTGAATAACGTATAGTTAAAAAATTTTAAATGATTATTTCATTTTTAAGAACAAATTAGTGAATCGATCTGGATTTTGATTTTGAAAGTTTAATGAAATCAACGTAAAAGTATACTCTTTCAACAAAAAGAGCATTAACAAAATCGGTCAAGCGGTTTTTGAGTAATCTAGGATAATACATAAGTTAGTATTTGAACAGTCTATCCGAAATCACGGTACTTCTCGTAATATTTCAATAATTATTTCGTCATCATTTGCCGAGCATTTTTCCCGGTTATACCACGGTCTGCTTTCTATTCTAGTCCAGATATTAACGAGTTACTGATTTTTACACAGACCGACTACCATCTGACCTCCACAACCCCTGAGGGCAAGCCAATAACCATTTAGACTAGAATAATCTCCTTACTAAGAGTATCGAACATTATCAGTTGATTGTGATAACAACCGGAACAGCTTGACGTGCTCTCCGAGGCACGGTGGGGACATCCACTAAGACGAACACCTAGGAACAAATGCTTACACAAATGCCGGCCCCGAGCGGGTATCGAACCCTTAACCGATGGCATAACAGGCACATTCAGTACCACACCAGAGCAGTCGTCGATTCCAATAATTAATTGAAAAAAAAAAAAATCTAATCAAGGTCCTTGTTATTCGATTACACTATAAAGCCAGACTGTCAATGCTGTTAATGTATCATCGACCTTAAGCCCAAGGAAATAAGGTGCAATAATAAGCCCTATCAGTCAGCCAAGACACCTGATCCAGCAGCCGCAATGTGGTCGAATAAAATATATGGTTACAAGCTAGCTTGAAAGGTTTCGGCGTAAAAAATGCGTTTTGGCCAAATGTTAAGAGGATGGTCAGTGAAATATGGGTACAAGGCCGTCTGTATAGGAGGCCGTCGACGTTAGGATAATAGAGTTATGACTTTTAAAACGGGGAAATATGAATGCTGATAAGCAATAATGTTTTAACGTACAAAAAGCCAAATTCGGAGATATTGATGTATTCTTAAAATGTGTCACGTATTAAACATTTAAAAAAATCAAGTCATCTAAACTACTTGAGTACCGAAATAGGTTTCTTAATTTAATGTTTCTAATTTCAATTGTGTCCCATATTAGATAAATTTTATTATACGAATATGCTTTTAATTAATTATACCTTTTATCAAAATATAAAAGTAAAGACGGATTAATACGTCTTGAAACAAATTTGTTAAGAATAGGTTTGACATGCTTAGACGCCATTTTCTCAAACTAAGTCCGTCTTGACATAGTATTGCTTATCAGCGTCCATATACATATAATCAAAATCTCGAAAACGGCTCCAAAAACTAATCAAAATTTAGTATGGTTTCGGAGGCGATCGCTCTAGCTAGGTTTCATTTTAAATATTTCATCTGTACGTATGTATGATTTACCAAAAAAAATATCGAGCAAAGCGATCATTCAGTTACTATTTCAGGACAAGAAAAAGAAGATACACCAAAGAAAATGATTGAACATAAAAGAAGCGTAGTTAATATATTAATTGTCACACTGTCCATTTACTGACCTGCCCTTTCTAAGTAAAAATTTGTTTAACATTATGTCGAAATGGACTGTATTAATGAGAACATTGCGAAATACCCTTTAGTGGAATGGATGTTTATAGGTCAGAGGGTGGCGACGGTGGTTAGGGTGAAGCACCATTAGATGATGAATGCTATAAAAAATTATCTCTCGTAAATGTTTTATGGCCTTGTTAAGAATTTGTTGGTCGTTGAGTATTCGAATACGTGCCTCGCGGCTTCAACCGTGTTGTGTTTCGCCACTCGCCTTGATTCGCTCTTATCGGTCGTAGCGTGATGTTATATAGCCTATTACTTTTTTCATAAAATAGGATATATTTAAGTAAAATTATTTTTTTCAGTCGAAAAGTTATCTAGATAAAAGACGACGAGCTTCGTACTGTTAATTTCACAGATGCATTTAAACACGCATGTCTTAAGCTTTACTATATACATAGTAGGTACATATGGACGCTGATAAGCAATACTATGCCAAGCCATACGGACTTCATTTTGAGAAAGTGGCGTCAAAAGATGTCAAATCTATTCTTAATCAGTTTGTTTGAAGAAGTATGTTGTTTTATCTAATATTACGCTTTTCAAATCTTTCAGATTATTGAATATTGTAAAATATGGAACACGCCTCAAAATTCGAAACATTAAATTCAGACACCTTTTGTGTACTTATTTAGTATAGATGACTTCGAAATTTTTGAAGGATGTTACATACGTGACGTATTATCGGAATACATCAATATCTCCGAATTTGACTGTTTATTTGCTTATTAAGCGATAATGTCTGAACAAAAAAAGCATCTATATAATATATTTTACATTACAAATAGAATAATCGCGAAAAATTTCGATTCACAGATTAAAATGTAATTTATTTTGACTAACTTATATTATTTGGGCCTATTTTAGATACCCGGAAGTTAATTTAAACATATCTTTCAATATTATAGCTAACAGTTATCAGTGGGTGTACAGGTTAAAAGATCGAAACATCAAAGGTCACATGACTCATGCCGACACACCCCGCTTGTTATGACTCCCCACCCTAGATGGAGGGGTAAATTCACCTTGATTAAGATTTATTACAACCTACTTAATTTATAAGACATGGAAATTTGATTTATCAAATATAATTATAGTTAATACTAGTTGTGCCTCGCGGTTCAGTTGTAGACATGTTCTACCAAAATCGGCCCAGTCTTTTCGAGATCGTGAACTCTTCTTAACTCTCGTAGGAATCTTAGATGCACAATACTTATTTCATTTCGAACATATGTGTGACCTAAAATTTTATCCATTATATGTATATACATATATAATTGATATAAAATTATCCATGCAACATAACTATGCAAATTATTTAGTTCTTGGTCTGATGCTGCAGCCAGGATCAGCCAGGTTACACAAGTCATTCCCAACATACAGTAGAGGTATCGTGTTGATCAAAATGGTTTAAACTATCGAGTTTCTTGCCGGTTCTTCTCGGTAGAATCTACGTTCCGGACCGGTGGTAGCTTCATTATTGATGTAATATTTTTTTCATGTATTGACGATTCAAAAGTGCTCGTGAGAACCTACTTGAATAAAGTATTTTTTGATTTTGATCAATGAAGAAATTGTCGAGTTTTTTTTTTGTCAATTATTAGTCGAAGGTTAATAAGTTCAATCGAACTGTTTTGTTGTTTGTTAATATGTCTTCTATTTACTACGACGTTAATCACGAGCAATTTGCTGCTGTCGGTTAAATTAATCGTCATCAATGGTGGACCACCAGGAATTAATCAACAAGGGATAACCTTTCAAGTGACAGGGCTTAAGATTATATCGACGCTGATAAGCAATACTGTGTCAAGCCACACGGACTTCATTTTGAGAAAATGGCGTCTAAAGATGTCAAACCTATTTTTAATAAATATGTTTGAAGGAGTATATATACATCTTTTCTTTTCTATTTCAATAATAAACGCATCACAGTCAACGGCTCCCATTAAGATCTCATGGTCTTGTGTCGGGAGTCCGGAAACACACACAACACTAACACAGACACCCAGACCACGACAAACATCCGTATGGCCAATACAGACGTTTGTCGTGAGCGGGGATCGAACCCGCGACCGTTAGCGCTTCAGTCAGTTGCAGTGACCACTGCGCCAACGTGTCTGTCAAATTTCAATAAAAGGTATAATGAATTTAAAGCAGATTCGTATACTAAAAAGTTTTATCTAAAAACGTTTTTCTAATCTATGAGATTATTGTATTTTTCAACATGACAAACACTTCAATGTTCGAAACATTTAATGATGGAACTTTTTTCCGCACTTATTTACTTTAAATTACTTTAAAAGTTTTTGAATAACGTTAAATACATGATATATTATTAGAATACATCAATATTTCCGGATTTTACTTTTTGTGGGTTGACACATTATTGCTTATCAGCGTCCATATATCCATTGTTGCGTTTATGTTTTGATAAAGGTATAACATAGTAATAATATAATACTTTCTACCCACGTATGTTATCAACGATGCCTTTTCGGTGTCAACTCACAAAACTAAAAAAAGACCTGCCCTCGTATGTGAATCTTGCGTTAAGTTCCTTAACATTATGTTTACATAGTATGCGCAAGCGCAACGTCTTAAATAGATCATTATAAACAAACGCTAACAGTGTAGAGCAGGGTTACGTTAAAATTCTTACGTAACATGTAATTTATATATTAATACGCGAAACGAAAATTTGTGTTTTACACGAAAATCGGTCGAACGGAGGAGTATGGAATTTCACATACTCATAATTATATAGAGGAGCGAGGAATGCTAATACTTTTTTTAATTATGAATATAAAATTCCATTAAATAAAAAAGGAACGTAATGCACACAACCATGTAATGGACAGACACGTATATATGGACGCTGATAAGCAATATTATGTCAAGCCACACGGACTTCGTTTTGAGACAATGATGTTTAAAGATATCAAATCTTAATAAATTTGTTTGAAGAATTATCAAAATCAACATACTTTATTCAATAAGGCTCTCACGAGCACTTTTGAATCGTCAATACAATAAAAAATTACATCAATAATGAAGTTACCACCGGTTCGGAATGTAGATTCTACTGAGAAGAACCGGCAAGAAACTCGATTGTTACTCTTTTAAAATTTTTTCAATACAATTTTTTATTTATTACAAATTAATTAAACATCTTGTATGAAATTCAGCATATACTAAACCCGTGCATCTTTATACATAATATTGTAGAGTCTATATTTCTTTATTTATCTTATTTATATATATTACAAAAGATTTAAAACGCATTTAAACATTACTACGCATTAAAACCATGTTGAACACGTGTCTAGCTAAACAGTGTTTAAAATTAAAAATTGCTTAAAATATTATCTAATTGCTTAACAGCGAATAAACTCATAATAAAACTCATTGATAAAATGTTAGACGTTACATTTGACAGCTGAAATAGGTTTTAGACATCTATTAAACTCACTTAAACGTATGTTAATCTATATCTAAAGCATGTTTAACTCAAAACAGTCTTTAGACGCGGATTTGTAGTATGGATTTTTTTAAACACACGTTTAACGTCTGTTTAAATCTTTTGTAGTAAGGCAGTAAGACTTTTTTCAGTACTTATTTAGTTTAAATGACTTGAAATTTTATAGAATAATGTTCAATATGTAAAACATTTTCAGAATACATCAATATTTCCGAATTATTTCTTATCTTATATAATATCTCCATGGACTGCTCCCCTGGTATTACGGATAATATACACCCATGGCTCCATGGCGTATGGGTGAAAATCCTTGACCTATAAAACATGGCGCATTGCGAAACATTACGATGAAAGCTCAAAGCTCTTGCCAAAAAATACTATTGTTATAACCGCATAATCAATACTTTTATGTTTGTGGTACAGCCTAGTTGTGTTCCACGGACAACTCGTATGCGAGCTCTCTCAGGGCAGTAACACACGCTCACCGGAAATCGCCGTGAAGTATTTAACATAGTTTCGTACGGTGTGTGAGTGATACCAACCCCTGTCCTCATCCCTTCCCTTCCCTATATCCCTCATTCAAATATTGCAATACATTATTACCCGACTGCGCGACGCAAAGGAGTGTAATGTGTCAACCTATAATAAGTTTGTTTGTATGTGGGTTTGTACCTTTGTGTCCCTGTTTAGAACCGAACGCGTGGGCCGATTTTGCCACGGGTTTCAGATGGTTACGCATCCGGTTATAGGCTGTATTATATCACGCTATGACCCATAAACGTGACGTGAACGTGTGGCAGCTAGTCTAGTATTATAATATAACAATAGCAATACTTTGGCGCGTCCCGACTTACTCGTAATGGATCATTGTATTGCGCATTGCGCCAGCATTGGTTATAGGTCAAGGAACAATGACTGAACGTATGAATGGACCTTATTGTTATGTTTTTACGGTCTATTTTGCAATGCCGAAGTATATAGTCTTGACATATATATTGGTCGACCTGCCTGGGCGTAAGTTTACGCAAAAATAGTACTATGTTAATATTATATAGAGGTACATTTTGTTTTATGTACAATGTAATTTCTGAAATTTCATTTTAAGTTTATTGAGGAAATTTTTAAACTCGAGGGGCAGCTATGAACGTCACATATACACGAATCTTATTTAGATGCTGATAAGCAATAATGTGTCAACCCACAAAAAGGAGATAGCGATGTATTCTGATAACGCGTTACATATATGAGATTCATTATTAAGAAAATCAAGTCATTGAAACTAAATAATTATCGAAAAATGTTTCTTAATTTAATGTTTCGAATTTCAAGTGCGTTCCATATTTTGTAATTAATACAGTAATCACATAAAAAGATGGATTTTTAGTATACCAATCTGTTTTTTATTCACTCTACCGTTTATCAAAATAGAAAAGAAAAGATGGATATATACTTCTTCAAACAAATTTATTAAGAATATGTATGACATGTTTAGGCGCAATTTTCTCAAAATGAAGTCCGTGTGGCTTAACGTAGTATTGCTTATCAACGTTTATAACAGGTTTAACGTTCAAATCATGGCTAACACTAGTGAATTTTCAAGTGTTAAATTTGTGTTTAAATTCGTCTCGTGCTCTGCGGTGAAGGAAAACATCGTGAGGTTACTTACCTACATGTGTCGGAGAAATTTTAATTCTTTGTCACTTCCGTAACAGATTATCTGTTACAAGCAGTTCCTCGCGGTGTTGCTTGTGTATACTTTAATACCCCCTAACACAACTATAAGGGATGATTATTGAATTCGGGGATATATATATATTTATTTATTCACGCTGAGGAATATTTATGCTAAGTTTAAGGATAATCGGCCGTAAAAAATAAATTTCGTCGATACAAACTTCACAACCCCTTTGCAGTTCAATAGGGGATGATATTCGTGCGTTTTACGGTTCACATTTCGTTACTATCATCCAGAAATATGTGTATTAAATTTGAAGTTAATATGACCACGGAATAAGATTTTCCATACAAATGTTTTTACCCATTTTAACTCTGGGGTAGAAAATTGAAAACCCTTTCTTAGTGGATGCTTACACCTTAAAAGGCACCTACAGCCAAAATTGCAAGTTTGTAGTTCCAGCAGCTTAGGCTGCGTTGATGAATCAGTCAGGAAAAGTGATTTTATATATATATATATATATATATATATATATATATATATATATATATATATATATATATATATATATATATATATATATATATATATATACACAGACATAACTTATATAAATTATAGGGGATAGAACTAATATAAATAATATTTTAGTTAGGAATTAGGAGTAGAACATATTAAATTCAAATTTAAAATATTGTGTTTTATTAGTTACTGTCGATCCGCCTTGTCTTTGTGTGGAACGTAGATTTTTTCAACATCACATTACAAATCTTTGAAATTTTCAGTTTTCTCTACTATAATATGCATACGAGATTTGGTTAATATACGAACCAATACATATGTAGATGGCGCTGAAGAACATTATTCTTAAAACATGGTTCTTAAAGAACTTATCATCTATGTTACCTAACGGTTTCATCATTAATTTTAAAATGTAAATAATAATAAATAAATAAACCCATCACACTCAACGGCCCCCATTAAGATCGCGTGACCTTGTGTCGGGGGTCCGGAAACACTCACAACACTAAAACAAACACCCAGACCACGACAAACATCCATATAGCCAATACAGACGTTTGCCGTCAGCGGGGATCGAACCCGCGACCGTTAGCGCTTGAGTCAGTTGCGCCAACGTGTCTGTCAAATAATAAACGATGTATCGTTTGTATCCCTAAAAGTAGACAGCACTAGATTTAATGACAGCTTAAAAATTAAGTCGCGTTTGAGAGTTTGTTAATAGTACATTTTTATAATCTTTGACTCATCGATGGCTCATAGATTTCGGGATTTATGTTACAAAGGGGGATTATCCTGAAAACATCTTAGTCATTTATGTGTTCCTGGTACTTTCGTGGGAGACGTCGCGGAATTTTATATATATATATATATATATATATTTTGTTGTTTGTCTGTCAGTATTTTTACTACATTTTTCATATTAATTATCTATACTAACTAATACATAAAAACGCATCACACTCAACGGCCCCCATTAAGATCTTGTGACCTTGTGTCCGGGGTCCGGAAACATACACAACACTAACACAAACACCCAGACCACGACAAACATCCGTATGGCCAGTACAGATATTTACCGTGAGCGGGGATCGATCCCGCGACCGTTAGCGCTACAGTCAGTTGCAGTGACCACTGCGCCAACGTGTCTGTCGTCTATATTAATATTATAAAGCTAAATTATTTGTTTGCTTGAACGCGCTAATCTCAGGAACTACTGGTCCAATTTAAAAAAATCTTTCAGTGTTAGATAGCCCATTTATCGAGGAAGGCTATAGGCTATATATTATCACGCTAAGACCAAAAGAAGCGCAGCACCAATAAAGAATGTTTCAAAATCGGGAGATATTTTCCTATAGAGAGAGCTTACGCTGCGTGCGCTGCGGAAACGATTAAAGTT
The DNA here is from genome assembly GCA_037950945.1 of Hypolimnas misippus. Lineage (NCBI taxonomy): Eukaryota > Metazoa > Arthropoda > Insecta > Lepidoptera > Nymphalidae > Hypolimnas > Hypolimnas misippus. The sequence goes on from JBBEEQ010000021.1 coordinate 4,557,735, forward strand.
TCGCAAAAATCATGTATGACAGAATTGTTCCCCTTTAAAAGTTCTAAAAAAAAGTGTATTTATTACATTTATTTGTAGTTTTTTTTCATTTAAGGTTTTTTTTTTCCTTTAAATAAATAGTCTTTGTCACTTTCCTAACTCATACTTAATAATCAAACCTTTCTAACATAACTAACTCATAGATTTTGGAAGCTACGCTACAGAGGTTAGCTTACCCCGAAAATAGTTATTTATGTGTTCCTAGTACATTGATGCGGGACGTCGCGTTATTTTATATATTATATTCGTATTGTTTGTTTGTTAGTAGTTTTATTACATATTCATTTAAGTTGATAATATTTTTTTTTGCAATTGCAAAATTATAATTTTTTTAAATAGTTTTTTTTTTATTTGAGTTGTTTTTGACTTTAATATGAGGCCTTGTTGTTGTCAATGTTCTTAACATGGTCATTATCTTTCGCACGGAAGGGTAATATAAATAATATAAAGCACTACATTTAATGACAGATTAAAATTAAGTCGCGTTTGAGAGTTCGGTCGTGAACTATTATTATTACAATTTTTAGGGTTCCGTACCTTAAAAGGAAAAACGGAACCCTTATAGGATCACTTTGTTGTCCGTCTGTCTGTCTGTCTGTCTCTCTGTCTGTCTGTCTGTCTGTCTGTCGGGATGTCAACCCTTTTTTCTCAGAAATGCATAGACGTATCATGTTGAAATTAATATCATATACTCAAGTCTACGATGACATGCGGCCGTGAAAATATTAAAGTTCTAAGTCAACGCAATCCAAAGATAATGGAAAATATGTCGTATATTTTGACCATTTTAGCGTTTTCGCAAGGGAATCAAAACCTATAGGGTACTTCCCATTGACCTAGCACGATGAAATTTGGCGAGAAGTAAGATCTTATGGTACAAATAAAGGAAAAAATCTGAAAACTGTAAATTTTTGTATGTATGTTTGTCTGTTTGTAAGTTTGTCTTTCAACCTTTTTCTCAGAAACGCGTGAAGGTAACAAATTTTTATCAACGTCAAGTACTCAGAGTTGTAATTACTAAGAGCTGTGAAAAAATCAAACTTCTAAGTTAACGCAATCAAAAGATACGGTCATTTATATCACATATTTTAAGTATGATAGCGTTTTTAACGTTTTCGCAAGGGAATCAAAACCTATAGGGTACTTCCCATTGACCAAGCATTATGAAATTTGGCCAGGAGCAAGGTCCTTTAGTATACATAAAGGAAAAAATCCGAAAACTGTAAATTTCTGTTCGTGTGTCTGTCAGTCTGTACGTCTGTCTTTCAACCTTTTTCTCAGGAGCGCGTAAATGTATCAAGTTGTAAATTGATCAAGCGGAAAATATATTAATCTTAGAATTAAAATTATATGTACTTGTAACAAATTAACATAGAAGTTGACCATGGTCAAAAAAACAATTTTACAAACACTGAGAAGAAATTTGTATCAATACGAAAACATTAAAAAGCAGCAAACCTTTATAAACAACGCAATGCAATCTATATATCGCAGCTAACAAAATGATAGCGCGATGCAGCGTACAGCTAATGCCATCTATTACAACATTATGACATTAACTGTGATATAATTCTGCTCGATTAATAAAAATTTTTATTTTAATTATTATTTAAACGCGCTAAAAATTATAAAATAAACTTTTCATTTAAAAGTTTTATCGTCGATTTATAACGTCATTACGTAATTAACATTCAATATAAGAGCTTCACGCGATTTGATTTAAGTACTCGTATTGACTTAGTACGAAAATTTTTAAATTAAATTCAAACAGATCGCGTTATTTAATTTACTTATTTATCTACACATTGTTTATTTATAAATATATATATATTTGTCTTCTGGTTATTAGTAATATAATTAGTTATTTATATATAAACAATTAGTTTTGTTCGAATTAAGGACTAATTATTTTCGTCTTGGCAACACTAATATATATTTCGATATTTTGATTGATAATGTAAATCTAAATATTTTACGACCGTAGTGCAGGGGCAGTGGAGTGTAGTAGAATATAAATAAAAATAAAACGAGAATAAAATATAATATAATTATGTTGTTAATGTCAAAGTCAACAAGTTAGTTCATTGAAATTGTCAAGAGATGGCGCTAGGTGTATCCTGAATCACGCTATAACTTTTTTTTTTGAAAGTATAAGGTGTATTAGTACTTAAAATAAAATTCTGTGTTTCCATGGATTGCATCCATGATTGTGTTTTAAATTAAAGTGCTCCTAAGTAGTTTCAAAATAATTTTTGGGACGTGATCCATATTTACATAATATTTGATTATGATTATATTTAAGCGACTTCTAAAAAGGAGTGTTTTCAATTCGACCTTGTATTTAATTTTTTTTATGTTTGTTCGCCGATTACGCCGCCATTTGGGTACCGATTTTCAAAATTTTTTTTTTGTTTGAAAAGGTATACTTCTAAGGTGGTCCCATTGTCCATTGCTAGGTCAGGATCAGATGATGGGATCCTGGAGAAATTGAGGGAACTCCTCAAATATTATAGGCAAGCGTATACCGATTTAGGTATTTTTGATAGTTACTTATGTTGGAACTGATGATGAAGACCACAAATGGCGTAGATGGGTTAGACTTATATAGATTTCTATAAGTTTGTACGGAACCCTCGGTGCGCGAGTCCTACTCGCACTTGACCAGTTATTATTTAAATCTTTGACTCAACGATGCCTCATAGATTTCGGAAGTTATGTTACAAAGGGGATTAAATTATCCTGAAAACATCTTAGTCACTTATGTGTTCCTGGTACTTTCGTGGGAGACGTGGCGGAATTTTCTATATATATTTTTGTAGTTTGTCCGTCGGACTTTTTGTTAAATGAATTTTGTATTTATATGCATGTAAGGATGTCTATTTTTTGGCACCTTCTGTAACCCAAAACTGTTCATATATTTTAATGAATGTAGTGTTGTAAGACTGTGTGTCTGTCTGTATTTATAATAACGAGCTCTACTAAATATATTTGTAAATATCTTATTCAACCGAGAAATTTAATAAATCTATCTAGATCTTCAATTGTTTCCTCAAAAAGTGTAAATGTGTTCGTTTTTAACATTAATGACTGTCTGTATTAATTACAAACCTATTAAAATAAATTATAGTGCAAGTCAACATTTTGATACATTTCCCGGGTCACAAAACAAGCTTATAGTAGTTTATAATTTGCCAAATATCAAAACTATTCATATCATCCTACAGCGCCGCTCTGTCGCGACAGTTGCCAGACGGATGAAATCATTTCCCATCCCCCCACCCCCATGGGACAGCAGCCAAATGGGGGAATTTACCCTAAGCTGATTTCCTAGAACGCCATGCTGCTGGAATTTATATAACAGTAAAACTTTAGGAGTAATTTTATTTGTCTACAACGGAAATGCTGTTTTTAAACCGACTTTCTGAAAAGGAGGGTTTTTAATTCGGTTATTTTTTTATTGTTATTAAATTTTAATTAATCTTTTTATTCAAATTACATACGTATATGTATGTAGTAACCATATAGCTTAGTTAGCGGTTCAATGAAGAGCCTAGCCTCTTTACTAAACGACGCCATTCATCTAGCGTACTGTATGTTATTCAGCCATTTAGTCAAACAGCTAGGCTAATGACTTGGACTGATAACGCTTAACGATAAACGCCATTTTCTCAAAATGAATTCCGTGTGGCTTGACGTAGTATTGTTTATCAGCGTCCATTTATGCTTTAGGCGAGAATTTAATTTGAAAGTTTTATTCTCGTAACTGATATAAAAAATGTAATGTCATATTATTATTAACTAGCTGGTTTTCGCGACTTCGTCTGCGAAATCTTAAAATAAACAAAATTTCAAAAAGAAGTAACCTAAGTTACTCCTTATAACATTAACTAACTGCTAGTGAAAGTCCCATCTAAATCGGTCCAGCCGTTTCAAAGGTTAGCCGACAGATAAAAAAATTTTAAATTGATTTTTTATGTGAGTACCGTATATATTTTCATATGTAATTGTATTCACAAAGTAAATGTTTTCTTTCTGGGACAAGGTATTCGTTTTTACAATAAAATCCCCCAGAAATGTTTGCAGTTTTCGATGAATAGATTTAAATCATATGTTAAAAACTCTAATAGCTAAAGCATTACTCTATACAAGATTACGTTGACGATGAAGATGCGTGGGCTTAGTATATGCTGAACTTCGTACAGGATCAATAATCAATTTGTAATCATAAACTGTGTGGTATTGACAGTATTTTAAAAGACTAACTATCGAGTTTCTTGCCGGTTCTTCTCGGTAGAATCTGCGTTTCGAACCGGTGGTAGCTTTATTATTGATGTATTTTTTTTTTGTTTTTTCATGTATGACGATTCAAAAGTGTTCGTGAGAGCCTACTTAAATAAAGTATTTTTTGATTTATGCATTTGATGAAAATGTTAATTTTAAATTACAAACAGATACTCTAATTTTATTTATCAATATAGATTTCTGGAATCTTTAAAAGTATTCTAAACAATCAGCTTTAATAATATCTTTTTTTCCACTACAACATCCTTTGCATATGGTCAGAATAAGAGCAAAAAATCTTAGATTGACCAAATGCTTCGTAAACTGTTTTATACTAAAATAAACTTTAATATTAAGTGATAAGGTACAATTTTAAATGTAAAATAACTATTTTTTCATTAAGCGATCATCGCTTTGGGATAACGTTTAATTTTGTTGTATAATAATGCGAATTAGTTCACACGGGTTTTTGATTTAATTAATATTGTCTATCAATATTTTGTAAATGCGAATTGAGGTAGCGTCTAAAGTAAAGTAACAGCCTGTATATATCCCAATGCTGGGCAAAGGCCTCCTCTCCTATAAAGGAGAAGGTTTAGAGCTTAATCCACCACGCTGCTCCACTGCGGGGCGGATGTAAATGTGTCAGAATTTCTCCCGGCACATGCAGGTTTCCTCGCGATGTTTTCCTTCACTGAGCTCGATATGAACACAAAGTTAGCGCTTGAAAAATCAGTGGTGCTAGCCGGGGTTTGATCCCGCGATCATCGGTTGAGATCAACATGTTCTCACCATTAGACCGTCTCGGTTCCTAAATAATTTATAATATTATATAATAAATAATTCATTTAAATTATAAGTTTAAACATATACAAAAGACCTACCTATACATATGTCTGTGTGTTAAATACACGGTGTACTTGACACATACAGGCGAGGCAGTGGGTGTAATGTTTTTTTTTTATTGATTTTATATATTTTTTTTTTTGCTTAATTAAAAAAAATAATACCATTCTGCAATGCTATTTATTTTACAATTTAAATTGGAAAAAGTTGTTATTAGAAAAATCATTTTAAAATACCAATTTGCTTTTAATTCATAATAACTAAACTTGGATATATACGTCTTCAAACAAATTTATTAAGAATAGGTTTGACATGTTTAGACGCCATTTTCTCAATAAAGTCCGTGTGTCTTGACATAGTATTGCTTATCAGCAATTTTTAAGAATATTTCTGCGTGAAAATAGAGTTATATTCGACTTCAAATTATACGGAACAGTAATTACGTAACCCCGTCGACCATGTTGACCGGTTTTTCCGTCTCACACTTGACACGTACTTGAGTTCGAAGTGCGAAAGCGCTTGACACTTTTAAGTTACAAAGGTGTTGAGTGAGTAATTATGTTACTAAGTTTATCGGTGAATCGATAGATATTATAAATTTAAGGTTTTTTTAAAAAAATATTTTAATACAAAAAAGAATGGTTTATATGTTTTGTTAAATACATTGACTGTTGATTAAAACAACATTTTTTTATTTATAAAATTTTTAAATAATATATGTTCTGTATTACTTAATATAATATTTTAAATTTCGAAAAAAAAAAACATAATTTTGTTAACAAAAAATAAATTCGTTTCCATGATTCCTACTTACTATCATTAACTTAACTAATTTAACAAAAAATATCTTCACTTTAAACACCTATTGTTCTTATATATATTTTTATAATAAAAAAAAATATTAAGATAAAAAAAAACATCAAAACAAAAATTCGCCCAACGTGGGGCTCGAACCCACGACCCTGAGATTAAGAGTCTCATGCTCTACCGACTGAGCTAGCCGGGCTGTTATGAGTTGTGCCAATTTATCAAACACGTTGATCAACTTAGAAAATAAAGGAATAATTTATAACATAATTCAAAAACAGCTTAAGCGACATTTAATATAATATGTATGATTGTTCGTGTTGTATCGTTCGTCCGATTGCGTTAAATCTTTTAACTTACGTATATTGGTATTAACATAAGAAATACCTTAAAACCAAATTATATACAAGTAAACTAAAACCAAAAAAAATCCCACAATATTTTGAAGTCGATATAAAAATAGATAAAATAAAGTCCGCGACGAATGATTGACCTACGACTTTTTTGAAGTAGGTTAAAAAGATTATACTTTCGGTTACATAGAATTTTCATCAAAATCGATTTAGTTAGATTTAAAATCCAAATAACGTAATAATTTGGTTCACTTTTTTTTTAATTTTTCCTAATATGGACGCTAATTAGCAATAATGTGTCAACCTACAAAAGTCAAATTCAGAGATATAGATGTATTCTGATAATGCGTCACGTATTGAACATTATTTAAAAATGTTATAGTAATATCAATGAAATAAGTACGGAAAAAAGTTTCTTAATTTAATGTTTAGATGAGTTCCATATTTTGAAATATCTAAAAACTAATATACGAAAAACTTATAATAAGATAAACAAAATATTATACCAGTTTACTTTTAATTCATTACACCTTTCATCAAAAATAGAAAAAAGATGGATATATATGTAGTTCTTCAAACAAATTAATTAAAAATAGATTTGACAAATTTAGACGCCATTTTCTTAAAATGAAGTTCGTGTGGCTTGACACAGTATTGCTTATCAGCGTTCATATATTATCGATGTCTGTATGTTATCGATATCTACAAACAGTACTAGAAAGTGTCGATGTGAAAACGTTTAAACTCGGCCCGATGAGGTTTATGTGACACTTTCATGGGAAAGTCTTTTAATATTTTTAAGCTATGAGCGAATAGATATATTAACATTATTAAATTATGGGTAATCTGTATTATTACACTAGATATGGTGATGCTATATAGCCTATAGGCTATATTACATACCTCAGTTAATAGGCTATTTACGCAAAAATATAAGTAAAACTGGCGAATATTCCTTGTAATTAGCGCATTTAAACTAACATGCATAGGCTATAGGACACTTATTTCGAAGTCGTTTAAAAAAATCCCCATTAAACCAACGGGGCAGTTACCGAGTTCTCAACGTTTACGAGTAATAACAGTTCACACAAACAGTTATATGTGTATACGTGATTAAGTCAAAATACGTGTCTATTGTTCGGGAGTGACTGTGACTTTATCACAAAAAGCTTAGCGCGGGAACTGACTGAGTTGTCATTGTGGAGGGCTGGTGTTGGTAACCGTTTTTAGATTTTTTTTATAACGAGCTGTGCCTCGTGGTTTCTCTCGCGTTAATTTGAAGAAAAATTATAAAAGTAAAGTAACAGCCTGTAAATTTCCCACTTCTGGGCAAAGGTCTCTTCTCCAAAATAGGAATTAAGGAGAAAGTTTGGAGCTTAATCCACCATGCTACTGCGGGTTTAGAATTTCTCCCGGCACATGCAGGTTTCATCACGATGTTTTCCTTCACCGCCGAGCTCGAGATGAATTTTAACACAAATTTAGCACTTAAAAATTCTGCGGTGTTAACCGCTTGGCCATCTCGGTTCTTTTTTCAGAAAAATAATATTTATAATATTTATCTTTGCTACTTAAATTGAACATTGTTCACTATGTCGTTGGTTTCAATTTTTTTTCGTGTATTTTTTTTATTTAATAATTAAAATAACTTTTTTTTTACATAAACATAGCCTAAGTTTATAATACCAATCTTTTTTTAATTCATTATACTTTTTTTTTTATCAATATAGAAAAGAAAAAAGATGCATATATATACTAGGTCTGTAACTTTAGGCGCCATTTTCTCAAAATAAAGTCCCTATGGCTTGATACGGTATTGCTTATCAAAGTCCGTATATTAAAAGGTTCAACGCCCCTGCTTTTTCCTTTTGTAACGGTCACGGGCAAAGGCCAAGCTTCGTTTAGTCTAATCATATATCTTATATTAATAACAGTATTTAAAAAAAACCGCTTGAGACGCCTCTCACAGACGTAACTTATTTCTAGAGAGAAAAAAAAATGAGTAACCGATAAGATATTTGTGTACCTTATTATTGCAAAAATTTAAAAAAGTTTAAAGTATTACTAAATAAGTTAAATCTGTCCTAATATTATAATTTTTTAAGTTTCTATGTAGGGGTTAATCTCTAAAACTAGTGATTCGATATGAAAATATATTTTTGTGTCGGTTAACCCGTTCATTGAAGAAGGCTATATTACATCACGCTACAATTCTAAGTAGCGAAACAGTAACCATAAGTGCGTGTGAATCTGCAAGTCATAGATAATACCTAAATGCATTAAATTTTCTTTTATTATTTATCGTGTTATAATAAAATTTAAATATATTATATTATATAAATAATTATATAATTAATGACATCTTACATATGAAATAAACATATTATGAACTTAAATTAACATAACATTTATTTTATGTAAATAAATTATTATTTTTTAATATATACAAAGTAATCTAAATAAAATAAAACGAACACGCCATATAACTGTACAATATAATAAACCTAGCTACGCCTCACGGTTTCACTTGCGTTTATAGTTTTTGCTTCACTCCTGTGTATTGTAGCGTGATATAATATAGCCTACAATCTTCCTTAATAAACAGGCTATATAACGTAAAAAGATTTTTTTGATCGGATTATTAGTTTCAGAGATTACCCCCTACATACAAACTTACAAACAAATCTCTTTATAATATTAGTAAATATAAAGATCGAATTTTATATGGACGAAGTGAACTCCATACGCACAAAACTTATTTCGTAAATTATGGTACAATTTGCAAATCACATGATTCTAGATGATCACAGACTATATTTTATGTATTATTTAAACAAAAATCTACATAAACGCAAGCGAAGTCGCGATTAAAATCTAGTTAGTAAAATTTTTAAAGGAGTTAAAAACAAAATGGTCATAAATCTAATAACATCAACTTAAAGGTGAAGAAGGTTCGATTAGTTTTCGCTGATTATGTACACATTAATTTACGTACAGTAAATTTTATAATAGTTTTACAAAGAAGTAGCCATATCATACTTAATAACCGACTTCGAAAGCAAAACAGTAATGTCGTTTACTTGAATGACATATTTATTCCAGTTTTTTTTTTAAACACCGATCTACTGAACCGATTGTGATGAAAATTGTGTCGGGCTAATGCTAGAGTATACCCATTTGAATAAAAAAAGAATTTACCAAATCAGTCTAGTCTCCGACTAATATAGAACGTGCAAAAGTAGAGAACTTTCACCGTATTTCAAAGTCGGTTAATTATTTGTCTCGCTCGGTCCAGTGTAGACGTAGCTTTATAAAATAAAGCTTAAAAGCGTAGGTGTGATCTTTATCTAACTTCCGAAAGTGTCTTTCGATTGCATATACTTTTTTTGTCTTACATAAGTCTATGTCGAATAATGTCTTGTGTAAAATAGTTTTAGGATTCCGTAACGACATCTATATATTAAAAAATGAATCTATATTTTAATACGCGAAGCAAAAACTTTTTACCCCATTTTACGAATTTCGCGGATGTTGGAGTATGAAATTTCGCATACATATATTTTATATAGAGAAGCAGAGAGGAATTCTCATATTCACGAAATCTAAGTATGCACAAAAATACATAGAAAAAAAGCATTACACACACTACTGTGTATTTGACACACACACGCGCTTATGTACTCTTTTGTTTGTGTTTAAAGTTATAATTTAATTGGATTGGATGCTGATAAGCAATAATGAGTCAACCCACAAAACGTGAAATTCGGAGATATTGATGTATTTTGATAATGGGTCACGTATTTAACATTTAAAAAAAAAATCAATTTTCTTTATACCAATCTGATTTTAATCCGTTTTGGCTTTTATCAAAATAGTAGTAGTTTTATCAAAAGATGGATATATTTTTCTCAAAATTTCTTGTGGCTTGCCAGAGCGCTATAATTTGGGGGTTTTCAAGCGTCGAGTGTATAGACACCTTTCCGTCAAAGGCAACGCACCCGCAACGCCCCTGGTGCTGCAGATGTCCGGGCGATGGTGACCACTTAACATTAGATGGTACAATTTGCTCGTTTGCCTCCCCTTTTATATAAAAAAAATAGTTGGCTTATCAGCGCTCATACAGCCTAGTCTTCCTTTAAAATTTTAGGCTATCCAGCACAAAAACAATTTTTAAATTCAACCAATTGTTCCTGAGATTACTAAGTTCAACGAAACTCTTCAGTGTAGATAATAATAATAATCTTTCCATTGAAGTTATGTTGGTTTTTTAAAAAGTAAATAATTAAAATCACTTGCCTAATGTATTCGTATATAAGTGAACCATTTTCGCGTTTATTTGTCACAAGGGCAAACCGTGTAATGACTAAAAGTGTTCGATTTTTAACTTTGTTTGATTTTGAAATTTGTAGAAAATGTTTGGATTTGAAGTTTGTAGAAAAAGTTTGGTTTTGACGTTTGAAGAAAATATTTTGACTTTCAACTTTGAAGAAAGTGTATTGATTTTGAAATTTCAAAATGTTTTTGTTTGTGTCTATTTCCTCTTGTCTTTAAACAGAGTAATCGTTTCCACATAAATCCTAGCCGTATCTCGCTCGGTAGGTGTAATAAAAAGCCATTTCGAAATGAATATCGTATCATAGTAGAAAGCGGACCGGTTTGTCCGTGTGTACGACCGGTAGCGCACTCGGGGATGGGCTTGTAAACTGTAACGATACTAGTTACGCGACCTGACTTAGCTTTGTAGATTTTTCACGACAAAAAATTGAGGGGTTTTATGAGTTTGTAGAAACTACATTCTGAAAATATGACATGTACCTTGACGATTCGAAAGTGCTTTAAAAGCGCATTTGAATACAGTATATTTTGAGTTTGAGTTTTGAGTTTGATCTGTGTGGGAAGGGAACGATTGATGCGTTGATATGATTTATTATCTGTTCAGACTTTTTTTTGTTTACGCAAGGGAAATCTTCAAAAAGATTCTTGGGGGGAGATCGGGTTATGTGGCGATTTATACCCGCTAAAACCACTGCGATGGCCTTTCTCAGCACGGAAATAGAGAGGCCTCGTGGTCGCTTGTGTATGCGCATCCGCTGCCCCTCCCGTGCGACGCTCCACTCGTGGCTGGCGGAGCTTGTCTCAGGAGGGCAAAGTCTTGTCTTGGCCGTATGGAAACGGATGCATGGGACCCCCATCTCACACACCCACGGCCCGAGGGCACGATTTATTCACTATTTATTCTGGGGCACTGGTGGGGCTAGTAGGCCGGAAGGACGACGCCTCGGTTTGCTATCTCTTTCTGGACCATGACGGTCTCACAGAAGGGGACTATCTGTTTTGACTTGTTGAAAGGACAGCAACTTGATCTGATCGAATCATTAATGACAGACACGTTGGCGCAGTGGTCACTGCAACTGACTGGAGCGCTAACGGTCGCGGGTTCGATCCCGCTCGCGACAAACGTCGGTATTGGCCATACGGATGTTTGTCGTGGGCTGGGTGTTTGTGTTAGTGTTGTGTGTGTTTCCGGACCCCCGACACAAGGCCACGAGATCTTAATGGGGGGCCGTTGAATGTGGTAAAAAAAAAATGATGCTAAAATAACATAGCTATGTAATCTTGATCTGATGTGCGTTACACGTTTGAATGATGTCACGTGACGTATTATCAGAGTGCATCAATGTCTCCGAGTTTGACCTTTTGTGGGTTGACACATTATCGCTTATCGGCGTCCACATATCTTTCCCAGTAATACGAATATTAGGAATGTCGTCCAACGGGAGAGCAGGTCGAGCGTTACGAGCAACGAGATATCGATATCCGCGCATGCGCAATTAACACTTCTGACTTATCTTTACTTATATTATAAAAAATAAAATTTGTTTGTGGGGGTTAATTACTGAAATTGCTGATCCGATTTGAAAGATTATTTTTGTGTTAGATATAATGTTTATTGAGGAAGGTTATAGGCTATATTACATCACGCTACGACTCACAGGAGCGAAGCAGTGAGCATAAACGCGAGCGAAACCGCGAAGGTCAGTTAGTATATGATAAATTTGATGTCAATTCGTTGTATATTAGTTATTTTTATAACATTTCAGAGGTAATAACATTATATTCATAATCCACATCTTTATTAACCGACTTCCAAAAAAAAGGAGGCTTTCTATGCGCCGGGGACTTTTATTTAGGTATGTTCACCGATTAGATACTCGACTTACTAAAAGAAGGGATATCGACTTTATAAGAAAAATACGAATTACATACATATTCTAGTTATTTTGATGTCAAAACCAATTTTGATAAAAATAATCTATGAGGTCTATTTGAAAGCATACCGTTTTTAATATTTGTACGCTGATAAGCAATAATGTGTCAACCCACACGGACTTCATTTTGAGAAAATGGCGTCTAAAGATGTCAAACCTATACTTACTTAATTTGTTTAAAGACGTTTATATCCGTGTTTTCTTTTCTTTTTTTAAAAAGGTATAATGAATTAAAAGTAGATTAATATATTTAATATATTATCTAATGAAAAGTTTTTCAATTATTTCAGATTATTCTATAAATTGCAAAATATGGAACGCACTTGAAATACGAAACAATTATTAAGACACTTCTTTTCGTGCTTATTTAGTTTATATTACTTGTTTTTTTCAATAATGTTGAATAGTTGATGCAGTATCAAAATACACCAATATCTCCGATTTTGACTTTTTGTGACTGTTACTTCTCAATTCATTCTTGAAAATGTAATGTATGTACATAGAAACATTGACTCATTTAAAAAAAATTGTGATATCCATCATATCAATACGAGGAACAAGGACAAACTCATTGTGCCTGCTACTCGACTACGTCGAGTAAGTAATTCTTTTGTTGGGAGATGTATACGATTTTACAACAGGATCCCAGAAAACGTTCAAAATGCTTCTATAGCAAAGTTCAAAAAAATTGTAAAGAAACGTTTGTGTGTTAGAGGTTACTATAATATTAAAGATTTCATAGATGCGATCGCTTCCAGGCTCTCTCAAAATATTTAACGTATTGTAACCAATCTTGACGTTGTTAAAAAAAAAACTAACAAAAAAAAAAGTCCCGCTGAGTTTCTTTCGCGGTTTCTTCTCAGGCCTGAGGTTATACTTTTCCGAAACCGTGGTAGATTCATTTTCTTGACGTTCAAAAAGAGAATGTAAATTCCTATTTTGAATAAAAATATTTTGATTTTGATTTTGATTTTGTGGGTTGACACATTATTGCTTATCAGCATCCATTTAAAATCGGAAATATGAAATTACGTAGTTCTGAGATTTAAAACATTAACAAATATAAAAATAAATGAATTAATAAAACGAATTGAGAACCTCCCTCTATTTGGAGTCGGTTAAAAACCAGCACACCAACTTAATGTTATAAAATGGACGCAAGATAACATGCATATTACATAGATTATGTAAAATACGAAACGCAAGAAGAAAGTTCTTCGTAATCAGATGAATTATTGTCGTTGTATTGTGTAATCATTTTCTATAACACTCTCTGCGTCTGTTACATATTATTACGATTGTTAATGACTTCCGCGTTATAATTTGATGCTAATAAGCAATAATGTGTCAACCCACAAAAAGTCAAATTCCGAGATATCGATGTATTTTGATACTGCATCACCTATTTAACATTATTCGAATAAATTGAAGTCGTAGAAACTAAATGATTACGGGAATAGTTTCTTTATTTATTGTTTCGAATTTCAAGTGCGTTTGATATTTTGAAATTTATACAATAATCTCGAATATTTGAAAAACTTATTGTTAGATAATATATTACATATATCAGTCTGCTTTTAATTCATTATACCTTTTATCAAAATAGAAAGGAAAGGATGGATATATACTTCTTCAAACATTTATTAAGAATAGGTTTGACAGATAGATTTATTCAATATGTTATCTCAATAATTTATTAAACTATTTACATCTTAATTAATACAAAAAATAAAAAAAAAGGATTATTTTTTACACAACATTGTAGACCTCATCTAAGCCACTGCATCTGGGTAAAGTTCCCAAAATACTGGCAGCATTACCCCGGCCCCCGGTTTGCGACGGCTCGGGCGCGCTGAGGCACGTCGTGAGACCGTCACCCTCGTCATCCGCGCTCCGCACAGCGCCATCCTCCACTCCGACGACGTTCTAAGCCGAGGTGCGATCTCACTAGGAGACACCCTTAGACACGGGCGTCCATTCTGAGCCCCAACGGGGGCTCCCAATTTCAAGGCTGAGTCCCAGTACTCGCCCCAGCAATACACATTTCGAAAAAAAAAAAAAAAATTACCCCGTTGAATGGCCAAGCTGATCCTTTGACCGAGGTAGCTGCCAGCTCTTGGGTCCCTAGTTGACTCCCAAAGCCTCTTTCAAAGGTGTTTAAAAAGAGAACGAGCGTCTGGGCCCCACGGAGCAAGAGTTTCCACTCCAAACGCAGCAAAGATAAAAGCCTCGTCAAGGCTTTCATATTTGCGCCGCTTGGAATGTTCGGCACTTGCTGCCGCTGCTCCCGCCATCGATGCCGCCGACTGGATGTGAGATGCTGCTAGGGTGTCAACACAAGTAGCATCCCACACCAGTGACTTACCCAGCCTCCAGGCTACAAGGGTCATACCGTCTGGTCTCTTACCGTCTTTGCGGATTAAGCCAATCGGCTCTAATGTTGCCGGAATTTTTGCACTGGAAAGAGACCGACGGATGATATCATTAATAGCATAGTGGCGAGAGAGACGGCCAGCGCTTTTAAAACAAGAAAGACCGTGGTGGTTTATTATTTTATTAATTGCAAAATATGGAATGCACCTTAAATTCGAAGCATTGAGTTAAGAAACTATTTTCCATACTTATTTAGTTTAGATGACTTGAAATTAGAATGCATAATGTTAAATAGGTGACGCAGTATCAAAATACATCAATATCTCCAAATTTGACTTTTTGTGGGTTAACACATTATTGCTTATCAGCAGTCATATTGTCTGTATGTTGAATATTTTATATGTTAGTAGCTATTGTCGATTTTGTAAATAAAATAATACGTACACAAGTGATGTGCCGGGTCGTTATATATATATATATATATATATATATAAGTAATATGTTTAAATCGCGAATTTTCAAACTTTTTTCATCATAATTTTTCATTATAAAATGATTCAATTTAATCATTCAATCGATATCTTATTTACCTCTTATATGTGGGTAGAATACGTCATATTTGTCTGCTATTATTAAGGCAAGTAAAGAAAAATGGACTATATAGTATATCCGCGGATACGGAACGGATTACGGATACGGATATTAACTTTCTTAAATACTTATAACTAAACTTTTTACTTGAAACGATAATTGACGCTGCGTGACGGGCAAGGCATGTCACGACTTGCATTACGTGGGTCTTTCTTTAGTTTTGTTGATAATTTAATATGACACTGGGCATATATAAAACTAGCTGGTGCTCGCGACTTCGTCTGCGATGTTTGTGATGCCTACGTCATAGTAGCTTTATGCAGGCAAAGTCTCAGCCTGATCGGCCTAAAATTAACTAAGTTTCATACTAACTTTCATCCCCTATTTATCCCGTTGGGAGTAGAAATTATCAAAATTCTTAGCGGATGCCGACGTCATAACGTCTACCTGCATGCCAAATTTCAGCCCGATCCGTCCAGTGGTTTGTGCTGTGCGTTGATAGATCACTAAGTCAGTCAGTCAGTCCGTATATATTTAGATTTCATCTGTTTATTAACATTGATTCGGTAGAAGATCCGTAATAGATCCGCCAAAAAGTAACGGATACGGATCATTTTTATCCCTCGAATATCCCAGGATAGGGATAAGAATATCCGGAACACCACATACATAAAATATAGCTTATGATCATGACAATAGCCTGTATCGATTTCAATCTTAACTTCAGACTGTATTTTTATATTGAAAATTATTATTTGATTTGAGCAACGTAAGGCTGTTAAAGTGGCAGGGGGAGGGGGCAGCAACGGACCACGATCATAATATTTTGAAAAAAACGTACCGCGAATAAAACTAATTGGCGATCTCTAATTTAGAATAACGTACTTTTAAAATGCTATCATAATTATTGACATTGTGTTAAAAATGGTAATTGCTTTCCTCGTGGCTCATAACTGAAGCTCCAAAGCCCAGACGCGTATTGATATTTTTTTCTTTTAATTAATTTTGTGAAATTTTACTTATTGGGTTGTTCGGAAAGTCATTTCGTTTTGATTTATGAAAATGAAGCAAGATTTTCTCATAGATAATAAATATTTAATTAAATTATATATTGTCCATTTCGGTTCAGTATCTTTTGCCATCTTTCTGGCAGTAGCGTGATTCCACGTTCATAAAATTTTTGGTCTTTGCTGGCAAAAAACTGATATAGTTGATTTTTTATCTCCTCATTTGAAGTAAAGGTTTTTCCGTCTAAAAAATTTTGTAGAAACCGAAACAAATAATAATCCGAAGGTGCCAGATCTGGTGAATATGGTGGATGTGGCAGAACATCCCATCCAAGCTGTAAACGCTTTTGGCGTGTTACCAAACTTGTATGAGGTCTCGCGTTGTCTTGGTGGAACACTACACCTTTTCTATTGATCAATTCTGGCCTTTTCTGTTTAAGCGAATCATTCAATTTATCCAGCTGATTACAGTACACTTCAGAATTGATTGTTCTGTTGTCTGGTAGAAGCTCAAAAAAAACGATTCCTTTGACATCCCACCAAACAGATAGCAAGACCTTTTTTTGGTGGATATCGGCTTTCGAAGTGCTTTGAGCAGGCTCATTTTTGTTAGTCCATGATCTCTTTTACGTTTTACGTTGTTGTAAACAACCCATTTCTCATCGCCAGTGATAATGCGCTTCAAAAATGGATCATTTTCTTGACATTTGAGAAGCATATCACAGACTTCAACGCGGCGGCACAAATTTCTTTCCGTAAGAACCTGAGGAACCCATATGTTGAGCTTTGAGATTAAATCAAGGCGTTTCAAATGACCATGAACGGTCGAATTCGATAAATTTAACCTCTCAGCGATCTCACGAGTTGTTATTCGCCGGTTTGCATCAATTAATGCCTTTATGGTGTCTTCATCAGCTTCCATTGGCCTTCTAGAACGTGGTGCATCTTCAACATTAAAATTGCCCGATCGAAATTTCGCAAACCAGTTTTGGCACTGGCGTACTGTCACTACATCTTCTCCATACACATCGGATATTTTTTTTCTTGCTTGAACAGCATTTTTACCTTTTCGATAATAAAAAAGTAAAATATGTCGAAAATGTTGCTTGTCACTTTCCATGTTTGAAAGGGCGCGAAAAAAAAATGGCGGCTTAAAAACAATCATTTTTTTTTCACAAGTAAGCCTTGGTATATGACCTGTTCAAATATATAATAAATATGCGACTTTAGTGTGAAATAGATTGACGAAAACACCATCAAAACTTTTGTTGCGTAAAAACGAAATTACTTTCCGAACAACCCAATATGTTTCAAAATCATACATTATGATAGACACGCTGGCGCAGTGGTCAGTGCAACTGATAAAGCGGCAACGGTTGCAGGTTCGATCTCCGCTCGCGGCTGACGTCTTTATTGGCCATACGGATGTTTGTCATGGTCTGTTTGTGTTGTGTGTTTTCGGACCCCCAACACATGACCGTCAAATCCTAATGGGGGCTGTTGAGTATGATCCGTTCTATTTATTATTATTATAATATAAATTCCACAAAAATTGCCCCCACCCTAAATAAAATCCTGGATCCGCGCCTTTAGTAAAGAGCTCTGATAAATATTGAGCTAAAAAAATGAAATTAATAGTATTTTTTTAAATTACATCTTTAAATTTCATAGTTTAATTAGTTTCGCCCAAGCTATGATATAAGTTTACAATGTGTTAAAATGCTATTTGAAAACGTAAAGTGCTAATGATTCACGAGCGGAGCTTAACTGCATTCACTTTCGCCATGACCAAGCCGTGAAATTAAATGTCACGGTGTTGCCAGGTGCGAGTTTAATTACTCCGTAGATTTGGGGAGATTTTTATTAAGATTTTTTTTTTATTGTCTTTAAAAATTATCTGTGCATATGCATGTGAGACTATTTATACTAAAAACGTTAAAGCAATACAAAACTGTTTATGTCTGTCTGTTATGTATTCAATGTTAAATCGTTAAACGAAATTGCTGAATTTTAGTAGTAATCTTAATTAATATTAGACCTTTCAGGAAGGGTATTGTATACCCTAGAGAAACGGTCAGGTGTAAATCGAAGTCGGAGGTTAACTAATAAGGACCCATTGACATCCTTCGGTTAAGGAACCCTAAAAGGAAACGCCCTAGCACGACGAAAATCTTTAAAAATCAATATACTACTATACTTTTTACATTACTTTTTTTTATTGACGTCTCGGACCCACCCGACCGGAAGCTATAATTATTATCAGAACTTGATGAACGGAAACATGTCTTCGAAATTCGTTTTGTTTTTTATTTTAAATAAAAATTGTAAATATATTTATATTGATTTTTATTATATTTTACATTAATCACTTAAATTATAAAATTATATAACAAATTTATCTTGTTACAGGTAAATCTACCACCGGTTCAGTGTAGCTGATACTGGTAAGAACGAATAGTTACTGTTAAACAGCTCCTAATTTATGTTGTTTTTCACGGTGTTAAGATCTACAAATGTCGGCACATGCCAGATTGGTTATTATTTAAATTATATTTAAATTATAATATACGTTCATACCATTTGACGTCAAAAATCTGTACCCATTTCCAACTATTACAATTACCTTGTTGGTCTAAAGACATCCTCGCTTGTCATGCTCAGTTAGCTGACTGCTAACCGTCTAGATTTTGTCAAAAGTGCTTGACATTTTGTGTCTCAAAATCCATGGACATGTAATATATAAACTATAATTACGAGATTCGACCGTAGTTTATTACATTTTCAACCGATTTCAAGATTGACCACAGACAATATATTCTCAATATGACCACAGACTTTAATAATAAACAAAAGAGTGTGTACGTCAGATACATGGTGGTGTGCTTAATTTGTTTTATCGATTTAATGTACTTTTTATGCATAATTTTAAAAAATACTATTCCTTTAATTAAACTATAAATGTGTGAATTTTCATACTCCTTTAAATAAGTAGTTTTATAATGCCATTGCAACCTAATAAGCACATTTTCATCAGTGTTGCCACTATCAAAAAAAATCTCCCACAAAATAGGGTAATACATACAAAAACATATAATACGCAGATGTGAATGTACAACGATCATTTAACGATTATCGTAAACTTTTGTTTTCGTTCGGTAACAGTTGAATGGAAGCGAGACATTGGTATGATTTCACTTTGTCTTGTACCGATGGCTTCTGTCTGAATGGATTGGGCTTTAAAAACCGACTTCGCAAAAGGGACGAGGTTCCATGTTCGAATATATGGATCGATTTTTTTTTTTGGTTTGAATGGATATAATTCTAAGTTAGATCATGACGGGTGCAACGTCGTCGAAACGTCGGGCAATAAAATAGTATTAATACCATTAGTTATCGCGATAAGACCCGTTATAATAATGGACGCTGATAAGCAATACTGTGTCAAGCCCCACGGACTCTATTTTGAGAAAATGGCGTCTAAAGATGTCAAACGTATTCTTAATAAATTTGTTGCAAGACGTATATATTCATCTTTTCTTTTCTATTTTGATAAAAGGGATAATGAATTACAAGAAGATTGATATTTTAATGTGTTATCTAGTAATAAGTTTTAAATATTTGACATTTTTGTATAAATTACAAAATATGGAACGCACTTGATTCAAAACATTAAATGTAGAACTTTTTTCCGTACTTATTTAGTTTAAATGAGTTCAATTTTTTTTGTAATGTTAAATAAGAGACGCAGTATCAAAAACATCAATATCTCCTAATTTGAGTTTTTGTGGGTTGACACATTATTGCTTATCAGCATCCAAATATGAATAGTATTAATCAAATATATCATGTCGATAGTTACATGATGTGATTGGTTGTTTTGGAGAAAGTTATGTAATAAATATAAACAATGAAAAGCAGAGAGGGGCTATAATACGAGTCAAGAGGTCACGCGGACTTCGTTTTGAGAAAATCTATACTAATATTATAATGCTGAAGAGTTTGTTTGTTTGTTTGAACGCGCTAATCTCAGGAACTACTGATCCGATTTGAAAAATTCTTTCAGTGTTAGATAGCCCATTTATCGAGGAAGGCTATAGGCTATATATTATCACGCTAAGACCAAAAGGAGCGGAGCACCAATGAAGAATGTTTCAAAATCGGGGAATATTTTCCTATTGAGAGAGCTTACGCTGCGTGCGTAAACGGTTCAAGTTTCGCAAACCATGTATGGCAGAATTGTTCCCCTTTAAAGGTTGTAAAAAGAAGTCCGCGACAGCATATGTCTATCTTTTAAGGTTGGCTCACTATAACCTTTTTTATGCTAACTAAATTTGTTCTAAAATAATGCATTATTAACTCCTAAGTAACTATTCCACGCGGACTAAGTCGCAGGCGGAAGCTAGTTGTGAATAAAAAGAATATGTCAAAGATATTCTTAAGAACTATGGTTGTCGAAGTATATGTCAATCGTTTCTTTTCTATTTTGATCGAAGGTATAATCAATAAGTTTTCAAATATATGAGATTATTATATATTGCAAAATGTAAAACACACTTAAATTTTCGAAACATTATGTTAAGAAATTTATGCATAATAATTTATATATAATTTAGATGTCTTAAAAATATTTTTAATTATGTTAAATACGTGACTCAGAATACATCAATATCTCCGAATTTGACTTTTAACGGGTTGACACTTTATTGCTTATCAGCATCCATATGATCTATATTATATTAGCACAGATTGTAGCAGCCGATGCTACTAATAAGGAGTTTCGTTTTTACAGGGAGATTTTAAGCATAATTTTTTTTACATTTCCGTACCATTTTTCAAAGATTTTTTATACAAATCTTTTTCTAACTTTCTTCTTTTCTAAATAACCTTGATGATCTACAGTTATATATTTGCGATTTTATTATTAACTAGCTGTGCCTCGCGGGTTCGCGTTAATTGAGGAAAAATTTTATTTATATGACGTTTATCTTCCCTATTTGAATCGAATATTGTTAACTATTTCATTGGTTTCAATCTTGTTTTCGCGTATATATATATTTTTTTAATTCATTTAAATTTAAAGTCACAAAAGTTATTCTTTGTAATATTAGCTATTTGTGAATAAAAGTCCCGTCAAAATCGGTCCAGCCGCAACAAACAGACAGACAAAAAATTTTTATACGTGTTTGTGTGATATAAGTATCGTGTGCACATTCATAATTATGCATTTAGTTAAAAGTAATTTATTTAAAAGTAAAAAAAAAAAAATTATTAAAAACAGGCACTTACTGCCTTACTACAAAAGTTTTAAACAGACGTTAAACGCGCGTCTAAGACAGTTTTGAGTTAAACATGCTTTAGACATAGATTAATATACGTTTAAGTGAGTTTAATAGATGTTTAAAACCTATTTCAGCTGTCAAATGTAACGTATAACATTTTATCAATAAGTTTTTTTAAGAGTTTATTCGCTGTTAAGCAATTTAGATAATATTTTAATCAATGTTTAATTTTTAAACACTGTTTAGCTAAACACGTGTTGAACATGGTTTTAATGTTAAATTTTATTTATTTGTATAGATTTTATTATTTATTCTTGTCAGATCTTAACAATGTGGCATTAGTTCTGACCTTATTGTTCAGTGACGAATGACCTGACTCAGTGACTGACCTTCGCGAGTAAAAGTAGGTACATTCCTGACTTGACCCCGAAGTATATAACTGAATAATGTGACTATCTCAACTGTTAGATGTATATTGTAAAAGTTTTATAAAAATTAGATTGGTAATTTTTATATGAAGTTGTGATTGCTTCGTAATCTTATATACTTACTACCTTCATTTGTTTCATTGCTTTATTCCCTTCGTAGCGTGATGTAATATAGCCTATAACTGAAAACTGATAACCAATAATGTGTCAACCCATAAAACGTCACGTATTCAACTTCATTCATTTCTTTCACTTCGTTCATTCTTTTCACTTCATTTTGAGAAAATGGCGTCTAAAGATGTCAAACCTATTCTTAATAAATCTGTTTGAAGATGTATATATCCATCTTTTCTTTACTTTTTTGATAAAAGGTTTAATAAATTACAATCTGATTGGTATAATAAAATGTTTTTCAAAATTTTTGAGTTTATTGTATAAATTGCAAAATATGGTACGCACTTGAAATTTGAAACGATTATTTAAGAAACTTTTTTTTCCATACTTATTTAGTTTATACGACTTGAATGGTGATGAATTATCAAAATACATCAATATTTCCGAATTTGTTTTTTTGTGGGTTGGCACATTATCGCTTATCATCCATATATTAAAACATTCATATAACATTATTGGTTTCATTCTTTACGATTTCTCGTTCAAAATCAAAATCAAAGTATTTTTATTCAAAATAGGAATTTACATTCTCTTTTTGAACGTCAATAAAATGAATCTACCACGATTTCGGAAAAGTATAACCTCAGGCCTGAGAAGAAACCGCGAAAGAAACTCAGCAGGACTTTGTTTTTTTTTAATAATTTTTAACAACGTCAAGATTGGTCAATACGTTAAATATATTGAGACAGGCTGGAAGCGATCGAATTATTCCCAAGGTGTGTCATCATCTATGAAATCTCTAATATTATAATAACCTCTAACACACAAACGTTTCTTTACCATTTTTTTTGAACTTTGCTAGAAGCATTTTGAACGTTTTCTGCGATTCTGTTGTAAAATCCTATACATCTCCCAACAAAAGAATTACTCGACGTAGTCGAGTAGCTCAGCGTCAGTGAAATCACCACAGTCTGTAATCTTTGAAGAAATTATACGTCTTCAAATTGGCAATATCATTTTAAGTCTTTCTCTTAGTTATTGTTTATATTAGACTTTCATTTCATTTACGCAATCACGTTATTTATAGGTTACTGGCTGTCTCTCGCGGTTTCACTCGCGTTTATGAGTCGTAGAGTGATGTAATATAGCCTATTACAATCCTTAAGTAATGGGCTATCCAACGCAAAATTATATCGAATCAGTAATTTAGATTACCCCCTATATACAAACTTACAAACAAATTTTAAATGTTTATAATATTAGTGTAGATGTGGCATCGCCTAGCGTTTAGGTCAGGATATTGTTGATAGCTTAATCTAGGGTTGCCATCTCTAAAATTTGGCAACCAGGACAAGACCCGTAAAAACCCCGGATTTTACAGCCTAGAGCCCGGACATGTCAGATTTTTTAAATAGTCAGTTAAATCAAAAACAGTTGAAAATGACATAAATTCATTTTTTTACAGACTATAAAATTAAATTTAATCATCACCTATCATCATTTTAAATGTACCCAAAAAACAGAATCTTATTACAGTCTGTTACAAATTGTTTTAATAATCATTTACATTTTTTTAAACCCGGTCTACAAATGAAATATTCCCCGGACGGTCCCCGGATGCCCTATAAACTAGGACGGATGCCAACACTAGCTTAATCTAAAGCGAGAGTCACACTTGTAAGTTTTGCTCTTAGACTTTCATAAATATTTACAGAAGGTGTTTGTCATTGCTTTACATCTGAATGGATTTACTGTCAGTGCCTTATTTGACACGTACAGTTACCTAGGTAACTGTTACCAGGTCACAGAGTCATATCCATATAGTCTACTTGTCCTATTTAGCAGACCAAAATGGCGTATATCTAACCACATATAATATCTAGAGATGAGAATTGTCGACCGAATGATAAAACTGAATAATTTTTTATAATGAAAAATTTTCATGAAATAAAATTGTTCGAAAATTCGTGATTATCACAAATTGTTACAAAATAGTACAAGTAAAGAAAAATAGACTATACAAATTTACATATATGTATAAATAAGGATGGAGTACAGAACCTCTTTTTTTAAGTCGGTTTTGTTTTAGAAATATCAACACTATAACATCATCATTTCTCTAGCATTTTTCCCGGTTATACCAGGGTCTGCTTTCTATTCTAGTCCAGATATTGACGAGTTACTGATTTTTACACAGAGCGACTGCCATCTGACCTCCGCAACCCCTGAGGGCAAGCCAGTAACCATTTAGACTAGAATAATTTCCCTATTACGAGTAACGATCATTATCAGGTGATTGTGATAACAACCGGGACCGACAGTTTTACGTGCTCTCCGAGGCACGGTGGGGAGACCCACAAGGACAAACACCCAGACCTACGAACAAATATTTATACAACTATAAATATCTGCCCCGAGCGGGGATCGAACCCGCAACCGTCGGCGTTAGAGGTACATTCAGCACCACTACACCAGAGCGGTCGTCACTACATCAACAGTATAACATATAACACAAAAAATCCTTAACCAATTAAAATTAATATTATGGTTTAAATAATAAGGTCCCATAGTCTTAAGGAGCATTGGTGGGGAACCCATGCTCCTTAAGAGGTCGATCGAGGGGTATATTGAAAACAATTATTTATTCAAGTCATCTGTGTTTACGGAACCATTATAGCTCATTCACATCTCGTCCACGCGCCGATGCATCGACAGACGTTACGCATCAACGATTCAGTTAGAGCCGGTGTACACTTGACAACTGTTTGATTTAATTAAAATCGATACCTCCCACGTAAGTTATTGTAAGCCACAAAATTTCCGTTAGCGTTTTTACTGAATACTACACGAATTTGCATTTGAATTTTGTTGTAACTTTCAAACTAAAACGGATTAAAAGTGCTCTACTGTAAATTTGTAATTTTGGGGTTACAACAACTTACGTGGGAGGTATCGAAATGTTAGCCTATATTTGTCGTGTAGACTTGGGTTTTTAAGGAATATTTTCGGGGATACTGCAAAACCGCGCATCTAGCTTTTTTCCATAAAGTCCAAGTTTAAACCGAATATTAAATTACATTATGACGCAGTGTCTTTTGTTTGTAAAATTTCGACGATATGTCAAAATTATGTTAAGTATTTATCTAGCTTGTTTTTTTTTATCAAAAATGTTTAACATTTAATTCAAAATAACCTATTGCAAAATCTAGTTACTCGGTTTTGCGACAGAATTTACTTTCAGTGCC
Source organism: Hypolimnas misippus (assembly GCA_037950945.1). NCBI lineage: Eukaryota > Metazoa > Arthropoda > Insecta > Lepidoptera > Nymphalidae > Hypolimnas > Hypolimnas misippus. The sequence goes on from JBBEEQ010000021.1 coordinate 4,583,367, forward strand.
TTATTTTTGACATTTACAGCTTTCGTAACTACTTACGAAGTATTACTAGGTTACAGAGTTGTTTTATATAACTTACGAGAGTAAAACTTACAAATGGAATTCTCACATAAAGGCGAAAATGTTATAATTTAAGTTCCTTTTGTGTTTGTTATTACTAGCCAATCCTTGCGGTCTCACTCGCGTTTATAGTTACTGCTTCGCTCTTATGAGTCGTAGCGTGATGTAATATAGCCTATAGCCCTCCTCAATAAATAATCTGTCTAACACAAAGAGAATTTTTCAATTCGAACCAGTAGTTCCTGAGATTAGCGTTTTTTAAATAATAAATAACGCATCACACTTAACGGCTCCTATTAAGATCTCATGACCTTGTGTCGGGGGTCCGGAAATACAACACTAACACAAACACCCAGACCACGACAAACATCTGTATGACTAATACACACGTTTGCCGTTAGCGGGGATCGAACCCGCGACCGTTAGCGCTTTAGTCAGTTGCAGTGACCATTGCGCCAACGCGTCTGTCAAAGAAACAAACTAACTCTTCAGCTTTATAATATTAGGATAGATTAATTTCAATTAAAATTCATTATATTGTCCAACAACTTGTTAAAACGGTATTTTTTAAGTTTTGATCTAATCGTTTAAAAGAGGTCTTAAAAGACTTTCGTTCGACGAAAAGGGCAAACGGCTTCAAAATGAAAATATGTAATTTAATTTTAAAACTATAGCACTGGTTAATGATAATAGTTAAACAACGGAATATACGTATTTCGTAAGTTTACCACAAATAAACTCCGATTAAACTGCGAGACAACTAATAATACTATAAACATTAAAGTTCGTTTAAAATGTTAACGTTTCTACGCAGTAACCGCGGAAACGTACGAAAATATGAAGTTGTTAAAATATCTTTCTGAATTTTATACCTTGATTCTCAGGTCTCGTGTATTTTTTAAACCGGTTCATTTTTTGTATGACAATGATTTTTACATTCGTCCAAAATAAAATAGAATATTTAAGAACTTAAAAATTTTCTATAAAATAATTGGAAATATTTAGTGTCGTTAGTTCCCATAGCATAAATTAAAAAAAAAACTTTAACAAAGCAATAAAAACAGCTTTAATATACACGAAAATAACTATCGTAAAAATTCGAATCAACGGATACTTTACAGTTGACATTTAAAAAAGTGTTGCCATATCTAAATCATAATTTCCCCGGTCGTGTGGAAACAACTCTTATAATAGCTGTTCCAATTTTTTATACCCACAACAACAGTAATGTTAGCAATAACAGCCACTTGTACTTTTTGCCGTATATCATAACATTTTTTATTATGATACAGTTATGTCTTTGACACGGTAAAAGGTTTTAAAAAGTAACTTTTTTTTCTTGTTTAACGGTGCGGAAATATGATATTATTTTTTCTTTTTGTTTTAATAGAACTTGAATAATTTTATGTAAATTGAATTCACATGATTTAACAGTTTTCAGTTTCTTTTTTTAATTTGCTCTGCGATTTGAAATATAGAATTAGACGTTAAAGTGTAAATATTTGTAGGATAAGAATAGTAGTTTGTAGTGTAGTATATAGAATTCATTTATATCTATACTGTAATATTATAAAGCTAAAGAGTTTATTTATTTGTTTGTTTGAACGCGCTAATCTTAGGGACTACTGGTTCGAATTGAAAAATTCTGTTTGTGTTAGATAGTTTATTTATTGAGGAAGATTATAGGCTATATTACATCTCGCCACACCTCATAGGAGCGAAGCAGTGACCATAAACGCGAGTGGAACCGCAAAGGACGACTAGTTCTTTAATAAAGACATAACCAAAACTCATTTTTAACGCAGTACCACGCAAGCAGGTGAATAAATTAAAGTATAATTATTAGAATTGTATCATTTACTGTGGTGTAATAAAAAAAACTATTTTTATTAGTAATACATTACACAGTTTGAGCAATAACAATGAACTGATTGTTTTTATATATTTTGACAATTTTGATAGGTGAAATAGTTAACTTCAGTAAATTTTACGCAAAACTCCATTGAGTATTTATCGAAAAAATCGAAATAGGTATACTCTTTAACCGACTTCGAAAAATGAGAAGGTTCTATACGAAACAAGTAAATTAAAAAACAAAATAAATATTTTCTACAACATTTTGAACATTAACAGATTTTACTTGGCGCCGACTTCAAAATTTTTGTAGAAAGTATTTATTCTTGTCTTTAGTTTACTTGTTTCGTTGCTGAAGTTGGTTAATTTTTTTTAAGAATTATTTGTTTATACAGAAAAGGAACCACCATTTTTCCTACCGACTGGTTTTATTTAAACGAGTCACTTTAATTACTTTGTGAATCACTGTATACGAGTTTAACTGATAGTGTAATTGTTTACACGTCGCTACGTGACGTATCTCAAGAACTCGGTTTTATCTTAACATTGATTACAATACACGTTAGTGAGTGTTTGAACTAAATTGTTGATTGTTTGAAAAGTAAAGAAATGGACGTCACATATATACAATAACATACAAAATCAAGGTAATATATTGTTGTAGTTTTTTAACCGATTGAAAAAAAGGAGGATATTAATGTTATCATTTGTGTAACGATTAATTATTATTGAAAAAAAAAAAGTTGATTTACTTTTAGAATTATCCTTCTACAGTTTCGATGGCAACCTTCCAACGTCGACAGCAAGAGATTATTTACGATTAGTTATTCGATTTGATTTCTCCGTTATCATTAACAAGAATATTTCCTACTTGACAATTATTTATCGTTATAATTGTCTAAATCAGACAATATCTTCAGAACGAGCAGGCAGGTCACCTGATTTTAAGTGATTAATAATAAAAAAAGCTACAGTTCTAATTTATATTGTAACAATAAAAGCCATTAGCCCAGTTTTTATTATACTATACAAGTTGGTTCCCGCGACTTTCACTCACATCATTATCGTTACAAATAGTAAGTGACGTATGTCCTACCATCATCTCTATTCCGATTATCTATTCATCAAAATTGATTTTGTGATTTAGGCGTGAAAATATCACAAACAAACAGAGTGACAGGCAGAGTTTCCCAATTATAATATTAGTATGGATTGTCAATGTATTTGTTTAAAAGAAGATAGATGAAAGAGCCATTGTTTTCAATGTTTAGTCAACCTGTCGGAGGCTAGACATTATGTCAGCGATTGTTTAATGGAATGAGCTTATCGCATCAATGAAGCTATACGACGCTGAATACGGTTGACGTTTCAGTGGCGATGCGATTTATATGTTACTAGCTGCCCCTTGCGGTTTCACTCGCGTTTATAATTACTGCTTCGCTTGTATGAGTCGTAGCGAGAAGTAATATAGCCTATAGAATTCCTCAATAAATTAACTAACACAAATTCGAACCAGTCGTTCCTGAGATTAGCGCATTCAAACAAAAAAGCTCTTAAGCTTTACAAAATTAGAAAAAAAATTATTACGATATTTTTCTATTTATTTTTAAACGTTATAGTTGAAAATTAAAATGTCTAGTAGTATTTAAAGATATTCATTATCTTAGATAAACTAGAAATTTTTTAGACTTTAGATTATAAAAAAAAAACATAAAATATGATATATTTCCACACAGATATAGTCAGAACTTACATATTTAAAAAAAAAACGTATGACAAATTATAGAAATATTAATAATATTTATTCACAATACTATAATATATAATTTAATAAATATTGCCTAAAACATTTAAGAAAGTCATATTTCTCATGCAATATCGCGTTTGAAATAGTTTCGCACTGCTTTACCAGTCTCGAATGAACCTAACAATCCTTATAGGATCCAGCTAATCGGGATGCGAGGCTATTGACCCGCCATTGTATGGACTCAACTGGTTCCGCTATTATACATTGATATAATGCAATTATTTCGAAGAAATGCGGAAATACTTTGCTAAATCTGAGACTATATAGTTTGGATAGTTTTTAATTTTTATTATTATTGCTTCGATCTGATGATTTGGGAAAGTGCTTACAAATATGTAACGCCAATAATTAGTGATTCGCCTTCATTGGCAAATATTTGTGTTTTTAGACCCCAACGCAAAAGTTACATACTGAATTATAAGAAGGAAATTATTTAAAACTCAAAAATTCTATTTATAAGTTTTGTTCTCAGAGTTTCATAAAGATTTACAAAAGTTGTTTCTCATTGCATTACAACTGAAAGAATTTACCGTCAGTGTCTTTATTTTTGAGAGCAGTAGCTTCTTCAAGGTTACCTAGATAACTGATACCCTGGTACACAACATTTCGTAACGATTCTGTAACAGAATTATTTTATATCAATTAAGAGAGTAGAACTTACAAATGTAATTATTGTCTAATGGTTTATACTCAGAAGTTAAAGGCTATCGATCTAAAAAATCTGTAATCATTGCTTTTAAAATTATAAATAATCTGTCATTATACATAATATAATAATAAGCAGTGTGAGAATAAATTGTAGAAAAAGTGACTAACTGACCTTTATACTTCAATTATACAATCGATAGCACTGGAAATGCCTGTCTGAAATTGCTTTTAAGCGAAAAACCCAAAGACCCCAACATCGATTACAATCAGAGGGGTGGTGAAACAACTTATTTTTATTATTAAAACCCCATTTTGTAACAAAATACATAAAAATAATATATTATAGAGTAGTTAAGAAGGAAAGTACTTTAGTTGTTTTTAAAAATTCTGTTTAATGACTACAATTCTTTTTTCATAAACAATGATTACATTTTGACTTATGTGTGTAAATACGCTTATGTGTCTGTGTGCCTTAGATACTTAAAAACGATTTGCTATAGAATTTAAGACTTTGTAATCAGTTAGTCCCTATTGCTTGCTACATTAAGGTATATAAGGTATATACATATATAGGTATTAAACTGCGTATTTTGTTTTTGAAGTCAGTTTTTTTTTATAGTCTTATCTTCCATTATAATATAACTCTTTTTGTTAGTTTCACTTTTGAAGACATTATTGAAATGACGTACATATGTTACGCCTAATTAAGATACCGAGTGAATTTAGTGCGACGTCTATATCGAGGAGGAAAATACGCATTTAAATGGAAACGACGTCTAAATCTTATTCAGCCGGTCGATTATACCGTCGTCACTCAAACTATTATTCTCTTAACGGTGCAATAAAGTGACTTAAGATATTTATTAAGTACTTATAATATGTATAAATATTATGTGTAACTATAGGGTGGCAGGGCTGGCAAAAATCCACGGGCCCCGGACCCGAGAGGGCCCTTACTTCGTTTTAAATATGCATAAACCTATGCTCTTGAAAATAAAACTTGTCAGATATATAACTAAAATGCACACAATATTATTAATAGTTTTGGGTAACTTCTTGAATGGTTCATTAAAATTAAGATATAAAGTGACGATTTTTACTCGGAGGCCCCATCCAAAGAATTGGCCTCGGGCCCCAGATGGTATAGTTACGCCTCTGTGTATAGTGATTTTTTTCACTTATTATGTATATATAGTTAGGTCTGACAAGATAAAATAAGGTTTTTATTATCATCTCTTAATTGGTGGAATTGAGTTGATTGAAAGACGTCAGTTTTTCAATATGCATCTACTTCATATATTTCTTATTCGTTAATGTTGTAAGATATGGATTTTAATGGATGGTTTAAAATGACATTTATCTATTTATATTTAATATAACGGGTCTTATCGCGATAACTAATGGTGGTAGTAATATCTTTTTACTGCCCGACGTTTCGACGAAGTCACATTCGTCGTGGTCACAAGCTGACTGACTGAGTAAATAAAAAGGTATTACTACCACCATCAGTTATCGCGATAAGACCCGTTATATTAAATATGAATAGTATAAATCGCTACAGTTTAAAATATATAATGTCATTTATCTAGACCATAAATAAAACACCGGACAGGCCGCATCTGTAGAAAAAATGGTCTGAGAATGCTTAGCACGTTTAATGTAAATAAAGTCAACGGACTGGGTTGTGTTCTGGGTGTTTTTGTAAAAATAAGAACCAGAGTTGACTCAGTGCTGCCTTTAACGTTTTTGTTTAAATCCGCGCGGTTTTTTCGAATACTAAGGAATTAAATTTCGGGATCAATTTATGATTTTTAGGTTCAAAATAGCATGTGTTCATAGTAACTCCTTCGTGATACTGCAGTGAAAGAAACGGACTCACTAAGTTTTTTTTATGTATTTTTTTACATCCATGAGTTCAAGTCCTTTTACCTACGCTAGGTTCATTATCGGTTTTGGGGTTACCGTCTATTTTTTCTCAATTTACCCCTATCGTTTAGTGTAACGGGACCTTAATGCATTTGTAATGTATTCACATCACAGTTATATTAAACGCATTTTTGAGGTCACGGGCGTCCTTAGATAGAATTTATGAATGCATAAATCACAAGTCGAATCTGTCTGTGCGTGGGTTTTGAATTACAAGTGAAGAATCCGGTGTTTAAATTGAAGATAATATTTTTCAGTGATATTCATATCTACAGCGTGTATGTCAAGGATGTGACCGTTTTTAACCGACTTCTACAAAAAGAAGTTCTAAGTTGATAGATGAGTTTTTGACATATGTCCCCCGATCACTCTAAAAGGGCTTGACCGATTTGGTTAAATCTTTTTTTTGTTTGAAAGAGTATATGTTTCGGATAGGTCACATAGTTTTGTTATACCAAAATAGTTTAAATCAACATAACTGGAATAAGTATATCATTTATAGTCTATTTTTCTTCACTTGCCTTATTTAGCAGACAAATAAGGCCTACTTCTTACCACAAAAAATAGTTACAAATGAGGAATTATCGATCGAATGATATAACTGAATTATTTTTTATATTGATAAAAATAATGTTCGAAAAATCGTGATTATCGTTCCGGGTATTGTTACCAAATAGGACAAGTACAGAAAAGTAAAAGAAATTACATGTTTTGCTCATAAGTCGCTTCCTTTATTTTAAAGTCATGTTAACGTATTCAGTTACATTGAGGAAAATGGTGGCGAGTATTTATCGTACGTGTTTTGACTGCTAAGTTGCTATGTATATTGAAGTCTGTTTTCCCGTAATTATTGCGATTTAACAGAAAATCTATGAGTTGTAATAATGTTTTGTTGCTATTTTATAAATTGGTAAATAATGTGAAATATTTTATTAAATTAGTTATAGTAGAGGAAATAAAAAGAAAATCTGATGGATTAGTCAGTGCCCGGTGTTCGATTAGGTTAGCCATGAGCCCCTTTTCAATTTCCTTAGTGATTGATTATTTTCATAGAAAATAATTTGTGTTCGTCCCCGAGGGTTTAAGCCACCTCCCCAGTCCCCGCTGAATTTCATTAAAATCGCTTTAGCGGTTTAGCTGTGTAATCGTAAGAAATTGATTTACATAATAGCAATAGCATTAACAAAATTTGTATTTGTAGTATGGATAGTTGTCTAGGGTTCCATACCTATAGGGTGCCAACGGGATCCAATTACTAAGCCTTAGTTTTAGTCTTGCGTTCGTGCGTTTGTTCATTCTACTTTTAAAGGACTAAATATATTAAGCTATGACTTGTATACCCGTGGAATTTTAACGTAATATATTCGTATTGGCGCAATGTAATTTTTTGTACAATATCACACTATATGAAATTTCCGGCTTTTCTCTATTATAATATGCATGTATTATACATATAAACCTTTCTATTGAACCACTTTTTTGTTTATTGATGAAATCCCATTAAAATCTGTTTCGTAGCTTAAAAGATCGTACAGACGGCGGGAAGTGATTTTATTTTATACTATGTAAAAACTGAAACGGGTATTCAACAAATAATAAAAAAACTTGCCAAGCATGATTATCAGTACTATAGCACCCTACATACAAGTCTGACTCGAGGTTTACTCATTTAGCTTAACCTTAAATAAATGTCCTCTAAGTTCATATTCATATGACCTTGAAGCATCCTAAGCAAATAGCCGCAGCATCATCCCACAGACAATTACGCGATTGCGTCATTACGAACGTATGTCAAGCATATGGGCTGGTAATATCAAATGGTGCGTACAATATTTAAATTATAATAGTAAATTAAATGTCTTGTTGTATTTTATGTGGTACTATTGCTTACTGCTTGGATTTGGGTGTTGCGTTTTAATTTATGTAGGATAGTGTCACACTTTGGGCTCAAATAATTTTTAAAATGTAGCGAAAAATCGTAACAAAAATAAATATGTCTCATTCTTCATTATTGAAGATTTATTTGTCTCCGGGTGTAAAATTATTTAAAAAAATCATTGTCTATAATAATTTGTATGAAAAACTGATTAAAAGGGGAATTCTGAAATCACTTTGAAAGTTTTTTAGCCCTTGAAAGCTAAGAAATAAACTCTGTGAGGTAGCATATACACGGAGGATTGTTTAACCGGGCGTAGATTGTCAAATCCGAAACTCTAAATATTTAAAGGAGACTCCATTTTGATGAAAGCTAAAACTGCGGCATGTACTACATACCAAAACTAGAATGGTTTTGAAATCTACAGATCAAAAAATTTAACAACTGCAATAGCTTACTTCGTACAAGGAAGTGAAAACTTTATGATTGTTTACAATATTTCCGATACCATGAAAACGCCTACGAAGTTATGTTTAATTAACCGAATTTGATCGTTTTCTTTTCAAACAAGAAAACAATGACTTGACGAAAGTCTTCTCAGTGTTTAAGACAGCTGTTTCCTTATTTCTTGTAAATAAATAAACAATGAAACTAAACGGTTTAAAATAAAACAGTCACACACGACTGCGTTCGATTACTATGTAATTAATATTTTTAATTATAATTTTTCTCGTTGTCTATCTACTATGTCATGTAATGTGGAAGTTTGTAATAAATACATAACAAATTTTGATAAAACTTTATAGTATGGGTTATAAACCAGAATAAAATAGCTAGTGAAAAAATAACTGGTTAATAAAGAAACATTCGCGTTGATCATAGAGCTTCTCCTATTTCTACCTCCTCCTCCTCCTAACCTACTAAGATTATTTTATATACGCAATTATTTAAATTCTTGAGTCATATCGTTGTAATTAGTATTTAAAACTTGTTAAAATACTAGTAAATTTTTAAGCAATTAGTTTTTTTTTTATAAAATCTAAGACCTTGGCCTCGAGGACTTTTATTTATTTTAAGATGTGTTCGATTTTGTTTTTTTGCATTATAGAAAATACATTAATAAATATCATTTATATTCGTGACATAAGTACAAAGGTATTTATTAATAGTAACATTATCGTTAGAAATAATAAGTCATTAAATGCAATTGGTTCTTTGCTTTCGAACGTCGCGTCGACGGATATCTGACTGGTTTTTTTAATTACTTCATTTCCCGTAAGGTCTCTAGATGCACGTTCAAACATCCTTTATCGTACTTGTAGTATTTTATTACTATTTAATAAGAGCATAAATTGGTAATTTCCTAGATGTCCTTTATGTAATTTTATGTTTTAAAACATATTAAAATTTCATTTGCATATTAATTAAAAACAAATACATAGTATAATAAACACTGTTGCGATACATGCTATACGTATCTATTGAAAATAAAAAAAAAATAATTAAAAAATTTTATATGTAATTTAAATTACCTAACCACGGCCTATAAAAGTAAGCTCCACTAAATGTGGGTAAATTTCTACACTGGCGACAACGCCATCGACCGCTTTCGGTCAGAATTATTTCGCGGGGCGGAGGGGCGCGCTGTCAAATCGAATTATGTCCCTGAGATACGATTCGCGTTAATTTCGGTGGAAAAGCTTTTTCCTGAATTAATTTGCTCGCTATTACGATTTAAAGTTGATCGAACGGCGTCGTGACACGAAAACGTTCAGTTCGCATCACGGATATTTCACTGCGTGTGTCCTTAGGGCCAGCTATTTTTATTTGTAGCCCAGTTTCACAGTAAATATTGTTTTTAGTGTCGAAATGTGTTGATGCAGCTACTCTTTTTTTTACGTCTTCCTCCGTTGCAGTGTCGTTCGAGCGTGAAGTTGCAAAATTTTACGAAATTCGATTCGAGTACCACGAAAAATATCCCAAATTAGTGCCAAAAGCAAACGAATAAAACGAATCAATACATTTACGTGACTTAAAATGTTTACGCCAAAACTTGAAGTGTATATTGCGATATATTTTTGAGTGATATTCTCGTGGAGTTTTAGTACAATATTGGATCTGTTTCGAGTGTTTTCTAAATGGCGGTTTTAATATGTGTGATTGCTGCTCAGTCATGAGAAGGGTGTTCGGAGTCTGCTCCGATGGCTGGATGCTCTGCGGACAGAATGTGAGCGGCTAGTAGCTGCCTGACTAATTGTTGTCTGTATGTTGTTCGTTTTCATTTTATTTGTGTTAATTTTTTAATTTTTTCCCCCCTTGTTATAATTTACTAATCTTATAATAAGGGCTTTCTTCTTCTCTAATTGTTTTTGAAATCGCATGTTTAATATTAAGTAGCTTTTATTTGACTGTCTGTTTCTCACATTTTAACCTAAATTTTAGCTTCGAAACAAGTACTTAATTAATAAAATTGTTTTTGACGCTTAATTAAACATGTACTATGACTACTAAATAATGAAGACAAAATTTACTAAACATAAAATATTAGTTTTGTTTTTCAGTTTAAATGTGACCTGGTTTTGCTAATGCGATATGATTATAAAGTCAGCCTATATGTTTCTTCAGGATATAAGTTAACTCTGTTCCGAGTTTTGCCAAAATCCATTAAACTTACAGCATGATTAAAACAAATATATGGATGTTTTAAATTTAATAATGACTATAAAAGTGTGTTAATTATATTTATAATATATTATCCACAATAAACTTATATTAAAGTATAATTGTTACCAAGAGGACACAAATATGGACTACCAATACATATCATTTTTCATCAGTCGCACTATTCTAATTCAAGAAATACACCATATGTTCCATCAAAGCACATAAGAACTATAAACTTTTACTAATTCTAAAATGAGCTTCTTTCATGTAGTTTTCCATCCTCGTTAAATACTTTTAATGGTTTCCATTTAAAAAGATAAGTTTTGCCAAACTTATCATGAAAAATTGATACAAAAATGTAATTATTCCCTTAAAATGGTGAGAGTTTACATGAATATAAAAATGTCAATTCTAGAGTTTTAATTTGTATACTTTCAACTTAAAGCTCTGTGTATGTGCTTACACAAAAATATCGTATTTATTCACAGCACTTGTAAGTTGAAAGAAAGTATTTAGAGAACAGGGAGTCTAAACCTCCTTGTACCTTAAAATTATTTTTAACCTAGCAAAACTCTTTCCTCTGGTGCTTCAAATGTTCCTTCGCGATGGTGTCACTTTACACTCACATGTCTGCTTGCTACTTTCATAAAAAAGTAAAATTTGACAATACATTTAGCATTTTGTGCTCATGTTAATTAGCTACTACAATGATGTAAATATAACAAACAGACCTCCATACTTGATAGACGAATAATTGGGACACAATTGACTTTGACTTCAATTGATTTTGAATTGACAGCGATATTGTTTTAGCGGGCAAGCTTTTATAATTATGTTTTTACATACAATGATATGAACTTGTCAATTGCCTCGTCCAACTATAGACGGACCTTGATTGTTACTCTTTTGTGTTTCAAAATAGGCTCTTAGAGTCATGGGTTTCTATTGAGAGATAATTTCATCATTTTTTTGTAAAAAAAGTCACAAAACGAGCAGAAGGGGCCCGTGATGTAAACTTCAGGCTACCCACACGCCCAGTTAACTTTTTACTGGACATTAAAAAAAGTGGAACTTTATTTAAAACTAAATATGTACCCACTTAATTTTGTTTATATGTCATTCAAGAGATAATTATTACAGTTATTTTGATGTTCAAAATAAATTACTAAACTGATTTTGATGAATATTTTATGAGAGCAATCTGAAAAGATTTTACATTCTAGAATGTACAGCTTTTCGAATAATAAAAGAAATAATGAGATTGGCGTAGCTGTGTTTGAGTAATTAGTAAACATATATAAAGAATAAATAAGTCTTCGACATCAGAAGTCGGTTAAAAAGTATTAAAACGTGAATGGGGTAGGACTAGTAATTTTAAGAATTCTATTTTATTATTTTATATTTTTCTTCTTTATTATCATCAATTTGTATGTCTTGCACTCATCTAGAAAACGTAGACTGGTTTTTTCCTTCTGAAAATTTGACATTTGTAAATATTACACTTTAATACAAAATTCATTAAATTTACAATTTTATTCATTAGTTATATCGTTACTATCATAGTTTTCATATTGTCTTTATATTTTTGTGTAATTTTGATCCTTAGTTATTTTAAAATCTTTTAAATTCCATCTGATTAAAATTTTTTTAAGTAATTATTCATATACTCCAATTTGTCATTATTCGAAAGACACCAAATCTTTTATTTACTTGTACATAAGGCATGCTTAGTATTAAATAATTAAAAAATTCTCTGAAACTAGTTACCTAAACCATCTAATCTAATTTCACATAATTCATAGTTCATAATCAATGATTTTGAAAAGCACATAATTGGAGGAACCGATGACCGATAAGCTAGAAAGGTTCTCAAAGTGTGACCACGGATCGGCAAGCGCAGCGTAGGACGTCCACCTACAAGATTGACAGACGACCTTATTAAGCTCGTCGGAAGACGCTAGATGCAGGCCGCTTTGAAGGGACCTGCTTTTTGGAGATCTTTAGGGAAGGCTTATATCCAGCAGTGTATCATATGTTAAAAAGTCACTAATAGCTAAAGTATATTGCTCTATACAAGATTACGTTGACGATAAAGATGCGTGGGCTTAGTATATGCTGAATTTCGTACAGGATAAATAATCAATTTGTAATCATAAACTGTGTTGTATTGACAATATTTTAAAAGAGTAATTATCGAGTTTCTTGCCGGTTCTTCTCGGTAGAATCTGCGTTCTGAACCGGTGGTAGCTTCATTATTTATGTTTTTTTTTTTGTTATTTTCATGTATGACGATTCAAAAGTGCTCGTAAGAGCCTACTTGAATAAAGTATTTTTTGATTTTGATATTTAATATTGAGTGGACTTCCTACGGCTTATTATGATTTTGAAAAAGAAACTATTCTATCAACATCTTGTGACGTTAAAGTCTAAAGAAACGGTCGAAGACCCAAGTGTAAAATGGTTTTGCTATTTGACGAACTGAACTTTTGAATTCGATCTCTATAATACTAGACCACCGCTCTGGTGTAGTGGTGCTCAATGTACGCCGACGGTTCGATCAGGATCAGGTTCGATCTCCGTTCAGGACAGATATCTGTATTAGTATAAATATTTGTTCCTAGGTTTAGGTGTTTGCCCTTCTGGGTCTGTCGGTCCCGGTTGTTATCACAATCAACTGATAATGATCGTTACTCGTAGTAGAGAAATTATTCTAGTCTAAATTGTTACTGGCTTGCCTTCAGGTTGCGGAGGTCAGATGGCAGTCGCTCTGTGTAAAAATCAGTACCTCGTCACTATCTGGACTAGAATAGTAAGCAGATTTTGGTATAACCGGGAAAATACTAGATAGATGATGATGGTCCCTAATACTATCGAGTTTCTTGCCGGTTCTTCTCGGCAGAATCTACGTTCCAAACCGGTGGTAGCTTCATTATTGATGTAACTTTTTTTTTGTTTTTTCGTGTATTGATGATTCAAAAGTGGTCGTGAGAGCCTACTTGAATAAAGTATTTTTTTGATTTTGATTTTTACTAACCCTGCGGTAAGTGATCTCTGCTTTATTTCAACGCCTATAGGCGTGTGTATAAACAGAATATTGTGTAATATATAGAATGTTTAATATTTTATTCTCTGAACGTATATAAACATAGTATTTAATAGCATTGTAAATTTTTATCATAGCCATCTTTATGGGTAATAAAGGGTGTTATGTCTTTTGAAGTTATAGAAACGTCTCGTGACCTATTTAATGGTTTTATGTGAGATGTTCGTGTCTAGGAAATATGTTAACTATGTGTATTGATAGCCTTATGAATTTATTGGAATTGTGATTGTCGCTTACGTTTTTCATTTTATTTCTACACCAGATTCGTTCTGCTATCTTCCATCAGAGCTGACTCAGAGGCTAGATTTATTATATGGATGCTGATAAGCAATAATGTGTCAACCCACAAAAAAGTGAAATTCGGAGATATTGATGTATTTTGATACTGCATCAACTAATTAACATTATTTAAAAAAATTAAGTCATACAAACTAAATAAGTACGGAAAAAAGTTTCTTAATTAATTGGTTCGAATTTCAAATGTGTTCCATATTTTGCTATTTATATAATAATCTCAAGTATTTGAAAATTTTTTTTAATTTGATAATATATTAAAGAGGTCAGTCTAATTTAAATTCATTATACGTATTATCAAAAAAAATAAAAGAAATAATATATACTTTTCCAAACATATTTATTAAGAAAAAATGAAGATCGTGGGGTTTTACAGCGCATTGATTATCAGCGTACATATATCTTTTAAACAAAGAATCTATACACACAATGTTTTGTTTTTATACCGTAATAACTTATTTTTATTTATAAAAAAAAAAACTAAACGATAATTTCAGTATTTCTTAACATTTTTAAGAACTTATTAAAAATGACGAACATCTCCGTAAAATTTCATCCATCATCATTAAGAATAGGTTAGACATCTTTAAACGCCATTTTCTCAAAACGAAGTCCCCGTGGCTTGACCCAGTATTGCTTATCAGCGTCCAAATAATAAATTATTCAATTGTCTATGATATTTCCTAAGACGCACACCACAATTGTAGTAATTAAAGTCAATTAATATGTATATCGGATTCATCTTTCAAGGTGAACTGTATACTCGTGTACGGACAAACGCGAAACTATAATCTATACATATATAATCTCTCGTCCTGACTGACTGATCCATCAACGCTGAGCCTAAGCCACACGTTTGAAAGTATGTAAATCAAAATATTTATTGTGCATCTGAAATTCCTACCACAGCAAAAAAGAAAAGAGCTGATCTTGAAATGGCTGGACTGATTTTGGTGGAATATATCTAAGAACTATCTCTAGAAAACTCTCTTTTAAATAAAAAAAGTAAAGTAAAGTAACAGCCTGTAAATGTCCCACTGCTGGGCTAAAGCCTCCTCTCCTATTAAGAAGGTTTCCTTCTCCTCTCCTATTAAAATAAAAAAACGGCATCCAAATTTACTCCTCTTTTGAAGTCGGTTGAGAAAAAATACTTTAATTAGCCCATTTATTGAAGTACGTCATAGGCTATATTACATCACGTTAACATCCATAGAAGTGGAGCAGTAACAATAAATACGGACGAACTATTAATAAAGCAGGAAATAAGGAAAAAACAATATAATAATATTTATGAGGCCAGACATTTAATTTGTAAACAATAAGTGGTAATTAAATCATTAATTACTATATACGGCCGTCTACTGACCCAATACCAGTGCGACCGCAAGTCAGAAAATACGAATTAAAACTTCATCTACACTAATATTATTAAGAATATAAAAATTTTATTAAGAGAATAAACTCAAAAACTACTAGGCCGATTTCAAAAATTCTCCGAGTAACATAGACTATATTTGGATGCTGATAAGCAATAATGTGTCAACCCACAAAAAGTGAAATTTGGAGATATTTATATATTTAGAGACTACATCACTTATTTAACATTATTCAATAAAAAATAAAGTCATATAAACTAAATAAGTAGGAAAAATGTTTCTTAATTAATTGTTTCGAATTTCAAGGTCATTCATTATTTGGTAATTTATACAATAATCTCATATATTTGAAAGGCTTTTTATTAGATAATATATTAAATATATCAACCTGCATTTAATTCATTATATTTTTTATCAAAAAAGGAAAGAAAATATGGACAAATACTTATTAAAACAAATTGATTAAGAATTGGTTTGACACAGTATTGCTTATCAGCGTCCATTTAATACTAGAGAAAATTATAAACATAAATGAAAGTTAAAAAGATTTCAAGAACTTCGTCCACCCATGCGAAGACTGGAGAGGCCGCTAGTGTCTAATAAAAGAATTCTTTAACAATTTTTTACTCATATTTCATTACTCCCAAAAACAAAACCTGATTAAAAATGGCGAAATTTGAGTAACGAATTACCCCAATCTTAATCAGTCATACCGAAATACCAGTGATATATGGATGCTGATAAGCAATAATGTGTCAACCCACAAAAAGCCAAATTTGGAGATATTGATGTATTTTGATACTGCATCAACTATTAAACATTATTCAAAGAAAAATCAAGTAATATAAAATAAATAAGTACGGAAATAAGTGTCTTAATAATTGTTTCGTATTTCAAGTGCGTTCCATAATTTCCAGTTTATAGAATAATCTGAAATATTTGAAAAACTTTTTATCCGATAATATATTAAATATATCAATCTACTTTTAATTCGTTATACTTTTTAAACAAAAAGAAAAGCAAAGATGGATATAAACTTCTTTAAACAAATTAAGTAAGAATAGGTTTGACATCTTTAGACGCCATTTTCTCAAAATGAAGTCCGTGTGGGTTGACACATTATTGCTTATCAGCGTCCATATATCATAAAATATTTAACATAACTTGAAATAAAAAAAATAAATTTATAAAAACACAATCGATCAAAATTTATAATACTCGCAGATATAATGTAATTTTATAACGTTACAGGGCTCACCCCACGGCTCGGTGATGTCGTGCCAGTCGCTGGCGGCGCGCGCGTTCGCCGAGCCCGATAAGGACCCACACTGCGCGTCGCGTGCCACTTTCCACAGGTAATACAAAAATGAATCGCTGAATCTGCTGCTAAGGGCAAATCTCGAGAGCAGCTGAACCGAATTCGCTAATTCTTTTTTATATAATATTCCTTGAAGCACGAAGATAGTTCTTACGGCGAGAAAAATTTAATTTGCCTGATAAAGTTTAAAAACACTTTTCTATATTCCCATACGGAAGATTCGTAATAATTATTAAAATTAAATTTGAACTGTAATACCATGCTATAAAGTTTAAGTGACAGTAGAGCGGTTCCGTGAAAGGAAAACTGTATGACGTTAGTATCGTAAAAATATTAATTAATCGACTGTTAGGCAGTACAAAGTTCGCCGGATCAGCTATTAAATAATAAAAGAATTTTATTTAGGTAGAGTCTAGCAGTAGCCCGCTGACTTCAGCTCGTATACGGGTTTGACCAGGACAGTGCCTCACGAACATAGATTAGCGTGAAGTTAGCTTAGTGAAGTTGATTCCGTTTGCCCATACTAAAGTATCCACCCCAAGGGGGATAATCGGAATCGCGTGTCCGAGTGGCCACCCCGTCCGGGGCGATAAACGCGATTCCAATTATCCCATTTATAAGAGACCGAAGTAACATGTCCCATAAAAATGTGCTTCTCTTTCTAATTATTTCCATATATGTCACCGATGGTAGATTGAGAAATAATGACAAATAGCGATGAAAACATATTGCAATAAGCTAACCATTGATTCATTTACGTAAACAAGTGTTACTTAGTCGGTATTACGGTTATAAAAAATACATTCATTAAACCAGATAGCTTAATGTTTTTTTTAAACTTGCCAAATTTTCTACAAATTCTTATTACCCGGTTTTAGTAGTGAGCCAATCCACAGCAAGTCTTCCGTTGCTGATGTATTGAAATTATCCTTATGAACTGTGTCGATTACTATTAAGAAAAATTCTCTTCAAGTGTTATGCCATGTTTCATAATTTCGATTATTCTCATACTAAGAATAATATACAATTTTTAAATTACAGAACGGTGCGTTTCAGTTCAGATTCTAGAAGCCAGACGAGAACGTCAAATGATACGGAATGCAAGCGAGAAACGTCAGGTGAGAGACATGAATATTATACTTTTTAACTTTGAAGATATTGAGCGTTACTCATAGTTTTCTAGTTTTATGATCAAATTTCGTCCCATTGTCAAAATTCGACCATAGTTATAATATATATGTGGAAAACACTGTACTATTTGGTCTGTACCTATGTATGCAACTTCGTCGAAACGTCGGGCAATAAAAGGGTATTATTACGATTAGTTATCGTGGTAGGACCCGTTATATAAAATATGAACAAATCGGCTAAAAAAACCGAGGAGTATTATTGTCTGAAAGGGTACAAAAACTTGTAGAAAGTAGGTCCCATCAATTAATTACTTGGCCTCTCCCAAAAGTAACTAAAAAGTAAAAATGTTAAGCAATAATTCCCAATGTTCCAGGTTCGATGTCGCTCAGTGCGCTGTCCGTGACGCCTGTCTCCCAAACTTCAGCTATGAGCCAATCAGCGCCAAGCGCTTCCACGGCCTTCGACATTGATGATACGGTGAGGATTTTGTATTTGGGGAAAGGATTTTGTATTTGGGGAAAGGATTTTGTGTTTGGGAAAATGATAGTGTTTGGAAGAGATGATTTTGTGTTTGTAATTATAAGTATTTGTTTTCGGGAAAACGTTTTTGTATCAATTTTAGATTTGGGATTAAAAAAAGGGATTTTAAAATTAAATGAGATATTGTTATGTTTTGTGAAGTTATCGCATTGTTGTATGTTTAATATTTCACAATATATTTTAAATAATGTAAAATATATTTTTTCAAGTTATAATTAAGACTAAAATCAAAACCGACTGCAAAAGTAAAAATTACGCATTTACAAAAATCAAATTACTGAACAGATTTCGATAAAACTTCTATGGGACCAATCCGAAAGTATACAAATAAAATAATTCTCGAAATCCCTGCTACCTCTTGCCTAGAAAACTAAGTTTTAGCTCTTTGTATGTTTTAAAATCTGTTTTACTTTTAAAGTTATTTTTTTATTGTTATTTTTCTCTCTGTGAAAAAGAATTGTTTATTATTATTCTTTAAAATTAACTAGAATAACTAAACTTTACCATCTTCTCTCCAGTCGCCCCCGCCCCCACCATGTCGCTTTCCGAAACTGGAGGAATGCGCTCACTTCCACTACGAGAGAGTGTCGTTGGGCGGTTTGCGCGTGGAACTCGTGCCTTGCGACTCCGCTGCGGATACGCCTTCTGAGGGTATGTTGGGGATTTTGTGTTTGGGGACATGGGGACTTTGTAGTTGTCCCCTGGGTTAATACGGATAGTTTTGTTTTTATTCGGGTAAATATTATTCTGGGGTAGATTTAAGGGATAAATAAGTTCGCAATAATTTGTTATGGTTTTTTAATGGTTTATGTAATCATTATATAGCATAAATAATCTTTGTAAGAAAAAAACTTTGAATGACATGTATGATTTATTGTAATTTTCTTATATATTTGAAAGGAGTTTAATTATTAGTATCATAATCAATACAAAAGTTACAACACATTTTTTTTTTAATTCATAATTATCTTGTGCTTCACATTATATTATTTGAGTTAACTTTTTTTTTTTGAGAACATGAAAATGAAAAAAAAATTGAATTCAAAGGATTTTTTAATTAACAATTAATATGAATTATGAAATTATATAAATATTATTATATACACACATTACAAATAAATATCCTATCTTATTTCAGGTTGGGTGTGCCTAAAGGTCCGTTCACACATCAACGATGCTGATGACACCGTTGAATCCCGAACACTCAGTGCGAGCTGGACGGAAGCGAGTGACGTTAGAGAGTGGACGCTCACCAGGAACAAGGATAACTTCCTGCAACTCGATGATATGTTACACAGGTATGTACAGCCTTGATAACTCTAGATAAACAAAACTAATTTTTAATTTTGTTAAAACATCAATTTCGTTTCATAACTATATATGTTACATTCATAGTAAATAATAAAAATCTGTACCCATTCCCAACATTGACAAGCTCATATTTAATATAACGGGTCTTATCGCGATAACTAACGGTAGTGCTCATCAGCTCATTCGTCGTGGTCATCAGCTCGTGACCACCACGAATGTAACTTCGTCGAAACGTCGGGCAATAAAAAGGTATTACCATTAGTTATCGCGATGAGACCCGTTATATTAAATATGAATAGTATAAATCGCGAAAGTTTAAAATATATAATTGACAAGCTCGTTAACTTGTTGGCCAAACGACTCCCTTATCAGTTGCTAGCTGGGTGCTAGGCCAGGTCGTCCAATGTGTTTGGTGTTCTGTGTGCCACCATGCATGCGCTTATAAAATTCCTATCGTTATATAATATCATTGACTAAATATATATGTTTAATTGACTTCATAAAGGAGGAGGTTCTCAATTTATAGCTTATTTTATTTTTAATGTTTGTTACCTCATCTCTTTGTCATTTCTTTTAGATTGGTAATGTAGAAGTTTTATCGAAATCGGCTTAGTTGTTTGATTTTAAGATCGAAATAACTAGTATAAGTGTGTTGCACGCTTAAAATAAATTACATTATTATTATTATTATTATTATTATTATTATATTTTACTTCAAAAATATTTTTTTTAGGATTTTATCAATCTGTATTATACTTTTGAAGTTGATACCATTTTTTTAAATAAAGTTATTTAATTACAGATGTATATACGATCGTAAAGTATCCGGCCTACCGAATTTAAAGGACGCCATGACACCAGAACTGCTTCAAGACGAAGATGAATACAAGCAGCTAATAGCCGACTACGTCCACCATCTGTCCATCATAGCGGACGACTCCATCAACTGCGGACCAGCCTTGAACTGGCTGCAAATGGATAATAAGGGTATTTTTTATTAATATTATATTAATATGTCACTTTATTTTATGGAAATCCATTTCCATTATCCAAGGGAAAGCATTTTAAATTTTTTTCACGTAAGTGTGTTAATCTAAACACGAGGCGAGTCTGAATTGACCGTATGATAATACTTAAAACTAAACGAAAAAAAAAAGACTATTTATTTAAAGGAAAAAACCTTAAATGAAAAAAAACTACAAATAAATGTAATTCACTTTTTTTTAGAACTTTTAAAGGACAATTCTGTCATACATGATTTTTGCGAAACTTTAATCGTTTCCACAGCGCACGCAGCGTAAGCTCTCTCTATAGGAAAATATCCCCCGATTTTGAAACATTCTTTATTGGTGCTGCGCTTCTTTTGGTCTTAGCGTGATAATATATAGCCTGAATAAAGGCGTATTTTGTTGTAACTTTCAAACTAAAACAGATTAAAAGTGCTCTACTGTAAAATTGTAATTTTGGGGTTACAACAACTTACGTGGGAGGTATCGAGATGTAAGAGAATATATTAGGAAAGGATTGCAGTTGAGGATTCTGAGTCACCTACCGTACAACATGCAGCTATATTTGTCGATTAATAAAAGTTTTCTGGGAGAGTGTAATCCTTTCCTGATCGAGGCTGCCTCTATATCAAGTGTAGTCGAAAGACATCTGGGTTAAAAACAATAAACCGCTAATTCTAAAGACGATTTAGTACAGAAATGGAACCTACAATATACACAAATTCGAATTCAAAGTATTTTCGAATAAATTATAACACAGTGTACTTAAATAAAACTTAATTTAAGTCTACAATTTATATTTTATTTATCCACAAAAGTAATTATTATAATTTCTTTTCACACAGGTCATAAGTTATTAGTGTCGAATGAGGATTCAAGTTCTATCAACACTCCGGCAGTGGCCGCTGCTTATTCCGTCAGGAAATATGTTTCTCAGGTATATATGGTTACTGTTTCACTCCTATCAGTCGTAGCGTGATGTAATATAGCCTATAGCCGTCCTCAATAAATAAACTATCTAACACCAAAAGAAATTTTTTTAATACAAACCAGCAGTTTCTGAGGTTAGCGCGTTCAAACGAACAAACTCTTCAGCTTTATAATATTAGTATAGATTCCAATCATAAGGCGAGAATTACACTTATAAGTTTTACACTCAGACTTTCATAAGAATTTACTGTCAGTGCCTTTTTGTTTGACAGCTTTCGTAAGGTTACCTAGGTAACTAAAATGTATTTCTCGCTTAATATCGACTATTATTTTGATTTGTTATATCATAAATCAAAAAAATGAAGAATAATAAATATATATAAGTATATTATACTGATATAGATCATTTTCTAATATATTTTATAGCAAAAAAGAAATAGTGACAAACAGACCCAAAACCGAGGACACATGAATATGAAGTACAAGACTTTTTATTTTTGTCTAAAGAAAAAAATCCTATAGGACCAAGTTTTTCATAACTTTATCATTTTACATATTTAATCCTAATATTATTTATATAATTGTTTCAGGCACGTGACGAAATCAGCTTCGAAGTGGGCGACATGATATCAATAATTGACATGCCAGGTACCTACAGTTCACAATTTTATTAATTTTTTAGCTTAGATCCATTTGACTTATACTATTACGACTTATACTACCCCGATTTATGTTATATCAACTTACGCTGCCCCGACTTACCATGTTTCTATGTATGCTACCCCGACTTACTACTTTGACTACCGTTTTCCAATTTATGTGATTCTTACTTGCTCCTACTTACCCTGTTATACCGTATGTACACTGATTTACTGCTACTCACTACTTCGACTTACCGTATTCCGTGTCCCCGGACCCCACGACATCGCCACACGCTCCACCGTACGAAATTCTGCGCCGCTAGTGTACCAGAGGCTGACGGGGCCACCACGTACAAAAGGAAAGAATAAGTTGGGAGGAGAGAAGCTGGCTAACAGCCCGTCGAACCGGAACACATCCGAGGATATTTTGTGGTTCGTCTTCGACATTATAGTGGTCGCGGGCCAGTCGGAGAACGAACCTCAACCAGCGGCGGAGGGGAATTGTATCGTAGATCCTCAGAGCGGAGCAGAGCACACTGCTCCGACTTACCCTGTTTCAGCGGATGCTACTCCTACTTACTCTTACTACTTTAACTTACCGTATTTCGACTTACGTTGTTCTAATTACGCTGCTCCGACTTACCCTATTTCAACATATGGTAGAGTGATTTACTACTTCTTACTAATACAATTTATCGTATTCCGACCTACGTTGTTCCTAGTTACGCTGCCCTGACTTACCCTGTTTCAGCGTATGCTACCCCAACTTACTACTAACTATTCGACGTAATTATTACGTAAAATAATATTTTTCGAGTATCTATTTATATGCATTTTTTTCTAATCACTACTTTTAATCAGACATAAACGTAAATTTTAAATTGATTTTCTTGTAAACTTGTACCGCGACTTACGCCCATTCCGTAAGTCGCGGTACGCCCCTCCCCCAGCAGCGTGCGCCAGTGCTCTCGTCCACAGGTCCGCAGGAGTCCACCTGGTGGCGCGGCAAGCGCGGCTTCCGGGTGGGGTTCTTCCCCCACCACTGCGTCGCCGTCATCGGGGATAAGGTGCCGCGCCATATGAAACAGCCACCCCCCATTGTCGGGTGAGTGTGATTCATTACACACCACAGGCTAAAAAAAACATCAAATCCCTAGAATTCGTTATTAACGATGATCAAAAGTGCAGGCTATTTGCAAGTGATAAAAAATATATATATACTTAATTTTAAAAAAAAATTCAAACGTTGGATCTTGTAGACTCGTCAAGTACAGGAATCATTTATGAAAAAGAATTAATTTTTTTTTTTAATTTTATATTTTATCTTTAAATATCGATTTAAACGCAGGTGACATGTCCAAGACGTGCCTAGTTGATACCTTGTATAGCCTATTTTTCTTAACTTGTCCTTATTTGGTAACAATACCCTGAACGAAAATCACGTATTTTCTAAAAATAATATTTTTCAAAATATGCTTTATTCAAGTAGGCTTTTACAAGCACTTTTGAATCGTCAATACAAAAACAAAAGAAAACTAAACACTAATTAATTAATTAACCACCGGTTCGGAATGTAGATTCTACCGAGAAGAACCGGAAAGAAACTCGATAGTTACTCTTTTTAAAAGTTTTACGATGGGTACATACATTTATGAGTTACAAATATATTAAATACCGTGTGAATCCAGCTTATACTAAATCCAAGCATTCTAAAGAACTAAAGTTTATGTAAAAAAATATTTGACCCTCATTTAAATCACATGGATGTACCCTATTCTTTCAAAATCTTCCAGGTCAGTAGCGGTGGCTCCTATCAAACCGGTGCTAAGGAAACACGGGAAGCTGATATCACTGTTCCGAAGCTTCATACTGTCCCGGCCGTCCCGAAGGAGCTTAAAACAGCAGGGGATACTGAGAGAAAGGGTATTTGGCTGTGATTTGGGGGAGCATCTGCTGAATTGTGGACATGATGGTTAGTTGAAGATGTGCTTATAATTATTAGTAACTAACGATGGTTATATGGACGCTGATAATACTATATCAAGCCACACGAACTTCATTTACAGAAAATGGCGTCTAAATTTTGTCAAATCTATTCTTAATAAATATGTTTGAAGTATATAGATAGAAATATCCATTTGTTCTTTTCTATTTTGATGAAAGGTGTAATGAATTAAAAGTAGATTGGTATAATTTTTTTTATCTGAATTAATACAAAAATAAATAAAATATGTAGGATAATTTTTTACAAAAGATTGTAGACCTCATCTAAGCCACTGCATCTGGGTAAAGTTCCCAAAATACAGACAGCGTTACCCCGTTGAATGGCAAAATAATAAGTAATATTAACAGTTTTTTTTTTTATCTAATAATAAGTTTTTTAATTATATTAATTAATTAGATATTTCGAAATATGGAACACACTTCATCATTCTAAATATTAAATTAAGAAACATTTTTCCATACTTATTTCATTAAGATTTTGTATGAAGAAGTATACATTCTTTTTCTATTTTAATAAATGGTCTAATGAGTTAAAACCCGATTGGTATCACTAAAAGATTTATTTAATAATAACTTTTTCTAATATATGGCATTAATGTATGATGTGCAAAATATGGAACACTCAAAATTCCGAACATTAAACTAAAATAATTTTCCGGTACTTATTTTGTTTAGATGACTTTAATTTTTTTGAATAATGTTAAATACGCGACGCATTACCAGAATACATTAATATCTCCGAATTTGACTTTTAGTGGCTTGACACAGTATTGCTTATCAGCATCCGTGTATAGACTTTACAATCCATAATTGACCCTCTTAGGGGTAATATATTGAAAAACGCCTGTATACATGCGCGTTTGTTATTGGAGGCTGAAAATGTATAAAAGTTAAATTCGGAAATTTTGATGCATTTTGTTAATGCATTACCTATTTGATATTATTAAAAGAAATTCAAGTTATCTAAACTAAATAAATATGGGGAAAATATTTTGCAATTTATACAATGATGATATTATATTTATAAAATAATATTTCGAATAGATAAAAGCTTTTATTGTGCCAATCTGTTTTTAGTTCACTTTACTTTTTATTAAAATATTAAAGAAAAGTTGGATATATGTCTTCAAATAAATTTATTAAAAATATATTTGACATGTTTAGACACCATTTCCTCAAAATGAAGGCCGTGTGGCTTGACATAGTATTGCTTATCAGCGTCCAATTATGCGTATGTGTAAGTTTTTGGGATGAAGAATACAGCTTATTCCCTAAACAGATTTTTTTGGAAGTTGGTTATGTTTTCTATAAAAATCTATTATTATAAAGAAAATAGGTAATACTGTTAACTTAAATGACATATTTCAGTTATTTTGATTTTAATTACTACTGATCCGATTTTGATGAAAATTCTATGTGACCATTTTGAAAGTATATCCTTTCAAAAAATAAATTAACCAATTTGATGAAGCCCAATTTTCCAATAATCTTACTAAAATAAACAACACCGACGGCGAGAACATCATTTTTTATAAGTCGGATAAAAAAACTATTAAGTATCGATACAACGTCAATATTATTGATTTTGTAATATCGATAACAATCGTACTGTCGATATTTCTTCATCGCTGAACTATCGATACTGTAACATCTCTAATCACGCCCCCGCAGTGCCGCTAGTGTTGATCGAATGCGCTCGCGGCATCGAGCGCCGCGGCGCAGTGGACGGCGTGTATCGGCTGTCGGGCGGGGCCGCGCTCACGCAGCGCCTGCGCGCCGCATTCGACGCCGGCGTGGCTGTGGACCTGACGCAGCCGCTGCAGCGAGACCCGCACGCGTTGGCTAGCTTATTGAAGATGTATTTCCGGTGAGTAGTGTGTACACTGTAGTCTATGCTACCCCTCTCGCCCACCTCCCTCTATCTGTCACTTAAAATTGCGTGCTAATAGGCAATAATGTGTTGACCCACAAAAAGTCCAATTCGGAGATATTAATTCTGATAATGCGTAACATAATTAACACTTCAAAAAAATTTTTAGTAATCTAAATTAAATAAGTACGGAATAAAGTTTCTTAATTTAAAGTTTTAGAATATTGAAAACTTATTATGGCTTGACACAGTATTGCTTATCAGCGTCCAATTATATTAAGTCTTAGATATACGTCGTTGGTATGTTGCGATCACTCCATCCTCCTTTACTCCCTTCCCTCCCTCGGTTGCCCCAAGACGATGATCAAAAACACTTAATTGATATTTCAATTCAATAAAATATTGTATAGTTACTAATAATAAAAATATTTGCTTTAGATTTTCATTTAAAAAAAAGGTTGTCTTATTTCAAAGTAGTGAATTGCTATATATTTTAAACTTTCGCGATTTATACTATTCATATTTAATATAACGGGTCTTATCAGGATAACTAATGGTAGTAATACCTTTTTATTGCCCGACGTTTCGATGAAGCTGCATCCGAAGAAGATGAAGACTGTCAGTCAGGTCGTGACCACGTCGGATGCTATAGGACCCGTTATATTAAATATGAATATCGAATTGTTGATTCATGACTTCTTGCATACTCCTATGCGATTGATTTGACTGTACCCATTTTGGTGTGGAGTCGATTGGACTTTGGAGACAGACATGACTAATTTTTGATACAAAAAAAGGGTGAAGTGGACAGGATCAGCAGAGGTTCATAGAATCTCAAAATCGGAGTGGTCTTCTTTTGATGGCACACAAGACTAATATTTCTTTTAAATTATTTTAAACCGACTTTCAAAAAAGGGGTAGGTTCTCAATTCGTTGGGGATTTTTTTTATAGATGTTCACCTGTTAGTCCGCCGATTGTGGACCGATTTTGATATATATATTTTTTAATTTAGCCTTTATTTCATTGTTTTTTTTCTTATTATTTTTTTTGTATAGTCCGTGTGTTTGTCAAGTCTTTCTTTATTTAAATATGGGGACAGTCGCGCGGATCAACTAGTATCGTATGAAATTTACTAAAACACTCTATAGTACATGTTTATTTAATATATATCTTTCCGTTACAGTGAACTCCCGAACCCGCTATGCACGTACCAGCTGTACGAAAGCTTCGTCAGCGCGGTGCAAGTCCCCGAAGACATGCGCTTGAAGGCGATGAGGGACACGGTGGTGAAGCTACCACCCCCACATTACAGGTGAGTAATAAAGGGGGACCTTTGAAGCAAGAAACGTAATTTCGTTTACTTAAATGACATCTGGATGCTGATAAGCAGTATTGTGTCACGGGAGGGGCAGCGGATGCGCATGCGCAAGCGATCCCGCGGTCTTCATTTCCGTGCTGAGAAAGGTCATCGCAGGGGTTTTAGTGGGTATAAATTTCCACATAACCTGATTCTCCATCAGAAAGCGGGTTAGATACCAGAAGATTTTCCCTGCGAAAACAAAAAAAAAGCAATAATGTGTCAACCCACAAAAAGTCAAATTTAGAGATATTGATGTATTTTGATACCGTGTCACCTACATATTTCACTTTATTAAAAAAATTTGATTTAAACTAAATAAGTAGGGAAAAAGTTTCTTAATGACTTTTTTGAATTTCAAGGGCGTTCCATATTTTGTAATTAATACAATAATCTTTAAAAATATATATATTATTAGATAAAACTTTTAATTATGTCATTCTAATTTAAATTCACTACCTTTTATCAAAATAGACAAGAAAAGATCCATATACATGTATACATCTTCAAAAAAATGTATCAAGAATATGTTTGACATGTTTAGACGCCATTATCTCAAAATGAAGTCCATGTGGCTTAAGACGGTATTGCTTATCAACGTCCATATATGATATATTTTATCCTATCTCTTTCACAGGACGCTATCCTACCTAATGCGTCACTTGCGGCGAGTGTCACTGCTCAGTGCGTCTACCGGTATGACAGCAAGAAATATGGCCATTGTATGGGCACCTAATCTATTACGTTCGCCCGAGCCACAGCACGCACTACAGGGCGTCGCCGTGCAGGTGAATATCACTCACTCACTCACTCACAACTTAATATTATCACCCACTCACTTTCAGACACCATAACAAACAACTCATCATTTTAAAATTCACTTTTGTTGCATGTAACAACTCTTAAAATATTTATATAATAAATTTAAAGTCGAAATGCAAAGTTGAATACTTAGCCATAATGTCCTTTTTCGCTGTTTTCTCTTTCATCACTGAAAATCAGTGCTGTGGTCTCCAGGAGTCCCATAAACAATTAATAGATTATACGTTATATATGTTTGTGAGACTCCTAAGACAGCAGCGAAGCTGAGTGACCTCCTATTTGTGGCGTCTTACAGCTGTTTAGGCAATAATTTTGTTTTGTTCACTTTATTATCTTCTTCTTTTTGCTTTATACATATGTTTACTATTAAGTTCTTTTTTTTATTGTATTTTTTATATTTTATTTTCTGTTGTCGAGCAGTTATGAACTGCTGCAAATAAAGCTTATTCTATTCTATTCATCACTCAGTATAGATGTCAGTAAAGGCATATACGGTATAGTACAGAAGAAATAATATTTACCTTCTGAAAAAGTAATTTGAATATATTCCAATACAAGCTCCACTTATCTGTCGATGACTTACCACAAACTCACTACTCACTCAACTCACATTTTATCATCACTTATCCACTGAATATACATCACAAACTCACTTAAGCCATAATACATTTATCACCTCACCGCCCACTTATCGACCATATACGAAAGACTAAAAATAATAATTTCCAGGCGGTAGTGACGGAGTTCCTGATCTGCTACGCTGAGGAGTTGTTCTCTCAAGAACAGGGCGCTGACTCCGGACCTAGTTCATTGGAACAGGTAGAGACATTTGTTGATATAATTTTATATTTGATTATAATCTGTACTAATTTAATAAACTAGCTGTCCCTTCCGGTTTCACTCGCGTATATGGTTACTGCTTCGCTAATATAAATGATATAGGCAATATTACATCACCCTAAGAGCGTGATGTAATATAGCCTATAACCTTCCTTAATAAAAAAAACTACCTAACGCAAAAAAAATATGAAATATATATATAATATAATAAAAAAACAAACAAACTCTTCGGTTTAGTTTAGCTCATAACTTCGTTTGTCTGTTTGTTTGTTACATTTTTGCAACTCAAGCTCTGAAAATTTTTTGCTACATATATAGATTGGATCTTGAAGGAAGGATACATAATATTTTTTTTATTTCCAGGATTGTTACGATTCTCACATCGAGTTGAGATGTCTAGAAACCAGCAAGCGACCCAAGAGCCTCCCTCTCAACCCGCCCACTAAGTTATTGAGGTAATTTAGAAATTTTAATTCAATTCAAGACAGACACGTTGGCGTAGTGGTCACTGCAACTGACTCTAGCGCTAACGGTCGCGGGTTCGATCCCCGCTCGCGGCAAACGTCAGAATTGGTCATACGAATGTTTGTCGTGGTCTGGATGTTTGTGTTAGTGTTGTGAGTGTTTCCGGACCTCGAAACAAGGTCACGCGATCTTAATGGGGGCCGTTGAGTGTGATGTGTTAATTTATAATTATGCTACGATTTCAACTGCAATAAATAATCTTTATTGTACACCTATTATATAGAAATAACATGAAAAGGAAAAATGTACAAAGACGGTCTTATCGCTAAAAGATTCATTCTTCCGGACAACTGGACGCTGATAAGCAATGTGTCAAGCCACACGGACTTCATTTTGAGAAAATGGCGTCTGAAGATGTCAAAACGTTTCTTAATCAACTTGTTTGAAGACGTATATCTATTTCCATATTTTCTTTTCTATTTTTGATTATGCATCATTTACTTAATATTATGAAAAATAATTTCAAGTGCGTTCTCTATTTTGTAAATTATACAATAATATCAAATATTGGAAAAACTTTTTATTAGGTAATATATTTAATACATCAATTTGCTTTTAATTCATTATACCTCGTATCAAAACAGGAAATAAAAGATGGATATATGCTTCTTCAAACATATTTGTTAAGAACACGTTTCACATGCTGTCCCTGTGGCTTGAGACATATAATGCGTGGCGTCAGCAGTACAGTACAGCCCTCGCGCTCCACAGCCTGGAGGAGGCGCGCCGGCGCGGGCGCTGCGCGTGCGCCGGGCCCGCGCCGCCGCGCGCGCCGCCCGCGCTGCGCCCCGCGGGCAACGCGCCGCCCAAGTACATCGAGGTACGTGCACTGCGCATTTTATTCATTTGTTTTCATAAATAATGCCTACATGCATACGAGCCTACACATGTCAAAATTATAATTTTAATTTTTTTTTTATTAAAAAAATTGACGCTTATAAGCAATACTATGTCAACGTAACGAACTTCAGTTTTAAATGGCGTCTCAACATATCAAACCTATTCTTAATAAATTTATTTGATAAAGATTTAACAAATTAAAAGCAATTTGATATAATACATATTTTATCTAATAATAAAATTTTCAAATATATACAATTATTTACTTATTTTATTTAAATTAAAATTGTGGAACAATGTTAAATATGTAACGCATTATAAGAATACATGGATGCTGATAAGCAATAATGTGTCAACCCACAATAAGTCAAATTTTAAGATATTGATGTATTTCGATACTACGTCACCTATTTAACATCATCCAAACAAATTTCAAGTCATCTTAACTAAATAAGTATGGAAAAAAGTTTCTTAACTCAATGTTTCGAATTTCAGGTGCGTTCCACATTTTGCAATTGATAAAATAATCTCAAATATTTAAAAACTTATTATTATATAACATATTAAATAAATCTATCTGCTTTTGATTCAATATACAAATTTATCAAAATAGAAAAAAAAAGATGAATATATACGTCTTTAAACTAATTTATTAAGAATAGGTTTGACATCTTTACTCGCCATTTTCTCAAAACGAAGTCCGTGTGGCTTGACACAGTATTGCTTATCAGCGTCCACATATCTCAAAATTCAACTTTTCGTGGGTTGACACATTATTGCTTAACAGCGTCCAAATGTGCACTACATTTTCACGTTTATAAAATGTCTAACACATACCCACATCACAGCCTGTATATAGACGAATTCTTCCTATATATACTATCAGAGTTTTATTTATGATATATACTGTTGAAAGACAGTAAACATAATTTAGTGTATAATCTCCTTGTGACACTGGCTATTTGGATGCTGATAAACAATAATGTGTCAACCCACAAAAAGTCAAATTCTGAGATATTGGTGTATTTTGATACTGCATTACATATTTGACGTTATTAAAAAGAGATTGAAGTCAAATAAACTAAATAAGTTCGGAAAAAAGTTTCTCGATTAATTGGTTCGAATTTCAAGTGCGTCACATATATTTGCAATTTATACAATAATCTCAAACATTTGAAGAACTTTTTATTAGATAATATATTAAGTATGGCACTCTGATTTTAATTCATTATACCTTTTATCAAAAAATATAAGATAAAATTGATATATATGTACTTCTTTAAACATATGTGTTATGAATATGCTTGACATATTTAGACGCCATTTTCTTAAAATGAACTTCGTGTGTCTTGACACAGTATTGCTTATCAGCGTCCATTTTTATACGTATTCAAACCTCCTTTGTACCGTTGTTCTATATTTGATATTTGGATGCTGATAAGCAATAGTGTTAAGCCATACGAACCTAATTTTGAGAAAATGGCGTCAAAAGATATCAAACCTATTCTTAATCCATTTATTTGAAGACGTATATATCCATATCTTCTTTTAGTTTTGATGAAAAGTAAAATTAATTAAAAGCAGATTTATATATTGTGTTATTTAATGATAAGTTTTTCAAATATTTGAGATTATTGTATAAATTTCAAATAGAACGCACTTGATATTCGAAACATTAGATTAACTTTTTTCCGTACTTATTTAGTTCAGATGACTTGAATTTATTTTTTAATTATGGTAAATACGTGACGGGTAACAAAATACATCAATATCTCTATCTATCTATAATTTGACCCTTTGTGGGTTAACACATTATTGCTTATCAGCATCCATTTATGTATTGTCATTCCTATTCCATCTGTCGTATTAAATAAACTGTTCAAACTATAATTATATCCTATTATTTAGTTGTATAATTACAACCAATACACTACAATTTTATCTGTTGAAATTGATTTTTTTAATCTTGTTACGTCCATGTCTTATCATGTCCAACTCCCCCCCCCCCTATTCATCTAGCACGCTAGGACCAAGAGCAGGCCCGCGCCAAGCCTAATCGGCGCCGTCGTGCAACTGTCTTATATGCCTTTTTTGTAGTAGCGATATTAGTAGAAAATGGGTTAGCCCAATCAGCAAGTCTTTTCCGCAAAGTTTTTAATGCGAAATCCAATGTAAATATTTAAAATTTGAAGTATAGGCCCGGCGCCTTTTTGACTCGGCGCCGTCGTGCGTCGCACGACTTTGCACGTGTGGACGGCGCGGGCCTGACCAAGCGCTATTTATTATAATACTTTATCCCATGTCAATGTGTCTCTTTCGTTTTAAATTAATGTATTACTTCTTCAATGGTCTGCCTTTTAAACTGGATAAGCCCAACGGAATCAGTTTTTACGCTCAACGACCGTCCTTTTATACAATTCTTGCGGATACAAGTTCAGTTTCATGGCACACTATCGACATCGACGTTACAGATCCTAATACACCAGTCACTTCAGTGTTATAAACAAAGTGAAATTAATGTCATCACTTCACACATTCTTCATCAAAAAATATGGAAGGAAAGTGTCATCAAGATATATGTCAAAGCCATAGATCAAAAATCAGATATCGTTAGATAATCGTTATCTGGATGGAAGTCATTTTGCACAAAATTGCATCATTAAGTAGCGACATCTAGCGACAGTTAGAAATTTCAATACGAAAAGGGCCTAATAACAATGTCAGAGTCAAATGACAAATGACATAAAAGAATTTAGGTTAAGATAATAATTATTCGAAATTGAGAAATTTATTTTTCTTTTTAATAAATAATAAATAAATTATGTAACGTACGTAAGCTACGTTACCAAGTGTTATTAAGTTATTGGTTTTCAGTTTAATCGAATTTGATAATATATTTTTTCTTCACAGGTGGGATCTGGACCTAATAACCTACCACAGTATCACACGGTATTAGATTTACCAGTTCCAGGTGAGTTTAGTACCTTTGATTCCACATTATTCATACCCGTATTCACTATACTTCTAAAAAAACTAAAGAGCAACTTTATTTCAAGAAATTAGACATTTTTTAATAATATTTTATGGTTTAAGATGTTTATGCATTTCTCAAAAAGTAATACATACATTTACTGAGAAACTATATAAAATTAAATATAAGAAAGAAGCGTACAATATAAGCTAAAATTATCACACTGAAGAGGGTAGGCAGACCTTAAAAATAATATAAGCACAATACATGCATATAGCATAGATTTAGAAGTAATAGAATTGGCACGGATGAATATTTGAGAATGCGAAGTGAAATGAAAATAATTTCCTACTTATTAATAATTAATTCTTTACCAGGCTCGAAACGAGCTCTAAAACGTTCTCCATCTGGCTGGCGAGGGTTATTTAGTAGGAGCAAGCGAGCCCCCAGTGCCCCACATGCACCGCCCGTACAGGTAACTCATCATCTACTCACTCTCTGCTATCATTGACTCACCCACAATCACTATCTACTCATCTATCACTTTATTATCAATTTAACTGCCATTGTTATTGACTAACTCATCTTTACGATTTACTAAGTAATATCTACTAAGTAATATAAACTAATATATGATTTACCGCTAACTTTCCATCTTCTAATGTCGACTCATCTTTTACTTACCTATATCCATCATCGACTCACTCATCTTTATCATTAACTCACCTCCCTCTATCGTTCCACCTAACTCAACTATATAATTTCAATTATATTCTATATTCTTTATATATATAGCACCGACACGTTGGCGCAGTGGTCACTGCAACTGACTGATGGTCGCGGGTTCGATCCCCGCTCACGGCAAACGTGTGTATTGGTCATACGGATGTTTGTCGTGGTCTGGGTGTTTGTGTTCGTGTTGTGAGTGTTTCCGGACACAAGACCATAAGATCTTAATGGGGGTTATTGAGTGTAATGCGTTTATTTATGGTTACTGCTTCGCTCCTATGAGTCGTAGCGTGATGTAATATAGCCTATAGCCTTCCTCAATAAATAAACTATCTAACACAAAAAGAATTTTTCAATTCGAACCAACAAACGAACTCTTCAGCTTTATAATATTATTATAGATTCAAAATGTTTTTAGGAAGCACCAATTTGTATAACAAC
The DNA here is from genome assembly GCA_037950945.1 of Hypolimnas misippus. Taxonomy (NCBI): domain Eukaryota; kingdom Metazoa; phylum Arthropoda; class Insecta; order Lepidoptera; family Nymphalidae; genus Hypolimnas; species Hypolimnas misippus. The sequence continues at coordinate 4,618,250 of JBBEEQ010000021.1, forward strand.
CCTACGGCCAGCGAAGTCCTGTGAATCTCTGACATCGGAAACGGATGCTCTTCCACCGCTCGCTGTCACGGCGGCTGCTCCCCTGAAACATCACACTCGGTGAGTACACAGACTCACTCACTCACTGTCCACTCACTAGTGATTTTTTTTAATAAACATAGCTGGTAAACGAGTAGGACAACTGGATGCTGGATGATGCACAAACGAATTTGGAGATATTGATGTATTCTGATGATGCATCATGTATTTCACATTATTTGACAGACTTGTTGGCACAGTGGTCACTGCAACTGACTATAGCGCTAACAGTCGCGGGTTCGATCCCCGCTCACGGCAAATGTCTGTATTGGCCATACGGATGTTTTTCGTGGTCTGGGTGTTTGTGTTAGTGTTGTGTATGTTTCCCCGACACAATCTTATCGGGGCCGTTGAGTGTGATGCGTTTATTTATTATTAAAAATATTAATAAAATCATCTTAATTAAATAATTAAGAAAAATTTTCTCAATTTAATGTATCGAATATTAAAATGTGCTCAATATTTTACAATTTGTAATAACTATTATTAAATACAAATTTTTCTTCTTTTAATTCATTGTACCTCTTTCCATTTCTATTTCTATGAAAGGTATAATGAATTAAAAGAAGATTGGTATACATTTTTTTATCTAATAATAAGTTTCCAAGATTCGAAACATTAAATTACGAAAATTTTTTCCGTACTTACCTACGTAGGCTAGATTACTATATTTTTTTAATACTGTTAATTGTTTTGGATTTTTTTGTATACTAATTTTTTATCTAATCGTATGCTTTCCAGACATATGAGATTATTGTATATTGTAAAATATGAAACACTTTAATATTTTAAACATTAAATAAAGAAACTATTTTCCGTATTTATTTAATTCAGATGAGTTGATTTTTTTAATAACGTTAAATGTTTAACGCACTATCAGAATACATCAATATCTCCGAATTGGACTTTTTGTGGGTTGACACATTATTGCTTATCAGCATCCATTTATTCTTACTCATTCATATTAATAAATCGTTGCTAGGCACCATTTCCCGTCACATATTATAAGCCTGTATGTCTGTCTGTGCAGGTCCGCGTCATGCGACTCGTATTTCGAGCCGTGGCAGGCGGAGTTGGCGGGCATGAGGCTACGCCTGTCGCCGCAAGAGAGAGACAGGAACATGTTTAGCGAAGAGGACGACACCGCTGCGCACGCGCACAACGCACAGGTAACACACGGACACGAACACATACATCCGTCCTCAAAAAAACAATATTAGCTACGATGTGATATAACGTGTATGTCTGTCTGTGTAGGACGATTCCCTGTGCTCGTCTCCGCCGGAGTCCGCACCGCCCAGCGCCGCGCCCTCGCCGCGCCGCCTCGACTGCGACCTCGCCGAGAGGTGACCGCTTATATAATTGGACACTCATAAGCAATACTGTGTTAAGCCACACGAACGTCTATTGAGAAAATGACGTCTAAAGATGACAATCGTATTCTTAACAAATATGTTTGAAGAAGTATATATCCATCTTTTCTTTTATTTTTTAATAAAAGGTGTAATGAATAAGAATTAGATTGATATATTTAATATATTATCTAATAAAAAGTTTTTTTAATTTTTGAGATTATTGTATAAATTGCAAAATAAGGAATGCACTTGAAATTCGAACCAATTAATAAAGAAACTTTTTTCCGTATTTATTTAGTTTATATGACTTCAATTTTTATTAACAATGTTAAATAGGTGATGCAGTATCAATATACATCGATATCTCCCAATTCAACTTTTTGCGGGTTGACACATTATTGCTTATCAGCATCCAATTATACTCATATACATGACCTCTTGTTATATTGATATTCGTATGCTCGACCTCTCGACTACTAAATCTCTTGAAGTATGTATACTCGTTTGCAAGACGTCTTGTTATATCGACACTCGAATGCTCGATCTCTTGTTACATTGACACTCGTATGCAAGACGTCTTGTTATACCGACACTCGAATGCTCGATTTTTGTTACATTGACACTCGTATGATCGATCTCTTGTTACATTAAGACTCATATACACGACCTCTTGTAATACTGACACTCGTATCCGATACGAGACGTTTCGGACTATTTACACTCATACGCACAAGCTCGTGTGTGTGTATTTGTACATAAATAAACAGCATGTTAATGCTATATATACGTGTATATACGGTTCACACTCTTAAACTCGAGCATAACGTGTAAAAAGTCGTACATACACACATATACAATGCAAATACAATACAAATATTCTTTATTGCACACCAGTCAATATGCGAAGTACATGGAGAAAAAAAAATAAAATAAAGAAAGATGTACAAAGGCGGTCTTATCGCTGAAATAGCGATTTCTTCCAGACAACCTTTATAGATATTTTTTTAGGCATAGGACAAAATATAGTAAAAGCGGTTTATATATATATATATATATATATATATATATATATATATAAACATATGTATTTGACCTTATGAGTAAATCCACCGCAGGAAACGTGCGGCATTGGAACGTCTCGAAGCGCAAGTGGCCCAGCTGGGGTACATAGACGGAGACGCGGACGCCGCGGCAGAGAGGCAGCCTGCCAAGAGGTGAGGTGATTATGTAAATGAGATGCGTTTGAGTCTGTGCTGAGATGGCTTAGTGGTTAGAACACGTCGATCCCGACCGATGATCGCGGGTTCAAACCCCGGCTGGCACCGCTGAGTTTTAATTAATCTCGTGTTCGGTAAAGGAGAACAGTGTGAGGAAACCTGCATGTGTCGGGGGACATTCTGACACACGTGTATCCGGCTCGAAGGGCCAGTGGTTGATTAAGCTCTAAACTTTCTTAATAGGATAGGTCTTTGTCCAGCAGTGGGACATTTTCAGGCTGTTACTACTTGGACGCTGATAAGCAATACTGTGTCAAGCCAATTTTGAGAAAATGGCGTCTAAAGATGTCAAACTTATTTTTAATAAATTAGTTTGAAAAAAATATATATCCGTCTTTTCATTCTATTTTGACAAAAAGGTAAAATGAATTAATAGAATATCGATATATTTGTATACCATGTGTTAAGTAATAAAACGTTCTTAAAACATTTGAGATTCTTGTATAAAATTGCGTTCCATACGCACTTGATATTCGGAAGATTAAATTAAGAAACTTTTTTCCGTACTTATTTAGTTTATATGATTTGAATTTTTAATAATGTTGAATAGGTGACGCAGTATCGAAATACATCAATATCTCAGAATTTTTGTGGTTTGACACATTATTGCTTATCAACGTCGACTAATGGATCTATGTATGACTATGCAGGTGTCGCTATGTACGTGTATTGTTATTATTTTTACTCGTAACATAAATTAATTCAAGGAAATGTAGTAATCTAGAGAAATATTAATTTAAATTCTTATTTAGGCGGTTAATGCTTAATGAAATAAAACTATTTTAAACGGATTTAAATCGCGTATAATTATTTTTATCATCCCGACGTTTCGAGCACTTTGCAGCGTTCGTGGTCACGGGTAGATTCAATATATATAAATCAAAATAGTTTTATTTCAATGAATAATAATCGCGAAAATCTAAGACAACGATATGTGAACCAGTACGGACTGGTTAATGCTATGCTAATTCCTTGATATTTAATAGTTGCCTATGTGTTTTGTTAATATCTGATTTTAATTTATGTTTGGTATTTTAATAATTATTTATTTTTGATATTATTTCAACTTTTTAAATGGTATTGTTTATCATGTTAATTTGGAAATGTTATATGTATTTTTGTTTTTACTTAAAACTATTTTATGAAATATGTGTATTGTAATGTCATGAGTGCTTGCTGAGACTACCTGCAATTAGTAGAACATTTTCCATGATTCAAGTTGTTATATTGTACTCAATGTGTTATTGTATCTACTGTTGGTTGCCCTAAGTGAATGAATGAATGAATGAACGAATGAATGAGTGAATGAATGAATGAGTGAGTGAATGAATGAATGAATGAATGAATGAATGAATGAATGAATGAATGAATAAATAAATGAATGTAAGTATGTATGTGTGAATTTCTGTGCGTGCGTATGTGTGTGCATCCGTGCAAGCATAGCAATAAAATAAATATAAGTAAATTAGCAATCTCTTCCAGAATATGCAAAGATCGTGAAAGTCCGCTGTCTTCGACGTCGGATTTTCAGACGTCGCTGACAAACGTCAAACTCAGGTAATATACTGTGCATTCATATATATCTTATGTATGTACGTTATCGTATGTGTTTGTATGTTGCTATGTTTTTACTAATTTATAAAAATAATAGTATTATTTTATATATTAATACATCGCGATTTATTGGGTTATTATATCGTAGAAGCGAATTAGGGATTGATTTATTTAACATGGGGATTATCGTATAATTTTCGTTATCTTACTGATTTCGTTGAAATCGGTTTAGGTTATGTAGTTTAATGTCTTTTGGAAGGGAGGGAGGGGGCACAATATATGTTTATTATATAGATAAATATTTATATAAAGTATGTATTTTTCGTTATAGGTGAGTAGAAAATATTAATTTGATCGTAAAGATTACAGCAACGTAGTTCTATTTTTATTTATAACTATGTATAAAGACCGTGTATTTGTCGAACACTGTAATCACAATCGTAATCATGATGTTAAAAGCAACATTGTCGTGATTAAGTCATAACTTTATTTTGTCATATTGAACGTGATTCTGATTGCAAGTGTCTTCGAGATATACTCAATTGGTGTTTCAGAAAGACATGACATAAATATGACACACATATCGTCACACTATTGTGACACCCCCCCCCCCCCCTCTCTTATTACCCCCTACTCCCTTAGACCCTCCAAAGCTGGTAACACAATAGTATTAACCATGTCCAGTCCATGAGTTTGTCATTATATATAGACATGTTTTTTTTTTTAATTTTTCGTAAAATTATATTTTTGTATGACATTTGCACTGCAGCATGACGATATATAGTATTAGTGATTTGTATATAAAACACTACACAAAATTCTTGTCCATCTGTCCATAATGATCTTCCTCTTGAAGGTTATTTGAAAATTTTCCCGCTTCACTCTCTAATCGTTTCTTGAAAGTTCCATCAAAATGAATCAAGTATTTCTTTGAAAAGTTTGAGCAGACAGAGAGATATTTTTATTTCGACGCTGATAAACAATACTGTGTCAAGCCACATGACCTAATAATAAGTTTTCGAGTATTTGAGATTATTTTATAAATTGACATATATGGAACGCACTTGAAAATTCGAAACATTAAATTTAGAAACTTTTTTCTAAATTTGATACTTATTTAATTTGAATAACTTGAATATTTATGAATAATGTTAAATACGTGACGCTTTATCAATAAACATCTCCGAATTTGACATTTTGTGGGTTGACACATTATTATATACTTTAGACCTTTTTGATTTATACTATTCATATTTAATATAACAGGTCTTATCGCGATAACTAATGGTAGTAATACTTTTTTTAATGCTTCCGTCGTGGTCACGAGCTGACCAAGACGGATGCAACTTCGTCGAAACGTCTGGCAAAAAGGTCTTACTACCATTAGTGATCGCGATAACACCCGATACATTAAATATGAATGACACAATATTGCTTAATAGCATCCATATATAGTTAAAGTACTTTATATATTTGTTAAAATAAGCTTGTAAATACGTTCCAATATGATTTTAAAGAACAAAATGTTTTACGGTGAAATTTCTTGGAAAAAAAATCGGTATATTCCTACAGAAATTATAACATAATAAATACTTACTGCGAAATTCTCAACTACATATTTCTTTCCGTAAGAAAGTAGTGGAATTTTCCCCAGTAATATCCCATAGGCAATCACATTTCCGTTAAAAACCCAATTACTTTTTCCAGGATAGTCAAATACACTATACACTCGCCAAAACTGTACAAGGTAAATTCGCGACTAACATCCTATGACCGACTAAACATCATTACTAATGATGATCTTACATCTTATCTATATGTAATACGTTAATCAAAGACTTTGTATTCCTTATAAAAACCAATATTACACAGACGAGCACAAAATTTCACATACTTATAGTGCATATTGAAAATAGTAATATATTTTTTAATTATGCATAAAAAATACATTAAATAATTAAATAAAACATTACACACACTACCCATGTATTTAGCACGTATATATTCCTACGCCCATTTCAAATTATACCTATCTCTTTTATGCATATAATAACATATATGTCCGTCTTGCTCATAAGTTAAATAAAACGACTCATCGTCAAACGTAAAATATCTATAAGATTTAAGATCATTGCCTACTAAATCTCACAAGACTAATCAATAACTTACAGAGATCGGAACTCGCCGAGAAAACAAAAAAATTCATCGCGTTACAGCGGCTTATACAATCCAGTATTAAATGACCCGGACAAACCGATAACCAGGTTAACATGGCACGGGAAAGACGGACATTCTACCCTCATTAAGATAGACTGGCCGGCTGAAAACTCGTCTATTAGTAATTTGACGACAAGCACGATTAATTCGACCCCCGTTACCCCAGCTACTCCAGTTTACGATCCCTTAGAAAGTGATTCGGAAGTCAGTGAAAATAAACACACAATAACCATTAAGAGTAATGATTGCAACAATTGCGATGCGGAAAAGTGTCTCAAATGCGAGCTGAAGGCCACAGATTATGAGAATATAAAGGAAATGGCGCGCGATTATTCTGAGCATAACTTGCATGATAGCCTCGAACCTAGTCCGTTACATTCGACTGAAATTAGTTATCAGAATTTGAACAGATTGTCTGCTGTTTCGACGTCATCCAACTCTGATCACAATTCGCACAAAAAAGAATGTGACGTCATGAAAGTTATGACGTCATCCCACGAAAGCTCGTCAAGCTATTCCAATGTTAGCTACAAGCAAGACGAGCTTTATGAATGCTATAACTTCACGAGGCCTAATTATATAAATCTGTCATCTAGTACTTCTAAAAGCTCTCCAGGAAGTCCATTGAAAAGTCCTCTTAAATCGACAATCAGTATAACTTTTAGGTCACCAGTTAAAGTAAAAACTCCTGATTACGAGCCTATAGGAAATATTGAAACGCCGACAAATGAAAGGGATTCTGTATATGAGGATATTGATTTAGAAAAAAATTTGTCGATTGTCGAAGATGCCAGTGTGCCTCAAACGGATGCGAGTCTGCCAACACAGCAAGCCTGCCAACCTGACGACTTCAACCACGATCTTATAATACTAGAAACTCCAACAGAATCTAACATAGACAACGGTATAGATGTGTACAGCCAAGTTAAGTTCTTCAAGAAAAGTATAGACGAAGTGAACGCTATGATATTAGAAACACCAGAGAAAGAGACGGAATATGAGAACGTAGCGTTTGCGGAAACGAGACAGCGCGACTACGAGAACATAAACGTTGATACTCTTAAAATCTGTGATAAAATAGACATAAGTAGTGTAGTTACGAAAGATGAATCTTTTGAAAGGGAAAACGGTAACGTTATTAAACCAACGATCGCGACGAAGAATTTAAATGTTAGAGAACTAGCTATTAGATTCGAAAGTCCGACAGAGCAAAAAGGGCCGTTCAGTTTCGATAAGTTCAAAACCGAAGTGAAATACCCTACGTTAGAAAGGAAGGATGATAAACGGGATACGCGAAAGAAAGAGACAAAGAATCCTCCGCCGATTTCGCCAAAAACATACAAATTAACTAAGAATTCGAACGCAAGATCGCTGGACGAAAACGCGTTCATCAAAGAGTTTGGTAACGATAAAGATAGGCGAAGAAGTATGGAGGTCAAAGATACTAAACGACAATCGAAATACTTACCAGATTTGAATTTGAATATGGAGGAACCAGAGACAAAATTAGAAAGCATTACTCCGACCACAGAGAATAAATTGTCTCTGATACAAAGATTCGATGTTAAAAAGCCGACAGATTTGAAGAACATAATCGGCTTCGATACAGAGAAGAAATTGAGTAGAGAGAGAATTGAGAAGTATAAAGAGGAGAGGAGAAATTTTCTCCGTGAGAAATACAGCTCGCAATCGTTTAGAAGTAATCCAGAACAATTGACGCGCATAAAACTTAAGAAGGACGAAAAAAATGATTGCGAAAGGTTAAAAGAGGATTTACCTAAGTTCGAGCGCAGGAATACCGTAGATCTAGGTCAGAGGATGCGTTTCAGCCTAGCTAGGAGCGCTAACAACCTAGACACAATACCGTCCCCCGTGAGTCCTAGCGACGAAATGCCTACTAACGGCGAGACGAGCGAACGTAACCGAGACGAGAGGTATGTTGATTTAAGGCCGTGTACGGACTGGGCGTTTTCGGGTACGCGTAGTCATATAAATTGCGTGCAATTTAGAAGCTTGTATATGTTATCGTTAAATTGTAAATTCTAATTATGTAACTATGTACATATATGTTATACGTTTATGGATTTTGTCATCCACACTTCGACGTTGTTCGACGACGTTGTCTAGCAAACAGTTAATGACTGAGTTGGACAGGCGAGAGTTCGTTTCGGCTTACAAGACAATTGACGAGCTTGTCCAATTTGGAATTCGGTATAGATTTTTATCGTGAAATAGAATGAACGTAACGTATCTATAGTAATGAAATTCAATCGGTAATTATATTATAAGCTATCTCGCGAGATCGTAAAGTGTCAAGCGATCGTAACGATAGTCTAATAATTTTATATGGTTTAGTGAAGTTTTTTTATTATTATTAAATATGTTCGAAACTTATATAATATAATTAATAATAATAATAACTTAAGTTAACCTAATTTTATTATAGGGTTCACGATTTTGACAGATTCTTACAGTGTTTATAATTTTATGGTGACATATACAGACATGATCAACGCGCGGCTGAAAGCGCGAACAATGTACGCGTATTCTAGAACGCCCAGTCCGGACACGGCTTCACATTTGTATTTTAAAAACGGTTGCATTAATCATCATTTTAATAAATAACACTATATAATAATCATTTCGCGATTCGTTTTTTTTTTTTTAATTCTATAACTTGTCAAACGTGATTTAAGATCACGACTCACTACTGTGACTTACGTCGAAATGTAAGTTTTAAATTTTTAAAATAAAAAATTCATTTAAATATTTTGTTTTGCCAATTAATAAAAGTATATTATTATTATATTTAAGTAAATCGAAAGTCTTTGTCCAATTGGACTAGTTATGAATTTATCGTTAATAGCTTTAACGTTAATGGTTGCGTCAATTCCCGCTGATTTTATATGTACATTAATATAATTGTCATTGCATTGCCTTGTTTCCACTGCTAATGGTCGCGGATTCGAACTCCGCTTATGACGAATATTTTATACTTTTTTTATGGAAAAGTTTTTTTTCGAGAAGAAAATTAATTTTTGATTATATAATATAAATAAAATTACTCAAACTTTTTATTTAAACCTTATGTTTCTATATATATCTTTATTAAAAAAATTCGCAGGAGAGAAAAGATTTCACCATCATACAACATACGCGACATGGCCGCCATATTCGAACAGAAATCACAGAGCAATGGTTGACGTTCGCAACGCTATAACGTATAACGTCGACCGTTATAACGTTACAAATAACGACACGAGAACCATTTACTGTTTTAAGTTATTTCGAATTGTTGTTTTCTTATTTCTTTTTTTTTATAGAAAAAAAAAACGTTTGGTAATGTAAAGGAAAATTGGCTATTGATAAGGCGAGAATTACACTTGTAAGTTACTCGTAACTGATATAAAACTTTATAACCTAATAACAGATATGTCGTAAGTGATTATGAAAACTGTAGACAGTAAATTCTTTTAGGTGTAAAGCAACTTATGTATGTTCTTATAAAAGTCTAAGAGCAATAGTTATAAGTGTAATTCTTGCCTAAAGCGAAAATTACACTGGTAAGTTTTACTCCCGAAAACGTTATAAAACAACTCTGCTTAGTTATGAATGTTACTGCCATAAATAAGGCACTTACAGTAAACTCTTTCAGGTGTAAAGCAATGAGAAATATCTTATGTAAATCTTTATGAGTCTGAGAGCAATACTTATAAGTGTAATTCTCGCCGAAAGCAAGTTACACTTGTAAGTTTTACACTAGTAACTGATATAAAACTACGTTACCTGATAACAGTTACCTAGGTAACTTTACCTAAGGTTTTCGTGTCAATAATATGTCACTGATTGTATGGACACACCCATACATTGACATTAAACACTTAAGCTAGTCTGTATATAATTTACATACGTAATACTCATAATAATTCCATATAATTAAAACAAACATACAAAACGCATCTAAAGGTATATAGTCAAAACCCATACAAGTAGAAAGCTATAATACACAATTTATGTAATTCCCTAACCAAAACTTACAAGTGTAAATTTCGCCTTAATTCAATGATTTTTCCAAGTTTGCATATATTAAATTATTTGCCGTTAAAATATGTTTTAGTGGTACTTTTCTTGTTAATGAGTAAGTCGTAACGCTGATTATATTGTTAATTTTGGCTAAGTCTTAAAGATATATTGAATAATTTTTAATTGTATAAAGAAATTTGATTGTTGGACAACGCCGCCATTTTGTGTCATGTCGCTAACAAATTATATTAAGCTGAAAATTCTACACATTAAAATATGAGTTGTTTTTAGTCGAACTGCGCTTCTTTTAAAGGTGGTAAAATGTGTCTATATATTTAACATCGTATTATACAATACTTATTCAAGGATTGTTTTGATTGACAGATTAAATAATTAATTGAAATGTCAAAGTTCAAAAATTATTTCGAATTTAATGAATAACATTTATGAGTTTTAGCTCTCGATAGCGATATAAAACAACTCTGTAACCTAGCAACAGATACGTCGTAAGTCGTTACGAAATTTGTGAATGTCAAAAATAAGGGACTGACATATTTAATATAACGGGTCTTACTGCGATAACTAATGGTAGTAATACCTTTTTATTGCCCGACGTTTCGACGAAGTTACTTCGCTGTTTGATTGTGAGCCTCACAATGTGAGGGTAGGCGAAGAAAACTCGCGCACTTGTCCAGGTACGCTCGTCGTGACCACGACGGATGCGACTTCGTCGAAACGTCGGGCAATTAAAAGGTATTACTACCATTAGTTATCGCGATAAGACCCGTTATATTAAATATGAAGAGTATAAATCGCGAAAGTAAGAAATAACTTATGTAAATCTTTATGAAAGTGTGAAAGCGAAACTTATAAGTGTAATTGCCTTAGAATCTTTTAAAATTTCCAATAATACTTAAATGTAATGTCCAATGACATTAAGAGTAACGCATTTTGACTTCAAACGACATATGATTTTTAAAAGTATAAAATCATATTTGTGAATGGCCATAACGTTAAAGGATAAATACGGAAGACAATGGATCGTTATTTGTTATTATTATTTATTTTTTACAGTTTAGTTTTAATATATGACTAGAAAAAAAATACTGCATTTTATTGATTGGTTTTGAAATTTTATTCATCAATAATTAACATCTCATAATAAATTACGCGTCTGTGTTAATACAGTTTTAATAGTATGAATTTTTTTACTTTTGTATTTTTTTTAATTTACTTTTTCATTAAAATAAATAAAAAATTATCATGAATCTCTTATAGTTAAAATAATTAATTCAAAATATACCATATATTAAAAGTGTTATTTATTTACCAGCTGGTGCCCGTCAGCGGAAATTTAAAATAAATAAAATTTCCCAAATAAAAGTAGCCCACATAACATAAGTTATCTGTGAAAGTACGGTCAAAATCGGTCCAGCCGTTTAAAAGATTAGCTGGAACTAACAGACAGATAAAAATTAATATTTTTGATGTAAGTACTTTATGTACTTTTCCTAACAATTTAGTAAAAAGCTGTTAATTTGAAATTACAAACGGACACTTAAATTTTATTTATTAGTATGTATCTGTGGGCTAAAGCTAGACTATCTCAATCGAATAAATTAAGCGGTCCTTTAGCCAATCGATTTTTAAATTATTTTTATATAACTTTTTTTTAATTTAAAAACAAAAATGCAGTATTTTTGTTCAAGTCGGGAACCTCAGAAACGAAACATCACGACTAGTATTATTTATGGTTATGCGCTTATTTTATTAAGTTGTGTTATGTGTTGTGAAACATTTGAATCTCTATAATTTGTGTCAAAAAATCATTAAAATTAAGAGTCTTTAAACGAATAGTACGCGATGAGGCCAACACGAGTCAATGTATAATTCACTTCTTCAGTATTCTACGAAAGAAAAAAAAAAACAAAGAAATGTCAAAATATTAAGATGTATTTATTTTCGCGAATAACGTTATATTTCTTCTTTTTCAGAAATATGATAAAAGTATAACTCTACTATGTTTAAAAGAAGTGAATTATACATTAAAATACTATTTACTAAACCAGATGATTTATTACATGGCAACACTCAAGTTATAATAATAAAAAATATGTTGCCACATTTAAACTTGCATTTACTTTACAAAGGCCGTTTAATATTTACTAGCGTTGAATTTTTTTATAAATACAAGACATTTGTTATAAATGATTAATTGATTTTTAAGTTCAATAATTAAATTTATATTAAAAAAAAATCAACAAAATATTATTAAAGCTAAGGTATAAATTTGAATGATTCTTCTATTCTCGATCATTAATAGTGATTTCTCTTGCTAGTAACCAAATCGATTTAATTATGAAAAAAAAAAATTACGAAATAATAAATTTTAAGACAATAAAACGAATTGATTATTGTAAATCACATTTTTCCGCTCTCTAATAGTTTACTGAAATATTTAATTATTCTTATATAAAAGCTTTTGACATTTGTAATATAATGAAACAGTTTAATGGAGGGATTTAAAAGAAATTTTAATCATAAAGGACGCCTTTCAGATGTACAATAAATCACTGTGCGTATCCGCCAACCCCCAGTGGAGCCGCGTGGTGGATTATGCTCTAAACCTTCTCCTTAATAGGAGAGGAGGCCTTTGCCCAGCTGTGGGACATTTACAGGCTGTTACTTTACTTTTTTTACTTTTTATTTCCTGTGTTGAGATGGGACGTCGCGTCTTGTCACATGCAAAACATAATTATAATATTTTTGGTTTTTTTTTTAATATTTTCGTAAAATGTATACATATTTTACTATCTGTGCCAGTAAAAATAATTTTGTTTTTAAGTATTGCAATAAAAATTTCTTGTGCGTTAAAAAATACTTGCATTTATTGAGGAAACAGTACAAAAGACGATTTTATTGCTTAAATAATTAAGGAATAGACAAAGTGTTATAAGTTATTATCTATGTCAGAATTGAATGAACAACAAAGAATCATTCGTTTGAGTGAATGAACGTTTAGAAATAGAAAGAATTTCTTTTGAATCATTCCATTAAACACGTTCTTGATTGTAACAGACTGTAAATCTGCCAAATGTATGTAAAGTTTCCTGCATTTTGTAATATATGTGTATCTGTGGAAAAATAATGATTTTGACCAATTTAGATTATGCAATTAAAAAAATAAGATCTGAATTATATGCTTATTTAGATCTGCTCGCTTTATTTATATAGTTATCATACAATTTTGATCGATCACAAAATTCAATAAGTTTCTAAATATATAAGTTTCTAAATATAAATATCCAATAAAGGTTAAATTCTTAGTTTGTTAAGCCTAACAAAATAATATTCATAAGTTATTGTTTGTAACAGACGAATGTGACTTATTTTGTCAGTAACATTACAAGAGGAAGCGTAGCTGTAAGCTTCGAGAACAACACTTTTTAAAATAACTGATTATTAAGTGCATAATTGCGTCTAATAAGTATGTGTTGCAAGTTAATTAAAATAATAGACAATTTTATTACTTGCAACAATATTTTTTTTTTCAATACAATTCTCAGAAAGGCAAAGACAATATTAAGATTCTTCTGTTTATGAAAATGTTCTCCTAATTTAATTTAAGTTCTGAATCTCAATGTTTCTATAATGTAGTATATGGTCATTATCATTATATTACCACACATACAGAACCCATCTCTTTAAGATTCTACACTATACCCATTTTTCGTAAACATGTAAATTAAGAATATTTGTAAATTATAGAACATGTAACGAGCAAGACTGCATTTGGTGTGAAAAATATTATAAAATGTGATTTGAGAAATTTTGGGACCACAAATCGGTCGCTGATTCGATTCTCATGGTGTTAGAATATATTATTTTTAACTTCAATAATTAGTCAAATGAAGCCCTGAAGTTAGCAACAAGTGAATTTTTTTTTGTATTGTGACCAAATGCAGTCTTCGTGTTGTATTTATAAAAACTGAGCTTTAAGCGTCTCTACGGAGATATGCTGTATTTATAAAGTGTAATTTATTATGATGTTTAATGAAAAATCTACCGGCTTGAAACTTAGAGTAGCGAACGAAATGATTATACACAATAAAAAGGTATTATTGAAATTATTTTGGTCTTTTATTATTTACAACTTTATGTTTCGCTTCTATGAGTTGTAGCGTGATGAAATATAGCCTATAACCCTCCTCCATCCTCTAACCTGTTCAAAAAACGAGCTATCTAACGCAAAAAGAATTTTTCAAATCTGTACAGTAGTTTCAGAGATTACGCCCTACGTACAAACAAATTTCACTTCTTTATAATGTTAGTATAGATTAAACCTAATATTATAATTTTAGATTAAATATTACACAAGAAATAATTTAGAAAGTACAAAAACGTGCTTAAAAGATTAAAATAAACTTTTCCCTTAAAAGTTATACTATCAACTAAATCTCGCGTCAAGCTTTTATATTACACTAGCTGTCTAATGCGGTTTCACTCGCGTTTATGGTTACTGCTTCGCTCCTATGAGTCATAGCGTGATGTGATATAGCCTATAGCCTTCCTCAATAAATTATGTAACACAAAAATAATTTTTCAATTCAAACCTGAGATCAGCGCGTTCAAACAAACAAATTCTTCAAATATTTGTACAGATTAAATGCGTTGGGGCAATGAATGAATTTGGGGCAATCAATGAATGTTAAGCTTGTCGATACAAAATCAGTATAATTTAATAAAAGATAGATTTAATTTAAAACTATTCAAATTATAATTGACAAGTTGAATTCTTGTTACAGATAGTTTCAAGTATTCAAGATTGCTAATCCTGTAACTTGACAAATGAAACTAATCGACGACAATTTATATTTTAAGAAATAAAACAACCACGTTCATATAAAAAGCTATTTATTTACAAGAACTAGTTAAAATAAAACTATACATTAAAATAAATTCACAGACATTACATCATAAGAGCATTAATCTTTATAGAGATCATAGTATACAATGACATTTATATCTTATACACAGGTTGCTAGTGCTTCATAACGAGAGAGGCTATTTGGATGCTGATAAGCAATAATGTGTCAACCCACATAAAGTTCAAATTCGGAGATATTGATGTATTTTGATACTACGTCACCTATTAAACATTATTCAAAAAATTTTCAAGTAATCTAAACTAAATAAGTATGAAAAAAAGTTTCTTAATGCTTCGAATTTCAGATGCGTTCCATATTTTGCAATTTATAAAATAATATCAAATATTTAAAAACTTATTATTAGATAACATATTAAATAAATCTATCTGCTTTTGATTCATTATACATTTTATCTAAATAGAAGAGAAAAGGTGAATATATATACCTTCAAACAAATTTATTAAGAATCGGTTTGACATCTTTAGACGCCATTTTCTCAAAACGAAGTCCGTGTGGCTTGACACAGTATTGCTTATCAGAATCTATTTAGCCTACTTTGATATGGATACAGATAAACAATAATATTTCAATCCATCTTAAGTCAAATTCGGAGATATTGATGTATTCTGATAATCCGTCACGTATTGAACATTATTCAAAATATATTCAAATCATCTAAACTAAATAAGTACTGAAAAAATTGTCTTCATTTAATATTCCTAATTTATGTACAATAATACCATATATTAAAAAAAGTTATTTTATAGACCAAAATTTTTATTATACCAATCTGCTTTTAATTAATTATATCTTATAACAAAATAGAAAATAAAATATGGATATACAAATCTTCAAACGAATCTATTAAGAATAGGTTTGACATGTTTAGACGCCATTTTCTCAAAAGTCCATGTGGCTAGACACAGCATTGCTTATCAATGTCCATATATCTTTCTCTTTCATGCTTGTAATAACGTTTACATCCATCTCGCTCATAATTTCAACAGAGCAACATAGTTTTAAATTTCTACTAGCAATGTAAATATAAGATTTAAGATCATTGTTTATATATATAATATTTAATATAATAAAATTAATATATTATGAAATAAAATACTATTTAGTTAAAGGACTGGTATATAAATGAATTTACTTATTCATAATATTGTCAACGTAAAATTTACAATAATGACTAAGGAACAATGTTTGATTTGACTTAATTACGTATTTATTATCATTATTTAAATATTTTTTTTTTAATTGAAAATAAATTTTAAATTTAACATTTGTGAAGGCAATATTGGTTTTATGTGACTTAAAATTTATTAAATTCGAAAAACAGTGTTATTCAAAATTTTTCATATAACGCAGACGCAGTATGAAAATCGTAACGATCGTCGCCATATTGTTTGAGTGACGTCATTTAACGTTATGAAACATATTACTTTATTAAACACACTTTCGTGAGCGCATTAAACTCGGGCTTATAGTTTTATCTCTCTCTTCTAGTAAAGTATCAATATATAAAATACTAGCTGTCCCTTGTGGTTTCGCGTTTATGGTTACTGCTTCGCTCCTATGAGCCGTAGCGTGATGTTATATAGCCTATAGCCTCCTCAATGAATGAAATAATAACATAAAAATATTCTTTCTATTAGAACCAATAGTTCCTGAGATTAGCGCGTTCAAACAAACTTTAAGTTTTATAATATTAGTATAGATTGATACATATTTTTCTATGAGGTTCTTATAGTCTTTGAAAAACACTGTTTTCACACAACAGCGTGTTCTTTAGAAGCATTTCAGCTTTGCTTATACTATTGATATTATTATAACAAACATTTTAATTTAGTATACAACTTCATGTTTTCCTATTTTCAAAAAAAAGTATTCAAAATAATCTTTAGACTGAAAATTCATATACAATCAAAAAACAATCAGTAAAAAAATTCTTTGGTAAAAAAAAACTAAAATAATAACCTTTTGTCACATCGCTCAAACAATAATTTGGAAGCAGATTATACTGGAAATTATTGTTAATCCTAATGATTAGGCGAGAATCACACTTGTAAGTTTTGCTCAGAAACATTAATAAAGATTTATATAAATTATTATGAATGCTTTTAAACATAAAACACCTAATTTCAGTGACTTATTTTTGTCAGTAATGGCTCACGTAAGGTTACCTAGATAACTGTTACAGAGTTGCATTACATCAGTTACGATTAAAACTTACAAGTGTATTTCTCGCCTAAGAAATTCATATTTTCATTAAATTCATTCTTGCTTCAATCTGTCAAAATCATTCTTTATAGGGAATGTGTTTTAAATGTGTCAAATTTTTTCATATTTTAAAATATATAATTCTTCTTCAGAATGTGGATTCTATTGACATGATCTTAGTATGTAGTTGCTTACACTTTTAAAATTTAATGCTATATATTTTTTTAAGAGAGCTATTATATCATAATATAAGAGAGCTTTAAAATAATACTTATAGAGACATTTGAATTAAGGTTTTTTTTTTAATTTTCTACTAAAATATTTTATGAATGTTTATGTAGGTAAAGACTTAAGACTTCATCAATATATATTTCAATATTAACACATACTAAATTCTGTATATATTTATTTTAAAACACGTTCCCTATTAAATCAATTCACTTCATTTAAATTAATAAATATCACAATTCTTGTAAATCTAAATATGCGATTAAAATTATTAACTAGAATATCGATTAAACAGTTTTTAAATTCACCCGACTACAACGCACCGAAGAGGGTAATGAATTTACATTGTATGTTACAATTAACATGAGATATTTTTATACACCGAACTTTTTATACACCGAATTTTATACATTTCATTTTATTGAACATATAATGATACAATTTCATAATTACATGTTGAAAATGGCAGATAAAAGACGCCATATTGTTTGTGCATTATGGCTAAACATAGTCGGGTTTATTAACATATTAATACCTTAAGGCGTAGCACAAACGAAGACACTTTTTGTTCTAAGTTGCCAGCAATCTTCAGGGAGTGGTTGATTTTAATTTTAATAAAATATTAACGGTTGTATTCGAAAAGAATGTTCGTTTGCGTACCGCCATATTCGCAAACCATTCTAAACCAAGGTATTCATACGTCGTTATTGCAAATATTTGGCTTAGTGTTAAAGTGGCCGAAACCAAAAATTCAAATTTGTTTTACGTTTGGATGCTGATATACAATAATGTGTCAACCCACAAAAAGTCAAATTCGGAGATATCGATGTATTTTGATACTGCATCACCTATTTAACATTATTCAAATAAATTGAAGTTATAGAAACTAAATGATTACGGAAATAGTTTCTTTATTTATTGTTTCGAATTTCAACTGCGTTTGATATTTTGAAATTTATACAGTAATCTCAAATATTTGAAACTTATTATAAGATAATATGTAAAATATATCAATCCGATTTTAATTAATTATACCGTTTATCAAAAAAGAAAAGAAAAGATGGATATATAATTCTTCAAACATATTTATTAAGAATATGTTTGACATCTTTAGATGCCATTTTCTCAAAATGAACTCCGTGTGGCTTGACACAGTATTGCTTATCAGCATCCATTTGGGACTTGCATTTATTTAGACTTTTTTTTAAATCATAAATAACGAACCACAGAATAATATGAAACTATATTTTAATAACTATCTTCGCCAACTCGTTCACAGATTTTGAATTCAGTCACTTTAATACTGAACTGCGATAAAATGTCGGGAATAGTACAAAACCGCGTATGTAACTTTTCCTATAAAGTTTATATTAAAAAAACGTGAAATGGCTTAGTGGTTGGAACACATCGATCGATGATCGCGGGTTAAAAACCCGGCACCGCTGAGTTTTCAATTGCTAAGTTTGTGTTTAAATTCATCTCGTGCTAGAAGGAAAACATCGTGAGGAAACCTGCATGTGCCGGGAGATATTCTGACACATGTATATCCGCCCCGCAGTGGAGCAGCGTGGTGGATTAAGCTCTGAACCTTCTCCTTAATAGGAGAGGAGGCCTTTGCCCAGCCGTGGGACTTTTACAGTCTGTTACATTAGTTTTTTATTAAAAAACAATCTATATTTGAACCAAATATTAAATTACATTAATAAAAATAAGACCTTATGGGCATTCTCCATAACGCAGTGTATTGTATGTGTGGTGTCACCGACGATATGTCAAAATTTATTTATATCAAGTATTAATTATATAAACATCGTTTATATAATTTTTATCTAGCTTGTTTTTTTATCAATAATGAAATTTAACATTTGATTCAAATATGGACCTTATTGCAAAAGGTAGTTACGCGGTCTTGCACAATCCCCGACGCTATATAATTATATATCTATATTAAAACACCATAATGTCCGTCCGTGGCACGTTGCTGAGGTTATCGTCGATGGTGAGATACATGTTGAAGGAGAAAAACATCGCCGTGGCCGACATGAAGTGCCAGGCGTCGTGCGAGTCGTAGAGTTGTAGGAGGGAACACACGCGGTTGCTTTGACGGGATTGAGCTGGCGTTAACTGGGGGGAGGTGTGGAGATCAGTGAACGATATTGGCGTAGTGAGCCAATCTGGTAAGTGAACCACTCTGGCATTGTGAGCCAGTCTTGCATTGTGAGCCAGTCTGGCGTTCTGTGCCAGTCTGGCATTGTGAGCCAGTCTAGTAATGGCATTGTGAACCAGAGTGGCATTTTGAACCAGTCCGGCATTAAAATGGTATAGTAAACCATTCTAGCAAAGTGAACCAGTTCGCATAATGCGCTAATATGGCAAAATGAGCCAAGCTAACACAATGAGCCAGAGTCTATTTCTTAAACTTATCTTACTATTAAAGTAAATTTCGAAACTATACTCAATAAATATTAATAAAATATATACAAGATATATAAAGAAGAAATTATTATATAATATTTATATATAGATCTTAGGTTGTGTATTTAACTTTTCATTATAAACAAAATTAAAGACTTATTCTTATAAAAATGATAATAATGTTATTACTCACAGCCCAGTTGGTGCTGAGGTCTAAATAGAAGTAACTCGACGAGAACCAGACCCCATACGTCAAAGTTATGAACACCCAGCTGTAAAAAATGTATAAATTAATACGCGAAGCAAAAACTTAGTACCCCTTTTTACGAAAACACGCAGATGTATATCGGCACGAAATAACATCATTTATTTAAAAATACAATTACATATACAATTACATAAAAACGCTCAACGACTCAGGCGAGGTGGGGACGACCTATTATAAAGCAGAGTGCTAGATGGCCGAACACATTCCGATCCTGGCGCTCGCTCGGTTCACATCTCTTAATTGTGACGTAGATCACACCTGAGTTATTAATAATTGTTTAATTTTTAATCGCTTGTTGTTTGTTAATTTAAAATTTATGTCAAATTAGTTTCTTATTTGTATTTATGTTAAATTTATATTTCCAATTAATTAATTACTGAGTTAAATTAAGTTGATATAATAAATTTGCTTTTGTATTAATATTGAAGATTTAGTAACACTACGTCGAAGCATCGATTCAGGGCGGTAGATCGTCGTCCTTCTTCACCAATTCTACAAAACTTTTCGGTTCCATCCGAAATGTAAGAGTATGAAATTTCGCACACTTGTAGATTGAGTACAGAAAGCTAATATTTTATTATGCATAAAAAATACATTAAATTAATATTAAAAAAAAAGTTATTTAATTGTAAAAAATTGTCTGTACACCACATCCCTTGCAGTTAGTTAAAGGTCTCCGACGAATTGAGAACCTTCTCCATTTCTTTTAAGTCGGTTAAAATTGTATCCTCACCTGTACCAGGCGATGGTCTCCCTGTGTAGCAGCTTCATGGCGATGTAGAACAGCGTGTAGAGGAACAGATTGCTCATCAGCACCAGGAGTAAGTGAGACGCGAAGTCACGACTATGCTGCGACAACCTATGTTGAATATATATACATATATACAGGGTGTCCCGAAAGTCAACGATTAAATTGAAATGGGATATAGGCCAGGTCAAAACGAGTCTGTAGACAAAAAATCGTTTTGGTAAAAGTCCCTTGGTTTCTGAAATAGGAGCCATTATGTGAAAAGTACGAAAAATGGCTTCTTTAGTAGGTTTTTTGACTGCCATGGCTACAAATTTAAACCTTTCTCAATCGTTGTTACTGTTTCTTAAAGCCGAATAATGTATTTATCAAATTTCAGGGCGCTTAAGTCTATCATGTGCGAAAAAAGTCACTTGAATTTCAATTTAAAGGTTTTTGTGACGAGTTACTGATTTTTACAGAGCAACTGCCATCTGACCTCCGCAACCTCTGAAGGCAAGCCAGTAACCATTTAGACTAGAACAATCTCCCTACTCAGAGTATCATTATTGATAACGGGACAACTTTACGAGCTTTCCGAGGCACACGGACAAAACCTAAGTTAAAAGTATTATATACTCATCATTATATACAACACATGCGTAGGCTCGAATTCAATTTATAAGTTTTAACCTCGTAATTGTAAAAACAACTGTAACCTGACAACACATAACTCCTAAGAAAGCTGTGGCGATCAATAGTAAGACTTTCAGTAAACTCTTTCAAGTGTAAAGCATACCAAACAACTTATGTAAATCTTTATGAAAGTCTGAGAGCAAAAGTTATAAGTGAAATTCTCGTCTAACTTATGATATTAGTAGTACAATCACCATACCCGTAACCCGCCACGGCCCAATTAGCCAGGTTCGCGAGTAGGAGCAGGACACAACGGCCGCAGTGCGTCGGGGTCACCGCTGCGAGTGGGCGAGCTGAGAGCGAACGAGCAGCCCGACATACGACACCGCCATCTGTAACGACAGACAGGGGGTATCAACAGGAGGGGAGGGGAAGAACCGAATAATCTCCACATCCCCAGTAGACACCATCGTATTTGATGACAGACTGACAGATAAAGGGATAAAGACAAGCAGACGATGTTACCCCACCGGGGATAGGGCAATCAGACGATCTTGCCCCCTCTCGACGATATTCCAGTTTAGAGTGACGGTTTGTAATGCGTGAGGAACAACAATCGTATGAATTAAATAATTATTAGAAATTTGATGTTGTTCATAATTGTTTAATAATTTTACTGTAAATAATGCGATTTCATAAAAGAAAAATAATATACAGAGTGCCAACGTTAGCAGAATTAATATTTAAAAGTAAAAAACTGCATTATTATTATTTTTTTAATTGAAACGTATTGTAGGCTCGTACAATATAGGCATTATTTATATCCGAAAAAAAATTAATACAGTTTTTTAACTTTTAAGCATCGATTCTGCTAACGCTTTTAAAATGTCCAGTTGACGTATGGGGTACTTTTTCATTTTCATATTTTTCATTTTTCATGATTCATAATGAAAAATATAATTAAACTTAATGATAAAAATTCAAGGCCTCACCGAGCCTGAACCTGCCCAGGTAGTATATCTGGAAGGTCATCACCAGGCAGGTGATGAGGTGCAGCGCGGTGAAGGCCACCCAGAAGTAGAAGTTCGCGTTCAGCACCCCCACCAGACCTGATGCATTCCATCAAAATCAAAATATGCTTTATTCAAGTGGGCTTTTACAAGCACTTTTGAATCGTCAAAACAGAAACAAATAAGAAAACATAAAAAGCTAATTAATTAATGAATTTATTACCGGTTCGGAATGTAGATTCTACCGAGAAGAACCGGCAAGAAACTCGATAGTTACTCTTTTAACTATAATTAATACATTCAAAGACCCGTTCAGATCAGGCCCCCAAAAATAGGTCATTAATAATGATAATTTAACTTAACATTGGAAATTTTGATGATTTAGTCCTTAAGCGTATAACATATTTTATAATATAATTATACGTAATTATACACTAAAATAATATTCATATAACACACGAGGTTTAAAGTAAGTTACAGAATTAAATCATGTTGATCCGGCTCGAAGGACCATCCACTTACCAATGAAAATAATAAGCGCGAGTACGCCGAAAGTAGCGTGCGCACGCGCATTCACATCCGCGTGCCGCGCCTGGTACAGGCGCACCATGCACAGCACTGACGTCACGTACATGAACGACGTATCTGGAGGAATATTATTAAATTTTCTGAATGAGCGAAGAACTTAATAGCATTGTTTAAAAACTCACCACGCGGAACATATTTTCTGTGAGAGTGAGTGACTGTCCCGGTCGATCTAAATGTTTAAGTTCAGGTCATTCAATTTGTCGTTATATAAAGAGTGAATTTTATACAAAATCGAAAACTAAAAGAAATAACGAAAAATACTTAAAAAGACCCTCGCGGTCGATTTTAATGAAAATAAAACTGAATTACAAGTTTTTAAAAAAATTTACTTTCCCAGGCAGGAATCGAACCGGCTAATTAAAAACCCCCCATTACTGCACCATCTAATAGTGTTACTTATAAGGATCATGGTGTACCACGCCCAGTTAAAAAACTCACTCGTATAAATTGGATTTTTTTTCAAATAGCTTATTTTTCTTTTCTTCTAAACTTAAAGCTCAACTCACCAAATTGAAAGTTCATGCTGTTAGGGCACACGTGGTAAGCTGCTGACAGTAAGCCCTCGCTGACCAAAGCTATACCCATCGCGTACAGCAGGCCGAAGTGTTGAGGTATACCGAGCTCTTTCTAGAGAAATTATAACAAGGATGTAGAAAATTTTGAAGTCTAAATCTATACAAGTAAATAATATTGAATTGTCTGTTTGTAATAAAAAATTAACAGCTTTTCACTTATTGCATATGAAATACGGTTCTTAGATAAAAAAAAAATATTTTGAAATTTTTGTCTGTCTGTCTGTCTGTCGGCTAATAGCGAATGTTATAAGGAGAAATATAGGTTACTTTATTTTAAAAACTTTATTCATTTTAATTAATAAATAAAAAAGAGGATTACGCGAAAACAAAATTAAAACCAATGTAAAAGTGAAGAATATTCGATTCAATTAGTATTAATGTATCGACACAAGTAGTTAAAAATAATTTACAAAGTACTAATATTGGTAGTCACTCTAAGGTGATTTAGGTAACATAAGTTGAATTACCATGGAACGAGTAACTTGACGAAATTTGATAATGTTATTCCACCTTATAACCTAGTGAGGCAAAAAATACTTTTTATATACTTATTAAAATGTTATTAAACATTTTTTAATTCTACAAAAGCTTATTAGCTGACGCACGCACACATAAGCACGTCATTCAAGTAATATAATTTAAACTAAATATTATATAATTCATTGATCCGGCTCGAAGGACCATACACGTATCGATGAATATGATAAACATTACAACAAAGGCGAGTACATTCTTACACTCATACGCCAACTCACTCACTCACCTGTTGCTCCGTCCTGCGTTCGTGCGCTCGCTGCCTGCGCCACACCTGCGCTACGAACAGCGCACCGAGCAGTACGTAACCCAGATTCGAGTACACGTGGTTGAAATCAGACAACGCCAGTAACGGATGTGCGCATAGGAAGTTGAAGTAGCACAGGTCTTGGTTGCCCGACTGGTTGAGCAACTGGTCGACAAAAAGAAGCATTCATATAAGGTGTATTCGGTAATACAATAATGGCCAGAATTATAAGGTTCTTAAGCAAGATATAAGTTTTGCTCTTAGACTTTCATAAAGATTTGCATAGGTTATTTCCCATTGCTGAAAGTTTTATAGACAGTGCCTTTATTGTTGACAGGCACAGCTCTCATAAGGTTACCTAGGGGACTATTACCAGTTATTTATGTTAGTCAGTTAGTAAAACTTATAAATGTGATTCTCGCCTAACAAGATTACAACTAGTACAAGACGTATTTCGAAGCATACCCATACAATTTTGGGATTACTTAAGGTACTAATCAGAAAAACGTGTTTATGTTAATAAAAATATAAAGATTTTTGGTTGAATAATAAAATGTTTCATTTAAAAATCGATAAAGTATTCTACATTTAGTAACGTATTTATATACTTGGCAGTTTTTAAAAGTTGTTGGATTTTGTAAAACTTATGAATAACTAAAATTTATACAATGACAAATTCAATAACCAAACGATTCGATCCGGGTTGAAGGACCAGAAAATATACAAGTATATACTAGCATCTAATAACTTGTATAAAAAGAACCGCAAAGAGAAGACCATACAATTTATAATTTAATATTTTGCCCTCTAAAATATTGCTTTAATGTGTTAAAAAAGGCCTCCTCTCCTATCAAGAAGGTTTAGAGCTTAATCCACCACGCTGCTCCACTACGGGTTGGCGGATATACATGTGTCAGAATTTCTACCGGCACATGCAGGTTTCGTCACGATGTTTTCCTTACCGAAAAGCTCGAGATTTATTTAAACACAAATTTAGCACTTGTAAAATCAACGGTGCTAGCCGGAGTTTGATCCAGCGATCATCGGTTGAGATCGACGTGTTCTAACCACTACGCTATCTCGGCTCATTTAATCGGCTTAATGGGGGAGGAGGCCTTTTCCCCACAGTGGGATTTTTAGAGGCTGTTACTTCACTTTTTTTATGGTAAAAAATATAGCAAAAACTCACCCTCTGATATGTGACAACGAGCTGTATGACCGGGAGAGTGTAGAATACGGCCACGGTGAGAACATTCCAGAGGTACATCTTCGAGCGTGCGGAGAGCACTCGGGGGCGACATCTGTAAATAAGTCATTATGAAACTAAGTTGGCCAAAAATTTGCTGAGATTAGAAATACATTTTAATTTTCCATTAAAATTTATTCTATTCTACTAAGCAATTACTTCATTTTATAGAATGCTATTTCTACTAGTAAATTCACATAGGTGAAGGGGCGGCATCTTTCACAGTGCCACACATGGTAAATTTGGCCTTGCTGATAAGCAATACTATGTCAAGCCACATGGACTTCATTTGGAGAAAATGCTGTCTAAAGATGTAAATTTGTTTAAAGAAGTATATACATCTTTTCTTTTCTATTTTGATAGAAGGTATAATTAATTAAAAGCAGATTGAAATAATGAAAAGTTTTATCTAAAAATAAGTTTTTCAAATGTATGAAATTATCGTATATTGCATAATATAGATCACACTTTAATAATCGAAAAAATTAATTAAGAAACTTTTTGCAATACTTATTGTTAAATATATAACGCATTCATAGAAATACATCAAAAAATCCGAATTTGACTTCTTGTGAATTCACACATTAATAGGAGAGGATACTTTTGTGGCTGTGGGACATTCCTAGACTGTTACAGTACTTATGGGTGTTCGATCTAGTATCTAGATTAAAGTTACATCAAAACCGATCAAGCTCACCTCGACAGATTGGCGACGCACAATTTACCACCATGCAAGTAAATATCCTTGTCGTTAGCACCATCGTCTATGGTGGAGAGGTCCGTGTCTGTGTCTGACGACGAACTGTTATCTGTATAATTATTAACCCTTAAAAGCATGACATTTTTTAATTTCATCAGGTTAAAAACCATTGTAAACAGAATCACCAGTAGATTTATGGAGTACTAAATAGATCAGTTTATTATTGTATGGATTCTAAAATATACACATAGCTAAGTTAGACATTTAGTGAATTTTTTAGTTGACTGTAGACTTCGAATAACCGTTTCATTTTTGATACACCATGCACAAATTAAATAAATGAGGTGTGAAAGTATGGTACCTAATAAAATTATTGGGTACCATACTCTCACAGAAGACCGGCGTGAAGTAGATATAGCTGAGTGGGAGAACCGTAAGCCTGGGGAGGGCCCCTCCCACATTCCTTTCCTAACTTCCTATTCCCCTTCATCCCTTATGAAACTGGCAAGTGATTTGTGTATCTTCTGCTGATCACATAACATCAGGCGTCCCGTCTGTTCGTTTGCAGAGATTTTTATATAAAAGCGACATGGTTTGGAGCGGAGAAGGGCTGGAGCCAGGTCAAATTTAATATCATGCTTTCAATGTAATGAATTCAATTTCATTTGGGGCTTGAACTACTACTGTATTTATACTACTATTTACATAAAAATCATTGAATAGACCCTGATAAGCAATATTGTGTCAAGCAACACGTACTTACTTTTGAGAAAATGTCTAAACCTATTAAATCTATTCTTAATTCATTTGTTTGAAGAAGTATATATCCAATTTTTTTTCTATTTTGATAAAATGTATAATAAATTGAAAGTAGATTGATATGATTAAGAGTTTTATCTAAAAATAAGTTTTTTCAAATATTTGAGATTATTTTATAAATCGCAAAATATGAAACCGACTTGAAATTCGAAATCTTAAATTAACAAAAGTTTTTGCGAAATTATCTAGTTTAGATAACTTATTATTTTTTAATAATGGTAAATACATAAATTTTTTGGATTTTGACTCTTTGTGGGTTGACACATTATTGCTTATCAACACCCAAATATATTAGTATCTAAATTACCTCCGTGCTCGGTTGGCGTACGTGTGGAACAGCTAGCATCGTTGAGAACGCGTCGCCGACGAACGTTCGCAACGTTCTCGTCGTGCGGCGTGTGTGGCGCCAGCAGCTGTTCTGTATTGAAATTATTACACTCAAAATCAAAACTCAAAATCAAACTCAAAATATATGTACTTAATTCTAATAGGCTTTTAAAGCGCTTTCGAATCAAGTTTCATGTCAATTTTTTTAGTTTTTTTTATAAAGCTACCACCAGTTCCGAATGTAGTCTCTACCGAGAAGGACCGGCAAGAAACTCGATAGAACTCTTTTAAAATCATTTATACAGCATGTATTTTTATTACATTTTAATTATGTTATCCGGATAGAAAATCAACGCGTATCATATCGGCGTGGAATCTTTGTCGTCAAAATATTCTTGTATGGTTTAATATGAGTTATCTATTAAAGAATTTTAATTAGGCTTTAAACTTATTAAGTGGCAAATGTAAAACTGTTTATACCATTTTGTACTTTATTCAAATCGGTTTTTAAAATAGTATAAAGAGTTAAAATTTGTAAGTAATTTTTTATGTAGGGAGTAATAAAATAATTATTTAATTATCTTGATTTTCACAACACAAATCAAATCAGTATTTTTGAGAAAATCACGATGTAACAAACTTACATACATACATATACGGATCGAATACGGACGTTCCTTTTTTGAAATCGGTTTTTTGGACTTTATAAAGTAATAATAAATTATATACTGCGTGATAGCACAGTTTTTACATAATAAAGGTGATTCCTTTTAGCCACACCAAAGTGTCCACCCTAAAGGGGATAATCGGAATTAGGTCCACCATGTTCCTTTTCTACCGAATATCCTCCCTGACATATGTAAAGTAATTACGCAATTAATTTAATTTTCTAATTTCTAAAAATAATTTGGTTTATTATGTTTAACAAAATTAAAAAAAGATGTATTTAATACCTCAGTATACCTCGGGGTGGATAATCGGAAGATTAATCTGAATGAAATTCCGATCATCCCCTCCGGCCAGGGTGGCACGCGATTCCCATTTAGAAATTTTGCGACCCTAGGGTGGATTTTTCGGGGTGGTTAAATGGAATCGTCCCATAATAAATATAATACAAAAAATTGTATGTAGTTTTAATATATATTTATTATATCAGTTGTGAAATGAACAAAATTCAATCTAATATTTATTAAAAAATAAAATATAACACATAATTATAAAGAAATAGAACATTGAAATTTACTCTTTCATTTAAAAAAATTTTTTTGGGTAATATTCATACAGTCAGGGTAAAAGTTACTCTCACCTTCAATACTATCTCTAGCACATCGCTTTCTCTGACAAAGTACAGCGATAACGAACGCCACGTAAAAAGACATGAAGAAACCCAGAGCCGCCCCGGCGGCTATGAAGTATTCTTGATAAGATATCGTCTGGATAATTTTGAAACTGGGGACAAAGTATACTAATTTTATATACTCTAAAACACGACATATATAAAAACTTAAAGTTGAAAAAATTAGAGAAATCTATATATTAATGCGTTAAGCAAAAACTTTGAACCCTTTTTACGAAAATCGCACAGACGGAGGAGTAGAAAATTTCGCATACTTATAGTTTATATAGAGGAGAGATGGATGCTAATATTTTTTAATTATGCATAACAAAATACATTAAATTAAAAAAAAAATATTACACACACTAACTTGTATTTCACACACACACATACATATACTATTTCATTTATTGTTAAAGTCTGTGGTCAATCATGAAATCGGTTGAAAAATTAATGAACTACGGTCGAATGCCGACCGCTAGGTGACCACTAGTTAAAATAAAATTACAAAAACAAATAAATTAGAAGTAAGAAACAAAGATCAGTATGAACAGTGTTCAATAAAATTATATTTTACTTAGAGTTAACTTCTGTCGGCTTATGATATCCTGGTACTTTCGATTACAACTTTTAGCTATCCGTCGCGGAGGCCTTCGCGGTAACGCTCACTGCTCCGCTATAGTTGGTCGCAGCGTGATGTAAATTAGCCTGCAACATTCTTCGATAGATGGACTATCTTACGCCAAAAGAAATATTTCAATCCAACAAATAGATTCTAAGATAAGCACCTCCAAACATCGCACTCGATTGCACCCAACGAATTCCGGTCAACCACCATGCAATGTGGGTATATACATATACATATATTTCACTTAGAGTTAACTTCTGTCGGCTTATGATATCCTGGTACTTTCGATTACAACTTTTAGCTATCCGTCGCGGAGGCCTTCGCGGTAACGCTCACTGCTCCGCTGTAGTTGGTCGCAGCGTGATGTAAATTAGCCTGCAACATTCTTCGATAGATGGACTATCTTACGCCAAAAGAAATATTTCAATCCAACAAATAGATTCTGAGATAAGCACCTCCAAACATCGCACTCGATTGCACCCAACGAATTCCGGTCAACCACCTTGCAATGTAGGTACATACATATACATATATTTCACTTAGAGTTAACTTCTGTCGGCTTATGATATCCTGGTACTTTCGATTAAAATTTTAGCTATCCGTCGCAGAGGCCTTCGCGGTAACGCTAACTGCTCCGCTGTAGTTGGTCGCAGCGTGATTTAAATTAGCCTGCAACATTCTTCGATAGATGGACTATCTTACGCCAAAAAAAATATTTCAATCCAACAATTAGATTCTCTGATAAACACCTCCCAAATCGCACTCGATTTCACCCAACGAATTCCGGTCAACCACCTTGCAATGTAGGTGGTACACATATATTTTACTTAGAGTTAACTTCTGTCGGCTTATGATATCCTGGTACTTTCGATTACAACTTTTAGCTATCCGTCGCGGAGGCCTTCGCGGTAACGCTCACTGCTCCGCTGTAGTTGGTCGCAGCGTGATGTAAATTAGCCTGCAACATTCTTCGATAGATGGACTATCTTACGCATAAAGAAATATTTCAATCCAACGATTAGATTCTGAGATAATAAGCTCCAAAAAACGCACTCGATTTCACCCAACGAATTCCGGTCAACCACCTTGCAATGTATGTACCATACATATACATATATTTCACTTAGAGTTAACTTCTGTCGGCTTATGATATCCTGGTACTTTCGATTAAAATTTTAGCTATCCGTCGCGGAGGCCTTCGCGGTAACGCTCACTGCTCCGCTGTAGTTGGTCGCAGCGTGATGTAAATTAGCCTGCAACATTCTTCGATAGATGGACTATCTTACGCATAAAGAAATATTTCAATCCAACAAATAGATTCTGAGATAAGCACCTCCAAACATCGCACTCGATTGCACCCAACGAATTCCGGTCAACCACCTTGCAATGTAGGTACATACATATACATATATTTCACTTAGAGTTAACTTCTGTCGGCTTATGATATCCTGGTACTTTCGATTACAACTTTTAGCTATCCGTCGCGGAGGCCTTCGCGGTAACGCTCACTGCTCCGCTGTAGTTGGTCGCAGCGTGATGTAAATTAGCCTGCAACATTCTTCGATAGATGGACTATCTTACGCATAAAGAAATATTTCAATCCAACGATTAGATTCTGAGATAATAAGCTCCAAAAAACGCACTCGATTTCACCCAACGAATTCCGGTCAACCACCTTGCAATGTATGTACCATAAATATACATATATTTCACTTAGAGTTATCTTCTGTCGGCTTATGATATCCTGGTACTTTCGATTAAAATTTTAGCTATCCGTCGCGGAGGCCTTCGCGGTAACGCTCACTGCTCCGCTGTAGTTGGTCGCAGCGTGATGTAAATTAGCCTGCAACATTCTTCGATAGATGGACTATCTTACGCCAAAAGAAATATTTCAATCCAACAATTAGATTCTCTCATAAACACCTCCCAAATCGCACTCGATTTCACCCAACGAATTCCGGTCAACCACCTTGCAATGTAGGTGGTACACATATATTTTACTTAGAGTTAACTTCTGTCGGCTTATGATATCCTGGTACTTTCGATTACAACTTTTAGCTATCCGTCGCGGAGGCCTTCGCGGTAACGCTCACTGCTCCGCTGTAGTTGGTCGCAGCGTGATGTAAATTAGCCTGCAACATTCTTCGATAGATGGACTATCTTACGCATAAAGAAATATTTCAATCCAACGATTAGATTCTGAGATAATAAGCTCCAAAAAACGCACTCGATTTCACCCAACGAATTCCGGTCAACCACCTTGCAATGTATGTACCATACATATACATATATTTCACTTAGAGTTAACTTCTGTCGGCTTATGATATCCTGGTACTTTCGATTAAAATTTTAGCTATCCGTCGCGGAGGCCTTCGCGGTAACGCTCACTGCTCCGCTGTAGTTGGTCGCAGCGTGATGTAAATTAGCCTGCAACATTCTTCGATAGATGGACTATCTTACGCATAAAGAAATATTTCAATCCAACGATTAGATTCTGAGATAATAAGCTCCAAAAAACGCAATCGATTTCACCCAACGAATTCCGGTCAACCACCTTGCAATGTAGGTGGTACACATATATTTTACTTAGAGTTAACTTCTGTCGGCTTATGATATCCTGGTACTTTCGATTAAAATTTTAGCTATCCGTCGCGGAGGCCTTCGCGGTAACGCTCACTGCTCCGCTGTAGTTGGTCGCAGCGTGATGTAAATTAGCCTGCAACATTCTTCGATAGATGGACTATCTTACGCATAAAGAAATATTTCAATCCAACGATTAGATTCTGAGATAATAAGCTCCAAAAAACGCACTCGATTTCACCCAACGAATTCCGGTCAACCACCTTGCAATGTATGTACCATACATATACATATATTTCACTTAGAGTTAACTTCTGTCGGCTTATGATATCCTGGTACTTTCGATTAAAATTTTAGCTATCCGTCGCGGAGGCCTTCGCGGTAACGCTCACTGCTCCGCTGTAGTTGGTCGCAGCGTGATGTAAATTAGCCTGCAAACATTCTTCGATAGATGGACTATCTTACGCCAAAAGAAATATTTCAATCCAACAATTAGATTCTGAGATAAACACCTCCAAAAATCGCACTCGGTTTCACCCAACGAATTCCGGTCAACCACCTTGCAATGTAGGTGGTACACATATATTTTACTTAGAGTTAACTTCTGTCGGCTTATGATATCCTGGTACTTTCGATTAAAATTTTAGCTATCCGTCGCGGAGGCCTTCGCGGTAACGCTCACTGCTCCGCTGTAGTTGGTCGCAGCGTGATGTAAATTAGCCTGCAACATTCTTCGATAGATGGACTATCTTACGCATAAAGAAATATTTCAATCCAACGATTAGATTCTGAGATAATAAGCTCCAAAAAACGCACTCGATTTCACCCAACGAATTCCGGTCAACCACCTTGCAATGTATGTACCATACATATATTTCACTTAGAGTTAACTTCTGTCGGCTTATGATATCCTGGTACTTTCGATTAAAATTTTAGCTATCCGTCGCGGAGGCCTTCGCGGTAACGCTCACTGCTCCGCTGTAGTTGGTCGCAGCGTGATGTAAATTAGCCTGCAACATTCTTCGATAGATGGACTATCTTACGCCAAAAGAAATATTTCAATCCAACAAATAGATTCTGAGATAAGCACCTCCAAACATCGCACTCGATTGCACCCAACGAATTCCGGTCAACCACCTTGCAATGTAGGTGGTACACATATATTTTACTTAGAGTTAACTTCTGTCGGCTTATGATATCCTGGTACTTTCGATTAAAATTTTAGCTATCCGTCGCGGAGGCCTTCGCGGTAACGCTCACTGCTCCGCTGTAGTTGGTCGCAGCGTGATGTAAATTAGCCTGCAACATTCTTCGATAGATGGACTATCTTACGCATAAAGAAATATTTCAATCCAACGATTAGATTCTGAGATAATAAGCTCCAAAAAACGCACTCGATTTCACCCAACGAATTCCGGTCAACCACCTTGCAATGTATGTACCATACATATACATATATTTCACTTAGAGTTAACTTCTGTCGGCTTATGATATCCTGGTACTTTCGATTAAAATTTTAGCTATCCGTCGCGGAGGCCTTCGCGGTAACGCTCACTGCTCCGCTGTAGTTGGTCGCAGCGTGATGTAAATTAGCCTGCAACATTCTTCGATAGATGGACTATCTTACGCATAAAGAAATATTTCAATCCAACGATTAGATTCTGAGATAATAAGCTCCAAAAAACGCAATCGAATTCACCCAACGAATTCCGGTCAACCACCTTGCAATGTATGTACCATACATATATTTTACTTAGAGTTAACTTCTGTCGGCTTATGATATCCTGGTACTTTCGATTAAAATTTTAGCTATCCATCGCGGAGGCCTTCGCGGTAACGCTCACTGCTCCGCTGTAGTTGGTCGCAGCGTGATGTAAATTAGCCTGCAACATTCTTCGATAGATGGACTATCTTACGCCAAAAGAAATATTTCAATCCAACAATTAGATTCTGAGATAAACACCTCCAAAAATCGCACTCGGTTTCACCCAACGAATTCCGGTCAACCACCTTGCA
The DNA here is from genome assembly GCA_037950945.1 of Hypolimnas misippus. Lineage (NCBI taxonomy): Eukaryota > Metazoa > Arthropoda > Insecta > Lepidoptera > Nymphalidae > Hypolimnas > Hypolimnas misippus. Next base: position 4,652,785 of record JBBEEQ010000021.1, read on the forward strand.
ATGTAGGTACATACATATACATATATTTTACTTAGAGTTAACTTCTGTCGGCTTATGATATCCTGGTACTTTCGATTACAACTTTTAGCTATCCGTCGCGGAGGCCTTCGCGGTAACGCTCACTGCTCCGCTGTAGTTGGTCGCAGCGTGATGTAAATTAGCCTGCAACATTCTTCGATAGATGGATTATCTTACGCATAAAGAAATATTTCAATCCAACGATTAGATTCTGAGATAATAAGCTCCAAAAAACGCACTCGATTTCACCCAACGAATTCCGGTCAACCACCTTGCAATGTATGTACCATACATATATTTTACTTAGAGTTAACTTCTGTCGGCTTATGATATCCTGGTACTTTCGATTAAAATTTTAGCTATCCGTCGCGGAGGCCTTCGCGGTAACGCTCACTGCTCCGCTGTAGTTGGTCGCAGCGTGATGTAAATTAGCCTGCAACATTCTTCGATAGATGGACTATCTTACGCCAAAAGAAATATTTCAATCCAACAATTAGATTCTCTCATAAACACCTCCCAAATCGCACTCGATTTCACCCAACGAATTCCGGTCAACCACCTTGCAATGTAGGTGGTACACATATATTTTACTTAGAGTTAACTTCTGTCGGCTTATGATATCCTGGTACTTTCGATTACAACTTTTAGCTATCCGTCGCGGAGGCCTTCGCGGTAACGCTCACTGCTCCGCTGTAGTTGGTCGCAGCGTGATGTAAATTAGCCTGCAACATTCTTCGATAGATGGACTATCTTACGCATAAAGAAATATTTCAATCCAACGATTAGATTCTGAGATAATAAGCTCCAAAAAACGCACTCGATTTCACCCAACGAATTCCGGTCAACCACCTTGCAATGTATGTACCATACATATACATATATTTCACTTAGAGTTAACTTCTGTCGGCTTATGATATCCTGGTACTTTCGATTAAAATTTTAGCTATCCGTCGCGGAGGCCTTCGCGGTAACGCTCACTGCTCCGCTGTAGTTGGTCGCAGCGTGATGTAAATTAGCCTGCAACATTCTTCGATAGATGGACTATCTTACGCATAAAGAAATATTTCAATCCAACGATTAGATTCTGAGATAATAAGCTCCAAAAAACGCAATCGAATTCACCCAACGAATTCCGGTCAACCACCTTGCAATGTATGTACCATACATATATTTTACTTAGAGTTAACTTCTGTCGGCTTATGATATCCTGGTACTTTCGATTAAAATTTTAGCTATCCGTCGCGGAGGCCTTCGCGGCAACGCTCACTGCTCCGCTGTAGTTGGTCGCAGCGTGATGTAAATTAGCCTGCAACATTCTTCGATAGATGGACTATCTTACGCCAAAAGAAATATTTCAATCCAACAATTAGATTCTGAGATAAACACCTCCAAAAATCGCACTCGGTTTCACCCAACGAATTCCGGTCAACCACCTTGCAATGTAGGTACATACATATACATATATTTTACTTAGAGTTAACTTCTGTCGGCTTATGATATCCTGGTACTTTCGATTAAAATTTTAGCTATCCGTCGCGGAGGCCTTCGCGGTAACGCTCACTGCTCCGCTGTAGTTGGTCGCAGCGTGATGTAAATTAGCCTGCAACATTCTTCGATAGATGGATTATCTTACGCATAAAGAAATATTTCAATCCAACGATTAGATTCTGAGATAATAAGCTCCAAAAAACGCACTCGATTTCACCCAACGAATTCCGGTCAACCACCTTGCAATGTATGTACCATACATATATTTTACTTAGAGTTAACTTCTGTCGGCTTATGATATCCTGGTACTTTCGATTAAAATTTTAGCTATCCGTCGCGGAGGCCTTCGCGGTAACGCTCACTGCTCCGCTGTAGTTGGTCGCAGCGTGATGTAAATTAGCCTGCAACATTCTTCGATAGATGGACTATCTTACGCCAAAAGAAATATTTCAATCCAACAATTAGATTCTCTCATAAACACCTCCCAAATCGCACTCGATTTCACCCAACGAATTCCGGTCAACCACCTTGCAATGTAGGTGGTACACATATATTTTACTTAGAGTTAACTTCTGTCGGCTTATGATATCCTGGTACTTTCGATTACAACTTTTAGCTATCCGTCGCGGAGGCCTTCGCGGTAACGCTCACTGCTCCGCTGTAGTTGGTCGCAGCGTGATGTAAATTAGCCTGCAACATTCTTCGATAGATGGACTATCTTACGCATAAAGAAATATTTCAATCCAACGATTAGATTCTGAGATAATAAGCTCCAAAAAACGCACTCGATTTCACCCAACGAATTCCGGTCAACCACCTTGCAATGTATGTACCATACATATATTTTACTTAGAGTTAACTTCTGTCGGCTTATGATATCCTGGTACTTTCGATTAAAATTTTAGCTATCCGTCGCGGAGGCCTTCGCGGTAACGCTCACTGCTCCGCTGTAGTTGGTCGCAGCGTGATGTAAATTAGCCTGCAACATTCTTCGATAGATGGACTATCTTACGCCAAAAGAAATATTTCAATCCAACAATTAGATTCTCTCATAAACACCTCCCAAATCGCACTCGATTTCACCCAACGAATTCCGGTCAACCACCTTGCAATGTAGGTGGTACACATATATTTTACTTAGAGTTAACTTCTGTCGGCTTATGATATCCTGGTACTTTCGATTACAACTTTTAGCTATCCGTCGCGGAGGCCTTCGCGGTAACGCTCACTGCTCCGCTGTAGTTGGTCGCAGCGTGATGTAAATTAGCCTGCAACATTCTTCGATAGATGGACTATCTTACGCATAAAGAAATATTTCAATCCAACGATTAGATTCTGAGATAATAAGCTCCAAAAAACGCACTCGATTTCACCCAACGAATTCCGGTCAACCACCTTGCAATGTATGTACCATACATATACATATATTTCACTTAGAGTTAACTTCTGTCGGCTTATGATATCCTGGTACTTTCGATTAAAATTTTAGCTATCCGTCGCGGAGGCCTTCGCGGTAACGCTCACTGCTCCGCTGTAGTTGGTCGCAGCGTGATGTAAATTAGCCTGCAACATTCTTCGATAGATGGACTATCTTACGCATAAAGAAATATTTCAATCCAACGATTAGATTCTGAGATAATAAGCTCCAAAAAACGCAATCGATTTCACCCAACGAATTCCGGTCAACCACCTTGCAATGTAGGTGGTACACATATATTTTACTTAGAGTTAACTTCTGTCGGCTTATGATATCCTGGTACTTTCGATTAAAATTTTAGCTATCCGTCGCGCAGGCCTTCGCGGTAACGCTCACTGCTCCGCTGTAGTTGGTCGCAGCGTGATGTAAATTAGCCTGCAACATTCTTCGATAGATGGACTATCTTACGCCGAAAGAAATATTTCAATCCAACAATTAGATTCTGAGATAATAAGCTCCAAAAAACGCACTCGATTTCACCCAACGAATTCCGGTCAACCACCTTGCAATGTAGGTACATACATACATATATTTTACTTAGAGTTAACTTCTGTCGGCTTATGATATCCTGGTACTTTCGATTACAACTTTTAGCTATCCGTCGCGGAGGCCTTCGCGGTAACGCTCACTGCTCCGCTGTAGTTGGTCGCAGCGTGATGTAAATTAGCCTGCAAACATTCTTCGATAGATGGACTATCTTACGCCAAAAGAAATATTTCAATCCAACAATTAGATTCTGAGATAAACACCTCCCAAATCGCACTCGATTTCACCTAACGAATTCCGGTCAACCACCTTGCAATGTAGGTGGTACACATACATTTTACTTAGAGTTAACTTGTGTCGGCTTATGATATCCTGGTACTTTCGATTACAACTTTTAGCTATCCGTCGCGGAGGCCTTCGCGATAACGCTCACTGCTCCGCTGTAGTTGGTCGCAGCGTGATGTAAATTAGCCTGCAACATTCTTCGATAGATGGACTATCTTACGCCAAAAGAAATATTTCAATCCAACAATTAGATTCTGAGATAAACACCTCCAAAAATCGCAATCGATTTCACCCAACGAATTCCGGTCAACCACCTTGCAATGTAGGTGGTACACATATATTTTACTTAGAGTTAACTTCTGTCGGCTTATGATATCCTGGTACTTTCGATTAAAATTTTAGCTATCCGTCGCGCAGGCCTTCGCGGTAACGCTCACTGCTCCGCTGTAGTTGGTCGCAGCGTGATGTAAATTAGCCTGCAACATTCTTCGATAGATGGACTATCTTACGCCGAAAGAAATATTTCAATCCAACAATTAGATTCTGAGATAATAAGCTCCAAAAAACGCACTCGATTTCACCCAACGAATTCCGGTCAACCACCTTGCAATGTAGGTACATACATACATATATTTTACTTAGAGTTAACTTCTGTCGGCTTATGATATCCTGGTACTTTCGATTACAACTTTTAGCTATCCGTCGCGGAGGCCTTCGCGGTAACGCTCACTGCTCCGCTGTAGTTGGTCGCAGCGTGATGTAAATTAGCCTGCAAACATTCTTCGATAGATGGACTATCTTACGCCAAAAGAAATATTTCAATCCAACAATTAGATTCTGAGATAAACACCTCCCAAATCGCACTCGATTTCACCTAACGAATTCCGGTCAACCACCTTGCAATGTAGGTGGTACACATACATTTTACTTAGAGTTAACTTGTGTCGGCTTATGATATCCTGGTACTTTCGATTACAACTTTTAGCTATCCATCGCGGAGGCCTTCGCGGTAACGCTCACTGCTCCGCTGTAGTTGGTCGCAGCGTGATGTAAATTAGCCTGCAACATTCTTCGATAGATGGACTATCTTACGCCGAAAGAAATATTTCAATCCAACAATTAGATTCTGAGATAATAAGCTCCAAAAAACGCACTCGATTTCACCCAACGAATTCCGGTCAACCACCTTGCAATGTATGTACCATACATATACATATATTTCACTTAGAGTTAACTTCTGTCGGCTTATGATATCCTGGTACTTTCGATTAAAATTTTAGCTATCCGTCGCGGAGGCCTTCGCGGTAACGCTCACTGCTCCGCTGTAGTTGGTCGCAGCGTGATGTAAATTAGCCTGCAACATTCTTCGATAGATGGACTATCTTACGCATAAAGAAATATTTCAATCCAACGATTAGATTCTGAGATAATAAGCTCCAAAAAACGCACTCGATTTCACCCAACGAATTCCGGTCAACCACCTTGCAATGTATGTACCATACATATACATATATTTCACTTAGAGTTAACTTCTGTCGGCTTATGATATCCTGGTACTTTCGATTAAAATTTTAGCTATCCGTCGCGGAGGCCTTCGCGGTAACGCTCACTGCTCCGCTGTAGTTGGTCGCAGCGTGATGTAAATTAGCCTGCAAACATTCTTCGATAGATGGACTATCTTACGCCAAAAGAAATATTTCAATCCAACAATTAGATTCTGAGATAAACACCTCCAAAAATCGCACTCGGTTTCACCCAACGAATTCCGGTCAACCACCTTGCAATGTAGGTGGTACACATATATTTTACTTAGAGTTAACTTCTGTCGGCTTATGATATCCTGGTACTTTCGATTAAAATTTTAGCTATCCGTCGCGGAGGCCTTCGCGGTAACGCTCACTGCTCCGCTGTAGTTGGTCGCAGCGTGATGTAAATTAGCCTGCAACATTCTTCGATAGATGGACTATCTTACGCATAAAGAAATATTTCAATCCAACGATTAGATTCTGAGATAATAAGCTCCAAAAAACGCACTCGATTTCACCCAACGAATTCCGGTCAACCACCTTGCAATGTATGTACCATACATATATTTCACTTAGAGTTAACTTCTGTCGGCTTATGATATCCTGGTACTTTCGATTAAAATTTTAGCTATCCGTCGCGGAGGCCTTCGCGGTAACGCTCACTGCTCCGCTGTAGTTGGTCGCAGCGTGATGTAAATTAGCCTGCAACATTCTTCGATAGATGGACTATCTTACGCCAAAAGAAATATTTCAATCCAACAAATAGATTCTGAGATAAGCACCTCCAAACATCGCACTCGATTGCACCCAACGAATTCCGGTCAACCACCTTGCAATGTAGGTGGTACACATATATTTTACTTAGAGTTAACTTCTGTCGGCTTATGATATCCTGGTACTTTCGATTAAAATTTTAGCTATCCGTCGCGGAGGCCTTCGCGGTAACGCTCACTGCTCCGCTGTAGTTGGTCGCAGCGTGATGTAAATTAGCCTGCAACATTCTTCGATAGATGGACTATCTTACGCATAAAGAAATATTTCAATCCAACGATTAGATTCTGAGATAATAAGCTCCAAAAAACGCACTCGATTTCACCCAACGAATTCCGGTCAACCACCTTGCAATGTATGTACCATACATATACATATATTTCACTTAGAGTTAACTTCTGTCGGCTTATGATATCCTGGTACTTTCGATTAAAATTTTAGCTATCCGTCGCGGAGGCCTTCGCGGTAACGCTCACTGCTCCGCTGTAGTTGGTCGCAGCGTGATGTAAATTAGCCTGCAACATTCTTCGATAGATGGACTATCTTACGCATAAAGAAATATTTCAATCCAACGATTAGATTCTGAGATAATAAGCTCCAAAAAACGCAATCGAATTCACCCAACGAATTCCGGTCAACCACCTTGCAATGTATGTACCATACATATATTTTACTTAGAGTTAACTTCTGTCGGCTTATGATATCCTGGTACTTTCGATTAAAATTTTAGCTATCCGTCGCGGAGGCCTTCGCGGTAACGCTCACTGCTCCGCTGTAGTTGGTCGCAGCGTGATGTAAATTAGCCTGCAACATTCTTCGATAGATGGACTATCTTACGCCAAAAGAAATATTTCAATCCAACAATTAGATTCTGAGATAAACACCTCCAAAAATCGCACTCGGTTTCACCCAACGAATTCCGGTCAACCACCTTGCAATGTAGGTACATACATATACATATATTTTACTTAGAGTTAACTTCTGTCGGCTTATGATATCCTGGTACTTTCGATTACAACTTTTAGCTATCCGTCGCGGAGGCCTTCGCGGTAACGCTCACTGCTCCGCTGTAGTTGGTCGCAGCGTGATGTAAATTAGCCTGCAACATTCTTCGATAGATGGATTATCTTACGCATAAAGAAATATTTCAATCCAACGATTAGATTCTGAGATAATAAGCTCCAAAAAACGCACTCGATTTCACCCAACGAATTCCGGTCAACCACCTTGCAATGTATGTACCATACATATATTTTACTTAGAGTTAACTTCTGTCGGCTTATGATATCCTGGTACTTTCGATTAAAATTTTAGCTATCCGTCGCGGAGGCCTTCGCGGTAACGCTCACTGCTCCGCTGTAGTTGGTCGCAGCGTGATGTAAATTAGCCTGCAACATTCTTCGATAGATGGACTATCTTACGCCAAAAGAAATATTTCAATCCAACAATTAGATTCTCTCATAAACACCTCCCAAATCGCACTCGATTTCACCCAACGAATTCCGGTCAACCACCTTGCAATGTAGGTGGTACACATATATTTTACTTAGAGTTAACTTCTGTCGGCTTATGATATCCTGGTACTTTCGATTACAACTTTTAGCTATCCGTCGCGGAGGCCTTCGCGGTAACGCTCACTGCTCCGCTGTAGTTGGTCGCAGCGTGATGTAAATTAGCCTGCAACATTCTTCGATAGATGGACTATCTTACGCATAAAGAAATATTTCAATCCAACGATTAGATTCTGAGATAATAAGCTCCAAAAAACGCACTCGATTTCACCCAACGAATTCCGGTCAACCACCTTGCAATGTATGTACCATACATATATTTTACTTAGAGTTAACTTCTGTCGGCTTATGATATCCTGGTACTTTCGATTAAAATTTTAGCTATCCGTCGCGGAGGCCTTCGCGGTAACGCTCACTGCTCCGCTGTAGTTGGTCGCAGCGTGATGTAAATTAGCCTGCAACATTCTTCGATAGATGGACTATCTTACGCCAAAAGAAATATTTCAATCCAACAATTAGATTCTCTCATAAACACCTCCCAAATCGCACTCGATTTCACCCAACGAATTCCGGTCAACCACCTTGCAATGTAGGTGGTACACATATATTTTACTTAGAGTTAACTTCTGTCGGCTTATGATATCCTGGTACTTTCGATTACAACTTTTAGCTATCCGTCGCGGAGGCCTTCGCGGTAACGCTCACTGCTCCGCTGTAGTTGGTCGCAGCGTGATGTAAATTAGCCTGCAAACATTCTTCGATAGATGGACTATCTTACGCCAAAAGAAATATTTCAATCCAACAATTAGATTCTGAGATAAACACCTCCCAAATCGCACTCGATTTCACCTAACGAATTCCGGTCAACCACCTTGCAATGTAGGTGGTACACATACATTTTACTTAGAGTTAACTTGTGTCGGCTTATGATATCCTGGTACTTTCGATTACAACTTTTAGCTATCCATCGCGGAGGCCTTCGCGGTAACGCTCACTGCTCCGCTGTAGTTGGTCGCAGCGTGATGTAAATTAGCCTGCAACATTCTTCGATAGATGGACTATCTTACGCCGAAAGAAATATTTCAATCCAACAATTAGATTCTGAGATAATAAGCTCCAAAAAACGCACTCGATTTCACCCAACGAATTCCGGTCAACCACCTTGCAATGTATGTACCATACATATACATATATTTCACTTAGAGTTAACTTCTGTCGGCTTATGATATCCTGGTACTTTCGATTAAAATTTTAGCTATCCGTCGCGGAGGCCTTCGCGGTAACGCTCACTGCTCCGCTGTAGTTGGTCGCAGCGTGATGTAAATTAGCCTGCAACATTCTTCGATAGATGGACTATCTTACGCATAAAGAAATATTTCAATCCAACGATTAGATTCTGAGATAATAAGCTCCAAAAAACGCAATCGAATTCACCCAACGAATTCCGGTCAACCACCTTGCAATGTATGTACCATACATATATTTTACTTAGAGTTAACTTCTGTCGGCTTATGATATCCTGGTACTTTCGATTAAAATTTTAGCTATCCGTCGCGGAGGCCTTCGCGGTAACGCTCACTGCTCCGCTGTAGTTGGTCGCAGCGTGATGTAAATTAGCCTGCAACATTCTTCGATAGATGGACTATCTTACGCCAAAAGAAATATTTCAATCCAACAATTAGATTCTGAGATAAACACCTCCAAAAATCGCACTCGGTTTCACCCAACGAATTCCGGTCAACCACCTTGCAATGTAGGTACATACATATACATATATTTTACTTAGAGTTAACTTCTGTCGGCTTATGATATCCTGGTACTTTCGATTACAACTTTTAGCTATCCGTCGCGGAGGCCTTCGCGGTAACGCTCACTGCTCCGCTGTAGTTGGTCGCAGCGTGATGTAAATTAGCCTGCAACATTCTTCGATAGATGGATTATCTTACGCATAAAGAAATATTTCAATCCAACGATTAGATTCTGAGATAATAAGCTCCAAAAAACGCACTCGATTTCACCCAACGAATTCCGGTCAACCACCTTGCAATGTATGTACCATACATATATTTTACTTAGAGTTAACTTCTGTCGGCTTATGATATCCTGGTACTTTCGATTAAAATTTTAGCTATCCGTCGCGGAGGCCTTCGCGGTAACGCTCACTGCTCCGCTGTAGTTGGTCGCAGCGTGATGTAAATTAGCCTGCAACATTCTTCGATAGATGGACTATCTTACGCCAAAAGAAATATTTCAATCCAACAATTAGATTCTCTCATAAACACCTCCCAAATCGCACTCGATTTCACCCAACGAATTCCGGTCAACCACCTTGCAATGTAGGTGGTACACATATATTTTACTTAGAGTTAACTTCTGTCGGCTTATGATATCCTGGTACTTTCGATTACAACTTTTAGCTATCCGTCGCGGAGGCCTTCGCGGTAACGCTCACTGCTCCGCTGTAGTTGGTCGCAGCGTGATGTAAATTAGCCTGCAACATTCTTCGATAGATGGACTATCTTACGCATAAAGAAATATTTCAATCCAACGATTAGATTCTGAGATAATAAGCTCCAAAAAACGCACTCGATTTCACCCAACGAATTCCGGTCAACCACCTTGCAATGTATGTACCATACATATACATATATTTCACTTAGAGTTAACTTCTGTCGGCTTATGATATCCTGGTACTTTCGATTAAAATTTTAGCTATCCGTCGCGGAGGCCTTCGCGGTAACGCTCACTGCTCCGCTGTAGTTGGTCGCAGCGTGATGTAAATTAGCCTGCAACATTCTTCGATAGATGGACTATCTTACGCATAAAGAAATATTTCAATCCAACGATTAGATTCTGAGATAATAAGCTCCAAAAAACGCAATCGATTTCACCCAACGAATTCCGGTCAACCACCTTGCAATGTAGGTGGTACACATATATTTTACTTAGAGTTAACTTCTGTCGGCTTATGATATCCTGGTACTTTCGATTAAAATTTTAGCTATCCGTCGCGCAGGCCTTCGCGGTAACGCTCACTGCTCCGCTGTAGTTGGTCGCAGCGTGATGTAAATTAGCCTGCAACATTCTTCGATAGATGGACTATCTTACGCCGAAAGAAATATTTCAATCCAACAATTAGATTCTGAGATAATAAGCTCCAAAAAACGCACTCGATTTCACCCAACGAATTCCGGTCCACCACCTTGCAATGTAGGTACATACATACATATATTTTACTTAGAGTTAACTTCTGTCGGCTTATGATATCCTGGTACTTTCGATTACAACTTTTAGCTATCCGTCGCGGAGGCCTTCGCGGTAACGCTCACTGCTCCGCTGTAGTTGGTCGCAGCGTGATGTAAATTAGCCTGCAAACATTCTTCGATAGATGGACTATCTTACGCCAAAAGAAATATTTCAATCCAACAATTAGATTCTGAGATAAACACCTCCCAAATCGCACTCGATTTCACCTAACGAATTCCGGTCAACCACCTTGCAATGTAGGTGGTACACATACATTTTACTTAGAGTTAACTTGTGTCGGCTTATGATATCCTGGTACTTTCGATTACAACTTTTAGCTATCCGTCGCGGAGGCCTTCGCGATAACGCTCACTGCTCCGCTGTAGTTGGTCGCAGCGTGATGTAAATTAGCCTGCAACATTCTTCGATAGATGGACTATCTTACGCCAAAAGAAATATTTCAATCCAACAATTAGATTCTGAGATAAACACCTCCAAAAATCGCAATCGATTTCACCCAACGAATTCCGGTCAACCACCTTGCAATGTAGGTGGTACACATATATTTTACTTAGAGTTTACTTCTGTCGGCTTATGATATCCTGGTACTTTCGATTAAAATTTTAGCTATCCGTCGCGCAGGCCTTCGCGGTAACGCTCACTGCTCCGCTGTAGTTGGTCGCAGCGTGATGTAAATTAGCCTGCAACATTCTTCGATAGATGGACTATCTTACGCCGAAAGAAATATTTCAATCCAACAATTAGATTCTGAGATAATAAGCTCCAAAAAACGCACTCGATTTCACCCAACGAATTCCGGTCAACCACCTTGCAATGTAGGTACATACATACATATATTTTACTTAGAGTTAACTTCTGTCGGCTTATGATATCCTGGTACTTTCGATTACAACTTTTAGCTATCCGTCGCGGAGGCCTTCGCGGTAACGCTCACTGCTCCGCTGTAGTTGGTCGCAGCGTGATGTAAATTAGCCTGCAAACATTCTTCGATAGATGGACTATCTTACGCCAAAAGAAATATTTCAATCCAACAATTAGATTCTGAGATAAACACCTCCCAAATCGCACTCGATTTCACCTAACGAATTCCGGTCAACCACCTTGCAATGTAGGTGGTACACATACATTTTACTTAGAGTTAACTTGTGTCGGCTTATGATATCCTGGTACTTTCGATTACAACTTTTAGCTATCCATCGCGGAGGCCTTCGCGGTAACGCTCACTGCTCCGCTGTAGTTGGTCGCAGCGTGATGTAAATTAGCCTGCAACATTCTTCGATAGATGGACTATCTTACGCCGAAAGAAATATTTCAATCCAACAATTAGATTCTGAGATAATAAGCTCCAAAAAACGCACTCGATTTCACCCAACGAATTCCGGTCAACCACCTTGCAATGTATGTACCATACATATACATATATTTCACTTAGAGTTAACTTCTGTCGGCTTATGATATCCTGGTACTTTCGATTAAAATTTTAGCTATCCGTCGCGGAGGCCTTCGCGGTAACGCTCACTGCTCCGCTGTAGTTGGTCGCAGCGTGATGTAAATTAGCCTGCAAACATTCTTCGATAGATGGACTATCTTACGCCAAAAGAAATATTTCAATCCAACAATTAGATTCTGAGATAAACACCTCCAAAAATCGCACTCGGTTTCACCCAACGAATTCCGGTCAACCACCTTGCAATGTAGGTGGTACACATATATTTTACTTAGAGTTAACTTCTGTCGGCTTATGATATCCTGGTACTTTCGATTAAAATTTTAGCTATCCGTCGCGGAGGCCTTCGCGGTAACGCTCACTGCTCCGCTGTAGTTGGTCGCAGCGTGATGTAAATTAGCCTGCAACATTCTTCGATAGATGGACTATCTTACGCATAAAGAAATATTTCAATCCAACGATTAGATTCTGAGATAATAAGCTCCAAAAAACGCACTCGATTTCACCCAACGAATTCCGGTCAACCACCTTGCAATGTATGTACCATACATATATTTCACTTAGAGTTAACTTCTGTCGGCTTATGATATCCTGGTACTTTCGATTAAAATTTTAGCTATCCGTCGCGGAGGCCTTCGCGGTAACGCTCACTGCTCCGCTGTAGTTGGTCGCAGCGTGATGTAAATTAGCCTGCAACATTCTTCGATAGATGGACTATCTTACGCCAAAAGAAATATTTCAATCCAACAAATAGATTCTGAGATAAGCACCTCCAAACATCGCACTCGATTGCACCCAACGAATTCCGGTCAACCACCTTGCAATGTAGGTGGTACACATATATTTTACTTAGAGTTAACTTCTGTCGGCTTATGATATCCTGGTACTTTCGATTAAAATTTTAGCTATCCGTCGCGGAGGCCTTCGCGGTAACGCTCACTGCTCCGCTGTAGTTGGTCGCAGCGTGATGTAAATTAGCCTGCAACATTCTTCGATAGATGGACTATCTTACGCATAAAGAAATATTTCAATCCAACGATTAGATTCTGAGATAATAAGCTCCAAAAAACGCACTCGATTTCACCCAACGAATTCCGGTCAACCACCTTGCAATGTATGTACCATACATATACATATATTTCACTTAGAGTTAACTTCTGTCGGCTTATGATATCCTGGTACTTTCGATTAAAATTTTAGCTATCCGTCGCGGAGGCCTTCGCGGTAACGCTCACTGCTCCGCTGTAGTTGGTCGCAGCGTGATGTAAATTAGCCTGCAACATTCTTCGATAGATGGACTATCTTACGCATAAAGAAATATTTCAATCCAACGATTAGATTCTGAGATAATAAGCTCCAAAAAACGCAATCGAATTCACCCAACGAATTCCGGTCAACCACCTTGCAATGTATGTACCATACATATATTTTACTTAGAGTTAACTTCTGTCGGCTTATGATATCCTGGTACTTTCGATTAAAATTTTAGCTATCCGTCGCGGAGGCCTTCGCGGTAACGCTCACTGCTCCGCTGTAGTTGGTCGCAGCGTGATGTAAATTAGCCTGCAACATTCTTCGATAGATGGACTATCTTACGCCAAAAGAAATATTTCAATCCAACAATTAGATTCTGAGATAAACACCTCCAAAAATCGCACTCGGTTTCACCCAACGAATTCCGGTAACCACCTTGCAATGTAGGTACATACATATACATATATTTTACTTAGAGTTAACTTCTGTCGGCTTATGATATCCTGGTACTTTCGATTACAACTTTTAGCTATCCGTCGCGGAGGCCTTCGCGGTAACGCTCACTGCTCCGCTGTAGTTGGTCGCAGCGTGATGTAAATTAGCCTGCAACATTCTTCGATAGATGGATTATCTTACGCATAAAGAAATATTTCAATCCAACGATTAGATTCTGAGATAATAAGCTCCAAAAAACGCACTCGATTTCACCCAACGAATTCCGGTCAACCACCTTGCAATGTATGTACCATACATATATTTTACTTAGAGTTAACTTCTGTCGGCTTATGATATCCTGGTACTTTCGATTAAAATTTTAGCTATCCGTCGCGGAGGCCTTCGCGGTAACGCTCACTGCTCCGCTGTAGTTGGTCGCAGCGTGATGTAAATTAGCCTGCAACATTCTTCGATAGATGGACTATCTTACGCCAAAAGAAATATTTCAATCCAACAATTAGATTCTCTCATAAACACCTCCCAAATCGCACTCGATTTCACCCAACGAATTCCGGTCAACCACCTTGCAATGTAGGTGGTACACATATATTTTACTTAGAGTTAACTTCTGTCGGCTTATGATATCCTGGTACTTTCGATTACAACTTTTAGCTATCCGTCGCGGAGGCCTTCGCGGTAACGCTCACTGCTCCGCTGTAGTTGGTCGCAGCGTGATGTAAATTAGCCTGCAACATTCTTCGATAGATGGACTATCTTACGCATAAAGAAATATTTCAATCCAACGATTAGATTCTGAGATAATAAGCTCCAAAAAACGCACTCGATTTCACCCAACGAATTCCGGTCAACCACCTTGCAATGTATGTACCATACATATACATATATTTCACTTAGAGTTAACTTCTGTCGGCTTATGATATCCTGGTACTTTCGATTAAAATTTTAGCTATCCGTCGCGGAGGCCTTCGCGGTAACGCTCACTGCTCCGCTGTAGTTGGTCGCAGCGTGATGTAAATTAGCCTGCAACATTCTTCGATAGATGGACTATCTTACGCATAAAGAAATATTTCAATCCAACGATTAGATTCTGAGATAATAAGCTCCAAAAAACGCAATCGAATTCACCCAACGAATTCCGGTCAACCACCTTGCAATGTATGTACCATACATATATTTTACTTAGAGTTAACTTCTGTCGGCTTATGATATCCTGGTACTTTCGATTAAAATTTTAGCTATCCGTCGCGGAGGCCTTCGCGGTAACGCTCACTGCTCCGCTGTAGTTGGTCGCAGCGTGATGTAAATTAGCCTGCAACATTCTTCGATAGATGGACTATCTTACGCCAAAAGAAATATTTCAATCCAACAATTAGATTCTGAGATAAACACCTCCAAAAATCGCACTCGGTTTCACCCAACGAATTCCGGTCAACCACCTTGCAATGTAGGTACATACATATACATATATTTTACTTAGAGTTAACTTCTGTCGGCTTATGATATCCTGGTACTTTCGATTACAACTTTTAGCTATCCGTCGCGGAGGCCTTCGCGGTAACGCTCACTGCTCCGCTGTAGTTGGTCGCAGCGTGATGTAAATTAGCCTGCAACATTCTTCGATAGATGGATTATCTTACGCATAAAGAAATATTTCAATCCAACGATTAGATTCTGAGATAATAAGCTCCAAAAAACGCACTCGATTTCACCCAACGAATTCCGGTCAACCACCTTGCAATGTATGTACCATACATATATTTTACTTAGAGTTAACTTCTGTCGGCTTATGATATCCTGGTACTTTCGATTAAAATTTTAGCTATCCGTCGCGGAGGCCTTCGCGGTAACGCTCACTGCTCCGCTGTAGTTGGTCGCAGCGTGATGTAAATTAGCCTGCAACATTCTTCGATAGATGGACTATCTTACGCCAAAAGAAATATTTCAATCCAACAATTAGATTCTCTCATAAACACCTCCCAAATCGCACTCGATTTCACCCAACGAATTCCGGTCAACCACCTTGCAATGTAGGTGGTACACATATATTTTACTTAGAGTTAACTTCTGTCGGCTTATGATATCCTGGTACTTTCGATTACAACTTTTAGCTATCCGTCGCGGAGGCCTTCGCGGTAACGCTCACTGCTCCGCTGTAGTTGGTCGCAGCGTGATGTAAATTAGCCTGCAACATTCTTCGATAGATGGACTATCTTACGCATAAAGAAATATTTCAATCCAACGATTAGATTCTGAGATAATAAGCTCCAAAAAACGCACTCGATTTCACCCAACGAATTCCGGTCAACCACCTTGCAATGTATGTACCATACATATATTTTACTTAGAGTTAACTTCTGTCGGCTTATGATATCCTGGTACTTTCGATTAAAATTTTAGCTATCCGTCGCGGAGGCCTTCGCGGTAACGCTCACTGCTCCGCTGTAGTTGGTCGCAGCGTGATGTAAATTAGCCTGCAACATTCTTCGATAGATGGACTATCTTACGCCAAAAGAAATATTTCAATCCAACAATTAGATTCTCTCATAAACACCTCCCAAATCGCACTCGATTTCACCCAACGAATTCCGGTCAACCACCTTGCAATGTAGGTGGTACACATATATTTTACTTAGAGTTAACTTCTGTCGGCTTATGATATCCTGGTACTTTCGATTACAACTTTTAGCTATCCGTCGCGGAGGCCTTCGCGGTAACGCTCACTGCTCCGCTGTAGTTGGTCGCAGCGTGATGTAAATTAGCCTGCAACATTCTTCGATAGATGGACTATCTTACGCATAAAGAAATATTTCAATCCAACGATTAGATTCTGAGATAATAAGCTCCAAAAAACGCACTCGATTTCACCCAACGAATTCCGGTCAACCACCTTGCAATGTATGTACCATACATATACATATATTTCACTTAGAGTTAACTTCTGTCGGCTTATGATATCCTGGTACTTTCGATTAAAATTTTAGCTATCCGTCGCGGAGGCCTTCGCGGTAACGCTCACTGCTCCGCTGTAGTTGGTCGCAGCGTGATGTAAATTAGCCTGCAACATTCTTCGATAGATGGACTATCTTACGCATAAAGAAATATTTCAATCCAACGATTAGATTCTGAGATAATAAGCTCCAAAAAACGCAATCGATTTCACCCAACGAATTCCGGTCAACCACCTTGCAATGTAGGTGGTACACATATATTTTACTTAGAGTTAACTTCTGTCGGCTTATGATATCCTGGTACTTTCGATTAAAATTTTAGCTATCCGTCGCGCAGGCCTTCGCGGTAACGCTCACTGCTCCGCTGTAGTTGGTCGCAGCGTGATGTAAATTAGCCTGCAACATTCTTCGATAGATGGACTATCTTACGCCGAAAGAAATATTTCAATCCAACAATTAGATTCTGAGATAATAAGCTCCAAAAAACGCACTCGATTTCACCCAACGAATTCCGGTCAACCACCTTGCAATGTAGGTACATACATACATATATTTTACTTAGAGTTAACTTCTGTCGGCTTATGATATCCTGGTACTTTCGATTACAACTTTTAGCTATCCGTCGCGGAGGCCTTCGCGGTAACGCTCACTGCTCCGCTGTAGTTGGTCGCAGCGTGATGTAAATTAGCCTGCAAACATTCTTCGATAGATGGACTATCTTACGCCAAAAGAAATATTTCAATCCAACAATTAGATTCTGAGATAAACACCTCCCAAATCGCACTCGATTTCACCTAACGAATTCCGGTCAACCACCTTGCAATGTAGGTGGTACACATACATTTTACTTAGAGTTAACTTGTGTCGGCTTATGATATCCTGGTACTTTCGATTACAACTTTTAGCTATCCGTCGCGGAGGCCTTCGCGATAACGCTCACTGCTCCGCTGTAGTTGGTCGCAGCGTGATGTAAATTAGCCTGCAACATTCTTCGATAGATGGACTATCTTACGCCAAAAGAAATATTTCAATCCAACAATTAGATTCTGAGATAAACACCTCCAAAAATCGCAATCGATTTCACCCAACGAATTCCGGTCAACCACCTTGCAATGTAGGTGGTACACATATATTTTACTTAGAGTTAACTTCTGTCGGCTTATGATATCCTGGTACTTTCGATTAAAATTTTAGCTATCCGTCGCGCAGGCCTTCGCGGTAACGCTCACTGCTCCGCTGTAGTTGGTCGCAGCGTGATGTAAATTAGCCTGCAACATTCTTCGATAGATGGACTATCTTACGCCGAAAGAAATATTTCAATCCAACAATTAGATTCTGAGATAATAAGCTCCAAAAAACGCACTCGATTTCACCCAACGAATTCCGGTCAACCACCTTGCAATGTAGGTACATACATACATATATTTTACTTAGAGTTAACTTCTGTCGGCTTATGATATCCTGGTACTTTCGATTACAACTTTTAGCTATCCGTCGCGGAGGCCTTCGCGGTAACGCTCACTGCTCCGCTGTAGTTGGTCGCAGCGTGATGTAAATTAGCCTGCAAACATTCTTCGATAGATGGACTATCTTACGCCAAAAGAAATATTTCAATCCAACAATTAGATTCTGAGATAAACACCTCCCAAATCGCACTCGATTTCACCTAACGAATTCCGGTCAACCACCTTGCAATGTAGGTGGTACACATACATTTTACTTAGAGTTAACTTGTGTCGGCTTATGATATCCTGGTACTTTCGATTACAACTTTTAGCTATCCATCGCGGAGGCCTTCGCGGTAACGCTCACTGCTCCGCTGTAGTTGGTCGCAGCGTGATGTAAATTAGCCTGCAACATTCTTCGATAGATGGACTATCTTACGCCGAAAGAAATATTTCAATCCAACAATTAGATTCTGAGATAATAAGCTCCAAAAAACGCACTCGATTTCACCCAACGAATTCCGGTCAACCACCTTGCAATGTATGTACCATACATATACATATATTTCACTTAGAGTTAACTTCTGTCGGCTTATGATATCCTGGTACTTTCGATTAAAATTTTAGCTATCCGTCGCGGAGGCCTTCGCGGTAACGCTCACTGCTCCGCTGTAGTTGGTCGCAGCGTGATGTAAATTAGCCTGCAACATTCTTCGATAGATGGACTATCTTACGCATAAAGAAATATTTCAATCCAACGATTAGATTCTGAGATAATAAGCTCCAAAAAACGCACTCGATTTCACCCAACGAATTCCGGTCAACCACCTTGCAATGTATGTACCATACATATACATATATTTCACTTAGAGTTAACTTCTGTCGGCTTATGATATCCTGGTACTTTCGATTAAAATTTTAGCTATCCGTCGCGGAGGCCTTCGCGGTAACGCTCACTGCTCCGCTGTAGTTGGTCGCAGCGTGATGTAAATTAGCCTGCAAACATTCTTCGATAGATGGACTATCTTACGCCAAAAGAAATATTTCAATCCAACAATTAGATTCTGAGATAAACACCTCCAAAAATCGCACTCGGTTTCACCCAACGAATTCCGGTCAACCACCTTGCAATGTAGGTGGTACACATATATTTTACTTAGAGTTAACTTCTGTCGGCTTATGATATCCTGGTACTTTCGATTAAAATTTTAGCTATCCGTCGCGGAGGCCTTCGCGGTAACGCTCACTGCTCCGCTGTAGTTGGTCGCAGCGTGATGTAAATTAGCCTGCAACATTCTTCGATAGATGGACTATCTTACGCATAAAGAAATATTTCAATCCAACGATTAGATTCTGAGATAATAAGCTCCAAAAAACGCACTCGATTTCACCCAACGAATTCCGGTCAACCACCTTGCAATGTATGTACCATACATATATTTCACTTAGAGTTAACTTCTGTCGGCTTATGATATCCTGGTACTTTCGATTAAAATTTTAGCTATCCGTCGCGGAGGCCTTCGCGGTAACGCTCACTGCTCCGCTGTAGTTGGTCGCAGCGTGATGTAAATTAGCCTGCAACATTCTTCGATAGATGGACTATCTTACGCCAAAAGAAATATTTCAATCCAACAAATAGATTCTGAGATAAGCACCTCCAAACATCGCACTCGATTGCACCCAACGAATTCCGGTCAACCACCTTGCAATGTAGGTGGTACACATATATTTTACTTAGAGTTAACTTCTGTCGGCTTATGATATCCTGGTACTTTCGATTAAAATTTTAGCTATCCGTCGCGGAGGCCTTCGCGGTAACGCTCACTGCTCCGCTGTAGTTGGTCGCAGCGTGATGTAAATTAGCCTGCAACATTCTTCGATAGATGGACTATCTTACGCATAAAGAAATATTTCAATCCAACGATTAGATTCTGAGATAATAAGCTCCAAAAAACGCACTCGATTTCACCCAACGAATTCCGGTCAACCACCTTGCAATGTATGTACCATACATATACATATATTTCACTTAGAGTTAACTTCTGTCGGCTTATGATATCCTGGTACTTTCGATTAAAATTTTAGCTATCCGTCGCGGAGGCCTTCGCGGTAACGCTCACTGCTCCGCTGTAGTTGGTCGCAGCGTGATGTAAATTAGCCTGCAACATTCTTCGATAGATGGACTATCTTACGCATAAAGAAATATTTCAATCCAACGATTAGATTCTGAGATAATAAGCTCCAAAAAACGCAATCGAATTCACCCAACGAATTCCGGTCAACCACCTTGCAATGTATGTACCATACATATATTTTACTTAGAGTTAACTTCTGTCGGCTTATGATATCCTGGTACTTTCGATTAAAATTTTAGCTATCCGTCGCGGAGGCCTTCGCGGTAACGCTCACTGCTCCGCTGTAGTTGGTCGCAGCGTGATGTAAATTAGCCTGCAACATTCTTCGATAGATGGACTATCTTACGCCAAAAGAAATATTTCAATCCAACAATTAGATTCTGAGATAAACACCTCCAAAAATCGCACTCGGTTTCACCCAACGAATTCCGGTCAACCACCTTGCAATGTAGGTACATACATATACATATATTTTACTTAGAGTTAACTTCTGTCGGCTTATGATATCCTGGTACTTTCGATTACAACTTTTAGCTATCCGTCGCGGAGGCCTTCGCGGTAACGCTCACTGCTCCGCTGTAGTTGGTCGCAGCGTGATGTAAATTAGCCTGCAACATTCTTCGATAGATGGATTATCTTACGCATAAAGAAATATTTCAATCCAACGATTAGATTCTGAGATAATAAGCTCCAAAAAACGCACTCGATTTCACCCAACGAATTCCGGTCAACCACCTTGCAATGTATGTACCATACATATATTTTACTTAGAGTTAACTTCTGTCGGCTTATGATATCCTGGTACTTTCGATTAAAATTTTAGCTATCCGTCGCGGAGGCCTTCGCGGTAACGCTCACTGCTCCGCTGTAGTTGGTCGCAGCGTGATGTAAATTAGCCTGCAACATTCTTCGATAGATGGACTATCTTACGCCAAAAGAAATATTTCAATCCAACAATTAGATTCTCTCATAAACACCTCCCAAATCGCACTCGATTTCACCCAACGAATTCCGGTCAACCACCTTGCAATGTAGGTGGTACACATATATTTTACTTAGAGTTAACTTCTGTCGGCTTATGATATCCTGGTACTTTCGATTACAACTTTTAGCTATCCGTCGCGGAGGCCTTCGCGGTAACGCTCACTGCTCCGCTGTAGTTGGTCGCAGCGTGATGTAAATTAGCCTGCAACATTCTTCGATAGATGGACTATCTTACGCATAAAGAAATATTTCAATCCAACGATTAGATTCTGAGATAATAAGCTCCAAAAAACGCACTCGATTTCACCCAACGAATTCCGGTCAACCACCTTGCAATGTATGTACCATACATATATTTTACTTAGAGTTAACTTCTGTCGGCTTATGATATCCTGGTACTTTCGATTAAAATTTTAGCTATCCGTCGCGGAGGCCTTCGCGGTAACGCTCACTGCTCCGCTGTAGTTGGTCGCAGCGTGATGTAAATTAGCCTGCAACATTCTTCGATAGATGGACTATCTTACGCCAAAAGAAATATTTCAATCCAACAATTAGATTCTCTCATAAACACCTCCCAAATCGCACTCGATTTCACCCAACGAATTCCGGTCAACCACCTTGCAATGTAGGTGGTACACATATATTTTACTTAGAGTTAACTTCTGTCGGCTTATGATATCCTGGTACTTTCGATTACAACTTTTAGCTATCCGTCGCGGAGGCCTTCGCGGTAACGCTCACTGCTCCGCTGTAGTTGGTCGCAGCGTGATGTAAATTAGCCTGCAACATTCTTCGATAGATGGACTATCTTACGCATAAAGAAATATTTCAATCCAACGATTAGATTCTGAGATAATAAGCTCCAAAAAACGCACTCGATTTCACCCAACGAATTCCGGTCAACCACCTTGCAATGTATGTACCATACATATACATATATTTCACTTAGAGTTAACTTCTGTCGGCTTATGATATCCTGGTACTTTCGATTAAAATTTTAGCTATCCGTCGCGGAGGCCTTCGCGGTAACGCTCACTGCTCCGCTGTAGTTGGTCGCAGCGTGATGTAAATTAGCCTGCAACATTCTTCGATAGATGGACTATCTTACGCATAAAGAAATATTTCAATCCAACGATTAGATTCTGAGATAATAAGCTCCAAAAAACGCAATCGAATTCACCCAACGAATTCCGGTCAACCACCTTGCAATGTATGTACCATACATATATTTTACTTAGAGTTAACTTCTGTCGGCTTATGATATCCTGGTACTTTCGATTAAAATTTTAGCTATCCGTCGCGGAGGCCTTCGCGGTAACGCTCACTGCTCCGCTGTAGTTGGTCGCAGCGTGATGTAAATTAGCCTGCAACATTCTTCGATAGATGGACTATCTTACGCCAAAAGAAATATTTCAATCCAACAATTAGATTCTGAGATAAACACCTCCAAAAATCGCACTCGGTTTCACCCAACGAATTCCGGTCAACCACCTTGCAATGTAGGTGGTACACATATATTTTACTTAGAGTTAACTTCTGTCGGCTTATGATATCCTGGTACTTTCGATTACAACTTTTAGCTATCCATCGCGGAGGCCTTCGCGGTAACGCTCACTGCTCCGCTGTAGTTGGTCGCAGCGTGATGTAAATTAGCCTGCAACATTCTTCGATAGATGGACTATCTTACGCCGAAAGAAATATTTCAATCCAACAATTAGATTCTGAGATAATAAGCTCCAAAAAACGCACTCGATTTCACCCAACGAATTCCGGTCAACCACCTTGCAATGTATGTACCATACATATACATATATTTCACTTAGAGTTAACTTCTGTCGGCTTATGATATCCTGGTACTTTCGATTAAAATTTTAGCTATCCGTCGCGGAGGCCTTCGCGGTAACGCTCACTGCTCCGCTGTAGTTGGTCGCAGCGTGATGTAAATTAGCCTGCAACATTCTTCGATAGATGGACTATCTTACGCATAAAGAAATATTTCAATCCAACGATTAGATTCTGAGATAATAAGCTCCAAAAAACGCACTCGATTTCACCCAACGAATTCCGGTCAACCACCTTGCAATGTATGTACCATACATATACATATATTTCACTTAGAGTTAACTTCTGTCGGCTTATGATATCCTGGTACTTTCGATTAAAATTTTAGCTATCCGTCGCGGAGGCCTTCGCGGTAACGCTCACTGCTCCGCTGTAGTTGGTCGCAGCGTGATGTAAATTAGCCTGCAAACATTCTTCGATAGATGGACTATCTTACGCCAAAAGAAATATTTCAATCCAACAATTAGATTCTGAGATAAACACCTCCAAAAATCGCACTCGGTTTCACCCAACGAATTCCGGTCAACCACCTTGCAATGTAGGTGGTACACATATATTTTACTTAGAGTTAACTTCTGTCGGCTTATGATATCCTGGTACTTTCGATTAAAATTTTAGCTATCCGTCGCGGAGGCCTTCGCGGTAACGCTCACTGCTCCGCTGTAGTTGGTCGCAGCGTGATGTAAATTAGCCTGCAACATTCTTCGATAGATGGACTATCTTACGCATAAAGAAATATTTCAATCCAACGATTAGATTCTGAGATAATAAGCTCCAAAAAACGCACTCGATTTCACCCAACGAATTCCGGTCAACCACCTTGCAATGTATGTACCATACATATATTTCACTTAGAGTTAACTTCTGTCGGCTTATGATATCCTGGTACTTTCGATTAAAATTTTAGCTATCCGTCGCGGAGGCCTTCGCGGTAACGCTCACTGCTCCGCTGTAGTTGGTCGCAGCGTGATGTAAATTAGCCTGCAACATTCTTCGATAGATGGACTATCTTACGCCAAAAGAAATATTTCAATCCAACAAATAGATTCTGAGATAAGCACCTCCAAACATCGCACTCGATTGCACCCAACGAATTCCGGTCAACCACCTTGCAATGTAGGTGGTACACATATATTTTACTTAGAGTTAACTTCTGTCGGCTTATGATATCCTGGTACTTTCGATTAAAATTTTAGCTATCCGTCGCGGAGGCCTTCGCGGTAACGCTCACTGCTCCGCTGTAGTTGGTCGCAGCGTGATGTAAATTAGCCTGCAACATTCTTCGATAGATGGACTATCTTACGCATAAAGAAATATTTCAATCCAACGATTAGATTCTGAGATAATAAGCTCCAAAAAACGCACTCGATTTCACCCAACGAATTCCGGTCAACCACCTTGCAATGTATGTACCATACATATACATATATTTCACTTAGAGTTAACTTCTGTCGGCTTATGATATCCTGGTACTTTCGATTAAAATTTTAGCTATCCGTCGCGGAGGCCTTCGCGGTAACGCTCACTGCTCCGCTGTAGTTGGTCGCAGCGTGATGTAAATTAGCCTGCAACATTCTTCGATAGATGGACTATCTTACGCATAAAGAAATATTTCAATCCAACGATTAGATTCTGAGATAATAAGCTCCAAAAAACGCAATCGAATTCACCCAACGAATTCCGGTCAACCACCTTGCAATGTATGTACCATACATATATTTTACTTAGAGTTAACTTCTGTCGGCTTATGATATCCTGGTACTTTCGATTAAAATTTTAGCTATCCGTCGCGGAGGCCTTCGCGGTAACGCTCACTGCTCCGCTGTAGTTGGTCGCAGCGTGATGTAAATTAGCCTGCAACATTCTTCGATAGATGGACTATCTTACGCCAAAAGAAATATTTCAATCCAACAATTAGATTCTGAGATAAACACCTCCAAAAATCGCACTCGGTTTCACCCAACGAATTCCGGTCAACCACCTTGCAATGTAGGTACATACATATACATATATTTTACTTAGAGTTAACTTCTGTCGGCTTATGATATCCTGGTACTTTCGATTACAACTTTTAGCTATCCGTCGCGGAGGCCTTCGCGGTAACGCTCACTGCTCCGCTGTAGTTGGTCGCAGCGTGATGTAAATTAGCCTGCAACATTCTTCGATAGATGGATTATCTTACGCATAAAGAAATATTTCAATCCAACGATTAGATTCTGAGATAATAAGCTCCAAAAAACGCACTCGATTTCACCCAACGAATTCCGGTCAACCACCTTGCAATGTATGTACCATACATATATTTTACTTAGAGTTAACTTCTGTCGGCTTATGATATCCTGGTACTTTCGATTAAAATTTTAGCTATCCGTCGCGGAGGCCTTCGCGGTAACGCTCACTGCTCCGCTGTAGTTGGTCGCAGCGTGATGTAAATTAGCCTGCAACATTCTTCGATAGATGGACTATCTTACGCCAAAAGAAATATTTCAATCCAACAATTAGATTCTCTCATAAACACCTCCCAAATCGCACTCGATTTCACCCAACGAATTCCGGTCAACCACCTTGCAATGTAGGTGGTACACATATATTTTACTTAGAGTTAACTTCTGTCGGCTTATGATATCCTGGTACTTTCGATTACAACTTTTAGCTATCCGTCGCGGAGGCCTTCGCGGTAACGCTCACTGCTCCGCTGTAGTTGGTCGCAGCGTGATGTAAATTAGCCTGCAACATTCTTCGATAGATGGACTATCTTACGCATAAAGAAATATTTCAATCCAACGATTAGATTCTGAGATAATAAGCTCCAAAAAACGCACTCGATTTCACCCAACGAATTCCGGTCAACCACCTTGCAATGTATGTACCATACATATATTTTACTTAGAGTTAACTTCTGTCGGCTTATGATATCCTGGTACTTTCGATTAAAATTTTAGCTATCCGTCGCGGAGGCCTTCGCGGTAACGCTCACTGCTCCGCTGTAGTTGGTCGCAGCGTGATGTAAATTAGCCTGCAACATTCTTCGATAGATGGACTATCTTACGCCAAAAGAAATATTTCAATCCAACAATTAGATTCTCTCATAAACACCTCCCAAATCGCACTCGATTTCACCCAACGAATTCCGGTCAACCACCTTGCAATGTAGGTGGTACACATATATTTTACTTAGAGTTAACTTCTGTCGGCTTATGATATCCTGGTACTTTCGATTACAACTTTTAGCTATCCGTCGCGGAGGCCTTCGCGGTAACGCTCACTGCTCCGCTGTAGTTGGTCGCAGCGTGATGTAAATTAGCCTGCAACATTCTTCGATAGATGGACTATCTTACGCATAAAGAAATATTTCAATCCAACGATTAGATTCTGAGATAATAAGCTCCAAAAAACGCACTCGATTTCACCCAACGAATTCCGGTCAACCACCTTGCAATGTATGTACCATACATATACATATATTTCACTTAGAGTTAACTTCTGTCGGCTTATGATATCCTGGTACTTTCGATTAAAATTTTAGCTATCCGTCGCGGAGGCCTTCGCGGTAACGCTCACTGCTCCGCTGTAGTTGGTCGCAGCGTGATGTAAATTAGCCTGCAACATTCTTCGATAGATGGACTATCTTACGCATAAAGAAATATTTCAATCCAACGATTAGATTCTGAGATAATAAGCTCCAAAAAACGCAATCGAATTCACCCAACGAATTCCGGTCAACCACCTTGCAATGTATGTACCATACATATATTTTACTTAGAGTTAACTTCTGTCGGCTTATGATATCCTGGTACTTTCGATTAAAATTTTAGCTATCCGTCGCGGAGGCCTTCGCGGTAACGCTCACTGCTCCGCTGTAGTTGGTCGCAGCGTGATGTAAATTAGCCTGCAACATTCTTCGATAGATGGACTATCTTACGCCAAAAGAAATATTTCAATCCAACAATTAGATTCTGAGATAAACACCTCCAAAAATCGCACTCGGTTTCACCCAACGAATTCCGGTCAACCACCTTGCAATGTAGGTACATACATATACATATATTTTACTTAGAGTTAACTTCTGTCGGCTTATGATATCCTGGTACTTTCGATTACAACTTTTAGCTATCCGTCGCGGAGGCCTTCGCGGTAACGCTCACTGCTCCGCTGTAGTTGGTCGCAGCGTGATGTAAATTAGCCTGCAACATTCTTCGATAGATGGATTATCTTACGCATAAAGAAATATTTCAATCCAACGATTAGATTCTGAGATAATAAGCTCCAAAAAACGAACTCGATTTCACCCAACGAATTCCGGTCAACCACCTTGCAATGTATGTACCATACATATATTTTACTTAGAGTTAACTTCTGTCGGCTTATGATATCCTGGTACTTTCGATTAAAATTTTAGCTATCCGTCGCGGAGGCCTTCGCGGTAACGCTCACTGCTCCGCTGTAGTTGGTCGCAGCGTGATGTAAATTAGCCTGCAACATTCTTCGATAGATGGACTATCTTACGCCAAAAGAAATATTTCAATCCAACAATTAGATTCTCTCATAAACACCTCCCAAATCGCACTCGATTTCACCCAACGAATTCCGGTCAACCACCTTGCAATGTAGGTACATACATACATATATTTTACTTAGAGTTAACTTCTGTCGGCTTATGATATCCTGGTACTTTCGATTACAACTTTTAGCTATCCGTCGCGGAGGCCTTCGCGGTAACGCTCACTGCTCCGCTGTAGTTGGTCGCAGCGTGATGTAAATTAGCCTGCAACATTCTTCGATAGATGGACTATCTTACGCATAAAGAAATATTTCAATCCAACGATTAGATTCTGAGATAATAAGCTCCAAAAAACGCACTCGATTTCACCCAACGAATTCCGGTCAACCACCTTGCAATGTATGTACCATACATATACATATATTTCACTTAGAGTTAACTTCTGTCGGCTTATGATATCCTGGTACTTTCGATTAAAATTTTAGCTATCCGTCGCGGAGGCCTTCGCGGTAACGCTCACTGCTCCGCTGTAGTTGGTCGCAGCGTGATGTAAATTAGCCTGCAACATTCTTCGATAGATGGACTATCTTACGCATAAAGAAATATTTCAATCCAACGATTAGATTCTGAGATAATAAGCTCCAAAAAACGCAATCGATTTCACCCAACGAATTCCGGTCAACCACCTTGCAATGTAGGTGGTACACATATATTTTACTTAGAGTTAACTTCTGTCGGCTTATGATATCCTGGTACTTTCGATTAAAATTTTAGCTATCCGTCGCGCAGGCCTTCGCGGTAACGCTCACTGCTCCGCTGTAGTTGGTCGCAGCGTGATGTAAATTAGCCTGCAACATTCTTCGATAGATGGACTATCTTACGCCGAAAGAAATATTTCAATCCAACAATTAGATTCTGAGATAATAAGCTCCAAAAAACGCACTCGATTTCACCCAACGAATTCCGGTCCACCACCTTGCAATGTAGGTACATACATACATATATTTTACTTAGAGTTAACTTCTGTCGGCTTATGATATCCTGGTACTTTCGATTACAACTTTTAGCTATCCGTCGCGGAGGCCTTCGCGGTAACGCTCACTGCTCCGCTGTAGTTGGTCGCAGCGTGATGTAAATTAGCCTGCAAACATTCTTCGATAGATGGACTATCTTACGCCAAAAGAAATATTTCAATCCAACAATTAGATTCTGAGATAAACACCTCCCAAATCGCACTCGATTTCACCTAACGAATTCCGGTCAACCACCTTGCAATGTAGGTGGTACACATACATTTTACTTAGAGTTAACTTGTGTCGGCTTATGATATCCTGGTACTTTCGATTACAACTTTTAGCTATCCGTCGCGGAGGCCTTCGCGATAACGCTCACTGCTCCGCTGTAGTTGGTCGCAGCGTGATGTAAATTAGCCTGCAACATTCTTCGATAGATGGACTATCTTACGCCAAAAGAAATATTTCAATCCAACAATTAGATTCTGAGATAAACACCTCCAAAAATCGCAATCGATTTCACCCAACGAATTCCGGTCAACCACCTTGCAATGTAGGTGGTACACATATATTTTACTTAGAGTTAACTTCTGTCGGCTTATGATATCCTGGTACTTTCGATTAAAATTTTAGCTATCCGTCGCGCAGGCCTTCGCGGTAACGCTCACTGCTCCGCTGTAGTTGGTCGCAGCGTGATGTAAATTAGCCTGCAACATTCTTCGATAGATGGACTATCTTACGCCGAAAGAAATATTTCAATCCAACAATTAGATTCTGAGATAATAAGCTCCAAAAAACGCACTCGATTTCACCCAACGAATTCCGGTCAACCACCTTGCAATGTAGGTACATACATACATATATTTTACTTAGAGTTAACTTCTGTCGGCTTATGATATCCTGGTACTTTCGATTACAACTTTTAGCTATCCGTCGCGGAGGCCTTCGCGGTAACGCTCACTGCTCCGCTGTAGTTGGTCGCAGCGTGATGTAAATTAGCCTGCAAACATTCTTCGATAGATGGACTATCTTACGCCAAAAGAAATATTTCAATCCAACAATTAGATTCTGAGATAAACACCTCCCAAATCGCACTCGATTTCACCTAACGAATTCCGGTCAACCACCTTGCAATGTAGGTGGTACACATACATTTTACTTAGAGTTAACTTGTGTCGGCTTATGATATCCTGGTACTTTCGATTACAACTTTTAGCTATCCATCGCGGAGGCCTTCGCGGTAACGCTCACTGCTCCGCTGTAGTTGGTCGCAGCGTGATGTAAATTAGCCTGCAACATTCTTCGATAGATGGACTATCTTACGCCGAAAGAAATATTTCAATCCAACAATTAGATTCTGAGATAATAAGCTCCAAAAAACGCACTCGATTTCACCCAACGAATTCCGGTCAACCACCTTGCAATGTATGTACCATACATATACATATATTTCACTTAGAGTTAACTTCTGTCGGCTTATGATATCCTGGTACTTTCGATTAAAATTTTAGCTATCCGTCGCGGAGGCCTTCGCGGTAACGCTCACTGCTCCGCTGTAGTTGGTCGCAGCGTGATGTAAATTAGCCTGCAACATTCTTCGATAGATGGACTATCTTACATCAAAAGAAATATTTCAATCCAACAATTAGATTCTGAGATAAGCACCTCCAAACATCGCACTCTATTTCACCCAACGGATTCCGGTCAACCACCATGCAATGTGGGTACATACATATACATATATTTCACTTAGAGTTAACTTCTGTCGGCTTATGATATCCTGGTACTTTCGATTACAACTTTTAGCTATCCGTCGCGGAGGCCTTCGCGATAACGCTCACTGCTCCGCTGTAGTTGGTCGCAGCGTGATGTAAATTAGCCTGCAACATTCTTCGATAGATGGACTATCTTACGCCAAAAGAAATATTTCAATCCAACAATTAGATTCTCTCATAAACACCTCCCAAATCGCACTCGATTTCACCCAACGAATTCCGGTCAACCACCTTGCAATGTATGTACCATACATATATTTTACTTAGAGTTAACTTCTGTCGGCTTATGATATCCTGGTACTTTCGATTAAAATTTTAGCTATCCGTCGCGGAGGCCTTCG
Source organism: Hypolimnas misippus (assembly GCA_037950945.1). NCBI lineage: Eukaryota > Metazoa > Arthropoda > Insecta > Lepidoptera > Nymphalidae > Hypolimnas > Hypolimnas misippus. Next base: position 4,683,755 of record JBBEEQ010000021.1, read on the forward strand.
CGGTAACGCTCACTGCTCCGCTGTAGTTGGTCGCAGCGTGATGTAAATTAGCCTGCAACATTCTTCGATAGATGGACTATCTTACACCAAAAGAAATATTTCAATCCAACAATTAGATTCTGAGATAAGCACCTCCAAACATCGCACTCGATTTCACCCAACGGATTCCGGTCAACCACCATGCAATGTGGGTACATACATATACATATATTTCACTTAGAGTTAACTTCTGTCGGCTTATGATATCCTGGTACTTTCGATTACAACTTTTAGCTATCCGTCGCGGAGGCCTTCGCGATAACGCTCACTGCTCCGCTGTAGTTGGTCGCAGCGTGATGTAAATTAGCCTGCAACATTCTTCGATAGATGGACTATCTTACGCCAAAAGAAATATTTCAATCCAACAATTAGATTCTGAGATAAACACCTCCAAAAATCGCACTCGGTTTCACCCAACGAATTCCGGTCAACCACCTTGCAATGTATGTACCATACATATATTTTACTTAGAGTTAACTTCTGTCGGCTTATGATATCCTGGTACTTTCGATTACAACTTTTAGCTATCCGTCGCGGAGGCCTTCGCGGTAACGCTCACTGCTCCGCTGTAGTTGGTCGCAGCGTGATGTAAATTAGCCTGCAACATTCTTCGATAGATGGACTATCTTACGCATAAAGAAATATTTCAATCCAACGATTAGATTCTGAGATAATAAGCTCCAAAAAACGCACTCGATTTCACCCAACGAATTCCGGTCAACCACCTTGCAATGTATGTACCATACATATACATATATTTCACTTAGAGTTAACTTCTGTCGGCTTATGATATCCTGGTACTTTCGATTAAAATTTTAGCTATCCGTCGCGGAGGCCTTCGCGGTAACGCTCACTGCTCCGCTGTAGTTGGTCGCAGCGTGATGTAAATTAGCCTGCAACATTCTTCGATAGATGGACTATCTTACGCCAAAAGAAATATTTCAATCCAACAATTAGATTCTCTCATAAACACCTCCCAAATCGCACTCGATTTCATCCAACGAATTCCGGTCAACCACCTTGCAATGTAGGTGGTACACATATATTTTACTTAGAGTTAACTTCTGTCGGCTTATGATATCCTGGTACTTTCGATTACAACTTTTAGCTATCCGTCGCGGAGGCCTTCGCGGTAACGCTCACTGCTCCGCTGTAGTTGGTCGCAGCGTGATGTAAATTAGCCTGCAACATTCTTCGATAGATGGACTATCTTACGCATAAAGAAATATTTCAATCCAACGATTAGATTCTGAGATAATAAGCTCCAAAAAACGCACTCGATTTCACCCAACGAATTCCGGTCAACCACCTTGCAATGTATGTACCATACATATACATATATTTCACTTAGAGTTAACTTCTGTCGGCTTATGATATCCTGGTACTTTCGATTAAAATTTTAGCTATCCGTCGCGGAGGCCTTCGCGGTAACGCTCACTGCTCCGCTGTAGTTGGTCGCAGCGTGATGTAAATTAGCCTGCAACATTCTTCGATAGATGGACTATCTTACGCATAAAGAAATATTTCAATCCAACGATTAGATTCTGAGATAATAAGCTCCAAAAAACGCAATCGATTTCACCCAACGAATTCCGGTCAACCACCTTGCAATGTAGGTGGTACACATATATTTTACTTAGAGTTAACTTCTGTCGGCTTATGATATCCTGGTACTTTCGATTAAAATTTTAGCTATCCGTCGCGGAGGCCTTCGCGGTAACGCTCACTGCTCCGCTGTAGTTGGTCGCAGCGTGATGTAAATTAGCCTGCAACATTCTTCGATAGATGGACTATCTTACGCCGAAAGAAATATTTCAATCCAACAATTAGATTCTGAGATAATAAGCTCCAAAAAACGCACTCGATTTCACCCAACGAATTCCGGTCAACCACCTTGCAATGTAGGTACATACATACATATATTTTACTTAGAGTTAACTTCTGTCGGCTTATGATATCCTGGTACTTTCGATTACAACTTTTAGCTATCCGTCGCGGAGGCCTTCGCGGTAACGCTCACTGCTCCGCTGTAGTTGGTCGCAGCGTGATGTAAATTAGCCTGCAACATTCTTCGATAGATGGACTATCTTACGCCAAAAGAAATATTTCAATCCAACAATTAGATTCTGAGATAATAAGCTCCAAAAAACGCACTCGATTTCACCCAACGAATTCCGGTCAACCACCTTGCAATGTATGTACCATACATATACATATATTTCACTTAGAGTTAACTTCTGTCGGCTTATGATATCCTGGTACTTTCGATTAAAATTTTAGCTATCCGTCGCGGAGGCCTTCGCGGTAACGCTCACTGCTCCGCTGTCGTTGGTCGCAGCGTGATGTAAATTAGCCTGCAACATTCTTCGATAGATGGACTATCTTACGCCAAAAGAAATATTTCAATCCAACAATTAGATTCTGAGATAAACACCTCCAAAAATCGCACTCGGTTTCACCCAACGAATTCCGGTCAACCACCTTGCAATGTAGGTACATACATATACATATATTTTACTTAGAGTTAACTTCTGTCGGCTTATGATATCCTGGTACTTTCGATTACAACTTTTAGCTATCCGTCGCGGAGGCCTTCGCGGTAACGCTCACTGCTCCGCTGTAGTTGGTCGCAGCGTGATGTAAATTAGCCTGCAACATTCTTCGATAGATGGACAATCTTACGCCAAAAGAAATATTTCAATCCAACAATTTGATTCTGAGATAAACACCTCCAAAAATCGCACTCGATTTCACCCAACGAATTCCGGTCAACCACCTTGCAATGTAGGTACATATATAATATATTCTATTTTGTTTTCAAATTCAAAATATACTCTATTCAAGTACGCTTTCAAAACGGTTTTGAATCGTCAACAAACGAGTTTTTTAAATATAAAGCGTAAAATATAAAACCATATTTTGAATGCAGGGACATGTATACTAATTTTGCTTTTAAGGTGGGGACATGGTACACTATTTTCTTTTGTAACTGGGGACACTAAATACTAATTACAAATTAGGTATCAGTATATTATTAATTAAAGAAAATTTAATGGGAATTATATAATTTTAGAATTATTTTGTGATTAAATTTATAATATTTTGTGGCAAAATTACTAAACATTTAAACTTTTAAGTCTGAAAATAATCTAGGTGCCATGTCTTTGTCTAATAATATAACACTAATTACATTAAACATCTTCGGAATGAAGACATTTTCTTAAACATAATTTTTTTACATTACTAAATAGACTAATTATAGCTAAAGTTTCATATTCTTTATGTTGTCTATTATATACATATATCATAATTATATTTATGTACTTAGTATTAAATAAACTGTACACACTATTAACTCTTAGGTAAACTTACCTAAACCTCTTAACTCGTCCGTCGTTAGTGTCGACACTGATGCTATCTTCCCAGCCGAAATACTGTGCCATTTTCGGTAAAGTTTGGTTCGAGGCTACGGAACCCGTACAGTCGTCGTCCAACGTCTTCACTATGAAGACTATGTAAAAACCCAATGGGAATGTGTCTTGCTGTGAAAAGAAATTGTTATTCCTAATACAGCTAAAGAATTTATTTTTTGGGTTAATTAGCCTATTAAAAAGGTCATCTTTAATAATATTATAAAGAGGTAGAATTTGTTTGTAAGTTTGTATGTTGAGGGTAATCTCTGAAACTAATGATTCGGTTTGAATTTTTTTTTGCGTTGGATAGCCCGTTTATTGAGGAAGGTTATAGGCTATGTTACATCACGCTACGATTCATAAGAGCAAAGCAGTGACCTTAAACGTGAGTGAAACCGCGAGGGGCAGCAAGTGGGCTATATAACATCACAATAATAGTCATGGGAGTGTAGAATGTAGTGCAACCTATTTTTAATGCGGGAACAGAGGCACATGTGGTACACTACCAACGCGAAAGTAGCTAAAAGTGAGCATTATGAGGGTAGAAAGGGTTTTTTTTTTGATAAATCGTGTTTTTTTTTGCAAATTATATTTAGATTTAGTAGAAAAAAAAGAAGCAGTTTCAGTACCTGAAAACACAGATATAACGACGTTTTCCAAAAATTAAACCTTGCTGAATCTATTGCCCTCTACATACTAAATGTTATAAAAATCATTACGAGCTCTGTAAGAGATTCAGATTATATGTGAACATACACACAAAACTTCCTCGTTTCAAAGTATTAGATTCGCTAACTTACCGTTAATGTGATACCACCGCGCCTCGTCATGGTCAAATAATAGCCGTCATAGAGAATGTCTCTCTCATTGTCGAACACTGGACACTAGGAATGACATAATTAATTACATACATAAATTATAGATATGTTTAGTATGACATGACATCAGTCGAGTTTGATAGTGGTTAGGACACGTAGATCTCAACAGATGATCGCGGGTTCTGACCTCGGTTAACACCGCTGTTTTTTTTAAAGTATTCATCTCAAGCTAGAAGGAAAACTTCGTGAGGTAACCTGCATGTGCCGGGAGATAATCTGACACATGTATTTCCGGCCAACTCGCAATGGAGCAGCGTGGTGGATTAAGCTCTGAACCTTCTCCTAAATAGGAGAGAAGGCCTTTGCCTCACAGGGACATTACAGGCTTGCTACTTTATTTTTAAGTCTGACATACTAAGAAAATAATCTTTTAAATTAATCATCATGACACTGATATTTTGTTATATCATATGACGTAAAAGCTTGTGGAGAGAAATTGCTGTGTAAATTTATTGTATGCAAAATACATCAAATTTCTAATTAGAATAATTACTTTTCGTCGGGGATATTGCAAAACCGCGTAACTAGCTTTTGCAATATATTTTAAAAATTAAATTTCGTTATTGATAAAAACAAGCTAGCTCAAAATTCGATATTTGTAAAATTAATACTTAACATAACTAAATTTTGACTTGTCGTGTCACCGACGTTATGTCCATCTATTTTAGGATATATTCTCAAAGCGTTTATTTTAAACATAAATTCTTCAAAACATAACTTACCGAGAAATTCTGTATTGAGACAACAGCGCATATGTCATCATCGGATTCAATCATCACAATTACACTTTTCGGCTTCGACAACCAGCCATACTCGGTCTTCAAATTGCTCCTCAGCATATACCTATCGAGGGTCAACTGTTCCGTGTCATCTAACTCCTTGTTACATATGAACTTCTTCTTAATACTTTGCGAGTTCAAATCGACTATTTTATTTGGTCCTTGGTCGAACGGATAGAAGTAATACTTCGGCTGACTCGGGGTGCTGGTTAGATTGGTCACAGAATTCATTTTTATATAGAAATCCTGTACCGTTTCGACGACTATGGTCACTTTAATTGGATCCGGCGATGCTGATGTTAGGTGCACGATTGGTGTGTTTAAATTCGTTATTTCTGTAACAATGGAGATTATTTTTCGAGTTTTATGACAAAATTCAAAAGGTGAAATTTATAATATACGTATTATATTACGATAAAGTCACTTTAAGCTAAATTATATGGAAATTAAACTACTATTTGAGACTTAGCGAAGCATTGACATTTAGGCTAAACAGTTTAACAACTTATTTTAATTTTAACTAATGGAAATTATATTTTTACAAGTTACTATTAGGTGAGCATTACAATTATAGGTTTTGCTTTTAGACTTTAATAAAAATTTAGATACAATGTTTGTCATTGCTTTACACCGAAAGAATTTACTGTCAGTGACTTATCTTTGACATTCAGATCTCTCGTAAGGCTGCCTAGTTAGCTGTTACCAGGTAACATAGTTCTTTTATATCACTTACGAGAGTATAACTTACAAATATCATTCTCGCATTATTTTAATCAAATCTTTATCAATATAATAATATATTAAAGTAAAATACACCCGCAAATAGTTATCATTCTTTAGGTAAAGTTACTCTTCATTTTACTGTGTTATGACGTCATCATGAATTCAATATGGCGGATGACGACATGTTTACAAAATAGTATTCGTTATTACTGTATATTTTTAAATGCCTTTTTTATATAATTATTTTGATTTATAATACCAGGATTTATTTGTGCTACTGCTGTGTGTGCAAAAAAAATGTTACTTTAGAAATTTCATATTAAGTGCTGTTACGTTAAGCATGAGATCTCCCAAAAATAAGAGATAGACAGTCCTATCTGCATTTATAAATTAGCAAGTTAAAGGTAGTAAGACAATTGTATTTTACCTAAATACCTAAGTGCTTTGTGCTTGTAATTTTTTTTGTTTCTGGTACAAAACCTGACAATTAGTACCTACACAAACACATGTGCACTGTGCTTTATAGCTATTAATTACAAACTCATGTGGATCATAAACTCGTTAAATGTAAGAAGCTTTTCCTTTAACTGATAAAATATATTATTAAGTGGTATAAAATTTAATCATCTGTACCAACATGTAAATGCACAACAAGAAGCACAGACACATGTCACACACTTTGTATTAAACTAAACCAAACCAAAAAACCAAATTAACCTCTAAATGCATCGCATTTTTAATATCATCAAAATGAAAATTCTTATGAACTGAATAGTATGTAATTACAGTTTTCGCAAAATATAAACATAGAGCCAAATTAGACGTTTAGTAAAATTTGTAGTATTAATAAAAAAAGCGTTTCATTTTTAATACACATCAATTCAAGAGTTAAAAATGTCTGAAACGATTTACGTTTAACCTGGTATACATAATTCTGCGGTTCATAACCTATTGTTATAAACGTATTAATACATAATTTATACATGTGCTGACATCTAGTGATGTAAATGTGTAATGTCAAAGACCTTTTCTAACGTGTTTAAAATTAAAGTCGTTACTTGTCAACAAAGTGCAATTTCATTTCATCTATGATTTGAAAAAAAATTGTTCTATCAATATTTGTGACATTAAATTACGAAATAAAGTGCCGAAATCCCAAGTGCAAACGTTTTTGCGATTTCTCAATAATGTAAATTTTTGAATTGGGTCACTTTAATACTAAATGAGCAATATACTGTGTTACAGCAACAGTAGTACTAACATTAATGTTGATTTATGCGTAAAAATATGTAAAATCATGAATAACGAAGGTAGTCTTAAATTATTCAAGACTCATTTTGACTATGAGAAAAATGTACTTTATTTTTAGTTAAAATTAAATATAGTAATTTTAATGCAGTCTAAATTAATAAATAAACTTTTAATTTGGAAGTTTTATTTTAAAGATCATAATTGCATTGTGCGAATTAAGTTAATTTTTAATAATAGTATGTGTAGAACCAAAAATAGAATATCAAGGCGAGTTGTACCAATAAAATTCTAGTCTATTGTGAAGCACATACACGAAAAACTAAACACAATAAAACACGGAGCTTAACTAATTAATTGTTCATGGTTATTTTTTGCGTATATTCTTTTTCCATTAACTCAAGCGTAATATAGTAGTTTTTTTATAAAACTTACAAAAGAAGCAAATTGTTCTGTGCTTTTGCCCCAAAACTACCAATTAACACAACTGTGTTAAACGAAAAAGCTGTCCATTTAAAACAAGCAAATAAAAACAAGCTAAAATTGCAAAAAAAAGCTTCGAAATTATATAAACGAATATAATATATAAATTTTATTTACGTATCAGAGGGCCACAGTACACCCTGATCCGGTTCCCACTAACTATCGTAAGCGTGAACAAAAAACATAAAAAGCATTAGAAAATATACACAGAACTGACTAAAATATACATACATATGATTCATTTCGATACCTCCCACGTAAGTTGTTGTAACCTCAAAATTACAATTTTACAGTAGAGCACTTTTAATCCGTTTTAGTTTGAAAGTTACAACAAAATACGCCTTTTTTCATGCGTATTTTGTTGTATCTTTACTTGAAAAAAAAAAAAAGATTTTTGGTATTTTTTCACTTTGAATGCATTAAGCAATGCAAATTCGTGTAGTATTCAGTAAAAACGCTAACGGCAATTTTGTGGCTTACAATAACTTACGTGGGAGGTATCGATTTATTGGAAAGAATTATGGGGGTGTGTTCTGTCATCATCTATAGTCCGTTCGTCTTTACTTGTCCTTAATTGTTAATAACACCTTGAACGAAAATCACGAATTTTCGATTTTTTTTTTCATTATAATTTTACGTTATAAAAAATGATTCAGTTCAATCATTCGATCGATAATTTCTTATCTCTTACGTGTGGCTAGAAATACGCCATATATGTCTGCTTAATATTACAAGTAAAGAAAAATGGACTATACCTAGCATTTTTCCCGGTTATACCAGTCTGCTTTCTATTCTAGTGAAGATATTGACGAGTTACTGATTTTTTAAACATAGCGATTGCCATCTAACCTCTGCTAATTAACCAGTAACCATTTAGACTACAATAATTTTCCTAATACTAATAACGATTATTATCGATTCGAAAGTGCTGTTAAAGCTCATTTGAATAAAGTATATTTTGAGTTTGAGTTTGAGTTTGAGTATCAGGTGATTATGGTTACAACCGGGACCGACAGCTTAACATGGACGAACAACCAGACCTAGGAAAAAATAATTATAAAAATACAAATATCTGTCCCGAACGGGAATCGAACCCGCAACCGTCGTTAGGTACATTCAGCACCACTACACAAGAGCTGTCGTCATGTATTTTCTATACATATAAAATTACTTGTCCTGACTGATTCATTAACGCAGAGCATACACCGCTGGAGTTACAAACTTGAAATTTTGGCTGAAGGTGCCTTTTAGGGTGTAAGCATCCACTAAGAAAGGGTATTTCGTTTTTCCACCCTAAGAGGGTTAAAGGGGTAACAACATTTGTATGGAAAATCTTATTCCATGGTCATATTAACTTGAAATTTAATACACATACTTTTGGATGATAGTAATAAAAATGTGAACCATAAAACGCACGAATATCATCCCCTATTGAACTGCAAGGGGGTGGCGAGGTTTGCGTGGACAAAATTTTGGCCGATTATCCTTAAACTTAGCATAAATATTCCTTAGGGTGAACAAATAAATATCTATATCCCCAAATTAAAAAATCATCCCTTATAGTTGTGCTAGGGGGTATTAAAGTATACGCGGGCAACGCCGCTAGGAACTGCTTGTAATATAATATAGGGAAACATGTTATGCCTTCTTAATGAATAATTAATGTAAAACCAATGTTTTTTTCCATTTTTCTTTCATTCTAGTTTTGTTTTTGTTGGAAGAAAGTAAACATTATTTAGTACATGATACACTTGCGACACTGGCTATCTTTTATATGTATTTAAACCTCCTTTGTACCGTTGTTTTATATTTGATGTTTACTGTATTGTCATTCCTTTTCCGTCTGTCGTATTAAATAAACTGTTCAAACAATATATCCTATTATTTAGTAGTATAATTACAACAGTTTTGTATATATTTAAATTAAGCTAAAATCTTTTTTAAGAGTATCAAAACTATACTAGAGCATGTTTCTCCAGTAATTAGAGGTACATTTAAAAATGTATTGTATAAATTTGTTCTTTGTATTATATTCCATAATATGTATTTCTGTTGGAGTTCCTTATTATGGTAATAAGTATATATGTATCTAACACTCTAGTCAGAGCTAATGACATCTGGAATAAACATTTCACAGTCACTCACTCACTCACATTTCACATTAAGACTAAGTTAATGTGGTTTATAGTCTTTGTTTTCTATCAAACATTTTGTGATATTAAAATCTAAATAGATGGTCGAATTACTAAGTATAAAACGTTTTATGTGTTTTGCGCCCAAAAATTATTTTGAACTTTATCACTTTAATACAAAGCGCGCGATACGAGAAATTAATGGATCCAAGATTTTCAACCGACTTCAAAAAACGATGAGGTTATCTTAGAACTCCGTCTACTATAAACCGATTTTGAAAATTCTGTTCTATTTTAAAGGTTCTTTTTCCTTCTTCTTCTTCATTCAATTTTCATCATAATCGGTTTAACACTTTGGTTTTTTAATTACAATATATATTTATATAAAGGAAAATGCAGTTTCGCTGTTAAAGTCGAATCCTTTATATAAATGAATTACTTAGTAACTCAGGCGGGAAGAAATTGCTATATGATTTCGTATGAGAGAGGGAATTTTATGGAGATTATACTTTTTTGCACACACAGCTAACATTTTTGAATTATGTAATAATAAGATTTAGAATAGGACACGCCCCTCCCGTTTCAAAACTGTCTTACTATATGTATCCCTAATTGAACGCTGATGAAAGCGAGGACTTTATTTTGAGAAAATGGCGTCTAAAGATGTCAAACCGATTCTTAATAAATTTGTTTCAAGAAGTATATATCCATCTTTCTCTTTCCATTTTGACAAAAGTAAGAGTGAATTAAAAATAGATTGGTATAATAAAGTTTTATATATATAATTTGATCATACAAAATTGCAAAATTTGGAACGCAGTTCCCCTTTCATGAAGAAGGTTATGGAATTATGGAACTTGTGTATATTACACTAGATTGCCCAAGGAAGTCATTTTGACTGCTGTTTAATTTCAATTAGAGCAACAATTACGTGTATAACGACACATTTTTTTAGAATTTTGTGACTTTTCGTACAAAATATAAATGCTTAATAATTATAGTTACCTCCCCCTCCTTTATTCTGGTATATATTAATATCTTATAACTATGTTGATTGATAGATTTTGAGCAATATAAGTGTAAACTGAGTTTCAGTCTTTATAGTGTTAAGTTGTTCTACTGCTTTACACATCACACGCTCAGTATAAAAGTGACCGAATTCAAAATGTGCGAAACGAGTTACCTAAGTAATTAAAATTTAGTTTTATATAACGTGGTGGTTATATTCTAATAACATTTAGTAACACTAAAGTCGAAATAAACCTCATTGAAAATATATATTACAAAGTTGCTGATTTTTTATTAATACGAACTTATAAGTTAAAGAAATTGTCTAATTTCGTAATAATATCGATTGATGTTAATGTTAAAATCAATTTATATTTCAACTACAATAACGATTTATATTTATTTGAATGTTTTTATTATTTTGACAGACACGTTGGCGCAGTGGTCACTGCAACTGACTCAAGCGCCAACGGTCGCGGGTTCGATCCCCGCTCACGGCAAACGTCTGTATCGGTCATATGGATGTTTGTCGTGGTCTGGGTGTTTGTTTTAGTGTTGTGAGTGTTTCCGGACCCCCGACACAAGGTCACGCGATCTTAATGGGGGCCGTTGAGTGTGATGCGTTTATTTATTTATTTATTATTGTTTAATTTAAATTGTATTGTTTTAATAAATATTAATTGAAAGTTATTATTTGTATGCCTAATGCCGGAAATATTTCACAAATAAAGAATTTTAAATTTGAATTTGAATAACTCAAAGTCCCAAGTGTTTCGTTTGCACTACGAGCCCAATTTTTTTTGAATTCAGTCACTTTAATACTAAGCTTGTCATATATACATATGTCAGAATTTGTCACGTACAGGTTTCCTCACAAAATTTTCCTTTACCAAAGGAATAACAATTGAAAAAACTGAAAGGTCATATAACTCGTTTCACGTAAATGTGTCGGTATATGCACGAGGACAGTCGTTTAGATAATTCCTTAATTTTAATTATTAAATATATAATTATATATAATAAGTATATAATTATATATGTCAAATTAACGTCTTTGAATCATTAATCAATAACAGTGTTATGTACGATTCGTTTCGGATGTATTTCTCAAATAGTTGAAAACATTAATACTGAACGAGTGTAATTATTCGAAAATTCGTGATTTTCGTTCCGGGATGTGTTTATTTATTAAATAAGTCAAGTAAGCATACATAATAAATGTCCTATTACGACTTATAATTTAAATATATATAACTCAGCACAAACCACTGGACGGATCGGGCTGAAATTTGGCATGCAGGTAGATGTTATGACGTAGGCATCCCCTAAGAAAGGATTTTAATTAATTCTACCCCCAAGGGGATAAAATAGAGGATGAAAGTTTGTATGAAACTTTGACAATTTTAAGCCGATCTGGCTGAGACTTTGCAAGCATAAAGCTACTATGACATGGGCACCAGTTAGTACTCCATAAGTTAATAATAATATACATACATTCAATGTTTTAAGTCTTGTTCACTCGACTGTACCGCGCGAGTTCGGACTCGCCTCGTGTTCAGACCGACACACTTACGTGAAACGAGGTATACCAAATTTTATTTTGAAACCAATTATTAACCAATGGTGGTTAATAATATGACATACAATAATTACCATATAAAAAAAACCTAATGCAAAACTTTAAAAGGGGGGAGGGGAGTGTTAACGTTTCCAAGTATATTAAACTCACCACACGTATCCTGGTCTTCGGAGAAGATGTTGTTGTGGGGGCACAGGGTCCTTGATATGTTGGTGAACTGCTCCAGGGTATCCTTCGTCTGCACCAGCATGGGCAGCTGCCAGGAGAACACCCCTGAAAGATTATTAGAGATATTTTTATTTATAAGTATTGATATATCATTGAGGATAACTATCGAGTTTCTTGCCGGTTCTTCTCGGTAGAACCTACGTCTCGAACCGGTGGTAGCTTCATTATTGATGTAATTTTTTTTATGTATTGACGATTCCAAAGTGCTCGTGAGAGCCTACTTGAATAAAGTATTTTTTGATTTTGATAATGCAAAACCACGTAAGAGACTGTCCATTAATCACGTGATGAGTTTCCGCAACTTTTTATATATCTCATTAAAATTAAGTATGTAAACATTGTAAAAGTGGACTTGTTTCTCTCCGGTCAACTTCCATAGTTCCATCTCTTGTGATCATTTTTTTTTCTTTTGTTTTAAACAAACCAACATTCCCACACACGGAGGCAAAGACAATAACTTTTATTTATACTAATATTATACAGAAAAAATTTGATTGTAAGTCGGTAAGTTTGTGCGGGGTAATCTTTTGATTTGTTGATTTGACTGTTCTGATTTGAAAAATTATTTTTGCGTTGTATAGCCCGTTTATTGAGGAAGGTCATAGGCTATATAACATCACGTTACATAGGGGCGAAGCAGTAATCACAAACGCTAGTGAAATCGCGAGAGGAAGTAAAAATATAACAGATTTTTCAACCGACTTTAGAAAGGGGGAGGTTCGTAGCACATTTTTGTTTTGTTTGTTACCTCCAACTACGTCATTTATAATTGATTTTGAAAACTATTTTATCATTTAAAATTTATAATTTAAAATGACAGACACGTTAGCGCAGTGGTCACTGCAACTGATTGTAGCGTTAACGATCGCGGGTTCTATCCCCGCTCACGGCATATGTCTGTATTGGCCATACGGATGTTTGTCGTGGTCTGGGTGTTTGTGTTAGTGTTGTGTATGTTTCCGGTACCCCGACACAAAGTCACAAGATCTTAATGGGGGCCGTTGAGTGTGATACGTGTATTATTATTTATTTATTACGTTTTATTTAAAAGGATTTCAAATAGGTCCCGTCACAGGATTTTCATTTAATATAGGATTCCGTCAAAAGAAGTTCGAAAGGAGGTCTTATAAGTCAAAAATGTACAAAGACGAAATACGATCGAAACAGTGACCATAAACGTAAAAACTACAAGGGACAGTTTTTTTTTTAATATATAAATACGAACCTTTTTGCTGCCTCGCGGTTATAAACAGTGGGTAAGTGCGATTAGCGAAGTCACTGGCCACTGTGACTCTGGCTGGCGTGTCGTAAGCCTCGAGATCCTAGAAGAAATTACAATAAACATCTATAAAACCTCTTATTTTAATATAGACTTTATTTGAATTACATTAATAAGTTTTACTTTCGTAAGCGATATAAAATAACTCTGTAATGGTAACAGATACGTCGTAAGTAGTTACGAAAGTTGTTAATATCAAAAATATGGCACTGACAATAAATTCATTTATTTCTAAACTTATAAGTGCAATTATAGCTTTGGATAGATCTTAACTTAAATAAAAAATATGGCACACAAAAAATGTGTTTAGCTTAAAATAAAATAAAAAACTATATTATACAATAGTATAATAATAATCGCAATTAATAGTTCCAATGCCACAATGAAAAACTATTTTTTTATTTGTGGCAAAAAAGCCACATGGTTTTTTCTTTGTGGCATAGTTAAATATAGCCTTTCAAAGGATTCAAAAATAACAATAATAATAACATAGATGAAAAAATAATATTACTCACCCCAGCGAACTCCATGATAAATTCGGTGTTCTTACTAACTTCCACCGTGTATGGTATGTTGTATTTGTATCTGAAAACATAAGAAAAATGGCTTTAAAAAAAACAAAATAAACTCCTCAGTTAGCAAAGACCTTTAATTAAATGGAATTTAATCCACCAGACTGTTCTAGAGTTGATTGGATATTAATGTGTCTAAGAATTTCTATTGACGCAGGTTTCCCAAATTTTGTCTTCACTGCTGTATTGTACGTATTAACAAAAAATTTTAAAAGAGTACCTATCGAGTTTCGTGCCGGTTTTTCTCGGTAGAATCTACATTCCGAACCGGTGGTAGTTTTTCGTTAGTTTTTTTTTGTTAGTTTTGACGATTCAAAAATAAAGTATATTTTGATTTTGATTTTGTAAGATGAATTGAAAAATATATTTTATAGGAAGTCCAAAATGTACGAAGATAAATTTGTTTTTATCCAAGCTATACGCAGTAAAATTATATGATTCTAAATGCCAATCTCTGTTATTAAGAAATTATATAAACTATTGCCATTCGTCCAATATACCAAGTAAGTCGTATGCATACTAATGGGGAGTCGAACCATCTAAACCCCGTCCTTATATACACCCATGAGTACGGGGTAACGCGTTGATTTTGTAGTGTCAGGAGTTAACTAAAGTATAAATCAGTCTGCAAATAGTAGACGCGCGCGCTCACAAGTCTATCATTATGTCATAAAACATAATCCTTACTAATATTATAGATGCGAAAGTAATTCTGTCTGTGTGTTACGCAATCACGCCTAAACTACTGAACCGATTTGAATGAAATTCGGTATAGATATAGTCTAGAGCCTGTGAAGGGACACAGGCAACTTTTTAATGCGAAAAAGGGACTGTAAGGGGTTGAAAAGAGGATGAAAGTAGGCATGGAAATGACGTCATATTTAAAAAAGCTTGAATATAATTTTTGATTTTATAGTTTTCTATTTTGCATTTGTCAAATTCTAAACTTAATGCAGGCAAAGCCGCGAGCAACTACTTGTATCGAATAGCAAACAAATAAATAAATAAAAATATGTATCTATACATATATGCATCTATATATACATCTTATATATAGCCTATAAGCGTTCATAATACATTTTCTATCTAAAGCAAAACAATTTTCCTAAACTTGTAAGTCCAAAAATTAACTATCAAACAGACAATCTCTTCACTTTTTTATGTAAGTATATCTATTTACTAAGTCACTAACAGTTATTTACACAGTAAATAAATATAAAAGTTATCTCAATGTACATAAAATAAAAACTCGACAATTATTCACGGGATATTGACCTTATATTTCTTATCTATAACAATATTGTGGGGATTTATACGTTTATTTTTTTCTATTTGTGTAGTAGAAAATTTAAGTAAATTTGTTTGTTTATTAGTAATGTTTTTATTACTTATTTTTCTTTATTATTGTTGTACCTTAAATATCTTCTTTATTTGTACCTAATTTGTGATGAAGAGCGGAGTTTCCTGGCACAGGCCTTTCATATGCTTAAAAGGAGACTCCAACAACCTTATATTTAAGTACAAACTTGTTAAAGAAAAAAAAAAATTACTAATCATTGGAGAATATAAAAATATAGTTGACTGTAAACTAAATCCATGGTTTAAATTGTTTTTTTAATAAGTATTCGTTGTAAGGAATCCAGAAATTAATAAATATAAGTCATAAAATTCATAGTCCACATCTTTATTTTCCAACTTCTGCAATAATAATCATCATCTCATTTTCCTTGATATCAACAACGCGTTGCTAGGCAACTCTCTAAGTGATCTTCATCAGAACAATTGACAGTACATAATTGGATGCTGTTAAGCAATAAGTGTCAACCCACAAAAGAAAAACTGGAGAAATTGATGTATTTTCATACTGCATCACCTATTTAACATTGCTCAAAAAATTTCAAATCATCAAAAACCAGTTTTGGAACAAAACTCCAATAATAACTGAGGGACATTCCTTTTCGGGGACATTGCACCATTTTAGATAGATAAGCTTAATATTTCTCAATACTATTTTTAAGATAAGTCTTTTTTTAAATAATTGTTTTTTTTTTTTTTAATTTTTCTATATTGTTGTAGATATATTATTATTTAAGGAGTGCATGTTTTTCTTGCTAGATTTTGTTACTATTTTTTATATGTACTATTTTAATTGTAAATGTGTGTGTTCCCGAATAAAGGTTATTCTATTCTAAATTAAATAAACATTGTAAACAGTTTTTTAAAGTTTTAATTTGTTGTGCATTGCATATTTTGCAATTTATACAATAATCTCAAATATGTGAAAAGCTTATCATTATTATAAGGTATTGCTTATTGGCTTCCAACTATATATAGCATAATTATAAAGATAACTTTATCCATTTCAAAAGCTATGGATGACTGTTTCCTATGCCGTCCTAAACAACTGAAACTATTGTAAGTAATTGTCTAGGCAATCTTTATGTTAGCCCAGTGGGTGATCATGTGAAGTTTGGTAATTGTATCAACAGATATTTTTTAATTTTTAACAGAAAACAATCACTAGTAGTTTTGGAAAAAAATAGTTTAATGTATGTTTGAAAATATGGCTTTCTTTCTGGTCAGTTGTTTTGGTAATTTGGTAAGTAGGCCAGTACAATTAAAAGTTAATTATTAGAACTAACTTAAGTCTCTTATTGTTAAGTGGCAACAATGTAGGATCTCTGTATATGCTAAAATGCAACTTTTTATATTACCAATAAATTATTTGGAATTTTAGAATTAATAAATTTATATGTTTAAGTTTTAATTAATCTTTAATATCATTTTTTATGGAGTTTATTATTTACTACAAAAATAGTTAATTTATCTAATAATAATATTATTTATCAACTCGATTAAAAAAGTTCCATAAAGCGGTCTATAAAACGATGAATATTAATATTTCTTTTTATATAAAATAGCGCTGTAACAAAAGATTCAAATTGTCGATATTTAATTACGTTATGTTGTCATAAAATTGAAAATTTTACTTAACAAAGTCGTATTATAAAAGAAAATCGCTGACAATAAAACTAATCAGGCTATAACATAAACTTACGTATTGTTATAATGAAATATAATTCCATCTTTTATCCTCTGGCTCCAAGAAAAACGAACGCATAGCAGGATGATAAATTTTATCAACCAAAAACTTTTCATGTTGTAATATTAATAACATCTATGATTTACTTGATAAATTATAGATGTACCACTTTTGTTTTGTATTAAATAACGAAACATTGAGAAATCTCGATTGCAGACAAATATTTGACAATAATTGACAATTGACAATGACGGTAGTCGGTAGCAATGTTGCCGATGGCTAGGTTTGAAACTACCATACGCCTAATATAAATTAGAGTAAAAATTGCCGTATATTAAAAAATATTTCGGTCAAAACTCTAATGAAATTTTATAAGGATAGATATATTGCATTCGTACTATTTAACGAAAATCCTGTACGCATTTCCAATTTTGACAAGCCTGTCAATTGACTTGTTGGTCCAAAGGTACTCTTGTCTGTTATTCTTAGTCGATTAACCAAAGAATTGAATTTTACTCAGTCACTAGCTGGTTGTAGTGATTGCTTAGCATTGTCGTCTAAAGTGGTGGTATTCTAGATGCTAAAAATCATGAACTAATAACATATTTATTGTTATATAATATCATGGAGATATATAGTATTAAAAATAAATCACTTATAATAAAACTTTTATTTTCTTCTTAATTTAAGGCAAAATCCTGAAGTTGGCTACAAGATCGACTCGAAATGACTTAGTAGTGTTACCAATGTATATATTAGGAATTGCCTGTAAGCTTCTTTTAAATACACATTTAATAGTGTCTTTTATTTTACTTAAAAGTATTAATTTTCAGATGACTGCTATAGAATTTTCGTCAAAAATCAGCAGGAATAAGTATGTATGTTATCCAAGTAAATTAAATTATATAATCATTTTTCTTTCCTATTTAGAAGTCGGTACGTTTTTTAGGGTTCTGTGTCCACTTCCAAACCTCTACAAATTTTTTATCACATATATAGAACCCTTTTTTGCATTATAAAGTAGCCTTTCTCAGGCTCTAGACTATCACTGTAGCAAATTTCATTTAAATCGTTCCAATAGTTTAGGGGTGATAGCGTAACACACAGATCGAATTACTTTCGCATTTAAAATATTAAGTAACGATTAGCGAGCCGCCCTGTTTCACAAGGGTGCTATGTAGTTTTTTACATAACAATACAATTTTTTGGAATTCTCAGCTTTTTATATGGATGTGTTATACACATAAACATTCCTTTTGAATCACTGTTTATTTATCAAAATCACATTGAAATTAGTTGCGTAAGGATAATAATATTATTTTTAAGACTTCTCAAGGACGGTAATGTTTTTTTAATCTATATCCGTCCATATGTTTCATTTTCATCATGCGAGACCGCCCATTAAATTTTTCTAAAAGCAATTGAGTTTTATTTACTTCAATTTTTTGCCATTGATCATTATTTTCTTTTTAATTAAGATACTTGCTAAAACAAATGCGAGGTAAAAAATAACCAATACAATTTAGGTTTTTAAAAGGTTCAGATATTTAAAATAAAACAATATAATAATTTAAACAAGCCCATTTATTTGTTCATTACAATATTTATATAGCAAAAATACATTCACAGCTACCCTCACCTTTGGTCAAATCTTAACAAAAACCAAACAAAGAACAGCAACATTTTGAACGCGCATACAAATTTAATATTTGGTATTCCGAACAAACCGACAAAGATACAATATATACATTTGAAAATCGAATTTTTTAATTAAAAAAAGCAGATTTGACCCAACACTCAGCCTTCGTTCGATATTGATATTAATATAAAAAAAACATTAGTCATGAGATCCATCCGTACATCTAAAGACAACCCACCAAGTAGGACAGCCATAAATATTTTACGCTAAAATAATATAATCTTATAAACAACCACTTAGAATCCTGTGCAAGGAAATTCTTAAAAAAAATAAAGACAATATCATCTGTAGGACACAAAAGCGCGGGAAATTATTTCTTTTTTCCCTAACCTATAAAATGACATTAATTAAGCTTGTGCGTTAAAATTGGATTTTTAAACTAGGCGTTGCACGCGTAAGATGTTGCTTTTAATAAAATTATTACAGAAAATAGATTGAGTAATTTTTGAGTTATTTACATATTTATATATTCATTATAGATTCACTTTTAATATACAGACAAATATTACGATTGTGTATATAGTTCACTTCTATTATTATGTATTCAACTAAAAAATATCAATTATATGTAATATTTTTCGTTGAATAAAAATCTATACTTATAAAAATTTTGATGTTTTTTTTATATATATATTTTGCACAAATTAAGTCGAAATGAACTATAATATGTAACATTACATTATTAGTTATAATGGTAAAACTTGCGCCATGAATTCATTAAATTTTAAACTCACACTTTCTACCTGAAAAATATTTTTTTAAGGTTAAATGAGAACTATAAAAATCTAACGATTTGAAAAATTGGTTTTATATTACATAGCCCTTTTTATTATATTTTCATATGGTTTTCATATCTTAACAGACGTAACCATAATGTAAAAATGTACAAAATCTAGAACATAGTTTTGACAGCATTTAAAATAATGGACAACATTGAATACAGAGACGTGAAAAGATAATCCTATTAAAGATTAAAAAAACTGAACTCGTGAAGATTATATTCTAAACACACTGTTAGATAAAAATATTTTCACTATTTTATAATTAATTTCGATAATTAAATACGAATGTTATAAAGTATGTGGTATGTAAAAAAAAATTCAAATGCAAGTCGATTTTTATGCCAAATTTATAGCGCAAGCTTTATCATTTGATAAAAAACAAAGTTACTTTAAAGAATAAATCAAAAGCCCGACGGTGTATTATATTACATTAATAATTATAATTAAAGAAAGGCACAATAGAAGGAATCATTAATAAGATAAAACTTAATAATTAATATCGATTACATCTTAGCTTTTACAAAGAATCAAAAACAATTTTATAACATGTAAAGCAGTGTCAATTCATAACGCCCTGTACGGACTGCGCGTTTTAGTGTACGCGTACTTTGATATCTTGAATACGTATTACATTTAAGTCTTGCGCGTTTTAGAATACGCGTACTCTTGATCAGAGATATATATGGATGTATATGACATTTCATAGTTTTGTACAGGTACATATTTTGATAATTGAGAAATACATTATGAATAAAATGTAAATGACTTGAAAAGTTGAATGCTTAAATGATTCTAAAACATTTCGATTTGTCTACAAATTACTCCAAACAATAAAAAGTCCGCAATCGCGAGCTTGACACGTGCTGAAATACGTACAGTGCGTTCTAGAGTATGCTTGCAGCATACTCTAGAATGCACTGTACGTATTTTACATACAGTGTTTTCCAGAGTACGCGTGCTGAAAAACGTGCAGTCCGAACAAGGTTATACCGAGTCAACGTTCCAACAACGTACGAACGGAAAGTTTATCAACAATTTATGTATTTTTCATATTCACATTACTGAAACTAAACTTTATTATGACTTAAAAATTTAATGTTAAACTTTTTTCGTTAAATGGAAAATTTTAATAATTTTTAACCGTTACAACACCCTGTTATTATTAATAATTATATTAATTGTTAGTATTAAATAAATTAATCTAATGGACAAGATTAAAAATTAATTCACATACATTTATATCTTATTTCTAATTAAGCCTAATCACCATTCGTCCAATCGAGTACCGAAAAAAATTTTAGTGTTTGTTCTGATATATAATCCAATCCTACTGGCCAGAGCTAATGTTATCTTGAATTGACATTCCACACTCTAACGAGACAACGAGAGCATTTGATGCAAGCTGACATTAAGCCTGACCAGTGTGCTGGGTTGTGTTTCAGAACATGACCATAAGAAACCATTTAAAAACAATTTTAGACAAATTAAACATTTATATAAATTGAAGACATGAATGAATAAAGGTGAAAAATACGACGGAATATTCTTATTCGAGAAAATCAAGTTTAAAGTTTTGCTTAAAGATATAACACATAATACCTTTATCAAATAGCCTTAAATAGTGCTGTTTTATGGTTTAAAATTGTTTGTATACACATAAATTTTATCTATGCGTCCGAAATGCGATATAACCTATTTCCATTCATGTTTTCAATTGTTATTATTTAGATAAGGTTATCAAACGTTTTACAAGTAATAGTCTATACTGATATTTTTGGTGTCTGGCTGGCTTAGAGAAACTTATATAAAACCATTGACAAATTATTTAGAACAAGTTAATATATATGGAAATTACTTAAAAATACGCAACAAATGAATTATAAGTCGTATCCATATTATTGACTTGCTAAAAAAATTGTCAATCGCTACACAAATTTGTCTAACTGAAGATGTTTTTCGATTGGCAAATACTAATCAAGACTCTACTCGGAAGGATCAATTAATATTAACACAAATTATATGTTTACGATTATATTTTTTTTTTATCAATTTTTACACTTAATATAAATATACATATTTATTATTATCACTCTAAACCTAACGAATAACTGGGTTGTAGCGGAAACATAGAGTATTTCATCTAGATGAAACCACAGACTATACTTACCTAACTCTTAAACTAAATTTTTTTTTTCAAACAAATATCACATCAAGACAATATTGGAAGATTTATTTTTCAAAATAATTTGTTGATATTTAAACAATTTTTTTAATTAATAATAATTGTTTCAGTAGGAGAATGTAACCGACTTCAAATATAACTGTTTTGTTAATAATCTATGTTTTAATCATTTAATTTTCCACCCTTGTGGTGGATTATTTTCTTCAAAAACAGACTGACAGTATTTATAAAAATAGCTTTTCTTGTATTTTTAAGTAAAAAAATTATTTAAATACCACAAACAATCGTAATTAATAACATTTATACAGGTAAATTCGTTTTAATAGCGAAATAAAATCACAATGTTGTTTTCATTCAACTCGAAGGCACTTATTAGTCAGGTTTTTGTCATATTTGGGTAATAATTTAAGTTATCGTGATGAAAAGTGACACTCAATCATATATTTTACTAGCTATTGTATGCAATTTATTTTCTAATAGTTTTTATTGATTTTTATAAAACCTCTTTTATTTTTATTTCATGTCACAATTTTTTTTACTCTTCTGTAATATAAATTTAATTCGAGGCTAAACTTAGGAAATGAAAATATTCAAATATGTTTATTTTAAATGGGGCATTAAGACATATTTGTAGCGAAAAAAATATTTGATCCACATTATATGGGAGAATTATTTTTATATCCAAGTTTAATCGCGCGTTCGAGAGTACTAAAACGCTAATACGTGCTAAAATACGCTTAGTTTGTAAACGCCCTTAGGAGACTTTTAATAAAATGCATTTTAATGTCGAATAGCTTGGAAAATATAGTATTTCGGTGATAGTTTTAGTAATTATATGTAGTTTAAGTGTCTTTGTAACTTTAGTATTAAGCCGGAGACGGGCTGTGACGTCATTATTGTTGACATTATAAATATAACGTAATTATTATATGTAATTTATTTTTAATTTGTTGTTTTAATATGGCGGTAAATTAGTGTCTTCTTAATAATATTTTGAGACTTTTGTTTTATTATAATTAAGTAACATTATTTTACAGAATAAAATTAATGTTTTTCTTCTTGTAAATGTTAAAAAATATTCTTTAATTTGTTCCGGCAATTTGGCAATTATTACATTTTTTTTTAATATTCAAAATTACTTCGAAGTAGTTTGGCGCCAAATGTTTTAGACAATTTGTATTTTCATTAACATATTAATATTCAAAACACTGTTTTATTATTAAAAACTTTGAAAAATTTCTGACACAACTGTTATAATAATTCAAATTGCATCTATGGTCATAAGACCGCGCGTTATATTAGAATGTCACTTTTAATATGTTTTTTAATGAATTCAACAACAAAATTGTTCACAATTTCATTAATTGAATCCTACTGTCATTTCCATGAGTTTATTATTTATCAAGTTCAGTTAATGAGATATTAATAATATTTAATTAAGCACATATTCGAATATCAGTTTAAGTTTGTTACTTCTTTAAATTGTAACTATTTCTTATTTCAAGAATAACACCATGAGACACAGCTTTTTGTATGAATATTAAAATTAGTTTTAATTTCGAAGTATTTTTGTAGAAATGTGTTATAAATGGATGCTGATAAGCAATACTGTCACGCTACAAGGATTTTATTTTGAGGAAATGGCATCTAAAGATGTTAAATCTATTCTTAATAAATTTGTTTAAAGAAATATCAATAATATATCCATCATTTTCTATTTTGATATAAGGTATTACTTAAACGCAGATTGGTATAATATAAAAGTAAAAATGCTAAGTTTTACAAAAATTAAATTAAGAAACTTATTTCCGTACCCATTGAGTTTAGATAATTGAAATATTTTTGAATAACTTTCAATATTTCGCATTATCAGAATATATTGATATCCCCGAATTTAATTTTTTGTTGGTTGACACATTATTGCTTATCAGCATCGTTATATAAGTAACAATTTGCAATTATGTATTATTGTTGAAGATTTATACAAAACTACGACTTTATACGTGACATATTAACTTCGGAGAGGTCAAGTTACGTGAAACCATCTGTATCTAATATTTTTTTTCCTTTAATATTTTTTTGTTTTTGTTAACTTAAAAATATTAATCTTTAATATTATATCTTGATAACTGAACTTATATATTGCTATTTTGTATAACAATTTTTATAACTGTCTTGTATTGTGTTTCTTTTGTGTATTTCTTCGTCTCACATCATTTTTTTACGTAATTTTTTGTAACGACTGTGATATTATAATTTATATCATTATTATTTATTATTCACTGTAACTAATATAAAACATTTCTCATTGAATATTTTTTTCTTCTGCTTATTTTTGTTCATCAATGTGCCCGGAAACTTATAGGACTGAAAATAAATTTTCAATCATTATTACAATCATCAATCATTAAACGATATATCATTAACAGACAACATGTTTATCATTAACCAGAATTCCACTGACAATTATAGTGTCATAATATTAATTTATGCGGTAATAAATATATATATATTTACATTTTCTTCCTTCTGTCCGTTCGTCTGTCTATTCTAAGTGGTGAAGACACTGATTGTATTATTTCAACAATGTTCGAGTCCATTCGAGGCTTTTGCAGCCTTTTCGCTGATCTCGTACGGAACTTTGCTGATTCTTGGTTCACTATGTTCGGTGTTAATGATTTTATACATCTGGAAATGAAAAAATTAGGTTAAATAGAGCAATATAAATCGACCCAGTGGTCGGTTTTTATAAATCTAAAACAATTTACTTTAAACTTGACAATTCGAAAGTGCTTTAAAAAGGATTCATTGTTTTCTCTATTCCACGTGACATTGGCGAAATAATGTGTCTAATTGGCACAATTAAAAGCTTTTAACCAAAAAATAGAATTGAAATTTGTAAAGCCTATTTGAGTTTTGAGTTTAAAGCTTTAATGAATAGCGGAAAATACTCAAGAGTTGGGGCGCAAATTGTTAGCTTATTGAAAAAAATAATAAGTGCGACTCCAATATGATCAAATTACTTAGTTTAAAGACTCACAAAAGCGAAAGAGTGACCATAAACGCTAGGGGTAACTAGTATTAGTGAATTATTAATTACAAACAAAATTTTCTTAATGTAAATTTGTTTGTGTATTTGTATGTATATACCTGGCGGCTTCTTGCAGCTTTCGCGCTAAAAGCTCGTTCTTAAGCTTGGCAGCGGCTAGTTCTCGTCGCAGCTGTGCTTTACTCTTGTTCCCGGCGGGGTGTAGCAGCGGGTGTCGACGTAGACGAGCCGCTGAGGGTCGCTGGTTCGGATCCGGGTCGACCATTTTCTGGAAATAATGATTTTTGTTTAATTACTTCTACGTTTATCATACATCTGTGTATCAGTTTGTCAATTGTAAAGTTTAAGGGTAAAAATGATCAGTAAAATTTTCACAGTGAATATATTATTGTGGCAAATATCCTAACATGAATTAAAAATTTTGGATGCCTTCATAAATAACATGGCTCTTTTAAACATTTTTTTTTTTGTTGTGTTTCATATATAATTAATGAAACATACAATTTGGTATAATTATATTGGAAACTATAACATACAACTATATAAAAGAAAATCTATATTTCTTACTAACGACTTCGGTACATGAGTCGCATTTTACTGGTACAATAAATCATTCTTACCTTTAAAAGTTGATTAAACTCTCTAGACAAGTTCGGTAAGACCGGTAGCTTGCCATCTCTGATGTCGTGCCACTCTTGACCGTTCTTCGGTAAGGGTCCACCGCCACCAGCCTCGTACAGTGTTAAACCTAGAGAAACAGACATTTAGAATACATGTAGGATAAATTTGTTATAAAGTAATATATTACAGTGAAAAGGAACGTATGAATGTAAGAATGAATGAGGACTATGTGTGTGAAAGAGAGGGATGAAAGAGTTGGAAGATGGCGAGTTTGAGAGGGAAAGGTGTACGAGCGTGCGAAGGTTAAAATTGATGTAATAGTAAGAAGACGAATAAAGTGGTTGAAGAAGTTCGGATTATTATTTAAAGAAGATAGACTGCCTCCCATCATTCAACGAGCCCATCCTATCCATTTCGATCCGTCCCCACATACATATATTAACATAACATATCTTCGTTCTATATGGTTCTCTGTAAAAATGCTTTTTCTCAGCGTAAACAGTATTCACATAGTTTACTTTTAAAATAATATATATCTTACAATACTACAAGCTTAACCCTTTCACTCCTTTCTTAATTTCGTATATCTCTTCATCTCTTAATCCTTTTTAAGGTGGCAACTCGATTATATCGTATAGTACTGCAAATATCAATGCCAAATCACTTAACATTAGGTGACCTGCCTGCTTGTTTATTCACTATTTTAATACACATTCAGTCTAGATTATAGATTCCTAACCAGTGAAGCGAGCCCCACTCGGGAGGTGTTAAGGTTGTGAAGATATTTTTTTAACTCGGTATATATCTAAGTTGTTTAAAAAAATTAATAAATGATATGTCGCAAAATGGATTCACTAATTGGTTAATCAGGTGCTGCCATACTCTCACAAACTGTATCTATTACTTAATTTTTTTATTATCTTCTAAATAAAGAGCTATTCTCTTCCTAGTTCAACTCTTGGGCGTGGCGTTTTAGTTTAACTTAGGTCAGGGGCATGGTATAAAAAGTTAGGAATCCCTGGTCTAGATAATTAGCTAAAACCAATAATTGTTATAAGGTCATGGATTTTTGCACCCAGAATGCCGACTTTGGACGAAGTTACCTAGCAACCAGCGACTAAGTATGACAGGCGAGAGTATCTTTGGGAAAACAAGCTAATTAACAAGCTTCTCAAATTGAAATAGTATGAATAATAACATATCTATAGTAATAAAATATCATATGTAACTAACGAAGTAAGAATATAAACTTACCGAAAGCAAATATGTCAGCTTTGGTCAAATGCGTGAAATCCTCTTGTAGCACTTCTTTAGGGAGGTACCTGCAATCGCCTTCCTCTACTGATGGTGAGGATATACAGGTCACGTGGCCTAGGTCGCCTGGAATATGGGGATAGTGGGATTAAATGCACTATAGTTTTCGTTATAATAGTAATATTAGTCATCATCAACATCGCATTGTTTACTTATAAATTTACAACCCCTGTTTCACCCTTTTAGGGCTGAAATATTAAAAAACACCGACGTGTTGACGGTCACTCTTCATATAGAGTTCACTTCTTCGTTAACTATTTATAATATCTACATGTTTACTTTTTTCATTTCCAAAAATATAGTTCTCAATTCGTCGGGAATTTATATATTATTATTTATTTGTCAACTCACCGATCTTATACTTGTGGTGGGGCTCCGGCGGCGGCTCGTCGTCATCGTAGCCGTCATCGGAGTCCTGCGGAGCCCCGCCCTCGCCGCGACAGATGAATATGTTCCCGGGTTTCACGTCCATATGCACTAATTGTTGGGAGTGGATGTATCTGTCGGGAGAAATGGATATTAGATCTATCTATATATTATAACTGGATGCTGATAAGTGTCAAGCAACACGGACTTCATTTTGAGAATATAGCATCCTAAACATATTCTTAATAAATTTGTTTGAAGAAATATATATCCATCTTTTATATTTTCATAAAAGATCAAGTGAATTAAAAATGGGTTGATGTAATAAAAAAATTATCGAAATAATAAGTTGTTCAAATATGAGATTATTGCATAAACTAAAATATGGAACGCACTTAAATATTCTAAACATTAAATTAAGAAACTTTTTCCGTATTTATTTAGTTCAGATGACTTGAAATATTTTTGATTAATGTTCAATAAGTGAAGCTTTATCAGAACACATTAATATCTCCGAATTTAACTATATGGGTAGACACATTATTGCTTATCAGCATCCAAATATAATACTAATATTATAAAGAGGTAAAATATATTTTTATGTTTTTAAGTTTTTATGCAAGGAGTAATCTCGAAGCTAGTGATCCGCTTTGAAAAAATCTTTTTGCGCTACACAGCCCGTTAATTGAGAAAGGTTATAGGCTATATTACATCACGCTATGACTCACAGTAGCGAAGCAGTAACCACAAACCCGAAACCACGAGGGATAACTTGTTCAGTAATGTAATTATATAATTTATAATGCAATATGAATAACATCAACCATGTACAATCTCAAATTTCAAACACATACTATAAAAATTCGATCATTACATATTCGGGAGTTACGGGAGGAGGAGGGTTTCTCTAAAGTGAGTACTCACGCTAAACCATCCGCGACGTGAGCCAGCAGCAACAGCAGTTCACTCTCCGGCAGCGGACCAGCCTCCATCAGCTGTTGCAGGGAGCCACCATCGCAGTACTCGTTCTGTATTATCATGTGGTCGTCCTCCGCCCACGCTGAGTAATACCTGCATAGAATATTTTTAATATATTATTAATAAATTTATTTATTTTTTTAGTTTTTAATAGGTTTGATGTGAAATCATTATTGATCATTCATTGGTATACATCATATCATAATATTGAAGATCATTATTGAAGCATCGCGTGACGTGTGTGGACTAACCATGACTGATCACGCCTAGTGCGACGAAAGTATACGCGGACATCTCGCTGTCTAAATACGAGACACTTCCCACACAGATGTGTGTAATGTATATACGCCTCTCGGCATATTATACTATTATACACTCATCTCTCACTCACTCTCTACTCTCAATACACTCACTCACCGTAGACTAAAGACGTGGGTACTTTCCAAGCGCTGCTTGTACGTACACCTCCGCCAACTTGACCTTATACACAGTCATATAGCTAGTTTTATAGAAACACTTACCTCTCTGATGTGTGCACTTATCAGCATATAAAACAGCCCCCTCCAGTCACTCACTCACCGTAAACCCAACTCACTCACTCACCGTACGAGATGCGGGCGTTTCCCGAACGCCGTAAGTGCGTACACCTCCATCAGCGTTGCTCACTCAGTGGCAGAACCGGCGGCGGGACGCAAGGACCGCTTAAGTTACTCGTCCGAACTGGCCGCGACCGATCACTCCTAGTTCGACGAACTCGACGCTATACATGCAGTCATATAGCTCGCTTATTAGCAGACACTTACCACACTGATGTGTGTAGCTCTCGGCATATTAAATGGCCCCCTTCACTCACCCGTAGTCAACTCACTCACTTTCCACTCTAACTCACTCACCGTACGAGATGCGGGTGTTTCCCGAGCGCCGCATGAGCGTAAACCTCCGTCAGTGCAGCTCGTTCAGCGGCCGAACCGGCGACGGGTCGCAGGGAGCGCTTGAGCGCGTACACGCAGCCGTCCAGCTTGTTGACGCAGCGAGTTACTCGTCCGAACTGGCCGCGACCGATCACGCCCAGTTCGACGAACTCGACGTTGTACCGGGATATGTTCGATTCCTGGGAAAAGTTAAATTTATTTTTAAAATATGCACAGGGTAAAATTGAGGAAATTTTTACCACAGACCAACCGATTCACATATCTTGTGGTCTATTACAGATTAACTCATTCTAGGGTATAGGAGTAAAAAGCATGATGATTTATATATTAACGAGTATTTTAAATGCTAATGTCTTTTTTTGTTTGTTCCATATTCACCCTTAAACTATTAAATCAATAATTATGAAATATTACATACACATTGTTACCGGTACAAAAGAGAACATACTAAGCAACTTGTAACTCTTATGTTTAGAAAACGTCAATTTGATCAATTAGTTAATAATCATAATTACTCTAAGTCTTTTCGCTGGCTGCTCGGGCGTTGCATCACCCCATGTAGGTGTCTTTGACAGAGCTCTTTTCTTCTTGTTTAATGCTTGACCTGAAACAAATTATTATATAAATATTACCTTAAATAGGTAATTATTTTGATTTAATCAAAATATTAACCAATTTATATAAAATACTAATCTGTACTTTCGTGAAAACTTAGTAAAAAACATGCAGGTTTCCTCACAATGTTTAAAAATATAGTCTTACCATCAGGTGTAAAAGGATTGATGTTGGCCAGCGGTCGTCTGGTAGGTCTAGTGTCATCCAACTCATCGGGAGGCAGGCTGCCTAGTGCACTATCCTCGTCTGACGGTGGATGTAAGTGGTGACTCGAACCAGATGGCATGCCTGGGGAAGGTAACATTATATTTGAGTCACAGTAAAAAAAAAATATATAAATTCATTTACTTGAATGACCTATACTAATTAATGTAATTTTGAGTTTAAAGCCACAGTACTGAACTGATTTTGATTTTGAAAGAAATAGCAGGTATTTTAGACTAATATACTTAAAAAAAATTGATGTGAATGTAGTTTTTGAAAGCTTTTTACGTGAATTTGCAAGATCATTTGACAATTTAATTTCACAGTCCCTTCTCTATCAATTTTAACATGTAAGGTTTGTTCAGATGCAAGATACATAAGAAAGCATGGCTTATTTAATGAATCTAAATTAAAAAAAAAAAAAAAAAAAATTATTTAAGGAGAAATATTATAAAATAGCTGCTGTAAGTCTTGATAATATTTATATAATGGAACGTAAGTCATATTAAATCCGTTAACCGAGAATTACACTTATAAGTTTTGCTGTCAGATTTACATAAGTTATTTCTAATTGCTTCACCTGAAAGAATTCACTATTAGTGCCTTATTTTTGCCAGTCACAGCTTTCGTAACTACTTACGACTTTCTGTTACTATCTGTTACTAGGATACAGAGATTTTTATATCGCTCTTGAGAGTAAAACTTACGGATGTTATTCTCGCCTAAGAATTAATTAGGCTACTTACCAGTCGGCGCGGTGACTTTTGGTGGAAAGAGTCTTGATCTAGGAGGGTGGTGGGATGGCGTAGAACATTTCTCTAGAAGTGTCTTCGGTGTGTGCGGACTGTCGAATAATCTAGAAAGAAATAAGTTTTAACTTTATTTATAAATTACAGTTGATCATAAATTTATATTACAGATATGTTACGTGCATACTATTTGACGTTTAAAATCTATAACCATTTCCAACTTTGACAAGCTCGTCAATTGATTGAAGTCATGAATAGTGATTCTTTGTTTGATTCATTTTGGACGACGTCTAGCTAGTTGCTAGGCAACGTTGTCCAATATATGTGTAGTTAATTGATCATACTTTTTTAAACAACAAAGATAAAATAAATTTCTTGTTTACATTACATTTTGTTTTTGGAATTAACGATATAAGTATTGTTACTTATTTTATTATTTTAATCATAAATAAATAAATGCGTAACTTTGAGTGAGTGCGTTAGTTTGTTAATGCTTCACAAAGTAACGACTCTAAAAAGGAATTCATATTTTATATAACAGGTCAGCTCGTGACCACGACGTATGCGACGGTTTCGTCGAAACATCGGGCAATTAAAAGGTATTACTACCATTAGTTATCGCCATAAAACCCGTTATATAGAATATGAATAGCGTAAACTAGAGACTCTCGCGGGTTACCTCGCGCTTAACATTCTTTCATACCAACTTCCGTTTTACCCCCTTAGGGGTCGAATCTAGCAAAATCCTGTCTTATTGAGCACCTACGTCCTAACACATGTACTTTCAGAGATTTCGTGACTAGCGAGTAACCTTTCGTTTATATATATATATATATATATATATATATATATATATATATATATATATATATATATATATATATATATATGTATATATATATATATATATATATATATATATATATATATATATATATATATATATATATATATATATATATGTATATATATATATATATATATAGATTCCATCCGCAAAATAAATTACAACATTAAAACCAAACACAAAGTTAAAATTGACGAATAATAATACCGATATAACTTAAATCATGTCAAAAGATCTCATTCAAGTGTCGTAAAAATACCTTTGTTGAACTTCCCCTAACATCCCTTCACACACACTTGCGAGACGCACAACACTTGTAACGAAAGACGCACACCATTGCACTTCATCTTGAACACCTGAGGTCGCAAATAATAACAAGACTCGAACAAAGGGAACCGATTTCGAAAGCAACATACGAAAATTCGTTCGGATGATATATTTATTTCAGTTATTTTGATTTTAAAAACGAACTACTTAACCGATTTTTGTAAAAATTCTATATGATCAAACCAATGTCTTCTTTCAAAGAAAAAAAGAATAATCGGAGCCGTTTTCAAGTAATCGGGGAACATACGTAAAAAAATTGACGAACTAAGATCTTCCTACTTTTTTCGTAGTCGGTTAAAAATAACCTCTATCGTAACATAATGACGACTATTTTTTACGACACACTTCGTAAACTTAAAGCTATTCATTTTAGAACACCTGACGATATTGCAATAAAGAAGATAACTTATTTAAAAATGAGCTCTAAAATTCGAAATGTAAAATTCAAAGTTTTAATGCAGCTATAACAAAAACGTTACGCAATAGAAATCGTTCGAAATTTGAATATCACGATTTTTTTTTATTTAAATATCACGCCTATTAAAAGTCAAAGTTCGAAACTGGATTTAAAAACAAGACCGATAGAAAAAAAATCTTTACAAAGAGACAAAATTCCTGAATTTTTAAAATTTCGAATCATTTTTAAAATCGAAAACGTTCTTTTTAATCCATTGTAAGAAAAATAAACAATTGAGCTGTATGTAATACGCGATAAAAGACCTTATGCCTTTTGTTAGAAGATGTAAATTGAGTTAAGAATTTTTTTAAGCAAAGGTGTTTTCAACATTGGCGGAATTTTTTTTGTGCGTAGGTGTTTTTTGCGGCAGATGTCAGCTGTTGAATCATATGCTCCGTGTTATTGTGCTTATAACTGTATTTTAACTGATTTCAACCGAAATATCGTGTAGAAAAAAGTTTGACTAAATTTAGAGTTTACATTATTTCGAATTTTCAGATGTTTCGAGTCTTATTTTTCTATGTAGAGTTACGTACTCAATGGGTGCGAACAGGACCCTGTTACTAGGGCTCCGCTGTCGATCAGCGGGCTATTAATAAATTGTATTTAGAAATAAAATTATCATATGTTCTAGAACAACCAGTCAAGTGTGAGTTGTATTCACTTTAGGGTTATTTATTATATTATATTGTTATATCATCTCTTTTGTTAACCATAACATGTAGTGTTAAAATTTTTAATTTGCATAAACATTATAGAGCAAAAAAAAAAGAAAAAGATAAGTGTTAGGAACTACAATTGTATGATTACTTTTCATATTGTATAATATAATTTTTTAATTAAAATCTGTATTTTAAAGATAAAAGCTATTTTAAAATAAAAATAATATATTTTTCCCTCAACAATGTTAAAGATTTACTACCATTTCTATGAAGCATCTTATCTTACCAATTTAGGGAGGTCATAGGATCAATTGATTTAAGTATTTAATTGAATCTATTGATTTTAATAGGTTTATCTATTATAAATGAAATAATGAAATGGCCACCAAGTTTACAAGTGGTTTAATAATAATGAAAATATAGTGTTATAGATATTAAATAAAACACATTTTGTTTTATTTAATATTTACTTAACTATTCTTATAAATGGAAGCTTATTAAGTTAAAAAAAAAAAAAACAATTATTCATTTATATGTTATTAAAGATATGAGATCATGGTTTTTGTCATCGAGAATACCGACCACTTTGGACAATGTAGAACAACCAAAGAAATTATTAATCTATACATTATAAAGAGGTAAAACTCATTTTTAGGTTTATATGTAGATCTCTCAAATTACTGATGTGATTTGAAAAGTTCTTTTAATGTTGGATAAGTCATTAGCTGAGGATTATAGACGAAGATGAAATTGAAAGGCTATTTGGTGAATATGTAAAATTGTTTTAGTCTATAATATTTATATATATTGTATTTTATTTTACAATTTGTAAGTATTAGTTTGTAGGTATTTATATGTAAGTCTATTTATAACAAAACTACCGCAACACCTACCCAATTTCCGTACTTTCTCTCTCTATTGGGTTGACCACCTGTTTTACTAAAAATTAGATTAAATTTGTAAATATTGTCTTGTACTTTATTCTTGTGGTGTACAATAAAATAAATATAAATAAATAATTCCTAATACTAAATCATGCAAAACATAAAATTATTTAAAAATGTATGTGTAACTAAAAGCTTAACTTTTTAAAAACCTTATAATTAATAAAAAATATATAAAATATGATTTAAATATCGAGTAATTCACTATTAACTTAGCTTTATAGTCTATCAATTCAACTCTCATGTTATTTGACCTAAATAGTTACAAACCTGTTTAACAAGTTAACAATAACAATAAACACGTTCAAAATTCATGACAGGACATGTCTGGACATGAAATTATATTATTATTAACCAATTATATTATATAAATATAAAATACTAACTGCCCCTTGTGGTTTCTCTCACATTTATCACCTCTTTATATTAGTATATATTTAGAATTGCTAAGCTGTGAAAATCTGTGAGTAAACTTTATTATTATGTGTGTTTTAATACTTTTCCAATATAAAGGTTATGTTACACAGAAATATATACTTTAATACGATCATTACTTTCAGAGATTCGCCCCTACATATCATCACAAACAAACTGATTTTATCTCGTAACTAGCTGTCCCTTGCGGTTTCACTCGCATTTATGCTTATGGTATGCTCCTATGAGTCATAGCGTGATGTAATATAGCCTGTAACCTCTCTTAATATTCAGGCTATAAAGCAAAAAAAAATTTCAAATCAATCTAGTAGTTTTAGAGCCTATTCACACATTAAATCTTTCCTCTTTATATTATTAGTTATGTTACGAGATATAAGCTCATGAATTTTAACCCACATTGTCAACTACTTTAGAAGACATTGCTTAGCTACCAACTAGTGACTGAATAGAACAGGTGAGAGTATCTTTGAGCCAAGAACATAATAGAAGAGCTTATCGTAGTTGGAAATGGGTAATTTTTAACATGAAATAGTGTGAATGTAACATTTCAATAGTTAGAATATATCATTGTTATATAGTACAGTTTTTAAATGTTTGTGTATAATATATAATAATGTATAATTTTGACAGTCATTTAAAGAAGAATGAGATGTGAATAAGATGTGAATTTGTCTATTAGTTTTGTAAATTATGTAGAAATGTTTAATAGATTTTAAATATATGTTAATTGTCAAAATAACCATGGATGGTTGTAATGTATTTTTGTTACCGATTTTATTACATTTTGAATTATCTATTTCTTGTTTTGAATTTAGTGCTGAGATTGATTTTACAAGTATCAATGTCATATCTTTGATATTTAGAATCTGCCAAGAATAATATACACAAATATGCTTCTACAAAACATTTCCTGTTCTAATTTTTTTATACAAATTTAATAGATATAATATAGAAAATTATGGTCTGTATAAGATAAATTAACAATACTGAAATTTGATATAGTTATGCTATGGCATCTTTTTTTAAGTCAGAAGCTTCTAGAAGAAACCAGAACGTGTTTCATTTAAAAATTTAGTAAAACATGATTTTTTTATTATTATGTTTTGTATGATTTATAATAATAAACAAAATATTAATAATAATAATAATAACAAACAAAAATTAAAATGTTCCTACCTCGTTTTAAATTTACAGGAAATGTAACATTTGTAAAAGTTTACCTCAAAATGTTGTTTTTAAAGGTCATTACATAAAAAATCTTTAAATAGCAACTATTATGTAAACAAAAACCTCATAGACGTCGTAAAAAGCGAATTAAATATGCAAAATTCGTCAGCTTTCTTTTTATTTAAACAATACTATCGTTTCGTAACGTGGGGTTTTTGCCCTGATTAACTAATGAGTGAAAAGTACTTACTTCAGAGCCTTCACTCTCTTGTACGGCGGACTGAGGGATGCTGGAGCTGGAGAGGAATCCCTGAGGCACTCATCATCGTCCAA
Organism: Hypolimnas misippus; assembly: GCA_037950945.1. Classification (NCBI taxonomy): domain Eukaryota; kingdom Metazoa; phylum Arthropoda; class Insecta; order Lepidoptera; family Nymphalidae; genus Hypolimnas; species Hypolimnas misippus. Next base: position 4,719,822 of record JBBEEQ010000021.1, read on the forward strand.
ACTGCTAAAGTCCAACTTTCTAGGCACAATCGAAGCCGGTATCGGGCTCAAATTATCAGAAAATATGTTAAATGAGTCTGACATATCACAAGATGTTTCCACTGACAATTCCGATGAATTATGTTTATTGTTGAAACCGTTCTTCATTCTGTACCACTCACTCATGTTTATTTACACATTAAACGCACTTTTTTAACAATTTTAAATCACAAATCAATCAAATTATTACGAATAGCAAACAACATGTACTTTCTCAAAATCCAACGTTATGGCGGATGACGCATAGCACCTGTTCAATTAGCCGTCCAATCACAGCGCGAGATTTGACCGGTGAGATGAATTCTCGATTCTTATTGGCCCGGGTTATTTTTTTTAAATAACGAAGTAGCTTTGGAATTTTTGATTGTATTAAAATGGACGCGTTCATAATTAACATAACGTATTTTATGACTATTCTTTTTAAACGTATACTTTTTATTTCGTCATAATATTAATAAAATTGTAGTATATAATTGTCACATTTATTTTATCATATGAAATGTATGATGAATTTTTTTTTTCTTAAAATTCCAGAAAAATGTTTAAAAATGAAAAACTTTAATTAATGAAATTGAAAAAAATACATGTTTGTAATATTGAAACTGTTTTATTATTTTTAGTTTTTTATGATAAATTGTAAATACGTTTTTAATTAAAAAAAGGATCAAATATTACAAAAATAGTCTATGTAACTTAGTTATTATGATAATAGCGCCATCTAGTGTGCATACGTAGTATCACTATTTAGTCCACGTCAACAAATTTACTTCATACTTCTGGACAACAGATGCTATTACATATAAGTTGCAGCTACTTGCCGCTAGGTAGCACACCATCATTATTAAGTCCTACTCAATGACGTTATCGGCAAAAAAGGTTCCTCATTAGAAAGTAAGACTACCTTGTCCTTCGAAGAGAAACAATCGACCAATCTCTATCGTGTTTTCTCTATACCTGGAGACATTGGCAAAATAACATGTGCCTTATTTTTACAACTAAAAGCCATTAACCAATGAATTAAATTGAATTGAAGAGAAAAAATTAAGATTATTATAATTTATACATCATCATCTCATTGTCCTCATATTATATTTTAAGTAGGTACTTACAATTTTCATTAATTTTACAACTCTCTTACAATGTTACTTTTACCAAAATACTTTTTGATCAGCAATCCATTTGTCTGATAGAAACAACTAAACACAAATAGTGGCTTCGTCTGCAGGGAGTAGTTGATTTTATATTGATTATATGAAAATAAAATATTGACTGGTATCTTGTGTCCGACACAAAAGCTCATTTCGATACCTCCCACGTAAGTTATTGTAAGCCACAAAATTGCCGTTAGCGTTTTTACTGAATACTACACGAATTTGCATTGCTTAATGCATTCAAAGTGAAAAAATACCAAAAATCTTTTTTTTTCAAGGAAAGTTACAACAAAATACGCCTGAAAAAAGGCATATTTTGTTGTAACTTTCAAACTAAAACGGATTAAAAGTGCTCTACTGTAAAATTGTAATTTTGGGGTTACAACAACTTACGTGGGAGGTATCGATTTGTTCAGTGCTTAAATAGCTAGAGCCATGAGCAGCAGGATTTTTTAAAGCCAGGTGCTTTTCTTTCCAAGATAGCCTCTTCTAGACTTACAAATGATTATAATATTAACTAATTAGATATAATTGATAGCAGCATTATCTTGGATAATTATCATACGGTAGATTAAATTAAATTAATTAATCTACTATTTTTTCTGTATTAAAAATAAAACAAAGTATTTCAACGAGCCCCTCTATCTTGTAAGTTGGTGAGGAGTTGTGTGTCCTGCTAATTCCAGATGATATTGTAGCATCGAGTCAAAATTACCTGTTATTTTAGTATCATTGAAACCAGTTCAGTAAATTTCAATTCGGTCAGACCAGTTGGAGTTGCTGATATGCTTTCAATAACCGTAAAAGAGTAGACTTTCAAACGTTGGTACAGATCATCATAAGTTATAACTAAGAATCCATCCGATCCAAACATCCGATTTTAATGAAAAAATACCGCGTCAAAATCGGTACATTTGTCAGTGAGCTATGGTGTTATAAACACACAAATACGTACCCTAAACGTATGAAACTCCCCTTTGGGGGTTATAAAATAGCTAGCAAATGAGCAGGTGAAACTAAGCGATGACCTTCGCCGTTTGACAGTGGCCTACCGCTAGGCTCTACGTTAGTAAAGTACGTATGTATATTTCGTACGTACGTTTACGTAGGTATAAGAGTCAGATGAACGTATCTACGTTTTAAAAATTTTACTTTTTCCTAATTTAGCAGTACTCATAATATAGTTTTTTTGGTTCTATAGAAAAGTGGTTCTAATAATAAATATATCGTTTTTTTGGAATTAGTGAAATCTTAAATTACGTTGTTTTGACATTTCATTTTCAACGGTTTTAGTTAAAAAAAAGATTTTCGATATTTTGTAGATACGTTCATCTGGTTGTTATACCGCGATTTATGGTATTCTATCAAACAATTTATGCGTATAGAAGTACATTTTTTTAACTATATACACCGGACTCACGTCCTTAGAGTTTGTAAGTTAGATTCTAAGCTTCGTGTCACTTATAAGAATTGTACTGTGAAGAAAAAAAAATTGAAAATAAAAAGGCATTGGCATCGATGAGTCCATGGATGTGGTCATTATAAATTAAAAATATATATATATTCACCGATTACTCGAAAACGGCTAGATCGACTTAGTCAATTCTTCCTTTGTTTCAAAACATTCTTATTCTTCCCCGTAATTTTTTTTATCAAACTCGGCTCAGTTTGGTTTTAAAATCAAAATAGCTGAAATAAGTCATAGAAATAAACGAAACGTATTTTGCCTTTGAAGTCAGTTTCCTTTTTTTAAAAAGACCCCTGAGAGCAAGTCAGTAACCATTTAAGACTAGAATAGTTTCCCTACTAAGAGTAAAAATCACTATCAGGTGATTGTGATAAAAACTGGGACAGACTTTCACATAAGTAGTAATAATTTTCCAATTATAATTTAATGTTAGTTTTGTAATTTATTCATATCATTACTGCTATGTTATCGTTTACTTAATACTTTTTTTTAACATATATTTACGCTCAATCATCGTAAGGTTTATGCGCTGTGAAGTGACTGTATAGTCTGTGACATTAGTGCTATTATGACTCTGTGGCATTAGAACGTATACTTTCATAAAGATTTACATAAGTTGTTAGCAAAGAGTATATGGATGTTGATAAGCAATAATGTGTCAAGCCACACGAACTTCATTTTGAGAAAATGACGTCTAAAGATGTCAAACCTATTCTTAACAAATATGTTTGAAGAAGTATATACCCGTCTTTTCTTTTCTTTTTTGATAAAATGTATAATTAATTAAAAGCAGATTGATATATTTATCTAATAAAAAGTTTTTCAAATATTTGACATTATTGTATAAATTGCAAAATATGGAAATCGAGACAAGTAATTAAGAAACTTTTTTCCGTACTCATTTAGTTTATATGGCTTGATTTTTTTTAATAATGTTAAATAGGCGATGTACTATCAAAATACATCAATATCTCCGAATTTGACTTTTTGTGGGTTGACATTATTGCTTATCAGCATCCATATAATCACTATGTTAGTTCTTTGTCATTGCTTACCACCAGAAAGTATTTACTGTTTGTCCCTCTATTTTGATTAGCAAAAGCTGTCGTAAAAAATTACGAGCGTAATACTTACAAATGTAATACTCGCCTTATAAATGCAAATATTTGTGAAGATCTTTGTATGGTATCAACTAAGGTAGAGCCGAGCATTAGCTCACTGACTCAAGCTCGCATACGCTCGACCGGGGCTCTACACTCTCACAGAGCGGTATAGCTAATATAGCTGCATTTCGTACGGCGAATGAGCAAAGGCGGGTCCAGGGGGGGTGGGGGTCATGGGGGTCATGACCTCCACTTTCCCTGGGCTGGGTCCAAGACCTAGGTAGAGCACAAATTAATTGTTAAACATGATGATGACTAATATGATTTTTATATATTTTTTTGTCACAATATAGATTTTATGTAAGTACCTTTAATATTTAATTAATTTAATATTATTTGTATGATTGAAGAACGTTTAAAAAACGCGTGAATAAAAACGTACCCATCGAAGTAGAAGAAGTGATAACTTTTTACCTGTATCGATTATTGTCAAACTTAAATTATTACTTCTTGTGACTTGACCAAAACTAGGTGACCCCCGTGGCGGCGAAGCTGGATCCGCTCTTGCGAATGAGAGAGGTGGAACCCTATTATCCCCGTCCGCTATTATACTTACATAATATTCCCTTTCAACCATCATTCCTTTTTAAGCTAGCAACGTATTGTGTCTTTCCTGATGCTGCAAATATCCATGGTCAGGTGATCACTTAACACCAGGCGTCCTGCCGGCTTGTTTTCCGACTAATTTTATATAAAAACAATGGATGTTTGCTTTTTACGTAAAAATATTGAACAATTAGTGACTAATCTTGGGCTACCAAGTCAATTGGCGAGCTTGTCAAAGTTGGTAGCAGGTCCAGATTCTTAACGTCAGTTGTAATGAACGTAACTTATCTTTTGTTCTAAAATATAATTGAGTCTAATTAATAATAATAATGAAAACAAAGGTCGAAATATATAAGTCCAAAATAGTGACATTAAAATATTCCCATAATTTTAACGAAGCGTTAAATCCGTCATAAATATTTTCTCATAAATAGAAACTGTAATAATAAAAAAAAAAACAATTAATTTAATATAATCTGCGTAACTAATTTCTAAACGGAAGCGCGACGAAATGACAATAGATGGCGTCACGTGCGCTCCCAAAATCTCTGTCAACTGTCAACCGCATTCGGCCATGAATGATTTTATTTCGTTTTAAATGGACGTGTCTGTTTATCTGTGGGTGATTTTAATTATTATCGCATTATCAAAGCGAAAAGGGCGATCTGTGTTTTATTGTTTTTTTTTATTAATAAGATTTTATAGTAATTATTATTACATTGTATTTTTGAATTTAGCGATATTATAATATAATTATGTTACGTTCTTACTGTTTGGTTGCTAGGCAACATCGTCTAAACTGTTCGGCAATTAAGGTTCCAAAATCCATGAGCTTAGGCATACCATATATATCATATAGTGTCATTGAGGTGATGTTATGAATAGAATTAAAAACAAATAAAAATTTGTTTTATTTTTACGAAATAAAATGTTATATTGAAAATCACATATTTATTAAGTTATTAAAAAATATTATTTTAAATAGATTGCTTATAATTATTACGAGACAAATTAAACTCAACTAAAGAAAAACTTAAAATCTTACAAAATTTCTTATCAGCATCCAATTCTCGCCTTATATTTAGTAAAAAGGCATAAAAGCTTTGTTTTGACGCCAACCCTTCTGCAACTGTCCATGTCTAATTGTCGTAATTGCATAAATAGTAGCGCAGCTAACGAGGGGAAATATTAAAACTACCCTTAGCGCAGGATTTCGTTCGTGTTTTGAACGTGAAACCGGTGCTAATCAGAAAAAAATTGTAACATAATATAATAGAGAGTGAATTTTGTATGGGCGAAGTAAACTCTGGATCCACTGAACATATTTTTTGTAATTGTTGATAAATAATACTGAATCAAGCCACAGATACTTCATTTTGAGAAAATTGCGTCTAAACATGTCAAACCTATTTTTAATTAATTTGTTTGAAGACGTATATATCTGTTATCTGTTCTTTTCTACTTCGATATGAGGTATAATTAATTTAAAGCAGATTGGTATAACAAAAATAAATATCTAAAAATAAGTTCTTCAAATATATTAGATTTAGCAAAATTTTGAAGACACTTCAATATTCGAAACATTAAATTAAGAAATTTTTTGTTTATTGCCCGTTGGTTGTGGAGCTACGATGCAACAGATAGATACACAGATATTCACGAGAAACTCAAAGCACCTCGCTTTTTTAATCAGCAGTTAAAAACAACACTAATGAAAACTAAATATGTAATTAGTTTTCTACAATAAACGAATCAAGAATGTTTTTTAATTACACGCGCACAATAAAAGCTCCGTCGTTCCAACAGCCCAGTTGCAAGTCGAAACAATATTAACTTAAAAACCGCAGCTCACCAGCAGAAATTACGCAAATAAGATGATAAAATTCATACAAAAATTCTCTATAGTCGACCATTATTCTACTTCAAATACAGTGGAATAATATTCATACAGAACCCTTAAAACCTTTTTTCTTGTTACCTCCTTCGATATTACCGTAAACAAATTTGATATTTATTACTTACGCCATTAAGTATACATTCAAATAGTTGTAATACTGTAGTTAGGACGTTTTACTTCGAGAGAAGTAACCAATAACAAACGCGGGGTGTGGCTAATTTCAAAATCGGAACGCTTTTTTCTTTAACGGTCTTTTTCTTTTAATTTTCCGTCAGTCTTCGACGGACCGTCGCTGAAGACGGTACTGTTTATTGATATGTTATGGACATTTTTATTTTGTCTCCGCTTGGATTTTTGATACAAGTTATTGATAATTCATTTTATAATTTTGCTCTCTATATTGAAAATGGATTTAATGTCGGTTTAGGAAAATTTATATATGTCTAAACAGATCATGTAATTTAATGTTATTGACCGGTCTTTTTTATAATGACATGTATGGACGCTGATAAGCAATACTATGTCAAGCCACATGGTTTCGAATTTGAGAAAATGACGTCTAAAGATGTCAAACCATTTCTTAATTAATTTGTTTGAATAAGTATATCTTTTTTTTTGTATTTCAATAAAAGGTATATGAATTAAAAGCAGATTGGTATACTATAACGTTTTATCTAGTAATAAGTTTTTGAAACAAATGAGATTAGTGCATATTGCAAAACATAGAACACACTTCAATATTCGAAACATTAAATTTATTTATATAAACATAATAAACATGAAATTAAGAAACTTTTTTCCGTACTCATTTATTTTAAATAACTTGAAATTTTTCGGAATAATGTTTAATACGTGACGCATTATCAGAATACATCAATATACCTAACTGAATTTGACTTTGTGGGTTGACACATTATTGCTTATCAATATCCATAAATTAACACATAATTGTTAGTAGTATAATTTTTATAGTAAATTTATTCTATATATGTATGTCATTTTGCCAAGTTACGGAGATTAGATTGCAATTGTTCTGAATACAAGAACTAGCTAAAACTGAATTATTAAATAATTATACTTATCTATAAGAAAATTTTTAAGCCGTAAGATAATTAAACAGAAAATAACTTATGAGTAATTTGGAAAATATCCATAGACTAGACCTGAATCTATTTTGACAAATTTTTGATGTCTTTATGTAATCATGTTACGATTTGTTCCGCGACTTCGTGTGCGTAGAAACCATTCACTCCCTATTTCACCCCTTTATTTACATAAATATATAGGTATAATATAGGTTAATTTTTGTGTCGAAAATAAGATATAGATCCTTCTCCAAAATCCAATCTATCTTTAAACCAAAACTCATCAAAATCGGCTAAACAGTTTAGACATGAAATGACAACCAGGCAGACATAGTTACTTTCGCATTAATAATATTAGTATATATGAATAGCGTAGATGTGTTTTACCTACCTTTTTGAATTATGTCATGTGACGGATAGGCTTGGAAAGTGAAGTATTGATGGATCGGTTTATTTTGCGTAGGGTCTACGAACTTTGTAGGTGCTACGACATTTCGTAGCATATAATTGTGAGGTGTTTTAACCCTAAACAATAAATTAGTAAATAACTAATTTTGCTCGTGTCAATGTAGATTTTAAAGAAATATAATAACACGCTGATAAGCAATACTGTGTCAAGCCACATGCACTTCATTTCGAGAAAATGGCGTCTAAAGATGTTAAACCTATTCTTAACAAATATGTTTGAAGAAGTATATATGTGTCTTTTCTTTTCTTTTTTGATAAAAAATATAATGAATTAAAAGCGTATTTATATGTTTAATATATTATCTAATAGAAAGTTTTTCAAATATTTAAGATTATTATATAAATTTTTTCAATAATGTTAAATATGTGATGCAGTATCAAAATACATCATTATCTCCGAATATGACTTTTTGTGGGTTGACACATTATTGCTTATCAGCATCCATATATTCATAAAATATAGTCTATGACCATCTAGAATCATGTACCTACTTAAAATTGTGCTAAAATTTTTAAATAAGATTGAGAGGTTCCTAGTATACTTCGCACGTACAGAATTCGTTTTCGATTTATTTATATAATATTTAAATAAGATAAATTAGGTGCAATTTTTTTATTGCAATTACATATAGTTCAGTTGTTAAATCGTCTGGTCACGGTAGTTGTGGAGTGCAGTTTCAAATTCTGTTGTGTTCCAACTTTTATATGATTTTTAATATGATACTCACTTTGAAGATTTTATTAAGAACTAACTCGGAAAAATGATATATTTTTTGTGTATCTTCAGTTTTATATACAAAATTTTATTTACTAACAACGGAGGAGTTAAAACGAAAAAAATAACCATAGACAGCTAGATGTAATAAATAGATAAAAAACAAAAAAAAAATTAAGGGAATAATTGAAAAAAGCGAACTTAAAGAATTAGTTTAGGTTTCTTAACAATTTTAAGAAATAAAAATTCTATTTGAAATCTAATCTGAATTTTGAGTTCGTTTTATATCAAATTATTATGACTTTATTCGAAGAAACGACTAATAAAATTTCATGACTATTCAGTTAGATATATAGCTCTTAGATGAAAAATAATTATCAATATAATAATAAGAACCAATAAATAAAACAGTATTAATACCCCACATGCGGTACAATGGACGCCATTTAACTTTAAATATACACCCTTCCATATTTAACCTATGAATAAAACTTACATACAAACACAACGGTGCACACATCTTGACAAGACATAATAAACACCCAGCAAGAAAAGAAAGAACCTTAAAACCAAGCAACAGAGACGAAATTTCAATAACAACGAACGCAAAATAAAATTTGCCAGCAAAACCAAGTGACCACTATACCAGACCTAAGACATTACAACCCATCTCTCTTTTACAACGAAATGTTTTGTCCGCAACTAGCACAGGGAGAGGTCAAGATAATTTGGCCGTTCCAACACAAAAGCACCGCTAAAAACCACCCCAGTTCCCGCCCCTTTTACGTACACACCCCAGCGTCAGTCGACGTCCAACCGCGCGACGGCACACACGTCTCGCGCCGATCAAAATATCGAAATATTACGTTATTTTGACACTCGTGTGTCAAAATAATGCGATAGTATTTAAAATAACGTTATGTACCCAAACGATATTAAAAATGGAATAAAGTTGAACCCTTTCGTTTCGAATCACAACATTATGTTGAAAACTATTCAAAATCTCTGTTACAACAAGACGAATGTGAACACGTTCAATATGACATCACCATTTCTGGTTGATAACATATTGCACCAGCAGAAAACTGTTAATTTTCATAATCAATTCATCAACCAGCAATTGGAAAATTATATGCAACGTCAGAGTGTATCTAGAGAGAACACTCCTGACGCTGACGAGACTAAAACAGTCGAACAAGAAGACGAAGTACGCACAGATGAAATAGAGAAAATAGACGACGAAGATTCTAAAAGTCGTGATGAAGATTTCAACCCGAAAACTGACGCTGTCTACTACAACCATGATTTGTATCAGAGGAACGAAGAAAGGTGTTCAGATAAAGAGGTTTTAAACATACCGAACCTCTCACGACGCTGTCATTGTGGCTCCTTTGATTGTCCGCCATTCGCTTGTAAGAAATCCGGTATTAGAAGACTAGAAGAATTGGAGAAACGATTCAATTTACACAGCTACCAGGAGAACTCCGGCTACCAGGAGAATTCTGGTGATGAAGGGGACAAGGAGAAGTTTAACACGGACGATATGGTTAGAAATTGTGAAGAATATAATAACGAACAGAAGAAACCGTTGCTTAAATTTAGTGTTAGTGCTATTTTGGGTGAAGAGAGAGACACAGCTAAGAATGTTAATGGTAAGTACCTATCTATGTAGTCTATATGTAGTTATATCTATGTAGTTGTATTTATTTAGCGCACTTAATGAACACAGCTAAATAGATAGATAGATAAGCTCTTTATTGCACACTCTAGATAAAAGATATAATAAATAAGAACATTTTACAGGAAATATAGAAAATATACAAGGACTGTCTGATTGGTAAAAGCAATCTCTTACAGGCAGTCTTCAGTGAAAGGTTATGTCTTTGCTAAAAACTACATAGTATTTTCATAGATTATTGCAGTCATTTAACATAAAAATTTATCTATTTTGAACTGATTTAATTCGCGTATATTAATAATGTTTATTATAGTACCGTTTCGAACACTTTCAACGATCACAGGTAGATTGTGAATTCAGGTAAGAATTAAAATTTTAGTTTCACCAGCCATCATTCAAAGTTTATATCTTCAATTATTTACAGTATCTTAAACTTTTGCAGTTTAATGGCTAATTAACTGCCCCTCGGGGTTTCTGTTTACAGCTTCACTCCTATAAGTCGTAGCGTGATGAAGTATAACCTTACTCAATAAACGAGCTATTTAACAGTAATTTATTTTAATCAGATCAGCAGCCTTAGATATTACCCCCTACATACAAATAGATTTAAACTCTTTATAATATTACTAAAGATAATATACGCTATTTAAATTTGCCTAGAATTGTTTCATTACAATGTTACATGACGCCAAAATTGTAGTCTCAAGCAATACGGGTGTTGTTTCATTGAAATTAATTTAAACTTCAGTGAGATATTAAGAAAAAAATTTTAGGTACATAATGAAAAAAAAAACTTACAATTTAATATTTTCTTCGCTTACTAAATCACCCCTTAAATTTATAACGCCTCAGGCCCCGCAGGCGTAAACCTAATTCCGCCCTTCTCTTTGAAGATTAATAAGGTATTGACATGTGTACTTATTGAAACGATACACCATTTATAATAATAAATTTGATTTATCTTTTTGTTGTCTATACAAAGATACTTTCTGTCTAAATAGTATAGTCAATTGGTAGTTTTTCCTTGAAAGTTTTTCGGAAATTTTGTAAATTGTTAATCGTATAGATTTTGAAATACTTTATCCGAATTTTCTTCTTCGAATTATTGTATTGAAACGTTCGTACACTAAATCTATTAATTTTGTAAAATAAAAGTTTTAACATAAATGACAGGAAATTTTCTGTAGTTTCATTTATTACATAACTGTTTTTATCGAAAAATTTGTAGGAAAGGAGATATTGTCAATAAACTTCTTAAACTGGCACCATTTCTCCAATATGGCGCTTCCGGAAAAGATACGAGGTGACAAAAATTCGAAAAGTGCTTGTCAAAATCTATAAGATCACAAATTTTTTAGACTTTCTAGATATACCCCACTGTTTGAGCACCAAATGAATATACTATAAATACTGCAAAAAATGTAAACATACTAAATCCGAGTTTCCAAAATTCCGTGCGACAAATCCACGTCTTACGACAGTATCGAGTTAAAGTCAAAAGCATTTTAGACATAGTTTAATTATGCATTAAATATACGCTTAAAACCAATTTTAGCTGTCACATGTAACGTGTGACATTTTATTAATAAGTTTGTCATGTTTAATATAACGGGTCTTATCGCGATAACTAATGGTAGTAATTTTGTCTTAAAGTTGTTTTGAAGGTAATTCCATATACACTTCCAAACTGAATAAAAAACATTTTTTATGCCTATGATTGATAAGACATTTTAACCAAACGTGTCTTTAACTGCGTATTTATGGTATGTTTCAAAATACAAGCATGCTTGTCATCTTATGGTTGTTGCTTTATATTATACTCCTATGAGTTTAGCGTGATGTATTATAGCCTTCCCCTATAAACGAACTGTCTAACTCAAACTGAATTTTGATAAGACCCGTTATATTAAATATGAATAGTATAAATCGCGAAAGTTTAAAATATATACTAAATTTATCATGACTTTGCTCGCACTAAAGCAATTTTGACAATATTATAAGCAATGTTTATTCGTTGAAAGTGTTCGAAACGGTACTACAATAAACATAATTAATATGCGCGAATTAAATTAGATTTATGAACATGAATTTATTTCATCTTTTGTGGTAAGGCTTAAGCCTTAAGTAGAGCCTAGCAGTAGCCTACTGACTACAGTTCGTATACATGCCGGCTCGCTTGGCTGTACCTCTCTCTCACAAAAGATCGGTTAAATAGTGAGTGAGAAAGCTCCTCTTCCCCATTCGTTTCCTTGCGTTCCCCTTTCATACTTCATATCTTTTTAAGCAACGCATTTTTGGCTTCTCTGTTGCTGTAAATGTCGTGTGCATTCGCCGGCCGGCGGTGATCACTTAACATCTTATGCTTAATCGTTTGTTAGTTGTTTTTATAAAAAAAGAAAGGCCTTTAGCGTTAAAAATCATGTTTTTAGAGGTAGTGAAAAACAGAAAAATGTGGTAGGTGTCGGTACAAATTCTGAGATAATATATAAACAGGTGTATCCAGTCAGCAACAGAATATCATTGTGAATGTCTAGAAATGTCCTTAACAGGAGATCTTTGCTAAGCTGTGAAATATTTATAAGCTGTAATTTTTATCTATACTAATGTTATAAAGCTGAAGTTTTACATTTGCCATTTAATAAGTTTAAAGCCTACATTAAAAAATCTTTAATAAATAAAGCATATTGTACCATACAAGAATATTTTGACGACAAAGTGGCGTGAATTTGACAAGCGTTGATAGCATAATTAAAATGTAATAAGAATACATTGTGTATAAATGGTTTTAAAAGAGTTACTATCGAGTTTCTTGCCGGTTCTTCTCGGTAGAGACTACATTCCTAACCGGTGGTAGCTTTATAAAAATCTAAAATTAAAATATGACATGTAACTTGGCGATTCGAAAGTGCTTTAAAAGCCCATTAGAATAAAGTATATTTTGAGTTTGAGTTTCAGTTTGAAGAGTTTGTTTGTTTGAACGCGCTATTCCAGGAACTACTTTTCGCGTTAGATAGTTTATTTATTGAGGAAGGCTATAGGCTATATTACATCACGCTACGACTCATAGGAGAAAAGCAGGAACCATAAACGCGAGTGAAACTGCAAGAGACATCTAGTTTTTATATAAAAAGAAAGATAATTTAGGTAATTCCATATACACTTCCAAATTGAATAAAATACATTTTTTATGCTTATGATTGATAAGACATTTTTAACCAAACGTGTCTTTAGCTGCGCATTTAGGCTATGTTTCAAAATACAAGCATCCTCATCACCTTATGGTTGTTGCTTTAGTCCTATGAGTTTTAGCGTGATGTATTATAGCCTTATCTTCCTCAATAATCGGGCTGTCTAACTCAAACTGAATTTAGCAAATCGAATCAGAAGTTTCAGAGATTAACACTATATACCAATATACAAATTCATCCTCTTTATTATATTAATATAGATTATATATGGGCCGAGATGGCCTAGCGGTTAGAACACGTCGATCTTTACCGATGATCGCGGGTTCAAACCCCGGCTAGCACCGCTGATTTTTCAAGTGCTAATATTTGTGTTTAAATTCATCTAGAGCTCGGCGGTGAAGGAAAACATCGTGAGGCATCCTGCATGTGTCAGCAGAAATTCTGACACGTGTATATCCGCAAACCCGCAGTGGAGCAGCGTGGTGGATTAAGCTCTAAACCTTTTCCTTAATAGGAGAGGAGGCCTTTGTCCAGCAGTGGGACGTTTACAGGCTGTTACTTTACTTTTATATAGGTATGTCCCTGCAGGGTTGCCTATCAAAGTTTGCTTCCGCGATATTGTTTATATAGTGTTTCTAATTGTTTGGGGTTTTTATGATAAGAACGATCATAAACTGTTATACTATTCATCTATACTAATATTATAAAGAGGAAAGATTTGTTTGTTTGTTTGTAATGAATAGGCTCCGAAGCTATTGGACCGATTTCAAAAATTCTTTCACCTTTGGAAAGCTACATTCTCCCCGAGTAACATAGGCTATATTCTATTTTTAAAAAAATTAGGGATCCTTACTAAAACTCCATGTAAGCGTCACTGAGGTACGGGGGGGGAGTCAATGTAATTAAATAAAGTGCCGCGAGTACGTTAATAAAAACTATGAATAAAAAAAATTCATTAAAAAAAAATTCAAACTTCCTTTATAATTTTACTTTTTTTTTTAAATCCGACGCAAAAAAGAAGGGTGTATGTGTGTGTGTATGTGTATGTACCCGTGCGAAGTCGGGGCGGGCCGCTAGTATTTAATATAACGGGTCTTTTCGCGATAATTAATACCTTTTCATTGGCCGACGTTTCGACGATGTTGCATCGTCGCGTCGTGGTCACGAGCTGACTCATCAGCGACATCCGTCCTTATTCAGTTTATTTAACTTGAATTATTTTTGAATAATTTTAAATAGGTGATGCAGTATTAAAATACATCAATATCTCAGAATTAGACTTTTAGTGGGTTGACGCATTATTCCTTATCAGCGTCCATATATTTATTTTATTATGACTGTTAAATCAAAATCAAAATAGTTGGCTCTCACAAGCACCTTTGAATCGTCAATACAAAAAAAATTACATCAATAAAGAAGCTACCACCGATTCGAAATGTAGATTCTACCCAGAAGAACCGGCAAGAAACTCGATAGTTCATACACACTCTTTTAAAATTTTGTCAGTACATTTTTTTATGAATAACAAATTGATTAAACATCCTCTGTTTGAATTTCAGTATATACTAAACCCAGGCATCTTTATCGTCAACGTAATCTTGTATAGAGTATTTAGGTAAAAATCACTTAAGTGTTACCTAAGTAACGTTTAATAAATAATAAGCCGCGTTACATGGAGGCTGTTGGTTCAAAAATCATCAAAAATTACGTTACGTAATACTTGAAAGCCATAATATAATACTCGATGGACATTTGCGTTACTATTTAGCCTATCAAAATCGTCACTTGCATTCACAAAGATAGGAATCAACCAATGAAACGCGCTTTTGTTTCAATCCACCAATCACTTTCACTCGCTATACTCACTAATTTGTACCTCCTTGTTATCACTAGATGGCGCTGATTCAATCCCATATAAATTTTATGTCAATCGAAAAAATATAGGTATATAATATTGGTTTTGGTTATAAACTTTCATAAAGATTTACATAAGTCATTTCTCATTGCTTTACACCTGAAAGAATTTACTGTCAGTGCCATATTCACAGCTTTCGTAATTACTAGAACGTATCTGTTGCTAGGCTTTAGCGTTGTTTTATATTGCACTTCAAATAATATTACATTTATATGTGTCGAATTAAATACTCTCTTTATTTCAATTCGGTTACAACGCTAGGAATATACATAAATAAATGAATTTAATTTTTGAAGTCGTTTGAATATACATACATACAAACAAACGCACCTACGCTCGAAAAACATAACCCCCTTCGGCATTCGGTTAAAAAAATACCCAATTAACGAAAAATATAACGTTTAGCGTTATAAAAATAACGTTACCAATAACAATTTTCTCTATGCTACATCTTAATTCACTAACAGTCACAATATGGCGTCCGGAGTTTTTCAATAAAACTGGCAACATCTGGCGGGGCACTTAAGCTCGGGGGTGTGAGCGAGACAGCGCTATATGGAGAGCGATTCTCGCGAGCGAGACGCAAGATGTCGAAATTAATATGTCTTTTTCTTAGCATTTTCGTTGGACGCAAGGAGCTTTATTATTTTATTATTGATGTCGATGTATATCTCTATTATATTTTTGTTGATATTAAAGAGTTATTACAAGATGTTGTTTTCAAATTACTTTGTTTTTATACTTACTAATATTATTAACGTGAACGTTTGTTAGTATGAATGTTTGTTACTATTTTACACAAAAAATAATTAATACATTTTAATGAAACTTAATATAATGTAGCTTATATATCAGAATAATATATGGATGCTGATAAGCAATAATGTGTCAACCCACAAAAAGTCAAATTCGGAGATATTGATTCTGATAATTCGTCATATATTTAACACGAACAGGCCCTCGCGGTATCACTCGCGTTTATGGTTACTGCTTTTTTCCTATGAGCCGTAGCGTGATGTAATTTAGCCTATAGTCTTCCTCACTAAATAAATGTATAGATTTTATTATATGCATAGTATAATGTACATCGTAGGCCGCCGATAGTCTTGTTTTACAAATAAATAGTATAACTATTAAATTTTTTTTTACAAAAACTACGAATTGGATACAACTATAGAAAAGTCATTGAAAACTAAAAAGTAGGTAAATAACAAATCTAAGTATTTAATTTAATGATTTTATATACTTATATTATAAAGAGGTAAAATTTGTTTAAAGAGTGCGTTTGTATATAAGAGGTAATCTTTAAAATTAGTAATCCGATTAGATTTTTTTTTGTTATATAGACCGTTTATTAAAGAAGGTTATAGGCTATATTACATCGCGCTACAATTCTCAGGAAGTAGGAAAAAATACCGAAAAGTATTCGGAACAATTTAATGTTTTATATAATTCTGTTCTGTTCCATTTAAAATAGTTGGGACTGGCGTAGTCTAGACATATAAGGTTCTATATACATAACATAGATCTGTCTGTCGAGACGGCGACCGATTCTCGCTACATAGGCATATGTAGTTTTTTATGCTAACCTTTGAAAAGCTTATTAATGTTATAAAAGCGTTTGTAGTCATAAGCTCTCGTTTGGTATGTCGGGTAAAACCGTCTAATCACAATAACGAGTAGACGGTTTTACCTCTACAGTGTAGATACAGCTTATATTTGTCAACTCTATTAATAGTTGATGGTGCCCGCGACTTCGTCTGCGCAGGATTATATACCCCTATTAATTATTATAGCGCTATTTTAACCTCGTCGCTTTTTTTCGCATTAAATTCGCTTTGTCCTTTCTCAGGCTCTGGACTATCTCTGCACCAAATTTGATTTACTATCAGTTTAGTAGTTTAGGCGTGAATGCGTAACACACAGACAGAGTTACTTTCGCATTTATAATATAAGTGAATAAATAACTGCATCACACTCAATGTGACTCACGCAAAAATATAAGTAAGCATATAATTGTTAATTTTGATATTGTACAAATAACAAAAAAAATTCCACAGACGGAGTCATAACACGAAACTAGTGTAATAAGAGAGAACATAAAAGAAAACGTTATACCGTTATAGGAAAAATTCAATAAAATTATACATTTCGGGTCCCGGACGCCCATATTAACATGTCATTCTACGCCATATTGCGATAATATTCGAATTTCGAACGACTCTCGTTCCAACTTCACTCCGCATAACGTTAGATAACGTTATTCGAAAACCAACCTTAAGCCTACACATTACGTTACACAGATATTTCGAAGTTATACCAGAGTTTATTTTACTAAGGTTTTTTTACGTGAAAGCTATAAAGTTCCGATGTAGAATCGATTGATCGGTATGAATCGTTTTGATTCGGATTCGATTATTGAGTGAAATAAAAGGGGATCGCTTTGGCAGGTGCGTTTCATTGTTATACCGTTCGTTAGTGATGTTCGATGGGTTTTGCCATTTTGAATGGGGAGTTTTGATTGCGAATGCGTTTGTTATCTGTGGCTATTGAGTATTTAGTGTCAAATTTGTACGGTTATTAAAAATATATTTAGCAGCCTTTTTTAGTACTTTTCAATGATAATTCCGATTCTCTGGTCGAAAAATGCGCCCTCCTGTCACCAGCGGAGGCAATGAGACGAGCTTGTCAAAATTGGAAATTAGTACAGATTTTTAACGTCAAATACTGTGGACCTAACATAAAGATGTCAATATATGGATGCTGATAAGCAATAATGTGTCAACCCACAAACAATCAAATTCGGAGATATTGATGTATTCTGATAATGCATTTAATATTTAACATTAATCGAAAAAAAAATAATAAAGATGACCGCTCTGGTGTAGTGGTGCTAAATGTACCTCTAACGCCGACGGTTGCGGGTTCGATCCCCGCTCGGGGCAGATATTAATAGTTGTATAAATATTTGTTCCTGTCTGGGTGTTTGTCCTTGTGGGTCTCCCCCACGTGCCTCGGAGAGCACGTAAAGCTGTCGGTCCCGGTTGTTATCACAATCACCTGATAATGATCGTTACTCGTAGTAGGGAAATTATTCTAGTCTAAATGGTTACTGGCTTGGCCTCAGGGGTTGCGGAGGTCAGATGACAGTCGCTCTGTGTAAAAATCAGTAACTCGTCAATATCTGGACTAGAATAGTAAGCAGACCCTGGTATAACCGGGATAATGCTAGGTAGATGATGAGATGATTAATCGAAAAAAATTCAAGTGATTTAAATTAAATAAGGAAAATAGTGTCCATATTTAATCTTTAGATTAAATATGGTCACTATGGGAAGTGTGTTACATTTTTTGCGACCTGCAATAAATTCATATATCTACAAAGCTTATTATTAGATATTTTTTTTATAATACCACTCTGCGCTGAATTCATTGTATCTTTTATCAAAACAGAAAAGAAAAGATTAAAAATATATGTCTAAAAACTTATTAAGAATAGATTTGAAATGAATAGACGCCATTAATAACATATTTATTACAACAACAAATAAACAAACTTAAAATAATAGGTTTGAAATGAATAGACGCCATTTTCTCAAAATGAAGTCCATGTCGCTTGACACAGTATTGCTTATCAGCATCCATATATAAATGTATACAAATCTATTTAGCTGGCATGCGGTATATCCCGAATGAGTATTTGTATTTTAACATACGAGGTATTATTTGTCTTACGCTATGTTTACATTGAATCCACGACATAGTGGACATAATAGTGAGTATATATTTTAAACTATTGCGATTTATACTATTATTTAATATAACGGTGAAATAAATACTGTTTATGATACAGAACTTTTTTTATAAAAGAAACATGAAGAAATAACAGTAATCGTTTTAAAAGGCGTAAATTAATCGTATTGGGTATAAAATTATTTTAATTATTCGAAAATATTCATCAGGAAGCGAAGCTAGAGCGAGAATTACACATATAAGTTTTGCTCTTAGGGATTCACAAAAATTTACACGAGTTATTTTTCATTGCTTATACTCATTAGAAGTACATTTTTTATTGCCCGACGTTTCGACGAAGTTGCATCCGTCGTGGTCACGAGCGAGTGACTTAAAAAAAGGTATTACTACCATTAGTTATCGCGATAAGATCCGTTATATTAAATATAAATAGTAGTAAATAACCATGTAAACGTGACACTTCTGTCGTCAGCGGTAGTATAGGGAAAGTAGCATGGTATGGGATAGAACGAAGCACCTAACCCTACCGCTGAAGTTCACTGCCCAGTGCTCACGAAATCAGCGATTTTTTATGGAAAGAGCTACTGTAACCTCCATTTCGTTATTCGCCATTACTAATATTGAAAATTATGTAAATAATGAAGCAGCTTTTAAGTACTCATTCTTCGAGGCTTTTATTAAATATTTTGAAAAGGCTTTACGCGAGCTTTAGCAGTTACTAAACGTAAATTAATTGTGGGTTTGACATGAATATTTGACATCTGTAAAAAAATAAATAAATAAAAAAATCAAACTGTACAATTAAAACCATGATATTCCATAAGTATAGATGTGTGTCATGTAATGTTAATACTATTCGACATGAAAAATATAAAAACATTTCCAAATAGGAAGCTTTACTTTTAAATATTAGCAAAGCACGAACAGTTCACTCGGTCTTCCAAAATTGGAAGACATTTTGGGTGTCAAAATCGATGCATTAATAACAGATCTGTGAATGTAAAATATAATTTATTTAAGCAATAAAAAATTGTTAAAATACAATAAACTAACAGTTTAAAACAGCTCAGTCGACCGCACGACACTAATGCACTAATGTAACAACCTGAACACACGTTCTAATTTTGAAACACTCGGTGACGGTTAACACGACCGCAGACGCGTTCTGAATTTAAACGACCCAATGGGATGCGGTCGCGAGTTAACGCTATTCGAATTTGGAACGGGTTTACAGGTTTTATATTATCTGCGTTTTAATTTTTTTTGTAGATTAAGGTCTTTTAATGCTTTTGGTATTTATTGTATACTATTCGATACTGTTATAAAACTTTCATAGTAGTTGAACCATTAAAAACAATTTCATCAGGCTATTCTGATTAAAATCATTGTCATCAAATTTAAGTGCTCTTCGAGCCACGATAACGAGTATTACAAGGACAATCACCCATACCTAGGAGCAAATATTGGGAGATCGAACCCGCAACCGTAGACGTTAGAAGTACATTCAGTACCACCACACCTTCGTCGTTACAAAGACATAAATTTAAAATCAAGAAATCCTCAAAAACACACTTAAAACAATTAATGTAGTAAACAATGGAATGAAGTAAAACAATTAATTACATCACGAAATATAAACTAGCATTTCCGAGCATTATAATGCCAGCGACACTCCCCACAGAGCACGGTCGTAATAAATATACCATTATCTCGCTAAAGTTGACATTATTTTTGAATATGACAAAACTATACATTGTTTTTATACAAACTTCAGAAAATAGGACAATTGTAAGGGAACTGTGTTCATGTAAGTTATATGTAAAACTATTTAAACGATTTTTTTTTAATTTTTTTATTAGCTTAAGTTTTAAATGAAATATAAGTGAATGATTTCTATTTAAAATGTCTTGGGTCATATTTACACAACGGTGCGCTCGCCGGGTTACTTATTATTTATTCTTTATTGCATTTTTGAATGAATACAGATTATTTAGTGCGTTTACAAGTATCTCGTGACATTATGTAGAGTCAATTATGTCGACGCTGTTACAATCTGTGACCAATCCGAAAATCAGTGTCGATAATTAAAAAAACTATTTAGTAAAAATATATAATAAGCAGAATATATGTAATTATGGTTATCTTTTTCATAATAAATGATTACTGACATTAATTGTAATGTCTAGATTTCGATATATTAAAATGTGTTATTACAGTAATAAAAATCGGCGCAAATTAACACACACAAAAAACAAACATGTAAAATAAATCATCAATAAAAATATAACAATAAAAATATCGATACCAACAAAATAATATCGATAAAACGTTGGATAACGTTATTTAATTAACTGTTATTCGTTAATCGACTGCCCGTAACGATTCGGCGGCAATTTTTCGCGCGAAGTGTGAAAATAATTGATTCCGAGGGGACGGTATTGGGCGTGAGCGTTTTGAGGTTAGATTCCTATTGTCTATGCTGGGATTAAAAAGTTATTGTTGTTTTTGGTAACGTTATTGTTAACGAAATTGCAATTGAAAGGCTTTTAAATTTAATGGTTTTAGTAGTAACATATCTTTAAGATTTTATTATGAACATTACGATAATGAGCCGAGATGGCCTAGTGGTTAGAATACGTCGATCTAAATCGATGATTTCGGGTTCAAGTCCCGGCTAGTACCGCTGAGTTTTCAAGTTGGTTGAGTGCTAAATTTTATTCAAATTTATCTCGAGCTCAGCAGTGAAGGAAAACACCGTGAGGAAACCGAAATGTACCGGAAGAAATTCTGACACATATCCACCAACCCGCATTGCATCAGCGTGGTGGATTAAGCTCTAAACCTCCTCAATAGAAGAGGAGGCTTTTGCCTGGGCAGTGGGATATTTACAGGCTGTTACTTTACTTCAATTTCTATTGCGATTATAATTGGACGCTGAGTAGCAATATTGTATCAAGCCACACGGACTTTGTTTTGAGAAAATGGCGACAAAAAAGTCAATTATGCTTGCTTCCGAATTTAAAAATTTTTGAATAATTAAGATATTTTTATACCCAATAAAATTAATTTACGCCTTATAAAACGATTATTGTTATTTCTTGAAGTCTTTTTTATTAAAAATTTTCTGTATCATCCACACAAACACACCATTCATAAACATAATTCTATAATTCACACGTCTCCCATAATGCTTTTTTTAACAACAAAAGCAAACACATTCGAACCACATTAACAATAAAAAGACACAAAAATTATCTATATTTAATACCACACAGCTATCAAAACAGCTAATAAAACGGGCAAACATTATAAATATTATTTTAATCCCGAGTTGAAACGTAAAAATAATGCTCCTTTTGTTAAGCGGTAGCCATGTTTTTTACGCAATTTTTTTTTCGGGATCAACGTTTGCGTTTTGTTAATGCTTTATTGCAATCTTTTATTTGTATTTAATAAATGTTTTCTCAAGTGTTAGTTTGCGCGTCTTTCTGTCCATTGTTGTTAAGTAGCGGATTATGGTTTGCTTGTGAATTGTTTTTTTTTTATATATATATTAATATTGCGTTGCTCGGCTGTTCAATTGACTGTTGAAATATTGGCCTTTACTTTAAGTTATATTGAAATTTGCGTTTTTTTTAATTTTATTTGTAGAAAAGAGTTTTTTTAATAAGATGAACGTTTTGATCAGCATTATATTGCACTTAAAATTAATTTCTTTTGAATAGTTCAATTTGAAAAGAAGTGCTTAAAATAAGCATTGTAATTGAATTTTCGGTTTATTAAATTTGAACATAATTTGGTAAATTAAGATAAATGGACATAAGGTATGGCATCGTATAAGATACGAACAAACAAATATTGACTTTTATTTATCTATTAAGTGTTTATAATCCGCAATTAACGTATACCGTAAAATTGAATTAGTAATTTCTAAGATTCAACCCATTCTATTTAGCTTTAGCAGTCTAACTAGAATATTCTATTTACCGTTAAATTATAGAGAGGCCGATATTTGTACAAGATTATAGGCTATATAGCATCGTGCTACAATCGGAGCAGTGACCATGAACGCGTATAAAATCGTAAGAGGCAACTAATAAATAAAATAAATCAATTCTTTAAGGAATCCCGTTTTCATAATATTTAAAGCAATACATAGTGTCTACCGAAATACAAGATATGTTCTGAAATATCAGACCTAATGATATCTGCTTCATTTCATTTCGGAAATGATAATTCACACGTCAAAGGAGACGATAAATGGATGCTGATAAGCAATACTGTGTCAAGCCACACGGACTTCATTTTAAGGAAATGGCGTCTAAAGATATCAAACCTATTCTTAACAAATATGTTTGAAGAAAGTATATACCCGTCTTTTCTTTTCTTTTTTGATAAAAAGTATAATTAATTAAAAGCAGATTGATATATTTATTGTATTATCAAATAAAAAGTTTTTAAAATATTTGACATTATTATATAAATTGTAAAATATGGAAATCGAGACAAGTAATTAAGAAACTTTTTTCCGTACTTATTTAGTTTATATGGCTTGATTTTTTTTTAATAATGTTAAATAGGCGATGTACTATCAAAATACATCAATATCTCCGAATTTGACTTTTTGTGGGTTGACACATTATTGCTTATCAGCATGCAAATAATCGATTGGCCAAAATCAAAAACAAAAACTTCTAAATCGATTTTTTTTTCTTCCAATTGTTGGATTCTTATTAATTTGAAATAAATAAAACGATGTTTTCTAGAATGTTGAGCACAACAGGTTTATTTTGACATTCGAAAAATTAGACATATTTCAATTTACATATGATGCAAAGTTTACTCCATAGCTTAGTCATATATATATTCTATAGAAACAAGCAGTGACACTAACCTTTATCCTCTCTAGCAATATTTATACCATTCAATCAAACCACTTGGATTATTCCCCGCCGTTCCCCACGCTTCATCCCCCCTGCGTTGTGCCGTTTGGCGCGAAAAATGCCAAAAGGCCAACGAAATAATTTATACAGCCCAAAAATGGTTTAAAATTGTGATATCAATCTATTGATGTTTTTTTGATAAGGATTTAATTTTAATACATTTAGAAAATAAGAATAAATTAATTTGACAAATTATATTGTTTCCTAACACAGTGGAGTCCTGTAACAATATGTTTTATTGATTTTTAATTCTTATATAATTTATAAACTTATGGATTTTCGCATCATCAAAGTGCCCACCATTTTGGACGACGTTGCGCAACTACCTACGAGACGAGACGAGACAGCTTTAGACTGTCTGTTTATAATTAATTTTATTTACAACGTCTTATGTGTTATAATATTTTTATCAATAAAAAGAATATACTATAATTAGGTTAAAACATCATTTTTTACAACACAACACAACCAATACAAGATACTTGTTCTGAAGCATTAACAATTGATTTTTTTTTGTCATTGAAACAACAAAAACAATTAATAAGATGTCATCAAAACATAGCGATATTATTTATACAGAATTAGTTGGTACTTCTCTTGCACTGAACAATTTAATATGAGTGTATTTTATTAACATTATACGTATATGGACGCTGATAAGCAATACTATGTTAATCCACAAGGACTTCAATTTAAGAAAATGCCGTTTCAACTTTCAAGTTCACCTTTGGGTCAACAGTCAATTGACGAACTTGTCAAAGTTGGAAATAAATACTTTTTGTTAGGAATATATCATAAAACTATATAATACTGTATTTTGTCTATGGTAGCTCGTTGATCAGTTAGTTATTATTATATATCGGCAGTACGCTCCCTCTCTCTAGGATAGATTGCTCGTCTTTACTCTCAGAAATATATTCATAATTACGAATAAATTAGTAACCAGAACCCCAGAGATAACTTAACACTTTTTAATGTCAAATAATATGAACGTAACATCAAATCTTATAAAATTTAATTGTCTGGACCGTACCCTAAATCATTTAAATATTAGCAATCGATATAGGTTTTGATGTCTCAATTTCCCACCCCCCTTAAGAAAACACGTGAAAATAATTAAAATAACACCGGGCGAGGGATGCTTGAGGGTGAAGTTTTCCACGACAACGCCTTCCCAGCCCCTTAATACCCCCTGAGGGAACGATTATAAAATTAATCGTTTTATTTAATAATTGATTAATTTGTGTTTCAGTCAAGGTGTTTATAGTTTAACTGTCTTTATTACCAGCTTTTATTTGACTTGTAATATTTAAACGTTTTTCGTTGTAAATATTTTTTGGGGTTCCATATTCAAACAGTGCAAACACATGCCTTTTGTAAACGAGGCCATCTTGGTTTTAACCGGCTTAAAAAGTCTTAAATAGCTAAAGCATATTCTGTACAAGATTACATAGATGCATGAATTTAGTATAGCTGGATTTCATGCAGGACGTTTAATATATACATTTGTAGTTTCTAAATGTATATACTTAATAACACAATTTTAAAAGAGTACCTATCGAGTTTCTTGCCGGTTCTTCTCGGTAGAATCTACATTCCGAACCGGTGGTAGCTTTTCCTTAATTTAAGTACTTTTTTGTTTGTTTTAACCATTCAAAAGAGCTTTTAAAAGCCCACGTAAAAATATATTTTTTGACTTTTTAAACCAATTCTTGGTATCTGATTAAGCTGTTTAGTAGACTTACTTTTGTTTGGAGATAACATTATGGTATCATTCAGCTGAATGCTATACAAAATATCCACCAATTCCTAGATCCCAGCTTCGTCATCAAATCAGCTGATCTGAATGAAGCTGAGATCTAGTATTTGAACTATCCTGACGAAAAATGTTAGGAAAGTCAAAGTTGGGTTAGGTTTTGGATATTAATGTTGATATTGTTATATTTATTTTTAACAATATCCACGTCTTTATTCTCCAACTCTTGTGATAATTTCGCCATGTGGTCTTTGTTGAAATCAACAACGCGTTGCTAGGCAATTCTACAAGCAAGTTGTTACACTGGTTTTTATCCCCAAGTTTCAACATTAACGGGAAATGTAAAGCTTTTGGGAGTCAGCACTCTGGTAAAAATCTTTTCTATTAGGCGAGAATTACACTTATAAGTTTTACTCTCAGACTTTCATTAAGATTTATGTAAGTTGTTTCTCATTGCTTTACACCTGATAGAATTTACTGTCAGTGTCTTATTTTTGACACTCTCAGCTTTGGTAAGGTTATTTAAAGAACTGTTACCAAGTCACAGAGTTGTTTATATCAATTATAAGAGTAAAACTTAAGCATATAATTCTCGCATTATATATCTACCATGCAAGAGCCGAGATGACCTATTAATTAGAACTCGTCAATCTCAACCG
Source organism: Hypolimnas misippus (assembly GCA_037950945.1). NCBI lineage: Eukaryota > Metazoa > Arthropoda > Insecta > Lepidoptera > Nymphalidae > Hypolimnas > Hypolimnas misippus. The sequence continues at coordinate 4,746,246 of JBBEEQ010000021.1, forward strand.
ATGATCGCGGATTCAAATCCTAGCTCGCACCGCCCATTTTTCAAGTACTAAATTTGTGTTTGAATTCATCTTGTGCTCGGTGAATGAAAACATCACGAGGAAACCTGCATGTGCCGGAAGAAATCCCGACACATGTACATGTATCCGCCAACCCGCAGTGGAGCAGCGTGATTCTAATTCAATGAATTGAGTGGATTGAATTCTAAACCTTCTCCATCATATAAGAGAAGAGATTGAGACACTAACAGGCTATTATTTTACAGTCAGTGCATTTCACAAGTTACTAGAGCGATGCATATCAAACTAACTCAAACAAACGCATGTTACACGCAACACAAACGCTAAGTAACTGAATCTTTCAATACATCACATAATATAGGTTTAAATTAATACGCGGAGTCAAAAACAAAACGCTTTGAGCATGATTAATGGCATTACAAAGGCCATACAATATATAACGCCCGGCGTGCCTTTGACAGAAGAGGGTGGTAAGAAACAGGGCGTCTGGGTGTGGCGTAAGATGGCGGACGTTGCGGGTTTATTTGTTTTTATTTAATGCTATTTTGTTTGTGGATTCGTTCACGTAAATTTGGTATTTTTAAAATAATACGCTTATATACATAAATAGGCTATGACCAGTAGTATAGTATATGTTTAAAATGGTATCGTTATTTCTAAATTAAAATAGGAAGTTCGAAAATTTATTTCGCACAATTTGAATCGCTTTCTCTTTATTAAATTAGTACAGATTATAAATGTGAATATTTTGACAGTTAAATTTGAGTTTATTAATGTTTATAATTAAAGAGTTTTTGTTTGTTTATTATAATTCTTAGAATTGATATAAAGACGTGGGAGTGATGGCCATACGACGCCTAAAAACGTCAAGTCAGACCTGTAATTTAAGATTAGCGCATTAATTAATATAGAACAACAATTAGGTACGCCAGAACGATTGCTAGTTAAAATTACACTTAAAACGATATACTTTTTGATAATTGAAATAATAACATTATTTTTAAATAACAAATCAACTTAACCAAGAAATATTTACAATTAAGAATAAGCACTATACTATTCATGTCCGCTATACAATTATGGAGTGGTAAAAATGCCAGCATCATTTTCTTTTAGAATTACAATTCTGATTCTGGCGAAAATGAGCGAACCATGTCACTAATAGACGAGGAGTTATATAATTCGGAAATTATTGGTTTATATGATCATACACGTTGACAGGATTATGTTCAGGGAGTGCATAGCTACCATACATTTTTTTATACATGCGAAGGAGTGCACCCTCCACCGGGTGTATTTTATTGGTGCTCCTAATTATAAAGACAATGTAATGTAAAATGAATAATACCAGAGGATGCAAGATCACCCCTTAAAGGGGTGCTCTGGCAACTATGACATAAATAAATGTTTATAGCAAATCTATGAATAAGAAATAAAATTGCTAGCATATATTTTAATGTAAAATGCAATACAATGGGATGCAAGTTTACCCCTTAAAGGAGTGCTCCGGTAACTATGAGATAAATAAATGAGTATAGCAATGAGTCGTAATAATTGAAAATGCATTTTTTCTTTGAATCGCTCGAAGCTTATGAATTAAAGGATAAAATCGCAGGATACGCTTTCTGTTCATAATAGCGTTACGATAAGGGTGTTTAGTGATTACTCGATCGTTTTATGCTCGTTTGAGAGGCGTCTTTACTTAATTGAATAATTGACGAAGTTTGATTTTTTTATTAGTACTAATTTTATTGTTTATGAATTTTAACGGGGCTTAGAAGTGGTCGTATTAATGAGATATTTTTATTTGTAGCGTCTCAAACATGAGAATCGATTCCAATTCCGATTTTTTTTTATTGATAACGAGAAAGATGTCGATGAAACTATTATTACATCTTTTCATTTTTCAAGAACGAAACCCATTATATTACAAATACATTATTGGTATCAGTTTTTAGGTTAACATAAATATAATTCTTGTAAAATAACGACGTGAAACTGAATAATTTAAATGTATGTTTACATTAATTTGGTCGTCCTTAAAAATTAGTATTTACTACTAACTACTCATCGCTGTTGCACTCGCATTTATGGTTACTGCTTCGCTTCTATGAGTCGTAATGTGATGTAATAAAGCCTATAACCTTTTACAATAAATAGCTTAACTAACGCAAAAAGAATTTTTCAAGTAATTTCGAAGCCTATTTAATGCAAACGAACAAACAATCAAATCCTTATAATATTTGTGTAGATATAAAACTATGTTTGGTTATAGCATTATTATAATATGTTTTCTTTAAAATATCATGCTTATTTTTGTCAACAGAATACCGTCAACCGGTCCTAGGGAACCCTTGGCCCATCGCGAAGCCCATCGCCAGCCGGCCCATACCCGTCCAACACCATCTACAACACCTGCTGGCCCACTGCCATCATCCCTATTTAGGTGAGATATAAGTCATGTAACCTTTTTACAGGATTTATACAATTAAGAGTCGAAAATTGTAATGTAACGAATACAAATTTATATCTGACCGCAAAAGTATCATATAATAAGAATCGGCATATCAATTTTTTAAAATAAAAAAAAATAATTTTATCAAAATCGGTTCAAGTTTCGAAGGAGTATGGCAACTACTGTGATACGAGAGTTTTATATATTAGAGATGAAATGATCAAATCTTTATTTTAAAGTACAATTCTTATATGTGACGAGAAACTTAGAACTACCTTACAATGTATCCTACGATCTTTAAGGACGTGAGTCCGAAACTGATTGTCTATGTCAGTTCTTGTATACAAAATTTTCAACTATCGTATTCTAGTAATATTCAGCTCCACACCTCATTCCGAGCACCCCCCTTGGGTAGTGTCATGCTTGCATTCATATTTAATATTAATATTAAATATTATTTAAATATAATTATCACAGAATTATATATTATAATATATAACACTAATTTGTCAATTATTAAATACACAGTTATCTTGTGGTAAAATTTACTAAAAATGAGTAGACTATAAGATCTTAAGTAATTTCTATTTTTACTTATCTACAAACGAATTCATTCAATAAATTTGTCTATGCCCACAAAGGTTAAAGATAACAATACAAGCTTAAATAAAAAATGCTCCCATTGTTAACTTCGACCCCACATTCTTAAATCAACATTAGAAATTAATCCGCACCGATACAAAGAGATTAGGTGCGTGTAATTGACTGTAGCAATAAAAATATTTGGGGGATCTTACTATAGTTTAGTACAGATTTTACCATACCCAAATTCAACTATTGTATCAATGATATCACATAACTTATAACCTTATGGATTTTGTGACTCAATATGCAGACCATTTTGATATAGATCCTAGGCGTAGCCTACTGACTACAGCTCATTTCTAGGCTGGCTCGACTAGGGCACCTCACTCTCACAAAAGATCGGCGTAAATTAGTAAAAAAGCGACAGTGAGTGAGAGAACCAGAAGCTTATACCTTCCCGAAATCATTTTCATACGCCCTATTTACTATCATTCGACGTTCCTTTTTAAGCCGGCCATGCATTTGTGGCTTTTCTGGTGCAACAAATGTCCTAGGGTGCCGGTAATCTCTACCATCAGGTGTCCCGTTTGCGCCTGATGTTAAGTGATCATTGCACGTGGACATTTGCAGCAAGAGAGGAGTAATAAATACGTAGCTTAAAAAGCAATAAAGGTTGAAAGGGAATAGATAGTATGGCAAAGAATGGGACAGAGTAGTGTTGCCCAAATGCAAGAACAAGACGAGACTTAGCCAGTCTTGGTCTTGGTCTTGCGCCCATACACCTGGTCTTGGTCTTGGTCTTGGTCTTGCGCTCCCGGTCTTGGTCTTGGTCTTGGTCTTGCAGCAAGAGTCTTGCAAGTCTTGCAATTACCTATTAGTCTATTACTATTTATTAAAGTTTACTTTAAATGTTAGAAAAACGTATTAGAATTGGAACTTGGAACATTGTGAGCTTGAATTAACATAGCCATAGTAAAGATCAAGCAGATTAATAAATAACTGAAGATTTGATAAGAAATTCGAAAAATCAACTGACCTATATGTCGTTTTCATGGAAGTAACTGTTTCTTAATAAACATTTATGATTTATAAGCTTACATTTGCTACAACATGTAAAAAAAAAAATTAATTACAATAACTTAAATCGTTAAATTGATATTTGTTATATTAAGGTTGCACTGTACTGTAATTTACCAAAATAAAGTACTTAGTTGTTACTGGCCGATTCAATGAAAATATGGGTGTTAGTGGTGTTTTCATCTAGAAACTTCATCTTTCATCGTTGCGACATATTAAGTATGTAATTATCGTCTAAAAAATATTTTAGACGATAATTACATACTTAATATGTCGCACCCCTAGATGAAAACACCACTAACTCAAAAATACTTACGTAAGTTAATGGCGTTTTTGAAAGTATCGCATGAATAGCTACGCGGAGTTAAAATTCTTTTAACTGTTAAAAAAATATTCTTACCTGTCCACTTCTTCCAGCGGTTACTAAAAAGCTTGTGATATCTCCACTTAATTTTGGTTTAACAGGAAGAAATATTTCTGATTCCTTTTTGTGGAAAGATATTAGATGTTTCCTTAAGCCTGAAGTGTTTCTGTTTTTCATTTTTATTTCAATCTTTTTATGTTGGCACAATTTACAGAAGGCAGTTTGGGATGCATGAATTATTTCGAAAAACTCTTCAAATTTGCTTTTGGGTCTTTTAGATCTGTGACTCAAACTCTCGTTACTCGGACTAGAATAATTTGAATCTTCGTCACTCATATTAAATTGTACACGTGATACGTTTTTAGAAAACAACGAGAATTAGTAAAAACAATTATTAAGTTAGACTCGAAGCACAGCTCAATTAGAAATGACTGGAATTAAAATAATTCCTTTATTTATAGTACGTTTCCTTGCTTTCTACCGCGCCGCCTCGCCACGTGCCGGCTCTATGAAAAGGATGCCGCCGCAAATGAAACAATGCCGCGTGCGGCGTACAAACACACACTAAATATTACCTACTTGTACAGACGCGACGCGTGAATAAAATATATGTAAAGAATTAGTGCCAATCACTATTCTTTACATATAAGTGAATGTTTTGGCGTACATCTATACTAATATTATAAAGCTAAAGAGTTCGTTTGTATGTTTGATGACAGAAGTTTTAAAATAAATAAATAAGTTCTGAACGTCACTATACCTCCAAAGTTACTATTCCTCGTGGACGAAGTCGCGGGCACAGCTAGTAAATACTTACTCTCATCATCTCTCTCAGAGATATTCGGGCTGATAAGTAATACAAAACTCTTATCGCAGGCTTTTTATTTTATTAGTAGATAAGTACCTACGCTTTTTATATTATTTTATTAGTTTTGTAGAATTTTTTTACACGTTTCAAGTATATTTAAAAGCGGCTACAATATTTATTAAACGGGTGATATTTGAACACTTTTTTGCTATTTTTTCTTTTAAAAACTTAAGAAATATAATGACTAAATGTACAATAATAGTACCTAAGTAATTAGTTTAAAACCATATAAGTAATCAATATTATAATATATACTTACTAGAATGAATTAATATGACATCTACTACCTATCCTTACCATTTTATCCTAATCATAATACTACTTGCGTGATCAGTATAATGTATTCATTTTCATTCTAAGCACTCTGAAACTTATTTATTCTTTGGAACACCTGTAGGTACTCTTAAAATTCGAAATTATTTTGCATGAGTATACCTACGCCCTATGGCGGCAATCAAATAGTGTCAAATGTTATGATTTCGGCGTGGCGGCAACGATTGTTTTAGATTTCAAAAGAAGCCGCCGGCGCGTGTATCATAACCATGTACTTCCGAAAAGCGGCAAATTTCTTTGAGAAGTAAGTACAAAACCTTTGATGCCGCATTATCAAAGTGCCGATGGTTAAAACATAACTATGCATGCACTCAGTTTGATTTTAATAGATATTTTAATAGATATGTTTATGGTATTAGTCGTAATGCGCATAGGTCCAGTTTTTCATATTTTTTGATACAGTTTTTTGCGTCTCATAGAATTCCTAAGCGTACCTACCTATACACCGAACTGTTACACCTAACTACTCAGTGAAATAGCGCTAAGTCCTAGCTGCAAGACGCAAGAGTCTTGCAGGCTATGTCTTGTTCTCGCTCAAGTCTTGCACGGTCAGTCTTGGTCTTGGTCTTGCTAAAAATACGCGGTCTTGTTCTTGGTCTTGGTCTTGCAAAAACGCAAGAACAAGACCAAGACTGCAAGACCAAGACTGAATTTGGGCAACACTAGGACAGAGAATTAGCCCTCCGTTTCTCTCACACAAACAGCAGCTATATAAGCTACTACATGCTGATCTTCTGTAAGAGTGAGGTGCTGGTCGAGCCAGCCCGTATACGAGCTGTTGTCATTGAGTTAACCATTGATATAGAGCATATTCGCATAAATTATAATTGTTTTTCCTTTTTTCCTAGTGAGGCCTGCGCAAGCGCATACACAAGTTTTCCCGTTGCCTGGTGGATTTCCATGGGCACATAGTTCCAGAGGTAAGTTGTTTTTATTACATATGGTGACTGATTATTTTGTTCTCCATCATTCAATTTTTTTGTACAATTTTGTAGCCAATAGTATCTTTCTAATCTACAATTAAATCCTCAGGTAAACCAAGACGTGGTATGATGAGGCGGGCTGTCTTCTCGGACCTGCAGAGAAAAGGCCTGGAGAAACGGTTCCAGGTTCAGAAGTACATCTCCAAACCGGATAGGAAGAAGCTGGCTGAGAAACTAGGCTTGAAGGATAGTCAGGTAAACTTATGATGATTATGATTATTATATATTATTTATTCAAGTAGACTTATTTATCTAAAAACTACCACCGGTTCGGTATTTAGAGTATATCGAGAAGAACCGGCAAGAATCTCGATAGTTACTCTTTTAAAATCTATTAATACAGAGTCTATTTTCAATTAGTGCTTAATTTAATATCCTTCTACAAAATCAACGTGCTTTATATCGTTAATATAATCTTGTACAGTGTTATGTGTGCTTTATTAATTAATGAATTCTTAACGTAGGCTTTAAACTTAGAAGGTGGTAAATGTAAAACTGTGTAATGTCTTATTATTTAATATCTAGTGTTAAAAAGAAGTCAGAAGCTTTATCTTCTTCTCATCTATTCTCTTTCTTCCTGTTTCTCTTCTTCCTATATTCATCTTTAAGCTGGCGACGCATTTGTCTACTCTAGTACTGCAAATGTCCATGTGTCGAGCCTATGAGTTTGCCCTAATTTCAAAAATAAGAATAATTATTATCCATATATTACCATAAATTATCAAACTCGATGGATAGCCTATAATGGGAGGAAACACACAAATACCTAAAGAACAAAAACCATTTAAAAATGTGGTATAAAAAAGGCGATATAAACGGAAAATTAGGCGTATGTATTATTATATAACAAATAACTAGTTTGTTCATAAATTATAGTATAATTATGGATATGACTTATGCATTAGATTATCTATATCTTCATTACGTATTTTAATTTGTCTACAAACAAATTTGACAATCTCTATAACTTCGTCTACAAGCACAGATTCGTAATGAGAGCTTATATTTTTTTTAATATAAAATAAGTTTTATTTAATCTACACATTACAAAAATTCCTACAAAAATTAACGTTTTAAAAATCTAAAAATTCCTAAACAGAAATAATTGTAGACCAAACAAAAATGATATATCAAATACAACCCCCATGTTACGGGGGAGCGTGTTACAAAAAAATTCTTCATCCCCCAACAAGGGGTGCGTCAGAAACAGCCGCGTGTTCCAGCGATTACATATTATTTGCATTTTCGAGACTTTGTGCTCAGTTGCCGGCTAAGATAATATGTCAATTGATTAACACGATATGGCGATATTTGGAGGGTTTTTCTAGTGAAGCTATTTTGTTCGAGTGTTTTCTGGAACATTCTAATGAATTTATACCTAACTAGCGATCCAAACCGAATTCGCACGGGTGTAATATTCAACACATCACATAACAAATATTTGAAATTCTCGACGTTACTCTGCTATAATATTCATGTATTTAACACATAAATCTTCCTCTTGAATCATTTGGTTTATTGACGAAAGTCGCGTTAAAATCAGTTTCGTAGTTTAAAAACTTTTGACAGTTATATTCAGTCGCTAATTGGTTGCATTGGCATTCTATGTGACATAATTTTTTAATTTAAAAAATAATGAATTGTCTATTTTACTTTACTTGGTTTTTTTGATAACAATACCCGGAGCGAAAATAACGAGCTTTCGAAAATTATTTCTCATTATAATATTTCATAATAAAAAATGATTCAGTGCAATCATTCGATCGATATTTTCTCATCTCTATCTCTTGTGTGACTAGAAGTATGCCATATGCGTCCGCTATATAAGACAAGTGAAGAAAAATAAACTGTACAAAAGGCACTTTAACCGCTAAAATAACAGTAAAATCTTCAATGTTCAAAATCTCAATGACACCTTGCATTGCAGCGAATGAGCTAATTGTCGTCTCATTAGACGAGAATTATACAAGTACTTATGACTTTTGTTCTCAGACTTATATATTATATTATTTTTGAAAGCCACAGCTTTTATAGGTATATATCGCGTAAGTATCTGTTACCAGGTTACAGAATTGTTTTATATTAATTATAAGAGTCAAACTTACAAATGTATTTTTCTCCTTAGACATAGAAACATGTCAATTCGTGATATCATTAACGATGTTAATAGATAATAATAGATAATCTAACTCTTTTAAATTATATGAATCTTTTAAAAACACGTTATTATAAATTCAATTTCACCTTTAATAACGTCAATCCAACCCCTGATCTAAATAACCCGCCAAAACCATCGATACGACCATTTCGACTCAATAAAAATACAAATGAAAAAGAAATTGCGCACTAAACAAAAAGTATATTTCTATGACACCTATAAATTTACAAAATAACCTCCAAACTGCTCAAGACAGGGTATCTAAACGAAATGGGTATAGATATAACGTATAAGTTAGAAAGAGACGGTCGCCCACCCCTTGTTACGTCTTAAAACGCGATTCTATTGGACGATTTGTATCGTATAAAAGTGTATCCGCGCGTCGTATTGGTCGTTGAGCATTTAACTTTTTTTTGCGTTCGGTTTCTCGTACCGGCCTTTTTATGATATCTGATTTTTATAGGATACTTCCAAGCAGGTTTTACTGTTTATTGAATGTTTTCGGATTAGGCAGTTCGAATGTGCTTTATGGTCTACTGTTTTTGTAGAACTGTTTGATGTAAAGGTGGGTTTAGATGTGCGATTGTAAACGTATTTTATAATTTGCATTGCGTCCGTTCAAAAGATTATTACACACGATACACGATACATGTATGTAGGAAAATTAGAAAAAGTAATTGTAACTTAATTAAAACTAAAAGTTATTTGTTCGTATTGTACTTGACTTAAGACATTAAAGTAATTTATAAGCATGAATAATTGTATATACTGTAGACTTTATTAATTGATTTAACAATTGTCAAAATACTTTATACTTTTTCATATTGGAGTAACCAGATTTTGTTTTTTTTTTTAATTATTTAGAAAAGAAGCCTATTGGCTATTCTTATCTATACTTTACCTATTATGTTTAGTAACAATTTTACACAATACATCTTACGGTGCCGTTGACTTTTTTTTTATTTATAGTACCTATTTTATAATGTCCATTGCTAATTAAGGAGTATAATAAATGGATGGATAAACCTTTGTTCCCTTTTCACGCAAAATAGATTAAACAAATTTTGATGAATCTTTCGAATAATATAGCTTATACATCAGAATATCACATAATTAACAGTTTTTAAAGATAATTCTGTTATTACTAAAATTATAACAATAAGTGTCAAGTAAGTAAATTATTCGTGTTCATTAAGACGAATTTGTGGGTAACAATTTAACAATAAAACCAGACATTATACAAATAGATTAGATAGATTCAATTCGGAACTTTCTGAAAGAGAGAATCTAGTAATCAAATCTATAAGTTGATCATTTGCCAGCATAAAATGTGTACACGTTATATGCATATCTTGGTTATTTAGCTATTTATTACGTATAACTAATATTACATACATGTAATAATAATTAAAAAATGATAAACTATGTTAAATAGATAATTTGGGACAAAGAATATAAAAATAAAAACAAGACAAACCCTTTCATCCAAAAAAAAAACACAGATTATAAAACAAAGCCGTCTTCCATACAGCCATCAAAGATTACAAAAACGTTCCTAATTCGCGATGAAATATATAAAAAAATCCCCCGAGCCCATCAGAGTCCTCTCAGCCCCTCGGGACGGCGTCATTAAATAAATTCCAGCTTCCTACCCCAACCGTAGACTTAGAAATGGTATAGATCGGGGTTAATATTAATTGTTGATAGTTAAATTGTTAGTTTTAATTTTATTAACCTATTTTTTCGTCGTTTAGGGCAAGGAGTGTACTAGTCAGTTTTACTCACGTAACTGATATAAAATAACTTTGTGACCTGGTAATAGTTATCTAGGTAGACTTATGTAGGCCGTGAATGATAAATATGTTATTCATAGTAAATTATTTTAGGTGTAAAAGCAATAGTTTAAAATTTATGTAAATGTTATGTATGGCTATGAACAAATCAAGTATAATTCTCCTTTAAGGACGTTAATAAATTGTAACACAACATTAGCTACAGTACCAAGTTCATCGGAGTTTGATCCGGCTAGCATTTCTAAATTTTTAAGTCATAAAGTGTTTACGATTCATATATGCTCAGCAAAATTTGCGAAAAAGTCCTTCATCACAATCTGTTCAGTAGTTCTTGCGTAAAAGAGCATCAAATATCTGTTTAAATAGACCGCATAAGTGTTTAATTATTTGCAGGAATGATCCCGCGAATTTACAAATAAAAAGATCTATCTTGATTTATCTATATATCTGAACCTGATAAAATCTGAACCCACGGTTCACCCCTTTTCGGACTTGTATTTTTAAATATTCGTTCTTAGCGATTGTCTACGTCTTAAGAACTACCTGTGTGCTTAATTTTAATCCAATACGTTCAGTTGTTTAAGTTGCGCTATGACAGCTCAGTCGGTCAGTCACTGTTTCCTTTGATAATTGACTAGCGGCTTGCACAGATTTCGCTCAACCGCTACATTTACAATGGCCACTTCACCCTGTTATAGATAAAATTTTGAAAAATGTTAATATACATGTGTATTTATATTTAACCAAAAGTAGCCATATTCAATTACGTATTTCCGACTGTCTTCTAAAGCAAATGCTACTTCTCAGATGACTAACTTAAAAACCAAACTTATGAACCAATTTTGATGAAGATTCTATGGGACTAATATAAATATATATCCTTTTAAATAAAAAAAAATATTAAAAGTATTTTATAAAGACGGAGTTCTGAGGTAACAAGCATTATAAAAACACTTCGAATTTAGAACTATGTATATATTATTTTTTGCACAATAAAGAATGTAAATAAAGTTTCTTATTTGACATACATTTCTTGAAAAAGTATATATATATAAATACATAAATCAAACATGAAATTAAAAAAGTAAAACACAATAATTAATTAAAGCAACGGATAATATTTTCAAAAGCCACTTTATTATTACACAACAAATAATATTTACAAAATACTCTTTATTACATAATAAATAAAATAATCCTAAACGATTCTTGAAAGAAAACAACACGGCCGTGTCTGATAGAATTGTACCGCATCCCGGCGCCCAACAATTATTTAATGTCAAACGCAAGCAGCGCGCCAAGATTGCGGACGCGCTCCGCGGGTGTGGAAGCAGCTTTATATTTATTACGTTCGATATTTAAATTCTTATATCGGATTTAGTTTTTTTATGTGGGAATAATCAAATGAGGTTCTATTAAAGTTATGGTTTGTATTTTTCGTAGGAAAACTTTTGCTGTATACATACGATCACAGCAAAATCTTAAAAAATCTTTAAAAAAAATCTTAAAAATATATTGTACCTAAGTAAGGAATCGTTAATTTTTATTCATTCATATTTAATATAACGGGTTTTATCGCGATAACTAATGGTAGTCATACTTATGATAATTAATGGTAGTAATATATAATGACTGACTGGTCAGCTCGTGACCACGACGGATGCAACTTCGTCGAAACGTCGGACAATAAAAAGGTATCACTACTATTAGTTATCGCGATGAGACACGTTATATTAAATATGAATAGTATAAATCGTGAAAGTTTAAATTATATATATTTTTTTTTCATTGTTCTTTCCTTAAATATTTGCCAAATCTACACCTTGCCATTATAATCATTTCGCAGTAACGCAAAAAGAAAAAAAAATTGAAAAAAGAACATTTTTTGCTATTTCGTTCCTCCATAATATCACATATACTCCTATTCTATAAAAAAAAAACTCAACCCGCTATATTTAGTATAAAGTATTTTCTTCTTTGTTCGTCAAGTATTATAATGTAATTTTCGAGTGCACCCGATGTGATAGTAATTGGTGGAAACTTTGCTTGATTTTGTATTATTTTAATATTAATGTTTGTTTCACAACAACATTGATTATTTTGATAAAAACAATGTTTAATGCAAAGTCAATGTTACCTTATTGGAGCAAGGTATTCGTTTTTATAATTAAATTTCGCAGAAAGTATTACAAAAAACAGAAGCACGTAAAAGCCTACTGGAATAAAGCATAGTTTGATTTTGATTTTTGATTTCCCAAATAACAAATAAATAAAAAAAAAAAAAAATATGGAGTGCCCGTATTCGAGTCGAGTATTACAGTCTGTGTGCTACAGCTAAGCCTACAGACTGTAGCTCGTATATTGGCTCGAACGGAGCGCTACCACACTCTCGCAGAACATCGGCGTGAAGTAGCTAATATGGCTTCGTTTTGTACGACGAAGGCAAGAGCACATAGCCTGCTCCTTCCTTATCCTTATATAAATCTTATAAGCTCATGGATTTAGACACTCAGAATGTCGCCTTCTGGATGACGTTGCCTAGCAACCTGCTAGTCATATACTTAGTCAGTACGTCAATAGTCAATTCAATTCAATTCTTTGGTTAATGGTATGTCCGTAGCATCTTTGGGCCAACTATAGATTTGTAACGACAAATAGTATTAACGTAACACATCTATAGTAATAAAATATCATTGCACTGAATATATAATGTAGATAACACAACAAAATATATTCAATTTTAAACTTCGAATAGAAATCCATACCGCCATCTTTAGTTCGCGAGTTCCATCAAGTCTATGCTTTGTTCGAATTAATTGTTCCTAACAATGGTTTAATCTCTTCGTATTGGTTATCTGTGGGCGTTCGGGGTTGCCAGTTGTAATGACGGATTAATTAACGTTTTATCTGTTCAAATTAGCTATTTGGATTATTATAACTTATTAATTATAATTAATTGATGTAATAGTGCATTACTATTCAAATTAATGTTCGTTTCGTTTTGTCCTTTTGTCTCTCTTTCAGCTATCAGCTACTCATAAGTTTTATTTTCTTTATTTTTTACTGTGGCCAAGCTTATTTGTACCACTGACTACAGATCGTATATGAGCTATTTCGACTGGGGTAGTTCCTCACTCTCACAAAAGTTAGACGAAAAACAGGTACTACCTGTGTTTCGCGCAGCGGTGGCTCTACTGGAACTGTATATCTTCATTGTCGGGTGATCATTGAACATCAGGTGACCTAGTCGTTTACCCGCTACATTTATAAAAAAGTTATTTGTTAACAAGAAAACTGATCGATTTTATATTCTTGTAAATTATAAATTTTTCTTATGAGATATTTTATAATAAAGTCAATAAGGTGAAATTAAATGACAAAAATGTGTCTATTATATAAACATCAAAGTAAAATAAATTATATCGACATGACCATAAAATATTCCCAGAGTTTCAATAACAATATTGCCAACAATGAAAAATCAATAACAACGCATATATCGTATTTAAAAGTCACAAAAATCGAATTACAATATCAATAACATTAAAAAGGGGTTACAATAAAAAGACATGCGCAAACATTATTTAAATTAAACACAAATTTGACTAAACAAATACGTCAAACGAAAAAAAATAATTTTACCGCGAAATTAAACAAACAAACATGGCGTCGTGTCAATCAAACCGCGAGGCCGCCAACAAAAAGTTCCCGATTTCAAAATAAATAAATGCAAATATTTTCGAAATTGGAACGCCGTGAATGTAAACAGCGGGCCGTTTGAATATTCATACCAAATATGAATATTTCAAATTTGGAACGCGACGTCCGAAAATCATTCATTGGTCGGACGTTCGAAATAGATTCGTGTGTTTACGTACAAATTGAGTCGGTTACTGCTTATATTATTTTATTTACTTCTATACATTGAAACAAAGGACGAATAGAGAAAAATATACTATGGAGACATATCCGCCATATTTGATTTCTGATGACGTAATAACTTCGAAGCTTAGACAATTGATAACTTATGATACTAGTCAAGATCTGACAGATACAATTTCTGTGATCTCTCGAATATTTTTTAACTTTCTTATTCAATGAAATTTTTAACTAGATAATAAGTTACGGTCATACTATTTGACGTTAAAAATCTAAATCCATTTCCAATTTTAACATGTCAATTGTTATGTTGGCCCAAGTCATCATCAATCACCAGTTAAGCAACGTCGTCCAATGTCGTTGACAATCTGGGTGCCAAAATCCATGCGCTCATAACATATTTGTAATTTTATGTAATATGTAACGAACAATGAATTTAACGAAATACAAACATTACTATTTTAAAAGATCAATTTGAAACTATAGCCTTTCAAATAAAAAATAATTTTCAAATCGGTTAAGAAATGATGGATTTCTGAGGTGATAAGCATTAAAAAAACTTATACTACGAATTGAGAACCTCCTTATTGAAGTCGGTTGATAAAATCTTCGAAACTAATTCGTCATAATCACAACACTATAATAGCCCCCCTCCCCCATGTCGTCGCGCCTATCTCTTTATTCCGAATAATTCGCAATAAAAGTGAATACGCCAAAGAGTAATTAATTCTTAGTCGAATCCAACCCCTGTCTTATTTAGGGATGGAGATTTTATTTAATTTTATCGATAATATCTGTCGATACTTCTTAATTTCTATAAATATTTAAAGATTTCTTATCGCGATAACTAACGGTAGTAATACCTTTTTATGACCTACTAGCTGACTGACTGTAAAGTCAGTCTGTGACCACTATGAATGCAACTTCGTCGAAACGTCGGGCAATAAAAAGGTATTACGATAAGATATCGCGATAAGACCCGTTATATTAAATATGAATAGTATAAATCCCGAAAGTTTGAAATATATAAATGTTTATCGATATAATTTTATTCATCTATCGATAAGGGTACCATCACTAGCACAAGTCAGAATCAGAAAGGGTCGCGTCATCTGGCGTATTGTCGCTAAATGTGCGACTACGTGACGCGGTCAAGAGGGTATTTAGGTATTTGTACTACCCTCCTCTGTTGAGGGTAGTTTTTTGAGGTAGTTAATTTGTAGTGGAAATATGGTTTAGACAGCTTTAAACTAATGTTAAATCATTTTATGGACTTCAAAATCGTTTCAGTTTGTTAATTTTTTTTAGGGGTGTTATAAGTTCGACTTGTGTATCTGTGTGTCTGTCTGTGGCATAGTAGCTCTCTAACTAATAGACCAGTTATGATATTTTTTTTGTGTATGAAAGCTGATGTAACTGAAATGTTCTTAGTATATAATAAATTATATATATTAATTATGAAGATCCTTTTAGACGAAGGTTATCAGCTCTATTTTAATTGTTGAAATGATCTGAGCAATTTCTACTGGTCTAATGGACTTGAAATTTACTATTCTGTAAATTATATCTGACACTGCAGAATCATCTCGAATCAGCAAGACTCCCTACCAATTTACAGCAGAAATATCCTGTTAGAGACCGTTGGAATGTTCTCAATAATTTTGTGTTTTTTTTTTTTTTAACTATCATTTTTATATTCTTTATTACTAGCGCTTGCTCGCGGGCGTGATTTCGTGAATGTAGATTTGGTTATGCCGACCATCTATATTACATACTTGCTAGCTGCCCCTCACAGTTTCACTCGCGTTTATAACTATTGCTTCGCTCCTATGAATCGTAGCGTGTTGTAACATAGCCTATAACCTTCCTTAATAAACTGACTATCAAAACCAAAAAGAATTTTTCTAATACAATCAGTAGAATCAGTAAGTGCATACAAACTTACAAACTTTCCCTCTTTATAATATCTGTATAAATTTCTCTATCTGGCCAGTACAACACACGTTCTACCGACTGAAATAATTGTATTATGCCTACGACCTTCGTGCTAACACATAGTTGATAAGGTTTGAACACTAGTAAAAGCTTTTCAGCCGACTCTAACACAAAGTCAAAATACACTTTATTCAAATGGGCTTATAAAGCAATTTCGAATCGTCACATGTCATTTTTTTTAGACTTTTATAAAGCTACTACCGGTTCGGAATCGTTCCGCTCCAATAAGGAGACGGTTCTCATTACGTAGCGTGTTTTTTTAATTAGCTCTGAACGCCATTACTTCTTAAATAATTTTGGAAATTCTATTTTTATTAGAAATGGTAAATTTTCAACTTGGTCCCATTTATTTTTTATCAAAATCAGTTTAGTACTTTAGTACGCTAAAACATCTTTATTATAAGGAAATAAAATCGTATAAATTCTAACTTTTTTTTTTACTTTTTTATGCAAACAGTCATTAGCAAGATAATGTCAAATACTAGACAGCCATAGATAATCTGTTGCGTTTCAATTATTGAAGTTTCGCGCCAAAAAAAACGTTCGACAATCAAAAGTGACAAATGACACGTTCGAATTTCGAAATCGATCAATAACTGATTGGTTCCGTTCGGTGAGAGTGATTTGTCATTTTGAATTTCGTACATTTTTATGCTGGATTTACATCTTTGCCTTGATGATATTTTATTGTTAAATAACGGTTATTTTCACAATACTTCTATAGGCGTGGCGAAACTTCTAGAACAATTTTCTTGACTATGTTTTATATCATATCCATCTATACTTCTATATTAACATTAAAAGTAAACTAACAGCCTGTAATTGTACCACCACTGCAAAGGCCTCCTCTCCTGTTGAAAAGGTTTTAGAGTTTAATACACCACGCTGCTCCAGGTTGGATATAAATGAGTCAGAATTTCTCACACATGCCAGTTTCCTCACGATGTTTTCTTTCACCGGCGAGCTCGAGATTAATGTAAACATAAATTATGTTTACGTTTTACTAACATTATATGGAAAAATTCATATTGAGGTAGATGGCCCATTAATTGACGAAGGTTATACTACTACTAACTTTTTGTTTTTATAAAAATAATCGATTGATGTTAATGTTAAAATCAATTTATATTTTTACTACAATAAAATTAAAATCAAAATCAAAATATGCTTTATTCAAGTAGGCTTTTACAAGCACTTTTGAATCGTCAATACAAAAACAAAAGAAAACTAAACACTAATTAATTAATTAATTTACCACCGGTTCGGAATGTAGATTCTACCGAGAAGAACCGGCAAGAAACTCGATAGTTACTCTTTTTAAAAGTTTTACGATGGGTACATACATTTATGTGTTACAAATATATTAAATACCCTGTGTGAATCCAGCTTATACTAAATCCAAGCATGTTTATCATCTATGTAATCTTGAACAGAATAATATGCTTTAGCTACTAAGGATTTTTTAATATGTACTTTAAATTTCTTTTTTGTAAACTGTAACACTTTCTGCGGAATTTTATTATAAAAACGAATACCTTGCTCCAAGAAGGTAACATTGACTTTGCGGAGTCGAAACTTCGGCGTTATAAGTTTATCCTTTCTTCTCGTGTTAATACAATGCCTGTTACTGTTATATATAATATTGTTTGATATTTACTTGAATGTTTTGATTGTTGTTGTTAATTTAGGTTGTGCGTATTCTTTTAATAAATATAAATTTATAGTTATTATTTGTATGCCTAATGGCGGGAATATTTCACAAATATAGAATTTTGAATTTGAATTTATATTACATCGCGCTATGACTCATAGGAGCGAAGCAGTAATCATAAGCGCGGGTGAAGCTACGAATCTGTTATAAACTTTTTATATAAAAGCGAAAGGTCACTTACTCACTCATCATGGAATCTCAGAAACTACAACTACTAAGAGTTTAAAATGGGGGTTCATTATAGAATGTAAGTACTCGTTAAGACAGGATTATGCAATATTCGAACCCCTAAATGGTAGAACGGGGCTTTTTGTGAAAGTATGTTAAATAAACAGCGAATTATGTATTAACGAAGTAAATTCCAGAGCCACTGAACCTATTTTAAAAATATGACGCCATTTATAAGATCCATTGTTGTAGATGATCATAGACTATATTTTATGTATGTATGGATATTATTTTTAAACAAAATCGACTTTAAAATAAAACTATTTTAAACGGATTTAAATCGCGTATATTAACTATTTTTATCATACCAACGTTTCATTTAAAATCGACTTTAATGTGAGCGAAGCCGGCAGAAAAAGTTTGTAATCAGTGAAATGAATTCAAGATCGAAATTGGTGAAAACATCAATACATAAACATACATAGAAAGTTCATCCAAACTGAATACCAGATTTTTTATTAGCTTTTAACCCGCTTAAATATATGTGATATCTCGTAACTAATAATTTTGGGAGAAATGGATTTTCTCAGTGAAAACGGTATTCAAGTAATTTACTTTTAACTATAATAATATTTGTTTAACAATATAAGTGTAAATCATTTAAAAAGGTAAACATATTAATTACAGTTAGCTTTAGAAGAAGTTTTTTGTCTCTCCTGTAAAGTTCGGCAGTTTGCATGAACGAGCTATCACAGTTAGACTTACGATATTATGATTTTAAGTATCTATCGAAGTTGTTGGTCCTCTCGGTACAGACTACATTCCGAAATAAAAAAAAATACATATAACTTGACAATTCGAAAGAGCTTTAAAACCTATTTAAATAAAGTCTACTTTAAATTTAAAACCAAGGATCTCAAACTGTAGTATTTTTATAAATTTAGAATTTTTTTTATTTCTTGTTTGAAAGGATATGCTTACACATTGGTTCCATAGAGTAATTCGGTTCGAAAATCAAAAGAACTTGTATAACTGTATTACTTGAAGTAAACGAAATTGGGTAATTTACTTTCGAAGTCGACTTAATTATTACGCTATAATTTATTTATATAAACATAAAACTAAACCAAACTAAAAAATAACAAAAACATGTGCCCCATATGACTATAAAGGCATTGTAAGTCCACAGCGCAAGCCAGCCCCGCCCCGCCATCAATATGCCGTCACCCGCACAATAGATCGAAAACTGTTAGATTTCACAAAAATCACCAGAAAATGAGGAATCGATACCAAAAAAATTCTGCCCCTTTGATGACAATTCATAATTTTAACGATTATGATAGTTTTTTCGATTTTTTTTGACACACGCGTTGTTTTTTTTTCGTTATTATAATAATAAAAAAATAATATTAGAATAGGATGGTTAACATCTGGTTGTGAATGTTTCTTTTGGGTTAACTTGTTCTTAATTACATTTTAACAATAATATTATATACCTATAGGATTTCGATACTCAAAATGCTGACTATTTAGGACGACGTTACCTAGCGACCAGCTAGTGACTAAGTATGATAGGCGAACTTGTCAAAGAAGAAAATGGCTAATTTTTAACGTCAAATGTAGTAATATGAATGTGACATATTTGTAGTTTTATAATATCATTCAAATATACCTAGTCCAGCCATAAGTTCTGTTACAAATGAAACTGATTTTTTTAATGAAGTTTTTGTAATGAAGAAATATTATTAAAATGTATCCCTACATATTTGGACGCTGATAAGCAATAATGTGTCAACCCACACGGACTTCATTTTGAGAAAATGGCGTCTAAAGATGTCAAACCTATTCTTACTTAATTTGTTTAAAGAAGTTTATATCCATCTTTGCTTTTAATAAAAAAAAAATTATAATGAATTAAAAGTAGATTGATATATTTAATATATTATCTAATAATAAGTTTTTCAAATATTTCAGATTATTCTATAAATTGCAAAATATGGAACGCACTTGAAATACGAAACAATTATTAAGACACTTTTTTACGTACTTATTTAGTTTATATTACTTGATTTTTTTCTGAATAATGTTGAATAGGTGATATAGTATCAAAATACATCAATACCTCCGAATTTGACTTTTTGTGGGTTGACACATTATTGCTTATCAGCATCCATTTATTAAAGCCATATACATATTTATTTGCGACGTGTTGAGGTTGATGAACATCATGACGGAAGTTGCACTACGATTGTACAAAATCGTCGTGCGTTCATTTATTAAATATTTTATCATTAATTTCTTTTATTCATATTACGTTTTATTTTATTTTGATATTATTATTGTTTTAGTTTATCCATTTTATCTTGTGATATAATTTCATTTTAACATTTCAACAAGATTGCCTTCACCACTATTTAAATTAAAAAAAAAATGAGTGAATGCAATCTGCCCAAGATCATTTTCGTATCAGAGGAGCCACAAGAGCGTCGTCAGTTTAAAAAGGAATAGGAAACGGGGAAAGGGGTTAATCATATGGCTCTCACAGTGTACAAAACTCAACTATATTATCTAGCTGTTTCACGCATTCCATCGTGAGAGTGTGGTTCTGTCCAAGTCGAGCCAGTCCATATACGAACTGTAGTCAGTGTTTTGTTGTTGGTAAACACACGTTGATTTGCCGGAACCAACATTTAATGTGTTCCTATGTCGGCGGCATAGAACCGGATCTGATTCTAATGTCACAGAGTCACAATGGAACGAATGTCACAGACTATACAGTCACACAGCCATAAACCATACGCCGATTGAGCGCAAATATATGATAAAGAAACTATCGACTATTATAGAACAGTCAGTGCTACAGCTAGGCTAATTGAGCTCCCATAAATCAACATTTCAATAAATTAAAAATCTAACAATATCTTTTAATTGCAGGTAAAAATCTGGTTTCAAAATCGTCGCATGAAATGGCGGAACTCGAAAGAGCGGGAACTCCTCGCATCCGGCGGTTCGAGGGAACAGACATTACCGAACAAAAACAATCCGCACCCCGACTTATCCGACGCAGAGGCCGACAAACCGAAAATGTCGCCAGTGTCAAACGAAGACGACGAAATAAAGAACAAAATGTACGCCTCAACGTCCAACTGTCAAGATTACCGTTTCGACGACAAGATGGCCGCCGGCGGTTTGTTCGCGCGGGAAAATGTTTTCACGCAAATGGAGGACGATGATTACGAAAGTGACGCGAGCGCTTCCGACGAGGAAATCAATGTGACATGACGTGTTTTATAATATGTTTAGTAAATACATAATTGACAATGGTATTATATATCTATAGATGTGTTATAAGCTCATGGATTTTGGCACCAACCGTGTCGTTCGCTTTGGACAACGTTGCCTAGCAACCAGCGATTAAGTATTATAACCTATCAGAGTTGGAAATGGTTGCAAATTTAGAACGTCAAATAATCTGAACGTATCTATAGCCATAATGTATCATTGCTAATTAGTTGATTGACGTGTACATTTTATTAGGTTACAAAATGGTGTATACAATTATATTTCTTAAATCTAAAATCTATACTGGATCTTTAAAGGTAACATTGGTCGTTTAATTTGTTTTTAATGACATCTTTTGTAAACTTTGTATATAAAGAATTTTCCTTGCAATATTTCGGCAGGTATATAAAATTTTAGTCGGTATTTTGGTTGATGTTGTAACTCTTTAACGGAAAAAGCAAAATAATAATTGTGATTTTTTTAAACGTTTCTGTATTTTTTTTTAATTTAGCCACTTCACAAAATTATATGTTTTGTTTTTACATTAAGAAAATTAATCTATTTTAGAGCATATATATGCTAATATTATCAGCATTATTAAATATTATATTATATTAATTATCAGCAGAAACACTCATTACCACCAGCTACATTAACTTATTTGCCTTCTAAACACAAGGTGATTTTTTCCCTCGTGAAATATTGCAAAGTCTTTTTTGCAATTGTGGATTTCCGCAAAGTATTCATTAATTCGCCAAATCAAAGAAAGCCAGAACTATTTCTATTATTATTTTATGTTCTTCCAAATTTAAACAATATATATTATAATTTAAAAGCCATATAAAATTATGACATGCTGTTATAATTATTGAGATGATTTGAAGTTAAAATTCGAATAATTTGATTACATTGTAATTGATAAATTTACAAAATATTTTTAATCGATCTTTGTAATAAGTATTAATATAAAATCATGTAAAATATAGGCGTTGATGTACGTATTGTGTATGTTATTTCTTATATTATTTAAAAATTTAAGTTATTTTTTATTTGTTTTTCGATATAATAATTATCAAAAACACAAGGAATAAGTTACAATAGATAAATTAAATTAGACTTCTTTTAAAGTTATACTTAGCTCGGCCACTCAGTGTAAGTCGAGAATGACATTACAAGTTATGCTCTCAGACTTTCCCTTACAATGTGCGGCTGGGCTTCATTTTTAAAAAAGTTATGAATATTTTTTTTTGCCATAATAGTTTAATATTGTAAATATAGATTATAAAGTGTAAAATATAATTGAAAATCTTAAAATATTTTTAGTATAAGATTAGAATTATTTTATTATATATTTTTTCCTAATGTACAGTAATATCTCAACGTAAAATGATTATTAATTGGACGCTAATAAGCAAGACTGTGTCAAGCCACATGGACTTCATTTAGAGAAAATGGCGTCTAAACATGTGGAACGTATTTTTAATAAATTTGTTTGAAGAAGTATATATCGATATTTTCTTTTATATTTTGATAAAATGTATAATTAATCAAAAGCAGATTGGCGTAATAAAAAGTTTTATGTATTTAATAAGTTTTTCAAATATATTAGGCTATTGCATATTGCAAAATATTTAACACACTTCATTAATCGAAACATAGTTTAGATGACTTTTGTAACGTTTAACAGGAGACGCATTATCAAAATACATCAATATCTCCGAATTTGACTTCTTGTGGTTTGACACATTATTGCTTATCAGCATCCAATTAAATAAAGGTTATATATAAATGACTTTATTTGTATCTCGCGTTTAATATTAAAGTAAGTAAAGTAACAGCCTGTAAATGTACCACTGTTGGGCAAAGGCCTCCTATTAAGGAGAAGGTTTAGAGCTTAATCCACCACGCTGCTCCACTACGGGTTGGCGGGTATGTACATGTGTCAAAATCTCTCCCGGCAAATGCAGGTTTCATAAAACTAACGAGTTGTAACCACTGAGCCATCTCGGCTTAATATATATTAAAGTGATCTAATTCAAATTTACATATTTTTGGGATATCCTTAAATCGTTTTTTACTTGAGACCTCGGCCTCATATTTAAATTTTTTATTAATGGAACTTTGATATTAATGGAACAGTCTTAATTTTAAATACAAATTATGAATAGCCTTTCTGTTACTCTGATGAATAAGTTACATTAGTCTAAGGTTTTACCAAAATCTGTTTAATACGTTTTGCCTGAAATATCTACAAACGTCAATTCATAATCACAAATTTTCTTATATGCCCAACACAAAAACAATCAGTAATATAAATTTTATGTTTTAAGAGTCTTGCATTCGGATGTGCTTAATTGTGATTGCAATCGACTGAGACAATTAATTTATTTTTCATTAGTACAATTCTTTACAAAAATCCGTCAAGAAATTTCTGTTTCCACATACCTATTTTTTAAATTTATTTTTAACTTAAAATCTGTGTCGAGATATTACTGTGTATTTATAAATATGTATTTATTGTATGTATTAGTTTTCATAATGATAACATTCCGAAAATTATTGTATAAAATATTCGAAAACACATTTAAATGAATTTTAAAATATTAAAATGCACCAAGAATTTGTAAATATTAATTAGGTTTGAAAAATTACATAACATAATTCTACGTCATACATGTGAAAAATAAATGTTGAAAATCCAATTTATAGTTTTTATTTTTTTAATTAAGCCTATTACTTGTTTTACTAAAAAAATACAATTTATGTAAGAAATAAAATAATGTTAGGGACACTGTAAAAAATTATCAATACAAAAATAAATTATACTTATAGTAAGTATTACATCCCTTACATTATTTAAGAAATAATTTTGAATTAATATCGGCTCCATTATATTTGATGTCACTCTCAGTGGCTTACTTTTGACACTCACCGCTTTCGTAACTACTTACGATGTATCAAGTTACAAAGTTGATTTATATAGCTCACGAGAGTAACTTACAATTGAATAGTCGCCTTATATATAAAAAAGTCAATGTTCGGTAATAATTCAGTCACATTTTAAGTCTTCTCATAATATCATATAAACCCAAGACTCAAAGGCATACAACCTAAAAAAATTAAAAAGAAAACAATTAAAATTATTACGTGTGATATAATAATTATACCAAATTTCAGTCGATGATAATATCTAATTTCAGTATTTAAAAAATATTCCTACGCTAAACTGCCAACAAAATTAATGTCAAAGAAAAAAAAGTATTTTCACATCAAACAGTGGGCGGCTCTACACGTTATAAATAAAGGTGTCGACACGTCGCGCGCAGGAAAGGTTATTTATTTAGCACCTTCGTGTGGTTACGCCTTTAGGTGTTTATTTTTTTTACGCCACATAATTTTATGAGCAAGGATAAAATGCTTATTTATGATTTTGTTTTTACAAAAAAATATGTATGTATATATAATTACATAAATGTTTTTTGGAATAAATGATTTAAAAATTCTAATATTATAATAAATAGTTTAGAAAATTATACCAACTTACTTTAATATTTTCAATTGTTTTTTTTTCATTTAAAATTATTAATAAATAAATAATATATGTTCGATTTTTTGCCACGAAAAATCCTGTAGCTTACATACATATAATACTAGAAAGAAGAAAAATTTTATTTTATATGTTAGTTTTTGAAAATTACATAAAAAACTTAATTCATAACTTCATTAACTTAGGGTTAAAATTAACACAACTACAAAATTACCAGCTACTTTAATATCAATCATAATAACTCAAGATTTCATGCTATTTAAACATTGATTTTTTTAACCAACTTCTAAGAAGATCGTCATTTTACGTAATATTCATACCGTTTGGAGACAAAACACTCTACATTGGAGTAATGGCGCAAAAAAATGGTAAGGTTTTAGGTTAGATCTCTCGCCTTATTGTCTTACCTGGTGACAGGATTTTTCACTTAGAAAATCGAAATTTGCTACTAGCATTCTTGCCGCCATCGAGGTTGACTTACGTAGTAAGTCTTAATGAAAAAAATGGACGATCTCGATAAGAGATAATAAGCTATAAACTAGTACACATTTTTTATTTTGACAATTCAAAAGGCTTTACAATACTGTTACTTACGTTAGACCTTGTATTATATTGTGAAAAGCTAAGTGACGCTCCCTATCTCATAAACGGCTAAGTATATAACAATATGTATGTGATAATATTTTTTGATAATTTTATCCTCTACAATTTTTATGATGCAAATGACATTAAAACCATAGAAAACCATCAATCAAATCTTTTGTTAATGGAATCTATATTGAAATAAACTATTATATAAATAAATTAAAGCTTATCAGGGTATATTTTCTTTACATTACATTTAAAATAACCCGTTGATATAACTGGGCTAGCTCAATGACATCGACAGTTTTTAGGTTTTATATAGTTTTAAATTTTTCTATTAATATTTTTACTATATTTTTCTTTTCTCATTATTTTTGTGTAAATTTTGTAAATATTCATTGTAGTTATAATAAATTATATTGTTAATTAGATACTTAGTGTAATATCTCACATTGCAGTCTTTTTTTTAATTTTTAAAATTAACTTCTATTAAGATAGATGGCTAAGGCTTAAACTAAGGAAATACCACTTAAATCACGAAAACAAACTATCAAAATTATGTAGTAACATCAAAATATCAACAATCGATATCGCCAGATGGCGCCACGTGTCTCCCCCGAACTAACGTCAAGCACACGGGTGCGTTTGATCCGGACAACACTATTTAGGGGACAGATTAAATAAATTGCTTCGAAATCTTGATTTAGAAAGACTAGTTGCTTCTTGTTAATTCGCTTGTAAATATTTGTCGCGTTCATAATAAATGGAATAATATTGGGCTTCTTAAGAGGCCTTCACCTCGGAGGGATTCTTGCAGATTAATTTAATAATGAAAAAAATTGGTTCCTTATTTTGTATTTTTTTTTAAGAATTAAATGGCTATTAATTTTTTTTTTATTTTATTTATTTAATAAATAGAACGAACAAATAAGACTTATTTTGAACATTTTGCATTGAAAAAATACTAGGAATCTTTAGCTGAGGTTGTTACGCAGCCGGAATACTTTGTCGTTTATGAAGGATATGGTTGTGTGGAAGAAATCGCATCTTAGCAATAAAACCGCCTTTATACATCTTTCTTTCTCATGTATTTTTTCATATAATTTGTATGTAATTGTTGGTTCGACCGGGAAAGTACCACATTCTCACAAATTATCAGCGTAAAGTAAGTAGTATATGATTATGTAAATAGCTGGCATATGGTTAGTGAGAAAACCTGAAACTTTTTAATTTTATCTACTATTCTTTTTTACTCTTTCTTCTAGTCCTCTGTTCATATTTAATATAAAACGTCCTATCGCGATAACTAATGGTAGTAATACCTTTTTATTGCCCGACGTTTCGACGAAGTTACATTCATCGTGGTCACGAGCTGACTGATCTGACCATTATTTAAATGTGAATAGTATAAATCGCGAAAGTTTAAAATATATGGACGGTGATAAGCAGTACTGTGCCAATCCACACGGACTTCAGTTTGAGAAAATGGCATCTAAGTCAAACCTATTCTCTATAAATTTGTTTGAAGAAGTATATATTAATCTTTGCTTTTATTGCGTGATAAAAGTTATAATGAATTAAAAGCAGATTTATATATTTAATATATTATCAAACAAAAAAATTCCAAATATTTGAAATTATTGTATAAATAGCAAAATATGGAACGCACTTGAAATTCGAAACAATTAATTAGGAAACTTTTTTCCGTACATATTAAGTTAATATGACTTTATTTTTTTTTTAATAATGTTAGATAGGTGATGTAGTAAATACATCAATATCTCCGAATTTGACATTTTGTGGGTTGACACATTATTGCTTATCAGCATCCATATAGTCCTCTGTTGCTGTAAATGTTTATGCGCGAGTGTTCTCATAACTGATGCGACCCGGCTATTCGGTTAGACAACAAATTTTAACCGACTGCCAAAACAGAATGATGTACGCAATTCGTAGCATATTAATGTTTGTTACCTCATAACTCCGTCATATTTAAACCTATTTTAAAAGGACATCTAAAATCAAATAATACTTTATTCAAGTAGGCTTTTAAAAGCACTTTTGAATCGTCAAAACAAACAAAAAGTACTTAAATTAAGGACCGGTTCGGAATGTAGATTCTACCGAGAAGAACCGGCCAGAAATTCGATAGATACTCTTTTTAAATTGTGTTATTAAGTACATATATTTAAAAATTACAAATGTATATATTAAACATCCTGTATGAAATCCAGCTATACTAAATCCATGCATTATTCTCATCTATATAATCTTGTACAGAATAATATGCTTTAGCTATTAAAGACTTTTTAAAATACAATTTAAACTAATGAAAACTGCAAAAAATTCTGCGGTATTTTGTTATAAAAACGGACACCTTGCCCCATAAATGAAACATTTACTTTGCGAAGTCGAAAACTTGGTGTTATGAGTTTATCCTCATTGTTTCCATAGATATTTCAGCGAAGTCAATTTAGTATTTTGGTTTTAAAATTGTTATAAATGTGTCGTTTACGTATCATAAAAAAAATAATCTATTAATCAAAGCGAAATCTCTCCAACTATCAAACATATGGGTGTATACCTCTCTCGCTCGCACGCCAGACGCCACGTGCCGGTCACGTGACCTCTTGAAGAGATTTTCAATGCATTAGAGTTTATTTTATTGACAGATATCGTATTCTAAACGGGATGATTTATTTTATCGTTATAGATTAGGACTAGTTGTTTTTTAGATGTTTTATTTGCTATTTCCCTGATTAACTTTGTTTGGGTAATTAACCTTTTTTTAAAAGTAATTGTAAATAGAAAGAAAGAAAATAAAATAAATGTCCCACTAGTGCTAAAAGCTTTTCCTATTAAGGAGAAGGTTTAGAGTTTAATCCACCACGCTGCTTCACTGCGGGTTGGTGGATATGCATGCGTCAGTATATTCCGGCATATGCAGGTTTCTTCACAATAATTTCCTTTACCGAGCTAAATTCAAACACAAATTTAGCACTTGAAACTCAGCGGTGTTAGCCGGGGTTTGAACCCGCATCATCGGTTGAGAACGACGTGTTCTAACCACTAGGCCATACATAGGCTGACCTTATTTTTTAAAAGCTTTTATTAAATCGCGGTATGATGTGTTATCATTTTAACCGCTATGTCTATGTCTGTAGCACCGTATGGCTTGATTTAGTTATTGAGTTTCTAATCTAATGACTCTGCAGCATCAGCTTTAGGGTTCAGCGTTATTCCAAACAAACCCCTATATAACCCCTGTATAACAGTACGAAACGCGGGCATAGATTCACGTAACGTTGTCTTAGATTTTCGCAATTATTACTAATTGAAATAAAACTATTTTAAATGGATTTAAATCGCCTACTACTACCCGTGATCACGAACGCTGTAAAGTGCTGGAAACGTCGGGATGATAAAAATAATTAATATACGCGATTTAAATCCGTTTAAAATAGTTTTATTTCAATAGATTCACGTGTTTTGTAAGAGTGAGGTGCCCGGTCGAGCCTGTCCATATGTAGGCTACAGCTAGTCTCTACATCACAACACCTCTTCATTCCTCATTATTTTTTAAGCTGGCAACACATTTGTGACAACTCTGGTTTAGTTATCATTTTCACAGTGTTGCCAATGACTCTACAACTACGATTAAAAAAACGGTCAAGTGCGAGACTTTACGAATTTTATTAATTGTTATTGCTTCTGTGTTTTTTTTATTAAGTAAATAAATTAAATAAATAAACGCATCTCACTCAAACCCCCATTAGGAGCTCATGATCTGTCGGGGGTCCGGAAACACACACAACACTAACACAAAAACCCAGACCACGACTAACATCCGTATGGCTAATGACGCTTGCCGCGAGCGGGGATCGAGCCTGCCACCGTTACCGTTTCAGTTAGTTTCAGTAACCACTGCGCAAATGTGTTCAAAAACTACATAGATGATGAAAATATATATGGTACTTAATTTTTGTCTGTCTGTGTTAATTTTGTAAGAAGGTACAGAACCCACTCACTGTTTTTCTTATTTCTAAACTAGCTGTCCCTCGCGGTTTCACTCGCGTTTATGGTTACTGCTTCGCTCCTATGAGTCGTAGCGTGATGTAATATAGCCTATAACCTTTCTCAATAAATTTCACAGATAACCCCCGAAATACAAACGTACAGACAAATTTTACCTCTTTATTAATATAGAAATAAAGGCAACAGAACAAACAATCAGTATATATTATATTTATGTACACGTTTTTAGTTAATGTTTTAAAAAGCTTTAATTTATGCAGAATGAATATTAACGAAACATTATTTATAAATTTAATGAAATAGCAAACACGCTTAAATAAAAATGCATCACAGTCCACGTAGAAAAAAGAAAAAAAAGTCAACGTTCCATTTTCGAACGTTTTAAAAAATTCTATTCGCCCGACACCTGAACTTCCCCGTGGCATGTCAAAAGCGTTCGAAATTTGAAATAGGCGGAGGCTCAATCAAAGCGAGAGGCTGCTTCAGGCAGCTGCTATTTTGTAGCTGTTGTTTTACGGTTTTTTTCCCGCCTTTTTCTGCCGTTCCAAAATGGCGGACGGAACAAAGTTAGACATTTGCGACTGTAGGTTATTTTTTAATACAGTCATATTTCGTACATGATATGAAAAAGTTTTTTAATATTATTTATTTCATAAAATAGTTAATAATAAAAATTATTATTAAGTTCTATCGAATCGCAAACACGACATTTTCTAGGGTTTCAAGTAAATATCATATATATTTCATAATGTATCTGCTATCTTTAATTAAATATGAAGTAACAAAATAACACAATTTTTAAAAAAATATATCGAAAATATAAAAATTATATATAAAATCGAAAAAAAAACTATTTGAGATAAAAAGTTTAGGTTCTAAGATTAAATTTTTTTTTTTAAGAAATATTATAATAATATTAGAAAGATTTGTTGCGCAATAATTCATCAATAAATCAATAAATTAGTTAATCGTGCGTATATCTGTTATAAATATTATCTATCAATACATTCGTATTGAACTCACTAAGTTACGACCCCACAGATGTAACATTAAAATGTCGTAATGTAAAGAACCCTTTTATTGATAATGTGTACGATAAAATACCTTTAAAAAAACAATCATAATGTCAAATCTTCACAATTTGTGTATTTTTAATCTATGATTGTTACGAAATGTTTGAGAGCATTATCACTGTTTTTTTAACTGCAATATGACAGTATTTTCGTATTCCTGATAGGCCACTGGTCAGCACGCACTAACAGGATACAAAAAAGCAAATTTATTGATACATACGTAAGTATTTAATAACTAACAAATACTTTTATAATATTTTATGTATAAAATACCATTTTTTCAAGTGAGCAAATCAAATCATTACTGACATAGTATTTTGGTTTACAAAATGTCTTTCATTCTTAGCAAATAGTAATCCATTTAATCTTGTTTGACGAGACTAGCTATAAGTATTTTAATAGAAGTAATAAAATTTTTAATAGTAATCCATAAACAAACTAAAAGTAGACAGAATTATACCGATGTTAATGAATATAATATTAAAAAAAAAAACAATTTGACAGTTAATTTACTAACAAAAAAAATAAAAAGTACAGATTTAAAAAATCTTCACAAGTCGTCACAACAATTAACAATGACAATTTGTAAACATTAACGTTTCAATCTTTAAAAGTAACTGTTGCATGAAAAATTTATAGCTCCGTAACACGAGAGAATGAATTTAAAAAGTTACATCATTAGTTTTAAAAACGTTTATTATCAAAACATCGATAAATTATCCGACAATTGAATTGGCGCGTTTTTTAATGTCAAATTAGCCGCCATATTGTCAGCCATTGTTGTTTTTTCGGGTGCGTTCATGCGTTTGCCCTTTTTTTTAATAAGAAGGGGTGAGATTTTAAAGGGTCTGTACTAGTTATCGCGCGTTACTTTGCTTTTGTTAATTTAAACATTTACAAGGTTTTATTGTAATTATCATTTTTAGTAAGTATGATACTAAATTAATTCAAGTTTAAATTATTTACTGATTTATTAAATAATTAATATAATAATAAGTAAAAATTATATATACCATTTTTTTTTTTTAATTATTTTAACAACAATATTAATTCAGTTGTAAAATTTTTATGTCAAAATAAATGTGTGTATTTTATATTTAAATATATTTCCTTTTTTATTTATTATTATAAAAAAATACTTTAATATTAAATGATAAAAAAAGACGATAATAATACTTAAAAAGTCGTTCGTTTATTATCTACCTAGCATTTTATTCCCGGTTATACCAGGTCTGGTTATTATTCTAATTTAGATATTGACTAGTTAGGTACTGATTTTTAGACAGAGCGATTGCCATCTGACATCCGCAACCTATGAGGGCAAGCCAGTAAACATTCAGACTAGAATAATCTCCTTAACAAAAGTAACGATCATCGTTAGGTGATCCTGATAACGAACGGGCCCAACAACTTTACGTGCTCTCCTAAGTACGGTGAGGAAACCCACAAAGACAAACACACAGAAGTAGAAACAAATAATAATACAAATATCTGCCCCGAGCGGGATCGAACCTGCAATCGTCGGCGTTAAAACTACATCCGATTCCACAGAGCGGTCATCGATTAAAACAACATCTACTGTCAAACTGTTTAGACTACCAGAGGTTGCAACGATTCGTCAGCTTTGACAGTTCACGTCTGCCATGTATAATTTTCGCTGACGTCATATGGACACTGACAACATTACTACGTCACACGAAAATGGCGTCCAAGCATGTCAAACCTATTCTTAACTAATTTCTTTGAAGAAGTATATATCCATCTTCTCTTTTCTATTGCAATAAAAAGTATGAATTAAAAGCAAATTGGTATAATAAAAAGATTTATCTAATAATATGTTTTTCAAATATATAGGATTATTGTATAAATTGAAAAATATGGAACAACTTGAAATTCGAAGCATTAAATGAAGAAACTATTTTCGGCACTTATTTAGTTTAGGTAATTTGCATTTTTTTAATAATGTTAAATATGTAACGCATTTTCAGAATACATCAATATCTCCTAATTTGATTTTGTAGGTTGACACATTACTGCTTATATGTTAAAAAGTCTCTAATAGCTGAAGCATATTACTCTATACAAGATTACGTTGACGATGAAGATGCGTGGGCTTAGTATATGCTGAATTTCGTACAGGATAAATAATAAATTTGTAATCATAAACTGTGTTGTATTGACAATATTTTAAAAGTGTAACTATCATGTATGACGATTCAAAAGTGCTCGTGAGAGCCTACTTGAATAAAGTATTTTTTAACTTTGATTTTTATTTATAGGAATCCATATAGCCGATGGCACTCACACGTTACACTTTAAAATTCGTCAATTTTAAGGCTAAAAAATGTCTCATTCGAACGAACATATCCGCATACGCGTGCCCGAAAAACATTACCCTCATTTTAAATCAGTTGGGTAAAAAGGACAACGCACAAACACACTCTTTAAAAATAATAATTTCAATAGTCTGCGTGTGGCCGACAATAAGACCTTTTTGATAACTTTTTTGTAAAGATTAATCTTCACAGGTATGCCTTTAACGCCATTTTGTTACAATTACGTGTGTGAGAACGTTTAAAAAACTAAACAGGCTTATTTTAAGAAAAAACGAATAAAAACCATTGCTAAAGTTAAATAAAAAAGTTAAAAAGACACCACACGATGCTACACTTGCAAAATATGTGTAGAAACTTAAAAAAAAATGAAACCCACTTGAAAAATAAAAACAAGTTTTTTTTTACAAAACCTGAAAACATTAAAACAAACAAATGTAATTGAAAAAAAAAAACAACATATTCTAGAATATTTTGTAGTCGTTTTCAGGTAAAAGTTTTTAATTTTTTGCTAACGGGCACCGACTGCAAAATATTAAAAATTATAAAATAAAGACGAGACGATTACTACGCATACTATTGCAATTATTTGAGTATGTTTGTGCGTTGTCCTTTTTTATAATATTACTTTTTTAAACATATTTCATTAAACTAGACTCTTTAAAGTACTTTTGTCCCTTTAATGCAGGAGTTTTATATTTCATCAAAATAAAAAACAATTTACATAAACAGACTAACTGGTAGATTCATGGAAATATAGTAAAAAAATAAGTATGTAAATATAGATCATTTAAAATATAAACACGGCCAAATTAGACGTTTAGTAAAATTTTTTGGTTCAGGCTTTGAAATAAGCATTTCATTTTTGTTATCTACATTTAAGATTTAATTCGTTAATTGCTTTATATATTTATCCATACAAACATTACAAAGTGACCTTTGCATTTAGGTTTAAAAAAATATAAATATGTATACATTATAATTGTGGCAGAGTTCTGCTTTTTATATAACTAGCTGATGCTCGCGACTTCGTCTGCGATGTCTACGTCATAGTAGCTTTATGCATACAAAGCTTAGCCCAATCGGTTTAAAATTGACAGTTTCATACAAACTTTCATTCCCTATTTTATCCCCTTGGGGGTATAATTAATCAAAATCCTTTCTTAGCGGATGCCTACGTCATAACATCTACTTGCATGCCAAATTTCAGCCCGATCCGTCCAGTGGTTTGGGCTAGCTGTTAGTATATTATACTAATAGATAGCCAACGAGCAGGCGGACACCCGATGTTAAGAGATCACCGCCGCATGGACATTTGCAGCACCAGCGGAGCCAGCTTAAAAAGAAATGTAGGATGAAAGGGAAGCCTCCTCAATTCCTTCCCTTCCTTACCCGTATTACCTATTATTATTTTTTTAAAACAAATACACATATACGAAAAAACATAACTCTGTTTATTTGCTGCGTAGTAGGTTAAAAGTTAATCAGTATTTTACTGGTTACTCTGTAAGTTAGTATAAATTGAAAGTTGTTCAGTGTGTTACATAACACGCCAACGATGTGTGAAGACGACAAAACATCCTTATAATATTACCTTTACTAATAATATGAAGAGGTAAAATTTGCTTGTAAGTTTGTATGTATACCTCGTTTCTCGTAAGTGTGTCGGTCTGAACACGAGGCGAGTCCGAACTCGCGCGGTACAGTCGAGTGAACAAGACTTACATCATCGAATGTATGTATATGATATGAATGGGAATCTTATTGAATATTTTCAACCGTTATGTGAGATTTATAATCTATTTGTCTGTTTTTTAACTTATTTGATAAAAATCACTTCCCGGAAGTTGTTTTTTGCTGTTGTGTTGTAGGCTATGTTAGGTTGTTGTTAGTAGATTAGGTTGGTAGCGCGCTTGTCGTTTCTTCCAAGCAGAGTTGAAGACGTTTGTCCCACATGACAAGAATTACAAGCGAGTAAAACGCATTACACTCAAAGGAACCCGATTAGGCTCTTATGATCCTGTGTTGGGGGTCTGGAAACACACTACAAGCACAAACACCCAGACCACGTCAAACATCCGTATGACCAATACGTTTGCCGTGGGGATAGAACCCGCGACCGTTAGCGCGTCAGTCAGTTGCAATGACCACTACCAACCTGTCACAATAAAGTTACAATAATACTTTAACATAATGCTATTACTATATTGTAAAGTAAACAAGTGCGGATCCAGGGAGGAGGTCATGGAGGTCATGACACTCCCTGGGCCGGGTCCAAGACCTAGGTAGAGCACTAATTATAATTGTTAAACATGATGATGATTAACATGATTTTTATATAATATTATATATAATATTTAATTAATTTAATATAATTTGTATGATTGAAGTCCGTTTAACCGGACTGGCACTTCTCCGCGTCAATAGAAACGTACCCATCGAAGTAGAAGAGGTGATAACTTTTTACCTGTATCGATTATTATCAAACTTAAATGATTACTTCTTGTAACTTGACCAAAACTAGGTGACCCCTGGCGGCGAAGCTGGATCCGCCCTTGAACGTAAATATCCCAGCAATGATACATTTACGTTACAAGACAGAACAGTAACACATGTCTGTTAAGATGGTATTGGTAATAGTAAATCTAAGTCCTAAGGAGAAGCTTAGAGCTTAATCCACCACGCTGGTCATCCGAGAGACTAAGTATGACAGGCATCTTTGGGCCACCAAGAAAATTGGCAAACTTATCAAAATCGGAAATGGGTACAGAGTTTAACCGTCAACTAGTATTACCAATACATAATATTGAATAATTGAATTAAAATATACGCAGTCGTAATTATTTACTAAATCTAGCTGCGCCCCGCGGTTTCGTATTTATATAATGTTAACCTTCCCTACTTGAATCGAATATTGTTCACTATTTCATTGGTTTTAATATTGTTCTTGGTAAATAAAATAAATACAATTTTTAAAATAAAAGTTGTTTAAGTTACTCCTTATAACATTCGCTATTTGTGAGTTAAAGACACATCAAAATCAGTCCAGTCGTTTCAGAGATTAGTCGGAACAAACAGACAGAAAGAACATTAAAAAAAATATGTTTTTGATGTAAGTATCGCGTATTCACGCGCATTTGGTGAAAAGCTTTTAATTTGAAATTAAAATCAGACACTTCAATTTTATTATTTTGTATAAATATAATAATTACGATCATATTATTTGCTTGTTTAATACTTTATTTATATTTGTACAAAAGGTGAGCTTAAATATTAATACCGTATCCGAATGATTGTCATCCGAGAAGCCATCAATAGCGTACATACAAGCATAGTGCTTGTAAACACAGCGCTTGACGCCTGCAGGGACGGACTGACGTGCTCTTTCATGGAATATTTACATTCATTATTTTTAATTAACTAGCTGTGACCCGCGGTTTTCTTTCCTTTCCCTGCTTGAATCGGATATTGATCAATATTTCATTAATTTCAATTTTCATTTTCGCGTAATTGAATAAAAATAAAATTTCTGAAATAAAATTAGCCTTAGTTTCACTTTATAAGACTTGCTATCCGAGGGAGATTCCCGTCTAAATCGGTACAGCCGTTACTGAGAGTAGCCGGAACAAACAGACGGACAAAAATGAAAAAAAAAATGTTCTACCTATATACTTCCATATACATTTAGTGATAAAGTATTAATTTGAAATTTCAAATAGACACTTCAATGTTATCTACTCGTGTGGATTATTAACAAAAATATCATTCACCCCCAGTCCACCCCTGCGCCGCTTCTATCAAAATCACGATATTATGTTTCTAGCAAATTGCTTACATTTGATACGAGATTCGATTCATATAGAATGGACTTTTATTTACTCCATTTCCTCCGAGATACAATGGAGACTTTTCAATATAAAAAGCATATTATATAAAACTGAAAATAAAAACGTTTTAGTGGAGAATATGTGGATTTTATCTAATAGTCAAGAATTAAATCTGGGTTAGTATAATAACACGACATAATAACACAGTATAATAACACACATATATATATATATATATATATATATATATATATATATATATACTGCGTCATCGAGTCATGAATATCTTACGATTATCGTATTGTCTATTTTTCTTGACTTGTCTTATTTAGCAGGCAAATAAGACGTATTTCGAACCACACATAAGAGTAATGAAATTATCAATCGAATGACTGAGATAAATCATTTTTTGTAATGAAAAATTATAGTGAAAATAATGTTTGAAGATTAATAATAACATTCGTTATGGGTGCTGTTACTAAATAAGATGATTCAAGAAAAATGGACTATAAATAATCACGATGTCGTTGTGTTGTTTTTTTTTATTATAAAAAATCATGAAATTGAACCATATTATTCTTCCTTCTTACCTTTACCTTCTCACTAATAGACGTGGACATTTACAGGCTGTTTTCTTTACTATTTTACGTTAAATTACGCTTATAAGTTTTGCTCCCAAACTTTCATAAATATTTACATAAGTTACTTATATTTGCTTTACATCTCAAAGAATTTACTGTCAGTGCCATATTTTTGACATTTACAGCTTTCGTGACTACTTACGACGTATCTGTTGCTAGGTTACAGAGTTGTTTTACATCGCTCTCGAGTGTAAAACTTACAAATGTATTTTACGCCATTCGACGAAAATTGACATTTGACAATTTGTTTCTGGACAACAGATAAATAAAAATGCAAAAGTTTATAAACACTATACTTAAATGCTCATGGAAGGAATGGGACTTATACCAACCTTTTTTTATAATAAAAAATCATGGAATTGAACCATATTATACTTCCTTCTTACCTTTACCTTCTCACTAATAGAAAACCTCAT
Source organism: Hypolimnas misippus (assembly GCA_037950945.1). Taxonomy (NCBI): domain Eukaryota; kingdom Metazoa; phylum Arthropoda; class Insecta; order Lepidoptera; family Nymphalidae; genus Hypolimnas; species Hypolimnas misippus. The sequence continues at coordinate 4,784,372 of JBBEEQ010000021.1, forward strand.
TACAATATCTACATAGAAAAAATTGACAAATTACAAAATAAGTTTTTGAAGCATTTAAGATTTAGAGTTGGTTGTTCTGAAAACAAAGATATTTCTAATGTACTTCCGTTAACTGTACGCAGACATTTAAGGGACCAAATATTTTTGTATAAATTAGTATGGTTGACTATAATAATATGGTTGACTCTAAATATCTCTTAAACAATGTACTATTTAAGTGTCCTCGTCTTAGTGCGAGAAATAATTTATTATTCTTTGTACCATCGTGTAGATATAAGTATACAAGGAATGTATTTTTGTACCGTGCTTGTCTTAATCATAACAAATATTGTCAGAAATTAGATATTTTAAAATAGGTAAATTTAAAAGAGAACTTCGTATTATCTTGAAATGCTGAATTGCTAATTTTCGTTTTGTTTTTTTTTTACGGTTTTTTTATTAATATTGTGCTTAATGTTTTTATCTTTATTTTATGTTTATATTTTTTCTGTATTACTTTTAAGTGGAAACTTCGTTGATTTATTCATGTTTTATTTTAGTTTTTAACATTAAGGTAATTTAAAAATTGTTTGTTTCCCAAATAATGAAAATAAATAAATAAATAAAATATTTTTCTCTTAAAACGATTCTGCGCGACAGCCCATATTAATACCTATAAGCTGTAATGATATTCCCATAATAAATTAGCGTTACCAAGAGATTTTAATGTACCTAATGTTGAAAACATCACACTTTTTTGTAATTTTTTAAGGTTCATTTTAAGATTTTCTAGTGATAATAATGTTAATCTTATTCTACCTTATTTTTGTAAATAAATGCCGCTTACCAAAGTGTTTTTGTGTTTTACACAGACGATTTATATGCCTCTTAAGAGTGAAACTTAGAAATGTAATTCTCGCCATAAAACACGACCTCTGTAATCTTATAACAAAATAGAAAACTCTTGTAAGAGTGTGCATCCCTAAAACAGCATACCAACACTTAAAACGACCACCCTCTTTATTTACCAAAGCACTTTATATCGTGTCCAGTTACGAGATATTATTACAAAATGTCAGCAAATTGATACATAACGTTAATAGTGTCAATGGTTATGTAAACAAGCTCTTGTTCGCGACTTCGCTCACATTAATGTGGATATTGTTTTCTTATATATATAAAATATAGCTTATGGCGACAATTAGACATCTTATTTTTATAGAAAACAGCTGGTAAATGAGCAGGCGGGACAGATCTTAAGTGCTTACCACCGCCAATGGACATTTGCAACTCAGAGAAGACACAAATGCGTTGTCGGCTAAGGGGCAAAATAGGAGCTAAGGAAAGGGGAGGGGGTTAGGCTTCCGGTTCTCTCACTCACCGTTCGATTCTATATGAGCTAATTTACGCTGATCTTTTGTGAAAGTAAGGTACTGCCCTGGACGAGCGTATACGAGCTGTAGTCATTCGGCTACAGCTAGACTCTACCTCATTATATAAACTTATACATTTTACTTTCCTAAGTGTCATAACACTTATGTAACCTTACGAAAGATGTCGCTGTAAAAATACCGGCACTGACAGTCAAATCTCTCTGGTGTAAAGTAATTACAAACAACTTATGTAAACCTTTATGAAAGTCTGAGAGCGAAACTTATAAGTAAGAGCAATTCTTGCCCACGGACGTAGTTTTAGCTTTCATATGGGAAGGGTCCGTGCAAGAGCAGGATCCAAAGAGGGGTAGGGGGTAAGTCCAAAATGTACAATGATAAGCTAATTTTTATCCGGGCATCACCCAGTAAGATGGTAAGGCCCGGATATAGACATATATATTCAATGTACTAAGTATAAGTAAGTCATATATAGGGGGACACTAAACCTTACATATACATTCATATTCTCGCCTGTGACCATCTAGAATAACGTACCTTTCAAATTTATACTAATATTATAAAGCTGAAGAGTTTATTTGTTTGTTTGAACGCGCTAATCTCAGGAACTACTGTATCGAATGGGATATTTTCTTTGTGTTATATAGTTTATTTATTGAAGAAAACTAGAGGCTATATTACATCACGCTACGACTTCCAGATGCGAAGCAGTAACCGTAAACGTGGAAGATATACCATAAATTTTAAATAGATTCACTGTCTCTTGCCTATGACACAAATTTGTAGTACGAAAAATTAACAAGCGTTTAACGTATGTTTAAAGTTTTTATTGTAAGTCAGTAAATATTTCTATGACAAATTCACCCTTTATAATCCACATTGCAAGTTCAGTGACCCCGGAAAGATAAAAGATGAAAGGCGAATACAGATAAGATAGACGCTGCGAGTGACAGCTCTACAATGAGATGCCTTTACTCCGTTCCTTGTTATTTTTTTTTTATTTTCTTTTTTTAACAGATTTAAAAAAAGAGTTCTCTACTTGATACGTATGTATTTATATACATGTATTTCTTTACTCAGTACGAAACATAGTCGCTTTAGCGCTACGCAGCGGAATAAAATGCGATTTAAACAATAAATAAAGCGATTCATGAGAAACGTTATTATGTAAAATTAGCTAGTGTAATCATCTGCGATAATATTTAAAATAAATATATTTTCTAAAAAAAGAAGCTTAAGCTATTTCGTATAATATGAACTATCTGTGAGTGAAAGTTGTATTTGATATTTTGATGTAAGTACCGTATACGCATTTAGTGAAATACATTAGAAATTACAAACGACCACTTCAGTTTTATTTATTTGTTTAGATTCATGCATATTATAGTAGAGAAAGGCAGAGAGTGCCACAGGTTTATGGCATGAAAACAACATTGCACCCGTGCAAGGCCAAGGCACGTTACTAGTATAAAACAATGTACCTTTCAAAAATGGTACATTCTAATATAAACAAAGAATTCTATTAAAAATAAAAAGAAACAGAGAAATTAAAATAACTATATTAAGCCTGTAAGTAACTATCGATGTCACAGTGAGGCGAGGTGCCCAAAACACTGGCAGCATTACCTCTTTGTATAACCAGACTGATATGCTGGCCAAGGTGGCCGCCAGCCTTTTGGTCACCTATATTTTTGACGTGTACGAGTTTTTTTTACAATAGGCTCTGTACGCACTATTAATAAAAATACCAAAAAAAAACTCTGTAATCCGTGTAATCAATTTTCAGACTGATATAATAATAAATCTTATTTTTAATAATTGATAAAGATGTTTTATACTCATTAAAAAAAAACATATTTCCCTTAAGTAAACAAACGCAGTGGTTCTGGAGTTTACTTCGCATACATAAAATTCGATCTTTCTTTATTATAATACTATAGATCTCCAAATAATAACCCAAATAAGGTTTAGTCTTTAAATATTCTAATCAACGAGATTTTGTTATTAAAAATATGTTATGTTCATAAGGTTTGACGTTCAAATTCTATAACCATTACTAACTTTGACGAGCTCGTCAATTAACTTGCTGGTCAAAATGGTCAAAGGTACTTTCGCATGTCATACTCAATGGCTAGTTGCTAGGCAACGCCTCCTAAAGTGGTGGGCATTCTAGGCAGAATACCTTATAACCTATATATAGTTATATAATGTCAATAATCCTAACATTTTCGATAAAATATACTCTATGTTGACGTATAAAACCTCATTGTTATTAGCTAATAAAAAGTACATCGCTACGAACCGTTCGATATTCAAACTTTTTAAAAACTCCCCAGTGTTGCCAGTTACCGTATCAAATTGATTTAAATGAAGGAAGCGTGTGCCTGACCGCGCCTCGGGCCACGTCAATCCATTCGAAATTCGAATTTCCAAGCTCGCTAATTGTTTCTGTTACGGATGGCGGGAAAATGTTTTGTTTTTGTAAATAGTACTGTTTTAATTGTCCAATTTATCTAAAGCGCTGTACACTTGAAAATAGTGCTTACTTTTATTAAAGTAAGATTTGAGTATATTAATTTTTTAATGTTTACATCTGAATCAATTTGTAAAAAAAGTCACATAATTATATATATGAGAATTAATATGAATATTTTTTATTTAATTTCTTTTTGTCATATAATTAGCTAATATAAGTTATGCCCGACTATTTTTGTTTTAAATCGTTTAGTGATATTTGAATCGCGTAAAGAACGTATTTATATATTTATATATATATATATATATATATATATATATATATATATATATATATATATATATATATATATATATATATATATATATATATACGATATATAATATACGTTATTATATATAAGTTCAAAAAATTAATACCAATATACATAATAAAATGTAAAATATTACATCTTACTCTATAAAATATTTACCTAACTAAGTAATATTTACAGATGCAATAAACATTAATTGTAAGGAAAACTAAAAAATAGTATAACTAGGAAATACTATTATAAAAGATTTAGTAGAAAAACTCTTGTAGAAATACTAAATTGAACGGATTAACTTTTCATTTTATAAAGTAAAATGTATGTATTTGTCAATGACCAGTGCCGTGGGTTATTTTTTTTACTTAAAACAAACTCTTAAAAAGATATAATTGAAATTGAACTAAAATGTATATAGAGTTCGCCTTTAACAAAATATCATTTTACAAATACAGCGCCATCTATTGTATAGTTGAATATGAACTACAAAGCGCCATCTATTATTCAATAGCAATAGCACAATGAAATTAATAATTATTGTAGAATACGATGTTAATTGAAGATTTTAGATTCACGTTCTGGTTTTATTGCTTAAATATTAAGGTTTTCGCGCACTAACACCAGTCTGATTCTACACAGCAACAAAATACACATTCCAAAATAAGCAGTTTTATTATTTATAGGTATATTGTATAATGATAATATGTTTCTACCATTCGGTCGCTGCAGCTTCCAACAGTATTATCATTGTAAAATGCTCTTAAATATATACGACTTAAGGTTTATTTTTTAATGTGCGTTGTATTACTTTATGGAAGTTGTGTAAATTAGCGATGATCAGCGAAGGCTCACTTGCACACAAGAAACTTAATATTAACACGATGAAACGATGAATAAAACACAAAAAACACTTTGGTAAGCGGCATTTAATTACAAAAAGAACATAGAAAAAGATTAACATTAAAAATATCACTAGAAAATCTTAAAATAAACCTTAAAAAATTACAAAAAAATGTGATGTATCAACATTAGGTACATTAAAATCTCTTGGTAACGCTAATTTATTATGGGAATATCATCACAGCCTATAGGCATTAATATTATGGGCCGCTAGGGCCATCGAACAGAATCATTTTAAGAAAAAAATATTTTAAAAAAACGTAGTATTAGTCCCATTCTTTCCATTAACATTTAAGTACACTGTATAACTTTTGCATTCTTATTTATCTGTTGTCCAACAACGAATTGTCAAATGTCAATTTTCACAGTAATCTTTAAGAGCAGAAAAACTGTAATAAAAACGAAAGAATAACCTCATTTTTCAATTTAAAAAAATATGTTGCAACTCACCTTTCCAATTGTTTTAAATTAAAATTTTAGTAAAAATCAATTTAATTTTCATTATTAAATCATTCAAAATATAACCATAAATATGTTATAAGCTCATGGATTTTGACACATGGCAAGCGAGTCACTTTGGACGACGTTGCCTAGCAACCAACTAGCGACCGATTATAACTTACGAAAATATTGTTTCGAGCAAAAAAAACATGGACACAAATTTTTAACATCAAATAATATGAACATAACACATTTATAGTTGTATAATATAATTCTTAAATACCGGAAAATGTTAGCTAGTTGCTTGCATATAAGAAAATTTAATTTTTAGCTTAATGAAAATTACATAAAATTATTATATATCGTACGCTTAGTATTAAAATGAATTCAAAAGTGGGACTTTTTATGTCGCGACTTTTATATCACAAATTGTCGATAGAAGAAATTAATCTTTTTAAAATCATAGATAATTTAGCTAAAACGTTTCACACATTGAAATGTTAATGATGATGAAGATTTTGAATTCGATCACTTTAATCCTAAGCGCGCTATATTTCGCTAAACTTAATTTTGAAAAGTAAGATTATTTTAACGTTTTCGATTACATTTTAAATTAAGAAAAAAAAATTATCGATATGTAACACAGATAAAGTTTTTTTAATACACTTATCATGTACGGTCAGTTACTCAAATATTTCTTAATTTTAAGTTGCCGCTAAATGTTATTTTGTTTTTGTTCATCACATTATTTTAGTGACAGGACGAAAATTAAAAGCTACTTAAATTTAAGTAACATTTGAGTATTTCACAATAACCTGACTTGGTAATATTAGGAACGAAGACAATTCGCGTCTTAATAAAATTGTTTATCATTGTAAAGAACACTTATTAAGAATTTTAGAATGGAATAAAGTATCAAATCGATATTTGCGAAATCATATGTAAAGCTACGACCATATCTATCATGTGACCATGTCAATACGAAATTATATCTACAATTTTGTTCAAAATTATACAAAAATAAGTCAATACTATAACTAAAAATGTGTTCAAAACTATATATAAATTGTCAAATGTATAACAAGTTTTACACTCCACAGATCTCATTAGAACTTTATTATGTGTCCGAAAAACACAGAACACAAGCACAAAGACACAGACTACGACAAATAACTATATAGCTTATACAGATGTTTGTCATGAGCGGATCGAACCGTTCGCGCTAAAGTCAGTTGCCGTGGCTCCATGGGACAACCTATCGTACATTGTCAACACATTAGTTAGTTCTTGTGTTCCGTACTTTAACATTAACCTTGTATAAATACGTACAGCGCCATTTAGAATAAGTTCATTCGTTTTTTGACGTAAATATTATTTTGTACCGACGTGGTATGTAGGATTTAAAATGTATAAATTGCTTTTGACGACAATAACTTTATTATAGTCAAAAATCAATAATAGTCAAATTTGTCATAAAAATTATAACAGATTTTTTGTATAAAATTAATATAAACTGTAGACTTTTCTTAATTCTCATCAGAAATGTATAATCGTAGCTTTACCAATACTGATTATCCTTTGATAAAATTGTTTTGAGCACATTCGATAAAATGTTACAAATGAACCACAAAAATAGAAAAAAGCAGATTATACAAAATAATTGACTAGTTATTAAGAATTTCAGAAAATTAAATACATTTGAGCTTTGTATGATTTATGATTTCATTTTCATTTTATTTTTTATGAGACAGATAAAATACGATTTATCTGTAATAGAAAAAAAATAATTGTCTGTGGCATTTTACGCACATCACTCGTTATTTTATTTTACAACCTCCTATTATAAAAAATTGACTAAATATTATACACCCAAATTAAAAAGTTAAGAGAGCATTAAAAATAAGTACATTAATGATTCATTGGTTATGTGCACAGTAGCGTCAACGGTGAGATACTACTGACAGATATCTATGGAGTGTAAAGGTAACATAGACATCTTGACCAGTACTGAGCATAAGCATATAAAATAAACCACTCTGTAGAAAGATACGTCATCTATAAGTCTCTTTTCTCCAAGCCTTATACCATTGGCTACACTGACGTGACGTGTTTCCACCAATCAGAATCTAGAACTAGACAGTTGTCTTCAGTTAGAGAATTCTAATTGGTTACCTAAAGTGGCCTTTTTATAGTACCCTTTGTGAAGTCAGTTGAATAAGGAAACTAGATTAGTTCTTAATTACAAGCAATTTACGTTCTAACTGTACTAGCGCTCCTATTATATACATTTTAGTCGACACTCGTTTTTTTTTACATAGACGTATGATATGACACCTACTTCGGACATAACCAATAATCAAATTTCAAAATTCACCTAACTACGTAGCAAAAAATAAATCATTTTGCACCATTCCATACGCGACATATGGAAACCATTTTGAACTCACAGTTCCGCGGTCAAACGGTCTAAGTAACATTTTTAGAATAATGAGTTAATGGTTAAATATCTACGAATATTATAAACTATCTATCTATTTGTCTGTTTGTTACGTTCTCAAGTCTTAATAGCTTATTTTGGTATAGATAGACCTTAAACAGTGACAAAAAACTAGATTTTGACATATATAAATTCAAAATCACCTTTCAATGTCGTTAAAACCATATCTGGGATAGGACTTTGACTGTGTTGTTCTAGGTTAAGGTCTAACAAAGAAAAGTCTTCTATTTGTATTGTCTTTAAAATATGATCGTGACTGTATTCTCGACCGCAACGAACAATCTCCTTCGTGTCTTCTCCATCCTATGTAAGATTGGTGAAGTAATATGTGCTCTAATGGCACAATTAAAAGCCATAAAAAAATTGAATGCATAGAACTTTGACCACTAACTCTAGTTTCGTAAAAATATTACTTAGGCCATATTGTGCTCACGGTTTTATTTAACTTCAAGAAGTCACACTAAGAGCTAACAACGATTTTAACACGTAATTTTAGCAAAATCTTTTTTTTAGATATCCACAACTGAACACCATTTAAGATTGGTACCACTTGGTTTCGCAACGGAACGTCTGTCGCCTGCCAGACTTTTACATTGATTTTTTTGTCATTTTCGTAATAAGGAGACCTCCTTGTGTCGAAATGAGATTTACTAAAATTACATATTTATCCACGTTGATTGCTCTTAAGCTTCGGTTTCCTAGAATTACATTGCCGTCACAGAGCGGACGTAAAAAATCTATTTGATTTTACTGTGTCAAAAAATAGTCTCTAGAAAACCATACTATATAGTTAGTAATTTCTCATCACTTATTTGACTCTAAATAGCGGCCGCTGTATGACGGTCACCGTTATTAAGAAACCCAAGCTCAATCAATTGAATAAAATATTTACACAAGCTAATAAAATCTACGCTATGACTGCAAAGGCAACGGTTCCAAAACTTTGTCAGAGATATCATAATCAATTTTCTTAACACTCAAATTCTGTATACTCTCACTGACACTACCCACACCACCCTTCATCAAGTTCAGTCCACCATCCACAACACCGTCACTTTTCAATTCACCATGTTTAAATTGCAAGTGTTTCTCCAAACTCGACTTCTGCACACAACGGTACGGACAATGTGGACACTTGACCGACTTCTGCCTCGGTTTGTACGGTTTAATTTGAGCTTTTATTTCTACCTTGTCACTGTCTTTCTCATTCATGTGCCTCTGTTTGTGTTTTGTCAGGTTAGTTTTCTGTACACATCTGTAGTTACACATGTCACAACTAAATGGCTTTTGATCCGTGTGTAAATACATATGTTTGACTAAATTCGGTTTTTGAACTGTTCTATAATCACAAAACGGGCATGCAAATGGTTTATAACCGGTATGAGTCCTTTCGTGGACGACTAAGTTATTCTTCTGAGCACATCGGTAGTCACAATATTGACAGCCAAACGGCTTCTGCTTCATATGAACAAGGATATGTTTCGCAACGTTGTTCTTCTGACCTGATTTATAATCACAAAACGTGCAAGCATACGGTTTTTCCCCCGTATGTGTCCTTTCGTGAATCTTCAATATGGCCGGTGATTGGCATCTGTACGCGCATTGGCTGCAACTGAATTTACCTAACTTTTCTAATTCGCTATTATCACCGTTCTCACAAGATTTCGCGTGCTGTTTTAATAACCGCTTCGATGGAAATACTTCGTTGCATTTATAACAAATATATTCTCCCTTGATGTTCATAGACAAATCATCGATTTTATTACTAGTACTCGAATCATTCTCATTTTTCTCAGCGATCGCGTAATCATTGTAATCATAATACATTTTATTCTGATCGGTTGGTTTTAGGTTTTCTTTCGGTTCTTCGCTTTTCGAATCTTTTTTCCCGCCGTCGCCATCTTGTCGTTGTTTTTTGTATTCCTCCGTGTAGGGGCTCGCATTGTCAAATTGTCTATGGACGACTAAGTTTTGCGGGTTTTCGCGGGAAACGTCAGATGATGTGATGTAATTTTGTACATATGTCTGTTGTCGCGAGTACAAGTCTATTGGATTTAAGGCTGGGATTGGTATTTGGTTGTTGTATATGGAGTATATTTGATCGTGATGCAAGTTAGACGTTGGTTGATTATGGTCTGATTGTTGAGGGATTTCACCTGAAAAAAAAAAAAAAATAATAATTATTTACAAAGCTTCTCCTCGCGGCTTCACTCGCGTTACATAGATTTTTTTGATTATAATAATACAAATTACGCTTAAATTACTAAATCAATTTAAATGAATTTTGGTACAGAGTATCTAGAGCCTTAGAAATATCATAGGCTATTTAATGCAAAAAGGGCTATAGAACATAGTAATAGGGGCAAAATAACAATAATGAAAAATAGGGGTTCATAATCCTACGTAGACGAAGTGCGAGTACCATCGCATATATACATGGAATATAGACCTTTTAAATAATGTACCTTTCAAATGGTACTATAATTTTTAAAATAGGTTCAGAGGTTCCAGAATTAATCTGTCCTGATATATAAAACGTATTTCTTAAACATAATATATGATTTATAAAACACACCCAAAAAACATAACTTAAACAGAGAATCTCCTTTATAAAGTTGGTTAAAAAAAGCAATATGAGATGCTACGTAAATGTTGAAAGGTTAAGAACTTTTTGTTGACATGAAAACGAACGCTATGAATATTATATTTGTTTAGAAAGGTCAAGTGTGAACCTGTTTTTAATGTCAGCTATTTGATTATGATAAACAATAATTAATTTTTTTTGTATATAATAAATTTATTTATAATATTTGCTGATTTTTGTACATTTGTCTAATTATTTTAAAGGGACATTGTTTATATTTTTCAAGTGCTAAATTTGTGTTTAAATTCATCTCATGCTCGGCGGTAAACGAAAGAAATTTGTATATCGATACCTCCCACGTAAGTTATTGTAAGCCAAGAATTGCCGTTAGCGTTTTTACTGAATACTACACGGATTTGCATTGCTTAATGCATTCAAAGTGAAAAAATACCAAAAATCTTTTTTTTTTCAAGGAAAGTTACAACAAAATACGCCTGAAAAAAGGCGTATTTTGTTGTAACTTTCAAACTAAAACGGATTAAAAGTGCTCTACTGTAAAATTGTAATTTTGGGGTTACAACAACTTACGTGGGAGGTATCGATATATCAGAAGAAATTTTGACAAGTATAAATATGTTATATATGCATATATGAATAAATTTTGACAAATGACACAATGCTACAATGAGTAACAAAACAAAGTTCAAATTACTAAAAGAAGTACTAAGTAGTAGTAAGAAGCCTGTTGGGTAAAGCTCTTCTCTACTATAAAGGAGATGGTTTAGAGGAACTACCAAGTTTCCTCACTGTGTTTTCCTTCACCAAACATTTATTTAAAAACAAATTTGGTGAACAATTTCAGCATCGCTTGCTGGGGTTTGATTTCGCGATCATCAGTTAAGATCATGTTCTACCCACTAGGCCATCTCGACTCAACAACAAATATATTTAAATTACTGTTTGTTTGTTCTGCCACACTATTCATCCAATTGTGATAAAACTTTGTTAACTTATAGTTTGCGAAAAGATTATACGCATAGTACCATTAACTTTCAGTAGATTGTACGCATTTCATACCAATCAGAAGAAAAAAAAAGTTTCTGACTCTCATCTGGTGTGATAGACAATCTACATTGAGAACAAAAGATTCCTTATATCTTACTCATGATTACTATAATTTAAATTAATGAATAAAAAAATGATCTCACCATTTATTGCAGTACTACTCATGCCTTGATTTATATTATCATAGAAATAGCCATCGTCTTCTTGTTCGGATTTTATATGACATGACACTGTAAACAATTGGTCATTTTGCTCCAACTTCTGCTCATGTAACAACCCAGCATTAAACAACCTTTGATCCAACCTTTGAGCCAATGACTGATCCAAACGTTGAGACAGATTATGATCCAACCTTTGTGCTAACGTCTGATCAATACGTTGAGGTAATGTTTGATCCAATCGATCTAACGTTTGATCTAATCTTATAGCCATATTTTGTTCCAACTTTTGAGCCAATTGCTGCTCTAATAAATGGTTATCAACAATTGTTTGGACAGCAAGGCTTCTTCTAGAATCTTCTTGACTTAAAACATCTTGTTCTAAATTCTGTCGGCTCAAATGCGACAAGTCTATTTCATTTCCTAATTCATGAGATATATCACGACCAATATTCTGCGATAAATCATTCACTCTATTCAAATTCTGACTCAACTCAACATTTATATTCCTTGCTAACTCATGTTCTTGTAAGCTTTGAATATGAGATAAATTATTTTGTAACTCCAACTCATTGTTCAAATTACGTGCAAGAGTTAAATCAAGATTCCGGGATAGATTTTGTGTTAGCAAGTCGTCGTGGCGTAGATTTTGAGGTATATCATTCGGTAGAGATATCAGTTCCATTTCCATTGTAAGGTTCTTCGGTAGATGAGTTGGTAGCTCATTAAAGTTTAGCGAACGGGTAATGTGATTTGTTTTTAACATGAGAGTGGACATTTGTCGTGGTGATAAGGGTAGTTGGAAGTTGTGGACTAGTGAGTTGGTGTTTAATGATGACTGCATCGCTTGGTGGAGCTGTTCCATCGATATTGGCGTGTGTTGGTAATCCGTCGTGTCTATTATGTGAGATTTCTGCAACTGTAAAAGTATTTCTTTTTTATTTAAGTTAATTTTATACGAAATTTTAAGTACTATGTCATTTTTATTAAATAAAACTATTTTTATACAATATTATACTTACATTTTAATTTCGAAAAGGTTAAAAATTAAAAGTTGTGCTTTGTTGTAATATTATTGTGTACGTAATTATACTAATTTCATAACACTATTAATTTTGAAAAATTTGTCAAAATTGAAGTTAGATAAACCCAAAAAGTATCTAATTAAATTTCGTCAAATATAATAAATAACTGTAAAGGTGACAAAATAAGTAATGTAATAACTTGACTTTTTAAAATATTTTAGAGTAAACGAAGTTCAGCAAGCATAAAAAAGTTTAAAATCTTGGAACAAGTTTAAAAAGTTTTTTTTACTTACAGTGTCTAGATACATTTTGTAGGTTTCTTCGTCGAATATATTGTTATCTTCTCGTTTCACGAAATCCATATTAACTTTATTATATTTTTAATTACATAAATGAAAAACTTAAGATTTTTTATAACGTCCAGTTCCTAACCTAGCAATGTTTTTTACACTTATTAATAACTTAAAACAATCACTAAAAATTATAGGAAAAAACCAAATGTTAGCGGAGTTAAGAAATTACATGATTCACATATAAAGGTCAAGTTTATTCGTAAAAGTAATAAAACAAAAAAAGAATATTTTTTTGTTCGCTTGACGTTAGCGAGCAAAAGAAAGGAAGCTGATCATAGACATAGTAGAGTGGCCGTCAACGAACATCTGTCGTGTTTGTCAATGGTTTTTATTATTACCATATAAAAATACAAATTTGAAAAAATATAAAATACATTTTGTTTAGAGACATATACTATATAAAATAAATATAATATTATTTACCAAATTTTATAACCCATTTTAAGAAATTTTTACTTTTTATTTCATTACATAATCGAAAATTCTCGATAAAGCAATTTTGATAAAATTGTTTGACCTTGACCATTAACTGTCAAATTCCGGAATTTTAATGTTTGTATTTCTGTTAAAACGACTTTGTCTAAATAATTCAAAATCAATATTACAATTACCACTAACTACTAAATATAGCTCTGATTTCTTTTGGCTGCAAACGAAGTAAGTATTTATATAATTTACTCTTTTAAATAATAAGATTATTAATAAAAAATGTAACCTGATTTGTCGGCTTTTTCCTTAATACCTTTGAAAAGCAAGTGCAAATATAAAAGAAGATATGGTTTACATACAAATTCTGGATTAAGTAATCGATATTATGCAACGTAATTAGGAGGTTTTATTTTGCTATACACTTACTAAAATTACTTAAGTTAATGGGCTACTAAAATGGGATACGTAAGTAAAAAGATACCTTCAATTTTTATTCAAACTCATGTATATAAATTAACGTTCATTCATAATGATATCGGTTTAAATAAGCAGTGTTTTGCTCTTTTCTAGAGTTGCTACTTTTGACTTATGTTACCTAAAATTTACAACTATTTAATCGAAAAAATTGGCAATAAAACTCATTACTCATGTTTATTGTCTTAATTCCATATTTTTAATTATTTCTCCTCAAATATGTAATACACTAAGTAACAAAATTTCAGGTCACTTTCATCATCAACCATGTCAAAATCAGCGCTGATGATCCTCGCCCAAGGTGCTGAGGAAATGGAAACTGTCATCACTGTTGATATGCTAAGGAGGGGTGGTGTAAGTCATATTTTTTATTTGTTAATTAAAGAAAGCTATAGGCGAGAACAGATCACTAAGACCGATTCAAGCAGAGTAATATATATTTTTTTAATTTATATTCATGTAAGTGTGGAGCATACAAATATGTTAATTTATATAAAAATTTGTATTACATATAAAACTTCTGTTACAATATTGATTTGTACTTATTAAAAAATAAAATGTCACTTTGTTCATGTCTTAGTCTATGTATAATTTTATTATAAAATATAATGACGTAATATACATTATAAGGATCTTCCATAAATTATGTCATATATTTATAGGGTATATAATATATCATGATTCTTTTAAACTAGATATCCCATATGCTTTCAAATCAAAATCAAAAAATGGTGGTGTGTGGTTACTGTTCCTTTATTTAGCTTCTTTTATTGTTATTTTTACCAATATTATAAACCTACATTTATATAAAAAAGGCTAGAAATATATAAACAAAGATACAAATTCAGAATAAAGGTATAATCTTTATTTGTCCATTCCAGGTGACGGTAACTCTTGCTGGTTTAGACGGTAGCTCACCAGTGCTATGCTCGAGACAAATCACTCTGGTTCCCGACAAGTCATTGGCTGATGCTCTGGCAGAAAAGCCTCAATATGATGCTGTGAGTTTGGAAATTGTTTTGTATATAAAGAGATATTAACTATTTTGATAAATGGATGCTGATAAGCAATAAGGTGTCAATCCACAAAATCTCAAATTTAGAGATATTGATGTATTCATAATATGTTTCGTATTTATCATAATTCAAATTTTTTTAAAATCATATGAACTAAATAAGTATGAAAAAAGTTTCTTAATCAAATATTTATAATATTGAAGAGCATTCCATATTTTGGATTATGCAATAATCTTATATATTTGAAAAACTTATTATTAGATAAAACAGTTTAATAGCCTTTCTGCTATTAATTAATTACACTTTTTATCGAAATACAAAAGAAATATGGATGCTGATAAGCAATAATGTCTCAACCCACAAAAAGTCAAATTTGGAGATATTGATGTATTTTGATACCGTGTCACCTATTTAACATTAAAAAAAAAACTCAAGTCATCTAAAGTAAATAAGCATGGAAAGAGTTTCTTAACTCAATGTTTCGAATTTCAGGTGCGTTCCTTATTTTGCAATTTATAAAATGATCTCAAATATTTAAAAACTTATTATTAGATAACATATTAAACAAATCTATCTGCTTTTGATTAATTATACATTTTTATCAAAATAGAAAAGAAAAGATGAATATATACTTCTTTAAACAAATTTATCAAGAATAGGTTTAACATCTTTAGATGCCATTTTCTCAAAATGAATTCCGTGTGGCTTGACACAGTATTGCTTATCTGCGTCCATATATACTCCTTTAAATAGGTTTGACATTTTTAGACACCATTTTCTCAAAATGAAGTCCGTGTGGGTTGAAACAGTGTTGCTTATCTGCATCCAAATAATGTATACATGAAAAACTTATATTTCATAACTAGTGCACGGGTACAATGTAGATTTTTATGACATTGCATTACAAATTTTTTGATTTCTCAGCTTTCTTCTTCTATAATGTGCAAGTATAATACACATAAACCATCCTCTTAAATCACCTCTTTATTGATGAAATGCAACGGAATGCGACTTTGTATTATACTATGTAAAGATGTATCCACAACTTACTAGACTTTTATCATATAAGTTATGTTAATGTACACTTCTTATGTCTGTGTGTGTGTTTTTATTACAAAGGCTTTTTTTAATAAAAACACACACAGACACAAGTGCTATCTCTCTTGAAATTGTTTCTCCAATAACTCTGTACCTTATATTAATATATAAAAGCACATATGCAAGCCACTAATCACAAAAATTGTTCTTGCATTGATGGCCATCATGCTAACAGAACACGGAGAAGTGAAATGTGATCAGCATAATTGATGTTTTACACATAATGTGTAAAATATTAATGTTAATAATAATGGACCTTGTAAAGATAACTTATCAGCTAATACTTTTTTATTAAAGGTTATTCTGCCAGGAGGTCTAGAAGGTTCGGAGCGTCTCTCCAAATCCGATATAGTGGGCACTCTATTGAAGGATCACGAAAAGAATGGTAAAATCGTTGCTGCTATTTGTGCTGGTAAGCTGATTTTTACTTTAATGATGTGATGACTTCAAGTGAACCATTATATTTTTTTAAAATATGTACTCTTTATTAAACTTTACTATTGCAATGATCATGAGCAATTTGTTTTGTATCCGTTAACATGGTACATTCTTGACTTCCAAAAAGGAGAAGATTTTATTTAAAATATATTTTAATATTTGTATACTCCACTGGTCTTTTTAAAATTTTCATCAAAATCGGTTAAGTAGGTTTTTAAATCAAAATAACTGAAACAATGGTGACATTCAAGTATAAGTAAGTTAACACATTAACATATTTTGAATTTGAAGTCAAGAAATTTGAAGCAGATTACAAAGTAAATTTCAGAAATGAAATACAAAATTACAACATTATTTGCGGTAGACCAACAAAGAGATGGATGGATTGTGTGAAAGTTGATATGAGTAAGGTGTAACTATTGAGATGACGGCTGATAGACGAGAGTGGAAGAAAAGGACACATAGTGCCGACTCCACATAAGAGTGGGAACAGGGTAGAAAGAAAACGACTATATTTAAAAAAAACTTGGATCAATGCAAATAAAGCAGTTAATACAATTTAGTACCAATTAAGTAACTTTCTTATAATTAATATAAATTGGCAAAACAATATTGTTTTTCCAGCTCCAACAGCTTTCGTAGCTCATGGGGTGGCTCAAGGCAAACGCATCACATCCTACCCTACCACGAAGGACAAGATTACATCGGACTACACTTATGTGGAGGGAGAGAGGGTTGTTGTGGATGGCAACATTGTCACCAGTCGGGTTCGTGTTTATTGTGTATATTGTAAAATATAGAAAACACTTCAAACTTTTTTGTATACTTTTTAAATTTCGATTATTTTAAAAGTTTTGAATAATGTTAAAAACACTATGCATTATCAGAATTCATTGATATCTCTGATTTTAACTTTCGTTGGTTGATACATTATTTCTTATCAGTATCCAAATATACTTGAATTTCAGGGCCCCGGTACAGCCTACTGGTTCGGACTGACCCTAATTGAAATGTTAACCGGCAAGGAGAAGGCGCAGCAAGTGGAGAAGGGAATGCTTATCTCCGGGTACTAGTCGTATCAGATACAATAATATTATAAGAAGAAAATGTTTATATATTGGCTGTTATTCGAATATGTGGAATTTGATTTCATTTGTAATAAATTAAGCGTAATTTATGGGTGTTTTATTTTGGTTGTATGCTTTTTTGATGTTATAAGTTATTTTTGCTTGCTCATTTTGACTGTTTTGTACGAATCATTTATTGCCTGGAGAAAAAATTAATGATATAAACACTTTCTTAGAAACAATTTAAAGGTTCATGTCCTTAATCCTGATAATGAATCTAGTTGACAGATTTACTGTTTTCTAACTTAGGCAGTACATCACTCTCACAGAATCGGTGTAAAGTGGTTATTTTAACTGTTTTGTATTATGAGTGAGAGCCAGACAACTCTTATTCCCTTTTAAGCTAGCAACACTGGTCTCTAGTGCTGTAAATATTCCGAATGATCACACTATTCATCAGTTGATTGTTGGATTGCCTGTTATATTCATAAAAAATAAATATATACTTTAATTATAGGTATAATCAGTACCTGGATGACTACGTTTATTCGTTTTTTTTTGGTAAATAGTGTTAAGTTTTTAATTATATAATTAATAATTATCAAGAAAACAAAACTTCTTATTTGTATTTTATTTATTAATATTTTAGTAGCACATTTTTATATAAAAAAATTAAATAATAAAAAATAAATGCAAGGACAATTGAGAGCACGCAAACAACATTAGAGTTTTCTTACACTTAAACTTGTTTCGAGGATATTACAACCTCCTTAGGTCTGACGTAACCTCGAAAAAAAACAACCAAAATTTTTTAAAAGAATTTACGTAATAAAAACATTTACATTAATTCTTTACGCTTTCGCTTTTTTTGAGAAAGTATAAAATTATGGATAGTTACAGTCGAGGCTTGTAATTTTTATTCACAGACGATCATAGGACTTACATAAAATGTTTATTATTGCTTTTAGGCGAGAATCACATTTGTAAGATCTCAGACTTTCATAAAGATTTACACAAATTGTTTCTCATTGTTTTACGCCTGAAAGAATTTACTATCAGTGCCATATTTATTGACTCAGAGCTTAAATATAACCTAGGTAATTGTTACAAGGTTTCAGAGTTATTTCATATGACTTACGAGAGTAAAACTTACAAGTGTAATTCTCACCTTAAAACTTTAACAATTTCTATTAGAACAACTTTTCATGTCATAAAAAACATGTACATTACTGAAATATAACAAAAGGTATTTTTATAAAGACTAAGATTAAAAAAACAGTCTTTCATTGAGATTAAAAATTAATATCTCATAATAAAAATTAGTGATGCGGTTTGATAGCTAACTAACGATATTTTCGCATCACTAATCACAACACATTGAAGGGTTGCTATCTAAAAATTTGAAGGCAACAAATATTGCTTATAAAAATGGAACTCTCCTATTAATTCAAGTAATAGTGAACTTAGATCTTAGCTACAAGTACATTCTTGAGACTTTTTGAGACCCTGTTGTCTATTTCATTCTTGTTAGAAGAAGACAAAAAAAATTAGGACTAGTATACAGACCTCTCTGTCTTTCTGAACCTATATGACAAAATCTCTAAATCGAAATAAAAAAATCCCGATCAATGTGTTGTTATGAGTATTCACAATTACAAAAATTCTAAAAAAATTTAAAAAGTATTTACTAATGACGGTCTTATGTTTTTAAAATTCAGATTAATATAACGAATAAACCGATAATATTTCAAAACATAACCTAGCATACTGGCCAGTATTAATACAGAAAATCTAATGCTGGGTTTTAACAGACCTAGTTGATAGCGACTCCAAAATAATTAAGTGGACGTCATCCACTGCTACTATACTAGGAGCAACTTCATGTCATAACCGATGGTATGATATAACTATATATTTGTTAAAGGCTCATCGATTTTGACACACAGAATTCTTAGCACTTTGGACGACGTTGCCTAGCAACAAGCTAGCAGCTGAGTATGGCAGGCGAGAGTATCTTTTGGCACGTCAATTGACAAAGTTGGAAATGGAGATTTTAACGTCAACATATGAACGTAACAAATCTATAGTAATAAATCCTAATTGCGTTAACAACAACCAATTTTAGTAAAACAGAATAATTAATAAAAACTAGTTTCACAGTGAATACACAAAAAATCCGAAAACAAAACAGCAGTGTGGTAACTAAAGTGTAATACATAGTTACATTACACGTACCTATTTACCCGACTACAGCGAAGCTAAATAGCAAGGTAATCATTTTGGCAGTTTATGTATGTATGATTATTCCACCGTAGCGCCTAAATTACTAAACCGACTTTAATAGATTTGTATAATTTCGCTAGGGATAGTGCAAATCTTGTTTTTCCTATAAAATCTTAATTTTAAGCAAATATTAAATTACATTACTGATAAAAATAAGGTCATATTTTTCGACGATATGTCCAAATTCATTAAGTATTAATTTTACAAATATCGAACATATAAAGTAATTTTAGCTACCTTGCTTTTTATCAATAATGAAAAATAACATTTGATTCAAAGATGTACCTTATTGTAAAAGACAGTTACGCGGTTTTGCAATATCGATTTGACAACGTAAGAACTGGCCAGCATGTTGAATTATATTTGAAAAATGTACATTTATTTATTCTTAACTTACTTTTATAATACTGGTGATGATAAAGTTTATATAAAAAACCTTAACTATAGACGAGTATTTATTAACATTATGTATACAGTCCATTTCGTTAGAAAAAGTTTATTTTATAATTTGAAGTAAATGGTTCGAAAAAAAATAATTTTCTTCACGTGTTTTAAAAATTTCTGCACAGAAAATAATTCTTAAAACTTAGATTACAATTAAAATTTAAAACTCGTATTGTTGTAGTGAAACTACTTATAAAAACTATTTTGAAAATTATATGTAATATTTATTATTTATTTCTGCAATTCACGCATAATACCAATCAACATATTAACTTAATTACCTAATGAATATTAATTAATACAGATTGTGATTTAATCTACACGTTACATAATAATATAGCATTAAAGTTAATTTTATTCCGTTCTCGTAACAATTCATCTCGATTACAAATGACGTTTTAAATGATTCAAAGTCTGTGATTTTACTTTAGTGGTAAAATTTTGACAAGTCATGTCAAATTTTTGTCGCTAGTGCAAAAATCGTAGATAAGTTTTCAACTAACCGTATTTATGTTTATAACTAATAAAAGTAGATAAAAATTAAAAAAAAATGTGTTATAATAACGATTGCAACAAAATTAACCTTCAATGTTACGTAAAGCATAATAATATGCAGACTCAAAATTGTTAATATCAAAATGTACGTAAAAGAGTTCATATATGACTTATATTTTGTATTCAACCTTTAGGATATTACCATCGCTGGTTTGCAAGAATATCGTAGTAATACAAAATTCTAACAAATAGAACTAAGTATGTCAAAAGACCATAAATCTTTGATGTTCTATCATGAAAAGAGTTGCGATGATGAATTTTCTTTAAATCAATAAAGTTATAACATCAAGGTAACGTTTCAATTTCGCAGCTATGCACCAACACATTAATAAAGAAATTTAAAAACGCCATTTCCTAAAATTCATCATTTTTAGTTGCATCGATATTCTTGAAAAGCAGCGACATATTAATGTTACCTACAGTTTCGGTTTTTAGCTATAACTCAATGGGTAAATTACTAACATATTATTATAGTATACAACCTTTACATTTATTTAGCTACAACTTTAATTGGATGCTGATAAGCAATAATGTGTCAACCCACAAAAAGTCAAATACGGAGATATTGATCTATTCTCATAATGCGACACGTATTTAAGATTATTAAAAAAAATTGAAGTCATCTAAGCAAAATAAGTCCGGAAAAAAGCTTCTTATTTTAATGCCGAATATTGACGGGTGTTTCATATTTTGCTATATAATATAAAACATTGTGTTATACCAATTTGCTTCATTCATTCTACTTTTTATCAAATTGAAAATATATTCCCTTCAAACAGTTTTATTAAGAATAAGTTAGTCATCTTTAGACGCCATTTTCTCAAAATAAAGTTCGTGTGTGTTAACACAGTATTGTTTATCAGCTTTCAATTACCAAGGCAGATTTAATTAACGATTTAAAATGTCTAAAAATTTTGATTATATTATTTTGGTACATATTGAAACGACTGTATACATAATATATTTAGTATTACTGACGTTATAATTATATGGATACCTTAATTGCATTCGAATATTAAAATTTATTAACTTACCACGATGTAGTTTTAACTCATACTAATATTAAAATGTGAAAGTAACCCTGTCTGTCTGTATGTTTGTTACGTTTAACGTTGAAAAAAAATTGTAATGAATATAAGTAATTAATATAGATTAAATCTTGGAAAAGGACGTACGTAGACGTTTGTCATGAGAAGAAATTGGGGGGGGGGGGGGGGTGAAATAGCGGATGAATATTTAAGTCAAAAATTAATTATATCTTAAAGAAATGTGCTATTAATAAACAAAGTACTCTACGTAAACTGACTCGCGGGACCCCCTATTATTTCACACAATACTAGATGCCCCTCGCGGGTTCACTCGCGTTTATGGTTATTGTTACGCTCCTGTGAGTCAGAGCGTGATGTAATATAGCCTATAACCTTCCTCAATAAACAGGCTATCCAGCGCAAAAAGAATTTTTTAAATCATACTAATACTTTCAGAGATTATTCTCTACATACAAACTTACCAACAAATTTAACCTCTTTATAATAGTAAAGACTACATTTTATAAAATTATTGCGCAAATATAATATATAATACACAAAATATAGCCCATGACCATTTAAAAAAATGAACCTTTCCATTTGAAAGGTAAATTATTCAACAATGATTTTTAAAATAGATTCAATGATACTGACTATTACTTAGCACATACAAGACTTCGCTAACTTTATTATCAAAAACAATAAAAAAAATTTCGGCTAATCTATGAAACGGCTGGACCGATTTTGACGGGACTTTCACTCACAGATAGCTAATAAGGAGTAACTTAAGATACTTTTATTAAAAAAAAAATTAATAAAATGTTGCGTGAAAACAAAATAGTAACCAATGAAATTAAAAAATATCCAATTCGAGTTAAGAAGGTAAATATTATATAAATATATATTTTTTTAACTAACGCAGGTAACACCGCGGGGCACAGCTAGTATTAGTGTAAATCAAACAGCTTATCAATTCAGGTATTCATGTAACTATAAATTGATTACTGAGAATTAATAGGCCATATTTCAGGCAGTTTCTTCCGACTTAATAACTTACATTAATATTACCAGTTGTCCAAGAAATCGTAGCCCGTCTTTGGTAGCGTGCTCGTCTCCGTCAAAGTTTCCGTAGACTGGAAGTCAGTGCCGGAAGACGCTTGACTTGATGATAGTAAACCGCGATTCTCTTCTGAGAGATCTGAAAAAGTAACATTTTACGATTAGCGATGTGCCGGATCGTTGAATATGTATGTATATCTGCCGAATCCGGATATTTGGTGTCAAGATCCGTGGATACGGTTACGGATCTTAACTTTCTTACTTAAAAACTAACTAATTTTGTTACTTGAAAGGTTAGTTGACGCCACTTGATACTTTGCATAGGAAACGCATCCAAATACGAATATTTGGTGTACAGATCCGCGAATACGGATACGGATCTTAACTTTCTTACTTAAAAACTTACTAGAAACTTTATTACTTGAAAGGTTAGTTGACGCCACTTAAAACTTTACGTGATGACATGTTACGACTTGTATTGCGTGGGTCTTTCTTTTTTTAATGATAATTTAGTATGACACTGGACCAAGGTATACATAAAATTTCATCTATTTATTAAAAATTAATAAGGTAAATAACGGATACGGATATCCGGTACATCACCAATTACGATCATCAAGACACAGATATAAAGAAATCTATCTGGGAGCTCTAATTTGTTTTATAAGTATGTATGGAGGGAGTAATCTCAGAAACTACTGTTTCGATTTGAAAAAATCGCAAAATTTTTTGCAACATTGCAAAATTGAATGAAAACAAACTTATTATCAATAATATACATAAAACAAAATAGTTTACGAAGATATTCAAAATCTTCCTCATAAAATAAACAAAAAAAAACTACAACAGATTCGACAAATACATAGAAATAATGGAAAAAAAAACTTTTGCCTCAAAAATTAAAATATTATTTCTCCATATCGAAAGCGATTGTTAAAGAAACCACCACATAGGACGACCTTATCTCAATATGAGTAACGCTAGTAACAATGTCATTAACTAAACAGAGATAGCGCATGTTCCACTGACCGTCGACTAATTAAATAAACAACGGAACCTAACGGAATAACTGCAATTGTATTTGAATTTTCTTCACAAAAGGACATTTTTTTTTTATTTTTTTTTTTTTCGTTTTTTTCTTTCCTTAGAGGGAAAAGGCAAAGGTATTACACCGTACAGCCAAGTTTTTTCAATTTATTTATGGCGTTTGGTACAGTGGTATATGCCCTCAGTAATTCTGTCAATGAAAGGACAAATTATCAATGATTTTATATAACTATAATTCAATTCAATTCTACGGTTTAATGGCTTTTAGTTGTGCCATACGAGCTATATAACAATAGTTATTTATACTATAGCTCATTATACGTTGAAATAAAAGAATTTTAAACTAAAGAGAAACTTCTCTAAAACCTCAAATAGACAAATGTCACCTTAGTCTACCCGTGACCACGAACGTTGTAAAGTGCTCGAAACATCGGGATAATAAAAATAGTTAATATACGCGATTTAAATCCGTTTAAAATAGTTTTATTTCAATGAATAATAATCGCGAAAATCTAAGACAACGATATGAATAGTATAAATCGCGAAAGTTTAAAATATATAAAAGCAATATACTATAGTAATACCCTGTAAGTACTACTACTAAATCCTCTTCCCTGTTAGGGCACCGTTTTCCAAACAATAACTATATTACATGTACATTACGGTTGAGAAATATTTAAATAAGGTCGAAAAAACGACACGAAAATTCATATAAGCAGAGAACTTTTGTCAAATTATACGTGATACAATTTTTACTTTATACTAAAATACAAATAGGGAATTGTGATTTTCGCTATGCTGTGTGTTATATATATGTTTCCTCATAAGAAAACAATAGATTTAACCGTAAAACCTTATTGGTCAAAACCAATACGACGTCGCATCGTAAAAGTCTATGACGTGCATCGTAAAAAATCACAACAGGATATTCTGTTTGATTTTGAATGAAAAATCATACTATATCTTATCACGATTCAAAAAAATATATAATTCTATACTTTTTTACTTTCTGCTTCTAGTTAAATCCACATTTAATTTTAAAAAATATGAACTTTTTAAACAAAAATAAATAAAAAATCAAATAAAAAAACATTTTCTCTTGAAATGTGAATGTCCGTTTTCGGTAAAATCTTTTTAGCTAGAAATAAATTATTCTAAACTTTACGAAATAACGTTGTTTTCAAATTTCTACCGAATTTTAATGTTGATTAATATTCAAATGATATCAAATTAGATCAGTATTATGCAATCTTATGTAAATTATATTCACTAAAATCATAATAGAACTACTAGATTTATTTATAATAAAAAATAAAGATCTATAACCACGACAGTAATAATGAAATAAGAATGAACTAAATAACGTTTTAGAAATGTTAACTCTATACTAATACTATAAAGAGGTAGGAATTTTAAGTGTGTATGTAAGGGATAATCTTTGGAAATACAGATACGATTTCAAAAATTATTTTTCTGCTAGATAGCCTGTTTATTGAGGAAGGTTATAGGCTATATTATATACGACTCATAGGAGCGAAGGAGAAACCATAAACGCGAGTGGAACCGCGTGGGGCAGCTCGTATTGAGAATTATAATAATAGGTTCACGCAACTCTATCTGAATAAATCTTTTAATAGTCAAAAACAGACCGTCAAAACACAATAATTACCATGCAAAGTCTTGTCAGGACAAGTTACGATCTCGCATCGTAATTTAATTTCTTTAAAATAATAACATCATCAAACCACGATGTGAAGTTACGTCGTATTTTTTACGATGCACGTCGTAGATTTTCACGACGCGATGTAGTATGACAAGATGTGATCGTAGTAATGTATTATAATGAACTTTGATCTAAAAATTCTCACACTATGAAAAACTACTGTTCTTTAGGCGACAAATACATTTGTAAGTTTTAATTTCGTAATTGATATAAAACAACTCTGCAACTTGGTAACCTTACGAAAGGTGTTTATGTCAAAAATAAGGCACAGACAATAAATTCTTGCAGACAATAAAGCAATGATTTACACCCGAAAGAATTTATTGTCAAACAATTTATGCAAATCATTACTAAAGTTTGAGTGCAAAATTTATTAGTGTTATTCTATATATATATATATATATGTAATATGTGGTATAGACCACATTATATATCGTCGGTCTAGATGTGATAGCTCGTACAAGAATACTGATAAACTTTACAGGAGGACAAAAACTTCTTTTAAAAGTAATTGTTATAAATATGTTTACATTTTAAAATGATTTTAACTTAAGATATTGTAAGAAATATTATTATTATAAAATAAATTATTTAATTAACGTTTTCACTGAGAAAATCCATGTATACCAAAATTACTAGTTTCAAAGTATCACATTTAGAGCGACGATACGAATTCTAGAATGAAATTATACAATTTATTTATAACTATAAAATAGTAAATATATTATGCATTGTTAAATAATAATGTATTAAACAGTTCTTATACTAAAACAAAATTAAAAAGAATTACATTATGGGACAGACATTGGCGCAGTGGTCACTGCAGCTGACTGAAGTACTAACAGTTGCGGGTTCGGTCCCCGCTCACGGCAAACGTCTCTATTGGCCATACGGGTGTTTGTCGTGATCTGGGTGTTTGTGTTGTGTGTTTCCGTACCCCCGACACAAGGTCACGCGATATTAATGGGGGCCGTTGAGTGTGATGCGTTTATGTTATGTTTAAAAACATCGAATTAAAAATATTATTCACCTAACAATACATGCAAAGTATATGTTAATAAACAAGAAGACGTTAATTGAATAATAATAGATCAATAAGAATAAGGTGATGTCATATAGAGAACGATATTGAAACTACGATTTTGTACGACCAACTTTATACATTACAGTAGAACCTCTTTAAGTTAAAAACCCCCAAAGTCGAAAAAAAAATTGTGTTTCTTACCTTAAAGCCCCAAAACTTAAAAAATAATTTAGTACTTATTTTCCCTCTATAACTCGAAATAATAAATTGAACGTCTCGATTCGAATCTCGAAGATAATAATGTTTTATTTTAACAATCTTTATAACTATATATGGATGCTGATATGCAATACTGGTCAAGCCACACGGACTTCATTTTGAGAAAATGGCGTCTAAAGATTTCGAACTTATTCTTACCACATCTGTTTGAAGAAGCATATATCCATCTTTTCTTTTTTATTTTGATAAAAAGTATAATTAATTAATAGCACATAGGCTAGTAAAGAGTTTTATCTAATAATAAGTTTCTCAAATATATGAAATTATTGCATAATCCAAAATATGGAACTCACTTCAATATTCCAAGTGTTTGATTAAGGAACTTCTTTCCGTACTTATGTAGTTTAAATGACTTAAATTTTTTTTGTATAATGTTAAATACGAAATGCATTATCAGAATACATCAATATCTCTAAATTTGACTTTTGTGGGTTGACACATTATTGCTTATCAGCATCCATATGAAAACCGACTTTGAGAATATGTCGATAATATTATGTATCCTTCAATTTGCAAAATACCTCTGTATAGTTGGAATACATCTTAGTAATTTTTAAAAATTGAATTAAATAACTTTAAATTACCCTGGGAGTTATTTAATGAACATGTAAAATTAATATTGCGCTAGAAATATTAAGATTATAGTTAATATTCTAACCACAGGTTAAACAGTAATGATAATAAAGGCTTGTCCATAAATTATTATAATCATTTCCTGTTGCTACGTATGTGCATATAATTAACATTGCATCTATTTACGTAATTTACATAACTGTTATATTCGAATTTTATTGAATTATAATTTCAAAGTTATGTTGTAAAAAAATAGAAAGCGCTTTTTAACAAAAGACCTCTGTTGCTCTATTAAGGGATATTTACGGACTGTTAAAGTTAAAATATTTAAAGAAATGTAACCAATTCATTTTAAGTAAATAAATAAGTATCTAACTGTTAATCTCACAATAATTAATTAATTGTACTTTTCATCGTTTTAAAATTCATACTTTAAGTATTATTCTTAGCTGTCATCATCTACTTAGCATTTTCCTGGTTATACCAGGGTCTGCTTACTATTCTAGTCCAGATATTGACAAGTTACTGATTTTTACACAAAGTGATTGCCATCTGATTTTCGCAACCCCTGAGGGCAAGCCAGTAACAATTTAGACTAAAATAATTTCCTTACTAAAAGTAACAATCATTATCAGGTGTCGTTGTCTTAGATTTTCGCGATTATTATTCATTGAAATGAAACTATTTTAAACGGATTTAAATCGCGTATATTAATTATTTTTATCATCCCGACGTTTCGAGCACTTTGCAGCGTTCGTGGTAACGGGTCTACCCGTGACCGTAGAAATAATTAATATACGCGATTTAAATCCGTTTAAAATAGTTTCATTTCAATCATTATCAGGTGATTATGATAACAACAAGGACCAGATAGGACCAGATAAGACCCACACCAACAGCCAGACCGGAACAAATATTTATAGAAATATAAATATCTGCCTGAGATGGGATCGTACCCGTAACCATCATTAGAGGTACATTCAGCGCCACAACACCAGAGCTGTCTTCAAATATTTTTGTTAGCCGTATTACACAACAAATGGTTATGAATTATAGACAAATTATAGGAAATAATAAAACACTTACCGCTATGAGATTTAACAACACTGCTCCTATAATCCTTTTCAAATTTACTATCATTCTGAGGACTCTTGAAATTTGTTCTGAAGAAATTCTCTGAAGACGCAACAATCTGCGTCTGAGGTAACGATGGCATTAAACACTCCCGTTCTTCATCTTTACTCTTGAAGTTACCCATAAACTTGCTTATGAATCCTGTAGGCGATATCACATCTCTATCATGAGGTTCCTTCTCTTTGAATGTACTCTTCAATACATCGTGAGATTTCAGAGCATTTTTAAGTTCATTAACTACTTTTGAGTGTGATAAAGCTAGTTCTGTCATTATCGGTGGTGGTGATGTGCATTTCACTTCTTTGGACACTCTATGCTCGCTTAAAACACATAAGTTCAGCTGGCTTTTTGTCTGATAGAGGAAAGGAGCAGAATGTTCGTCTCGATACGAAGTGTTCTCGTCTTGTATCATTCTTAAGCCATGTTCACGTCCGAAGAAAGACATCAAATTGTCTTTTCGTACAGGCGGCTCGTTAATATCAAACTCTAAATTATCAAGCAAGGCATATTTGAGTACTATGTCGGGTTTGATTATCGATTCATTTATTATTTCGGCCTGTAACAAAAATTTACTTTCAAATTAAAAAAAATATATATTTAATGAAAAATTAATAATTTTATTAGATTTTTTGGGATTAATGACTAGATATTTTGTAGGGATGTAATAGTTATTACCTTCTCCTTGTCCGTGAGCGTATCCCAAATGTTTTCATAAGAATTTTTCGCCTCTGTTATATCTTCATGGATTTTTGAGGCTAAGGGATTCATGGAGCGAAAATAATCCTCCGCTACGGCGCTCAACGCCATGATTGCGTGTTAATTTCACTGTTTCATAAATATTATCCAATTGTCAATACATTAGTCACGTAATAGCATAAAACATAA
This sequence comes from Hypolimnas misippus, assembly GCA_037950945.1. Classification (NCBI taxonomy): domain Eukaryota; kingdom Metazoa; phylum Arthropoda; class Insecta; order Lepidoptera; family Nymphalidae; genus Hypolimnas; species Hypolimnas misippus. The sequence goes on from JBBEEQ010000021.1 coordinate 4,814,104, forward strand.
TTTGCTAACACAAATAGGAAATGCACAACCGATTACGCTCACGTCAAAATATACAAATGAAATGTTGTATTCCGAATGATTAACATTATACATCTGGAATTCGTAAATTCGCAACTCGTAACTTTACACCACACAGTCACACACAAAACTTTAATCTGAAAATGTTTAAAATAACTTTATTGATTTTATTTAACATTAAAAGTTACTTTTGTTAAACATAGTAATATTAAATGTAAAAAAAACTATATAATCATTTAATTTTTAAATTTTGTGTGGCCTATTTACAAGACTAGAATTACATTAAAATTTTAATTTAAAGAGTACTAAAAAGTACTGGTTAATGTTATTTGGGTTATTTTTATTAATATTATAATAATATGTAGTACAAAAATGATGAACGAAAAAAAAATTACAATGGTTATAACCTGTGCAAAAGTAAATACCGTGACATATTTAACTGTTAATCATTAGCAGTGTTATCGAAATAGTTAAACAAGGATGAAAATATTATTTTCCCAATATAAAAAAGAGATAGCAATTGTTTACATCTGTGTTGGAAAGAATGAGAAATATACGTGTTTACATAAAATAGTCTCCTTTTATTGTTCGGATAATATTTTAGGATAGGGCAGGCGTTCCCACATCAAAAATCACTTTTATCGCATTGAGTGTACATAAGAATGTCAAAATGGACATCGAAGATGGTGTTTATGTAGTGTTTTTGTGTCGATCTAATTACTTTAAACTAAAATACGTAGATTAATAGAGTGTATAACAATGTTGCATAATACAGGACAGTTTGGAAGCGATGTGCCAATGAATGTAAACGCTCAAACAAACATGACATCTCTGAATGATAGGATGAATATTGATAATAACATAAATAATTTGTCTAAAATAGCACATCCCCCGCCTCAACCAGCTGCACACTTCAATTTACCCGATTATGGAACTTACGGTTTGAACATGAACGCCAATTTGAGTCATTATCAAAATTTTCACCCAATCGGTTTTCAACCAAGCAACATAGGACCAAATCCGATGCATAATAGTTGGCAAAACAACATGTTACCGATGAATTTGAACATGCACAACGAACAACACAGCATGCTCGGCTATCAGTACGGCAAAGCGGATTCTTTAAGTGAACATAAAGAGCATGGTTTGAACAAAACTTTGAACATCCCTCAAGTGCAAACTAAAGCGTTTCATAAGCAAATGGGGATGGACGGTAACAGCTATCACAGTTTTAAATCTCATTATAGACAATACACAGATTACAACTTACATTTAAACGCCAAACCCAAGGCGGATATACAAAAAATAAACGATTTATCTCATTTAGAAAAAGAAAGAATTGCACCGCGCCCCTCTTATTACGAACAGAATATAGATTTAAGTAATAAACCTCAGAAAATGGTTAATATCTTCTCGAGTCCGTACCAACATACAGAATTGAATATGTCGACTAATAAACATGAAAACGGAGGGAATATTGATAACATCGATTTGAGTGTGAAATTACAAAAATATGATACAATGCAGAAACCGGTGAATACATATCAAGAACCAACAGATGCTGCACCTCAAAAACCTGCTGAACCATCCCCCGACAATCTTACCAAACCCCAAACCGTAGAACAAAATTTAAGCACCAGTTTCCAGTTCTTAAACTCAGATATCAGTAACAGATTTCTAAAAGACCAAGATTCAAGGCGACGGAGCTTAGAGAATACCGTAAAAATGATTGAAAACATCCTTTCACATTCGTCAAATACGAGAAAAAATGATTACAGCAACCAAAACAGTTCAAACTACGAAGATAGTACAAACAATACGAAACCTAACTTAACAGACTCGGAAACATCAATTTCAAATGCCGTAAACAGTAAAAGGAACTCCCCATCACCGTTGAACTACTCAGATGATGAAATTAGTCAAGATAGCACAAACACAAGCGAAGATAAAATGGAAATTGTTGACGAAAGCTCCAAAAGTGATGACATAAGTAAAGAGAACTCGAATCTTGAAATTGACAATAAAAAAGTCGATAAAGATATCCAAAGTGCCAGCGATGAGAACTCATCAGATGGAGAGGATATTAAACCACTAGTGACGAAAGATAATACGAAGCCAGACGATGAAGTGGCAATAGACCATTCTGTTGTCATTAAAGTCGAAGTTGTACCGAGTATTGTCGATATGGAACACTTGAATCCATTCCATAGAGACATATTCGGGATACAAAATGAAGATGTTGCTAACAACGATATAATAGATTCTGAAAATAGTATTAATGTTGCTAAGGAAGTTATGAGAAATGGTAAGTTTTAGCATAAAACATTTGATTTCCAGTATATTATCTACCTTATAATCGATAAAAGAACATTCTAACACTGACTTTAAGAAATGAATTTTCTCTGTAACTTTTTTTGTGGAGATTTCCAATGTTTTAATTAGTTATGCTATGTTGAATGGAGGCAAATCTAACAAATCTAAAATCATTAAAATCAGTCCAGCCTTTCTTGAGTTATCAATGGTGTAACTAACTCGACTTTATGTAACGTATTTCCGAGGGAACATTGCATCTTGTAGGCTTGTATAGATTAATGTTTAGGCTTGTCATTTATAAAAAAGAATTTAAAAAAAAATTAGTTTAGTTATCTTTTAAGTTCCGATTCTGCTAATGTAAACTCTTGTACATATATAAACTAATTTGGTATTAAACCAACATTGTAAAAGCATTAGAGTTAGGAGCTATCATATGTATATTTTACCGTACAATTTCAGGTGCATCAGTCAAAGGAGCGTACTTCGAATGTCCACACTGTAATCTCTACTTCAATCATCCAAAACGTTTCCTAATACATACAAAATGGCACTCCTTCGGTCTGACAAACGAAAAGAGACTAGAACTGCAGAAAGAGAAGGAGATGAGACGACACATGAGGAAAGAAGCGAGAGTCGTTGAACGTATGAACCAAAGCGAGGTGACGGATGTGAATTCTCCGGGACGGAAGTTCAGTTGTAAGGATTGTGATAAGGTGTTTAACGCGAAGGCCAGTCTGAAGAATCATAAACAAAGGTTAGCTTGCTATTACACTATAGTCCAGAAATTACCAAAGTGGATTCCATAAAATAGTCATCAGTGTTCCGCCAAAATTATTCGTTACTAGCTGCCCTTTGCGGTTTCTCTCGCGTTTATGGTTACTGCTTGATTCCCGTGAGTCGTAGCGTGATGTAATATAGCCTATAACAATCTTAAATTAACAGGCTATTACATTCTAAAATAATTTTTCTAATTAGATCAGTGGTTTTAGAGATTACCACATACATAGACACTTACAAACAAATTTTACCTCTTTATAATATTAGTATAGACTAACTAACTGGCGAAATTTTAATTGCCTCAGAATCGATAAATTTTGTTAGAAATGTTTGAGAAAGTAATACTTCTTTGTTAAATTTTCAAATGATAATAGTTATTCTGCTATTCGTGACGAAGACAATCTAACAATCAAATATTATTAAAATCGGTTCAGCCGTTCTTAAGTTATAAACTGTTTTATAAATATAAATTTATATCTAATACTATATACAATTTTACTACAAAAAAAAACTTATTTTATTCACATTCGATCTCTGTTTTATCAAAAAGCAAGATAGACATGAAATATTAAAAAAAAAAAAAAAACAAAAATAACGACATTATAGAAAGAACATTCTTTTATACACATCTATTTACACAAATTCTTAACACTTAATGAAAATCAATACGAAAATGTTCTACACTTAACACATTAAATTGCATATCTGAATTACCCTAAAGCTGTAGCCACATACAGGGGATTTTAGTTCTTATAAGTATATTAATAAGGTTTATAATGACATTGTATATAACCATTATGGAGTAAAGACAAACACATCCTGAACAAATATACAATATAAACAGGTGGTGTTTCTGTTGTTATGTACTAATTGTGTACACAACTTCGCTTGTATTGATTTCCGTTTCTCGGAGACGAATAATTTTGTGGTATATAGTTTTAAGGTCATAATTAAGACTTTTTTTTTAATAGATGACTTTACAAGTAAAATTCGTAATTTCGTTTATTCGGATGATATGCTTGTCTCAGTGATTGCGATTTTAAAACTAAATTACTGAATCGATTTTGATGAAATGTCTATGGAACACATATCTTTTTTAATGGAATTATTTTTAAAATCGGTTAAGAAATGACGGAGTTACGAGTTATAAATCTTAAAAAAAAATGGATTACGCATTGAGGACCTCCTCCTTTTTTAAGTCGGTAGAAAAATACTTAACATTGTTGTATATTTATGGAAGTCTTGTAAAAATCGAGTCAATAGTGTTGGAGATTAATCTTGTATAGATTAATCTCCAACACTATGTAAGAATTTACGAATTGAATAAGTTTAATTTTGGTCAAATGTAAATAGGTATATGAACTGAAAAAGACACATTTACGTAATAATTTTTAAATAAATGATATGATATAGATGTGTTAATAAACTCAAACTTGTCTTTGTCATGTCAGTTCCATATGAAGCTACCATCGGTTTCGAATGTGGATTCAGTTATGTATTCTTCTAGCTATCCTTCGGTTTAACCAAGTTTAACGTTATTGCTTCACAGCTATAAGCCGTAGCGTGATGTAATATAGCCTATAACCTTCCTAAATAAACGGGCTATCTAGCGTAAAAAGAATAATTCTAATCGAATCAGTCGTTTCACAGATGACTCCCACCATACAAACATAATATAATACATAAATACATATATATTAGAATAAATTACTAGCTGTCAATAACTACCTTGCGGTTCCAGTCACGTTTATTGTTACTACTCCGCTGCTATGAGTCGTAGCGTGATGTAATATAGCCTATAGCATTCCTCAATAAATAAACAGTTTAACACAAAAAGACTTTTTCAATTCAAATCACTAGTTCCTGAGAGCGCGTGGACACAACCAAACAAACTCTTCCGTTTTATAATATTAGTATAGATTTATATTTAGACGTAATTTCGAAGTTTGCGCCAATTAAATAAAACATACCAATTAAATCCTTATATTAAACATAAACTGCCTTACTAGAAAAGATTTAAACAGACGTTAAACGCGCGTCTAAGACAGTTTTGAGTTAAACATGCTTTAGACATAGATTAATATACGTTAAGTGAGTTTAATATATGATAAAACCTATTTTTGCTTTCAAATTTAACGTATAACATTTTATCAATAAGTTTTTTTAATGAGTTTATTCGCTGTTAAGCAATTTAGATAATATTTTAAGCAATGTTTAAATCTTAAACACTGTTTAGCTAGACGCGTGTTCAACAAGGTTTTAATGCGTCTTTTGTAGTATGACAGAAAGGGTTTTAGGCATAAACGTTTCATTATTTTCAAAATTTTGTTTTTTTTTTTCCACAGATATCATCCAATGCGGTCTAGGGACTGTAAGATATGTGGTAAGAACTTAACGGGATGGATGGCATTACGGGCCCACCTTGCTACTCATACCAGTGAGTCCGGATATCAATGCAGTGATTGTCCGAAGCGATTCAAACATCCACACTCTCTTGCTAAGCACAGGGATACGCATTTGGTAAGAAAATTATTATGATACTAGCTTTGTTTCGTGGTTTCACATGCGTTTATTTGAGGAAAAATTATATTTATATAATGTTTATTTTCCCTGCTTGAATTGTATATTGTTTACTATTTCATTGGTTTCCATTTTGTTTTCGCGTAACCGTATAATAATAATTTTAATAAAAGTAGCTTAAGTTACTTATTAGAACGTTAGCTATCTGTCAATGTAAAATCGGTCCAGCCGTTTCAGAGATTAGCCAGAACAAACAGGCAAATATTTTAAAAATTGTATACTTAAGTACCGTATATATTTTCATATGCATTTAGTTAAAAGCTGTTAATTTGAAGTTACAATTATACACTTCAATTTTATTCATTTGATAGATTAGCCCTATTAATGATACAAATTGGTTTATAATAGGGAAATAAGATTATTATATTACCTTTTTTAAAAGTAAAGTTCATTTTTTATTTTTTTATGTAGTGGCTAGGTCAGTTTATCAATAAAGAAAATATTGGAAAGGAATACCCATTCCTTTCTAATATTTTCTTTGCAGGAGTCCTGGTAGTAAAACTAATATCGTTGGGGATAGTGCAAGACCGTGTATCTAGCTTTTCCTATAAAGTCTAAATTTGAATCAAATATTAGATGACAATATTGATAAAAATAAGATCATACATTTTCCATTGCGCAGTGTAATGTATTTGTAGTGTCACCGACAATACGTTAAAATTTATTTACGTTAAGTATTAATTTTACAAATATCGATTATATTTTTATTGAAATTTAACATTTAATTCAATTATGGATCTTATTGCTAAAGCTAGTTACGCGGTTTTGCACTAACCCTGATATGTATATTTCTGAGGGGGAAAAATTAGTCAAAATTAAATGTATGTATAATGAGATAATTTATTAATGTTATTTTATATTAATTCTGATCAACTTAAAATAATTAAAATTTAATTAGCCATTCAAATTAAAGTGAGTCTAAATCCTTTTTCAGGAGAAAACTCACGCGTGTGCCCAATGCCCTAAAAAGTTTGGTTCCGCTGCCCTACTGAATGTTCATATGAAGACACACGAACGCGTCCTACGAGGAGCTACCTTTAGGTGTACTTACTGCGGGAAGGGTTTCTTCGAGTCGTATAGCTTACAGGTTCGTTATACTTCAAAAATTTAGAACAATGGTTCCCAAAGTAGACTAGACTGCGACCAACTTCACAGTAAATACCAAATTAAGAAAGAAAGAAAGAAAGTATACTTTATTGTACACCGAGGACACATATATACAATAAAATACAATAACAAGTATTAGTACAATTGGCGGCCTTATCGCTAAACAGCGATCTCTGCCAGGCAACCATGTTGCTGAGGATATTATGACCAGAGGTAATAGGGTTATTGGTGTACACTGTATATACTAATATAAAAAATAAATAAAAAAAAATACCTTTATAATATTATAAATGTATAAACTTATTGCTGTATTCTTATACATATGTAAATATAAAAAAAAAATAATAATATTTTATTATTAATTTATTAAAAAATAATATTATTATTAAATACTTCTTTATTATAAAATTTTGAAAAACGCTGATGAACATGTCGCTGGTTTGCAAGAATATCGTAGTAATTCAAAATTCTAACAAATAGAACTAAGTATGTCAAAAGATAAATCTTTAATGTTCTATCGTGAAAAGAGTTGCGATGATGAATTTTCTTTAAATCTGTTAGGATCAATTTATATATTTTTATTATTATTTTAAAATTTAGTATAAAGTTATATATTTAAATAGGATTTATGAAATCTGTCATTTATGTCGTTGTATAACTGGCTGTAATTGTTTTTTCTTCTCTTTTCAAATTTAGAACGTGGAAAAAATTTATTGATTTTAGTGTGGCGTAATATGTATTGTTGTCGTAAAAATGAGTCAGGAATATAAAGTTTTTCTGTTTATTTAATGTTTAATTAAAAATACTTAATTTCTAATGAGCTATCGAACAAAATCAATAAAGTTATAACATCAAGGGTTCGTTTAAATTTCGCAGCTACGCACTAACACATTAATAAAGAAATTTAAAAACCCCATTCCCTAAAATTCATCATTTTTAGTTGCATCGATTCTTGAAAAGCATCGATGTGTATTCATTTCTAACAAGAATATTAAATTACGCGTTTCTTACTTTGAAAATGACGGATTTCCATACACCCCATCATCCCTTATTTTACCTCCCTAGGAGGAAAATTAAAAATAAAATCCTCTCTTAGTGGATGCTCACAATATAAAAGGTAATTACTGCAAAAATTTCATGTTACAAACTTCAGCCATTTAGGTTGTAAGTACTCTGCGTTAACGAATCAGAGAGCCAGTGCAGCACATGTTATTATACGTATAGATCAAAATCAAAGTGGATGCTGATACGCAATAATGTGTCAACCCACAAAAAGTAGAATTCGGAGATATTGATGTATTTTGATACTGCGTCACCTATTTAACATTATTCAATGGAAAATAAAGTCATATAAACTAAATAAGTACGGAAAAGTTTCTTAATTATTTGTTTCGAATTTCAAGTGTTCCATATTTTGCAATTAGTACAATAAACTCAAAAATTTGAAAAACTTTTTATTATTGATAATATATTAAATATATTATTCTGATTTTAATTTATTATACCTTTTATCAAAAAATAAAAGAAAAAAATGGATATATACTTCTTAAAACATATTTATTAAGAATAGGTTTGACATGTTTAGACGCCATTTTCTCAAAATTAAGTCCGTGTGGCTTGACACAGTATTGCTTATCAGCGTCCAAATATGCTTTATTCAAAAAAACATTTACAAGCACTTTTGAATCGTAAATACAGAAAAAAAGAGTAAGCAAAAAATAATAATTAAATGAATTTACCACCGGTTCGGAATGTAACTTCTACCGAGAAGAACCGGCAAGAAACTCTATAATTACTATTTTAAAAACTTTTACAATTTGTATATACATTTATGAGTTACAAATATATTAAATACCCTGTGTGAATCCAGCTTATACTAAATCCAAGCATCTTTATCATCTATGTAATCTTGAACAGAATAATATGTTTTAGCTATTAAGGACTTTTTAATACTTTATGTGGCGTTATAATAATGAAACTTCTTTATCACCAGGTCCACGAGCGCACACATCGCAACGAAAGACCGTTTCTCTGTGAGATTTGCAACACGAGTTTCGGTACTAATTCCAGTCTGAAGAGGCATTTGAAAGTTGTAAGTTCATTGAATTTTTTACTCGACCGACTCAGAAGAGTTGGCGCGCATTTTGACATGGGTCGTTGTTATTCCTTTTGACAAAGAATTGCATATATGCATATATGAACTCAAAATGCTGGTTTTATTTAGTGTACAAAAACTTTGACGGATTTAAGATTATCGATTTATATTTTTCGATTTTTCCGTTTTTTTTTTCATACAATAGGTTTAACCCTAAAAGAATTAACTCTATAGGTTCAGCTGTTCGGAAGTAAACTGCTAATATACATTTCGATACCTCCCACGTAAGTTATTGTAAGCCACAAAATTGCCGTTAGCGTTTTTACTGTTGAAAGTTACAACAAAATACGCCTGAAAAAACGCGTATTTTGTTGTAACTTTCAAACTAAAACGGATTAAAAGTGCTCTACTGTAAAATTGTAATTTTGGGGTTACAACAACTTACGTGGGAGGTATCGATTTGATGATTGATTTTGATTTATATTTGTATGAATCACTAGCTGCCTCGCGGCCTTACTCACTTTTATCGGTAGTACTGCGCTCCTACGAGTCGTAGCGTGATGTAATATAGCCTATAACCTTCCTCAACGGGCTATAAGTTCAGTAGTTTTCGAAATCACCCGCTACATACAAACCTATAGACAATTTTTAGTTCTTTATAATATTACTAACCCCCTTTGTTTCACTCGCGTTTATGGTTATTGCTTCGCTGCTCTGAGCCGTAACGTGATGTAATATAGCCTACATCCTACCTCAGTAAACTGACTACCAATCTCAAAAAGATTTTTTCAAATAAGTTCACTAGTTTCCAAAATCACCCCCTACATACAAACTCACGCAAATTTCACCTCTCTATAATATTAATATAGGTTATAAAATATATTTTCAGTCGCACAGCACGTCAAAACCGTTTGAATGTTCAACGTGTCACCGTTCGTTCGTCTCCGAAGCCATCCGGGACAGGCATTCATTAAGAAACCACGGTAACCCGGAGGATTTCAAGTTCCTCTGCAAGCAGTGTCCGTGTAAATATTTGAAATTGAAGGATTTAAGAAAACACATGTACAAAGTACACCCTAAGGGCAAGAGGAAGAAAAAAGTGAACTCGGATAGTGAATAAGGATATTGTTAATTCTTCAGGCTTAATTTTTATAGAATATCTAATGTCATATATTTGTTTTGTAAACTTGTTATGTATTCTGGATTAACCTTATTTATGAAGTTCAACAGCAATATAAATTTCCAAGAATAGTCTATTAATATTTAATATAACATTATCGCGATAAGTAATGGTAATATGACTCAGTGGTCACAGCTCGTGACGACGGATGCAACTTCGTCGAAACGTCGGGCAATAAAAATGTATTACTACCATCAGTTATCGCGATGAGACCCGTTATATTAAATATGAATAGTATAAATCGCGAAAGTTTAAAATACATCATTCTCTTTTCTTGTCTTTATTTTGTAACAATAATCCGTATGAAAATCACGAATTTTTCATTATAATTTTTTATAATAAAAAATTTGATTCAGTTCAATCATTTAATCAATAATTTCTTATCAAACTCTTATATGTAGCTAAAAGTATGCAATTTGTCTGTAAAATAAGACAAGCAAAGAATAATAGACTAAAAATTGATTTTGTTGAAATTGTTACGAGATTCATGTCATGGGAGATCAATTCATTTGTCAATTTTTTAATAAAAACTAATGATATTACTATATATATTTCACATGCTATCTGTTTTTTTTAATCTGTACTCATTTTCAACTTTAATAAGCTCGTCAGTTGAACTGTTGGTCCAGATACTCGTGTCACACTCAGTCGCTGGTTGCTAGGCAACGTCGTCCAAAGTGAACGTCATTCTGGTTCCCAAAATCAAAAAGCTAATAACATATTTAAACAGATTGTAAACAAAATATCTTTCATATTTAATATAACGGGTCTTATCGCGATAACTAATGGCAGTAATACCTTTTTATTGCCCGACGTTTCGACGAACTTGCATTCGACGTGGTCACGAGCTGACCAAAACGAATGAACACCCGTTATATTAAATATGAATAGTATAAATCGCGAAAGTTTAAAGTATATAACAAAATATCTTTTTAGCTAAATTAATTTTGATGAAATTGTCATATTCATGTCTTATGACGTCATTTTACTTTTAAAATAAATACAGTTTATATTAATGTCGGTAACATATCAAATCATAATTATTTATATATGTTTAATGAATGAAGTATGTCTGTCGCATTCATAGAGTTACGAAAAATACTGTGTTAAAATGGTAACGTTTGTTGGAACGATTCTGATGCAGTTCCATACAGATTTTAGCGAGATTTTTAGCGTATTCGATTGTAAAAACACATTCAGATAGAAATAAATTTTTGATATTACTAATTTGATAACGTTTTAAAAAGCATCTTTCAGCAAAAAAATTAAATGTCATGTTTTAGTTAATTTCAATCGGTCGATTTTTTTTTTGTTTTTAAGGTGGCTTTTTTATTATATCCATTTATAATAAGAAGCATTATGTTTCCCAGTACTTATTATTTCAGAACGTCGCTTATAATAATACATTTTAATGCTAAATATAAGGAAATGCACATATTTCGAATTTATTTATAATATAAATACTAATAACTAAGTTTATTGTAAAGTACTTGTAAATATTTTAATTAGTTCTTTAATATTGTTAACAAAAGATTTTTTTTTTCTATTTAATATATTCGAAAATTATTCTAAACTAACTAAAACTTATTTTTTTTCGTAAATAATGGAAAAATAAACAATACATTTTTAAAACTTTATTTTTAAAAAATTGTATATTAGACACAGTAAAAATTACTAGATTTTTTAATATGATTTTAATCTTTACCCAATTACGAAGAAGATAAGAACGGTAATGGTGCAGTCTATGTTACCATATATATTAAGACAAGAGTTGTCTCTAAATAAAAACTTCTCAGATAACTTAGCTAAATGACATCATCAAATATTCAAAATGGCGGCTGTTGTTGAATTAAAAATAAAATATGTTATATAAAGTCCAAAGTTTTAATGTAAACAGCCAGTGTGTTAAAATACAATAAATTATATTGGACAAAGTTACGGGCACCTCGAAATGATATTTCACATTCGAAAGAGACGATAAAATAAGGCGATAATTGGATGCTGATAAGCAATAATGTGTCAATCCACAAAAAATCAAATGCGGAGATATAGATGTATTGTTAGAATGCGTCATTTATTTAATATTATTAAAAAGATATTCAAGACATATAAACCACATAAGTTACGGAAAAAGGTTAATTTAATTTTTCGATTTTCAAGTGCGTTTGATATTTTACAATTTTACAATAATCTCATGTATTTGAATAACTTATTGTTAGATAAAAAATTTTATTATAAAAATCTGCTTTTAATTAAATATGCCTTTTATAAAAATAGAATAGAAAAGACGGATATACATATACTTCTTCAAACAAATTCATTAAGAATAGGTTTGACACGTTTAGACGCCATTTTCTCAAAATGAAGTCCCTGTGACATAGTATTGCTTATCAGCGTCAAATTAAACTTGTAAGTTTTATTCTCGTAACTAATATAAAACAACTCTGTAACCTGTAACAGTTACATAGGTAACATTACGAAAGTTGTGAATGTCAAAAATAAGGAAATGACAGTAAATGCTTTCAGGTGTAAAACAATGAGAAATAACTTATGTACATGTTTATACAATGATTACGGCTTGGGTAATTAGTGCACAACATTTCTGCTAAAAGGATTCAGTATTATCGGTTTTTGATATCAAAACAACAAGAAAATATCACAAATATTATATTTAAAATCATTTCTAATAATAAGATTTAAAATATAATAAGTATGTATAATAAAAGGCAAAGAGTTATTGGGTTATTGTTTTTTTTAATTAATTTTCTTAGATCTGTTATTTAAAGTTTTACTGTAGTTAATAAAATACTAATCTTAAGCGGTAAATATGTCATTCATATTGTAATATATACTTTTATTTGGCAGGGACGCTAGTTTTTTTTTGTTGTGTTAAGTATATAATATATTGTATATAACACAGTTGGTTGCTAGCGCCATTGTAACATATAAAATGTCCTGTTTCGTTATAATTTGTATATAATTTTCTATAAGCTGATATGGAGTGTTTAAAATTATGTTTATTAATTGGATGGTGATAAGCAATAACCCACGGAAAGTTAAAATTTAGGTGCTTTTAATTCATTATATTTTTGATCAAAATAGTAAAAAAAAGATAGATATATACTTCTTCAAACAGATATATTAAGAATAGATTTGACATGTTTAAACGGCATTTTCTCAAAATGAAGTCCATGTGGCTTGACACAGTATCGCTTATCAGCGTCCAATTATGGTAATTATACACGTAATTGATCTTACATGTTTGTTTTAATCTCATATCTGTGTTAAGCAAATATTAGGCGAGAATTGCATTCGTAAGTTTTATTCTCGTAATCGGCTAAATACTACTTTGTAACCTGGTCACAGTTATCTAGGTAACTTATCAAAATCTTTCGCTATCAAAAATAAACTCATTGACAAATAACTTATGTAAATATTTATGAAAGTCTGAGAGCAAAACTTATAGGTCTCTTGCTTTACGAACAATGATATTTTATTACTATTGATACGTTCGGTCTGATCAAAGTGTTTGACGTAAAAAATCTGTACCTATTTCCAACTTTGACAAGCTGATCAATTGTCTTGTTGGTCCAAAGATACCTCCTAGCTAAGTAACTGGTTGCTAGGCAACGTCGTCCAAAAAAATTTGTGTACTTATGACGTATCTATAGTTAAATAAAAGTATTTTATTTTATTGAACACGTGTAGCTTTACTTTGTATATTAAAACATTACTTTAGCTTGCGCAAATCCTTGCTACGGATATACACTACGAACGTGTGTGGCTACTATAAAATGTAATAAAAAATTTTTTTTTCGTTATTTTGTTCTTTGATTTGTTAATTTTTTGTACAATTTATAATGAAATAGGACATGCATAGTATTACGTTTGTACATCTTCCAAGTATTTAAACGAGAAAGCTGATTTAAAAAAGAATTTTAAATGAACCAAATTAATTGATATTTAGCATAGTTTATCTAGAAAATATCTAGATTCTTTTTTAAATAGAAAATGCACTTTTATTTTTAAGATTTTTAAAATTGTGTGTTGTATTTAATAGTTTATTGTAAAGATAGTTCGTAGATAATAAGGTTTTACCAAAATTGTAAAATGTTGTCTCTGTCACAGAAATAAAATATTTCAAATTTATTTATTGTTTTATTTTCAAGGAGCATTCCGCCCGCGACTTGGGTCGTGGAATTCGGTTATATCGCGCTCACGAAGACCGTACTTTTTTCGGGATTATAAATAGCCTATGTCCTTGCAAAGAATGTAAACTACATCCCTGTAAAATTTTAATGCAATCGGTTAAGTAATTTTTGAGTTTATTCATTGTAAACATATAAATCTTTCCTCTTTATATTAGTATGTATAGAAAGTAGGTTGTTGTGCCCTCGCTCAGTCTTATTAATATTGGAAGAATATTATTTTAAGAATGAAATTGATAGATCTTATTGTTCTATAATCGTTGATTAGATAGTTTCTTTATCATATATTTGCGCTCAATCGGCGTAAGGTTTATGGGCTGTCAAGTGACTGTATAGTCTATGACATTTGTGACAGTGATACTCTGTGACATCATTACTATTGGGATCCGGTTTCCAGCCTTCGCTCTCTGCTGCGTGACTCCGATGCGCGCACACTATAAACAACAACAGTTCCTGAAAATCATCGTGTTTACCAACAACAAAACACTTATTACAATTTATATTTACATTTTTCTGTCCGTAGCGATATTTTCTAAAATTTAAAACTGAATAAAATCATACAAAAACTTTATTAATCGATTAATACTGTATCTGCGGTAAGCTACTTTAATGTTTAATTTAGTTAATAAATTATATAAAATAAGAATATAAATAAAACGATCTGTTTCCTTTTTTATAGAAACAGAAAAAAAAGTTAACTTAAAACAGACTTCAATCGTACAACCCTCACCGCTAAACCAAAAAACAACTTTTTTAAAATTCATTTATATTTTGTAAAAATAAAAAAACATTTCACTTTCAAAGAATTTATTCTTAATCATAACTTAAGAACTAAGAATAACAAACTCAAGTTTCTCCTAACACGAAATCACACTATGTTAATGTACTTATACAAACAAAAATTAGCTACACTGAGTAACTTCAAACAAAACTGTTATATTCACATTACATATAAAATAAAGACTTGTATTTTTATAAATTTGATAGAACACAATAGAGAAAATGACAATGGCGGACTTTTTTTTTAAATGGTTTGTAGGGGTAATGTCTGTAATTACTGGGGTAATGTGTGTAGTAAGTTTTGCTTATGGGTTTACATAAAAATATATAACATAAGTCATTGTATTTTTGTAGACTATTTATTTCTCTACAAAAAAAGTTTCAATACATTTAATTATTTGCCTCCGTGTTATAAAATTTTAAGTAGCAAAACATTTTATTCATTATAATGTATATGAAAAACCTTGATTATAAAGCGGACCATCTTAGAGTTAATATTGTGGATTCTTATTTTCAGGTTTATTATTTTTCGGATCAAAGTAATTCGAAAACACTCCATAAGAATCATTACAATGTATATATAATACATATTATGTGAATATTGTCTGTGCGCACTTGTAAGTTACTAGGTTTATTATATTTTAGACAAAAATAAAACTTTATTTTAAGTTGTTATACGACACATAACAAATAGAACATTAAATTAAATTTTGGAATTTTTTAGTAAAAAAAAATTTAAGATTCATTGTTTTCGAGAAACAAAAACAACAGACAGAGACATAAATTTAGTTAATATGTTTTATGCGTCAAAAGTAGCACTAAAAAAATATAAAGTATGATAAAACTCAGTGTTTTAAGTAATCAAGTAATTTTTATAATAGGCGCGAATCACACTTGTAAGTTTTACTCTCCTACTGATATAATACAATACTGTAACCTAGTAACAATTACCTAGGTAACCTTAAGTATACTGTGAGTGGCAATTAATATGGCACCGACAGTAAATTCTTTCAGATTTAAAAGAAATAATAAACAATTTATGTAAACTTTATGAAAGTCTGTAAGTAAAACTTACAAGTGCAATTCTCTCCTTAGAAATATAACCATTACATTATAACTCGTACATAATGGTTAACAGGCTTAAAAACAAAATAATAAAAAAAAAAACAAAAATATATTTAAAAAAAAAGCTTTCGAACATTGAAGTTCCTTAACATCATGTACAAATTTTAATGTAACGGATGTTGTAAATACCTCAGTTCATGAGTGATCCAAGTGACATTCTCAGTGACAATCAAAATCGTATTGACATTTTAACCGACTTCAAAAAAAGGAGATTCTGTATTTTAGTTGTATATAGTATAAGTAAGTCCGTGTGGTCGGTATTTTCTTTAAAATGACAGTCTAAATTTAGATGCGGTTCTCAACATTTAGAAGGATACTTATCAAGGAGGTTTTGAGTATAAATATATTGGAATCTGATGAAGATCTTCTTCAGAGATAAATAAGTCTTCAATAACAGCAAATGACTCCGGATTGCTGAGATTATATCTTTGTATACAAAAAGTTATATTTTAAGTCTGTTATATTTTTCTATGACACAATTATTTTTGTAAAAACATGATTCGAAATGTGTCAATTAGTAACAATAGTTAAACAAGAGTAACGCGTTTAGTTTAGCTTATAAATGTCACTTGAATCTACTGTTAACTAAGGTATTAGCTAAGGTACTACACAATTGTTTTAGCATGTCCCTTCGTCATAATGGTGAACGTTATCCCTTATTTAAGCAAGCACATTAAACTTAAAAGAATTGAATCTATCTACGAACACAACTTTCACACAATTCCATGACGATATGGTAGCATTTTCATAGAAAATAGCTTTAGGTGCAAAATTAGTAATATGGGGTTATTACTAAGAATGTAATTTTTAAATAGACATTGTAAAACATGTGAGTGAAACATAAATAAATCAGTGCATGTTGAGATGAAGTTTCTTGTTATATTCACACGAGACATAAAATTAAAAAAACTTAAACCCGACTAAGTAAATAAATTCTGTCATTTAAAATTTTAATAAAACTTATATAGCCTACCAGGGCCATTATTGCAAATCTATTGGTAGGCTTATCCGCTGGATAGTATTTTAGATAGTTATGTTTCTCATCAAACATGCCTTTGAATTATGTTTTTATGAGTTTGTTTTACTTATTATTTATATGATGTAGAAATGAGATATAATTTGTGTAAATTAATGGGTCCAATTTATAAGGGGTCAATCTGTAATACTTCGACTGTTAACAAAACCAATAATCCATTCATATGGTTATTAAATTAAAATAGCTTATAACACACACATTCAATTTATTATCTCCGACTTTAACTTTGAATATTTCTCGTAAAATGATTACCATTTGCTTTGGTCCTTTAAAGTGGCACTCAATGATATTATATAGCTATAGATATGTTATAAGCTCATGAATTTTGGCACCCAGAGTGCCGACCACTTTGGACGACGTTGCCTAGCAACGAGCTAGCGACTGAGTATGACAACAGTATCTTTGTGCAAAGAGGTCAATTGACGAGCTCGTTAAAGTTGGTAATTGGTACAGCTTTGTAATATAGTATGAACGTAAGATATCTATAGTTATAAATTATCACTGATAGCACCTATTGTTGAATTATTGCTATTTTACACGACGCAAACCCCTTATTTTATATCTAGCTTACCTAACATACCCATTGCTTTACGAATGAATCAACAAGTCATTAGTTCAATGTGCTCATTTATTTATATACAAAATGTGTTTTATACCAAATTTTACTTTATATAATTTCAATCGCTCTGACCGGCCGCTTGACGTAGGAGTACATATATTTTTTCCTTTATCCAATCCTTGTTGTATGGTGCGTATGTATTCGTGGACTTTTGATACACTAGACAGCTTAGATCTGCAAGCTGTGAAATTTTAAATTATTAATTATATTTTGCTTATGGATGTGCTCACTTTCATTTATATTCATTATGTTTTATTAACATATGCATTTATACACATAATATAGCCTACGACTGTCTCAAATAATGACACTTTCAAATGGTCATATAATAATTGTCATAATTTTTAAAATGGGTGTTGAGGTTCCAGAGTTTTGCTTCGTACATACTAAATTCAGTCTCTTTATTATCTTAATATTGATTAATATAGATAATGTTAAAATTCTTTAAGTAGTAAGACACTATTTATAAATAATTTTATAAAAAGAGTAATTTTATTAATTTTAGTTACACAGTACTTACTTCATTTTTTATGACATTATATTTACATATACTTAGAAAATTGCTGGTTTGTGTTATATGCTTAAAAATAGGATAAATACCAAAATTGTTACATCAGCATATGGCTATTAGGCGAGAATTATACTAATAAGTTTTGCTCTCAGACTTTCATAAAAATTTACATAAGTTGGTTTTCATTACTTTACACCTGAAAGAATTTACTATAACTGCCAATATTTTTGACAGTAACAGCTTTTGTAAGGTCCCCTAGGTAACTGTTACCAGGTTACAGAATTGTATAAAGTCTATAACAAGAGTATATCTTACTAATGTAATTCTCGCCTAACTCATAGTACAATTTATTGATTACGTGTTTGTATCAATAAATATTGGCTATATTAGGTTGGTTAGTAAAAGTTAATTTTTCAAATTATTACTAATGACAAAGAATTTAATGAGTTCTACTTAGTAATAAATGTGCAAAGTTGTTAGAATATATGGATATTTTGTTCTTAATCTGGCAAAAACTGTAGGTGGTTTCACATAAGTGTGTTGGTCTGAACTATGCACATGACGCTGCACAGAACACTAAATTAGCTACCAAGACAGTTGTTTAGACATTTCTTTGATGTTCATTCCGGGATGTATTTATGTATTAAATAAGCCAAATAAGGATATAATAAATTATAAATGTTTTTAATGGCTGTGAATATTCAAAAAGGATATAACAATATTGTATATTCTATGTTTTAATTCTTGTTCACTCGACTGTACCGTGCGCGAGCTCGGATTCGCCTCCTATTCAGACCAACTCCGTTATGTGAAACACAGTATACTTAAGAGACTTCAAAACTTCACTAATATAACTTAATCATAATAATAATATAGGCTCCTTTTTATCAACATATCACGTAAGTGAAGCAAGCAGCGTAAGTTAGTATTATTATATGTATAAATAAAAAATTGTTACCTGATCAACAAAATCAAACAATTGCGATATGTCATAAGTTATAGTCGGTGTATTGGGGTTTCGCCTTTTTAAATGTTCTTCGTAAATCTTGCAAACACCTTCCATACAGTCGTTGACGCTCTCGTAGTCCGAATATGTTCTTGTTTCAGGCCTTGGACCCGGTTGTACTAATAAAATTGTGTGGGACTGAAATCATAACCTCAGTTAGCGCCATTTTCAACAAACAAAAATTAACATGTATTTTAAAACACATATGTACCATGTTTTAATTAAATTATACTTAAAGCTGTATAATTAGTAAAGTACTTCACTATTAAGTGAGAAATAATTAAAGAAATAACGTATTTCGAGAAATATCTATTTTCTATTCGCAAATCACAATCCAAGTTCGGTGTTCAGAAAGCTAGCGTTCAAAAACAAATGCATACAGCATACAGATTATTAAAAACATTCGAAACGTAAGAAAAAGATTATATCCAGAATTTTATGAGCACTTTATTTAAACTTTAATTGGTTTATGGTTTATTAAAATAATGTATTGTATGTGAAAACAATAATTTTAAGTAAAATTCATTAACATATTTATTATAATAACGTAATTTCTGAACGAAATTTTATACGCAATTCAATTTACGCTAGCTTCAAGTACAATATACTTGTAGTAATATTTTTTTATCTTAAATCTTTAGTAAATTACAAAATCATCAAAGAATCTACAAAATTTAATCTTTGTAATCGAATAATTGAATCGCCTTTTATTTATTCAAACAACCTATACGTTGATATTAATTGATAAATATAAATATTTAGTAGAACGTAAAATGTAACGTATAATTTTTAGGTTTTTAATCATCTGTTTACATTATTTAATTTAAATGTCAAATTGATTGTTGAAATAATAGTTTATTTATAATTCGCGGTATTAAACTTTTAAGCAATAATTTAACGAATTGAAATGGATAGTCATGAAGCTGATATTTTCGCGAACACGTTAAAAAAACACAATCTACAAAAACCAGTTGCTATTTACAGCGAAAATAAAAATGTTTGCGAAAATATGTTACAAGAATATGATATCCAAGGTGTATTATTGAATTTTTCTCAACAAATTAAAGCATTTCAAAACGCAGACAAAGTTGATAAAAGAGGTAGCAGTCGAAGTAATTTGACCACGTATAAAAGGAATAATTTTCTACCAATAAACCTGATATCAACAGAGCAAGTAAGCAATTGTTTTATTTTCAAGGCTAAGCGTTATTTATTTGTTGTTTCCTGACAAATATTACTTTATAAAACTGTAGATTGAATTTTGGTACTTTTGCTTTGGTCACATATATATTTCTTGCCCAATAAGAAAGTAAACACAACATTTTATAAATTTAACGTTTCTTTTACGATTTGTTGTTTGTTATTCTTTGCTTTTTTCAGAATTCAACTATCTCTTTTTTATTTTTATGTTTTGTTGTATTTATTAACTTCAATATAGCTGTGAAATGGACAAACTTTGACATTTTTTAATAATACAATTTGTTATTTTATATGACATTGTTTACCCATGTTCAATTTTTAGTGTTTTCTTCCTATGATATTTATGCTTCTCTGCTATACCCTGTGCTTGCTATGCTTCCTTATATTATAGTATAAGGTTTTATGTCCATATAACCATTCTTTATGATAAGTGGGCTATGTAATATAAAATTAATTTTTCCAATTGAACTTTTTATTTAAAAATTATAAATCTATATAGTTATTTAGAAATAAATTTACAAAAGATATTTCAATGATAATTACATAGATATATTTAAAAATTAGAGAATATCTGAATTGTTTAAGTGTCTTGAGTGTTTTTTCCATATTTTTTTTTACACTCGAAATAGAAAAAATACTTTGTATCTAAATTATTAAGGCATACTTAGTTTTTATTATTAAAAAAAAAACACTTTTTTTAAATTATGTATTTACTCAGAATAAAAATTTAGATTTTATCTTTTCAGCAATTTGAACAAATACAGTCAAATAAGTTTGAAACACAATGCGTGTTAGATACACAATTAATTAACATAATAGAAAATGCTGAAGCTTTAATAGATGTAACAAAAGATATGAGCCAAGAATTTAATACAACATTCAATAATTTAGATACAGATAACAAACAGAATGCCAAAGAAATAGAAAATATAGATAAAGAAAGATATGACAATGTTTCCGAAGATTTAAATACAAAACAAACAATAAATAAAATACCCTTTAGTACAAAAGAATGTCATAATAACTCTCAAGATGATATTGATTTAGAATTTAAAGAAAAAACTGAAATAAGGAAAAGCAAAAGTGATTATGAAGTTGAAAGAATAATAGAGGCAAAGGCAAATGGGTCTGGTCATAATGCAGTAACTTCTAAAAGTCCTATTCTCAATAACATAAATTCACCACTCTTAAAATCAAAAACACCATCACCTTTAGTCTTTAAACTGGAATCATTTGAACAATTCGAAACAATAGCCTTATCTGTTTTAAAAGATAATCCTAATTTCGAAGCTGCAAAGAGAATTATTAACTCACAAATCATGAACAATGAACTGTTCATACAAACACACGCAGAATCTGTTTTAGGTGATCGAGACAAATCGCTAAGCCCTGTTTTAAAAATATCTAATCCTATAGCAAAAGATGATATTGCAAAACATATGTCTGTTATAGAAGATAGTATACTCTTCAGTAGTGATGAAGAAGATGATTTAAAGAACGATGTTGAAGATTTACCATTAACTTGTGCATTAGAAACATCTTTCTATAAACAATATGACGTTTTAGATAAAACAATCTTTGTAGGCTTTCAAACAGCAAGCAACAAGTCTATACAAGTGAATTCAGATTCATATAGCAAAGCTAAAAGTATTTTAGACAATGTTAAAGTTCCAGAAGAGTATATGTCACTTACAAAGCTTGTTGAGGTTATTGATAATAATTGTAAGGTTAATAATAATGCTAATGAATTAGGTGATCAAAACAATAAAGCAAAATTTTTAGATGAAGAAGGATGTCCTCAAAATAATGTTGATGTAACAGAATGTGTAAAAGAAATTAATGTACCTGAAATTCTTATAAAAAGTAAAAGAGTTCGTGAAGAAACGCTAGAATGTGATGACGATCAAAATTTATTGAATGCTTATATAGAATATGACGAATTGAATATTTGCAGTAATAAAAAATTGAAATTATCAGATAATAATTCGGAAATGTTCGAAAGAAATGTAGAAAATGATGCTTTAATTACTCATAACAGATTTCATAAAGACACACATAATATTTCAATTGAAAATGCACCTTTAAATGAACATCTAAATATTGACGAACATATTATGAAAGAATTTGAAAATAATTTCATTTCTGAAGAAGATTGTGGTACAGATACGTTGAAAACAGATAAAAATAATGATACATTAGATAAAGTTAGTAATTTACTGCCTAATAATGATGAAGTAAATAAAAAAAATAGTTTTAGTCCATTTGTAGGTTTTAAAACAGCAAATAACAAAGGAATAAAAATTTCTAAACAGGGATTGGCTAAAACAAAAAATATCTTTGAAGATATTGATTTAAATGATTTGGAAGAAAACTCTAATTCAGATAAGGATCGTCAAAATTGTAATACGAATACCGATCTACCGTCAACAAGTAAAAATTTTATGGGTTTCCGAACAGCCAATAATAAGGAAATAAAAGTGTCAGAATTAGCTTTCGCTAAAACTAAGAATATATTTGATAATATTGATAATGAGGATATATTTCCAATTAATAAGGCAGATACTGCCAAACTGCCTGTGAATATAAACCAAATAAAAGAAGATACAGTTATAAATAAAAACAACCTTCCAAAATGCGCTAAAAGTAGCTTCATTAACCCTTTTCCATTAAATAGAAACAATAATGATAATTTATTAAAAACAGCTAACATCTCTAGAAATTTATCTGAAAATTCAAATATTTTGAATAATGATAACAAAGAACAAGTTCAATTTATTGGCTTCCAGACAGCTAGCAACAAAACAGTTAATATATCTAAAGAAGCTTTAGCTAAATCGAAAAATATATTCAAAGGAATAATGTCTGGTGAAGATGAACAGGAAACGCATAAAGGTGATGATGATTTTCCCGAAGATACTAATGTTTTAAAAGAATTTCAAATAGATACAATTAAGACAAAACTTGTTAATTATACTGATACAATGGTTATAAATAAAACAAATGAACATGAAACAGAAATGTGTACTCCTTTTAGTATTGGTTTCAAAACAGCAAGTAATAAACCAGTTCAAATATCTAATGAAGCATTAGAAAAGAGTAAAAAAATATTTCTAGATATAGTTTTAACCGATCTAGTAAAAGAAAAATCTATTGAATCCAAGGATGTTAATTTCCAAGGATTTAAAACTGCCAGCAACAAGCCAGTCCCAATATCAAAAGAAGCTTTAGCTAAAACTAAGAATATCTTTCAAGATATAGACAGCTTATATAATGAAAACAACGAAAATAAAAACGATTTAGTTACTGAAGACACATACAGTTCAAATAAAGTTAAAAATCTTTTACTTCAAGGTTTTAAAACGGCCAGCAACAAGCTAGTCTCAATATCGGAAGACGCTTTAGCTAAAACTAAGAACATATTTCAAGATATAGACAGCTTATATGATGAAAACAATAAAAATAATAATGATTTAGTTACTGAAGACACATACAATTCAAATAAAGCGACAATTCCTTTAATTCAAGGGTTTAGAACGGCCAGTAATAAGCTAGTTAAAATAACTGAACAGGCATTGGCTAAAACTAAGAATATTTTTCAAGATATAGACAATTTTTATGATAAGGACTATAAAAACAGTAATAATTTAGTTGCCAAAGACATACACAATTCTAATAAAGATACAAATACAATAATACGAGGCTTTAGAACAGCAAGCAATAAGCCAGTTAGGATAACTGAAGACGCTTTAGCGAAGAGTAAGAAAATGTTTGAAGATATTGAAGTTTGTGAACAAATAAATAATGATTTAGCAAAAGATTGTGATGAACCAACTTTCGAAGGATTTAAAACGGCTAATAATAAGATAGTTAAGATTTCAAAAGACGCTCTCGCTAAATCGAAAAAAGTATTTCAAGATTTGAATTCAGATACAGGTGATAATGAAAGTAGCAATGTTGATAAAGAAAATGTGTTTGTCGGGTTTCAAACAGCGAATAACAAAACTGTTGGAATATCAAAAGAAGCATTATTAAAGAGTAAAAAAATATTTGAAGGCATTGACTTAAGTCTAAATAATTTCGGTGATAATAAACCAAATTTAGATATAAAAGACAAAGTCAAATTTGGATTTAAAACTGCTAATAATGAAAACGTTAATGTTAAGGAAGAATCATTAAAAATATCTAAAAAATTATTAGACAATGTTGCTTTTAATACAGTTACTAAAAGTCATTGTAGTTCAGAAGCTAATACAAAACGTAATGATGATTATCATTTGAATATAGATGAATTAATGAATACAGAAGTAATAAAGTATTTAGAAGAATCTTTAAATACAGAAGATTTTTCTAAAGAAACGTCACCAATAAGCAAAAGATCTGGCAGCCCAATCTTGTCTTGTCCTAAAGCGAAAAAGCGAAAAGCGTTTAAAACACCTCAAACGACTGTTAAAAGTATTTTAGCTAGCAACACTGAAATAACACCTACAAATATGTATGTTTTTAACGAAAATTATAAAAGAAATAAAAAATATACATTAAAAGATATCAAATACATTGACTCATTAAACACTGATGGTAAAATTGATCCATATATTTTAAACTTTAAATTCGACATGCTACTCGATTTCGAATTTGGCGGGAAACGAAATGAAATTGACAGTGACGTCTGGACCACAGATAAAATAAGGGAATATTTCACAGATTCTGTAAATAGAAAGATAGTCCCTGAAGGTTGGATGGCTAATCATTTGAAATTAATTATATGGAAGTTAATATCGTATGAGATATTTTTTCCGAATTGTATGGAAACAGTTTGTACAGTTAAAACTGTGTTGCATCAATTAAAGTACAGATATGACAAAGAGTTGTATAATGTGGAGAGACCGGCGTTAAGGAAAATTCTTGAAAAGGACGAAGTAGCGTCTAAGTTATTGGTTCTGTGTGTCGCTGGATTTTATGTTAATGGTGAATGTGTGACTAGGTCTGTATAATTTCTTTTATTACTTTATCGTTATTTGCATTCCGTGATTATGCATTTTATAATGTATTCAATTAATTTACTATTATTCAAATTTCTTTTCTTCTATAAACTACATAGGATATTGATCTGAGTAGTTACTTTATCAATTTGTTCAAATCAAATGCTATATGGATACTGATAAGCAACAACTAACAAAAAGTGAAATACTGAAATTTTTATGTATTCTTATAATTAAATCGCGTATTTAACAATATTGATTTTTTTTAATGTTATTTAAACTAAATAAGTACTGAAAAACTCCCTTAAATTATTGTTTCAAATATTGTAGTATAAATACGAATTAGAAAAACTTTTCATTATAACAATCTGCTTTTAATTCAATACCTTTTTTCAAAATAGTAAAGAAGAGATGGATATATACTGTCATACTACAAAAAACGCATTAAAACCATGTTGAAAACGTGTCTAGCTAAACAGTGTTTAAGATTTAAACATTGCTTAAAATATTATATAAATTGCTTAACAGCGAATAAACTCATAAAAAATATTGATAAAATGTTATACGTTACATTTGACAGCAAAAATAGGTTTTAAACATCTATTAAACTCACTTAAATGTATATTAATCTATGTCTAAAGCATGTTTAACTCAAAACTGTCTTAGACGCGCGTTTAACGTCTGTTTAAATCTTTTGTAGTAAGGCAGATAGTTCTTTAAACAAATTGATTAAAAATAGGTTTGACATCTCTAGGCGCTATTCTCGAAATGAAGTCCGTATGGCTCGACACAGTATCGCTTATCAGCGTCCAAATGTATACAAGATTAAAAAAAATGGGAACCGGCTTAAAAGGCGTAATATGTTATTTAGTGTACTTGAATGACTTACATATTCCATTTATTTTGAAAATTCTATGAGTTATGAAGGTATACCATTTCAAACAAAAAAAGAATTAACCAAATCGATCAAGATATTTTCGAATAATCGATGAACATACTTAAAAAAGTCAGTTAAAAATCAAATCAAATGCTTAAGCGAGATTATTCACTAATACTTTTAAAATTTTTTTTGAACAGGCATAATTTTTCCCACTTGTAATTATTATTTCAATTCAATTCAATTCTTTGGTTAATGGCTTTTAATTGTGCCAATTAGACACATGTTATTATTATTATTTCCTTAGGTAAATTTCAAAATGTATTAATACAGTATTCCATCAATTATTTGTTTTCAGTGTTACCAACCTAATGCAAAACATAGAACTGTTGTTAACTGATGGTTGGTACTGTATAAAGGCGTGTGCAGACAGAATGATTGATAAGTTAATATGGGATGGTAAAGTTTGTGTTGGGACTAAATTGGCTATACATGGGGCTGAGCTGATGAATTGTGAACAAGGAATTGCTCCTTGGGAGGTAAGGATTGAAGTGAAAGTGTAACATATGTTCATTATGGCAACCTACGGGCGTAGATAGCTTTCGTATTGGAGGGGTCTGTCTAAAGGAAGGGTCCGAAGGGGGGGGGGGTGTAACTCTAAAATGCACAAAGATAAACTAGTTTTTATCCGAGTACTACGCAGTACGGTCGTATGATTGCTAAATGCTAACCTCTTCAGGTAAAAAGAAATCTATTGCTCCTATTCAGACAATAATAGATATAAGCCGTCACGTTTCTACACTTATTGTTAATATTCATTAGACAATCTTATCACGTTTTGACTGAATTATTTTTATTTAGTACCAAACCATTCCCCTATATTCCAAATTAATAAGCTGCGAGGTTATATCCTTTGTTTTATTTGCATTGAGAATTTTTTTCTGGTACACTATAATAGAGCCATATAGGTTAGAACACGTCGATCTCAACCGACGATCGCAGGTTCAAACCCCGGCTAGCACCGTTGAGTATTCAAGTGCTAAATTTGTGTTTAAATTCATCTCGAGTTCGGCGGTGAAGGAAAACATAGTGAGACGAGACACATTTCGACACATGTATATCCGCCAACCCGCAGTAGACCAACGTAGCGTATTTAACTCTAAAGCCTTCTCCTTAATAGAGAGGAGGCCTTGGCATTTTATTTTTTTTACACTATAATAAAAAATACAGCGCTTAGTTTTGAAGTTTCATGATTCCAGGATACATCCTCAATTCGTCTCAAAATATCTGGTAATTCAACACGACGCGCGAAATGGGATACAAGACTTGGTTTCCATGGAACCGGCTCCATTTTAACTCATCTGTCAACTGTCAAACCAGAAGGCGGGAAAATTTCGCGGCTATGCGTCTTCGTGACTAGAGTGTATCCCATGCTTTATGTTGAGAAATTTGAAGATGGCAGCACTGGTAAATATTTAAGTTAAGGTTTAGTACTTTTAAATGAGCAATTCTTGTATGTATATAATCTGCATCCTGGAGAAGGCGTCAATGATTTTTATGAAACTTGGTATGCTGGTGGTTTCGGGGGAAATTGATCTAGCTAGTTATAATTTTTAGAAAACAACGTTTCACACGTGTTTTTTATTTACAATTAATTTAAATATAAATTTTTTAAAACACGATTTACCAAAAAAATACCAAGCAAAGTTCAATTATTTAAGTACTATTTGTTATTAACTGATTTCGTATTGCCCCAGAAACAAAAAAAAAATTATTAACTTATTAGCCGTTCCGTACAAAATGCGTGAGAAAATGTATTTACTTATTTTTTTGTGAACTTTTTAAACATTTTCATAGTTTTTCGGGATACAGAAAAATCTAATAAATCAAAGACAATAAAAATCAGTACAGCCTTGAGTTAATATTGTCTAACATAACTTTCTTTTATATTGCACACTTAGAATTAAAGTCATCAAATTCAAAAATTCACATTTTTGGGTACAAAACGTTTTACACTTTGTAATTCAGCTGTTTGTTGAGACTTTGATATCACAAAATGTTGATAGAATAGTTATTTTGAAGCACAGAATTACGTGAAATTAAATTTTAATAACTAATGTAGCTAATTCGTTTTACACAGATTTCGAATTCGGTCACTTTAATTAATATAGTTTACCAATTTATTGTAAATATAATATGTAATTTCAGTAACTCGTTCAGAGAGGTTAGAGCACATTCAACAGATGAAACACGACGCCGACAGACAAAATCAGGTGGAAAAGTTGTATGATGAACTCGAGAAAATGGCTGAACAGGTATGTATATAAAGATATTAAACTGAACTAGCATTTCCTCGCGACTTCGCCCGTTTTTATTTTAAATTTGTTAAATGCTAATCAGAAACTCGTAAAATAGTAAGTTTTGTGTTTTGTATTTCACAAGGTCCATCTTAAAATGAAACGTTAAATTTAATTACTGATAAATAACTGGTCAAGTGCGAGTAGGACTCGCGCACCGAGGGTTCCGTACAAACTTATAGAAATCTATATAAGACTAACCCATCTACGCCATTTGTGGTCTTCATCATCAGTTCCAACATAAGTTACTATCAAAAATACCTAAATCGGTATACGCTTGCCTATAATATTTGAGGAGTTCCCTCAATTTCTCCAGGATCCCATCATCTGATCCTGACCTGAAGACAATGGGACCACCTTGGAAGTATACCTTTTCAAACAAAAAAAAATTTTGAAAATCGGTACCCAAATGGCGGCGTAATCGGCGAACAAACATAAAAAAAAAATTAAATACAAGGTCGAATTGAAAACACTCCTTTTTAGAAGTCGCTTAAATATAATCAAATATTATGTAAATATGGATCACGTCCCAAAAACTATTTTGAAACTACTTAGGAGCACTTTAATTTAAAACACTATCATGGATGCAATCCATGGAAACACAAAATTTTATTTTAAGTACTAATACACCTTATACTTTAAAAAAAAAAAAGTTATAGCGCGATTCAGGATACACCTAGCGCCATCTCTTGACAATTTCAATGAACTAACTTGTTGACTTTGACATTAACAACATAATTATATTATATTTTATTCTCGTTTTATTTTTATTTATATTCTACTACTCTCCACTACCCCTGCACTACGTTCGTAAAATATTTAGATTTACATTATCAATCAAAATATCGAAATATATATTAGTGTTGCCAAGACGAAAATAATTAGTCCTTAATTCGAACAAAACTAATTGTTTATTTATAAATAACTAATGATATTACTAATAACCAGAAGACTTATATGTGTAGATAAATAAGTATATTAAATAACTCGATCTGTTTGAATTTAATTTTAAAATTTTCGTACTAAGTCAATACGAGTACTTAAATCAAATCGCGTGAAGCTTTTATATTGAATGTTAATTACGTAATGACGTTATAAATCGACGATAAAACTTTTAAACGAAAAGTTTATTTTATAATTTTTAGCGCGTTTAAATAATAATTAAAAAAAAAAATTATTAATCGAGCAGAATTATATCACAGTTAATGTCATAATGTTGTAATAGATGGCATTAGCTGTACGCTGCATCGCGCTATCATTTTGTTAGCTGCGATATATAGATTGCATTGCGTTGTTTATAAAGGTTTGCTGCTTTTTAATGTTTTCGTATTGATACAAATTTCTTCTCAGTGTTTGTAAAATTGTTTTTTTGACCATGGTCAACTTCTATGTTAATTTGTTACAAGTACATATAATTTTAATTCTAAGATTAATATATTTTCCGCTTGATCAATTTACAACTTGATACATTTACGCGTTCCTGAGAAAAAGGTTGAAAGACAGACGTACAGACTGACAGACACACGAACAGAAATTTACAGTTTTCGGATTTTTTCCTTTATGTATACTAAAGGACCTTGCTCCTGGCCAAATTTCATAATGCTTGGTCAATGGGAAGTACCCTATAGGTTTTGATTCCCTTGCGAAAACGTTAAAAACGCTATCATACTTAAAATATGTGATATAAATGACCGTATCTTTTGATTGCGTTAACTTAGAAGTTTGATTTTTTCACAGCTCTTAGTAATTACAACTCTGAGTACTTGACGTTGATAAAAATTTGTTACCATCACGCGTTTCTGAGAAAAGGTTGAAAGACAAACTTACAAACAGACAAACATACATACAAAAATTTACAGTTTTCAGATTTTTTCCTTTATTTGTACCATAAGATCTTACTTCTTGCCAAATTTCATCGTGCTACGTCAATGGGAAGTACCCTATAGGTTTTGATTCCCTTGCGAAAACGCTAAAATGGTCAAAATATACGACATATTTTCCATTATCTTTTGATTGCGTTGACTTAGAACTTTAATATTTTCACGGCCGCATGTCATCGTAGACTTGAGTATATGATATTAATTTCAACATTATACGTCTATGCATTTCTGAGAAAAAAGGGTTGACATCCCGACAGACAGACAGACAGACAGACAGACAGACAGACAGACGGACAACAAAGTGATCCTATAAGGGTTCCGTTTTTTCTTTTAAGGTACGGAACCCTAAAAAACGAGCTAGCTAACAATTTGTAAAATCAATACTTAACATAAATAAATTTTGACATATCCTCAGTGAAATTACAAATATAATACATTGCGTAATGGAAAATGTCCATATGGCCTTATTTTTGGCAATAGTGTAATTTAATATTTGGTTCAAATTTAGACTTTATAGGATAAACTAGATACGCAGTTTTGCCGTATCCCCGACGATATATGGATGCTAATATGCAATAATGTGTCAACTCACAAAAAGTCAAATTAGGCGGTATTAATGTATTTTGATAATTCGTTACCTATTAAACATTATTAAAAAAAATCGAGTCATCTAATCTAGTAAGTATGAAAAAAAGTTTCTTCTAATGTTTCTAATTTCAAGTGTCGTATATAATGATCTCGTATATTTGAAAACTTATTATCAGATATAAGTATTTATTGTACTGATCTGTGTTTAATTCACTCTACCTTTTATCAAAATAGAATAGAAAAGATGGATATATACATATATATATATATATATATATTTGTATGTTTATCTTGTTATGTTTTGGATATATATCTTCAAACAATTTTTTTAAGAATAGGTTTGACATCTTTTACCATTTTCTCTAAATGAAGTCCGTGTGGCTTGACTTAGTATTGCTTATCAGCGTCCATATATGATTCTATACTATGTGTGAATGCATTTCTAAGAAAATTTTCTATATTTTCTTTATAGGAATCTCAAGATTCTGAAGGTTTGGATTCAGACAAGGGCTTAGACAGCGGTTCTCAAATATACAGACATATGAAGAGAAATAAGGATACATCAGAATTCAGGGTAAGAACTAATTTAACATTAAAACGTCATTTTTTAAAAATTAATGTTGCTTTTGGCTAAACTGGCCTTGGGAAGGGGAAATCAGGAAGAGGGGATGTTTGACTATTAATGATTAATTGTTTTATATAAATTTTCAACCGACTTCAAAAAGAAGAGGTTCTCAATTAGAACACCATCACATCTAAAGCGATTTTCAAAGTTGTTTTCAGTTTGGTCTCATAGAATTTTTACCAGAAATTTGTATAGTAGTTTGGGCTTAACATAGAAATAACTATTATGGCCGACTCGCACTTAATCGATATTTTTTATTAATACGATAATTAAATTATTTTTAGGTCAATCTAACGGAATCTCAAACGCATCGTTTACAAGAACACGCGGCAAAGAAACGCGAAAAACTGATCCAAAACCTTCAGACCAAGGTTCAGGATTTGGTAAGGAAGAAAGGTCTGGATGTAGCCAGGAATGTTGTTCCATTGTTGAAGATGAGGGTCGCTGATGTACATAGGGATTGTGTTTCTAAGGGTATGTATTCTTTGGCTATAAGTGAGAATACCATTTACATAGTTATATTTTCGAAACATAGGTGGGTTGGTTATATAAATATTTTTACAAGTTTGTACGGAACCCTCGGTGCGCGAGTCCTACTCGCACTTGACCAGGTTTTTTATATATATATATATATATATAATATATTCGTTGTCAGCTTAAAATTGATTTGTTGTTCATAGTTCGTTTCGGCCTTTTTTAATGTTAGTAGTTAATCTTTTTTTTGTTTCAAAGGGTGTACTTCGAGGTTGGTTACATAGGATTTTCATTAAAAACGGTACAGTACTTTGGTTTTAAAATAAAAATAAATGGAATAAGTAATGAAATTATATACTTTGAAGTCGGTTCAACGTTTTTTAAAAAGTCTTTTGATTTTAACTATAAATTGTTTGGTTGTGAATGGTTACCAGTAAAGGCATTGCGTGAAACTGCTTACCTGATTGGTCCATTACGTGACGCGTCATTGCCGTTAATTGTGATTGGTTACCGTGCCATAAAATTCACTTATAGTATGGATTGTTGATTTATTTATATTTGTTTTTGGATACGGATAGTGTATATCTGCCAAGTAATTGTGTTAATATTTTTTTTTATAATTTTCAGCCATGATAACAATATGGAGACCAAACGAGTGTTTATTGGATTTGATAACAGAGGGCGCTTGGCTGGATGTGTACAATGTTGTTCCTACAGCTGTAAGGTAATTAGTAATAGTAATATTTAACATTGTAGGTAACAAGTGTGTTTATATAGTATGCAACAATCGCTTCCCGCCGTTTTGAACTACACAACGGATTTTAATGGAGTTTTCAACAATATACAGCGTGATTCAAGAGGAATGTTTATATTTATAATACACATATTATAGTAGCGAAAAGCTAAAAATTTCAAAGATCTGTGATACGATGTAAAAATTTACTTTATTTGTGCGAAGCCGGGGCGGGGTGTTATTAATAAATAAAAGTTTGATTATACTTGCTATAATATAATATAATATCGATTCTTTTTAGACGACGTTGCCTAGCGACCAACTAGTGGCTGACTATAACAGGAGTATCTGTAGACCAACAAGATAATTGACGAGCTTGTCAAAGTTGCAAAAGCGTTTTGATTATAACGTCAAATAGTATGAACATAACATATCTATAGTTATAAAATACCATTGGTATTAGTATTTTATTAATTTTGTATATAAAATTATTTATGTTACAGATTCTCCGAAATACAAATATCAGCCGGCAGACAATCAATATTCCAGCCATCGAAATTAAACAAAAACAACAAATTAAAAACCTACACAGATACACTAAAACGAAAATGTTACCCTATAAAAGATCTACATTCAACCACAGACAACGAAATAGACACAATTGGCTTAGTTTTTCTAATCGAACCTGCGACAAGTCAATTTCAAAATATATATTTAACAGATGAAAATAAAAATATAATTTCCATAAATTTTTGGGGCGGTATAAAGAAGTTTGGTTTTGAAAACATTTTAGATACAGGACAAGTTGTGGCGTGTTTAAATTTACAACTACGATCTGGCAACACTAGGAAGCAAATACCACAATATCGAGCAACGGAATTCACGCATTTCACTAGAACATGTAAAATTGATTTTATTAGAAAAATGACAGACGACTTATCGAGAATATTCTCGTCTATAGATAAGAAAAAGTTTATAAACGACTGTGCTGCTATTAAAAATAATTACACCAATTTTAGATATGGCAACACTGAAAACGTTACGCCTTACAGATTAAATAATAGCGATTACAACATATCGAAGAATAAACTGTTTATAGATTCACCGTTAAATGGGAAGATGGATATTCATTTGAATTTAAGTGGCTTAGATTTCGAGTCGACGTTCAAACAGACAGACACACAAGATGTATCTCCTGAACGGTTACTGCGGAAAAGAAAAGTCAATGAAAGGATAGCGAAACTAAAAATGTATGGTGAACCGCCCCCATTAAATTCGATACACATAATAAATAAGTCCACTATACAGCCATATAAAAGTCCGTTAATACAAAAAAGTGATATTTCAAGTGTTGCCAGTGTTAATAATTTACCAGAAACTGTTACACGTTCTTCAGTGTTGAATAGGACTTATGTTAAAAGTATTAATCCAGTGAAGTTAAAGTTTTCTGAAGAGGATGGTAACACTACGGATCCTTTCGCTGACGAGTTCGAATGTAGTCCGCCTTTGAGTTTAGATTGATAGCAAACATTAAAAAGTTATTTTTTTTATGTAAAAAAAAAAACATAAAAAAAAACTCATGACTCTGTTTCTTAATCGAATTTAATTTTTTTTTTAATGGGTTTACTTTCAGATTGGTCATATAGAATCTTTTTCAAAATCGATTCAGTAGTTTGAGTTTTAAATGAAAATAATTAGAAAAAAATTAATATACGAATTCCGTTTTACCACCCCGGCCGAAGTGGCCAAACGGACATGCGATTCCGAAAATCCCTCTTAGAATGGATTCTTTAGGGTTAACAAGCGGAAAAAATATGTGCCATTATTCTTTAGTTTTATATAATTAAGGGTATAATTTTTAGCTTTTATGGTATAATTTTTTAAAAATTAAATAACGGTCGCTACACTAGGAAACTTTAGATTAATATGGATGTATAGTTTCTTTTAAATAATTTTTAGTGTGAACGAATGGGGGTAGAAAGGTGTTTATAGGGGAGGAAGAGTTGGAGTGACTTTTAAAATGGTGTCGTTTAAAAAGCTTTATTGATTAATTATAAGTTAGATTATTTATTTTTGATTACTCGTTTTTGAAAAGTATTGTATTATCAAAGATGTTTGTTATTTTTTTAATGTATAAATGTAAATTGTTAATAAAATATTATTTAATTGTGTTATTGTTTTATTAAGTTTTTTTTATGTTAGTAAATATCGTAGTGCCTATACAATAAAATACTTTTATGGGGCAGAAAACTATTTCTCATATCTAGGTTATACTAGATTTGTAATATTAATCATCCGAGTGACATACGGGTGTTGTTTTAATTTTTTAAGCTATACGACTTATTATCCAGTTTATTATTAATAAAACAAAAAATATTATGTAAAGCCTTGACAAATTGTTTTAAAAATATAAAGATTAGCTTTTGCTCGCGTTTTTAATTATAAAAGGGGAGGTGGGGGGGACGCATCTGCAATACCAGGGGCGTTGTGGGTTCGTTGCCGGACTTTGACGGAAAAGTGTCTATACACTCAACGCGTTATAATAGATTTTATTATGCCAGATAACCGTTAAAAACTAACGTAGTAATTAAATACTCTTTGTTTAAAGTTTATTTTTTTGTCTGACGAATACCACACACGCGCCACCTATGGGAAGTTAACTGTACTACATGCTCTATAGCCTTATGCAAAATGCGTTACAATAAATTGACAAAAAATTATCGCAATCATTGTACGGCAGTGCATAAAACACGAACAAATAAATATTGATTTTGTTTATATAAGGTTATTTTTAGATGACATTTCAAACATTTCATATTTCTAAACTTAACGTATAAGATTAGCAACACCCGATAATCCGTCATCTCAAGGTGACCTTCAAACACACTGAAGTTGACGTTCGCTAACCTACAAAAAACTATTTTCGTTTGAATTTCCTACCCGCGTAGACATGTTATGTGTATTAAAATTACCGTAAATTATTTCGATACATCAAAACCGTGTATTAGAATCACTCGTGCCACGTGAACTGTGATATTTTCAGTGATAATTTTCAAGTTTTACCGGTTCGGAGTTAATACTTTCTTTGCTTTCTTTAAAATCGGTAAGTACGATTTTATTTTTTTTTACGACGAGTATCTTTTGCCAGTTTCATTCAGTCGCCGGCGTGGTTTAAAAATAGTTTCACTATCTTATTGTATTTTATAAACATTCAAACTTTTTTAATTTTATTATTTTACAAGGGCATGACTTTTTACTTGATACACAAATAACTTTTAATTCGTTTTCAAATTTTTATTTATTTACGAAAGTGTGTAGTATTAAACTGCTTAAAAATATTTATAATATTCAATTTGCTGGCTTTTTTAATTCATGAAATTAAATTTTAACAAGTAAAAGTATACATATTTATAAAAACTTTTTTTATCAAATAATCCCTGCGTATAAGTTTACATTTAGTAGCCATTTTTATAATTTTTAAAACAATATCTGTAATGTATTTTTATGTGTAATACATATAAATATTATTATTTTAAGGCAAAAATATCCACATATTGGAGTTAAAAATCATTCTAAATATGTCATTGTAGATCCATTGTTGTCACCTCATAAAAAAAAAACTCACCAAAAGAATAAAAGATGAATGCTGTCTAACTGTTATCTTCTCAACGTTGTTTCTGTCATTAATAAAAAAAAAATTATATTCTTAAAATAAATTAATAATAAATCTATTACTTTTTTTTAAATTATTTAAATTTTTTTACATACAGTTGAACATAGAACCTGCTCCTTGAAGTTTGTTACAAAATAGGTTTATTAGGTTTAGAGCTATCATAGACAGAGAACAGGTTCGAGTAATGATATTGTATAACTATAAATATGTTACCGGCTCAAGAATTTTGTCACCCAGAATGCTGATCATTTTGAATGACATTGCCTAGCAACCATCTAGTAACTGCATATGAGAATATCTTTGGGCCAATTGACCGTCTTCTCAAAGTTGGAAATAGGAAAATATTATCATCAATATCATTTTTATAATTATAAAATATTATTGGGACAGATAAAAATAATTGGTTTAGTAAAGTACGAAAGAAACTGCTAAGAAGATAATTCACTTTCCAGGATTCTGATTGGTTATGTCATGTTATTGCCACTATACAGAAAAATAAGAAGGGTATTGTCTTAAAATAAATAGCTTCATCTCTTTATATACAGAACAGTCAAATTTTCTAAGGGTCTATGCAGGCATAAGCCTTTTAAAGTGCCCATATTTCTATGGTTTTGAGCAATATGCAACAAAAAAATAACAATTAATCAATAATTATATAACCAATCAATATAATCACGAGTAATATAAAACATTATCTTTTGTATCACAAATATTTTTGTTTGATTAAAGTCATAATGGTATTTATATGAATGAATAATACAAACACACATTTACCTATAATAACATGTGTGTTTGTGGCACTATAATTGTGTTGTTAAGTAAACAATTATTTACTTGAAGTGTGAAATTATTTATACTTGTTTGAAATAACTCGGGATAGCGTATTATATATAATAAGAGAGATTAATAATAATGAATAATTTTATTGCACACATAAAGAATGAAAGCAAGGTTCAAGACTACCTAAATTATATTATCCTAAGAGTAATCTTATCATTAATGAGTGATCTATATCAGACTACGCTACAGAAAGAAATTTACAAACTAAACGGACTAGTGTGTAATAAAATAATTAAATAAAAATACAATACATAAATGCTTATTAAACTAAGTGTATAATAATACTTACACATTATGAAATCAGTCTTACAAGTATCAGTCATATATACAGGCTGTTCGAGTCTTAACTAAGGTCCTTCAAATAGGGGCTTGTATAAATCTTACACATCATATTCCGCATAAAGATTTTCTTTTGCTTACAAAATGGTTAAATATTTGAGCATCACTGATCTCTCCTCCTCGACGTATCGTCGACGTGCGACGCATAAGTTCAATTTACTCTTACCTAGTAATGAATTTGTCAAAGGTTTTTTTTTTTTGTATATACTTTATTGCACAAAAAGAACAATGTAAAAAGGGCGGACTTAACGCTATTACAGCATTTTCTACCAGCCAACCCAGAATGGTGTACGAGACTTGATAGTAGGCGTGCACAAAAATAAATACGTATATAATAAAAGTAATAATCAACAAAAAAAAAAGAAATAAATAAATACATAAATAATAATATATACGTATAAACATATACATAAAAAGAGATAAGATAGATAGACTTATAAAATACTATATACAATTACTACATATGTCTAAGAGTAATACATAAATCAGATACACGAACAATAATAATAATACATATACTTTGCTACTTTACTATATAAATATGAGTTAAACTATGATGATGAAACATATATTATAAAATAAATTCAATATATAAAGGTTGCCTGAAAGAAATGGCTAATAAGCCATAAGGCCACTTTTTGTTTCCCCGCAATATTGTTTAGTTTTAAGGATACTTACTGCCTTACTACAAAAGATTTAAACAGACGTTAAACGCGAGTTTAAAAAAATCCGTACTACCAATCCGCGTCTAAGTTCAGTTTTGAGTTAAACATGCTTTAGATATATATTAACATACGTTTACGTGAGTTTAATAGATGTCTAAAACCTATTTCAGCTGTCAAATGTAACGTATAACATTTTATCAATAAGTTATTTTATGAGTTTATTCGCTGTTAAGAAATTTCGATAATATTTTAAGCAATGTTTAATTTTTAGGGTTCCGTACCTTAAAAGGAAAAACGGAACCCTTATAGGATCACTTCGTTGTTTGTCTGTCTGTCGGGATGTCAACCCTTTTTTCTCAGAAATGCATGGACGTATCATGTTGAAATTAATATCATATACTCAAGTCTACGACGACATGCGGCTGTGAAAAAATTAAAGTTTTAAGTCAACGCAATCAAAAGATAATGGCAAATATGTCGTATATTTTGACCATTTTAGCGTTTTCGCAAGGGAATCAAAACCTATAGGGTACTTCCCATTGACCTAGCACGATGAAATTTGGCAAGAAGTAAGATCTTATGGTACAAATAAAGGAAAAAATCTGAAAACTGTAAATTTTCGTATGTATGTCTGTATGTTTGTAAGTTTGTCTTTTCACCTTTTTCTCAGAAACGCATGAAGGTAACAAATTTTTATCAACGTCAAGTACTCAGAGTTGTAATTACTAAGAGCTGTGAAAAAATCAAAATTCTAAGTTAACGCAATCAAAAGATACGGTCATTTATGTCACATATTTTAAGTATTTTAGCGTTTTTAACGTTTTCGCAAGGGAATCAAAAC
This sequence comes from Hypolimnas misippus, assembly GCA_037950945.1. Classification (NCBI taxonomy): domain Eukaryota; kingdom Metazoa; phylum Arthropoda; class Insecta; order Lepidoptera; family Nymphalidae; genus Hypolimnas; species Hypolimnas misippus. Next base: position 4,853,530 of record JBBEEQ010000021.1, read on the forward strand.
CTATAGGGTACTTCCCATTGACCTAGCATTATGAAATTTGGCCAGTAGCAAGGTCCTTTAGTATACATAAAGGAAAAAATCCGAAAACTGTAAATTTCTGATTGTGTGTCTGTCAGTCTGTACGTTTGTCTTTCAACCTTTTTCTCAGGAACGCGTAAATGTATCAAGTTGTAAATTGGTCAAGCGGAAAATATATTAATCTTAGAATTAAAATCATATGTACTTGTAACAAATTAATATAGAAGTTGACCATGATCAAAAAAATAATTTTACAAACACTGAGAAGAAATTTGTATCAATACGAAAACATAAAAAGCAACAAACCTTTATAAACAACGCAATGCAATCTATATATCGCAGCTAACAAAATGATAGCGCGATGTAGCGTACAGCTAATGCCATCTATTACAACATTATGACATAAACTGTGATATAATTCTGCTCGATTAATAAATTTTTTAAATAATGTTACCAGAGATAACATCATTTTAAAATATTATTTAAACGCGCTAAAAATAATAAAATAAACTTTTCATTTAAAAGTTTTATCGTGGATTTATAACGTCATTACGTAATTAACATTTAATATAAAAGCTTCACGCGATTTGATTTAAGTACTCGTATTGACTTAGTACGAAAATTTGCGATTCGTTTATTTCGATAAAAATGCTAAACAATTTACGCTCGTTACAATGCATATGGTGAAGTGGAGCTGATGATGCAACACCAGGAGAACTCCTTAATAATTAACAGCCCTGCATCGGGAAAAGATATATATTGTTGACGGCAATGAACAGTTGGCATTAGGCTATTGTAACTTAGGTAAATCAGTTAATCTTACTATATTCGTAACTCAAAAGTGTGAAATATTTTTTTTAAAATAAAACCGACTCCAAAAACGAACCGAAGAGATACAAATTAACTAAAAGGCATAAAATAAATGTTTACTACAACATTTTGAAATCGGTGCCAGTAAATAACACTTAAGAGGTTTTATCTGGCACCGACTTCAAAATGTGGTAGAAAATATTTGTTTTTTTCTTTTTAGTTTACTTGTTTGAGTTTATGGAGTGCTGAGACGTCGCATCGGTTGGTGTGCCCTTTGATGACTATTTTTTTTCGCAAATGTGCACTTTGGCTATAAGTAAAAACACTATTTACATAGTTATATTTTCGAAGTATAGGTGGGTTGGTCTTATATATGTATATTTCTACAAGTTGGTACGGAACCCTCGGTGCGCGAGTCCTACTCGCACTTAACCAGTTATTAAACACTGTTTAGCTAGACCCGTGTTCAACATGGTTTTAATGCGTCTTTTGTAGTATGACGGTTACTCTGTATCTATACATATCTGTACCTATACCTATACATACATATAATTTATGCAATAAAGTGTTAAAATAAAAAAAAAAAATGAAAACTGTCTAGTGAACAGATAAGCAATGAGTCCAATTGCGCGCGAAAAATAAGCAAACAAAATAAAAATAACTGATTTTTCAAAACGGAATGTGATGTGTTAGTTTTATAAGTCCCCCTCCTCACCATTTAAGAACACTAAATTTAAGTCGAACGCCCTGTATTTTTATTTAATAAACGATTCTAACGACGACGCAAAAAGAGAGTCGTTATATCTTTGACTGCTGTGTGTCTGTCTGTGGCACCGTAGCTCCTAAACGGGTGAATCGATTTGGATGCTTTGTCTTATATGAAAGAGGGTTTTCTAGCGATGGTTCTTAGACGTGTTCTACCAAAATCGGTATAGCCATTCATGAGCATGAGCTTTATTCTCTACTTTTAAAGGTTTTAGTAGAATTAAATAAATCAGCCAAGTGCGTGTCGGGCCACGCACAATGTAGGGTTCCGTAGTTGTCAGAATTGTCAAGATCAGTCAAGCAATCTTCGAGTACCAATTTTCGTAAAAAAGTTTACGACGAACTAGGAATTTCCTTTTTTAAGTCAGTTTATACAATATACGTACTTACAATTTTAAACCTTTTATTGTTATAAAATTATTTTTAATTTCTCTTTAAGAAGAGAATAAGAGATAGGTACGTAATCCGTATCTGTTATATTATACCATAAATACCAAAGTGAATTCGTTTGTTTGATTGTTAACTCGCTCTTTCGCTTTAACGCCGTAGGTAAATAAAAATTATGTTAATTGTGCACAACATTTATTATTCTAACACTTGTAAAATATACTTAGCGCCGATAATTTTCCTTCCTGATTAGCGCCTATGAAATCTATGGAGATTTGGTTGAAAACTTCATAAGCGCGATTCAGAATCACTCGCGACATGTTTTATTGAGACATTGTTTTATACCTTATTTTATATTTTATTTTAATTTAAACTTATTAAATATTTATTTATTTATTCATTTAAATTCATATATTAATTTAAAATTATTAATATTTACATAATGTGATGCTTTAAAAAGTGAAATATTTATTTTTACTTAGATCACCTATAACTCGATAACCATAAGAACCCACATAGCCGTTATAATTTTCCTTTTAAATTCATTATATGTACCACTATCGTGAATTTTTTCATATTTTTAGACGCAGCAGTTTAGTGGGTAGAGGGGGGGGACACTTGACTCTAAGAAAAATTGACACTACAAAGCTTAATATTTCGGAAACAGTTCGTCGTTCGGAATAATGGTTTTCCCACACCTATAACATTTTTAAAAGACCTATCTAACGATACCCCACAACATGGGATAAATGAGAAAAAAAATTTTTGGTCTCTCTTAACACGTAGGGAAGACACCCCGAAAAAAAATATTTTTAAGATTTTATTGTACGACTTTCTCGGCGTAATTCATATGTAGTATACATATGAATTACGCCGAGAAAGTCGAATACCGAATTACAGCTTTCTGGTTGTAAGGGTTTCGGAGCAAAGCCGCGGACAGACAGACAGACAGACAGACAGACGGACATAGCGAAACTATAAGGGTTCCGTTTTTTACTACGGAACCCTAAAAATACAATGTTTCATCTTAAAATAATTTCAATCTATATATTGTCTGTACCATCTGTCTGTCTGTAGCATTGATTAGCTAGTTCATTGATAAAAGCCTAATAGGTGTAGATTCAGGATTTTGTTGAAAATTCTGGCTGGCTGGAAATAAGTTAGTGGTTCTAAGCCAATCCCAAATATGTCTTTAGTATTTTTTTTTATTTCATCCCTATTCGGGATAGGCAAGGGTCTCAAATCACACAGCCTAGTCACCCAAATGTCTTTATTGTTATATGTCACGTATATGACATTTTGAAAAATTAATGTTAGGTTTCTTTTAAATCTAAAGAAAATATATCTGACACAGAGGTAGGGCCTTAAACTATTAAAAGTATTACTTAGGCTGTTTTGCACTGGCGACTCAATTTTGTTGTGAATTATAATTTTTAAGTTTTTTGTAACTTTAAAAGCTGGGTTACAAATTATTTTCTATAGTATTCAGTGAAAAAAAAAGTAGAATAATTTATTTAACCACTATGACCTATCATTCATAAAACGGAGTAAACTCAAAACCCATTTTACATCATCGTAATCGGGATACAATAATAATTTTCTTATTGTATAATAATTAGCTTATCATAAATTTTATATCATTTTCATTGACATATTTACATCTTGTCATTGACCTAATAATTAAATCCTAATAAGTAATGTAATATAGCCTATAGCGTTCCTCAATAAATAAACTATCAAACACAAAAAAAAATTTCAACTCGAACCAGTAGTTTCTGAGATAAGCGCTGTCAAACAAACAAACTCTTCAGCTCTATAATATTAGTGTATATTCATAATTACAAGTAAACTAGATACTAGAACCCCGGTAATAACAAAACAGTCGTATTAACGCAAAAACTATACTAATGTACAGGTAAAATTTGTTTGTAATTTTGTTTGTGGGGGGTAATCTTAAAGGGAAATTACTGATCCGATTTGAATTTTTTTAGATAGTCTATTGTATAACGTTATAGGCTATATTACATCACATTACAACTCATAGGAGTGAAGTAGTAGCGATAAACTTGAATGAAAGGAGCAGCTAGTTGTGAATAAAATGGGCGGAGTCCTCGCAGTAGACGCATCGTAAAATAGCCTTATTCCATTAAATTTTCATTAACGCAAACATTTCGCTAGCGAAAACTTTAAATCTTTTAATATTAATTTAATGTATGAAAAATAGTTATACAGTTTAAGATCTTAATTAATTTATATACATAAATTAAAAAAAATAAAAGAAAAGATTATATATTAAACTATTTACATCTTAATTAATATTAAAAAAAAGGATTATATTTTACAAAACATTGTAGACCTCATCTAAGACACTGCATCTGGGTAAAGTTCCCAAAATACTGGCAGCATTACCCCGTTGAATGGCCAAGCTGATCCTTTGACCGAGGTAGCTGCCAGCTCTTGGGTCCCCAGTTGACTCCCAAAGCCTCTTTGAGAGGTCTTTAAAAAGAGAACGAAATAGTTTACGTTAAAACTCATAAAATTTCTGGGATGGTATTATGTAAACGTATCACTTAAATGACGTTGCATATTTTTGCATAATCATTATTTAACGCGCGACGTCATAACTAGTTTTTGGTGAAACGCCAGCGAATGCTCGTCCAGTGTACACGTTATTCATAGTCTAAATTAAATTATTTATTATTAGGATTTTGTATTACGCATGTTAGTTCTTTTTTGGGGGTTGTTTTTTTACCCGACTGAGCGACGCAAGTGAGGCAAACACATTTCTTGTTCATTAGCATATGTATGTGGGTTTGTATCTTTGTGGCGCTATTTAAACTAAACGTATAAGCCGATTTTGATAAATGACACATTTTTTAAATCAAAATGGCCGAATTTGGACGTGGTAATGTGGAAATAATGAAAATCGTCGAACTATGTCAAGGAGTCCATGCGTTGCCAGCTTGAAAGGGGATAAGGGATGGATAATTAATAGGAAAGAAGGAAAGGAATGGGAGAGTGGGTTAGGGTATGGTGAGTGAGAGAATGGGAAGGTTATCTTATCACCGAAACGCAGTTTTAAGCTGCTTCCGATCTTCTGTGCGAATGGGGTACTGCCCTGGACAAATCAGCCTATATACAAGCTGTAGTCAGAGGACAATAGCTAGACTTTACCACAGTGATAACATTAGTGATACAGTTTACAGCGGTTTAATATCAAATCAATCAAAATCGCTGGAAAGAGCTTTAGTCTATTTTTCTTACTTGTCCTTATTTGGTAACAATACTCCGAACGAAAATCGTGAATTTTCGAATAATTTTTTACATTATAAGAAATGATTCAGTTCAATCATTCAATCGGTAATTTCTTATCTAACTCTTGTGTGGCTAGAAATACGCCACATTTGTCTGCTAAATAAGACAAAGAAAAGACTATACGTCCACACAGTTTTTGACATCGCCAGTGTTTGTAGTCCGACTTTGTGATAGTTAAATTAAAGAAAAATAAATAAATAAGACTTCAGAATCGGCTAAAAAATGACGAAGTTTTCATGTACTAAACATAAACTGCCGTACTACAAAAGACGCATTAAAACCATGTTGAACACGTGTCTAGCTAAACAGTGTTTAAAAATTAAACATTGCTTAAAATATTATCTAAATTGCTTAACAGCGAATAAACTCATAAAATAACTTATTGATAAAATGTTATACGTTAAATTTGACAGCTGAAATAGGTTTTAGACATCTATTAAACTCACTTAAACGTGTGTTTATCTATATCTAAAGCATGTTTAACTCGAAAACTGTGCTTAGACGCGGATTTGTAGTACGGATTTTTTTAAACACGCGTTTAACATCTGTTTAAATCTTTTGTAGTAAGGCAGAAAAATCATACGCTACGTATTGAGAACCCCTACAGGTAGTACTTTTTGAAATCACACACAAGTAATGAATTGAAAAAATCAAAAACCCAACTGCGCAGCAAGGCCATAGAGAATCGTTACTAATCAACTTAAAATCGTTATAGATTCTCAACGGTAATTCTGACTGAAAAATGATGTAAGAAACCTCAAAATATAATTTCTAGGTGATGTAATTCATCAGTTGCCATTTTTTTCACATGATCGCGTCCATAATTCGCCATTTTGATTTTTTCAAATTCTTATACTTTCCATGACATTCGCACCGTTAGGACGAATCAAACAACGTATCAAAATCGACCCACACGTTCGGGCTAAACAGTGTCATAAAGGTACAAACCCACATACATATTTATATACATACATATGGTTTATAATCTTTATTAATTTTTCAAAAGGAAATACATACACTCACTGCGACACTACATAAAATTAAACATAAGAAAGAATTGAAGACGGTAGGCACACCTTAAAATAACATAAACACAATATATTCATGTTGCATAGATTAAAACTAGAGACAATTAAGACATAGACTGATAAACACACAACAAAGGGAGGGTCCCTTGTGTCGCGCAGTCGGGTAAAAATAAAAACATACGCTACCTATTAAAGAACCTTCTTCTTTTTGAAGTCGCGTTGGCGCAATGGTCACTGCAAGTGACTAAAGCGCTAACGGTCGCGGGTTCGATCCCCGCTCACGGCAAACGTGTGTATTGGCCATACGGATGTTTGTCGTCTGGGTGTTTGTGTTAGTGTTGTGAGTGTTTCCGGACCCCCGACACAAGGTCATTAAATCTTAATGGGGGCCGTTGAGTGTGATGCGTTATAAAAAAAAAAGTCACACGATACATAAAAAAGTCCATTTTCGCATCGTCTCAATCCGTTACCTTATTTATCTTAAAACTGTATGGTTTACTTATTCATTCTTATCTTTTATTGTATGCAATTTAGCATCGTAGTAAAACTTTATCAATTTTTAATAATAAAACAAAAAAATACTTAAGGCACATCATAACAAAACTAGGCATAATCTGTAAATTTAAAATCTTGAAATATCTTCTGCATTTTTGAAAGTATTTGATGATTACATGCAGCCGCTTATAATTGAAATTTGTTTATAATTTGCATTTGTGAGTTGAAATAAAACTATTTTAAACGGATTTAAATCGCGTATATTAATGATTTAAAATTTAAAATCCCAAGTCCATCAGACTGCAAGACCAAAAGATACAGTTAGTGCCTTCTGCGTGCAACCGGAACGTTATTTAAGATACCATCTAAGAAACCGTTGGCGGTAGTTGTAAATAATATTTTCTAAAACCTCAAATAGACAAATGTCACCTTAGTTTACCCGTGACCACGAACGAAACGAAGTGCTCGAAACGTCGGGATGATAAAAATAATTAATATACGCGATTTAAATCCGTTTAAAATAGTTTTATTTCAATGAATAATAATCGCGATTATCTAAGACAACGATATGCATTTGTGAGGTTAAGGCGACGTTCTACGTAGGCGATTCAGAGCGAATGCGATTGCGTAGCCATGACAGGCGAATTCATAGCGATGCGACGCGACGCGGCGACTTATCCTACGTGCGCGCGTAAACGTTCCAAACATTCTTGGATGGACAATGGTACGGCAACTCGGTCGCACGAAACTATGGATGATTCGGTTTAGCCACCCCAAACTAGCCAACCTAATGGGGATAATCGAAATCGGATTTTTTTCTTATTTTTCTCTCGTGACTATGTACAGTAAATAACACGATTAATTTAACTTTTCAAATTGTGTAATATAAAAAATTGTTTTATTATTGTTTAACGAAAGTCTAAAAAAATGTATATAATACCTCAATATATTAAACCAATTTCGATTGCTTAATTACGTGATGACATAGGTCACTTTAAAAGATGTGAAGTGTTTGTTATTTTCGTGTCGCACCGCGTCGGATCGCGTACGCTCACATAGTATGCATACGCCAGCTTGATTAACATCTATGGATATTTCCGTTCCAAAGTTGTAGCTTGTATTGTATTATTATTCATATTTTTAATTACTGGTCTTAGTGCGAAAATTAATTGTCCTAATAATACCGTTTCTATTGCCCGGCATTTCGACGAAGTTGCATCCGATCACGAGCTGATTCAACTTTAATTTCAATAACAAAACTAACAATGAAGGATAATCTATGGCTTTGCTGAATAAATGTATTACTAGACACAAAAATATTTTTATTAATCCGCAAAGTAGTTCCTGAGATTAGTGCATTCAAACAAACAAACTCATCATGTATCGTTTAGTAACAAATCAGATTTAATATCAGCCACAGATCTAGAGGGGACGACAATTGCTCTTTGAGTCTATTAATTCTATTTAAGTACTTGACTATTTTTAAACCCACGAATAAAAAAGAAAAGCGTGTATCTGTCTATATTATCGTATCTCCCTAACGAATGGACTAATTCGATGTGTTTGTTTGAAATTAGATGTAATCGAGATAGTTATTTCAGACGTTTCAAGCACTTTTCTAGTTGTTGAAAGGATCTGTAACTACTAAGTAACTACTGAGTTTCTCGCCGGCTCTTCTCAGTAGAGTCCACATTCCGAGCCGGTGGTAGCTTCACGTGGAACTGACATCACAAATTTTTAAATTGACGATTCAAAAGAGCTTATAACGGCCTATTCCAATAAAGTATATTTTGAGTTTGAGTTTGATCTGAGCAACTTCTACTGGTCATAGAAATTTACTATATTAAAATTATATCAAAATAAGAGTTACCCAACCTTGACCTGATGTTGCCCCGTCACCTGGAATCAGTGGGATATACAACTCTTCAGCGACTTATATTAAAAGTATCGTGTCGGGGCTCGTTGAAATGGTCCCAATGGAATAAGTACATTGGAGGGAGTTTAAATTTTAAGTTTTATCAATAATTGACATTCATTTTATTAATATCAAGGATCTGTGTGTTCATTCTTGTTGCTAATTCGTGTGGAAATAATTTGTATGAAAATTGTAAATAGTTACATATTATAATTATATTTTGATTAAAATCAATATCTATATTATGTATACATATAAAATACTTTGTCCTGAATGACTGACTGACGGATTGACACGCGGCCTGAATGTAACCTGATACTTGGAGGGAGCTGTCTTTGTATTACGTCCCTTCAGATGGAAAAGGATTTTCTAAAATTCTTCCCCCAAGTATTTTTAAACTGATATCAAAAAGGAGGAGATTTTCATGACGTACCGTATTTTTTTAAAATGTTTGTTGCCTCTGATCTCCGTCATTTCTTATCCGATTTTGAAAAATCATTATTTTATTTGAAATAGCTTTCTTTTCAGATTGGTTCCATATAAATTTTATCAAATTAACCGATTTTTTTAGTAGTTTAGTTTTAAAGACAGTAATAAGAATGTCAAAGCAATCGAAATTACGTATAGCCATTTTAAACCCGATTAAAAAAAGAAATTAAAATCGTTTTAAATGCATCTATTTATTATTTACAGGTAACAATGTCACGTGATCGCACGTCTCGGCGGTTCTACCGCGCCGAGTCGACCCACGATTTGCTGTCTTATATGGACAAGGGTCAAGCAGCCTTGGAGGAAAATAGGTGGACCTTCGAAACCGCTTGGGAAGCCGCTAATAAAGGCAAGTTTACAATCAATTTAGATTTTTAATTTTTTAATTTCGTGTTCATGGTTACTTCTTCGCTCCGAGTCGTGGCGTGATGTAATATAGCCTATAAACTTAATAAACAGGCTAATATATGTATCGAATTTTTTGCCGGTTCTTCTCGGTAGTATGTACATTCTGAACCGTTGGAAAATTAATTATTTAATTCGTTTTTTTGTTTTTGTATTGACGATTCAAAAGTGCTTGTAAAAGTCTACTTGAATAAGGTATATTTTGATTTTTTTTTATTAAACGCAATGGAATGTTATGGTATCAGATCAGTAGTTTTAGAGATTACCGTCTACATACAAAATTACCAACAGACTACATGTCTTATATTAGTACTAGCTTCCGCCCGCGACTTTGTCCGCGTGGAATAGTTACTTTGAGCTAATAATGCATTATTTTAGAACAAATTTGGTTAGCATAAAAAAGGTTATAGTGAGCTAACCTTAAAAGATAGACATATGCTGTCGTGGACTTTTTTTTATACATGATTTTTGCGAAACTTTAACCGTTTACGCAGCGCACGCAGCGTAAGCTCTCTCAATAGGAAAATATCCCCCGATTTTGAAACATTCTTCATTGGGGCTCCGCTCCTTTTGGTCTTAGCGTGATAATATATAGCCTATAGGCTTCCTCGATAAATGGGCTATCTAACACTGAAAGAATTTGTCAAATCTGTCCAGGAGTTCCTGAGATTAGCGCGTTCAAGTAAACAATCAATCAAACAAACAAACAAACTCTTCGGCTTTATAATACTAATAATAAGTGTAGATAGAATATAATAAATAAATAAATAAACGCATCACACTCAACGGCCCCCATTAAAATTGTGACCTTGTGTCGGGGGTCCGGAAACATACACAACACTAATACAAACACCCAGACCACTACAAACATCCGTATGGCCAATACAGACATTTGCCGTGAGCGGTGATCGAACCCGGGACCGTTAGCGCTACAGTCAGTTGCAGTGATCAATACGCCAACGTGCCTGTCAAATATAATAAATAATAATAATAATATATATAATTATTATTGGCGTGGTTAGAAATTCTTTTTAAATTATATTTATGGAAGGAAGTGGCCATGGGATCAATGTCCTTAAAACACGATACTTTGAAATGTTTATTATATATTATTTAATGATATTTTTGTAAATTCTCAGCCAATTGTTACTTATACAATTGTTTTTAATCTAAGGTTTTTTTTTGTTTTGTATTTTTCTTATCGTAACCAATTTGTCTTAAAATAAAAACTTGTATTTATAAGGTCAATTTTATTCACAGGAATAACGTTAAGTGTTGTCATTTTTATTTACTTAAAATTAATGAAATAAAATTGAAAAATTTTCAAATGAATTATAATTAAAAAATAAATAAAACAAGTTATTTTTTGTATATGGACGCTGATAAGCAATAATGTTTCAAACATAAAAAGTCAAATTCGAAGATAATGTTGTATTAGGATACTACATCACCTATTTAACATTATTCAAATAAAATCAAGTCATATAAACTAAATAAGTACGGAAAAAAGTTTCTTAATTAATTGTTTCGAATTTCAAGTGCGTTCAATATTTTGACTTGTATAAATTGTCTCCAATATTTAAAAAACTTTTTATTAGATAATATATTAAATATATACATCTGCTTTTAATCCATTATACCTTTTATTAAAAAATAAAAGAAAAGGTGGATATACATATACTACTTCAAACATATTTATTAAGAATACGTTTGACATCTTTAGGCGCCATTTTCTCAAAATGGACTTCGTGTGGCTTGACACAGTATTGCTTATCAGCGTCCATATATAGTATAATGTGCCAGAATTATAAAAAATGTCAAATAAAAAAAAAAGTTAGCATGTTTCTACCGCGTTCACGCTTGGCATGTCTCAATAAACTGGGGTGATAGAAAATTGATCACGACAATTATAATCTAGATAAAAGAGAAAATTCTATTTTTTGCTACATTTCACGTGAACTGTTTTATTAATTTCCTTATATGGAGTAAAATAAAGTGGTAAGAGACTTGCGCACTGAGGGTTCTGTGCCACTTATACGCGACTCACGCTTGGTCGATTTTTACCCGATTGCGCGTCGGAGGAGGTTACTGTGTTTATCAGTCTGTTTTTATGTATGTATGTGGGTTTGTACCTTTGCGGCACTATGAGACAAAACCCGTAGGCAGATTTTAATAAATTACGTCGTTCGTTATTATGGCGCGAGTGTCATATAATTAAAAAAAAAAAAAGTTGTCCCAAATTTTATTTTTACCCACTATAATTTCTATTAATACAGATATTCCGTAAAAGATTCAAATTAAAACTAAATCTAAGGAAGATTTAAATTGAAATATTACACAAAATATCATTTACAATAAAATTTAAGCCTTATTTTGTAAAGTTAAGGTATATTTTTCTATATTTTTGTATTAAAAGGTCTGTAACCAGAGTTGTAACAAAAGCCATTGTATGCATTCAGAGCATATAATGCAAGTGTCAAACGAGATAAACTCGTTCTAATGCTTAAAGACGTTTAATCTACACTAATATTATAAAGGAACGATTTTTTTTTAAATGTTTGTAATGAATAAACTCAAAAATTACTGGGCCGATTTCAAAAATTCTTTCACCATTGAAAAGCTATATTTACGCTGAGTAACATAAGTTATATTTAATGCTAGAAAAAAATTAGGAATCCTTTCTAAAATATTAAAAATAATACAAGAAAAAACATAAATGAAAGCTTAAAAGATTTCAAGAATTTTGTCCACTCGTGCGAAGCCGGGACGAGCTGCTAGTCTTTACATATAGATAACAAAATTTGCGCGTTTGTTGTCCATACATTGCATTTAATTAATTAAAAAAGTAACAGTCAGAAGTATCGCATTAATCTCAATTCCGTCTAAAAGCATATAAGTGAGGATCGTTACGAACCAACATTAAATCGTTATAGATCCTATACGGTTAATTCTGATTGAAAAACATTATGACAAATATAAAATGAATTTATTGAAGATTAATTATTGTATTTAAACAAATAATTCTATTAAAAATAAAAAGAAAGAGAAATTAAAAATAACTATATTAAACCTAAGTAACTATTTTTAATTTCTCTTTCTTTTTATTTTTAATAGAATTATTTGTTTAAATACAATATAAAATTGATTTTTAAATACCGATTTATCGACACCCCACTTCAAATGATTCGTTCATTTTAATTTTTTTTTCTTTTTAATATTTTGCGTTCATAATCGGCCATTTTGATTTTTTCTTTAACAGTCGCGTTCAGGACGAAATAAAAGACGGGTGACGTGTGTATCAACAACAGGTCATGTGTTTGGTCTAAATAATGATACAAAGGTACAAACCCACACACATACATAAGTTGATAAACTCATTACCCTACGTTGCGTCGCGCAGTCAGGTAGAAAATATTCGTTGTTTTACTATCGGTCAATGAAATGATATAAACATAGGTCTCAAGAACTACTGGTTCGAATTGAAAATTCTATTTGTTTATTGAGGAAGGCTACATACATCACGCTATGACTCACAGGAGCGAAGCAGTAACCATAACCGCGAGTGAAACCGCGAGGGACAGCTAGTTTACTTTAGACGACGTTGCCTAGCAACCAGTTTGTCACATATATAAAGTAATAAAGATAAGACCTTATTTTGGAAGGTTTTATTCAACTTAAAATTAAGACATGAATGACAAATAAAAATAATTCTTTTTCACAATTGTTGAAGAAAACAAAAGGTTATACATTAAGAGAAAGTAAAGAGGATGTATACATCACAGTTAGCGATTGAGTATGTCAGGCGAGCATGTCTTTGGGCCAACAATGGACGATATTGTTAAAGTTGCTACCTAGTAGTCGGGTAAAAATATATAATTGCGACATGAATGTGTTTGTATTATAGGTTTCTAATTTGTTTATTTTGGTCACAGCGGACTTAGCGTTATATTTAAAAAAAAATCCGTCCCAATGTGCGGTCATCTGATGTGCCTATGAGCATGACGACTTTGTTTTTATAATTTTAACCTGTAGCCCATAAATTTTCACAACCAAATTTTTTAATTTTTTTTTAATATATGGATGTTTCGTATTTCAGTTGGCGGTATATACACAGTCATTCGATCGAAGGCTTATGTGTCGACGGAGGAGATGGGGGAAAATTATTGTTTGTTGGGTAAGTTTAAAAAATACAGATAAATTAAAAAATGTTTCCAATTTCGGCATGGCATAGACATATGTGTCCACTTTTTAACCGACTTTTAAAATAGGATGAGGTTTTTAATTCGTCGTGATTTTTTTTGATGTAATTTTTTTTTTAATTGAAGTGTCTGTTTTTAATTTCAATCTAACAGCTTTCCACTAAATTGATATAACAGTATATACGATTCGACTTTCACTTGCAGATAGAATATTATGAGGCGTAATTTAGTCTACGTATTTTTTAGAAATTTATTTTAATAGTTATTTACCCCTAGGACCATATAAGGAGCACTGTGCTAGAACAGAAGTAGAGGAAGCGGACTTTCCTCCCAACTCTCCCCTAACGATCGCTGTCAATGCCATGAGGAGTCAGGGGTATAAAGTAAGTATTAATTCCATAGAGTACTATTCTTTTTCTTCCTTGTACTACCTATTTTTCATAGAGATTAGTCTTATTCTACCACATACCAATCAATATTAACTTGTGGTCGCCCAGTAGTCGAACGTCGATCATAAATATATGCTGATAAGCAATAATATGTCAACCCACGAAAAGCTAAATTCGCAGATATTGATGTATTCTGAGAATGTGTCTCATATTTAGATGCTGATAAGCAATAATGTGTCAAGTCGAATTCAGAGGTATTCATGTATTCTGATAATGCGTTACCTACTTAGCATTATTAAAAAAAATTAAAGTCACCTAAACTAAATAAGTATAGAAAACAGTTTCTTACCGTAATATTTCGGGATTTAAGTGCGTTTCATATTTTGCATTTTTTATAATAATCTCCTATATTTGAACTTATTATTAGATGATTTTATTTTTTATACCAATCTGCTTTCAATTCATTATACATTTTATGAAAATTGAAAAGAAAAGATGGATATATACTTCTTCAAACAAATTTATTCAGAATCGGTTTGACAACTTTAGACGCAACTGTATTGCTTATCAGCGTCCATTTAACATCATTCTAAAATTTAAGTCACCTAAGCTAAATATGTACGAAAAAAATTCTTTAATGTTTCGAATATTGGTAATATGTGTATTTTTAAACTACCGTCTCCTAGACCCCTTTCAGAACGATTTGGCTATAAAATAATTAGCAATGACATATATTTTACAGAGTAAAATTAAAATAACTTACAAAATACATTATATATTTTAAACTTTCGCGATTTATACTATTCATATTTAATATAACGGGTCTTATCGCGAGAAAACTCGCGCACTCGTCGCCGGAGGGCGCGCGGTACACCAGTCAGCTCGTGACCACGGCGAATGTAACTTCGTCGAAACGTCGGGCAATAAAAAGGTATTACTACTATTAGTTATCGCGTTAAGACCCGTTATATTAAATATGAATTACAAAATACACTTTGGATGACTGTTTATTGATGCATTTAGTTTTTTTTAATGATCTCGTTTTATTCTCCAGGTTCATACAGGTACATGGCTGGTGGATGGTAACCCTCAGATTATCCTCTTCGATATCGGCTCAGCGGCGTGGCAAATGGATGGCTACAAGCAGGAGCTATGGGACACTTGCTCCATAGGGATACCGCATTTGGACGTTGAGGCCAATGACGCCGTCATTCTCGGGTTCATGGTCGCGCACTTTATCACTGAGGTGAGTTATGTGTTGATTTTTGCTTTAATTTTGATTTGTACTAAATTTTTTGAATTCGACAGGATTTAGGCTAAGTAGGCTTTTTAAAAGCACTTTTTGAATCGTCAAAAGATACTAAAAATATTTATAACAATGAAAAGTTACCACCATGATTATAGGAATTTTATGTTGAGTTCATTATTTGAAGTTTCAGAAGTTAATATCATTAGACTCGTTGAAATCGTAAATTTAAAGTGTCCATAATTTTTTTTCCAGAATTTAAGATTTATTACGAAAATGATAATCATTTAAGTGTTTTACATTAGTTTAATTTTAACTTAATACTTGCCATTAAACTTCATTAAGATAACTTAACGTACAGACAAACAAAAGCAAAAAAAAATCGTGTTTATTAAAGTTAACTACTTTATTTTCACTGCAACCCCGTTCGATCCCCGCTCACGGCAAACGTCTGTATTGGCCATACGGATGTTTGTCGTAGTCTGGGTGGTTGTGTTAGTGTTGTGTGTGTTTCCGGACCCCCGACACAAGACCACGAGGTCTTAATGGGGGCCGTTGAGTGTGATGCGTTTATTATTATTATTATTATTTACAGAATGATAAAAATGATTATGACTTATCTATATTAGATTTAGCTATCAATATTTCCGCAGTTACATTTTGGACTACTGTACAAACGAATCATCAACGGATAATTTTAGAATTAACTATTTAAATCTTATTACATTGTGCTTACATATTGTCCAACTATTTAAATGGATCATACGCAGAGTCTAATAGATATGTTACTTGGATGCTGATAAGCAATAACGTGTCAAGCCACAAAAAGTCAAATTCGGAGATATTGATGTATTCTGGTACACATTATTTAAAAAAATTGTAGTCATATAAATTAAATAAGTACGGAAAAAAGTTTCTTAATTAATTGGTTCGAATTTCAAGTGCGTTCCATTTTTTGTAATTTATACAATAATCTTAAATATTTAAATATTTTTTTATTAGATAATATATCAAATGTATGAGTCTCATTTAAATTCATTACACCTTTTATCAAAAAATAAAATGAGAAATGGGTATATACTTCTTAGAACATATTTTTTAAGAATAGGTTTAACATCTTTAGACGCCATTTTCTCAAACTGAAGTCCGTGTGGCTTGACACAGTATTGCTTATCAGCGTCCATTTATCATTGTTGTTAATATTAATACAACATTTTTTTTTATTAAAATAATCTGTCATACTCACAGGCAGGACATCTGATGTTAAGTGATCACCCACATGTACACATCTATCGAGTTTCTTGCCGGTTCTTCTCGGTTACATTCCGAACCGGTGGTAGCTTAAAAATATATAACCAATGAACCTGTAACTTGACGATTCAAAAGTGCTGTAAACGTCCTATTTGAGTAAAGTATATTTTGAATTTGAATTTGGCATGGATATTTGCACCAGAGGAGACATGCGGTGACAGATTAAAAGGAATAAGTGATGAAATTTATTAAACGTATCACACTCAACGGCCCCCATTAAGATCTTGTGACCTTGTGTCGGGGGTCCGGAAACATACACAACACTAACACAAACACCCAGACCACGACAAACATCCGTATGGCCAATACAGACATTTGCCGAGAGCGGGGATCGAACCCGCGACCGTTAGCGCTACAGTCAGTTGCAGTGACCACTGCGCCAACGTGTCTGTCAGGAAGGAAGGAAAGGATGGGAGGGGGTTAGGCTTTCGGCTCTGTCACTACGAAAAGCTATATTAATTACTTCATGCCTATCTTCCGTGAAAGTGTGGTACTGTCCCGAAAAAGTACTATATGAGCTGTAGTCAGTTGGCTACAGTTAGGCTCTACTTCCGGAAGAGGCAGCGGATGCGCATGCGCAAGCGATCCCGAGGTTTCTCCTTTTCCGTGCTGAAGAAGGCCATCGCAGGGGTTTTAGTGGGTATAAATCACCACATAACCCGATCTCTCCCCCAGGAATTGAATATCTATTCGAAGGTTTCCCTGTGTAAACCAAAAAAATGCTCTACCTCAGTTTAATGTCAAGCTCTATCATCTATCTATAACATCATTTTTGTTATATGTATATACTTGTATAAAAGAGAAATACAATTCACTGATTAATATCGAAATCTCAGAAACCATAAAACTATATTCTTAAAACTTCGATAGATTCTTTATACGATTCTTTATACAGGTAAAATCCGAATGTCTAAGAGGGTACAACGGGGTTTGGAAGTTATGCAAACATAACTGAAAGTCCTATGTTTTTGAAGTAGGAGATTTGGAATTTAAAATATATACTCTGTAGACGTATCTATAAATCAACCCCATTTTGTTACAGTTTCGAAAAGCAGCCGAAGGTTACAGCGACACTCCGCCGAGGGTTGTCGCACACTTTCACGAGTGGCAAGCTGGTATTGGTCTTATTGTCTTGAGGTAAGACTTTTATATTATTTTCAACCAACTTCAACGAGATAATGAAAAAAATTAAAAACCCGATTGCATAACAAGACCATCTGCAGTCAGCGGTTTTAATATCAGTTCTGTCTAAAAGCCTATAAGTGAACCGTTTCTGGGAGAGGCCCGCCCGACGAGGACGACCGAGGCGTCGTCCTTCCGGCCTCCTAGCCCCAGTGCCCGGGCCAGAATAAATAGGGCGCGCCCTCGGGCCGTGGGTGCGTGAGATGGGGGTCCCACGCATCCGTTTTCATACGGCCACGAGGAGGACGGCAGTCGGGATGGCCTCGAACTGCCGTACGCATCAGCGAGGGGTGCGGGGAGGGCAATTTTAGACTTTGCCCTCCTGAGACGAGCTCCGCCAGCCACGAGCGGAGCGTCGCACGGGAGGGGCAGCGGATGCGCATGCGCAAGCGATCCCGAGGCCTCTCCATTTCCGTGCTGAGAAAGGCCATCGCAGGGGTTTTAGTGGGTATAAATCTCCACATAACCCGATCTCCCCCCCAGGAATCGGGTATCTTTTCGAAGATTTCCCCTGCGAAAACAAAAAAAAAAGTGAACCGTTTCTAATTAACTTTAAATTGTTATAGATCCTAAACGGTAACTCTTGATGGAAAACGATATGGGAAATAGGTTGCGGGTTCGATCCCCGTTTGGGTCAAATATTTATATTTGTATAAACATTTTTTCCGGTCTGGGTGTTTGCCCTAGTGGGTCTCTTCACCGTGCCTCGGAGTGCACGTGAAGCTGTCGGTCCCGGTTGTTATCACAATCACCTGATAATGATCGTTACTCGTAGTAGGGAGATTATTCTAGTCTAAATGGTTACTGGCATACCCTCAGATGGCAGTCGCTCTGTATAAAAATCAGTAACTCGTCAATATCTGGACTAGAATAGAAAGCAGACCCTGGTATAACCGGGATAATGCTAGGTAGACGATGAATCTTGTACATTATACATATATTATAATTTAAATATAGTACGTCACGTATTTATTTATTTTATTATTAAATTTTATCATTATTGTTATTAAAATATAACATCTTAAAATTATTAATTTTATTCTTTGTTTTTTAACCGACTTCGAAAAAGGAGGTTCTATGTTCGGCTGTATTGTTTTTTTTTCAACCTCGTACTTTTTTGTAGTCGGTTAAAAATAAATTAACATCTTTTAGGGTTCGTCACGTGGACGTCGCGACAGTGTTTACCACACACGCGACTCTGCTCGGACGGTACCTCTGCGCTGGTAACACTGACTTCTACAATAACTTAGATAAGGTATGTTATAGATGGGCGCTGATAAGCAATACTGTGTCAAGCCTCATTTTGAAAAAATGGCGTCAAACAAGAGAAATTTAAGAATAGGTCTTAACAAATCTGTTTGAAGACGTATATATCCATTTTGTCTTTTCTATTTTGATAAAAGGTAAAATGAATTAAAAGCAGATTGTTATATTTAATGTATTATTTGATAAAAAGTTTTTCAAACATTTGAGATTATTTGTATGAATTGCAAAATATAAAATGCACTTGAAATTCAAATACTTATTTAGTTTATGAAAACCCTTTTTTTACAATATTAAATAGGTGGTGCAGTATCAAAATACATTCCTCCGAATTCGAGTTTTTATAGGTTGAAATATTATTGCTTATCAGCGTCCAGATGTTCTTGTTCTTTGGACGAATTAAAACGTAGCCACGCATATTTTAGGCAAATTTTAATGTTATTTCAGATTAAATTGTGGTTTCTATAGATATACCTCAAATATTCTATAGTATTGATATTTGCTGATAAGCAATAATGTGTCAACACACGAAAAGTCAAATTGAAATGTATTCTGATAATGCGTTACAGATTTAACATTATTAAAAAAAATTAAGTCATCTGAACATTTAGTTCAGTAGGAAAAAAGTTTCTAAATACTAGAAAGACTGAAACTCAGTATACACTTATATTGCCCAAAGTCAATCAATCAATATAAAAGTAAGAAAGTATAGTAACAGCCTGTAAATATCCCAGCTGGGCAAAGGCATTCTTTCCTATTAAGGAGAAAGTTTTAGAGCTTAATCCACCACGCTGCTCCACTGCGGGGCGGATATACATGTGTCAGAATTTCTCCCGGTACACGCAGGTTTCCTCACGATGTTTTCCTTCACCGCCGATCTCGAGATGAATTTAAACACTAATTTAGCACTTGAAAAATCAGCGGTGCTAGCCGGGGTTTGAACCCGCGATCATCGGTTGAGATCGACGTGTTGTACCCACTAGGTCATCTCGGCTCTTCAACCAATATAATTATAACATATTAATATATACCAGAAATAAAGGAGGGGGAGGTAACTACAATTATAACGCATTTATATTTTGTACGAAAAGTAACAAAATTTTAAGGAATTGTGTCGTTATATACGTAATTGTTTCTCTAATTGAAATTAATAAACCAGTCACAATGACTTCCTTGGGCAGTGTTCTTTTAATGTTTAGAATATTGAAGTGAGTAACATATTTTGGGTTATGCAATAATCTCGTATATTCAAAAACTTATTATTAGATTAAACTCTTTACTAAACCAATCTGCTTTCAATTCATGATATTTTTATCAAAATAAAAAAGACAAGATATATACTTCTTCAAACGTATTTATTAAGTTCGCAATTTTTTTGTAGTTTCTTCATTTCCATTTTATTTTTCATGTATATATTAAATTCGTCATATTTTGTACGTCATCGTCATATGTTGACTTCTGTAATTGAAAAAAAAACATTGTTTTTTTTTTTTTATTTTGTGTATATTATATAAAATATAATTAAATATAGTTTTCGGTGGACGAAGAGGCTGGCAAGCGACAGATCTACCACCGGTATTGTATGGAGAGAGCCGCCGCGCACATGACGCACGTGTTCACCACCGTCTCTGATATCACGGGTGAGAAAAATGTAGCTTTATACAGGGTGTCACTTGGGCATGTGGTGGACATTTCACCAGCGTTAGCAGAATCGATATTTAAAAGTAATAAGTTTATTTAACACTCGCGTTTATGGTTACTGCTTCGCTCCTATGAGCCGTAGCGTGATGTAATATAGCCTATAGCTTTCCTCGATAAAGAAACTATCTAAAAGATTTTTTAAATTCGAACCAGTAGTTCCTGAGATTAGCGCGTTCAAACAAACTGATAAATTGTCCAACACATGCCCCGTTGACCTGTATACTTTGAAATCATTTCAATTTAAACATGACACGAAAGTTGTCCTTGACTTTATGAATAATTCTACAAAATATACTAAAGCTTGATCGTGGCAGTACCTCACTCTCACAGAAGATCGGCGTGAAGTAGCTAATATAGCGTTTCGTTCAGTGAGTGAGAGAGATGGAAGGCTATTCCCTTTCACTACCCCTCTCCTTCATTATATGAAACCTTTTTGATTTTTTTATACTGCCAATATTCATAGCTAGTCTTTAATCTATTGGAAGCCTTGAGCACATTAGGAAAGTGGGTCGTATATGTGGGTCTTTGACAGAGAAATATTTTCTTAAAATAAGTATAAAGAGTGAATAGGCAATTGTTCTATTTATTTAACTGTTACATGAAATCTATGTCGATACCTCTTCTGGATCAAATTTTGAAAGAGGCAAAAATCATCGATCACTTCTACATAATCTGATAGTAACTATGAGGCCCCATTGCTCAGGGCGAGCAAGTGCTTAGTGGGAAAGAGGCCTGATAGCTGGGTGATCTTTGACTTTGCGTTACGTACACGCCTAAACCTTTGCCGGTTATTGTCATAAAAAAAATTTCAACCCCAGGTTACGAAGCCGAGCATCTTCTGAAAAGGAAGCCGGACTTCATCACCCCAAACGGTCTGAACGTTAAGAAATTCTCAGCTCTTCACGAGTTCCAGAATTTGCACGCGTTGGCTAAGGAGAAGATAAATGAATTCGCTAGGGGACACTTTTATGGGTAAGTTGGTATTAATTTTTTACCCAACTGGACTGGAGGAGGGTAATGTTTTTTGAGTGTATGTATTAGTGATGTACTGGACCTTCAAATATGTATACGGATATGGATCTAAACAGGGATATTTTTGGTATCAAGATCCGCGGATATGGATCTTAACTTTCTTACTACTAACTTTTAGTATATTTTTCTTTACTTGGCTTATTTGGTAACATTACCCGGAGCGAAAATCGCGAATTATCCAACAGTGATTTTCGTTACAAATATTCATTGTAAAAAATGATTCAGTTCAATCTTCGATCGATAATTTCTCATGTCTAACTCTTATGTGTGGAAGTACGCCATTTGTCTATTAATAAGTAAAGAAATATAGGGTATACTATTTTGTTTTTTTTTTCAGGCATTTCAACTTCGATCTAGATAAAACGTTGTATTTCTTCATCGCTGGTCGATATGAATTCGGTAACAAGGGAGCGGATATCTTTATTGAGGCGTTGGCGAGGTTAAACCATTATTTGAAGGTACGTATGGAATATGTTTTTTGCGTGGGTAGGTCAATATTTGTTAAATTTCATGTTTCCACGCAGACAGTCCGAAAACAATTTTGGACTAATTAATTAGGTATCTCCCAGCCATGTTTAGGACGTGTAAGAAAGCGTCGAGTAATACAACCTTTGTATACACATACTAAAATACAAACAATGTATGTTACATTTACATATCACACATAGATACAACACAAAGACAGCCATAATAAAATAATAACACAACAATGATATCAAACGCTTGCACATAAATTCATCTAATACACATATTATACCGAAATATATAAATATTTATAACTCCATATTTGGATTCTGATATGCAATAATGTTTTAACCCACAAAAAGTAAAATTCAGAGATCACCTATTTAACACTATTCAATAAAAAAATAAAGTACTATAAACTGAATAAGTACGGAAAAAAGTTTCTTAATTAATTGTATCGAATTTCCAGGCCGTTCCTTATTTTGTAATTTATACATTAATCTTATATTTGTAAAAAACTTTTTATTAGACAATATGTTAAATATATAAACCCGCTTTTAATTAATTACAGCTTTAGTCAAAAAAGAAAAGAAAATATGGATTAATACTTATTCAAACAAATATATTAAATAAATTTCCTCAAAATGAAGTTTGTGTGGCTTGACACAGTATTGCATATCAGCGTCCATTTATGTGTCTAACCTAGTGGTTGGAACACGTCGTTCAACCGATGATCGCGTTCAAACCTCGGCTTGTACTACTGACTTTTCAAGTGATAAATTTGTGTTCAAATTCATCTCGAACTCGGCGGTGAAAGAAAACATCGTAAGGAAACCTGCATGTGCCGGGAGAAGTTTTGACACATGTATATCCGCCCCGTAGAGTAGCGTGGTGGATTAAGCTCTAAACCTTGACCTTAATAAGAGAGGAGGCCTTTGCCCAGCAGTGGGACATTTACAGGCTGTTACTCTACTTTATTTAACTTTAGATATGTTACATTCATATTATTTGACGTTAAATATCTGTAATATTCATTTATAACTTTGACAAGCTCCTCAATTGATGTGATGGCCCAAAGATACTCTCGGCTGTCATAACAGATGCTAGCTGGTTGCTAGGCAACGTCGTCCATATTTGGCGTTGGGGGCCAAAATCAGAGGATATATAAATAATTATATAATATAATTCATTGTATAACTCTGATAAATGTAAAATAGTTGAGTTATTTGAGTTATATGTTCTTGTTCTTCGGACGAATGAAAACGTAGCGATTATTGTAGGCAAATTGTAATGTTATTTCCGATTAAATTACTCTGGTTTCTATAGATATGCTTTAAATCATGTATTTGGGAAATTCTTGATCATATCTTTTTTTTTACAGTCATCCGGTTCGGATATGACGGTAGTTGCATTTTTAATATTTCCCGCGAAGACAAATAATTTCAATGTTGAAAGTCTAAGGGGTCACGCCGTCACTAAAGCCCTGAGGGACACCATTAATGACATTCAACAGAAGATTGGCAAGAGAATGTATGATATATGTTTAAGGTAAGATCAACTTGTATAATTTTTTAAATCATCATCATCATCTACCTAGCATTTTTCCCAGTTATATCAGGGTCTGCTTTCTATTCTAGTCCAAATATTGACGAGTTACTGATTTTTACACGGAGCGACTACCATCGGACCTCAGCAACCCCTGAAGGCAAACCAGTAACCATTTAGACTAGAATAATTTCCCTGCTACGAGTAACGATCATTATCAGGTGATTGTGATAACAATCGGGACCGACAGCTTTACGTGCTCTCCGAGGCACGCTGGGGAGACCCACAGGGACAAACACACAGACCTAGGAACAAATATTTATTGTATAATTTTTTAAATAATAAATAATTAACGCATCACACTCAACAGCCCTCATTAAAATCTTATGACCTTGTGTCGGGGGTCCGGAAATACACAACGCTAACACAAACACCCAGACCACGACAAACATCTGTATGGCCAATACACACGTTTGCCGTGAGCGGGGATCGAACCCGCGACCGTTAGCGCTTCAGTCAGTTGCAGTGACCACAGCGCCAACGAATCTATCAAAATTATTGATGATTCCGTTTATCCACCCTAAAATATCCACCTTAAGGGGGATATTCGGAATTTTGTGTCCGTTTATCCACCTCAACTGGGAAATTAGTAAAAGAATTTCTTTCGACAAATGCATCCTAACGATGTTTTCCTTCACCATTTAATAATTTAAGGTCAATTAGGATTTTAAAAATATGGTGTTTGTCTTGTTATGTAGGTTCACCATCTAAACCACCATATTGTTAAAGGATAATTATTTTATTATAAGTAGTTTTGTATTTTTATATTTTATAGGCGAGTATTACACTTATAAGTTTTGCTCTCAGACTTTGATAAAGCTTTACATAAGTTGTTTGTTACTTTACATATGACAGAATTAACTGTAAGTGTCTTTATTTGGTAACAATACACTAAACGAAATTTTTATTTAAAAATTTTATTATTCTTATTATATAATATTATTCATTATAAATAAAAAATTGTTACCTTCACGCGTTCCTTAGAAAAGGTCGAAAGACAAACTTACAAATAGACAAACATACATACAGAAATTTACAGTTTTCAGATTTTTTCCTTTATTTGTACCATAAGATCTTACTTCTTGCCAAATTACCCCATACGTTTTGATTCCCTTGCGAAAACGTAAAAATGGTCAAAATATACGACATATTTTCCATTATCTTTTGATTGCGTTGACTTGAAGCTTTATTTTTTTCACAGCCGCAAGTCATTGTAGACTTGAGTATATGATATTAATTTTAACATGATACGTCCATGTATTTTTGAGAACAAAGTCTTGACAGCCGGACAGACAGACAGATGGACAACAAAGTGATCCTATAAATAAATAAATAATAAATAAACGCATCACACTCAACGGCACCCATTAAGATCGCATGACCTTGTGTCGGGGGTACGGAAACATACACAACACTAACACAAAAACCCAGACCACGACAAACATCCGTATGGCCAATACAGACGTTTGCCGTGAGCGGGGATCGAACCCGCGACCGTTAGCGCTTCAGTCATTTGCAGTGACCACTGCGCCAACGTGTCCGTCGAATATAAGGGTTGCGTTTTTCCTTTTAAGGTACGGAACCCTAAAAATGATTCATTTAAATGATTTAATCGATAATTTCTTATTTAACACTCATGTGTGGTTAAAATGACGCCACATTTATCTGCTAAATAACGACAAACACAAGTAAAGATATTGTAGAGTCTACGTCTACACATTAAGTAAGAGGCATTCGTTCATTAGCGTATTACATGCATACGACTGCCGTGAGCGAAGGCGCGCTCGTACTAACGCGAAACAAATCTTACCGTTCATATTTGGATGCTGATAAGCAATAATGTGTCAACCCACAAAAAGTCAAATTTTAAGATATTGTTGTATTTTGATACTACGTCACCTATTTAACATTATCCAAACAAATTTCAAGTCATCTTAACTAAATAAGTATGGAAATAAGGTTCTTAACTCAATGTTTCGTATTTCAGGTGCGTTCCATATTTTGATATTTATAAAATAATCTCAAATATTTAAAAATTCTTATTATATAACGTATTAAATAAATCTATCTGCTTTTGATTCAATATACATTTTACCAAAATAGAAAAAAAATGAATATATACGTCTTCAAACTAATTTATTAAGAATAGGTTTGACATCTTTAGACGCCATTTTCTCAAAACGAAGTCCGTGTGGCTTGACACAGTATTGCTTATCAGCGTCCATTTATATGTCGAGAACAGGCAAGCGTATATGTCGCGCCGCCGCTGCCACGCTCTCACATGTTATACTATATGTATATATTTGTACAATTCGTGTAATTGGTAGAAAGCCGATGTTTGCATTAGTTAGTAATTTTTGAAAACATTTTTATATTTAATGTAGGTCTTATAATTGGTTAATGTGTAATTCAATATATAATGTAATTCGATTGGTTATAATGTAGATACTACTATTCGATAATCATTTTTGTAAATGATAATTTTGTGAAATGTACATACTCTTATTGGTTAACGATAATTGACACTTTTGTATATATACCGGTAATATAATAAAATCATTACATCAGAAACAGCTTCAAGTGTATTTTTATAAATCAAGAACCTCGAAAAAGCTAGGGAAATTAATAATCCTACAATATATAGACTATAGTTATCTCTTGCTAGGTTACAGAATTGTTTCTATCTGTTAATGTTTTTAGTTTTATTTTTAATATGTCATTTCTATAGAGGCCACTTACCCGATGCGTCTGATCTTCTCCACAAAGACGATACGGTTCGCCTGAAGAGATGTATTTACGCGTTACAAAGGGACGGATTACCGCCCGTCACTACACATAATGTTGTAAGTTTAATTACTTATATAATTACTTCTAATGGACGCTGATAGGGAATACTGTGTTAAGCCACACGGACTACATTTTGAGAAAATGGCGTCTAAACATGTCATTCCTATTCTTAACAAATTTTCTTGAAGACGTATATAACTATCTTCTCTGTTAATGAAAATGTATTAAAAGCAGATTACTGTAATATAAAGTTTTATATAATAATAAGTTTTTCAAATATATTAGTTTACTGCATATTACAAAATATTGAGCACAATTTAATATTCAGACATTAATTAAGAAACTTATTTCCGTACTTTCTACTACTACAAAATTTTTTTAAGTCACCTAAACTAAATGTTTAGATGACTTAAAATTGTTTTAAATACCGTTAAATACGTGTCGCATTATCAGAATGTTATTATTATTAAATTTATTATTAAATTATTATTATTATGTTATTATTATTATTAAATTAATTATCAAATTTCCAAATTCGACATTTTGTAGGTTGACACATTATTGCTTATCAGCGTCCAAATATCCCAGAAGATAATCAAAATATTTTTATTCAAAATAGAAATTTACATTCTCTTTTTGGATCTAAAGCAAATTAATGCACCGCGGTTTTGAAAACTTGTCTTAAATCTAAGAAGAAACCGTAAAAGAAACTCGTCGGGACTTTTTCTTGTTATTTTTATCTATGGAAGCCCCGTGCAGTATAAAAATTAAAAAAAAAAATTGTCATGTAACTTGACGATTCGAAAGTACTTTAAAAAGCTCATTTGAATCTATAATAATATTATAAAGCTGAAGAGTTTGTTTGTTTGGACGCGCTAATCTCAGGAACTACTGGTTCGAATTGAAAAATTATTTTTGTGGTATATAGTTTATTTATTGATAAAGACTATAGGCTATATTACATCACGCTACGGCTCATAGTAGCGGAGCAGTAACCATAAACGCGAAACCGCAAGGGACAATTACATAAGTATATTGTAAATTTGTAAATATTTAAGTTTCTTTTTTTTGTATATTATATTGTAATTTAATTTTCAATGTATATAATCAGTGAATTAACAAAAAAAAATTAACGATAATTTCAGGTAGACGATTGGAGTGACCCAGTATTGAACTCAGTGCGTCGCTGTCAACTGTTCAACACCGTCCACGATAAAGTCAAGGTAACATTATATATTTATTTATTTAGAAATACCAACAGATTCAACACTAATAAATGCCGTCAATGTATCTTAATAACGTATAAAGAAAATTAATCGAACCTCTAATTATAGGTATTTACGACATGATACAAATAACAACAAATGACAAAGTTTACACAGGAAAAAATAATTAAAGAGTTGATAGTTTTTATATAACAAGTACAAAACAACAATAGTTATTGAGATATTCATAAAACATATCGATACCTCCCACGTAAGTTATTGTAAGCCACAAAATTGCCGTTAGCGTTTTTACTGAATACTACACGAATTTGCATTGCTTAATGCATTCAAAGTGAACAAAATACCAAAAATCTTTTTTTTTTCAAGGAAAGTTACAACAAAATACGCCTGAAAAAGGCGTATTTTGTTGTAACTCTCAAACTAAAACGGATTAAAAGTGCTCTACTGTAAAATTGTAATTTTGGGGTTACAACAACTTACGTGGGAGGTATCGAATATTGAATAAAATTAATTATCTTTCAGATATTTATTTATTTTGAAATTAAAACTCTCTCTCGCCTTATATTAGTATACAAATCATTAGGTACAGCCTTCATGATATATGGACGCTGATCAGCAATACTATGTAAAGCCACACGGACTTCATTTTGACAAAATGGCGTCTAAACATGTCAAAGCTATTCTTAATATGATTTCCTAATGCATCTTGTCTTTTCTATTTTGATTAAAGGTAGAGTGAATTAAAACAGATTGGTACAATAAAAGATTTTATCAAATAATACATTTTTCAAATATATGAGATTATTATATAAATTGTAAATAATGAAAAATTCAAAACATTAAATTAAGACACATATTTCTGAACTTATTTAGTTTATATGATTTGTTCTTTTTTTTCTTATTATGTTAAATAGTTAACGCATTATTAGAATACATTAATATCTCTGAATTTGACTTTTTGCGGGTTGACACATTATTGCTTATCAGCATCCATTTACTGAAATGATTACATCATAAATTTAATTTGACGTTTTTATATAAATTTTCTTCAATATTTCAATATAAGTTTTGTGAATTTAACATACTTATGTACGTCACAGGTAATTTTCCATCCGGAATTTTTAACGTCTACAAATCCTCTATTCGGATTGGATTATGAGGAATTCGTCCGTGGCTGTCACTTGGGGGTTTTCCCGTCATACTATGAACCATGGGGTTACACACCAGCCGAATGCACAGTTATGGGAATTCCCAGTATAACTACTAATTTATCAGGTAAGAAATCTATATATATATATATATATATAAAATATCACTTGTCCTGACTGATTCATCAACGCGGAGCCTAAACCGCTGGGGCTACGAACTTGAAATTTTGGCGGTAGGTGACTTTTTGGTTGTATTCATCCACTAAGAAATGGTTTTTTGATTATTCACCCCTAAGAGGGTGAAAAGGGGTAAAAACGTCTGTATGCAAGATTTTATTCCTTGGTCGTATTAACTTATGACTTAATACATATACTTCTGGGTGATAGTAATGAAATATAAAGTAGAAAACGGGGTACTATTATTCCACACTGGGGTGCAAGGGGGTAGTAAAGTTTGTATGGGGAAAATGTATTTTTTTGGCCGATTAAGAAAGAAATTATCCCTTATGATAACGCTAGGGGGTATTAAATCCTGGAACGGTAACAATTTCACTGATTTCTTTAGCTGAAATTCCAAAATATACGCGGGCGTAGCCGCGAGCAACTGCTAGTTACCTACAGTTCGTACCTCGTTTCTCGTAAGTGTGCTGGTCTGAACACGAGGCGAGTCCGAACTCGCGCATGTACAGTCGCGTGAACAAGACTTAAAATATTTGATGTATATGATATTGTTATAAACTTGTTGAATATTCGCAGCTGTTATAGGACATTTGTAATCTATCTATCTTTTCTTGATCTATTTTTGAAATTTAACATTTAC
Source organism: Hypolimnas misippus (assembly GCA_037950945.1). Classification (NCBI taxonomy): domain Eukaryota; kingdom Metazoa; phylum Arthropoda; class Insecta; order Lepidoptera; family Nymphalidae; genus Hypolimnas; species Hypolimnas misippus. The sequence goes on from JBBEEQ010000021.1 coordinate 4,883,531, forward strand.
AATGGTTCAGTATTATTGTATTCAATTATTTGAGAAACATCCGATATGAATTGCACTAAAATCTGCTAAAAAAATGATTAATGATCTAAACATATTCATTTGAAATGTACAATTATATAAGAAGTATTTAATAATTAAAATTAAAGAACTGTCTAAACGACTGTCCCGGCGCCTAATTTAGTGTTCTGCGCAGTGTCACGCGCAGTTCAGACACACACAGGGAATTATCTACCTACATCTTTCTTGCACGTCTAAGATCAGAGGACAGAAAATACTTTAGCATTAACCCATTTAGCGTCGCCGTACTCCTTTGTGTACAGTTAGTTTTTGTAACTTAACTTTTACATACGGAACATTCAGTATTGTGCCCGCTGTCTTCGTGCGAGTACACCCTTCTAAAACTATAATAATAATAGCCATAAATATAATAAAACATATCGTTTTCGTTTTGTATTTAAATATGTCATTAATAATTAAAAAAATAAAAAATTGAAGTTTAAAATGCTGCTAGTGTCATATTGGCGCTTAATGAGTTAAGTTCACCTGTTGTACGCATATTGTACAATAAAATATTAATTAGATAAATATTACGAATGATTCCGTTTGTCCACCCTAAAATATCCACCTTAAAATAATCGTAAGCGTATCCGTTTATCCACCATGTTTTAAAAGTCATTTAAATATTTTATACTTTCGCGATTTATACTATTCGTATTTAATATAACGGGTCTTATCGCGATAACTGATGGTAGTAATACATTTTTATTGCCCGACGTTTCGACGAAGTTGCATTCGTTGACTGGTCATTACTACCATTAGTTATCGCGATAAGACCCGTTATATAAAATGTTATTTAAGTTAACGAAATTAACTATTTTACAAGCTTTTATATAACTTGTAATGTATGTACATATGTATGTAACTACATATGTTTGTTTGGGTGGAATCTCGCAACTTAATTTTGAAGCAAATATCTTTAACGGAAATTTTATTCTCGGTTTCGGTTCTCTTTGTCAAAAGTCTTTTCTTAAAATATAGGTAGTTTTTTTCATAAAACAGTCGTTTTTAGTTATTTTAAATTATATGTTCTTAATTTTTCTTTTAGGGTTCGGCTGTTTCATGCAAGAGCACATAGCGGACCCCATGTCGTATGGAATATACGTCGTTGACAGGCGCTACATATCGCTAGAGGGTTCCGTACAGCAGTTAGCACAGTATATGTTCGATTTTACCAAGTAAGTTAAAAAAATAAGTTTAGAAATATTTTTGAATATAATAACATTTGTAGAATCTATATTAGTATTATAAAGCTGGAGAATAATGAAATATTATAATGAAATATTATACTGGTTCGAATTGAAAAAATATTTTTGTGTTAGATAGTGTATTTATTTAGGAAGGCTATAGGCTATATTACATCACGCTACGACTCATATAAGCGAAGCAGTAGCCATAAACGCGAGTGAAACCACAAGGAACAGCTAATACAATTCTATTCGGTATTTTGTATATGGATGTTGATAAGCAATAAAATGTCAAGCCAAATGATTTTTACACAGAGCGACTGCCATCTGAGGGTATGCCAGTAACCATTTAGACTAGAACAATTTGCCTACTACGAGTAACGATCATTATCAGGTGATTGTGATGGAGTTCAACAAGGACGAACACACAGACCGGAACAAATATTTCTATAAATATAAATATTTGCCCCGAGCGGAGATCGAACTCGCAACCGTCGGCGTTAGAGATACATTCAGCACCACTACACCAGAGCGGTCGTCACTAAAATCTAAATATTATATACAATAATTCAAAGGTGACTGACTGAGATAGTGATCTATCAACGCACAGCACAAACCCCTGGACGGATCGGGCTGAAATTTGGCATGCAGGTAGATGTTATGACGTAGGCATCCGCTAAGAAAGGATTTTGATTAATTCTACCCCCAAGGGGATAAAATAGAGGATGAAAGTTTGTATGAAACTGTGTAAATTTTAAATCGGGCTGAGACTTTGCATGAATTAAGCTACTATGACGTAGGCATCACAGACATCGCAGACGAAGTCGCGAGCACCAGCTAGTTATATATAAAATATTTAATATTGTTTTCTTTTCAACAGATTGACGCGAAGACAGCGTATAATCCAAAGGAACAGGACGGAAAGATTGTCAGATCTTATGGACTGGAGGAATCTAGGAATTGTAAGCAAAATTATATTATAAAACAGATTGACAGACACGTTGGCGCAGTGGTCACTGCAACTGACTGAAGCGCTAACGGTTGTGGGTTTGATCCCCGCTCACGGCAAATGTCTGTATTAACCATACGGATGTTTGTCGTGATCTGGGTGTTTGTGTTAGTGTTGTGTATGTTTCCGGTACCCCGACACAAGGTCATGGTATTGTAATGAGGGCCGTTGAGTGTGATGCGTTTATTTATTTATTTTTGATTTTTATAAAGCTACCAATAGGTTTTTAGTGCACTTGTCGGCTCAATTATTTATATTATTTTTGCAGTATTATCGTCAAGCGCGAGCGCAGGCGTTGAAGATAGTGTACCCAGACTACGTAGACCACATGGATCAAGAGCTCGGGAAGCGGTTCAACTACCCCCGCCCTATATCCGAGCCGCCCAGCCCCACACACTCTAGTAAGTACTGGAACTCTTTAGAACATTCTAGAAAATTCTTTGTTAATTATGTGGAAAAAAATATACGAAATGTGGCCTCTGGAGTCATGAACGCTTGTCTTTATCCCGTTTCAAAACTTACCTAAGAAAGAATTTTTAAAAATATATGAGATTTTGTATAATATAAATTTTGAATTTGTATAAAAATGTTTAAACATTTAAAAATTTGTCTATAATTATAAAAACTTTCCAATAATATTTGAATGGATATTTAAAATCTTATTATTTTAGTTAAATAGCAATAAAATTGTAACTTCATAGTTAACAGATAAAACCGACTCTTCAGTTCAGACAGACATTTTATATAGATTTATTTAAATGACGTTTGCACCTACCCTAAATAGTGTAGTTCCTAATTTAAATCGTAAAAGAAAGCATTATACCATTAAAAATACCATTAAAACCTTAGTGCGTCGAAGCCACCACGAGATGTCGTGGCTAACGGCATCTTATCACAAGGAAATAGAAAAACACAAGGACAGGAAAGACGAGGAAGTACAGACGGAACTAGACCTTAAACGAAACGCGATAGTCAGAAAATCGTTGGAAATACTCGAAATAACCGATTTAGAAAGTGGCACAGACTTAGAAGTAACATTCGAGAAGAATCTAGAATTCACGGAATCGGAACAAGAGGATTATCAAACGCCTAATGATTTTTTGGAGCCGTTGAACGAGGCGGTCGCCGAACAAATCGACCAACTGATCGCTAAACTCGGCGATTGCGTGGAAACGTCGGATTAGGTTGGGCAACTAGTTGACGGATTTAATTAGTGGTGAAGGTGATGGGCTGTCACGTGATTCGTTACGGCTTCGTTTCGAAATGTTATTATATGCACTTTTTTGCACAAGTATTATATGCACAATACGTTATATTTGGGGAAGTAATTTTGACTTTGGATTTGTTGTGCAATTACTTAGATAGATTTGTGTGGTATTTTTGACAGGTTTATAAGCAATAATGTAACAACCCACGAAAAGTCAAATTCTGAGATATTTATTTATTCTGTTAATGCGTCATGTATTTAACATTACTCATTTTTTTATATAATAACTAAATAAGTACGGAAAAAAGTTTCATAATAATGTTTCGGATATTGAAGTGTGTTCCATATTTTGAAATCTACAATAATCATATATTAGAAAAACTTATTATTAGATAAAACTTTGACTATAACAATCTGCTATTAATTCATAATACCATTTATCAAAATAGAGAAGAAAACATGAATATATACTTCTTCAAACAAATGTATTAAGAAGAGATTTGACAGATTTAGACGCCATTTTCTCGAAATGAAATCCGCGTGGCTTGACACAGTATTGCTTATCACAATGTAATTTTTAGATTGTTTTCAAAATTGCTGTAAGAAATTTATATAACGTTGGAAATATTCTATATAACATTTACTGTTTAAGCTGTAAAAAATTACAAATTATGTTAATCATATTTTATAACTATAGGTATACCATATACCTCGTTTCACGTTAGTGTGCCGGTTTAAACTATGCGCATGACGCTGCGCAGAACACTAAATTAAGCACCGGGACAGTCGTTTAGACATTTCATTTATTTTAATTATTAAATTATTCTTATATAATGATATATGTCAAATTAATGTGTTTAGATTAATAACATTTTTAGTGCAATTGATATCGGTATTTCACAAATAGTTGAAAACATTAATACTGGACAAATGTAATTATTCGAAAATTCGTGATTTTCATTCCGGGATGTGTTTATTTACTAAATCAGCCTAGTAAGGATATAATAAATTATAAATGTCTTTAACGGCATAGAATATTCAAAAAGTTTATAAAAATATCGTATACATTCAATGTCTTATTCACTTGACTGTACATGCGCGAGTTCCGACTCGCCTCGTGTTCAGACCGACACATGTTAAACGAGGTATACGTTAAAACTATTTGACGTTAAAAATCTGTACCCAAATTCGACAAGCTCGTCAATTCACTTGTTGGCCTAAAAATACTCGCGTCTGTACTCAGTGACTTCCTGGTTGCTGGGCATTGTCGTCCAAGCGGTCTGTGTGCCAAAATTCATGAGCTCATAACATATCTATTGTTATATAATACCATTGAATCCTTATAAATAACTAATAACTAGCTGTCCCGTGCGGTTTCATACTGTTTCGCTCCTATGAGTCGTAGCGTGATGTAATATAGCCTATAGCCTTATTTAACAAATAAACTATCTAATACGAAAAGAATTTTACATTCGAACCAGTAGTTCCTGCGATTAGCGCATTGGAAACAAATAAGCAAACTCTTCAGCTTTATAATATTACTATAGATTTTGGTCCCAGTTGCATTTTTAATATATTTATTGTAAAAATAAAGATTTTAAACGATTTTTCACATTTTTTTCTGAACTAATTATTTTTATCTTTTCATAGGAGCAACAACACCAGCTGCATCAGTTCACGGCTCAGAAGACGAAGACGAAGTGGATGAAGAGAAAGAACTAGCTGAATTGAGGATCACAGATAATTAATACACATTATAAATAATGCTCAAGTGCAAACACGGCCTAAGTGACATTTTGACAAAAAAAGCATATAGTTTAAAAAAAACTATAATATATAAAATTTTTATAAACTTTATTTCACGTCATTCAATAAAATCTATCTAGTAGTTAAGGCGATACGGTGGAACATACAAATATACAATATTTTTCAAAATAATCATGACATAGTATTGTTTATCAGCGTCCATTTGGGATCAGACTCAAGACTAACTTAATTTTGTAAAAAATGTTACTTAGGACGTGTTTGTTTAGGAATATAGATTTAAAATATCCCACACGTGGGTGCCAAAATTGAATATATTTATATATTTTATTTTTTTTATCGCACTTAATATATTGGAGTTAATGTTTTATAAGGTGAAACTTACACTTATAAGTTTTGCTACATAAGTTGTTTGTTGCTTTACACCTGAGAGAATTTACTGTCAGTGGCTTTATTTTTAAACAGCCATAGCGTTTGTAAATCTATCTAGGTAACAGTTACTAGGTTACAGGGTTGTTTTATATCAGTAACGAGTGTAATACTTACAAGTGTAATTTTGGCTTAATTTATATTTTAATGTATACCTCAATTCACCTAAGTGTGCCGGTCTGAACGATGCGCATGACGCTGCGCAGAGCACTAACTTAGCCACCGGGACAGTCGTTTAGACAGTTCTTTAATTTTAATAATAAAATACTTCTTATTTAATTATATGTGTTAAATATGCTTAAATAATTACATAATCATTTTTATCAGTTTTTAGTTTAATTATCACATGTGTTTCTTAAATAGTTGAAAACATTAATTCTGAACCAGTGTAATTGTTCGAAGAGTAGAGATTTCGTTTCAGTGTGTTTATTTACCACAAATAAGTCAAGTAAAGAAAAATAGATTATAAATGTCACATAACTGAAAATATTCAATAAGATTATAACAATATCATATACATTAAATGTTTTAAGTTTTGTTCACTCGACTGTACATGCGCGAATTTGGACTCGCCTCGTGTTCAGACCGACACACTTACGTGGAACGGGGTATATTGTAATATAAATAGGAAAATACTTTGTATTGCAATCAGTATATTATATACCGTGTTCCTTGAAATGTCATATAAAAGTGACAATTTTATTTCATATTTATTGGTTTACAATGTTCTGCTCGCGACTTTATTCGCATGGATTTTTTAATCTTTATATGATCAGTATGTTTATATAATAAGGTTTCGTAATTTTAACTATCAATCAAAGTTTTATAATGTTTAGTTAAAGCATTAAGTTGTAAAAGCTAAATAAATATTAAATTTAGAAAAAAAAATTTTTTTTGAGACTCGATTTCATTTGAGAAACGATATTGTTTTACAGATAAAATAAATTTCTATTCTATAATATACTGATCAGTTTTTTTCAATAATCTGTGTCTCAGTGTTGCCATATTGAAGTGACAGATCTTCCATCTTTGCCATTATGATAAATTTTATTGTATGTTATTTAAATTGTTAATAAATAATATATTTATAATGAAACTATTTACGTTTTAATCTTCCTTTTAAAATTAAAAAAGGACCTAAAAATATATTTTATTAACGAATCAGATTTTTAAGTATTTTTTAGAAATATTTATTGAAATAAATTATATCGTTTAAATTTATTATTTTGATAAACTTTACAAAGTTTGACACTCAATAAAAGGTAAAATTTCAAACTATGAAATGATGTTAAAATTGTATTTATATACTTAAGTTTATGTAAACATAAGTTCCTATATGAATTTTTAAATTATATTCTATTAATGAAACTGTATTTTTATTACACATTCAGAATATTTTATTACACAATTAATAAGAATAATAATACTCATCTGCTCTTCGTTTCGCGAAACGTACGATATATATATGCACGGTGATAAGCAATATTGTGTCAAGCCACACGGACTTCATTTTGAGAAAATGGCGTCTAAAGATGCCAAACCTATTCTTAATAAATCTGTTTGAATAAGTATTTATCTATTTATTCTTTTCTGTTTTGATAAAAGGTATAATGAATTAAAGGAAGGTTGATATATTCAATGTATTATCTAATAAAAAGTATTTTAACTATATGAGATTATTGTATAAATTACAAAATATAAAACGAACTTGAAATTCAAAATTATTCCTTAAGAAACTTTTTTCCGTACTTATTTAGTTTATATGACTTTATTTCTTATTGTATAATGTTAAGTAGGTGATGCAGTGTCAAAATACATCGATATCTCCGAATTTCACTTTTTGTGGGTTGACACATGATTGCTTATCAGCATCCATATATATTATAGTGTAATCAAAATCATGATTTTTAATATATATAATTTTCATATCAAAGTATGTGCTTTTTTGTTAGAAAATATCAATTTCTATTTAATTTAGTTCATTTCGCTTTCGTTGTATTAATTACTTTAACTTATTTATGCTAAATTTTATTATATTATTTTCGGCAAAGTTACTTTTGCTATATATATACAATACCTTGTTAAAAAATGATTAACTATCAGCAAAAAAATGATGTCTATATAAATAATACAGATTATAATATTTAAATATAATAAAACTTTTTCTATTTTTTTTTAATGGCGAAAATATAGGTTTTGATCATACCTTTTTGGGAGAAGTTACTGTTAGTGAATTCAATTTAATTCAATTCTTTGGTTAATGGCTTTTTTTAACAGTGACTAATTTATTGACACTTATGGCTTAAGGTAACCGTCAGTTATCAGTTTCAAAAGTATTTTCGTCTCATATTTTTTAAGGTAGTCGCTTAATTTATATATTAAATAAAAATGATGTAATATTTTATCTGTATATTTAGTTTTTTAACATGTAATTTTAGCAAAGATGGACGCTGATAAGCATTACTGTGTCAAGCCACACGGACTTCGTTTTAAGAAAATGGCGTCTAAAGATGTTAAACCTATTCTCAATAAATTTGGTTAAAGACGTATATATTCATCTTTTCTTTTCTATTTAGATAAAATGTATATTGAATCAAAAGCAGATAGATTTATTTAATACTTTATCTAATAATAAGTTCTTAAATATTTGAGATTATTTTATAAATTGCAAAATATGGAACGCACCTGAAATTCGAAACATTGAGTTAAGAAAGTTTTTACCGTACTTGAATAATGTTAAATTGGTGACGTAGTATCAAAATACATCAACATTTCAAAATTTGACTTTGTGGGTTGACACGTTATTGCTTATTAGCATCCAGATAATATTTACAATATATAGATTATAAATACTAAACGCACTCGAGAATATAATCTACCATTTAACTGCCATTATTTACTAAATAGGTTTATAAATTATATTTAGTGTCAATTTTTTTTTTTTATATTTTAATAAGGCACAAAATTAAAAAAATATGGGTATCAGGTTAAAAAATATATCAAAATGTATTTAAAATCAATATCGTGCCATAAAATATTTGTTATTTAGTAATTTAGAAATAAATGTGTTCATATTATTAAATTTCTTTTATTTACACGATAACACTAAAAGTTCAATAAGCAGTATTACAACAATGACGGCGTGTCTTGCTACACATATGAAGACACATGTCGGACACATGTGTCACGTGTCGGACAGACAACATAGTTCAATATAAAGTCAACAACTCCCAGACGTAGCCACTATCTGTGTATGAAAGCATTTGCTTTCACGCATAATATTGAAATATTAGGCTTAATCCGTCCTAGGTATAGTTACATTCGACACAAACTGATTGTCGATCAAATATTGACAGGTTGGCAACTGACTGAAGCGCTAACGGTCGCGGTTTCGATCCCCGCTCACGGCAATCGTCTGTATTGGTCATACGGATGTTTGCTGTGGTCTGGGTGTTTCTGCTTGTATTGTGTGTGTTTCCGGCCCCCGACACAGGATCATAAGAGCCTAATGGGGGTTCGTTATGTAGGCAATTGGAGATACAGAGTGTCTATGTTTGTGCAGCGCTTAAATAGCTAAAGCTGTTATGAATTGGGACAATTATATTGATATGTTAGGTAACCTAAGATCAAATTTAGGCGTTTTCTCATCACTAGCATCATGTTCTGTTTCAGAATCGATTGTTTCTTTACTTACGCCTGTATTAGTAAAAGTTATAATATCTTTAGGTTCTATGCCAGTTGATGTTTCTTTACTAGAATCTGTTATAGATTCTTTGCTAGCTTCATTCGATGAATCTAATTTAGTATTTGCTTCATCTTTCTCAGAATCTGTTTTAGTTGACGATTCTATTGAAGAGTTTTCTTCAGTAGCATTTGTTTCATCTGTGTTGAAAGAGGTTTTTGTGGTCAATTCTGTTACAGTTGAAGATTCTGTAGTAGAATCTGCTTTTGTGTCATCATTAGATGGAGGCGTTTTGTCTGCACTTTCGTTTATTTTAGTTGTAATATCTTCTAAGTCAGTATCGCTTTTAGTATTGCGAGAATCCAATTTAGTAACAGAAGCTGTAGTACTTTCAACATTACTTAAGTCTTTTGCAGTATTCATTTCAGGTATACTTTCAGTCACATCTAAATTTGTACTAGATTTTGCATCATTAGATTCCGTAATAGCTGATGATTCTATCTTATTAGTTGTAGGAGTTTCTACGTTAATTTTATCTGCTGTTAAATCTTTATTAGGTTGCGTTACAGCAGAAGGTTCTGTTTTAGGAGAAGTATATACATTACTTGAAACCGGTTTTAATGTTTCGATTGTTTTATTCATATCTACATTAGGATAGAAGATGAATATGTTAGTGACATGACCTTTACCTACATGATTTTCGTAAATTGTATTAGCTTTAATATTTACATATGATTTGTCAGTTTGTTTAAGAATATCACTGTTTGCTACGTTTAGCTTTTCATTTGTTATATTCGTAACGGCGCCTGCGGCTCTTTTATCTATAAATTTGCTATAAGATTCTTGATCGTTTTCTTCTAGTTTTATTTTGTCTTCGGAAGAGTCAGGGTTATTTTCATGATTGTCATTTGTTTTGTTTTCCAATTCCTTATTCAATTTATCATTATCGACATTTTCAATGTGCTGTAATAGAAACAAAGGAATAATTTAATAAAAATAAAGCTTATTTACCAGAATAGTTAAAATATTGCTTTTCTTTTGAGACAAGTAGAAAAAAATATTACAACAGAGTAAGAAACTTGGTTTTACAATAAGGCGGCCTTAATATATGGCTTAATAGCGATTTCTTCTAGGCAACCTTATAGTTAGAAATTTGCATAAGAGATAGGTAGGTAACCTACCTACCTACCTGCAAAAAAATTCTGCTATAATATAATATTAGATATACCGAGCCGAAAGCTTAATCTCTCTTCAGCCCTTCTCTTATTTCCTATATCCCTTCATTCCTTTTCAAATCGGCAATGGTATGTGTCTCCTCTAGTGCTGCAAATATCTATAGGTGATGATCACTTAACATCGAATGCCATTCCAGCTTATTTTCTGGCTATTTACATGGCATTTACAAAAACTTAAAGTTACATAGTAAAATAGTATCAACTTTTTTCTTTTAAGTGAGAGGAACAAAACACACATTAAAGTACGATATTTATAACTTTAAACGTGATTTTCAAAACCATTTTATCTATATCTATGTATATTATATTTTCAAGGTGTTTTTTATCTGTATGAATATGACCTTTAATACTGGATCAAAATTAATGATTGATTCGTCATTTTAAAGTTGATTTTTCGCTTTTTAGTAAACGAAATAATATTTTCATTAAAATTAGTAATTACTTATGGTGTAGTATTTGCACGGTCTTTTCGTCTAGTAAAAATTGTGAATTAGAAATCTATCATAAAAGTTAATAATACTATATTTTATCTGGACGCTGATATGCAATACTGTGTCTAGCCACACGGACTTCATTTTGAGAAAATGGCGTCTAAAGATGTCAAACATATTCTTAATGAATTTGAAGAATAATATCCATATTCTTATTTGTACTTTGATAAAAGATATAGTGAATTAAAAGCAGATTGATATATTTAATATATTATCTAATAAAAAGTTTTTTGAAAAACTTTTTATATATTTAAGATTATTGTATAAATTGTAAAATTTTGAACGCACTTGAAATTCGAAACAATTACGAAAATTTTATATTATAACGAAAATATAATAATCTTAAATAAGTGATGCAGTATCAAAATACATCAATATCTCAGAATTTGACTTTTTGTGGGTTGACACATTATTGCTAATCAGCATCCATCTATGGTATCTCGTTAATTTGTTAGCTATTATATATCGGCAGTACGCACCCTCTCTACAGGATAGATCGCTCGTCTTCACTCTCACAAATACATTCACAATTACAAGTAAACTAGAGACTAGAACCAGTGATCACTCAACAAATTATAATAGAGACTTTTATTTAATTCAGTTACCTTTGATAATTCATCCTCAGTGTCTCTTAAAATTCCTTCTGTATTATAATCAGTAAACTCCGTTGTTTCTTCGTTTGTTGTGTTTGATAATCTACCTGTTACAGATTCTATCGTCGTAGGTAAGTCTGTAGTCGGTATTACGATTGTTGTAGGCAAGGCGGTTGGTGGTGATAGTATGGGACTTGTAGGTAGATCGGGTGTTGTTAATATTGTAGGTGAATCGCTTGTAGTCAGTATTGAGCTGGTTGTAGGTGAATCACTTGTAGTCGGTATTGGGCTAGTTGTAGGTGAATCACTTGTAGCTGGTGATGGGCTAGTTGTAGGTGAATCACTTGTAGCTGGTGATGGGCTAGTTGTAGGTGAATCGCTTGTAGTCGGTGCCGGGCTGGTTGTAGGTGAATCAGTTGTAGTCGGTATTGGAGTAGTCGTAGGCGGTACTGTGATGGTTGTAGGTAGACTGGTTGTCGTTATTGTAGTCGGTTTCTTTCCGGTAAATAATTGACGTATTTTTTTAAATATATTCCTTATTCTAGCTCTGATTCTACGGATGAGCCTAGTTGTATAAAGTCTAGTGTTTTTATTTCTCCTTCTATAATATTGGTTTTTATCTAGTCGTCGTTCTGGTGTTTGCTGATTGAATCTGTTTCTGTTGTAAGCTGGTTGGTTTTGTCGTCTGGTTGCTTGCTGGAAATTGTATCAGATGAAACTTTAAATATTTCAAATTTTCATTTAACTTAGCACTTAATGTTTAGCGATATTAATATATTTTTATTTATTTATTCCTCTTTGTATAAAAATTTCACGCTACAATGCATTTACTATTTTTTATTATTTTTTAAAATGATCTTATGCAAGATATAAAATATGATAATATTGCTAAAGCAATGGCGAAATTCCGATGATTGAATTGTAATTAAAAATAACAACTTACCCTGACAATAAATCTTTTCGGTCGTGTTACAATCTGAAAAACAATATATGTATATGTATACTAATACGTAATACAATATATGGACGCTGATAAGCAATACTGTGTCAAGCCACACGGACTTCATTTTGAGAAAATGGCGTCTAAACATGTCAAATCTATTACTAACAAATATGTTTGACGAAGTATACGAGTATATCCATCTTTTTTTTTTGTTAAAAGGTATAATGAATTAAAAGCAGATTTATATATTTAATATATTATTTAATACAAAGTTTTTCAAATATTTGGAATTATTATATAAATTGCAAAATATGGAACGCACTTGGAAATCGAAAAAATTAATTGAGATACTTTTTTCCATAGTTATTTAGTTTATATGACTTGAATTTTTTTAATAATGTTAAATAGGTGATGCAGTATCTTAATACATCAATATCTCCGAATTTGTCTTTTTGTGGGTTGACACATTATTGCTTATCAGCATCCATATAATAGTACGTAATTTCGTTGACTTCAATAACATACTTATTCTAATTTAGATTTTAAAACAAAACTACTAAACAGATTTTGATTGACAGATTGACAGATTTTGAACCCTTTTAACCAAAAATAAAAATAACCAAATTAGTCAAGTCTTCGATGATTTTAGAACCTCCACCTTTTTTGGAAGTCGGTTAAAAATTCAATTTTCGATTTTACATTAAAATTATGCATCAAAAAACATAGCATCCGCTATTTTGATTTTTTAAGCATTTTATGTATCTAGTGTTACTCGCGTGTTTGAGATGATTTTAATGATGTATCATTTATCAAAATTGCTGTAGTTACGAGCGGCCACAGGAACCGACATACATACATATCCTTCGCCGCAGTCGGGAAAAAAATATTTTGAATGAAAATCTGTTTCACAAAGTTTAAAACAAAAACATTTCTTACATCCTCAATGTCTGTTTCTTCCCTGAATTCATTTTTAACTCCCTGGTTAATTTCTTCTGGACTTCTTTTTGCTTCTTTATTTCCATTATATTTATCTGATACTATTTCTGTTTTGTAACTTTCCTGAAATATTACATGTTTTATACAATTTATACATTAATTTTCTTATATCAAAATATATTTACAAAGTGACTAATATAAAATATTATATTAAATACTAGCTGTGCCCGCGACTTCGTTCGCGTGGATTACAGAATGCTTGGCATGTCTCCTGCAAAGCAAGGTTATAATAGTCTGCGGTGCTGCTTAAGAAAGGAGCTTCTTACTTTGGATTTGGGAACTTTCTGGTTGTATTTATAAGCAGACTCTAATTCAGATATTCCTCCACGGTTTTCACTATAAATGTTGAAGAAAAGTGTTTTGTGCTAGTCTTTAAAATTTCGACTGTATACCAGTATATTCTCGCCGAGGTTTTCCTTGTATTATATATCGGGTGACTTTTTTAACTGGGCTTGATAGGCCATATCCGGAACTTTAAGGAATCGCGAAAAATACTTAAAGGAGTCTCGTGTCCGATTTTAAGAAATCTAAAACTGCATCATAAGTTTTTTTTAATTTTATGATTCTCCTGACCTGGAATTGAACCCACTAATTAACAAAAAATACATTCTGTATTATTGCACCACCTACCTAATAGTGTCACTTGTAAGAATCAACTTTTGGAAAGTTTTAGGAAAAGATTTATTTTTTAACAAAATAACATTAAATCTATACATAAATTAGAAGTTAAGTAATCGATTCTATATATATTAAATATACATATCAAATATGTGGGTTAAATCACGGCTCCCGGTAAGTTTAGAAAAAAAGTCTGCATAACTTTGAACGATTCGTTTATTTGCATCAAAATGCTAGTCACCTACTAAAGTAAGGAAGAGTGTAAAGAATATCAAAAATATATAAAATGAATAACTCACAGTAACTTCTTTTATGTTTATCTATTTTTTCTATGTGAGCTATACAAAGTAGATACAATGTGACGTTTGTTTTGGTCCCCGTCACCTACTCCGTTACCTAAGTAGGTTTAGATAATTCCTAAAAAGATGAATCAATTTATTGAAAATCTACATTTCACTGGACTCGGCTATTGTACTCACCCGCTATTAGTGTTACAACATCCCGTTATAATTTAAAAATTTCACTTTTAGGTATGATCGTTTTTTTGAAGAATTACAAAAGATTTAATTAATGTATGAATTTGATAGAATTCTGTAAAAAACTTGCCCTTTCTTTTTGTTGCAGTTAACTATATAATAATACCTTTCTGAAGTTGATTCTTATAATATGTGACAGTATCAGATGATGCAATCATACAAAATGTTAATTTTTTCTAAAATCAACGTGTTCGTTTCTGGCTAGGAGAATTTATTTTTCAAAAAACTAATGAAATAGTTTTAGTTTTTATTAAAATCGGCTCTGTTACTTCTTTAATTATTTTTCGCTATTGTTTATAGTTTCGGATATGGTCTATCATATCCAGTAAAAAAATTACCCAGTAAATATATTATTTTCCAAATTATTATATTTATATAATATACATATATCTTCCATATTTGAATTAGATGTTGTTCACTTTTTCATTGGTTTCAATTTTGTTCCTTATTACATTAGCTTTCAGCAGTGAAAGTTTCGTCAAAATCGGTCCAGCTGTTTCAGATATTAGCCGAAAAAAATTGAGTGACAGAAAGACAGACAAAAATTTTAAGATTGGTAATTTTGTTGTAAGTATCGTGTATACTTTAATATGCATTTATTTAAAATTATAAACAGACATCAATTTTATTTATTTTTATACCTTCCCTTCTTAAATCGGAAATTGTTCACTATTTTATTGGTTTCTACAATATTTTGTTATCGCGTAATTCTCTTTTTTACTTATTCATTAAAATAAACATATTAAAAAAAGTAGCTAAAGTTAATCCTTATAATATTAGCCATTAAATACGTCATGTTTTGAAGAACTTTTTAGAATTTGTAATATTTCGTGAATTTCTTCTTCCATCTCCTCTCCCTTTCTGGACCTCACGTGATTAATGGACATTCCCTAATTGCTTGTGAAAGTCCCATCAAATTTGATTCAGCTGTTTCAGAGATTAGTCGTAAGAAACAGACTGGCAGACAAAAAATTAAAAAATTGATTTTTTGATGTAAGTAATGTATATACTTTTATGCATTTAGTGAAAAGCATAAAATACTGTTCGACGTGTACCCTTAAATTGACATAACTTTTTTTTATGAATCGATTGAAATTAAATAAACACCAAATGTTAAGTGAACCTTACTGCAATATAATCATGAAAACCACATCTAAATCGGATAAGCCGTTTCTGAGATTAGCGGGCGCAAACGCACTGATAAACAGACAAACAGACAAAAATTGTAACAATTATTGTTTTGGGTTCTATTGCGTATGTAAAGGCCCAAATAATTTGTTTTTTTCATATATCTTCTATGTACAGACAGCGACCCGTTAGAATTTTTTT
Organism: Hypolimnas misippus; assembly: GCA_037950945.1. NCBI lineage: Eukaryota > Metazoa > Arthropoda > Insecta > Lepidoptera > Nymphalidae > Hypolimnas > Hypolimnas misippus. The sequence goes on from JBBEEQ010000021.1 coordinate 4,899,607, forward strand.
ATATGTATAGATTAAAAATATCTAAAATAGAAGTAAGCCTATGTCACTTCTTATAACATTTGCTAACTGCAACTAAAAGTACCATCAAAATTGGTTCAGCCGTTTTAAAGATTAGTCGGAACAAACAGATAGGCAGACAGACTGACAGACAAAAATTAAAAAATGTATTTTTTGATATAAGTACTGTATATATCGATACCTCCCACGTAAGTTATTGTAAGCCACAAAATTGCCGTTAGCGTTTTTACTGAATACTACACGAATTTGCATTGCTTAATGCATTCAAAGTGAAAAAATACCAAAAATCTTTTTTTTTTTTCAAGGAAAGTTACAACAAAATACGCCTGAAAAAAGGCGTATTTTGTTGTAACTTTCAAACTAAAACGGATTAAAAGTGCTCTACTGTAAAATTGTAATTTTGGGATTACAACAACTTACGTGGGAGGTATCCATATGTATGTACTTTCATGCATTTAGTGAAAAGTACAAAATAATGTTCGACGTGAACCCTTAAATTGACATAACTTTTTTTTATGAATCGATTGAAATTAAATAAACACGAAATGTTAAGTGAACCTTACTGCAATATAATCATGAAAACCACATCTAAATCGGATAAGCCGTTTCTGAGATTAGTGGGCGCAAACGCACTGATAAACAGACAAACAGACAAAAATTCTAACAATTATTGTTTTGGGTTCTATTGCGTATGTAAAGGCCCAAATAATTTGTTTTTTTTTTTTAATATATCTTCTATGTACAGACAGCGACCCGTTAGAATTTTTTTTATATGTATAGATTAAAAATATCCAAAATAGAAGTAAGCCTAAGTCACTTCTTATAACATTTGCTAACTGCAAGTAAAAGTACCATCAAAATTGGTTTAGCCGTTTTAAAGATTAGTCGGAACAAACAGATAGGCAGACAGACTGACAGACAAAATTTAAAAATGTATTTTTTGATATAAGTACTGTATATATGTATGTACTTTCATGCATTTAGTAAAAAGTACAAAATAATGTTCGACGTGAACCCTTAAATTGACATAACTTTTTTATTTATGAACTGATTGACATGAAACAAACCCTAAATGTTAAGTGAAGCTTACCACAATATATTAGTGAAAACCGCATCTAAATCGGATAAGCCGTTTCTGAGATTAGCGTGCACAAACGCACAGATAAACAGACAAACAGACAAACAGACAAACAGACAAACAGACAAACAGATAAGAATTCTAAAAATCTTTGTTTTGGGTTCTATTGCGTTGGTAAAGGCCCCTAGTAAGATTTTTTTTCATATATCTTCCATGTACAGACATCGACCCTCTAGAATTTTATTATTAGTATAGATTTATAATAAATATCTGAGAAAAAAATCAGTCAGTTTATCAGCGTCCAATTAATTTATGTCTAACGTAAGTTTAAGTCAAAACTGTCCTAAGACATGGATTCGTAGTACGAACTTTTATCAACACGCGTTTAACGTAATTACTTACGTTTAATTTTCTGTAGTAAGAATGTCTTTCTTTAATTAATTTTTTTGGGCCCAGCAATTATAATATAAATTTAGTGTAAATCCTCCCTTTCTGGTAACAAAACATTATGGATCTATGCATTTTCACATTCTGTGACGTTGCTAATTTTGACTTACGTTGTATTAGAACTTTGGCGATTTAAATTGTCAGTTTGTAATGATATCTTGTTATATTTTAACTAAATGGTTTAAGTCACTTACCTCAAGTTTGATGACATGTGTAGAATATAACTGGAGCCCGAATAATAGTAAAATTAATCGTATCTGTAAAAGAAAACATATTTTTAGGGTTCCGTACCTTAAAAGGAAAAACGGAACCCTTATAGGATCACTTTGTTGTCCGTCTGTCTGTCTGTCTGTCTGTCTGTCTGTCTGTCTGTCTGTCTGTCTGTCTGTCTGTCTGTCTGTCTGTCTGTCTGTCTGTCTGTCTGTCTGTCTGTCTGTCTGTCTGTCTGTCTGTCTGTCGGGATGTCAACCCTTTTTTCTCAGAAATGCATAGACGTATCATGTTGAAATTAATATCATATACTCAAGTCTACGATGACATGCGGCCGTGAAAATATTAAAGTTCTAAGTCAACGCAATCAAAAGATAATGGAAAATATGTCGTATATTTTGACCATTTTAGCGTTTTCGCAAGGGAATCAAAACCTATAGGGTACTTCCCATTGACCTAGCACGATGAAATTTGGCAAGAAGTAAGATCTTATGGTACAAATAAAGGAAAAAATCTGAAAACTGTAAATTTTTGTATGTGTGTTTGTCTGTTTGTAAGTTTGTTTTTCAACCTTTTTCTCAGAAACGCGTGAAGGTAACAAATTTTTATCAACGTCAAGTACTCAGAGTTGTAATTACTAAGAGCTGTGAAAAAATCAAACTTCTAAGTTAACGCAATCAAAAGATACGGTCATTTATATCACATATTTTAAGTATGATAGCGTTTTTAACGTTTTCGCAAGTAAATCAAAACCTATAGGGTACTTCCCATTGACCAAGCATTATGAAATTTGGCCAGTAGCAAGGTCCTTTAGTATACATAAAGGAAAAAATCCGAAAACTGTAAATTTCTGTTCGTGTGTCTGTCAGTCTGTACGTCTGTCTTTCAACCTTTTTCTCAGGAACGCGTAAATGTGTCAAGTTGTAAATTGATCAAGCGGAAAATATATTATTCTTAGAATTAAAATTATATGTACTGGTAACAAATTAACATAGAAGTTGACCATGGTCAAAAAAACAATTTTACAAACACTGAGAAGAAATTTGTATCAATACGAAAACATTAAAAAGCAGCAAACTTTTATAAACAACGCAATGCAATCTATATATCGCAGCTAACAAAATGATAGCGCGATGCAGCGTACAGCTAATGCCATCTATTACAACATTATGACATTAACTGTGATATAATTCTGCTCGATTAATAAAAATTTTTATTTTAATTATTATTTAAACGCGCTAAAAATTATAAAATAAACTTTTCATTTAAAAGTTTTATCGTCGATTTATAACGTCATTACGTAATTAACATTCAATATAAGAGCTTCACGCGATTTGATTTAAGTACTCGTATTGACTTAGTACGAAAATTTTAAAATTAAATTCAAACAGATCGATTTATTTAATTTACTTCTTTATCTACACATACATATAAGTCTTCTGGTTATTAGTAATATAATTAGTTATTTATAAATAAACAATTAGTTTTGTTCGAATTAAGGACTAATTATTTTCGTCTTAGCAACACTAATATATATTTCGATATTTTGATTGATAATGTAAATCTAAATATTTTACGAACGTAGTGCAGGGGTAGTGGAGTGTAGTAGAATATAAATAAAATATAGTAATAATAATAGTTTTTGGGACGTGATCCATATTTACATAATATTTGATTATATTTAAGCGACTTTTAAAAAAGGAGTGTTTTCAATTCGACCTTGTATTTAATTTTTTTTATGTTTGTTCGCCGATTACGCCGCCATTTGTGTACCGATTTTCAAATTTTTTTTTTCTTTGAAAAGGTTTACTTCCAAGGTGGTCCCATTGTCTTCAGGTCAGGATCAGATGATGGGATCCTGGAGAAATTGAGGGAACTCCTCAAATATTATAGGAAAGCCTATACCGATTTAGGTATTCTTGATAGTAACTTATGTTGGAACTGATGATGAAGACCACAAATGGCGTAGATGGGTTAGTCTTATATAGATTTCTATAAGTTTGTACGGAACCCTCGGTGCGCGAGTCCTCGAAACTCGAACTCGCACTTGACCAGTTATTTGTTAACTTAACCAACTACTAACCCACACATCAAATGTTTTAAATAAAGACTTAAAAAAAAATAAAATATGCAATTCTTGTTCTTGATTTATATGAAAAATAAATGGGACTATTTATAAAGTATAAAAAAGTATATATGTATGTATTTCAAAAGTATTTTAATGGTCTAGTTCGTAGTGATGGCAAGAGACCGGACGGAATGACGCTCGTTCCGTGGAAGTTGGGAAAGTCCCTTGTATGGGACGCTACCTGCGTTGACACATTGGCCGCATCACATATACAAGGGGCTTCTGCAACAGCGGGAGCGGCGGCTACTACCGCTGACAATGTCAAACAAATATGAAAACATTCAAAGATGTTTCACATTTGTGTCCTTTGCCATTAAAACTATGGGGATTTTTTTTAAATCAGTTAAGAAATTACGAGTTTCGGTTGAAAAATATATTACCTATTTTTAGTTCGGAACAACGCGACGATATCTTTTAAATAAATGAAATTTCATTTTTGTTTTAGTTAATTACAAGAAGATTTCATAACGCTTTACTAAGATCCTGAGGTTCGAGCCTAGCTGTATTCCTCTGACTACATCTTGTATAAACTCGACAGGGGCAGCACCTCACTCTCACAAAAGATTGACGCAAAGTAGCTAATATGGCTACGTTTCGTACAGTGAGTGAGAGAGTCAGAAGACTAACCACCCCTCGATTTCTTTCCTAACTTCTTATTCCCTTCCACCCTTAATTTCCTTTTAAATCTAGTTAGTGGCTACTTTGAGGGTGTAAATGTCCAGAGATGTAACTTAACATCAGGAGTTCCACTTGCACGTTTGCTAGCTATTGAAAAATCATGGCCGATTCGAATTTAAAGGTGATCAGTCGATATCCGTATTAAACAAAAATGTGATCATATTATGTTTTGTAAATATGTTATAATAAACAAATTTTCACATTTTCAAAATACTGCTCCAATTTACAATCAAGAAAATATATAAAACTTATTTTTATAATTAATTTTAAGTAAAAGAATTATAAGACTATAAACAAATTGTAACAACATACCTTAATCGACATTTTACACTGATCACTGAATTCCAACAAACAACTTAAGTAATGAAAATGCGATATAAATACAATACCTAATGAATATTTTATCTATTATCTTAGACTATTATATTATTCCGTTATAATAAATTAATTATGTGTCTCGTGGTTTCATCCGCTTTTTTACCGGACTGCACGACGCTAGGGAGGGTAATGTGTTTATCAGTCTATGTATGTATATATGTGTATGTGGTTTTGTACCTTTGTGGCACTATTTAGACCATACGCGTGTGCCGATTTTGATAAATGAAACGTTGAATTCGTCATAACGCGCCGTTCAATGTCATAATAATAATAAATAAACGCATCACACTCAACGGGCCCCATTAAGATCTTGTGACCCTTTGTCGGGGTACCGGAAACATACACAACACTAACACAAACACCCAGACCACGACAAACATCCGTATGGCCAATACAGACATTTGCCGCGAGCGGGGATCGAACCCGTTAGCGCTACAGTCAGTTACAGTGACCACTGCGCCAACGTGTCTGTCAGAATGTCATAGAAAGTATATGTAATAGTTTAGAAAAATCAAAATAGCCGATTTTGGACGCCACAATGTGAAAAAGAAAAATAATTAAACTCGACGAACTGTGCCAAGTGGGGTATCGTTGAATAGGTATTTACCGTTTAGAATTTGTAACGATTTACAGTTGGTTTATAACGATTCTTTATGGTATTATTACGCGGTCGGGTTTTTGATTTTTTTAATATATTTTTTTCTTTTATTTTATAGTTACTGCTTCGCTTCTATGAGATCTAGCGTGATGTAATATATCCTATAATCATCCCCGTTAACGGACTATGTAATGAATTTATAGTTTCTGATATATGTACACGAACAAACTCTTCAGATCTTAATTTAAAGGAAAGGTGTATGGAAAACTATTTAATAACAATATCTATATATATATAAAAGCGAAAGATCACTCACTCTCATCACGAAATCTTAGAAACTACAAGTGCTAGGAGTTTCAAATTTTACATGGGGGTTCTTTTTAGGACGTGCTCACTAAGACGGGATTTTGAAAAATTTGATCCCTAATAGGGTAAAACGGGGTTGAAAGTTTGTATGAAATTTCTATGTTAAGCGCAACGCGATGGGCGTTAGTTATCTGTACTAATATAATAAAGAAAGAGCGAACTTTGTATGTGCGAAGTAAACTCTGGTACCACCGAAGCTATTAAAATTATGGTACCATTTTAAAGGTGCATTATTCTAGATGGTCAAAAGTTATAATAAAATTGAAGTGTCTGTATTCAAATTAACAGCTTTAAACTAAATGCATATGAAAGAATGTACGGTACTTATATCAAAAAATATATTTTTAATTTGTATTTATTTGAATTAATAAATAAAAATAGTGTTACGCGAAAATTAACACCAATGAAATAGTTAACAATAACCGATTCAATTAGGAAAAAAGTAAAGTAAAGTAAAGTAACAGCCTGTAAATATCCCACTGCTGGGCAAACGCCTTCTCTCCTATTAAGGAAGGTTCAGAGCTTCATCCACCACGCAGCTCCACTGCGAGACGGATATGTGTCAAAGTTTCTCCCGGCACATGCAGGTTGCCTCACGATGTTTTCCTTAACCGCTCGAGATGAATTTAAACACTAATTTAGCACTTGAAAAATCAGCAGTGGTAATCGGTTGAAATCGACGTGTTCTAACTGCTAAACCATCTCGGTTCTTAAGGTAGTGCTCGTAGTTTAAAAGTCAAGTAGGGAAGGTAAACATTATATGAATATAAAATTTCCTCAAATTGACGCGGACGAAACCGTGGACAAAGCTAGTGTAATATAAAGTAGAACCAAAACGATTTCGTTGTAGACCGGTTTAATGATTTGTATCATTATTACCAACTTAATGATAATGATTTTTTAATTAATATCATTTGTATTTAGTGTTGTTAATTAACATTAATATGTGGTATGTTGTAGCTATTTCCAAGCTTGACTAGCTCGTTGCTTGTCTTGTAGGCCTCGCCTGTCATACGGTATTTGTTGCTAAGCAACGACGTCCAAAGTGGCCAGTATTCTAGGTGCCAAAATACATGAGCTTATAACATATGTATTATATAATTTTATTGTCACCATAATAGTTTTGGATAAAAATTAAAGTCTTCTTAATTTTTTAGCTATGTTTAATTATCTCTCTTATTTACAACAGTATTGTAAGTGTTAGTATTTTAAATATAGAAATTACAAAATTATCGTATTTTTAGATATAAATAAATGAAATTGATGTGTCTGTTTGTAATATCAACTTAACAGCTTTTAACTAAATACATATGAAAGTATACCCGAGATTTACATTAGAAACACAATTTTTAAAATTTTTGTTTCTGTGTCTGTTTAGGCTTATCTGTGAAACGCCTGGACCGTTTTGACGGGACTATCACTCACAGAAATCAAATATTATAAGGAATAACTAAGACTATTTTTATTTATTTTAATTAATAAATAAAAAAAAGGAAAAAAATGCGAAGACAAAATTGAAATCAATGATATATTGAATAATATCCGATTCAAGCAGGAATGTGAACAGTATATAAATACAAGTATTCCTCAAACTAACGCGGGTGAAACTGCGGGGCGCAGCTAGTAGATTAAACATTCGTAGTATTTATTTTAATATTCGCAGCTATAAATGGCTTGTGAGGCGCTATTTTAAAATCACTATCGAATTCATCCATAAAGAATTTCGATCCATTGAATTTTCGTCTTAAACTTGAGTTATCATTAGGTTGTAATTTGCTTGCTAGCTTAATATTTTCGCCACCATTTTGAATGGAATTCGTGTGTCCTTGATAAACCATACTAGCTAAGGGTTTATTTTGTTGATGTGCGTAAATAAATGGTATTGTAGCGTTTCTAGTATAATTTTGACCGTAAAATGCGTTCTTGGTATAAGTCTGTAATTCTTTTGCTAGGTTTAAATTGTTATTAGCGTTGTCTGTTGTGAGTGTTCTTGTTATGTCGTTATTAGGTTTAAGATTATCTGAGAGTTTTCGTAAAAATGTTTTCAATATGTTTGTATTTGTGTCAATCCTTTTTAATATTTCGTTTGTGACTTTTTCGTTAGATTTTATTGCATGTAGTATTTCTGGTTTTTCAGTATCGATTTTTGATTTTTCTGTCGCTGTTTTAGGTTCAGTTTTGACGTTGTTTTTAATTGAATTGTAACTTTCTTGAAGTTTTTTGATAGATGCTAATATTTTATTCATTTTATCATCGTTAGGTTCATCAGCGGCAATTACATCATCATGTAGGATATTCATAGTTTTATTTATATTATTTTTACTATTAACTTTAATCATGTTTTCTAAATGTTTACTTTCTCTTAATAAATTACTTAATTGTAAGTCAACTCTCTTTTTGTGTAATTGGAGTAGAGTTTTTATTTGTGTTTGTTGTTTTTTCAATTGATTATTAAGAGGTTTAACATTAACACTGGTAGTATCTTTTTTCTCTTCTTTTTTATCTACCGTCTGGTTTAGTTTTTCTATTTTTGATATCTGTGAAACGTTGAACAAAGAAAAGTATCGTAAACCATTTTCGTCAAAACTTTTATTGACACTTGTGTGTACTTCTTTAAATCCCGTGTTTATATTTGATGGATTTTTAGGTGTTATTTTGAGAGTTAATTTGTAATTTGCTCTAGAAGCTGGTGGCATTATTGCGTTGATAATTTCTTCGACCTTTGGAATACTCTTCTCGGAAACAGCATTTTTATTATCTATTATTAACTTTCCTTGTTTCACATTATTTTCTTTTGGTTGTATTCTATACGTTTTTGGGTCGTTATTATATAAATTGTCAACTGTAATATCTTCTTTAGATCCTGAATCGTTAATAAATATATGTGGATATTTAGACATTAAAGTGTTAGAGCTTCTTCTAGTGTCGTAAAAATCGGAATATATTGGCTGTGTATTGTGATGTATTCTATAAATATCTCCAATAGGATATATTTCATCATAACGGTCTTGATTTTTAGCATCTACTGTGTCGAGTATTTCAAAATCTTTAGCTACAGTCGCTTTATCAGAATAAGTGTTTTCTTTAGACATGAATATATTTTCATCTGAATTTTTACGTGAATTCTGCGGATCCCTTGCAATGATTCTTATCCTGTTAATTTGACGTTTATTCCTTTTGTTCTTGAGAAATATCTTCTTACTAGCCATTGCATTCGTATTTATGAACCTGCTTAATTTAATTTTTGATCTGACATTTGATATTTTTTTTACGATCAAAGATCTTTTCTTTCGATTCATAGAATTTGTTAATGTGTCTTGGTGTTTTAGTTTCTTGTTTTTTGTAATAGGTATTTTTAATTTCTTTAATCTTTTTGATAAATTCTTAATACTTTTGTTGCTTAAATTGTCTTCTATTTTTTCTATGAAAATACTTTCAGGATTTAAAATAGATCTATTTTTAAAAAATATCTTATAATTAAAATCATTATCAACTTCATCAATAAAACGTCTTTGAATTTTGTGCTCATTTTTATCGTTAATTTTATTATTTAATTCAAATAAGTTACCTGGATCAATATCAGATTCATTACTTATTTCTTGATCGTAACTTTGATGATATTCTTTTATAAGGTTTTCTAAACCGGTGAACATTTTCATACTTTCCTTGTCTGGAACTTCTCCTACGTAACGATTTATACCAATAGAGAAGCCAGTACCATCTATGTCTTTTAAAAGTAAAGTTACATTACCAAGATCTTGTGAAAGTGTACTATTAACTTCTTCATCTGCACCATCAGTATGTATCGGTTTTTGTAATCGCTTTGGTATACCATTTTTCAATACGGTATCGTATTCAATATTAAGTTCTCTCATTTCAGCTGAATTAACTGATTTCGAAACTGATAGAAATCTAGGACTTTCTAGTTGATCTTTCCAAGAATCGTCTATAGTTTTAAAAACATTTTCGTGAGTGTTTAATGTTTTATCTATTGGATCTTGCTGTCTTTGTTCAACGCGGTCGTGTGGGGGCGGAATTTTATTAACTAGTGTATGTTTATTGTTATCTATGGGATCTTGAGTTCTTTTAACGAATTTTATATGTTCAATTGTATTAGTTTCATGTATATCTGAGTGTAATGCTTTTTCTATTTTCTCTATAAGATTTCGGACTAACTTCTTTTTCTTTTCACCCTTTATGCCTTTCCCGTCGAAATGTGTTTCAATTTCTATATAGACATTATCTTCGTCAGTTTTAATATTTTCATGCGCTAGTTTAGGATTGTTATGTATTTTATCGTCGATATAACGTATTTTTATTTGTCTTTTTACTCGTTTCGTTTTAATATTTTTCATTTCAGTACTACTCCTTAAATATTCGTTATTAGGAGAATGTGTATTCATGTATTCTTCTATGAGTTTATGTAATAAATTATTTTGAATTTCTTTATTCGCTTCCGATTTAATTTCTAATTCTTCAATTTTTCGGTTTTCATTATTAACAGTTATTGATTTTAGGTTTTGATCTACCTTCTTCTTCTCGATGTTAGTAGGCGTTGCATCTGTAACTTGGTTAACTTTGATATCTTTACCGTTGTATATTAATCTAATAAGGCCTTCAACGTTTTCGGAAGCATTGCTGTAATTAAATGATATAAATTAATTATAGTTTTTAAACTGAAACATAAAGAAACTTTATTCAATACTTACGTAAGATTAATTTTGTTATGTATTCCATTGCCTTCTATAATTTCTATAACAGCTTTTAAGACTACATTGTTATCTGCAATTGTATTTAAAGTAATGTATAAAACAATTAATAATTGTTTATGCCAAATGGCAATTGGTAGCGAATTGAATGGAGATAATTCTCCAATATTTTTATTACCTTTCTTGATTGGTTCATCTTTTGTTTTGTTTTTATTACTAAGTGATTCGTGTGTAGCTATCTGACTTTCTAGCTTTTTACATTTTATTAATTCTTCAAAGAACTTATGCTCATCGTTGTATGGATTTAACTTTCTCGTATCAGTGACTTCTTTTGAATTGACAACAGCGTTTAATATTCTTGAATTTTTATCTACAAATACATTAATTACTAAATTTTTAGTTCAAATAAATATTCGTCTATTCTCTTTCTCTTTATATTTCAAAAAGAATTTAATGTATATTATTCTATTAGAATGAATGCTAAAGTATTTAAATATAACAAAATAAAAATAAAAAGTTTAACATTTAGAAAAAAAACTGAGTAAATGTATGGACAGAAAAAAAAACAAAAGAAAACAAGAAGATACGACAATTTCTATAAGAGAAAACATTTTTTTATGGAATTTGCAATTCTTTAGAAGATATCTGTTAAGTTGATTTTATTTAAAGTTACTATCGAGTATAAAATCTAGAAAACTGACAAGAATATCAGAAGTAAAACCGTTACCTTCATTTTTATCAGAAGCATTATTAAAATTATTAACAAGTACATGAACTTTATTATAAACATCATTCAGATCCATATGCCCAATAATTCCTTGTAACAGAATATTATGCATTGCAAGATGGAGTAAAGCTTCATTTCTAATTCCACCCTTAATGTTATTTCTTGTAAGTATATTTTCAAAAGTCATTTCAGAAGCAATTGTTGTTGTTTCTGTTTTAACTTCTTCTTTTGCGGTTTCTTCTTCATCTAACTCTTTAAGAAGACTGGCTAAGCGACTTGTTAGAATCTTTTTTAGACTTGGATCCTTTACGTGTAACTGAAGGTTGTCTGATTCTGTAATGTTTTTAAAATTAAATATCATCTTAATCGAATTGTTGAGCTTAATTATTTATTAACATATATACCGTAAAAAAAATAATTTACAATCGCATGCTGAATCGATATCTTAAACAGTTACAGCTCATAAGTTCTTAAATTGGAAAGATGCAAATCTTTTCTATGTATCAACAATGTTTAATTTTTTCTTTTGTCATCACAATCTATTTCAATTAGCCAATGTATTCGATGTGTTTCACGTTTAGTCTAGCTTAGTAGAATTTCTAAAGTATATTGAAGATAAATGAAAAAAATACTAGGAAACTGATGTCTGATTGATACATTGAAGAAGAATATTAAACATTTTACAATCCGTCTGTCCAGAACGCTATACATAGACATCATTCTGACGATTCTTAGGCGAGAGTGCCGCTTGTAAGTTTTTCTCACAGACCTTCATAGATAAATTGCTTATCATATACCCTATTTATTGTCACGCCCAGCTTATTTAAGGTTATCTAGGTACCTGTCACCAGGTTAAAAAGTTGATTTTATCAATTACTAGAGTATAACTGACCAGTTTTGCTTTCAGACTTTTATAAAAACATAAGTTTTTTCTCATTGTTATATAACTGAAATAATTTACTGTCGGTGCCTTATTTTTGGCATTCACAGCTTTGGTAACTTACGATATATATGGTTACAGAGCTGTATTACATCACTCTTAATAGCAAAACTTACAAATGTAATTCTCGCCGAAATATAATTGAAACCGACACGAGAATGAAAGTGGAACTGATTTCTAAGTAAGATATTTTTGAGTTATTATGAAATAATTACCTATGGATCTTTTAGTTCTGTAGAATGAATCAATTTCATTATAGTAACTATTATCGTAGTTAGCTTCGGTTTCTGTTTCTTCGATTTCGTATTCATTTGAAATTATTTTAGAAGATTCAGATACAGAATATTGAGAATTACCTGAAACAGCTAGTATTAGTAAATATTTTACTGACAGACAAACAGTGGTCACTACAACTGACTGTACCTATAACATTTGCAGGTTCGATCCCCGCTCAGGACTAACGTCTGTATTGTGCGGATGTTTCGTGGTTTGGGTGTTTGTGTTTGTGTTCTGTGTTTCTGGCCCCTGACACACGATAATGAGATCCTAATGGGGGGCGTTGAGTGTGATACATTTGTTTGTAGTATTTAATAAACTTTATACATTTTTAGTACAAATATAGAACATACTCGAAATTCCAAATATTAAAATTAAGAAACTCTTTTGGTACTTATTTTGTTCAGATCTTCAAATTTGACTTTTTGGGGGGTGTCACGTTTTTGCTTATATTTTTTTTTATTATTATAAAGATCATTTTATAGATAACTCACCTTTATTTTTGTTCGATAAATACCAATCGATATCGATAAAAACGTTTGTCAAAATCACGGTAAAAGCGACCGCCGTAGCCAGTAGTGTTGCACACAGCACTCGAAAGAAAATCGCGTTGTAGTCGCATCGTAACATAAAGACGGATAAACAAATTTTATACGTATATCAGAGTTTGGAGTTTTAAACATAAGGACTAAACGGTGCTATTTCAGTCACAATGAAGTGTTTTGTAAACAAAAGAATGTAGATTGTAAAGTTTTTCTTTTTTTTTCATTTCGTTTCCGTTACAGAGAGAATACAACTTGAGTATTCATTATATTCGATATTATTTTTACAAATTTAATTTTCAATAATCAGAATACAAATTTTAACTGATTTAAAAATGGATTCATTTATTTCATGATGATTTTTATATGATGTCTTGTTTTCAGAAAGGTTTTATGAAATTATTTAATCAAGATCCAGTCAATATCAAAGCAGTATCAATGTCCCATTTAGCAGAAAAATATGGTGAATTTTCTAACCACACAGAGTTAGAGATGAGAAATTGTCGACCGAATGATTGAACTGAATCATATTTTATAATGACAAATTATAATGCAATATAATATTCAAAACTTTTTGATTTTCGTTTCGGATAATGTTACCAAATGAAACGAGTAAAGAAACATAGACTATACCAGGATCAACCCTGACTCAAACTCAAACTCAAACTCAAAATATACTTTATTCAAATGGGCTTTAACAGCACTTTCGAATCGTCAAGTTACATGTCATATTTTCATTTTTAATTTTTATAAAGCTACCACTACGACTACGACTGGGTTAGTCGATTCAGTTTTAACAATTTAAAACAATTTCTAATGTTAGATATTTCGTCATTTTAATTTTTGTAACATTGTCACCACGTTGTATAATGATATTTTGACGACAAAGAGGTGTGGATTTGACAAGCGTTGATTTTCTATCCGCATAACATAACTAAAATGTAATAAAATTACTTTATGTATAAATGATTTTAAAAGAGTTACTATCGAGTTTCTTGCCGGTTCTTCTCTTAGAGACTACATTCCGAACCGGTGGTAGTTTTATAAAAATCTAAAATTAAAATATGTCATGTAATTTGACGATTCGAAAGTGCTTTAAAAGTCCATTTGAATTAAGTATATTTTCAGTTTGAGTTTGAATTTGAACGCGAATAAGCAATACTGTGTCAAACCACACGGACTTCATTTTGAGAAAATGGTTTCTATCTATTCTTAATAATTTTTTTTAAAGTATATATTCCTCTTTTCTTTTCTATTTTGAATACAAAGTATGAAATAAAGCAGATCGGTAAAGTCAAAAGCTTTATTTAATAATAAGTTTTTCTAATATACATATGATTATTGTAGATTTCAAAATATGGAACACACTTCAATATCCGAAACATTAAGCTATAAAACTTTTCCGGACTTATATCTGTTTATATGACTTGAATTTATTTTTAAATAATGTTAAATAGGTGACGCAGGTTCAAAATACATCAATATCTCTGAATTTATTTTTTTGTGGGTTGACACATTATTTCTTATCAGCATCCAAACGGCCTAAGCATCAGCCAATCCGTTTATATGCGTATATTTAGGAATTTGATTTCTAAAAACTTTCAACCCACTTTTAAGACCTTTAAGGGATGGATTTTCAAAAATCCTTTCTTAGTGTACACTTATGATATTTAAGGAACGTTTGAACAAAATTTCATGCTTCTAGACTCATACGTTTCAGCGCTGCGTTGATCGATCTGTCAGCGATTCACTCTAGACTTTATAAAGATTGTAAAAGACAGTATGACTATATAATGTTCAGGCTGCTAGTTGAAACTAGCCTGTTAATTGATCGGCTTGTTAAGCTAGTTGGCTGCGACATATATTAAATATACATAGAATATTGATAGCATTAGAGCCGGATTAAGCCTAGTAGGAGGGGTTAGCAAATACTACAGGCCCCACGCCATCTGGGGCCTTGCGTCTATGTGAAAAATAATATTTCACGAATAATTTTGAAGCTCTACGACTCTTGTTTTGAGATATGGTAAACATTTTTTCGTTTATTATTTATTTAACTTTCTATAAAAAATAGCAAATATTTTATACTAATATTAGGTATAAAGAGGTATGGTTTTAAGGAGGTTAGGTATGTAGGGTGAATTCTAGAAACTACTGAATCGATTAAAAAAATATTTTTGCGATAGATAATCTGTGTATTGAATAAGGTTATAGGCTATATTTAATCACGTAACGACACATAAAACCGAGAGGGAAAATTAATATAAATACATAAAAGAGAAATTAACTCACTCAAGACAAAATATCAGAAAATACAAGAGTTAGAAGAGGATTTGAATTTTGCGTTGGGATTATTTTTAGATCGTAGGTACTCACAAACGCATTTTGCAAAATTCGACCCCTAAGGAGGTTAAAAAGAACCTCCATTTAACCTTAGGGGGAAAGTTTGTATGAAAGTCCTACGTTAAGTGTAAAAGCGAGGGAATGCTAGTTTATTTTAAATGTCTTTAATTATACCTAAAAACTTACCTGAAAACAAAGGTGTTATTGAAGTATCGTCTTGTAAAATCTTTTGAAATCTAGAAATATATTAATTGAAAATGGTATAATTATTTAACTTAATATTGATTTAAAAGATAACATTTTTAAAAGTTAAAATAAGATGCTTCTTAATAACGGGAGATCCTATATTAAGCAAAGTCGGATTAGTTATTTACTAACACCACTAAACTTCGACAAAAAAATTGGTCGATTTTTATGACATTTGATTAAGTAGATTTTTTGCCCCACCGATTGATTAGTGGAAAAATCGTTAAAATATCTGTATACATGTACATTGCGAAGTGTTTAACCGGAA